>CM068370.1:241137350-242410780 GCA_034769895.1 Magicicada septendecula | reverse complement strand
CAAATCATCGTAGGCCTATTTTGTAAGATTTGCATTTAATGAAGACAAAATGTAAAATTGACGGTAGTTAAAATGAAAAATTACAATTGGGTGATTATGTTTGTGTGTGGTTGCGCATGTATTGTTAGTTCGTGCACGTGCGCGTGTGAGGGTGTTAAGACAGTTTGTTAAACACCAGCAAAATAATTACATGTAAGGAATGTGCTTTTGCTTTTGCACACACACACACACACACACGCGCGCGCGCACACGCACACTTAATTGATCTTGATGTGTTTGATATTTTCTCTTGTAACCGTACACAGGTCCTGATAATGATAATAAATATTGTCGAAACGTCGTCACAAATAATGTAAAATTAGTGTTATAGGCCTACTTACTGACCGACCTTCGCTAAACCTTCCATCGTTAAAATGTATATTTTAATAATTTTGAAAGTAATACGTAAACCACACATAGGGTAGTTGCGTTATGAATGATAATGACGATATTAGTAATTTTATTCGTGTTAATCATTATAAAAATTTAATCATTATACAAATTTCAGTTTTAAAAACTGCTGTGGTGTAACATTTTGTACGACATGGCTATTGCCGACTCTCGCATCGTGCTGGCCAGCACACATATCCCACTGGCCATTCAACTTGTACATGTCTTACGTCCAATTCGTTGTAATCTACATGTCCTCTCTCCATTATCACTATTCTAACCTTTTTTCTTCTTGGGTTCTGAATACAATTAAATAGACTTTAGGGCCACCGATCGTGTGACTCTTCTTCCATGCGTCTACTATAACAAACGAAGCTCCTCTAATATTCTTCTCCGTCTTTGGCGTTTCAATGAATTTGTATCCCGTAACTACTGTAGCTATAGTTGAGTTTACTTTCTTCGTCGGAACTGTAGTGAGAGATTAATTTGTGCGGGGGGGGGGGTAAAACTCCTATCCCGGACAGAATCCGTCGTCCTTACTTATTTATTTTGACTTTTAAATTAGTCACAATCTCGCATCCTCTTCAGAAAAATGTGTAAAACCTAGGCAAGCGGATGTATCAACACGTCAAACACCGGATACATGTGGGAATTGCTGTTCCCGTCCGCCTAAGGATTAGACATTATTCTGAAGACGATACGAGATTGTGACGAATCGAAACGCCAGTAGAAATAAGAAAACACTATGGATTTTTCCGAAGTATAGTTTTGCTCATAATGTTCGATCAAAGAATCACTTTCTGTGTTTCAGATGTTGTTGTATAACATTCAATTCAACTAGCTTAATACTTTTATTATATTATTTTGTTTTTATCTTTAGTATGCTTGAATTTCATAACGTCATATCTGAACGGTCTACTGTCCTTTACATTTTTATTGTTTATCAACACATCGGTTTTTAAAAATGAGTATTTCATAATTAGTAATTTGTCGATTATCAGTTAATATTCTTCGATCTTAGAAACTGGTAAATTACCGTTTTTCAGCCAGCCTACATCGATTCAGCCCGTGAATCTTAGTAACATCCTGGGGTAATAATGGGCAGCTCAACCGTAGTGCTGGCCACACTATATCCTTGAGTGCCGGATACATGCTCTACCTAACTCAAAAACTATTTTTGCGGTAAAGAAAATTATTATTATTACCACAGAATAAAGTTTATTACTAACGTTTATTACTACCACAGCAGTGTTTACTTGCTAAACTGCTACTTGTCATGTTCCGGAAGAGGCCTTTCAGTGTTTCCAAGACCTTCGTGGTTTAAGACTCGAAAATGGTGGAAACACTGAAAGGCCTCGTCAGGAACATGACAAGGGGCAGTTTAGCAAGTAAACGCGACAAACTTGGAATTCCTAATATGGTTAACAATATTTTTAATATTATTAGTGTTATCATTAGAGCTGCTGGATGTAAAGAACAGCATTTCTTCAACGATTAGCTGTCAGGGAGACCTTCCTGAAATGCAAAGTTTATTTTCTCATGAGTTACTGACTGTCGTCCATAGGCTGTTCAAGCCGGAACGAAAAAAACATTCAGATAACTCGTAAACTACTTTTTTCCAGTGTTGTAGATGTAGATGTGTTGTAATGAGTTCTGACAGCGGGAGACAGCTGGCCGTAACGGGCGTCAGCTGATTTGACGGGTCCATCCTCCTGGCTCAAGGTGAGGCACCTCACTGTCACAGTGACCTTCCTACTGATTACGTTTGATTGATCAAAGGTCACCAAACAACAAGAATTTCAATCGTTCAAAAACATCGTGCGTAGCCACCGTTGCGACACACACGAATATATTTTCTTGAATGACACGTGATAATATATAATTAATTACATAAGAAATAAAAAAATATAATATCTTTGGTATGCGGCTCCTTCGTGTATAACCTACTACGAAGACATCACCTTGACATGCTTTTAAATAAAAATTATATAAATTTTAGGCCGTCTTTATTAGGATGTCAGAATTCTTATATTTATTCTCGTACAAGCGCGCCTGTTTGTATTCTTAACATACATGTTAGAAGAGACTAACAGCTAAGTGTATATGAAACTAAACTGTAATAGACGATGTAAGAAGATGATAGTTTGGCGATTCAATTTCGCCGTCTTACAAGGATATAACTTCTATTGTTAAGAAAAAGAATTAGACGCAGCCTGGAGAATACGTCAGAGTGTGACGATAGTCGGATGGTGAATTGGCAGGACGGATGCCAAGAGACGGAAAAAGGCACCGCGACATTTTAAAAGATGGAAGGATCTCAATTAGTCAGAATTTACTCTTTAGGGAAATCACATGGAAAAATGGGAAGGCACATGGAAAAATTGAGAATCACGTGCCTTCACATGGGAAGGCATCTCCCTGCGATGGGCTGGTAACGCTAATGTTGGTGGTGGTTATGATGATGACGACAACGATGGCTATTATTATTATTATTATTATTATTATTATTATTATTATTATTATGTACGCACAAAGTAAGAATAGAAAGCAAAAAATATTTCACCAAACAATTTTACTGTGCAGTTTTACTGCTTCAGTAAACAGGATTAATTACACGTCAACTAAAAGTTGAATCTTCTGAGACGTAGTATCTGCGAAGAATTAAAGTTTGTAAGCTGTGGTGAGAGGAGTAAGGGAACCATACCTTGCAGGTCGGCGGTAGTTGAAAGTGAACAGTACTGCGAAGAAAACCTACAATTGGAGAGGAGGATGCGTGTGATAACTTCTGGAGACTCCGATGATGCGCACAAGATATGCGTCGAGTTGTTTGAGAGGGATAGATCGTAAACGAGAACGGAACAGGCAACGTAACTAATCTTGAAAAGTGCGTAATAAACCAATAAGCTGTAAGGTACATAGCACTAATCAACCGGTGCTGCAGCAGGTTTTGAAAGACGGACGACTTGTAAATCAAACATGTGCATCAGATGGTAAATTCTTGGTCCATCGTAGTTAGAAGGTAGCAAAGTATGTTACCAGAAAAGGTGTCGAATACACATGTACACAACGGTGATGAGTAAAAGTATATATAATGTATCTAATATTCACTGAACGAGCGAAACGAGGTCTCAGTTGTAACACGACCTTTTAGCATTTGTCTCACTGTCTATAGGCCTATATCTGTTTCGGGTATGCCTGACGATAATTTTTGAACGCTCCAATCACTTTCGTAAACCTTAGCACGTGCATCGACAATTTTAACCTACAGAGGCTTATTGTTTTTGAGAATTATCTCTCCCCAAAAATAGGAGGGCGGAGACAAAAATATGAAGACTCAAAAGTTAAAAGAACCAATCGCAAAAATGTAAGCGGGGTGTAAAATAAAACGAGGATGTTAAGCAAAATCTAATTATTGTATTCAGCTTTGGAAATTTCAAAATTTTGGTTCGCCAGGGCCTAAAAAGTAATTCAAAACTTTATTTAAAAATCGCAAAAATCCAAGCTTTAATTTGATATTAAAACGAATTTCATCTAAAATCTGAATATATGTAGGCATATAAAGTTCTAATGCTGGAACACCAGGGCCCAAAAAAGAGGATTAAAATGATATTGTAAAAAACCATGCCGGGTATCAAACTTAAGGAAATTTTAATCCTTTTGAGACAAGTCCGAATGTAAATGTTTACTTTGAAGATATTTCTAATTTTAGCGTTACAGGAATGGAAGTAAAAATTTTAAAAGTCACTGTGGGGCATTAAGTTATGAAGAATTATATTCAAATACAAACTCAGTATTTGTCAAAATTAATATATGTCAACACTTGCAAATTTGCACTTCCTTCAGAATCTCGCTCGTACTGAACAAAATCATCGAGTCACTGAGGATGCCTCATCGTAATACGGAGGAAGCGTTTGGTTTCAAGACAATAAAACGACCTGAGTTAAACCTAAAAACAGTGTTGTTATCGCCTTAAACATTTAAGCTATGTTTGTAAACAGTTGGTAAGGTATGTTCGCAAAAAATGTATTTATTATATAGCCTATACAGTATTTCATATTATTATTAATAATAACAAAACTTTTCACAATAATATATTTTTATTATTTTGTAGATTACGATGTTTGGATAGTGTTCAACTATCAACCTCAGATATAAAATATATAATTTTTATATCTGATGATGATAGTTGAACACTATCGAAACATTGTAATTTACAAAATAATGAAAATATATTATGTGAAAAGTTTAGTTATTATTAATAATAATATAAAATATATATTATATAAGAGTATTATTTATCGACCGTGTTAATTATGGTTTCAAGTTGATATCGAGTTTCGGTCTAATAAGAATCCAGTTTTTAAGCTACCTTTCGAGATTTTATCTCATATTCACGCCTACACCTTTATATTTTATGTTGTAGGCGTGAATATGAAATAAAATAAATCTCGAAACGGTAGCTGTACAAGAAAAATATGAGCATTTATGAATATATTGTATACAGTATTACATAAAAAAATTATATACATTTGTGAAAAATATTAGGTGTGTGACATAGATAGACTATCTATGGGAACGGAACATACACCAACTTAAAATCTAGGATTAAATTATTTGTCATTTAAGCATTGTCGTTATAAATAAGTTATAAAGTACCAATGGGTAGTTCAGAATTTTTAATGTTATCATTTGACTGTCTCTGCTTCATAATTGTAATTTCCCTAAAATAACAGTCGAGTAATCGGAATTTGTTGTAATTTTTATGATAACTGAAAAATTATCTAATACTGAACGTTTTATCTAATAACATTTTTCGTTCAAAACAGTGACTGACGTCTGCAGCTAGGGTGCTATACTAGTATGTTGTATATTGATATCATATTGTATGCATGCATGTGTGTGTTCACGCGCGCGCGCGCGCGCGCGTATTCAATCCAAAATCCCAATTGAATCACTAAATGCAGAAAGGCCACATGTCCATAAAAGTACATTTTTCAGGAAACACTAAAAACTGCATATAATAATTTTGAAGTGACATAACAATTTCAAAAAATTATTAGATATGTGTAATCCCACTGTTTTTAATTTGGCTTAAAAATACTCTTAACATTTTATCTTCATGTTGAGTATAGATCCATTTATAAGTCGAGAACATGTGGCCTTTCTGCAATTATTAGGAGACGAAAGTATACAATTTACTTATGTATAAAGTATGCAATTTTTAATTATAAAACACAACTTTTTTTATTTGTTTATTTTAATTTAAACATACATGTATTGTGACAACTAAAAGTCAAGTTGTTTATGACATAAACGTATATAGGCCTACATATAATTTTATTATTAAATTAAATTTTTTTTAAATGAAACATTGTTTTATTTTATTGTCTGCGACCCTCTACTTTTTCAGTGGGCCAGGCATAAATTTTGTTCCAAAAATATGTTGCTTCTTGAGGTAGGCCTATATATACTTAGAAAGATTATTTAGCTCCTTCATCTTGTTTTATTTTTTTATAATAGTGGTGTTTTATCATGATAAGCAGTTTCAACTGGTAGAAATAAAGGAAACACATTTCGTTCTCTTAATTTAAAAGTGTAATCAACAAATCCATCAATGAATTCTTTCATTTTAACAAATGATGCATTTGTTGATGTAAAATCAAAATAAAGATGTATGTTCAAAGATTAAAATTTTCTTTGTGCGCTCCTGGAAGTACAGATGGAACTTACAAATTCCAGATCAACAGGTGATTTAGTGTAGAACTTTTTGTACCTGTTTTGGAAATCCTAAACCATTTCCATATTCACCAAGAAAACTCAAAACTCTTCAGGATTATTTCAAGCCTTCAAAATTGCCTCTTCCATATACTTTTCAGTAGTGTACAGTCTGTCATGCTGGCGGAGTTTCCTCTTTATTAGCCTAAAATCGCGGTCACAATTCATAACGAGTGACAGCGAAGAGGGAGGAGAGATACATAACTTTAAATTTGTGTATTTCGATTAAAACCATCAACATTCTTGTAATGCATGATTCGTGTTTTCTTGTCGCAGGAAAAATGGAATTCATCAGTGCCATTGTAAACAACATTGTTGAAATAATGGTGTAAAAATGAACATACCTTATCAGGAGTTTTGTGGGCAGTTCCTTCGTCATAAACGTAGCAAGACATATTTCCAGTTTTCATCTCATTAATGCCAATGCATTTCATCTTCAGAATTCATAGTTAGTTATTACAACATCAACTCAAAAATTACAGGTTATAACCAGTAAAAAATAAGTAACCTCAAAGTATACAAATCAGCTGATTTTAGAGCAATTCTATCGTTAAGTGCAGACGAATCATATGTCCAGGACATACGACTTTCCTTCACAAAATGAATGCTTCAGCGGCTGATTATATTATCTTTGTTCACTGGACATACGACTTTGTTCCATAGATCGATGTATTTTCCAAAGTATAATCTACATTAAATGGAATCCTGTGGGATAACCAAACTACAGCAGAAACAAAAACCAAAATATTTAAAACCATTGTTAGAAGTATCATGACTTACGGCTCAGAAGTTTGGACTACTAATAAAAACACAAGATCAAATGACAGCAGAAATGGACTTTTGGAGACGTTCGGCAAGAGTATCCAACGGGGAGAAAATTAGAAATGAAGTCATTAAGGACAGAATGAATGTGAAAAATTCAGTCGTTGATTTTATTCAACAAAAAAATTACAATGGTATGTACACACGAAAGAATGGCATAAAAAAGATTGCCAAGTAGAGTTATGGAATGGACCCCGCCAGGTAGAAGGAAAAGAGGAAGACCACATATAACCTGGATAGAAGAAATTCAGACTATACTGAGGGAACGAGAAATTGAAGATCTTTGGATGGACAAGCAGCAGTGCAAGATGAGAATTCAATCACTTCTGTAATCTTTGGTTCAGGAAAATGTGTAAACATGGTACAGCCGGAATAATAATAATAAAAATAACACGTTACTATTTAAAAATTAATTTATGAAAAAATGGATATGCGGCCTTTCTGTATTCAGTGATTCAATTGTAGCAGATAGTGACTTTACCAAATTAAAATTTACTTTCTGTAATAAATATATTCGCCTACTGTCGGCATGTGGTGCACGTCTTTGGACTGACCGCCAGTAGCCGTAGTAATAATAATTACTGTATACAAAAATAACCCAAACAACAGCGACAATGTATGTCAATAGGGATGGCTGGGCGCGCGTTAATTAGTACGCCCGTAGCATTGACGCCGTGCTGTGACTGTTAGGGCAATGAATCACTTCCTCATAGCTGACGTGCGCCGTTCATTGTTACAGCACCGCCATTTCAAGCCGTTAAGTGTGTCATTCACACCGTGTGCGTGAGCGCGCCCGCGCCTCTCTGTTCAATCGTAAGTGAATTCTCGTGCTACTTGCTGACGGTACAGCATAACATTCGTACTGAAATGTAATGCATTTTGTTTACGCTGTTTCTCCGTACGTGTTCCGGTATTTATTTACATTTAATTAAATATCGGAATGCATTGATAATCAATAAACATTTAATCGCGCATTGGCCTGCTAAGGAATGACGGTCAATGTCATTGTCCAGTGGCATGCTAACGATGAGCGGTGAGTGCAACGTTTACATAACTTGCGTATGAACCCGCACAACCTTATGTCTTTTTCGTCGATTCTTGATATATTTCTTGTATTTTATGTCTTAAAACCATTTATACCATGCACAAGAAATTATACACAGAATATATCACAAGAAATTCTTTCCATGCTAGGAGTTTAAATAAACCGTTTAAGGTAGATCTAATAGCGTAAACGGTTTAAATACGTAGTAGGAAGTAAAATCACAAGTGATGGACGTAGCAGTAAGGAAATTATAAGCAGAATTAATCAGGCTAAAATTGCTTTCAACAAACAAAAAACCTCTTCACTTCAAACACTATCAGCTTAAAAATAAGGAAGACTCTAGTAACGACATACGCGTGGAGTGTTGCCCTATACGGGAGTAATCTTGGACAATTTGAGAAAGTGACAAGAAAATACTCCAAGCATTTAGACCTGATGCTATAGAAGAATATTCAAGATAAGCTGGAGGGAGAAGATAACGAATGAGGAAGTCTTTAGAAGAGTTCAGGAGGAGAAGAGCTTTCTGCGAAATTAAAAGGTAGAAGAGCTAAGTTTATAGGGCATATACTACGACACAATGGGTTGGTTAAGAGAGAAAAATAGAAGGAACAATTGAAGGGAAGAATCACCGAGGTCGACCCCGTTTAGACTACATGAAAAGCTTATGGTCGATATGAACTGCACATCATATTGTGAGCTGAAAAGAAAAGCAGAGAAGCATGAAGAATGGCGAGCTGCTGCTAACCAGCCTATGGGCTGCTAACCTAGAAGAAGAAGAAGGTAATAGCTGAAGCTTTAATAGGAGAAGACCAAAATTGATTTAGGTCCGTTGTTCGACAATAGTTAAACAGATTTTTTACCTTGCAACAGATTTTTGAAAAAAGGAGATAATTTAACCTTCAGACTCATGTTGCATTTGTCGATTTCGTGAAAGCGTTTGATCGAATGAACAGGAATAAATTATGGTCTATTATGGAGTGTGGCGGCTACCTACAGCATTTAATAAACCTGGTTATTAGAAATTTATGTTGCAACTCTACAGTAATAGTAAATACAGTAAAGACAAAGACTGAAGAAATTTTAGTAAATAAAGGGGTCATACAGGGATGCAGCATTTCTCCGACGCTTTTTAATATCGTTATTGACGACAGAATTCAAGCACGGAGACGAGAAATTAGCGCAGGAATTAAACTTAACCAAAACACTACTTTGAATATTTTATTATACGTTGACGATGCAATCTTAATACTGAGGATGAGTTGCAATATTCTTTACATCGTTTAGAGCATATTTGCAATCAGTACGAGAAATTACTGATTGCAATATCAAATGAGAAAACAAAAATCACGACTTCATGGAGAAAGTATCCAGTCAGATCAAAATTCTTCTTCTTGAGGGAACAGTTTTGGAACAAGTCTCTGATTTTAGTTACCTAGGTTCCATATTGGGACTGAAACAAGATGATATGTCAAAGCTTCAGATGGGGTGTGTCACCATACATAGAAGATTAAAGAATAAAACAAGGAAAGAAACAAGAATTGAATTTTATAAAACAATGGCAGTGCCTGTGTTAATGTATGGGTGAGAATCGTGAGTGCCTACAAGGAAAATTATACACAAAATTCAGAGTTCAGTAATGAATTTTCTATAGAGCCTTTCTTGAGCTTCTTTCGCTCTGAATTTTCTTGAGCGAGGTCGCCTTTTTAAGGGTTGTAAAAGGCGACACCGTTTGCTCAATGAGAACATTAGGAATGAACTATAGGTAACAGTTAACAATAAACGATACAATTCAAAAATATCGTTGGGTATAGTCGCAACATCTGGAAACAATGGAGGATGGACGGCTACGTAAAGTCTTTGGCAGAAGGGATGTAGGAAAACCGAGAGAAAGGTGACGAGATATACTGTGAAGACAGAACAGTACTCCGTGAAGTGAAGAAGAAGAAGAAGGAGAAGAAGAAGATGATGATGATGATGATGATGATGATGATGATAAAGCAGAAGAAGAAGACTATTTCCATTCAAAGAGCCTACTAGGCTCTGAGCGAAAATAAACTCCTAAAAAGAAAAAGTGGCGAGTTAGGAGTGTGCAGGGATTATCTGATTCGGTTTGTGTGGATCTTATAGAATCTTATAGCGCAGTGAACTGGACCGCTGCGATTGATGAGACATAGGAAGGCTTGTGGAAGTGATGGGCTGAATGCAGAGATGTTAAGTATGCTTTGGTCAATTTCAAACAAAGGTTTTTGAGGTTTTTCAACTTATGCTAGAAATATAAAATAACGCCACCGTATGGGACAGTAGTTGTTGTTTGTCCCATCTATAAAAAAGGAAGTAGTCATACTGTGAGAACTACAGAGGGATAAGTCTTTCAAATGTCACCTGAAACATATTTTCTAAGATAGTGGCAATGAGAGTGAGAGCGTTAGCTGAAGTGATATTGCTGTAAGAACAATGCGGATTTACAATAGGAAGGTCTTGCTCAGGTAATGCATTTGCGTTGAAGCAAATTATTGAGAAAAACAGAGAATACAGTGTTGACAAAAATTACTGTTTTTGGATTATGTTAAGTCTTCTGATATGGTGCATAAGGATCTTTTATTTAATATTTTGAAGAGAAGAGGGATACAAAATCATCTGGTAGAAATTACTAAATGTACGTTTAAAGACTCAAGGATATGAATAGCTGGGAATAATAGTAAGCTGGAAATTGTGAATAGAGGGCTGAGACGGGGATGCAACTTTTCTCCGATATTATTTAATGTGTACATAGACCACGTTCTACGGGAGTGTAAATATTGTATAGCATTCTATAATTGGAACTTCGGAGATTACAGGAGTGAGTGAACCTTGTTTCTTGCTGACGACCAGGTTGTCGTATTCAATACCGAAGATACTTTACAGCGAGCATTTCACGAGTGCCATAAAATAACTAAGAAATTTAATTTAATTTTATCTGTTGAAAATCTAAAGTAATGGTTTTTGTGGAGTATGTCCAAAAAGAACAAAAATAGTGATTGAAAATAGAACTACTGAACAAGTTTCATCGTTTGTTTAATTTCTTAGGATGCAATACACACACATATATATATATTGTAGCATGACAGATAATCCACACAAATACATTACTCAATGATCATTAATAAAGCTCTAATATATGGAATATCCAGATGAGAATCAATTAAAAGGCAATATTAAGTAATATACTCACAAGAAAAGTTAAAATAAAGAAAAAATCTGCAAATAATATATATACTACAAATTTAAAAACCCAGAAAACTAAAAATGTGAATAACAAAATTACCCAGGTAGGATAGAAGCAGGCAATTAAGATACCCCGACAAAGAAACCAGACCAGAAGAAACAAAAGCATACACAGCGGAATGGTACTGAAGAAAGAAGAAAGAAGAACGAAGAAATATAAAATGAAAAAAAATACTGAAGAAAGAAGAAATATAGAATGACCAAAAATACTGAAGAAAGAAGAAGGAAGTGAGACGACCCATACCAAATAGAAACCCCATAGGGAGAGAACCCAAAAACCCCAAAAATAAATGAATGTCCAAAGAGAAAGTATAACACCCCAAAAAACCATATCACAATGTAAAACTGACAAAAACCAAAAGTGTCAATAGTATTAAGTAACAGTGCACCCAAAAAAGTTATTGTTTAGTTTGTATGAACAAATCTTCACAGTCCCCCCATGGTTAAATACTTCATGTTGTAAAGCTAGAAAAGGACTAGTAATAATATTAATAAATAACCATGGACAAGTGTAAGTTATTGAATTATAACTGATAAACTTTAAAAAGGTGCATGAGTTGCCGTACAAATGTATAAACTTTAAGTGTTTTTTGAACAGTACCATATTTGATATGAAGTAATAATATTGCTAATGAAATGCTACTGAATTTATAAGAACATTCCATAGAATGAAATAATGAACAGATAGCTAGTGTTATACTTAGAGATGGGGAATAAATCCTTTAAATTGGGAAATACAGAGCAGACTGTCAATAATTAGTTTTAAGAAAGTGTTAACCATTATATGGAACCAATATGTTATGTCCCTGTTCCATATAATAACTAGACAAATAAGATTTATTAGTAAGAGATATTATTGTTATAAACTGTTATTTTGTTGTTAATTTAAATTAGGAATGCCCTATCTAAAGGTAGATATCATTCCCCATGTTATAAAATGTTTTTTAATTATGTTACTAGGTGTAATCAATACACATAAAAGGTATTATTCAAGGTACCAGTTTTGATAGAGATAGGTGTTATATTTTAATTGTACAATCAATAATCACTGTTATACCAGTCAAAGAGCTAATTGTTAATAAAGTATATAAGGATAAAAAGTCAGAGAAGGGTATAAACTAACTACATTAGTAAAAATTTTGCAAATAGCAACACATCAAATCTAGGCCATATAATGAATTTAAACTGCAGAATAATTAATAAATCTAGTCTTATAACCCAGTTAAACTGACAATATTTATGCAAGATAAACCCAACATATAGTATACCATGTAAATAAGGCTTTCTAAGGATATGGTCAGTAGATAAGTAAAATTACTTATTTATCTAATAAAATTACCAATAAAAATGGGATGGACTAACTGACATTATCAGAGGAGGAGTCATAGACAAATGAATTGTATTTAAAAACAATCATTAATAAACTAAATTGCAAGAAATTAAGTAAGAATAGACAATTATATCAATTTCAGATTTAATAGAATAATAATTATATTAGGGAAAATGGCTATTATTTGCTTAGACTACAGGAAGTATAAATTTAGGCCTACCTTCCAAAAATGTAATAAATATAATTTTCTAATGAAACTTTGTAACACTATATTAATTACTAGCAAAATAAGCAGAATAGAATAATGAAACCGAATATGTATTTCGTATTTCGTATAGTTAACTAATAACGAAATTATTTTCTGAGTATAATGTATTAAAATAAAATGTATCGGAAGCTAAGATAATTTGAAACAATGTATAAGATATATTAAATAGGCTAAGATTTTCAGGAGACGAAGGAAATGAGAACAGTTCATTATTATCCGTTGACGAGTGTACTTAACGTAATTAATTGCCCGAAATAACCTATAATGGCAGCTAACAGTTTAAACCGAGTTCGGTGAAAATTTTATAAATCTTATTTTAAATTGTTTGTTTATTGTGAACCGGTGAAGTTAACATATGAACAGTGTAACACCAATAAACTGAACCACATAAGACTAATTAATCGAAATAACACCAATATCACACAGTTTAATGACGAAAAATTTAGGTTAAAACCGACACACATAGACACAATGAGATATATCCAATAACAGCATTTTACACCAAGTGAACTATTCCACCATACACCAGTGACATTCAGATATATCCAGGACTATCATATACAATTGCTGAGACCATTTACACGAAGAAAGGACATTTTTATTTCAACAAATACTTCGTCAAAGTTAGATGCTTCATCGCGCATGCGCCAGGCGGCCATTTTGATTCATTGCTGTTCTTACTTCTGCAGTGGAAAAACGACCTTCTGCTGCTTTTGGTTTGAATAAAAATCATATATAAACTTTTATTATTTGTAATTATAACATTGTATTGTTTAATATTAAGGCATTTTATAATTGTAAGTGTTATACTTTCCTGCCCATAACCTTCTCTGGCTATATAACCGTTTAACAACCGTTTAAAGAACCATATTTTTATAATACTAATGTAAACTTTTTATATCGACCGGCCCTGAGTGAGTCGATACTACTTTGTAACATCGATTCTTATCGAACAAATTAATTATTTTATTAATAAACGTTCTGTTTTTGTAATTTGGATTTGATTTTTCTTATAAAAAGGCTTAACAGGTAAATTAATCAAGAAACCCAACTAACCGAAAGGCGGTATATACGAAACAACGAACGTTTCAAGAAGAAGAAGAAGAAGAAGAAGAAGAGAGCCGTCTTTCGCCTAGATTTGGAGTTAACCAGATTGTCTTTTAACAAATTTACTGAAAGTGACACTATTACCAAAATAAACATAATACCACTTCATTTCTAATTACAAACAATAAACACGATTAGTTCCTAAATATTAAGAACCAAATTACTCAGAAAACTTTTTTCAGATATTTTTTTTTTGAAATAAATTAAAATTTTTTTTTTTATTTCAAATTATTGTAACAACATTACTACAGATCTTAATATTTTGATTTTGTTACAAAATTGGCGCTCACAACAGTGGGGCGTAAAATAAAAGGAAGCAGACCCGAGCATGAGTATTTTGATTTGTTACAAAATTGGCGTCCAACTAAAGGGCTGTAATTGGGGATTGAAAGGCGGTAATTACTCGCCCAATTTCTAATTCAGTTCGGCAGCGGTTATCCAGCCAGGGAACTAGGAAAGATGCAGCGTCGTGCCACATCAAAGAAGAGAGCGGCGGAGGCCGAAAAAGAACTCAATATGGAAGATAAGGAGGCAACCCCAGTGGAGGACGTAGAAACGTTATTAACACGGGTGGAACATAAACAACTAGCACCACCAGAGGAACAACCCGAAATACCCACTCAAACAGGGGACGTCCGTGTCCAAGAAAAGGAGATAGAAAAAACTAAGACTACAGAAGAAAGTAAAATGGACAAATTATTGGAAATGTTCATGAGAATGGAAGAAAACTTGCATAAAAAAATGGATGACACCAACCGGTCAACCAAGGAAGAATTAAGCAAGAAAATGGATTCCACCAAGGAAGAAAATAGTAAGGAAAGGAAAGAAGACAAACAGTCCTTGAAGGAAAATTTGAATGAAATAAATAAAAACATAGAATCCACGAAGGAAGAATTAAGGAATGACATTGAAGAAAATGGTAAGTAGATGGAAGAAGAAATGGGGAAAAGGTTAGAAGAATTGAAGGAGGACAACCAATCCACAAAGGAAGAATTGGGCCGGAAGATCGAAAAGACCAACAAGAAAATTGATGAAACTAGGAAGAAGATAGAAAACGACAACCAACGATTGAAGGAAGAGTTGAGGGAAAATAGCAAAAAGATGGAAGAAAAATTGGAGGAGAATAACAAGAAAATGGAAGATAAGATGGGGGAAAGGTTGGAAGAGTTAAGAGAGGATAACCAACTATTACGAGAAGAATTACGGGAAGTTAACCAAGAGAATTTAGACAAGTTAGACGAACGAATGGAACTATTAAGAAAGGAAATGAACAAAGAACTCAAGGATAATAAGAAATCTATGACCAAAAGGCTGGAAGACGAAACCATAACTATAAATCAACAGATAAGAGAAGTTGATGAAAGATGTCGGCTGACGGAAGTGGAGGTACAAGAGTTCAAGGAAGTGGTAAACACCAAGGTCACAAGTCTGGAAGAATCTAATCGCAAGAAGGCAGAAGAAAACCGAAAGGAAAGCCAGGAAGAACTCAGTAAAGTACGAACTCGAATTACGGAAAGATGTGACGGAATGGAGGAAGCGATGACTAACATCACTGGTCAAGTGAGGCAGAACCAGGAGGACATGGAAGCAATTCGGAACCGACCAACCAGCTTCACTAATATCCCCATCAACGAGAACAGAGAATGGCTTAACTTCCGCCAATATAAAAGGAAGCCGATGGAGTTCTTGGCCCGTATTGAGGAATATATGGCCAAACATAGAAATAATCGATGGTCCAATAGTCGAGAACTATTGGACGAATCATTCCGGGATATAACGGACAATTGGTGGATGGCGAACAGGAGCGAGATAAACGATTATCAGCAGTTTAAAGGTTTGTTCAAGTCCAAGTATTGGTCAGAGACCACCCAGAATTTAATTAGGGACAACATCTGCCATGGCCGATACAAAACCCAGTTTGGCAATACCATGACTGCATACTTCCTTGGGAAGGTGTGCCTGGCCAAGCACCTGGAACCAGCCATACCAGAGGAATGCCTGGTGAACAAGCTTTCCTATCATTATGACGAAGAGGTCATAAGAGCTCGAAGAGGTAGCCAAATAAAGACAATACAGGCGATGACAGAGCTATTAGAAAATTATGAGAACGAAGAATATTACAGGCAGAGTAGGAGAAGAAATGAGCGGCCAGAAGTTCGAAATAATCCGTCATCGAACAATAATAGTCAACAGATCAACAGTGGGTACCAAGGAAACAGGTATAATCCAAATTACTATAATCAGCACCCCACGAACGGTAACAATAACAACAATAACCACGGTAATACAAACCCGAACATTAACCGAAATAATAACGGATTCTCCGGTAATCGAAATAATTATTACCCGAATAATAATGTAAATAGCCAGAGAAACCCCAACCATACCAATAACACCGAGCGGTTTTACAATAACAATAGGGGTTACCCTAATAATAAAAATAACAACAACAACAGGTTCTCCCGACCCCGGGTAAATTTTATACGTGCAGAGGGAAACAGCCAACGCAGGTATAACCATCAACGGAGGAGCAGCGTCCACGAGTACGAAGATCGACGCAGAAGCCGAGAACGGGACAACTCCAGTTATAATCCGCCAAGGCGAAGTACCAGCCTAGATGACCCGGAGCGGCATACAAATAGGGATCAAACATACGAACAAAGAACTGAAAGGCTGGAACCCACTCAAGGTTTCCCCACTGAGGCCTCTGTTGGTCCAATTAATAACCAGGATGAGGAGAATTTAAACGGGAGGAGGCAGTAATAAACAATAAGGACCCTTTGCTGCTTCTATCGCCTGGGTATATAAAAGAATTGCCAAGAGCAAATCATCACAATAAAATTACTATCATTCGGTGTAACTATTTGAAAAACATTCGAAATGAACTACTGGAGGAGGATGACACTCGCCTCCCTAGTATAAACAATGAAATAATTTATATTAATGTAGAAATCGAAGGAACATTCGCACAGCTAATGATCGATACAGGTGCGAATGTATCCATAATTAACACAACAGAATTGGAGAGAATCCAAGGAAAATGTGGTAAGCTATTGCCGACCTTACTTATAAATAACATAGTATTAATCGGTGCCACTGGTCGCCAAAACAAGACAATCAGAAAACAAGTGTCATTGAATGTGGTTAGTAAGGGTATAGCTATAAACATGGTCTTCCTAATTGCGGCAGGATTACCCTTCAACATATTAGTGGGATGTGATGTGCTGAGAAGGAACTCGGCTATCATTGATTTACGATCGGAGAAGGTATCACTGTTTACCGGGGATCTGACCTGGACGGCCGATTTAGTCGGTAGCGAGATAACACTTCCCAGCAGTATCCACCAGCAAATACGTAGCATTAATTATACGAATACTAACACCATTTCTAACACCATAGTATACGACAACACGGACGAAGATTTATGGTCCCAAAAAATACAGGAGATAAGGAATTTCCGGAGCGGAATTAATAGAGAGAAATTGTCCATTACTCAAGCAAATCAGTTGATAAGGATTTATGAGAAGTACCGCTCAGTATTTTCAGATGAGCCAGGCAAAGTAAGAAATTATCAATGCACCCTTCAATTCCGAGATACAGTGGAGTTTAATAGAAAATCCTACCCTATTGCGCATTCACGAAAGGAGGCTGTGAGAGCGGAGATAAACCGAATGATCAATAGCGATATTATCGAACATAGCCAATCTCCATACACCAGCCCTATTGTCGCTATTCCCAAGAAGAACGGCCAAGTCCGGCTTTGCTTGGATGCACGGGAAATAAACAAAAAAATCATTAACGATAGAACATCGCCCGGTGAGATTGAGGAAATCCTGAAACGCTTCCATGGTACCCAATACTTCAGTACCTGGGATATGGTGTGCGGTTACTGGCAGGTAGAGTTACACCCACGGAGTCGCCAATATCTGGCTTTTATATTCGAGGGACGCAATTACCAATTCAAAAGATTGCCCTTCGGATTGGTAAACTCCGTTGCCATCTTTGTGACCTGCATGGACCAGATATTGGGACAAGAAGCACTTCAGTTTACAACAGTGTATGTCGATGACCTACTAATAACATCTGAAACGTGGGAGGAACACTGCTACCATGTAGAACATGTGCTTGAGAAATTATCTGTCAGTAACGTCACGCTGAAGTTAGAAAAATCTACGTTTATTGCCAGAGAAGTGCAATTTTTAGGATTTAACTTGGACGATCAAGGAATCTCACCGTCGGCAGAAAAGGTGGAGGCAATCCAGAAGTTCCCGGCACCCAAAAACAGGAAACAATTACAGTCGTTCCTGGGACTCTGTAATTATTATAGAAAGTTTCTGGAACAATATTCAGAATTAACCGCGAGGTTTCAACCTCAATTATCATCCAAAAACAAATGGGTATGGTGTAAAGAACAAGATGGGATTTTTCAACAAATTAAGGACAAATTTCTGGCAACTATAATACTTCGCCACCCAAACTTTAAATTACCATTCTTCATGAATTGCGATGCCAGCAACATCAGTCTGGGAACGACACTGTATCAAGAAGACGAGAAGGGTCAACATCAAGTAATTAGCTTCGCAAGCAGGTCTTTGAACCAGTGCGAAAAGAATTACACGGTGACTGAAAAAGAATTACTGAGCGTGGTATTTGCTTGCGGTAAGTTCCGCACTTACATTTTGGGATACCCTGTTACCGTCCGAACTGACCATAAATCTATTTCGTTCTTGAAAAGCTGCAAACTGAACCATGGCAGGCTAACGAGGTGGATACTTGCCCTTCAAGAATACCATCTAAAATGGGAATACATCCCAGGTAAAAAGAATGTAGTAGCGGATGTGTTATCCCGGGTCAATGTGGAAGAACAAACTTTCGAAGGGGAGAAGGAAAGCGTGCTAAAAATATACCATCTTCTTAGCACCAGAGCCGATTTGACAACAATATTGACCAATATGAGCACCCACCAACAAGCGGACCCGAAATTGAGAAACCTCAAACTTCGACTAGAAGAGGGAGACGAAACTGTTGCTCAATATTACCAAATAAATAAACAAATATTGTTCGTTAAAACATCCCTGAAGGAAGAGATCTGGAAGGTGGTTGTTCCAACACAGGTCGAAAGGGAATTGATAGTGAACTACCACATACGTTACGGGCATATGGGCGCCCTCAAAGTAATAAAAGCTCTGGAGGAGAGCTGCCATATAAAAAACATAAATAGGAAAGTCCGAATGTATATAAAAAGTTGTAAAATCTGCCAGCTGGTAAAAACAAATAATGAGAAGAAGGAAGGTGTTATGATCCCAATCACTTCCCAAGCAAAATTGGAGAAGGTATTCCTAGACATTTGCGGACCATTTCCCCGTAGTGGAGGTCGACACCAATATCGGTACCTAACCATCATAATGGACCACTTCACCAAGTATGTTAAGCTATACCCTACTAATCGAGCGACTACCCGGAAAATTCTGGGAATACTCACGGAACAGTATATCCCACACCTGGGGAAACCATCTTCGATCATTACTGATCATGGAACCCAGTTTAAGGGTGGAAAATGGCGAGATACATTATTGTCAATGGGTATTCGTACATACAAGACCTCGGTCTACCATCCGAGCAGTAATCCGGCAGAGCGGGTGTTACGAGAAGTGGGGAGGATCCTAAGAACTTATTGTCACCATCAACAAAAAAGGTGGCAAGACTATCTAGAAGCCACGGAGGAATTCCTCAACTTGGCCTACCATCCAGCTATAGGGATAACCCCATACTCTGCTATGTACGAAAAACCACCCCCACGAGAGGTCGCGGATATCCTCGAGTTCCCCAGTAACAATATGTACAGATTTGACAAAGCTAAATTCTACAACAAAGTGGCAGAAGACCAGGTAAAACGGCAAAATAAGTATCAAAAGGCTAGTGGTAAATTAATAATATATGAAAAGGGAGAAAAATTTTGTTAAAAAATCGTGAACTACCCAGCACACTGGAAGGAATAACGAAGAAGTTATTGCTAGTATACACCGGACCATATGTCATATCCAATGTGAAAAATAATAATACTTATGAAATCAAGGAAATAGATTCAGAAAGGATAAAGGCTTCATATATTGGTTCATATATAACCAGGCTTCCATGAAAAAATATTATGAGTAATTGAATGTATGGAAGATTGAATTTTGTGTGCATAAATATAAATAATTGAACAAATTCAAAAAGAAAGTAAGAACAACTTACTACCTAATTTATGAAACGAATTTTGGATTAATGAAAAAGAGAAAGAATTTGGAATAAAAATTTAAAAAAAAATTCTAAAACTAAGTAAGCACAACTTGCTACCGAATATTTAGGAAACAATTTATGAATGAAATAAAAAGAAGGGAATTTATTTAATGAATACATTCAAAAAACTAGTAAGAACTACTTACTACCAAATATTTATGAAAAAAAAAACTTTATGGAAAATAAAAGGAAGAAAATGAATTTAGAATAAATATGTAACTTCTAAAAACAAATAAGAACTACCTACTACCTTATATTTGAACAACTTTTGGGATTAATAAAGAAGAAAAAGAATTTGGATAATACATTACAAACAATTATATATGGGACCAATTCTGAAAAACTTTCGAGAATAAAGAAATGGCAGTACAAACCACTGATACTATTAAACTGAGTAAACTTATTGTGAAGTAAAATTAATGAGGCTTTTATGTAAAATAAGCAGAGATAATAAACACATGGAATTAATAATTAAAGAGTGCATTTGGATAAAAAGCAAGAGCAGAATAAAATTTTGAAAAAAAAGAAAAAACTATATATAAATAAATCCATAAGAAAAATATGATCATATAATAAATGTCAATTATAAGAAAGACAATTAAAAGAGTAATTGCAAGAACATAATACTAGTGGAACGATTCATAAGAGTTAAGAAAAAAACAAAAATATAATACAAAATATATGCTACCAATGACCAGAAAGAGATTGTAATAACAGTCAAAATATGACAGAGAATTAAAAATAAATAAAAACTTTACACTGAATAACAAGTGATAATTATATTAAACCAGCTTCCAACCATAAGAAGGAATAAAATGCCAGCAGAGCTAACCATTGAGCTAACCATTGAGAAAAGTAACTGAGATAGAAATTAACTAAGATAGAAATATTAACAGATCTGAGCAAATACGAAGTGAAGTATCCAAAGATATTTAATTTTTTTTTATAGTCATAAGGTGGACTATTCTTATGTAATTTTTATTAATAACTGTCTGTAGATAAGTCCAGCAGTATTATTATGTATTGATCAGAGATGATTTGCCTCTGTAATCAATAAATGACGTAGTATGGCCAGCAGAGAGTGTAGCCTACAGAGCCCCTCTGGACACTGCCCCAGCTAACGTGTTAGGGAATTTTAGGGAATAAATATCCCAAGGATAAAGAACCAAGTTAAGAAGAAAATGGAAAAATAAAAAATAACGAACATCAGATGACTATTACTATCAAGAAGAATCCAGTTAATAATAAAATATAGATAAGCTCAAAAATATAGAAGAAAAAATTTTAGAATTGTGAAGGAAGTAAAGAAATATAATTCATAATGAATATCATAAGAAATTAATTCAGACAAACTAAGTATGATCTGAACTAATCACTTCTGGAAGAGAGCAATCTGTAGCATGACAGATAATCCACACAAATACATTACTCAATGATCATTAATAAAGCTCTAATATATGGAATATCCAGATGAGAATCAATTAAAAGGCAATATTAATTAATATACTCACAAGAAAAGTTAAAATAAAGAAAAAATCTGCAAATAATATATATACTACAAATTTAAAAACCCAGAAAACTAAAAATGTGAATAACAAAATTACCCAGGTAGGATAGAAGCAGGCAATTAAGATACCCCGACAAAGAAACCAGACCAGAAGAAACAAAAGCATACACAGCGGAATGGTACTGAAGAAAGAAGAAAGAAGAAAGAAGAACGAAGAAATATAAAATGAAAAAAATACTGAAGAAAGAAGAAAGAAGAAATATAGAATGACCAAAAATACTGAAGAATAAGAAACCTGAGAAGATCCACTAGAAAAAAGGAAGTGAGACGACCCATACCAAATAGAAACCCCATAGGGAGAGAACCCAAAAACCCCAAAAATAAATGAATGTCCAAAGAGAAAGTATAACACCCCAAAAAACCATATCACAATGTAAAACTGACAAAAACCAAAAGTGTCAATAGTATTAAGTAACAGTGCACCCAAAAAAGTTATTGTTTAGTTTGTATGAACAAATCTTCACAGTCCCCCCATGGTTAAATACTTCATGTTGTAAAGCTAGAAAAGGACTAGTAATAATATTAATAAATAACCATGGACAAGTGTAAGTTATTGAATTATAACTGATAAACTTTAAAAAGGTGCATGAGTTGCCGTACAAATGTATAAACTTTAAGTGTTTTTTGAACAGTACCATATTTGATATGAAGTAATAATATTGCTAATGAAATGCTACTGAATTTATAAGAACATTCCATAGAATGAAATAATGAACAGATAGCTAGTGTTATACTTAGAGATGGGGAATAAATCCTTTAAATTGGGAAATACAGAGCAGACTGTCAATAATTAGTTTTAAGAAAGTGTTAACCATTATATGGAACCAATATGTTATGTCCCTGTTCCATATAATAACTAGACAAATAAGATTTATTAGTAAGAGATATTATTGTTATAAACTGTTATTTTGTTGTTAATTTAAATTAGGAATGCCCTATCTAAAGGTAGATATCATTCCCCATGTTATAAAATGTTTTTTAATTATGTTACTAGGTGTAATCAATACACATAAAAGGTATTATTCAAGGTACCAGTTTTGATAGAGATAGGTGTTATATTTTAATTGTACAATCAATAATCACTGTTATACCAGTCAAAGAGCTAATTGTTAATAAAGTATATAAGGATAAAAAGTCAGAGAAGGGTATAAACTAACTACATTAGTAAAAATTTTGCAAATAGCAACACATCAAATCTAGGCCATATAATGAATTTAAACTGCAGAATAATTAATAAATCTAGTCTTATAACCCAGTTAAACTGACAATATTTATGCAAGATAAACCCAACATATAGTATACCATGTAAATAAGGCTTTCTAAGGATATGGTCAGTAGATAAGTAAAATTACTTATTTATCTAATAAAATTACCAATAAAAATGGGATGGACTAACTGACATTATCAGAGGAGGAGTCATAGACAAATGAATTGTATTTAAAAACAATCATTAATAAACTAAATTGCAAGAAATTAAGTAAGAATAGACAATTATATCAATTTCAGATTTAATAGAATAATAATTATATTAGGGAAAATGGCTATTATTTGCTTAGACTACAGGAAGTATAAATTTAGGCCTACCTTCCAAAAATGTAATAAATATAATTTTCTAATGAAACTTTGTAACACTATATTAATTACTAGCAAAATAAGCAGAATAGAATAATGAAACCGAATATGTATTTCGTATTTCGTATAGTTAACTAATAACGAAATTATTTTCTGAGTATAATGTATTAAAATAAAATGTATCGGAAGCTAAGATAATTTGAAACAATGTATAAGATATATTAAATAGGCTAAGATTTTCAGGAGACGAAGGAAATGAGAACAGTTCATTATTATCCGTTGACGAGTGTACTTAACGTAATTAATTGCCCGAAATAACCTATAATGGCAGCTAACAGTTTAAACCGAGTTCGGTGAAAATTTTATAAATCTTATTTTAAATTGTTTGTTTATTGTGAACCGGTGAAGTTAACATATGAACAGTGTAACACCAATAAACTGAACCACATAAGACTAATTAATCGAAATAACACCAATATCACACAGTTTAATGACGAAAAATTTAGGTTAAAACCGACACACATAGACACAATGAGATATATCCAATAACAACATTTTACACCAAGTGAACTATTCCACCATACACCAGTGACATTCAGATATATCCAGGACTATCATATACAATTGCTGAGACCATTTACACGAAGAAAGGACATTTTTATTTCAACAAATACTTCGTCAAAGTTAGATGCTTCATCGCGCATGCGCCAGTCGGCCATTTTGATTCATTGCTGTTCTCACTTCTGCAGTGGAAAAACGACCTTCTGCTGCTTTTGGTTTGAATAAAAATCATATATAAACTTTTATTATTTGTAATTATAACATTGTATTGTTTAATATTAAGGCATTTTATAATTGTAAGTGTTATACTTTCCTGCCCATAACCTTCTCTGGCTATATAACCGTTTAATAACCGTTTAAAGAACCATATTTTTATAATACTAATGTAAACTTTTTATATCGACCGGCCCTGAGTGAGTCGATACTACTTTGTAACATCGATTCTTATCGAACAAATTAATTATTTTATTAATAAACGTTCTGTTTTTGTAATTTGGATTTGATTTTTCTTATAAAAAGGCTTAACAGGTAAATTAATCAAGAAACCCAACTAACCGAAAGGCGGTATATACGAAACAACGAACGTTTCAAGAAGAAGAAGAAGAAGAAGAAGAAGAAGAAGAAGAAGAAGAAGAAGAAGAGAACCGTCTTTCGCCTAGATTTGGAGTTAACCAGATTGTCTTTTAACAAATTTACTGAAAGTGACACTATTACCAAAATAAACATAATACCACTTCATTTCTAATTACAAACAATAAACACGATTAGTTCCTAAATATTAAGAACCAAATTACTCAGAAAACTTTTTTCATAAATTTTTTTTTTGAAATAAATTTTAAAATTTTGTTTATTTCAAATTATTGTAACAACATTACTACAGATCTTAATATTTTGATTTTGTTACAAAATTGGCCCTCACAACAGTGGGGCGTAAAATAAAAGGAAGCAGGCCCGAGCAGGAGTATTTTGATTTGTTACAATATATATATATATATATATATATATATATATCTCATATCTTGGGAAGGCTGATGTATGGAATAAGATAGAACGCTTTAATAGAATGAATGGCACTATCAAGCGTGCCTTAAGGAATAAACTTAGGCAATAGACGTTATTAAAATTTTACATGGTGATGTCCATTCCAAGCTGTCTATATGTAGTGAAACATGGACTATGACAAATGCACACGAAAGTCGACTGCAAATTCCAGATACGAGGTTCATTAGATCACTAGCCGGGATAGATACCAGGTTAGACAGGAAAAGGAACGAGGACATCTGTCATGAGTTAGCTGTCCGACAACTAAATCACATGGTGAGGGAATATAGACAGAGATAGTTGGAACACGTACAATGTATGGACCCATAAAAAATACCAGTCGTAAGTGCAAGACGTATATGCCTTAAGGTGAAAGTCTGAGACATCCGACGAAAAGATAGAGAGGTTAATTGTAACGACGGATGACGTAATAGGCTTTGAGCCTTACAATTGCAAAGAAGAAAAAGAAGAAGAAGAAGAAGAAGAAGAAGAAGAAGAAGAAGAAGAAGAAGAAGAAAAGAAGAAGAAGAAGAAGAAGAAGAAGAAGAAGAAGAAGAAGAAGAAGAAGAAGAAGAAGAGGAAGAAGAAGAAGAAGAAGAAGAAGAAGGTAGGCGTAATATGGAGTTCACGAAGAAAAACAGGAAAATTGAAGAATATTCAACTTGCTTAAAAATACCAAATTAAAATTTTTTACTTCCTTAGCTCTAAGTATTGAAGTTTTTTTTTAGATTTTGGTGTTCGCTTTACATCTCTGCTCTACCCTGTGGCGACTGCAGTACTTCTTATGTGGACACACCGAAGGAAGAGTGACGGATAGAAAAAATGAACACATTAGGATAATAATGGAAGGCGACAAGTCAGCGATACCACAACGCCACGTATAGAACCAATGAGATGCAAACAACGTCTCGCCTCCACAGACCATGACGTAAGCACACCCTATCCATCAGGCCGGCACTTCGTCTGGTATGCCCCAGACCAGCAAGGCTTTACTTTACTTCCTAAACAGGATTTTCCACAACACTGGCTCATTCCTCCGTAAACTGAATCGTCGGTACCTTGAAAGCGAAGCTCCGTCGCATCCTCCTGTCAATTGCAGACTCCATAAAGCGCCCGACTCCAAAACGTACAAATTTCCTTACTATCCGTATGCTAGAAATAGCCAAACCTTCACCTTAACACGTAAGATAGCTGAGACCACGTAGAACACACTTCTTAGATACACATACTTTTCCTCTGTATACCTCTTTTCCACCGAGCCTCTGACGCTCATCAGTATATTTAGCGTACCTCCATTTTCCCAGTATAGGCCTATCATCGGTTTTGACACCTCATCCGATCTTCTGGGCTCTCCCAAATATGAAACTTCCTTTTGTGGTTTTTAAACCGTGTATTGACCAAAGCTAACTTTTCCCTTTCACATAATTACACAAGTCTGTCTCCTCATCGTTTCTTTTACTAATCCGTAACTTTCGACTATATTTTTATATCTACAATTCCGCAACAGTGGTATTCCAATCTTCCACTATTATGCAGTTAGTTTTTGCCTTGCTGTCTCCTATTAAATTATCCACAGTAAGATAATGTAGGAACCTCTACCTCCTCCCTTTATTTCGGATCGGAAAGCATGCTTGTAACGGCACTAGATTCAGTGTATAAGCTTTCAGTTTAATTATTATTATTCTATCATTAATTCCTTCTACTTTTACATTCTCGCAATATCAATTTTTATAGTATCCAAACTCCATTAACATTTATCATTCCTCTTGATAATAATACTCGTCGTAGTTAAAAGTTCACTTACCCATCCGTCTTACCTCACTCAGGCCTAAGAATCGACTCCATTGCATTTTTCTTCAATTCACTAAGTTTTTTAATTTTCCGCTTCTGTTCATCGTACGGACGTTCGATGAAACAATCCTTAACTTATCACTCATATTGTAGCTTAGGATAATCCTCTTCTATAGGGGAGGTTTTTTTTTACTATTTTACCTCCTAATAGTTTTATCTCTTGAGAACGGCAGCGTCCTTAGAAGGCTACGTACTCAGAGCGCCCGTGCTCTGAGCGCCAACGATGAAATCGTGCTCTGAGCGCCGATACTGATAAGCCCGTGTTCTGTGCGCCGAGCTTATCTATACATCATTAGACGCGGTAACACCTGGCTGCATGTTTCTGTCCGTCCGTTGTTGTCCAACTGCAAAAATTATTCATAGAATGCAGGAACAATATGGAGACTGTTGTTTGAATGAGCGCGTAGATTCCGAAAAGTTCGAGCCTTGTACGATCGCACCCGAAGCACATCTAAGGGCGCCTCTGGTCACATCAGACGTCACGCGTCTCATTGTGTCAATTCGGTTGATGATGATGATAATCTTGACCATGAGTATTACGTGCATTTATTATACACAAATTACGCGAGCGATTGCGCTGAGTGGTCTGACACCGAATAAAACTCCACATCTAATCTTAATCTAGTCTTATTAACCAAAATAAATAGAGGTACACAATGTGGATTTTTATAATGTCTCGTACACTAGTCTTGATTTAAAGAATATTATAGTTCATTTAAAGTATAATAATAAATTAATCAAATTAATATTCTATGTATAAAATTTGAGTTTCTAATTAATTACAGTAGAGCTACCTCTGTTGTTTCTATGTTATTTTACAATTTTATTTTTTAATACTAAAAAATCCTTAAATTCGTAGTGACCCTCAATCAATGAATTTTTTCGGTGAAGGGTTTGTGAGGATCGGTCAAAAAGTATAACATAAGTTTTAAATTATTTGTGTCGACATTTCGACACTATTTATTCTCATCATCAGGACCTGTGTATGAATACAAAAGAAATGTCAAACACAACGGATCAATTATTTGAGTGAACGTGTTTGTGTATGTGAGTCTGTCTGTCTGTCTATGTGTGTGCGCGCGTGCGCGGACGTATGTGTGTATCATTGTATATGTGAAGGAATTGAAACAGTTTGTTTTACATCTACAAATGTTTTCCGTAAATACAACGAGAAAATTATAATATCCCAGAACATAATTTATACAATATTACAATTTAAATTACTCATAATGTAATGGTACTTGTAATTAATAAAAAGCAGTAATCAACAATTATATATTATAATTGGTACAGAAAACGTTTATACATATACCTGTCAACATATAGCATAGTAAACATATAGCTAAATACAGATTATAGGGATGTTCAATTATGTAAATTATTAAAAGTTATTTTTATTATGTTTCACTCACTGCTGGTATTGAAAACACAGTCATTAATTTAGAGAATTCTAAATTACACAATAACTGTAGAACTTTACAAACTTACATAAGAGAATTTACATAATATTACAAACACAAGTTTATGGTACACCTATCTATCAAGTGAAAATGGATAATACTTATACTGTAATCATATTGTTGTAACTTATTATTTTCCGAGAACTATGTATATACAGAGTACTATAGAATATTTTAAAATTATGTATAGGCCTATGTCAACAATCACACCCATTCTCCCTCTACCTCGTACTCTCACTCCCTCTCACTCGCTCTCTCACTCTCTGTCTGTCTGTCTGTCTACTCTCTCTCTCTCTCTCTCTCTCTCTCTCTCTCTCTCTCTCTCTCTCTCTCTCTCTCTCTCTCTCTCTCTCTCTCTCTCTCTCTTTGTCTCTTTCTGCAATGGCACTCTAACACTCTCCCCATCTCTATTTACACTATCCTACTCACATACATTAGAGAATTATGTACCTCAAAAGTCGCGATTTGAGCTGTAATTCTCTGCTTCAGTTTTTAGCAGTTTTAAGTTTTCCTCTAATAAATATATATTAGAGGGCGTAGAAATGTCTTCTTACTAGGACGTAGAACACTTTCTATATTTCTCTAAAAACATTCTATAAACAAAGCAATATATCAGTGTAGACTGTTATAGAGTTGAAACAAACTGTTTCAACTCCTTCACATATACAATGATACACACATGCGCGCACACACAACACACACACACACACACACACACACACACACACACACACACACTCACATACACAAACACGTTCACTCAAATAATTGATCTGTTGTGTTTGATATTTCTTTTGTATTCATACACAGGTCCTGATGATGACAATAAATATTGTATAGTATAATTTAATACTAATGTTACTTTAATTATTATTATATAATTTGTATTATTACATGGGTCATCAATCGTTTAACACGAACATCAATCACGTAACACAAGTAGTTATGTCAAGTTTAATAATGACTATGAAGCGATTAAAGGTTTTGTCAGGTTCGTTTATTTACCAGACATCTGAGTTGACGTTTAGACAAAATTTACTGTCATCACGAGTAGGCCTACTTAAATACGCTCAATACAAAAGGGATTAATTGCCCTACACCTGAGTGCTGTATTTTGTGAATGTGTGCTTATTTGCTACATAAAGATTAATATAATTACTCATACGTAATGGGTTACTCATACCATTGTTATTATGCGTATTCATATTGTACAATTATAATAGCCGACACATGTTAATGGTCATTATAGGCTACATATTAATTAATTTTGTATTGCCCGTACCCCGCACATGGTGGTGATGGTGATGATGATGACGATGATAATGATGGTAGTAAATGTTGCCAAAACGTTGAGACTGTTTTAAAACTGTTTATTCGGTCCCGTGGCCAGAGCGCCCATGCTATGAAAGCTGTAAATGGACTACTAATCCAGCATTAATTGATCCCCTTTGTGTTTTTAAATGACATAGACAATAAAAATTGTAGCA
Source organism: Magicicada septendecula (assembly GCA_034769895.1). NCBI lineage: Eukaryota > Metazoa > Arthropoda > Insecta > Hemiptera > Cicadidae > Magicicada > Magicicada septendecula. The sequence continues at coordinate 242,380,919 of CM068370.1, read as the reverse complement.
TACAACATCGTAAGCTGTCTGTTTACATTAATGAGACAAGTCTTTTTAAAAAGAATGCGATGTAGAAATGCACCAAGATTATTTGAAGGTAATTAAACATATATTACTAAGTACTTACATATTTTTGCGTTACACACGGGTTGGTCTACGGGTTCTTAAAAATGCGTGTTCAAGGGCACATATTGTGTATTTACATAACCGTAAATAACATTACATGAATTTGTGTAAATTTAGACTAATGGTTTATAATCTATTCGAGTCAGTAGTGTTATAGGCCTAGTTGTTCGGTCACTGATCTCTACCACACTACCTGAGTGGAGTCGTAGAGTGTTGAAGAGTATTGACTAACCGCTTTCCTTATTGTTATTCGCACTCTTTCATTAGTTGTAATTTGACATTTGGTTGTACGCACAGTACTGTTACTTGTGGTCAGTTTTGAAGTTTTTTATCTAAATGGAGGTTATTACATCAACTAAAGGGAAACCTCTGATTCACCGTGAGGGGTATTAATACAGAGCTAAGTTCAAACAAGCATATTGCATTCTAGTTGTGTACGAAATAAAAAACATCAGGTTAACGAGGGCGCATCAGAACAAGGAACGGAATCATCGTGGCTTCACAGGAGCAGTCGTTGTACGCCAAATTTAACAGATCCAGAAGTAGCAAATGCATTTAAAAAAAACAGCGCAGGAAGATGTTCATCGGGTTCCGGCAGAATTTTCAGTCAGTTTCTAATGAGGATCTCGATATGGTAAAAAAAGTACCGAAACACAATACCGCAAAGTGAATCGTTGTAAAAAATTGAGAAAAGCTCTAGGAACTATGCAGAATCAGGCTAACAGTCAAGAATTCTTCCTTAACGACTCTTACGAAACCTCTTAAGGAAAACAATTTTGATCACCAATTTTGAAAGTAACAATAAGATTGGAAAGGGACAGAACTTTTTTTTTAAGATTTAAACTTTTCATTACCTTGCCGGAACTTATAAAATTTTATCGAAACTGAACAACCAATCTATAAAGGATACTAGAGTTAAGCCACTGAAACGACTATTTATCTCACAGTGTGTTAGCTTACAAAATAAAAAATACGAAACTTATCTTCAAAAATTTACTGTTCTGAAGGAACTGGTATAATGTCAACTATAACGAATGTTTCTGCAGCAAAATTCAAAATGTACGCTTCGTCGGTAATTATAAAGAAAGTGATGAAATACTTTCGACATACAGGCTGGTTGCAGCCATAGCTGTCAAGTCTGTTTAGATATTTCAGTACTGCTTTTGTGATTGTGGAAATGTGTCCGAATTACGCATGTTGGTTTTGGCCTACGTGGTATCGTAAGTGGTTGAACAATCAAGATATATATTGCTTTATTTATAGAATGTTTTTAGAGAAAGATAGAAAGTGTTCTACGTCCTAGTAAGAAGACATTTCTACGCCCTTTAATATAGTCTATATTTATTAGAGGAAAACTTAAAACTGCTAAAAACTGAAGCAGAGAATTACAGCTCAAATCGCGACTTTCGAGGTAGGTTTTGCGGAAAGAAAAGAACTTAACTAACTGAAATTCTCTTTATCAAATCAGAAAAGAATTAGAAAAAAAGAAAACACGACGTTACAACTAGCTGCCTAAAATTTAAAATTGATAATAAATAATTTAAATAACTAAAAACTGAAAGCAATATTTAAAAACTTATTTGAATATTTAATTTTAGAATTAAAAAAAATATTTTAAACACACCTGCGCTTAAGAACTTGTTTAGCTTGAGCGAGATGTATCTTTGTAACAAGACGCTGAAACCTATCCAGCACCGGTACAGAATATTAGAGCAATGTTTAGATTTGCGTGAACTACAGAATAGACAGAAACTTATAAATTCCCTTTCAACGTACACTTCCATTCGTAGAAGTAAGTCGAGTAACCATGCCTTAATTTGTATGTAATTGGACGAGAGAAGCAGGTCCTCAGCTTAAAGTCGACCGTTTGGCATTTGTCTGCCTGCAGAAATGTAAGATCTTGCCAAATTTAGCCTGAATGGAATGTTAACCATAATTCTAATGCAACCTTTACTACGACAATTTTCTTGATTTGGAGCACCAAGAGCCAAAAATTGAACTCAAAATTGTAATAAAATTTTAAAAGTTTATAAGACAATCAACTGAGAAATTTTATTCAGAATACAAAATGCGATCTGTAATAGATCTGTTTGACAGAATTAATATCTCTCAACACTCCTTACAAATTTTGGATCGCTTTCAAAAGTTTGTAAGCTGTTTAAAAAAAAATTATATATTGCTATCAGTTACGTATATCTGCGAAAAGTAAATATGAGGGAGCCTACAAGTGCTGTGATAATGTCTTTAGCAATGATTTTTAGAAATTTTCATAGGACCGATAGTGTTGGTTACGGAGTTGGCGAACAGCGAATAGACAGATATATAGCCAGGTGTTATCGCATCTAATGTTGCTTATCTGATAAGCTCGGCGCTCAGAACACGGGTTTATCAGTCTCGGCGCACAGAGCACGTTGCAGCGTTGGCGCTCAGAACACGGGCGCTCTGAGCACGCTACGCCTTAGAACGCCTGTGCTCTGTGCGCGAACCCTGAAATCGTCCTCTGTGCCCACCCTGATAAACCCGTGTTCTGTGCGCCGAGTTTATCTGTGTATCATCAGTTGCGGTAACACCTGGTTGCGTATTTGTCTATCCGCTATCGCCAACTCCGTAGCCAACACTAGCGGTCCTGTAACAATTTGTACAAGTTATTGCAAAATACATTTCACAGTACCAGTAACTTCCCAGAGAAAATTCCCGTTGCAGAACTAACTATTTTTAACGAAATACATTTATTAATTCTCTCATGTTTCATCCAGGCTTGAGATTGGCTATATCTAAGAATCCTACTTCAACAAAGGTCATAGGCTTATCTAAGACCTCGTTTAAGCGAAATAAGGTTCTTAGTTATTGCCTGTTTTGAAGTATTTTTCTTTCTTTTAATTTAAATTTTGTATTTAAATGTTTTAATTTTTTTACTACTTGAAAAGTTTTTTTTTTTGATATGGACAGGATTGATATGGTAACACTTTTAATTGTTCGGTCTTATTTTATTTTTTCTCATTTGTTTTGTTTTTGTGTTTTTTTTTTTATTTAACAGAATTCACATTCCAACTACACGAGCTTTATCACATTACTCAATGTCTTTAAACATCTGTAGACGTCTCCATGTTCTTGTAATCGGCTCATAGTTTTTTCTAGTCGCTCATCAATTTGGATACACTTCCTTTTTCTCTTCCGACCAGGAAACCCAACCTCAATAACTTGAATTTGAGCTGCAATATATTCTACTTCAACTTAAGTTTATGTACAACGAAATCTAAGATCAAGTCTGCAATAGTCGAAAGATAAGTGGATCCAGGATCAACACTCAGTACGCCTTAACTTAGCATTGCTGCCCTCCACCAAAAATTTTATCGATCTTCCGGTCTAAATATGTACTGTTGTGCGCTAACAAGGTTATTTCTCGCTACGCATTACTATCTTAGACGCATGCACAACTCCATTAGGAGTAGACATCACTTCAATCCAATCCTGGCATTTGTAAGGAACCAGTTCCCAGTTAAAATGTGCTACATATTTAAATTGCCTTGTCAGTTACGTACAGACTCAAATAACAGAACAATTAAAGAGAAATTTTATTGAAACCATCCAACCGGTTATGTTAGAAAAAAATCATACTCTTCAAGGTTGTACTGGCAAAGATTCCCAATTTGTAACGTGGAAATGTCAACTAATAATGTGGGTTGAGTCCGAGTTTATTGATGTTTAGTAAAATACCACTGATGGCTAGTTTTAGAAAAAAGACGACAGAAAAAATAAGAGCTATGCAAATTAGAACGTAATTAAATTAAAATAAGAAAAATTACTAAAGTGTCCCTAACAAACCAGTCGCTCATACTGTGAAACCCAATAAGGTTTCATTATGTTGGTTTTCCTTCTAATCATAGTGCAGGATAGACCTCCAGCTTCTTGTGAGTTCTGCTGTTTAAAGGGAAATTCAAATCCTTGTGAAACACAATTGCTCCGACATTCTCGTTGAACAATACAGTGGGAAAGGAAAGGAACAAACAAAGAAACCGAAAAATGAAACAAAACAAAAATAGTAGATTTTATTTCGTTTTGGAAGCGTAACAAAAGCATTGTGTGTATTTGTGTACACAGCAAGAAACAATAAAACATGTGAATGTATGTATGTATGTGTGTACACACACACGATGATGGGAACAGACAAAGAAGTGAAGGCCGTCTGGTATTTTTATAAGGAATTTGATACAAATAACTGGCAACACCGGCACTCCTCTCTCTCTGTAACTACTTGTAATCAATACCTGACCATAATTAAAAAAACATGTATGCATACAAGCACTCACACAAATACATGCAAAGTACATGTATACGCGGAGCAAATTATTACATTCTGATAGACATTTGTTTTTTAGTCATCTGTCCAGACTGTTTAATGTCAAATCATTCGTCCATTTATAGCGACTCGTATGTCACACAACTTAACACAGTCATACTTTTTAAAAGGATCGATTAAATAAAAGCAGTATCTTGGTTTGACTAGCCGTGATCGTGGGTGGTGATTCACAACACTTTGTGTTATTTTCATGCTGTACAGTCGTGACGTTTACATATCGATACGTTCAAAAGAAAAGTGAACAAAAATTCCCTGCAGATCTCTAATAAAAGAGTCAACATTCTACGTGGTTGGCCCTGATTGTATGGTGTGTCCTTTAAGTCAGGCTACGGTTTTAAAGTGGAATGTTTCTTAAATAAAAAAATTGAATGTAAAAAACAGCCCACATGAAATTAAAGAATAATTAAAAAAAATTTCCTATGGGTTTAGGTAAGCTTAATATGAGTTCAATAGGTGGCCCCCTTCGAAATGTGGACATAAAGAAGGATGGAAAGGATTTCCTGGGAGGATAGATTGACGAATGAGGACATTGCTTGGGAGAGTAGGAGAGAAAAGGAGAGTGTTGGATATCATCAAGGGCAGGAAGAAAAATTTGTTCTGATACTGTATGCGGCAAGCACTAGGAAATGGGATGGCAGAAACACTGCTGAGGGTGGTAAATGGATAGCGGAATAGAGGATGGAGGAGCGACCAGATGATAGACGACATACGGATGCGGTGTGATGAAATGAAGAGACTAGCCCAGGATAGGAAAGCATGCCCTGTAAAATCTGCCTTTGGGCTGAACAACACGAGTTACAAAGAATATAGGTCGTGTAATTCTCAGTGATGAGGCTGTATTTTGAGTTTCAGGAATTGTTCATAGATACGATATAAGAATCGGGGCTTACGGATGTCGCCATGCATGTACTGAGCACGACAGGCTGAGAGATGTGAGATGGCTCTGGCTGAAGCTCGTATGCTCCGTGTCCTTCGGAACTCAGAGTAACATGCAGCAACTGTCTCAACATGCTTACGTGTTTGCCTTACCGTAGATCAATGTGATCTTCCAATAAAATTATAGTTCTGCACGGACATGTTAAGTACTTTCTTGATTAGATATCTTCACGGCATAGGATTGGGAAGAGCGGATTGGGAAGCCATGGCCTCTACGGATTTAATACCTACGTAATCTTATTTCTGGAGCTTCGTGAAAAAGATATACACTGAACACATTAATAGCATTCTAAACTTAAAACAGCGAATAAAGAAGCAGTAGAGTCCGTCACCATTGATGTTTTTCATCGTGTATAGCACGTAGTTGGTTACAGATTAAATCTATGCAAAGCCGTCTATGGAGCTAAACTGGTAGGAAACATGTTAAACCGTAACATGAATTTACGGACACACCGTATTGTAGGTTATGGTGAATAAGAAATAATAGTGCGTTCATTGTGTTTAAATTTTTATATATCATGGCGCCTTAAACCATGAACTGCAAGAAAAGTACTTACCGTTGTATGTGTCACTGGGGATTGTATCCTCGTCCACACAAGTCATTACTTTATGATTCTGTTCAAGTCGGGATAGAACATTTATCATCGTTTAATTTTTCTGATTAGTTTAAACTGTCAATAGCTAACCGTCGATAGATTCCTAAAAACCGGATGATCTCTCTCTACAGAACCGGTCGTTATTCTGCAAGGTTCGATAAAATTTTCTACTAGAGCAAAATCAGATTATTGGTTGTTTTTTACCACTACTGAAAAGTTGTATTTTATAGTCAAATATGTGAGATAGCGAATAACAGAATTATCGACTTATACCTCGAAATTACAAACGAAATTGGAGGTACAATGATAGTCAGAAATAGTAAGAATTGAATTTAATTGGCATGAATATTTCATCGAGCATTGTTAAATTCAGGCAGGCAAAGACTTTCATATATCTGGAAATCAGCGACTTGTGATATAATTAATATTTCATATATTTTTTTTTTAATTGTTTGGGTTATTGCGAGGGAAGTACGCCACCAATTAGAGCCCGTTAAAAGTGACACTTGTTAGCGTTGTTCGAGGGTGGGCGGCGAAAGGGAACAAACCTTTCCTTTCCATTAAGACGTCGTAAAAACTATTCACGAACAATGAGCTGTACGGCACATGTTGCAGCCAACTGGACCATGCGTGAGAATGCCCGACTCCACAAATAGGACAAAAGGAGACTACCCTTACATCTGTCCAGTAGCGAGAAAAACACAGAACCAACGGCGAGAGTATTGTTCAAAACCATGTGTGCGACTTCTCAAAGACAATGGTTTGTGCAAGGACAATAGGACAGGCGACTAAGTGACGCTAAGGGAGAGCACAGATGTTATGCCACCCGCAAGTCGACGGAGGAAATCGTCAGCGTACCAACAATAAGAGAATTCGACACGCTACACCAAAAGTAGCAGATGTGATTTTGAAACAGAGCCTTAACACTGATTCCAGGAACGGGACAACGTACGTAAGACAGCGACTCATCTAGTCCACGTGGACTACGTCAAATGCAAGTCGAAAAAGCCAACCAGCAAATGAGGAACGAGAATTCCGGAGGGAACTTCTGTAGGGGATGGTTCAGAGAGAAGCTTGAGACCAGAGAGCGAATCTCGTGTATGAACGTCCCTCTCCAAACGGCACTGGGTGGAGAATTCGTTGGAAATACAGACTGGAGACGAAGGGACACTAGGAGGTCCATGGAATGAACCTATCAAAGATGAATTGGTGGGAAGTTTGAGTGTTCATCAGAGTCCCAAGAGTGGGAACATCAGAAGAAATAAAAACCGTTTACACGGGGAGACGCGCTCTCAGTTTATTACAAATTTTTGCTCAGTTTATTACAAATTTTTGCTCAGTTTATTCTAATTTTTATCTCAGTTAATTCAAATTGTATTATAATTCTTAACTCGGTTTACTCAGAGTTTCGAACAGTCTATTGAACTTGTATTTCATTACATAATAATTCAGTTATAAGAACTTAATGCAGTGCGTAAGTTAAAATGTATTTCGGTAGAGACGATTAAGACATTATTACGAATAAATGAAAGTGCGCGAATAAAACTCAGAGCGTAAACGGAACAATAGTTTTCGTGATGAAACGCGAGTAACAATCTATATAAATTCTATGTAATTCATCGTCATAAAGACACGGACATTGTGAAGTGGTATTCTTGAACAATTACAGAAAAAGTAGTGATACTGCAATGTTTAGTAATTAACTCAAATAAATAGAATTGTAAACAAGTGCCTAATGAACTCGAAAACGACCTAGGCGCCGAAAAGAGTTGCCGTGCGGTATAGACAATTATTAGAAGCATACGGTATCGAACTGTGTACCGCAAAATAGACACATACGCGTGTAGAACTTAATCGACCGATTACGAGTACAATGCCGCTACTTGTATTATAATAAACTCAAAGCTCGAAGTGACTGTCGCGGTGTGCGGAAGTGTTTACGATCAAGTGTCCTATGGATTAACTTCACTCATCAATGCAGGGAGACATCACGGCAGAACGAGTAAAGTACAAAACTAATCTCTTCTTATCATTAGTAATTTATCAAACACCACTGACCTGACACTTAGAACCAAAACCACCCGAGAAAGTTATATAAGTATGAGTCAGATAGATACGAATCCATAAGTAGGGAATATTATGTTCTAGAATATTATACATGTCTTTTTGTTAATATATTTTATACTATGTATGTATTTTGATGTGTTTGTTGCAGGAACAGGATTTTATCTATGTATATGATTGATATGTGTATTGTTAATTATGATTATTTCATGCATATAAATGTTCAATGTGTTTTAACGTAAAATACCAAATACGAATTATGAGCACATCACATTTTAGTTAGTAACGTCATTGCAGACGAAGAAGCGTCTACATTTGATCGCTCACTTAACTGTTTAAATTTGTTCATTGAATTATTAAACGTGGAATAGAATTTTATTGTTTTGTTGAAGAATTGTAAGTGCCCTTAAATTGATGTTATGACATGAAGAAGAATGAATATGATTTAAGAAATATAAGTTAGAATGGATTCGTTAGTATTCTATTGATTTATGTAAAAACCTGACTCACAACTTAACTTTTCATTAAACAGTATCAATATTAATAATTCAAGTTAACGATTATCAATTCAATTACACAGAAAGATGCACAACATAGAAGTTTCGAAGACAGTTAAAGTCAAAAGTAAATTCATCTGTAGCACGATGGAGTGTGAATAATTAATTAACTCTAACTCAATTCATACAATTATTCGTTATTTAAAGAAATGAATTTGTTAACATTACATATGGGAGTTCAACACATGACATTAATTATATCGCATATCTAACCCAAGCTCAGAGTTAGATACATTTGATCACAACTTTATTAAAGAGATAATTGAATAATCTATGCATATAATTTACACAGATAAATATTGTTGTATATGGTGCTCCAACATCACGGGGCAATACTAAGTACAGATATATGTACCTGTAAAAGTAATCAATCACATTTTATATAATTAATTATAAATTAATTTTTGCAATAAATTTGCATAAAGATTAACATTGTATATGGATCCCAAAGAACGTGGGGAATAACAAACTTAATACACACCAAAGTTTATTATCGTATATAACTATCAAATTAATCAATCAAAATTGATGAGTAATTAATTTATGCAATAAAGACGCATAATGATATCATCGTATATGGCGTCCAACTACGGGGCTACATGTAAGTACGACAAAGTTCGTACCGGTAACAATTTCATAATTACAGATCAATAAATTTATAATTAATAATTAATCAATTTATGCAAATAATACGCATAAATATTATCATCATAGACTTAATGGATGGAAGCTACCGTAAAAGCTCTTCAATCCACTGAGCTATCAAATTAAGAACAACGTTGTAGCCAACTCACGAAAACATATATATTTTTTGTGTGGGACATATGTTTGGTTGACTGTGAGCCAGTGTGAAAGATGAACAAGGAGAGAAACTACCATAGAGAAGCATAGAGAAATTTTCATGGACGGATAGGTTAGAAATTACATTAGAACATGTAGTTTTTAAGGTATGAATTTTTGTCCAAATGGGCAAGAAGCTGTAAAACATCTAATCGGAAGGAATATAGATAAATAAGTAATAGAGATATTCGGAAAATAAAGAGTACCACAATGAAAATATTATAAGTACACAATCTATATATTATATAAAACTCAAAGTCTGAGGATTTTTGGATACTGAATGCAAATCCACACCGTTACACCGACTGCCACCAAAATTTTCACAGGTAACCTTTGACACTAGGCGATATCGAATTTGATATTTTGCCCCGTTCGCACAATTTAGGCCCTTTTAATTATGCCATTTCGTTGACGCGTAGAAAGATGTCAACGTCACCATAGAGACCAGAATTAATTACCATAGTAACAAGTAAATAAACAAATGATATTTAGCGGCATCGGAACTGTACCTTTATCCGTTCCTGCAGTTTTTAATGTGCGATTGTATCGATATATTTTGTAATTTTGTGTACAGATACGTCTATATATTTTGTAATTGTCTTAAACAATTATAAAATTTATGTTTATACGTATTTCTGATAATGCAATAAATAAGTAATGAAATATATTAAATACTAATACTAAAGATGTCAACATCACCATGGAGACCAGAATTAATACCATAGTAACATGTAAATAAACAAAAGCTATTTAGCTGCATCGGAACTCTGCATTTATCCACTCCTGCAGTACATTTTTGATGTTTTATATAATATGCGATTGTATCGATATATTACGATGTGGAAAAGAAGAAGTGTACTAATTGTAAATTGTCCTATTACATAATGCAAGGCGAAAATACGTGTGGTTTTCATTTGTGAGGTTAGGTGACAACGGTTTTTGGTATTTAGTTTACTGCTGAAATAAATAAAAGCCATGGTTGAGGAATGCTTCTAACACATTTATACAATGCTTCTAACACAGTAACACTAAAAATAAAGAATTTAGCGTTTTTGATTTTACAGGTCTACTTTATAAATATCTCCAAAGCTTTATAAACGGGTCTTTTTAAATCTGCAAAGGCTGTTGCACCAACATAATAATTTAGTACAAGTTAAAATAGTACAAGTATTGAAAACAGCTTTGGTGAGAATTTGACTAATGAGTACAAAATTGTTACACGAGCTGATAGAACGCCATATAGACATAGACAATAAAAATTATATTAAAATACTTATTAACAGTCAAATATTCGCGTGCGAAGCCGCGGATAACAGCTAGTAAATAGTATAATAGATAGTTTTATATAGTTAAAAACACACTATACTATAACATTATATATAAATTGTAGTTTAAATATTAATATTACAATAAAATATGTTAGCCTAATATGTTGCAGCGACAAAATGACAGAATAAAAAAAAACATGTTTTGGAACCAAATTTGATACTTCTGGTGTCAGGGTGGTGCAGTCATCACATCCTTCCTTCTAAAGCTGGGATTTGTCAGTTAGAATCCATCTCAAGATGGATCTATTTTCACGACTTTCAGCCGGATATTGTGTTCATCCAGCCCTAATATACACCTAACCACGTCAGGCACAGAAGCCAAAGGTGGTCAAACGTGTATGCTTTGATTATTAAAAACAGAAATTAGGGAATATTTAAAAATGAATGAAATCAAAAGAAATTTAATTATTAATAGCACAAGTTTCATTTCATTTTACATTATTAGTTTTCTATGACGGATACGAATGCAAGATTGCTTTCATAACGCACGTGTTCCTTAATATGAAGATCTTTAATAATAACTGACTGACACACTGCACACATGTTCTATTGATATCAGAGACACCATTATCAGACGACTCTGATAAAAGCCATACCCAGTCTTATGTATGACTAGCTAGACGTCAACTTACTACTTAGTTATTACCACATCGCTGTACTTAGATATACTGTATGTGTTTAATAATGTAGCGTAACCTACTTTCGTTTACTGTAAACCCTGTCAAGAGTGCGTGACTTAAATTTTTTTAGTACCATTTCTATCAGCGTTTATAATTTGTCGTATTACGCTTGTAACATTAAAACTAAGTAAATTTATAACTTTATATCACAGACCAAGTATTGCTACGCTACACTTAAATTCTTGAATGTTCAACAGATAAACCTCTTATGCTCAACTTCAAGTTTGGACAGCCAGATTCTTTCTTCACATATCTCAAACGAGTTCATATTCTGAGGTTATCTGAATAGGATGCCGGACAACAGAATCTCATAATTAATAATTATAGGCCCACAGCTTGAAGAAGTATTGGAAGATCTTATAAGTGTGTGAGTAAAGAAGAAGAAGAAGAAGAAGAAGAAGGGATGATGATGAATAAAAAGATCATACTCTTCATAGGAAAATGAAAGGACATGTAGGGGAAGAGGTGGCCATATAATTATAGATAATTGCTTTCTTTACTGTTAAAATAGTTTAGTCAATCTGACACTTACATAAGAAAATATTTTTAAAAAACTAATACGGAAATAATGAAACAGTAATTTTAAACACATAACGTTATGTGAATGTGACATATCACCAGTATCTCCAAGGTGAAACAGTCGATTATAGGTATTCCTTGATAGGTGCTTGGAGAAATTTTTTAAAATCTTATGGCCAAATATAATAACGTTTACGGAACTAAGTGAAAGAACCAATCAAATGACTATTACAAAACAAAACAAGGAGAAAAACGTATAATTAGTCACATTTAGTCACTTTAAAGAACCGGAATCAACTTATTACAAGAGAGACTCTTAAAAAATTTGATACCTATGGGAAAAAGAAGCTGTGGCGACTAATCTACACGTAAAGCAGGTACTTTAGCAAGAGCTGAGAACATTTACAATTTCTTGGAACAATAACCAAACTGTACAGAACAAGGAAGAATACAGACATGGAATGAAGGATAAAAACACAGATACTAAATGCTCTTAAAGGAAAGTGAGTATGTATAGTATACATGCATGGTATTGACCAGGTATAGTATAGCAAAGATATCACAGCAGAACGAGAGACGTTACTTTTCGCGACATGTGTTTGGTGACTCCACTTGTTGGCTTTACTGATTTCACAATGAGGGATAAACATAAACGATTGCCTTGAAGGACTTACAATCGTAAACTGTCTCATAAAACATGTGTTTAGAATCACATTTCAAAGTACAATAAACAGAGGAAAAAAATAAAAATATCTCTTTCAATTGGGAAGAGAAAACAAAATAATAATCAACAATCCTGTTCGAAGGAGAAGCAACTCTTTTTTTTTATAAAAACCAACTTTCTCTATAACTTATTTAATTCTGTTAAAATCAACTTTGAATATGAAGACATCTGCCATTGTCATTATGATCAATATTATTTTTAACATGACAGAAATTTACTAACACTTGGACAGCAAACATATCACATAAATAAGTCCAAGAAGCCCCTCGATAATGAAACAAGTTAAAGATGTATCAAAAGTGTAGTTAAAGTAGAGAAGAGAAATAGCTGAAATATGGATTGTAACGTGCATTAGGTATGTGGATTTTTACTTCGACGTTTTCAAACACTAGACACGACAGATCCGAGAATCGCATGTTTTATTATTAATTTCTATTCATATTACGCCTAACTCGACAAATATTCACAATGACAGTAGTTCAATATGCGTTCTTCACAGTTCACAATGTACTGTAAGACTTAGCTAAACCAAAAACGTACAACCAAATAACAATTAATTCGCTAAATATTATGTTCCAAAAACCACACTGGCAGAAACGCAAAAACACGACTAATTTAGTAGTAAATAATATTTATATTACTGTAGTACAGCAACTCCCCCACACACGAAAACACACTATATATTTATATATATATTTCAATCACTTTCTGCTACAGTCCGTTTCTTGATGTATATAATACTTTAATTATTGTAACACACAATAATGCAAATTTAAAAAACCAAAGACCAACAAACTACCTTAATAACATCCAGAAGCCAACACACAAATACTTCACCAGAAACAAGATGGCGAAGGCTGAAGATGAGAGTACAGGAACTCTCGAAACATGTTCCTAATAGGAAAAAAGTATATCTTGAGGTATATTTAGTTATAAATATTAAAGTATTATATATATATATATATATATTGTAACGTTCCCTCGTAGTTACAAAATAATAATGTTATAATTTGTTAAAATTGGAAATAAAAAAAAATTTTATTTTAAAATAAAAATTTTGTTTTTTCTGAAAAAATATTTGTTTCGGGTTTTTGGTTATCTGTATTTAGGAAATAATTTTTGTTATTGTCTGGTGTAAAAATTTTAATTATATTATGGTTGATAGTGTTGTGGTGTCACTTTCTATGAATAACTTCTAAGTTAATATGGTTAACTCCAGTACTGGTCGATAGACGGCTCTTCTTCTTCTTCAATATGCTCCTTATTTTCGTAAATACCGCCTTTCGGTTAGTCCGTGTTCTTGAATTAACTTATTCTTTAATTATATTTAAAGTAAAATTCAACCAATTTGCAGAATTAGAGTGTTTATTAACAATTTATTAAAAATATCGATAGTAATCGATTGTTGACAACAGTATCGACTCGTTACTCAGGGCCGGTCGACAAAAACTTTACATTAATAGTGTATATTATAACCAACCTCCACCCACTTGTATCTCGCGGTCGTATCGCTTTCCTCAACAACCTCACGTCAGAGTCGTCAAGTTATAACAAATAGCAAAGTGAGTATGGGTTGTTATGTGTTGTAAAATGTCGGGCGTTACCTCCGCGCACTTGTTATACTTACCGGTGACTGGATCCTTTGTGGTGATGTAGTCCTGTAACACAACTTAATACTAGGTTTTTTGTGGGCGCCACTTGGAATCGTTTGTTCCAAGAAAGAAATGTGATTATTAAAGAAATTAAAATTTTGAATCTTACTTCTATGAAAAAATGTAAACAAGTCAGTTTAGTTTGAAAAAATAAGGAAAGTTTAATGATTCTTCAAAAAAAAAACAAATCGTCTGAAGGACTAACATTCATGAAAAAAATTATAAAAATTGCAGAGTTACAAAAAAAAAAATTTATAAGTTATTATTATTATTGACAATTTTATTTCTCCAATCAAGTATCGGCTAGTATTTTCAATTTTTTTACTCAGTTGGAAAGCATGAGTTTAATACGTGAAAAAATCTTTACTCTCAGGACGTGACTCCTTTGAACTACCAAGACATATCAATAAGATGCTTTACAAGAAAAATTAAGTGATTTGAAGGTGTGTGTGGCATGTGTAGTACAACTGTGTGACAAAATGTAACCAGGTAAAAAATGACTTTAATTTTGGTAACTCACGTTCCAATGGTTAATTAATCTCGCACTGGACACTCCTCTCGGGTAGTTTTTCAATCTCGCCTCTTCATGTGTGCACTGAATCTATTTTAAGTCAAAATTGCGATCATTTACAATTTCCGCACTTTTTGTGAAACGGTTTGGCAGTAGAATTTCGCTCGGATCCCGCCGCTTACAGGTCAGCTGTTTCGCGTTGGTTACCAAATTGGCCGTCACAGCGCTGATACCCTTGCAGTAGCGAGAAAGGCTTTGTGTATGTAATACGTTATGGGAGTTTTTTTGTCAAGTTAGTTTGTCTTTGCGAACACAGCAGAATTGGTTCTCTATTTAAAATTTCGGTCCCTCCTGGGCCGTTGACGTTCTGGCTGCGTGATTTCTATTAAAATGTGCCGTGTTGCTGCTCTATTTCAGCAACACATTGGCGTAGATTCTTGTAGAGGTTAAGTCAGTCTGTTTGTCAATGTACGGGAAAAGCCTTTCTTCGGGTCTTGTGTCGATTTCTCGCCTTCGGTTTCGCCTTGACTGCGTTGATCAGTGTCGTGGGTGATGCGTCTGTTCCGGATTTCAAGCTTCAAGTGTTTTCGGGTCTAATTTGGTCTCTCTTTTATACTAATTCAGGCTGATTGTTTTCATTGACTTCCGGTATATTTGTGTAAAAATTGCTTCTAGATTGTTCGAGAATTAAGAAATGGAACATCATGGAACAAATTTAATTTCCGTCGAAGGTTTTAGAACAAATTTCTTATTCTTCACACTAAGGATATTTCAAAAATTACTCTGGTATTTGTCAAACAGTTTTACATTAGTACTCACAATTTGCATGCCATTATTACATTTAGATTCCCTGTTTTCAACTGAATCTAGCGATACTAATTATGATTGGTTTTTAGATAAATTAACTATAATAAGTAACACAATATACAACTCTCACCTTGGGTTGTTGTCATTGAAATTCAATTTTTTAGAACAAAAAATTGTTGTGAAACTATTATGTTTCTTCCATAACATGAACACATAATATTACTATCTTCCTATAACAAAACAAACAAATTTTAACATATATAATACACAGATAATTTCAATTTTACATGGCCCATGCCCATGGCCTATGTTGTTGTTAATGTTATGACACAATAATTAGTCTCTTTCTTTAACATATATAATATTTCACTAGTGTACACTCAGAGTTTATTACATTGTCTGTCTTTTGTGATACCTGGTTACTCTTTACACATATTATCTTTATTACAGGATAACATAGCATCATATTGGTTGGTCTGAGATGTCCTTTTTCATAGTGTGACAAATCTCACTCTTATAAGTTAAATTCTTTCATAATTGATCTTATTTTCAACTGAGTCTGTTCGTTTTTAAGGTATACTGAAGTATTGTACCATTCTCTTTTATTTTTGTCAACATTTTGTAAATATTTAGCCAGATATGACTATTTTTTGTACTGGTTGATTGGTCCCAGCCATACATGGTATAGGTAAATATTTTGCTAACTCGACTATTACAATCTTAAAGTTAGTCAAATATATTAGTATAGTCACTTTATATTATATTTCAACTTTCTAATGCAATTTGGTTGCATTTTGGCAACATTAAACCCATAAATCATACAATATTATATGCCTACCACATGTTTTTTGTTAATACGGTTTTTGGCTATTTTGACTGACTTTTATTCATTTGACAGCTTTCTTTATCTAAGATAAATTGTTCATTTTTGTCTGTTTGACAATTACATATAGTTTTTATTTCAATTTGATAATAATTAATTTTTACATGAAATCTGAGTGTTTGGTCTCAAATCCAACACATTAATATTTTTTGTCATAACAATTATATAATTTTTATTTTAACTTAGATTCTTTCTAATAATGTATTTAAGTCATTTAATACATTTATTTTATTTACATTACATAATATAATAATGGATCATGTCCATTCATTCACAATAAATAGTTCTTTATACTCTATTCAGAGTTACTAAACTTAATAATTAATGACTCCATTTTGGTTGATCCTGATATTATTTGTCTCTCTCATAGTATCTTATGGTTTTTTCACTGTTATTCACTTTAATAATATATATGGGGTTTGTGTCTTAGTCACAGTCTGGTCGTTTTTCATGTTAGTAGTAATAATTATTAGACAATATTACATAATTTTTTAGGG
Organism: Magicicada septendecula; assembly: GCA_034769895.1. Taxonomy (NCBI): domain Eukaryota; kingdom Metazoa; phylum Arthropoda; class Insecta; order Hemiptera; family Cicadidae; genus Magicicada; species Magicicada septendecula. Next base: position 242,363,848 of record CM068370.1, on the reverse strand, counting down.
CTACTTGGGTTCGATACTGTCCACCTCACTCTCCTCTTATGATAAATTGCTATGTAAATGGTTTCCTTTATGGAACGTTCTGTGACGTTACAATATAAAATATTGTTCTTTTAACGGTTATGTTAGAATAGCCAGAGAAGGATAGGGCCAAGAAACTATAACATTTACAATTAAAATGTCTTAAAATTAACAATTACAGTGTTATTAATTAATATAGAAAGTTTATATAGTATAATATTCGAACCAATGCAGACTAGACGTTCATTTGTTCCACCTCGAATAGAACATATTCGGTTTCTTTAATCTATTTTGCTTATTTTGATACTAATTAATATAGTTTTACGAAGTTTTTATTTAAAAAAGTTATGTTTCTTTCACGTTGGAAAAGTAGGCTTAAATTTGTGTTTCCTGTCCTTGTCTAGATAATAGCCATTTTCTCTGATATAATTATTATTAAACTGAATCTAAGATTGATATAATTGTTTATCTTTCCTTAATTTCTTGCAATTTTGTTGATTAGTTATTGTTTTTAATTTATTAAAAAACAATTTATTAAAAATATCGATAGTAATCGATTGTTGACAACAGTATCGACTCGTTACTCAGGGCCAGTCGACAAAAACTTTACATTAATAGTGTATATAAAATATTGTTCTTTTAACGGTTATGTTAGAATAGCCAGAGAAGGGTAGGGCCAAGAAAGTATAACATTTACAATTAAAATGTCTTAAAATTAACAATTACAGTGTTATTAATTAATATAGAAAGTTTATATAGTATAATATTCGAATCAATGCAGACTAGACGTTCATTTGTTCCACCTCGAATAGAATGCTGGGAAAATCAAAATGGCCAACAGAAGTATGCGTAGTTGAATGTCAATCACCTCGACGAATATTTCTTTTAATAAAGATGTCTTTTCACTGTTTCTTCGCCTCAGCAGTTGTGGATATTAGTTCTGGATTTAAATGAGTGTTCCTGGTGTGTAGTGTTTATTAGTTCACTTGGTGTAAATGTGTGTTATTATGTTTATTTCACTTTGGTTAAATGTGTCGTATATAACCCTTTTGTTTCGTCCGTAAAATTATTTGTAGTGTTGTTAGTTCAATTATTTAGGCGTATGTGGTTCTGTTTATCTGTAGTTCACTGTTTATTGTTTGTTTTCACTGCTTTTCAAGTTAAATTTCAAAATTTAAAATTTTTACAAAATTTTTACTGAACTCGATTTAAGTATCGCACGCCATTAATATAGGTTATACGGAGCAAAACCTCGTTTAAGTGTTCGCTTCAACGGATAATAATTAACTGTTCTCATTTCCTTCGTCTCCTGAAATTCTTAGCCCATTTAATATAGATCATACATTGTTTCAAATTATCTTAGCTTCCAATACATTTTATTTGAATACATTATACACGGAAAATATTTTCGTTATTATTTAACTGTATGAAATACTAAATACATATTCGGTTTCTTTAATCTATTTTGCTTATTTTGATACTAATTAATATAGTTTTACAAAGTTTTTATTTAAAAAAGTTATATTTCTTTCACGTTGGAAAAGTAGGCTTAAATTTGTGTTTCCTGTCCTTGTCTAGATAATAGCCATTTTCTCTGATATAATTATTATTATACTGAATCTAAGATTGATATAATTGTTTATCTTTCCTTAATTTCTTGCAATTTTGTTGATTAGTTATTGTTTTTAAATATAATTCATTTATCTATGACTCCTCCTCTGAAATTTTAGTTAATACATTTCATTTTTATTTATAATTTTACTTATCTTCTGACAATATCTTTATAAAGTATAAGTTACATTGTATTACTATATGGTGGGTTTATCTTACATAAATTTTATCAGTTTAGTTGGTTTATAGGACTAGATTCGTCAATTATAATGTAGTCTAAAGTTACTATCTGGCCTAGATTTTATCTGTTGTTACTTACAAAGTTTTTAATAATACAGTTAGATCATACCCTTTTCTGACCTTCTATTCTAATATAATATTCATCAATAATTTCTTCTTTTACTACTATAACCTTTAGTACTGATTTTAAACAATTAAAACATAACAGTTATTTAATATTAAATCTGGTATTTAGAATCATACCCTTTTTTGTACTGATTACTTACAGTAACTTCTAAAAAACATTTTACTATATAGGAATGATATACACATTCAGATATGGCATTCCTAATTCAAACTACTAAACAAAATAACATTTTATAAATACAAGGATTATCTCTATTTCTAAATCTTATTTATAGAGTTCATATATTGAAATTGGAACCTAATATTTTGTTCCATTAAATTTTTAATACTCCCTTAAAACTATTTGTTTACAGTCTTATCTGTTTTTCTTAATTTTAGGGATTTATTCCCCGTCACTTTATGTACTAACTCCAAGCTATCTATTTATATTATTTATTCCATTGAATGTTCTCATATAAACAGTGGCATTTTATTAGAAAGAGTATTCATTGCTCCTTCACCATATTATTTGATTAAATATCATTCAGATACTATTTTAAAAACACTTAAAGTTATTTAAATGTACAGTACTCCATGTACCTTCTCAAAGTTTATTTATGATAATCTAATAACTTGCACTTGTCCCTTGTTATTTCTTGATACTATCACTAGTCCTTTCATAGTTTTATAATATCAAATTGTTTAATCATGGGGGAACCGTTAAGATTTGTCTATTTAAATTATACAATAACTTTCTTGGGTGCACTTTTACTTAGCACTTTAAACACTTTTTGTTTTTATTTGTTTTACATGAGTTTATGGTTTGTTGGGGTGTTATACTTTCTATAGTGACATTTACTTTCTTTAGGGGTTTTTGTTTTCTCCCTATTGGGTTTCTTTTGGGTATTGATCGTGTTCTACTTCCTCTATTCTATGTGATCTTCACTTGTCCCTGTTCATTAGGTATCTTTGTTTGTTTTGGATATCTTCCTTCTTCATTCTTGGTTTCTTCAGTACCATTTCGTTATTATTTACTTTTGTTTATACTGGGCTGTTTACTTGGTCTGGGTAGCTTCCTTACCTACTCCTATCCTACCTGGGTATTATTGTTATTTTAATTTTAGTTTTCTGTGGTTTTATTTTGTCGTACATTCATATTAGTTGCAGATTTTTTCCTTTATGTTTACTTTTTCTTGTTATAATGGTAATTTATTGTGCTTTTTATTTGGTTTTCATTTGGATCTTTCTGGATATTCCATATACTTGATTTTTACTAATGATCATCTGGTAATTGATTTAAGTGGATTATCTGTCATGCTACAATATATATATATATATATATATTTTAATTTATTGTAACACTTTTTGCTACAGTCTATTTCTTGATGCATATAATATATTTAATATTTATAATATACAATAAATATGTTTTTCCCTCAAGATGTTTTTTTCATTTATTTGGTACATGTTTCGGGACACTTATTATTCCCATTAAATATTTTTTATTTAATATTTTTACATAATTACTTTACCAAAGATTTTTTTTCCTTATTGGGAATATGTTTCAGTAATCCTATTGTTACCATCCTCAGCCTTGTTAATCTTGTATTTTGTTGAGTACTTGTGTTTTGGTTGGTTGTTGTTATGGTTTCCTGTTAGTTTTTGGTACTTTAAACTGGTATTATTGTGTGTGATTGTGGCGTATATATTAGCTTTTTGAGTATTTTCGATGTTGAGTGCTTTGAAAATTGTGTCATGTTTTGTATTGATTTATATTTATTCAGGTATTAGTTTGTTTTGTGTTTTATGTTTGTAAATTTTCCCATATGCTCATTATGGTGCCTTTGTGTGGTATGTGTTTTATTAGTGGCATTTAGGTTATGTCTGGGAATTCATGTCCTGTGTTTATTTGCATGTGTAACCAAATTAGATTTATATATTTCTGGTTTTTGTATGCGTTTAGATGTTCAAAATTACGTTTTTTCAGTTGTTTTTTATATGTCGTATGTAACATTTATTGCAAAAAAACGTTATTTTGAACACCTAAACGCATACAAAAAAACAGAAATATATACATCTAAATCTAAATGACCTTATGGGAAAATTTAGAAATATTTAAACATAAAACAAATAATAAATTAATACCAGAACAAATTCAGGTTAATGCGAAAAAAATAATTTTCAAAATTAATAATTTAATAAAATCATAAATATTTATACATTATATTTTACAATTAATTATATAACATCTTTATATACACATATAAAAAATTAAATTTATATAAACATCTGTTTTGAACAATTGATTTAAAAATTTAAATTTATTATTTTATAACTGATGATGATAGCTGAATGCTATTGAAACCCTGTAATTTGCAAAATAATAAAAAATATATTCTTTTTATTATTATTTATTTAGTAAAAAGTTTTATTAATAATAATAATAATAATAGTGTGTGTGTGTGTGTGTGTGTGTGTGTGTGTGTGTGTGTGTGTGTGTGTGTGTGTGTGTGTGTGTGTGTGTGTGTGTGTGTGTGTGTGTGTGTGTGTGTGTGTGTGTGTGTGTGTGTGTGTGTGTGTGTGTGAGTGTGTGTGTGTGATAATTATTAATATTATTAACATGTCTTAACATATGTCTCTGCTAATGCATGTTTCCATTCGTCCCATCGCCTTCTGCGACCAATAACTTTGGCTCTTTACATGTGTAGAATGCTACTTAGGATGTTCAATTTTAATTTCTCATAACATACACAACTGCAAAAATCGTACTATTTGGTTATAAAAAGTTATTTCTTTTCCGTAACATTCTACCAATTTATTTCACATTCACATTCTGTATCACTGTAACAATATATACGATAAGCACATACCTGCCATTTTGTAATCAATTTATTTATGAATTAATGTTAACAGACTAAAGCCATAACAGTGATACCAACCAGTGACGTAAGTAGAAGCTGCTCCTGGCGGGGGATGAAGTTAACTTCTGGGAGTAGGGTTTAAGAATAGCTTGAAGATTGAAAGCCCATTTTCGTCAAGACAAATGAGAAATTCAGGATTCTTACCATATAATTTTATAAATACATTTTATAAATCTTTGTGTGTAATAAACGTTTGAATACTAATTTATTACTATCAAAGTTTTTCAGGAAACTAATGTGAAGTATAAGAGTTAAGAAAAATATATATATAGGCAACCACCGTAAAAACTGTGTTTGGGCAGAAAAGATGAAGGTAGATTAATAGGCTCTGCATTTGTTTTCTGGCACGTGCACATTTTTTTAAGGCTGCAGTTGTGTATGTTATTTACCAAACGTAGAATGATTGTTATTATTAAGAAAACCCTAAGTAATAAATTATTATTAATAACATCATTATTTATAAGCCTTATTTTAACACACGCAACTGGTTTAGGAATAGGCTTACGTTAAATGATTATGGAATTTTGCTGAAATTTTTAAAAGCTCTAGGGGGGGTGTTGATCCCCTGATCCCTCCGTATTTACGCCACTGAAACCAACTGTAAATCCTCGACAAATCGATTGTAAATATTGCTGTTACACACGTGCCTTCAGAGAACTATTTTTCTCAGGTTGGACAAATTTTCAAACCTTATAATACGTTAATTTAACTTGCCTTACGTGTTATTTTGCAGATTTTATATTGTGTGTAATGTTTTGTTTGCTGGCAATTGAATTTAAAGGACAGATTTTTAGGATACACTGTTGTGTGTAAGCGTGATATTCGTCATTCATGCGCTGCTGCTATGACACGTTCAATCTCATTCTCATTGTAAGCATGCTGTATATTTAAACATTCTAACTTACGAAAAAATAAAATATGTTTTCTGCGACAGTTAACGACAGTGTAACGAAAATCAGTTCTTTGTTATTATTATACGTAATATTTCGGTTAACTGTTACCGTACCCTTGCAATTAATATAACTTTCTCTTCCTCAGATACCTCAGTCTTATTAACACTCTCGGATCGACCTGGTCGAGTTCATTAAGCATGTATCCATAAAATCGGGAGATTATAGAAAATGTCATGTCGGAAGACGTGATTTATGCGGCCGTGAAGCGTCGTTACAACCTTAAGACTTTCGCGTAAACATGACAGTATTCGGGTAACAGAAAATAAGAGTAAACAGGTTTTAAGATTTTCATATCCGATAACCTATCAAGGATATGACCTATCAAGGAAATTCTAATATGAAGGCTATCACTGCCGGAGTCATTACTTAAAAGATTAATTCCTGGTTGTTGGTCGATTGGCCGCTGGTGTTGTCGTAACTAAACTTTTCGGCCAACCACCTGAGGCCTTGTTCAATAGTAAAAATTTTAAAAATAGTTCGACAAGCGATGGAACCTAAGCCGAACGTACCCCAAGTTGAGGCGAAAACAATAATTATTCGGCCTTACCATCCGGTGTCGAATTATTTTTAATTTTTTACTACTGAAGAAGACCTCCGGTAGGTGGTCGAAACGCCTAGTTATGACAACATCAATGAGGAATCGACCACGGCCCGACAGTCCGAAAATTAATCTTTTAAGTATCAAGGAAATTGTTGAGTAGTATGCGAGGGTCTCTTTATTTCCAGTCTTTGTTTCCCCTTTTCCGGAGATTTAGTAGCTGTAATGTCAAAGTCTACTCAGGGATTTGTATTAAAATTTCAGGGATTTGAGTTTAAAAATTCAATAAAAAATTATTTAATACCCCCATAAATATTAATTAGTAAAGCTATTTGATATCAGGCGGTGTACAAGACGTCTATCGCAGTATCCTCAACAATAATGGTGCAAGGGGGGAAAATGGTATTATCAACACCTAACAGGACTACAAGATGACTTTTAGGACGTTGTCAGCGTGTTCTTCCCCCGCCGTTTACATGGTTACCGATGTATTTCCCCGCATTGTTAATAGTATACATCGTTTACACTCTGTCACCATTGACTTATCCCAGGCACTTTCGTCGCCACACTCGTCTACAAGTTTAGCTGCAGGTACAGTCTAACCTGCCAAGTTAGACATACAGCTAACCACAGTTTACTCTAGAGCACATCTTTCTCTCTTCAGTTTGCCGACCTATTCCACCAGCGGAAGTGGTACCACAACGTTGGAATGTATTCACCTTCACAGGGTCTGCCGCACTTACAAACAACAGTGCAGTCGAATTTATTAGGCTATCTCTCATCATGAAACCAAGTTTTGTAGTGAAAGCATATGTTTGCAGCACAGCCTCTTAAGCACATAACTTTATGTAAATATCATTGTTAAATTCATCATCATCTTCACTTTCAGGCATTAGGTCATAGACCTGTTGCGCCCTCCGGCCGTGATAGAACTCACGCCCCACCCCAGCCAGAGAGATATTAGCCAACCTTTAACCCACGCCCGGGGGCAAGCCGTGTGGTGGTGGGGGGGAAGAGTGTTGTTTATGTGTGTAGTATATTGTGTGCCCTTGTTACTTATCTGGCCCGGGTATGCCAGAGAAGACGTACGTATTATTTGTCCGCGTACGTGCGGGTAGACGAGGATATCGAGCCGTGACCTTGACTCGATCTCACCACATCGGCAGCACAGCAACGCTCTGATTGTGAGTCAGAGACGCTACCACTGTGCCAGCTCGCCTACTCATTGTTAAACTTGCTTGTATTATTCGAGACACGGATAAAGGCATTATACAATATAACTGAAAACATTGTGACTTCGGGGGCAGAAATTTGGCCTGCTATGAATTAAAGAAAGTATTAATCCCAATCATTGAATTCACTTATACGAGAAGGCGCTTAGAGGTTAGTCCCAAGGATATAATTAGAACAACTGAAATTTAACGTGAGGAGAGAACACAGTCAACGACATGCAGATCAGGAGGCCCGAGGTTACAAAGGTATGATCACATTAACGATACAGAGAGGCGTTGTGAGATGGGTTCGTGAACTAAAAAAGAAAGAACTACTGAATCATGGGAGTAATGTATAATAATGGTATAATGATCCGTTAGTACTATAGTCCTATACTAATATTATGGTCCATTTTTATACAATATATCCGGTAAACCAATGGGCCTTTCTCGAACAATGCACTAGGCGGGTTAATGGAAGACAATTGGTCAGACAGAAAAATTATGGAGGGGAAAAGACAGACCATTAACTGAAATAACAGAAATAATCAAAGAAGAGACACAGATGTTGGCTTTCGTAGTCGAATGACTTCGACTAGTCTGTGCAGAATATTTGTAAGGGGTCTGTTTCCAATATATTCTGCTTGTTTAAGGTAACAACGATCAGTTACCGCTCAGGTTTCTGCCACGAAAACATTTCTATTTCCCTACAAGGCCAGAGAAGTAATCGAAAAAGAACACCTTAAATAATACGTATGGAAGTAAACATCTTATAGTTGTCGAGTGTTCACACCCACCGAGCAAGTGGATGACAAACAGGAACTACAGCCAATGTAAACAACGAATCCACCTGTTTGACCGTCCCGTCCGCACTTCGTTTTTATTATGTATTTTACTCTTTTTACCGTTTGCTTGACCTAGTGTTCGTTTCTCCCTGTAAAGCTGTACGATTTTCAAACACTCCATGCAGTTAGCAGTTATATAACCCGCACTATTACTCCAGATGTTGTACGGCATTATGTTTTCATTTTGTCACTAGCAATTTAAGTCTCCTCTCATCAGCTGATTCATTTCTGGAATTTGGATTCCCAATTGTGAAGAATAATTATGGCGCTCTTGGAGCTAATACTAATCAGAACATTAAGTCGCCGGGAAGACAAAGGCTCTCCCAAACATTAGTTCTGTGGCCGTGTCGTCTCGGAATCACACAGTTCGTGGTTTGCGGTTGTGCCTACTCCTGACCTGTAAACTATTAGGAAATGGAAATCGTTTGATTCTCGTCGACACCCTTTGTCAAATAGCGCTGCTCCACTGTCGTGTTCACTCTTTATGTTCTTGTTCTTTGGTGATCGATCCGAAGATTGGCAGCAATTCAGTTGGTAGCAGTCTCTACTTTTCAAACTTTTTTCGCCTACTTTTTCATTTCTTCGTACCTCTTGTATCTCACACCTTTCACACTCTGCTCCACATATCGTAGTTGTGGTCTTTCCCTAGATTTTTTTCCCGTTCACATATCCATGTATTGTTTTTAGGAGTTACTCGTGTCTCTTTAATCACTGATTATCACTGATTTAATACAGAAAACAAGCTACAAAAAAACCGTTTGAATCCGGTTATTATCTACACAGTTTTCTTGTTTTCCTTCAATTTTTGCGTCAGTTAAATTTGTTAAATTTCTAAAATTGTTTACTCACTTACTGTAAAATTCATCTTCTGCAATCTGAGCCCTGAGTGTAGGACACCATACTTTTAAGTAGTGACATATACTATTGATTACCCTATCGTGATACTATTATGTTATTATTATTAATAACAGACCAGTTGGTATGGCGCCTGTCAATCTAGAAGTCTCGTACCCGACTTTCTGGTACACCATAAAAGAAAGATGCATATTCAGATCCCAGGTTGTCTCTTTCTGTAGAAGTAAGTATCTTGGATGATATGCTCCCAAAATCATTATTTTAATTATTATTAAAATTTTAATTTTTGCTCATCACCATAGTTCGGTAACAACTATGACAGTAACAAGATAATGTTTAATTGTATGCATAACAGTTCCTACAGAAATAAAAATGGAAAATTTATTCAAACAAAACCACTGGAAACATAAGAAAACTGCTACTGCGTAACGGAAGTTAGAAGCACGAGAGTTGATCACGTGCGAGCGAATCCCCCCCCCCCCCCGATTAGGCCTACTACTACTACTACCGAATTTTCGCCAACTCCATTTTCGGCTGAACAATTTCAAAACGTGATGGCCAATACGTCGCCGCCGGTCAATAATAATAATGCAGTGTGTGCGAGTGTGTTGCAAGATAGGCGTGAAGGCGGCAGCGATAGTGGGGTAAGAAGAAAGGGCAATGTCCTTGATAAAGACAGACAGACAAGAAGAAACGGACGACTAAAAGAAAGAAGAACAAGTCTATCCAAATGTAAAGAGAGAGAGGAAGTGGGTACCGTTGTTCAGAACTGGATAGCGACGCATTCCACCGACAGGCCGCGCCACCGTCTGTGCGCAATTACTCCGCATTTCGTTTAGATTGATTCTACTACTTCTTCTTTTCGTATGTATAACTCGATTTTAATCCGCGCACGGTTGTAGCTATAGTACCGAGATTTTTTATACGACGTTGATTTCAGTTTAATTAAGAATTTTTTGTTGTTGTGAAGGCGATGTTTTGAGTTTTTATTGGATGTTTGAAAATCTCGAACGAAATGGAATTTCAGTAATTTCTCTTATGGTTGGATACTTTCGGCGTCATTCACAAAATTATTAATTTCCCTTTAATTATATCGTGTCAGTTTATTACTTTTTTTTAAGTGCATAACTACAAACAACCTTTAGTTAAGATTAATTATAACTGTTCGTTAAAAAAAAAACAGGTTTTCGGTAATTAAAATTGCATTAGAGACCGGTGACTTATTCATTAACACATTGCGGTAAACGGAAAAGTTGGCTATTTTTTATTTTTTTGAGAGAGAGTTTAGTTTGTTACTACCCTTCTCACAACCGTAGGAAGGCCGTTGTGGGAGGCTACATTCTAAACTCATCTCCTTCTTAAGTTACCTCTACTTAGACTTCCTGTATATTCCTGCACATCCTTAACCACTTGGTCCAGGATTCTCCTTTTGTCTGCTCTTAACAGTTCTATTGTAGCCTTTCCCTCTGAAATTATTGTGCCCATTTAAGTGTTCAAGCCCATACTAAGCCTATAGTGTTGTGCCCATTATTAAGCCATTCAAGCCCCATACGTATCAATGCACTTTTTTTAAACACTTCCCTATTCCTCATTGCATCCTTTCAAAATGTTTTTCATTCTCCTGTAGAATGTCTCATTTTTACAGCAGCCTCCAATTGTTCCTTGTCTCTCTTCCTAACTGTCGGCCATTCAAGCTTCAGACGTGACATTACGAGATATTTTCTAGTTTTGTGCCACGTGATTCATGAGGTTAGCGGGCGATGACATACTCAATAGAAGACAATAAATTACACTGGATTGCCATTATCCCATTCAGTTCATTTACTTCAAAAAATCGGCTTCGTGATATACTCAAAATGAAATTATACCTAACGTAGGGCAATAACTTGCTGTACAGCGCAGTTACCACAATTTTATTTAATTTATTCTTTGTAAGTGTCAATAAGACATTTGGTCACTGGTTTTTACATTAATTAACTCCTCCAATTGATGGTCAAATAGCCAAAGTATTAAGTGTTAAGTCTGTTATGTAGTGCTAATGGCTTACATATATAAGAAACAATAATGCAAGATTGTTACTGTATACAACAATTCTTATATATATATATATATATATATATATATATAATACAAGAATATATTTTATTTATTTGTATTTTTTACACCATTTCAAAAAATTGTTAGCTACTGTCATCTTCAATCATTTTCTATTGATATTTTTCTGAAATGTAAATGAACACACACACACAAATGAAAACATACATTTTCTTTGTATATTTACATTTTCGAAGGTGGCAGTAAAGAAGACTGTAAAACCCTATGAAAACAAATTAATAAAAGTTTATTCCTGTAAAAAATACGAAATATTATTTATTATTAATAATTACAACAACGAGGTCGTCGCCGGCCTCCAAATCTTCCTGTCCGTGCACGTATTCCCTTCCAACCCTCTAGACATCATTGCTTCCTCCACATCATTCCTCCAACGTCTTGGGGGTCTTTCCCGAAACCGTTTTACTGGCGGCATCCATTCCAGTATTCTCTTACGCCATTTAGAGCCGTCTATTCTTTTAGTACGCCCAAACCAGAGTAACTGTTTCTTTGTAATTTGCTCCCACTATATTTGTGTTCATTTTCATTCTGTCTCGTACAAGCTCATGCCTTACACTTTCTAATCTTGATATTCTACAACTACAAGTTACAAAAATCATGTACGCCTATGCCTATTTATTAATAATAATTTCTGTATTAGTGACCATCTTACACTCTATTCACTCTTTTCTATACAGTCTTGCAGCGTGAATGACGAACTTATATTACCAGAGTTTAAGTGTGTGTTTTTTTTTTCAAGTTTCATACAATAAATACCCATCGGCCAATTATACAAGTTTCGGTGGCGTAAGAAGTTGTCCTGAAGGGTTAAACCATCATGTTGTCCTGAAAATTATCCTGTACTGAAAACCCGTATAAACAGTAAAACCTATTCTTGCAGCAGCATAAGCCAAAAAATTCTATCGTGGATTTCTCGTTTAGCATTTCTGTCGTTAACCTCCAGGAAGTAGTTACCCATGCATCCTGCACTGTTGGCAGGCTGTTAGGGGCAGTCCCCGTCCCAAGAACAAAGGCTGATTTATTCTTCGCCCCTCTTCAGGTTTTATATTTTATATCTGAAGTTCTATTTGTACTTTTTATTAATAATTGTGGATTAAGTAACTTCTGATGTAGTTAATAATTACTCCTGAAACGGCAGTCGACATGATTGCCGAAACGTCAATATGCATGCTGTTAGTAATCGTTATTGAATTAGTGTATTGAAAAAACTAACATTGATGATTACTGTATCGTCAATGAAATGTGAATATGATATCTATTGACATGACAGAATATTTCTTTTGATATTCAATCGGTAAAGGCGGCTTAATTTCCGTCTCGCATGTCGACAATAATTTGTATTATTCAAACTTATGAGAACCAGAAAGAAGTATAACTAAGTATAATTGTTTTTTTTTAGTGCGCATAATGGTGCTGCATATCTTCTCTGTATTCTTCTCCCCAACCCGTTGAATGCTGGGCCTACATGCTGGCATACAAAGTTTCTTCCGTTCCAAAGCTAGTCTCTTTCCTTCCTAGTATTAAAAAAGTCATAATTTCCTCATAGTACTTAATTTTCTTTCTGAACATAACCCAATACAAATCGTCTTGCAGGTAGAAATATGACCAAATAAAAATTTCAAAAACAATTTGATTAATACAACTGCAATTTGTGAAATTCTTCAGCATACTTTAACTTAGTATTAACATAATGACTTTATGGTTATCATGATATCATGGGCAACATAATAATGATAATGACATCACAATTAAAACATATTTACCTATGTACGATTAAAACGTTAAATGCCTTTTAAAAATAAATAAAAAACAAAACTGCCTCTACGTGGAAGATGACTGTGTTTCTTAGTTCCAGGGAGGGTTCAGTGATTGTCTGACAGTGTATACATCAATGGCGGCTTGGAGGATTGTTGCAGTGTTGCGCAACTCCTAATTTTAAAAAAGTATGAAATCAACTTTCAATTACAAAATTTAATTTTCAAGCTTACGATAATTATTATCGCTCAAATTATCCGTCGCGTTATTATAGCTCGACCACAAACCAAAAATAGCTGGAGTGGGGATTGCCGCCACTACCGCGTCACAACGAAGGGGGAACGTTACCCCCTCCATTGTCATCAATCACACTGTTTACTGCAGTATTTTACACGTGATATTTGTATACCGGCAATAACTTTTTGTTGAATGTTTTTTCACGTGTGCTTCAGGTACAGCAAAACCTTGATAACGACATACGTATTGTAACCTCTCGTGATGCTTTTCGGCTAACGCTTAATATCATACACTCGAAGAACATTCATTATTCATCATCATCATCATCATCATCATCCTCAAGGTTTAAACCAAGAATGGTTTGTTCAGGTCTCAAATAGGCAAATATTACAGCTGGTCACTCCAGCGCTTCCTCGGACGCCCACACCACTCCGTTCCCTCAGCTTATAGTTCCATAGTTGTTTGGGGATGCGGCAGTCATCCATTCGGCAAAGATGTTCCCACCAATTCAGCCGATACTGGGCGATCCTGTCGAGTATACTCATAATATTCAGTTCCTGCCGTATGTCTGTGTTTCTTCTATGATCATGGAGAGCAGGGGGCCGGCCTTAAGCCGATTGGACCGATTGTTCCCAATCGGGCCCCGCGCTAGAGTGTAATCTACTGTTAGCTTGTCAAATACACACAACAAATACATTACATAAGATTATACATAAATGGAAAAAATAAAAAATTCATATATGTACATAAATCATTAAATTTCATGTGTTTAAATTTCGAGGGGTTTTTAACGACTCTGCAGTTTAACGCAACCGAATTTTAATAGATGTCCCTATTTACCAACAGTCATAGACAATGAGTGTAGCGTAATATGTACACATGTAGGCCTACTTCATGGTACAGTATCCATTACAGGAACGCGATCAATGCTGTAATCGGAATTGTTTTCTTGACTTCTGTATCTTTAGCTTGTTAAGCTCGTTGTTCATTTTTAAAAAACATATTGGTATGTCATTAAAACAAAGGCAAAGATAGATAGTTGGAAATTAATATTGAAAGTATTTATTTGGTCTTGAACTTGTTATTCTTAATTTGTGAGCGATTTTTCGTCTATTTTAAAACTTATAAAACTTTTAAATTTTGTATAGCGGTAGATTTTTGATAATAATTGGATATTATTCCTAAAAAATGTGTTGAAACTAATTCAAAATTGTAGTATCGTACAATTGAGGTCTCAGTCGTATCTTAAAATTTATTAGTAATATTGGTGTTACAAAGTCTGTGAATAGGAGAAGAGCTCGTATATATATTTAGACTTTGTACAATCTTTTTTATATGTAGACTATATAGTAGAAATTAAATAATTAAAACATTTTATCAATTAAAGTGGTCAAATTTATTTGTTTGTAACATGGGGCGGAGCATTTTGTTCGTATTTGATGCTTAGAGACAAATTTTGAGGTTAAATCCATAAATGCACACAAAATACTCTACACCATGTAAGAATCAAATGGAGATGCTAGATTTAGGGTAAAGAAAGGTAATTTTGTGATAAATCTTATTGATAAATTAGAAAATGCATAATTCAAAATGATCTGTTAGCTGCTTTGAAAAGTTTCAATAGTTTTGGTAATAAATCACGCGCATCTTGCGCGCGTGTGTGTGTGTGTGTGTGTGTGTGTGTGTGTGTGTGTGTGTGTGTGTGTGTGTGTGTGTGTGTGTGTGTGTGTGTGTGTGTGTGTGTGTGTGTGTGCGCGCAACAAAATGATCACCGGGCGAGCACGTCAAAACAAAAGTATTTAGTGAGGAGAGAGTTCGCATGGAATTCTCAGTATTAAAAAATTCTTCGTTTGCTTATGTTTACGCATGCGTGTATAACTCTACGTAGAAATACGTATGAAAAAATATACAATATTTATTGGTATATAATTTTTAATTTCAAGAATCTTTGAGTTCATTAACATTCATGTTAGTAATAAATGGATATCTACTCATTATATCGAGTAGTTATTTATTTATTTCTAACATTTAAAAAACTATTATTAAGAAGATGTAGTTATTGATTGGAAATAATAAAAAATCTTCATTGATATATTACTATTTTATTATAATTTTTTAAATATTTATTCCTGTCAAAGAAAATTAATTTTTTTTAAAGTATACTTGCTTCATCTTTATGATTCTTCATATGCGCTTTTATAATTTATAATGTAATGTTTGGCAATAATATATTTTTAATTAACAACATTCAGAATCATTGACTGAATAAAATAAACTTTTTTTTCATTAAAAATGAGAATATTGAATTAAAAACTTTAGAATGCTAAATCAACAAGTTACAAGATGTTTCATTTGGCTTTTCCATCTATCTCGATTAACTAATAAGAAGACAAAATTACGTTTCATTACTCTATATGTTTCACTCACAAAAATTATACGATTTAAGTCAAGGAACACATAGGATCACCCCATAATGGAAATTTTCTTGGTGTTGAGTTGCTAGGAAAGTCTGATCCAGTAATGCAAGATAATCTGCAAAAAGTCCAAAATAAGGAAATACATGATCATTATTTAGGAAAAAGAATCCAGAATGAACTTATTAATATAATAGGTCAAGCTGTTCTACAGGAAATCATTTTGCGAATCAAGGCTGCTAAGTATTTTGCAATAATTCTCGATTGTACTCCTGACATCAGTCATCAAGAGCAAATCTCGATGGTAATTAGATATGTAGCTGATGGTGTACAATCAAGTGCCCCAGCAGGAGTATATGAACATTTCATCAAGTTTTTAGTGGTGGAAAGCAGCAAAGGGCGAAAATTTGTACAACACCTTGTTACATGAACTTGAAACATTAGGGCTAGATGTTGAAAATATCCGTGGATAAGGGTATGATAACGGTGCCAATATGAAGGGACAGAACTCAATATTTTCAGGACCTGTCCAAAGACACCATAAGAAAATGTGCAGCAGATCTGGAAGTGTCATTGACAGAGGTTAAGCTCGCACAGGAAAAAGATCAAGTTAAAACCACGAAACTGGGTGATATAGACGGATACATGCTTTGTGAGAAAATTGAGTCTCTAAGGCCAATTCTGCCATCACAGATACGAAACCCCATAAAAATGCTTGAATTCCTTGCTTGCAACAACAGGTCTACCGCATTTCCAAATTTATTTATTGCTCTTCGGATTTTTCTGACAATCCCAGTGACTGTGGCATCTGGAGAAAGGAGTTTTTCCAAGCTAAAACTGATCAAAACTTACTTGAGATCATAAATTCATCAAGAGCGTTTCAATAGTTTGGCAATTATGTCCAGTGAATCTGACATTAGCAGGATTTTAAACTTAGATAAAATTATAAAAGACTTTGCGGAGAAAAAAGCAAGAAAAATAATAGTTTCATAAATAAGGCAATAACTATATAACTCATTTATAGTTTATGAATGTTGAGTGGTTTTTAGGAGTCTAAAAAAGAGAATTTGTTTCCAACAGTGTACTTAAATTTTGATTTTTTTTTTCTGAATAAAAATAAATTAATATTTTTAATAAATCATTTCACAGTCATTAAATCAAGTGGTATTGTAACCATGTACTTTTCAGAGGTGATATACACATTGTGTTTGTTACTTGTAGGCTTATATGTATGCAATTTTATGTTAAAATATATGTAGACTTTTGTATTTTTATGATTCTACGACCTTGGCACGGATGTAGCTAAGGGGGGCCTCCCAAAATGTTTCCCAATCGGGCCCCGCACCTCCTAAGGCCGGCCCTGATGGAGAGTATACCCTGCCACGTGACTGAGAAATCTCATTTCAGCCGCTTGGATGCGACTGGCCTGGCCTTTCGTTAAAGTCCAATACTCAGACTCATAAAGAAGTACGGGAAGAGCCATCAATTGTAGGCGTGTTCCTTTACTTGCTGACTTAAGAGTTCGCCTAATGGTCCCGCACATAACGTTGAACTTATGCGGCTTATGCATCACGTCGTTGCTTGCATTATAAGACACACTGTAGCTCAGGTATTCAAAACTGCTAACTTGTTCCAGGACAGTACCATCTATAACAATTTTTCCCCGTACGGGATCAGTTCCTCAAAAAGCCATCACCTTGGTTTTAATTGTGGATATCTGCAATCCAGAGTCTTTGCAGATTCCATTTAGCAAATGTATACCCATCTGCAATCTGTTTTCAGAGTCCGACAGAATAGCCTGATCGTCCGCAAACAACAAAGTGTCAATTGTAGAGTGACCAATCATAAAATGGTCTGTAAAACACATCTGCCAGTTTTGTATGACATCGTAAATATATAAATTAAAAATGGAAGGTGATAATGGACACCCTTGTAGTACTCCATAATTGATCAGGCCAACTCTAGGAGCTGTTGTCGGTCTCCCTGCTTCTATTAAGATTTTATTCTCCATATACAGACTCTGTATTGTTCTAAGTAGATGTTGTGGGATCCCTTTCCTTGCCATTACTGCCCATAGTTTGCTCCGATTCATTCTGTCAAAAGCCTTCTCGAAGTCGATGAAAGCTATGTATGTGGTCAGCTGATACTCTCTACGCTTTTCAATGAGCTGGGCTGTTGTAAATATACAATCTAAACATGATCTGCCCTTCCTGAAACCGTTCTGGGCCTCTGAAAGTATGGTCTCCGTTATCGCATTCAGCCGTGTTCGAAATATAGAACAGTCATTATTCATAGCTTAAAAGAACAGAATTTATTAATTTGATTTTACTTAATAATAATGATAAATGTAGTTCGTTCGAAACAGTGAGCCATTTCTGCAGCTCAGAAAGCTTACTAGAGGTGAATGACATTTATTAAATTTTTTGTTATTAATTTGTTTGTTTATTCTATAACTATAACTTTTTTAAATTAAATACTAATAGATTGTTATTTATTGTGTTTTTTTTAATGAATCTGTTTTTGCAGGCTGATAGTGTATCCCTTTAATAAATTTCCTTTGAAGAAAACTTTAATGTAAAAGAAATAGCTTGGTAGATTCCAATCAATAAGAATGTGACAGCGAGTGGAAGGCTGTTTAAAGGGATGTTCAAAATTGAATATTATGCAGAAAGTGAGAGGTTATGCTGTTGAGAAATAAAAAATTACTACTGTTTTCCAAATTTATTGCGAGTGCCTGACCTTTCTTGCAACACAGATGTTTCAAGACCACCGCCAGCCACGAGGGACGTATTTACGGATGAAGGGTCGAACGTGACCCCCCCCCCCCCCCCCAGGGTCGAAAAAGTTACGAATTTTGTTAATACCTTGTTTTTACATATTTTATTATTTTTTCCAGCTGTGTACGCTAATATAATAGTACATTTCTTTTTAATATACAAACAAGTTTATTACAAAGCATTTAGCTATACGTTTACCATCAGACCCACGAGCCGACGAAAAATTCAAAACAATTTTTAGCACTTTTATTGTTGCACACATCTGCGCCATCTCTAACGCAGCAACCAACAAAAACGCTGAACTCGACAATAAGAATTAACAAAGTGCATAGAATAGCCAGATTTAACAATCTACTGAACAGCGTTAGGTAGGCAAATTCATACGGCTTGCACTGATTTTTATATAGCCTATTTCATTAGTCAAGTGTGCCTCCACACACAATAAAATTGCCATTCAGCAGTGAGCGACAGCAGTCTTTCTAGATGTAGACATCGTTTTCTCTCTCCTTCCCTCTCTCTACCTATCGTCCCGAAACACTATAGCAGTTCGTGAACTTAGTCTTCCTCCATTATTCGCCTCCTCCTTTGTCTTATCTTCTTCTTCTTTTCTTCTTCCCTTCTTCTTCTATTTTTCTTTGACGCCTTCTCGCTAATCGCCTCGAATTCCTGGTAGGCATATCCCGCTCCAAACGTCCTCATCGTAGAGTCAGTGGATTCATGTGACGGGTATAACCCATCAGTTGCCTCCAAACCCTCTTTGATTCCTGCAGTCTGGCGTAGATGATCCGTTGGAAGGAATTTCATTTCTTTTACCTGATTATTAAGTCCGCCATTCAGTATTACTAGAAAAAGTGTCTTGTCTGTTTACAGGCAGCTGCACTGTGCTTGTTACTTGTTATTTAACAGCAAAGCGACAATAAGTCAAAGAGACTGAGCAGTGAAAATATGTTCTTGTAGAAAGCTAACGTCGAGTTGATATGTGAACTGCCAAGTATCTACAGCACTACGTCATAATTGTGTGTTAAATAATATTTTATACGTTTACTTACATTGGTAATCAATAAAGGTATGCGGTAAATACATTGTTGAAGGTAAATAATAATATATGTAAATAAGTAAATCACTACTGCGGGCGAGAAAGGCGAACAAACAATGCACACACACTCAGGCGCGCGCGACGGAAAGATTTATTAAGAAAACCGTACGTTCCATTCGCTGATAAGCTCACCTTGTGTCAGAGATGAAATCGTAAAAGTATTTTACGAAAACATCCTTAAACGTGCAACGACAAAATGTAAACAATCATTTTCCATTAATATTTCATTTTATTTTCAAGAATAATGGAGAGAGATTTCGCTCTTATCTCTCGTACTAAATTAATTAGAAATGAATCAAATATATTTACAACCTGTAACTTAAAAGTAAGGCTTAATTATAGAGACGCAAGCCGCGTGCAGGAGCTTATCGTAATTGATACAAGTGGCCGTGTACTCGCTGTGGCCGCGGCTGCAATTCGTCTTGCTGACCTAAGAATGGAGGACTGAAACGCGGACTGCAAGGAGTAAACAACCACCTGATGTAGGCCTCTGGCTGGAATTGAAATACAACAATTGAATATAACAAGGATGTTTTCGAAGACAATACAGATATGCAGATACTTAGGGCTTATAGAAACATAAGAAAGAAAACATACATGTAGACTCACACCACCCTTTCTCTCAAAAATTAGCGGCCTATAACAGTTTTATTCACAGACTTTTGATGATTCCCCTAAATAATGATGATTTCGAGTGTGAACTCAACATAATTAAACACATAGCTATGGCCAACGGATATGAGTCCCAAATGATTGACAATATTCTTAGAAAACACAAATCCCGTCGTTCCAAACAGACACATGATAATACACCTAACAACAAATACATAACAACAACATACACTGAGTTGATGCCCAGGATCCTTACATCCACTTTAGGTAAATTAGGTTATACTGTCATTTTTAAAACAAATAACCGTCTACGGAACTTGGTTCGCCCAGTCGTTCAGACAAACATTGAATCCATAACCGGTATTTATAAGCTTATATGTGACGATTGTGACCGATTTTATATCGGCCAAACGGGTAGACCATTCATCAAAAGATTCCGCGAACACACACCACAAAGCCATTTTAACAGGGGTGATTTTTCCATAGATAATATTAAATCTATCTCTACAAGGCATCTGATTTCGTGTAATCATTCTTATACAAATTTCAACAATAACTTCATACCCCTATATTATTGTGCTAAAGGCCGTTATATGGATGCACTCGAGGAATTCGAGATATATAGAGGTCATAATAACCCTGGTGTGTGTGACGACATACTTAATGATAAACTTAACTTCAGGTCCAACCCACTGTATGATACCGCGCTGCGATCGATTACAGATAATAATAGATAACAGGTTCCATTGACGCAGTTCAGACATGCTACACGCGGTGCACCGTGTTCGGGTAATAGAACGCTTTTATATGTTTATTTAATATATTTTATGTATTTATTTATTATGTGTTTGTTTTGTGTGGATTTTATTGTTTAACGAGCTCCTCTCGGAGTGATGGTCTGAGGATGGGCCACATGGCCTGAAACGCGTAACCATACAAATTACGCTCGACGTCACTGGACGGAAATTACAAGGTAAATTATATATAAGAAAGAAAAAGTCTGACTCTACAAAAGGGATAAGCAAAAAGAAATATACATAATTCTTATAACTCTTGCGTCTACTGTCCATGACAAATTGTTTCTCTTTCGCTGTCTGAGTAGTGCATTTTATTGTATTTTCTGCATTTTATTGTCTTTGTCGCGTTATTGGCAGTTTCAATTTACAAGTATTGTAATAGCTATTTCCAATATAAATATGATCTATTCGTTCTAAAGGTAAAGCTTACATATATCTTTTATCGATTTCCGCAAACTGCAGATTTGAATTTCCAGCTGTGTCAATAAAGATACACTTGATAGTAAAAGAAATTTGTTAGAATTAATATCGGTTCCATGATTAACGTTTACATTCTGAATCAATGTTATTTATTATATTTATTAACATTAACAATATTTTTTAATTAACAATAACGTAGTTATTGTGGGATGACATATATCCTCCAGGGTTCTATGTTTATTTGTGGATATCCTTGTTTTCCGAAAATATGTTCGTTATTTTCAGTCTATTATAGGATGCGTCTGTCTCGTTCTTGGCCAATGAACCGAACTGTGTTCACTGAACGCTCTTGTTATTGCTGGTATCATAGTATACTCTATTCTTGCGTTTAGTATCGCCATTGTTTATTAAATGGTTGGTTTTTATACAGTTGTGTATAACTTCCCATAGCTCATTACAAATTATCTCTGTGTTATCCCTCAGATGCATAACTCTTATTAATGTAAGGTATCCTTGCCTATCTTGACTCTTATTATTACTATTCTTTCGTTAAAAAAGGTTAAGTATATGAATTTTATTTTATTTTTTACCAATATTGTTATTTTTTACCCACGTTTCTTCCTTGCTATTTTCACTCGCTATAATCCGTTAAGTCCATTCAACATTCACCATTTAAACGTACCATTCAGTTCGTTAGTTTTCCTTTTAACTTAGTTTTTGTTTCCGTCCATTATTGTTTTCAACTCTATGTTCAATAGCCTTTCCACTCCTAGTACGTCCTAAATGCTCTTTAAATTTATTCGAAATTTCAAACGTTTACTTGCGACTAGACTTGGTCGTTTAGCTTAGCATCCATCCACGTTTCTGTGAAAACTCTGAGTATGTAAAGATTTCCCTGGTGATCTTACTAATCATTTAACAGAGGATCAGATGGTAGGACGGTCATCTGAAGGTGTCCTAACATGCCTGTCTTCTTTCGGGGTTGTCTCCTACAGCTGACTCTTCCAGTTTTAAGGCACCGGAAACTCGCTTCTTACCATGTTCAGTCAATTACGTAAGGTACATCCATGGGCTTAATTGTTAAATTATGTGGGATTTGGAGAAAATTTATTGAAAATTCTTATTATTTTTGTGTCTCTGGTTTTAAATCCCCTGCTATGTTCATCGTAACCAATACGTAACATTAGCCTATAGGTTACAGTTTGTATTTTGGGGAAAACCTAATACAAGGTACACGAATAGAATATGATCATTGGGATCGTTGGGATACAACATTCGACAGATGGTATTGAGAAGCTAATTATCCAAACGAGGCGGAAATTGTTCAAGCCAGTATCATGATGAGGACATAGTCTTCCGGCGGAACGTAGGCAAGCTCTACATCGTGGTCACAAAGTTCCGGCAGAAAATAAGAAGAAATGATCTCACAATCGACAAGATATGAACGTACTAAGGAAATATATTTCACTCTTCTGATTTGATTATAACGAATTCTATGAGATCAAAATGTTTACTCAAATGAATTAATTAAAGTTTTTTACGTTTTTCACGAACACGTACTCCACTAATACAAGTTATGTATAGATTTGTAGGAAGTAAAGTGTTTACGTTTAGACGCCAAACGAGTATCAGAAATACACATTTTAAAGACAATAACAATTTAATAATTATATTATAATAATGTAATAATTGTTCTTGATAAATTAACAGGAAAATATTTATATTTACATCCCGGAAGAAATTTCGCACTTAGTGCGAGAACTGTATAGGCCTGCACGTTACTGTCTGGCAACTGGCAACTTAAATTAAGTTACTAATTTGCATATTTAAATGGCTTATTAACACAAAGACAGAATTAAAGGTATACTACACAGGCGACTTTATTAACGTGATGAGTAATCAAACGCTTAGGCCTAAATTCAAGAGCTGCCACTTTAACGGCTTATCCTCGCCATTCTGTAGTTCGCCGAAGAACGTGACATTGTGTGTGGTAGATAGACCAGATAGTGAAATAGGTAGATAGAGAGATACGTGGATAGACACAAATACAGCGAAAGAGGAAGAAAGAGATGGACAGACAGACAGACAGATAGATAGGTAGGTAGATAGATACATAGATAGATAGAGAGAGAAAGAGAAGTGTCTGGGCCTAAACGAAAGAGCATACACATATCTGTGAAGGCGTTAAGAAAATCGTTATGTGACCGTTTGTGTTAGTGACCCATATAGATATAGTGATGAGTCAGACTGGGATTCGAACCCACACGTTTCCAGATGCGTAATATAACCTTGGTTGGGCGTCCCCAGACTATTTCGGTAAGACAATAAGGCTGTACATGGCGGCATCTCATTTACATAGATTGGAGACGCTTGTACCTTAATGAAAAAAATCAAAATGCTCACGCCTTCATACTGCTTCTTAACTACTCACATCCACAATGGGTGAATCACGGTAATACTGTTGATGGTCCCACCTATTCACACGAAAGAGAAAAACATCGATAATTAATTTTAATTGTAGTATACCTAGAAGTGTTTATTGACTTGAATTATTTTAAACACAAATGTTTTTGTACAGGAGTATTTCGTTCACATCTACTAATCAGAAACCGAAGAGATCTTCGGGTTTCTGACCAGGAAGTGAAATGAACAGAGGCAAAGTTCGTAGAATTAATGGGGAATGTAGTAGTTAGTCCTTTTTCTCTTCCTTTCTCATTTTACTCTTGTGAAGGTTTGGTAATGCTATCACGTTTTACATCAATTTGTCCTGTCCAGAATTTACTATCCTGGGCTAACTGTATAATTTCATCTAGTAAAAGTCTCATTATTTTCATAAGTCTGTTCACACGATCAACTGGAGATAAACGTCTAGATCTTAAACTACTATTTTACCTTGTACTTTATACTTGCACCTTCGCCTGTCCTTCTGGTTATAGAACCCAAAGTAATTTAGGTATACTGTTATTATCTGTTTCACCAACGTTCCTTTCATCCGAAGTTCCTGTAATAGAGAAGCTTTACCACTGTAATGAGAACTGCTCACGTCACTGTAAAACACGCGTGAAGTCTGTAAACGCATAATCCGAAGGCTTAGATTCGATACTAGGTATTATGATAGTGTGTTTACAAATGATAGTGTGAAGCAGCTACTTGTAAGAGAGAGAATTCCTCTTTTTCGTTTTTAATATCGCATATTTTATTTTCTCCGAAAGTTAGTCGCTATTCGTCATTCTATCGAATTTGACAACATTTTAGTCATACTCGGTAGTTTTTGAAATTCGATTTAATTTCATTTCGAGAAAGCATTTGGCAAAGTTTTACCAGCGTCTTGAATCGCATCCTAATATACATGTTTATACATCCTAATATACATATATCCTAATATACATCCTAATGTACGTGTTTGGTTTTAGCTTCGTTTGGGTTTGGTTTCAATACGTAATGTTTATAGAGTCTATATGGCATCAAGGCCAAATTGTAGTTTCGAAATACCATACCGGGCTGGGATTAGTGAGACCCCATGCATAAATACAATAGTTTAGATAACGACCGTTTAATATACTAGTCTTCTTCTCACTTCAAGCATTAGATCTGCGGCCTGTTGCGTCCCCTGGCAGTTGTACAACTCACGTTTCACTACCGCCACAAAGAAACCGTGTGCGATGGAGAGGGATGTGTGTGTGTATTATTTCTCCACAGCGAAAGAGGTGAGCAGGCAGACTGAATCGTGTTCTTGCCTCGACACCACGACCACAGCACAGACGTTGCGATAATGATTCGCCAACTAAACGACTGTGTCGTATTCGACGCCTCCGCATCATATTTTAGTGACTATCTATATTTCCTCGAGAGCCGTCTGAAATGCCTACGCAGGCTACCAGTTGGACGCCGTGCGTAGAGGGAAGAATTCGTAGGGTTATACATTGTGAGTTTTGGCGGCTGGGGTTTAATCCTGTATAAAGGTCGTAGTCCAATGTAGGAAGTCCACTTGAACCAGACATTTTGGTGATGTACAGCAAATAGTAGTTCGTCTTCAGTGACTGTTCCGAACTACCCAGTGTGAATGCTGAAATTGCTAGGAATTAATACCGCGTCACGCGATTGTAATACAGAAAGAACACTACGGATGTAGCCGAAACGTTTCGCTACCACCCACGTAAAACTTAAACATCATTATCATCAGCTCCATATACGGTTTGGGCAGTTCCCTATTCCGTCTCCAAGTAACAAAATGAATGTTTTTGTTCGTATATTTTGTCTTGATAGTAACTCCTGTCTCTGTGCACCAATCAGATTGCTCCGTTATTAAAAAGATTTTGTCGACGTCGGTTCCGCATTGATACAGTTAGTATTCATCAACAGCACCTAATCTCCTTCAACGGAACCGATCTGTCGTGTTGTTGTTATTCTTCTGTCGGTGTAGCCATTGTTCAATCATGTGCGGAAACATGTCAACAAATACATGGGAGGGTCGTACGGGATCCTCTGACCGACAAAACCCCCTTCGACTGCCGCGGTTAATCTCTAAAATGAGATTTATATAAATATCTACTTGCAGAAAAATGTGTAATAATATAGGGTTAATTGAGGTCAGGCTATACTACTTAGTCTTGTGTACACAAGTAACTTAACTTAATTTCTCCACATTATGATGCCAGCTGTCCTAGCGGTTGATTGATTCGAGTCTATTTGTTTGTTTTGAAACGCTGAGTTGGATTCAAAACCCACCGCTTCTATGAGTTTAATAAATCAAGATATTACTAACCTAGTTGAATTCGATTGATCTAAAATACATTTAACCAAAAGTTATTTGTCTAAATTGTATAGTCCTTATAGTTTTTCATCCACGTGTAATCGGCAGTCCATTTCACCTTGCTTTTCTTTTAAAGCGTCTCACTATACAGTTCTAAAGGTTTATATGACTTGCCAAGGCCAGACTTTATTTAATAGACTTCCACTCCAAAAGAGGAAAAGAGTTTGTGTATTAAACACGTCCATTGAGCGCGTAACCATTACTCGTAAACCGGAACATGGTTATGGGCTAAACCTTGGAAAACGAAACAAAACACACGACAATTAAAGTCACTTAAAACGTTTTATATTCGACGGACGCTGTCCAGTACAATGGACAGTAATTAGGGGAGGTATCCGAGTATTACGGCTTAGAAGGCGGAGTAAGATGTCAGAATGTAGCCTGACTGACCGTACGCTCCGGTATCACCGTAATCCGTTACCGTTAAACCGTGACTAGCATATATCACGTGAAAATTATACCAATCAAATTATATATACATGTAGTGTAGATCGTTGAAATTCATTTTTTATGAAAGTAAATGGTGTGATTATAAAGCCACGTTTCATGTGATCGTTGACTCTACATGTTTTTCAACTTTCAGATTGAGAAAAACAAGGAACTATGTAACATTATTTATCAACTACAGAACACATAATGAAGACACTCAATAATTCGTAACTATGAGTTTAAAATGTTTCGCTTAAAGTTTGTTGTTGATATGCTCCAGATACACAGCTTTGATTTGTATGGTTGAATACAATATTGAAAGCAAATCATAAATGAACTGTTTTTAATTTACAAACGATTACTGAAATTTGTGTGTGTGTGTGTGTGTGTGTGTGTGTGTGTGTGTGTGTGTGTGTGTGTGTGTGTGTGTGTGTGTGTGTGTGTGTGTGTGTGTGTGTGTGTGTGTGTGTGTGTGTGTGTGTGTGTGTGTGTGTGAAGCGTATAGTATACAGAACGTCAGGCGCTATACTTTATTGTTTGCAAATAATTTATGGGGGCATATATGCATTTATATGAATAAATTTCACGATCACTTCACTGCATACAATCGAGCCTCAGTCATTCTGCAGTGGTTTCCTCATGGGCAAACCTTGTCCAAATCACTTGACCACAGTAGTTAACCAGGTCATACCTTAATGTTGGAAGGGATGTTCATCGTAGAATCTTGCGTCTCTGTCCCCGTTCTAGCAACCTTCGTGGCCAGCTGACATCTTTCCTAACCAGATCTTCTCGCCATCTTCACTTCAATTTCTTAACTCTATAAATGATTGTTTACATAGTCCTGTACTCGCGTTCCTGTCTCTCTCTTTGTTGCTACTAGCGTAACACTTTGCAACAAATTGCCCTTCGCAGACTCGTATCACCTCCTTATTCACTGTCCGTGTTTGTGACACATAAGAAATGCGCACTGATTAGAAGACGTCCCATGGTTTCATCACAAATTATAACATAATATATTAATACAAGTTAACATGCACATTCTGCAGAAGCTGTCCAAGCTGATCAGTTTCGTTTTACAATTAACTTCTTTCGTTGCGTATTCTTCGATTGTTATTACTCTATCCAATGTTATGTACACTTCATTCACGGCTGTCAAGATTTAATCATCAGTTGTCACCTCCCCAGACTGCATCGTCTTTCCTTTTCCCGGAAATTAGAAAACAAATCTGTTGTACAGAGATTCGGTAATGGTTGTAGCCTATAGCCTGAACTACATTGCCACGCGGACTAAACATCTGACATTGTCGAAAAGATCTGTCAGTTCCATTAGACCACCAAAGAAACTTTAACAAAAAAAAAAAAAAAAGCTTATCATTAATATTGTAGGCAATATGTCGTTATGTTGTATTATTGAAGGACGTCACCTTGAGAACGACAGCTTTCTCCTGGACCGGTTTCCTATCGTTCATCACTGCGCTGTTCTGCCTGTCGGTATTCACTGAATGTTTAGAATTTGTCACGCCGTCTAAATCAGTCAGTTGATCGGTCGTTTTAGTAAATCGTACACGTTTTTGTGACTCTTTATGTCAACGTTTTCTCGTGCATTATTCCAACGTCTTTTTGGTTTAATACTTTAATTTATTTTCTTTCGTGTTCTTGACTACGTAGTAACGACAAATTCTGTATGACATGCCCATTGTTGTAAGTCCTTCTGATATACATTGTAAAGAAATTAAATTTTCGTTACTGCTGTTGTAATAATCACAGAGTTAAACTCACCGGTTCTAACGTTCAAATTTGAATTCTCTGCCAAACAGGTATTACCAACCCTTCTTGGTCATCCAACATTTTTTAATGTTTATTATGTTGGAAATGAAACTCAAATTATCCTAAAGATTATAAAAAAATCAAACATACAGTGAGAAGTTCAATAATGTTTTTATTATCAATTCTTATGTTCCTTAATATTTTACAAATCCTACCTAATTATATAACGAAATCTGTGCCGGCATGTTTAATTATTCGCGGTTGGCTATTCTGTTTCCAATATGGAGTTCTCTTGTTTATTTTGTATTAATATCTCAGGTCGTGAAGTTCTTGAAGCTACGGAAAATGTCATTAAATATACTAATAAAAGTACAAAATTTTACCATCAACACACAAATATTATACAAGTTGTGAAATAATTACAATTATAGTTATAACCTATATTTAATGAAAAAGTGTTTGTAGGTTAATTGATTTTAACTAATATTTAATCTTAAAGTTTCTTCACATAAGTAATTACTATAACAGTGAGATTACTTTTCAGTTCTAAGTGTTCATTAAATAAAAAGAAGTTCAAGTGTTTGATCAGTGAGTGATAACTTGTATTATCAGTGTAGTTCACTTATTATATTTTCGTGTTATGGTGACAGTGGTATTTAAAGTATACTTAGCAATTCTCTTTATTTTCAGTCAGGATAGGATTACTTTAGGTACTGCTCGATTTCCTTTGATCAATTAGATACTCCTATCTTCCTTTGGTATTTAAAATTTAATCACTGTGGTTATTATTTAATGTTCATCATTATGTCCAGTTTTCCATCAATCATTTATAAATTAAATATTTTTTCTTCTCCCCAATGGTTTGCAGTTTTTCAATCTGTACTCATCAAGAGTTAATAATAGACTAACGAATTTATTTACTAGAGATCCTGGTTGCTAGGGTTCAAACACTCATTCTCATTGATGGACAATTTGGGAATATTGTTAAATATGGCTATTGTTCTTCTATACAAAATTACTAAAATCTTTTAAATTAACATAATTTCCTTATACTAACTGTAATACTAAATATAATAACATCATTGTATTGCTTTTCCCCTACACGTTAATTTGATATCTATCATGAATACTTTTCTTCAAATAATAACAAATCCATACATTTAACATTTGGTTTTCTTTTGTAAATTAACTCTAAACTAATTATTTTATATCTATTTTTGTTTTCCATACTCTTACTGTTAAACCTAACAGGATCACATGCTTTATTTCATTAATTGTTATTGTTTTTGTATTAAATTTTACAATTTTCTTGTTACCAAATACAGGCCTAATTCCTAGAATAAATAAGTCTCTTTATCTTCATTCATTACAACTGATTATGTTAATATTGTTAATTTTAAATGTTTTAAACATAATTATCATAATACATTTAACTAAACTATAACATTTGATTAGCTATAATCATTATACAACATAACATAACTCTTTTTTAAAAAACATTTTAGGCCAATGCCAGTATCCAATATTGAACATATCTTTTCCCAGGTCCTGTTACTCATTAGATGTAATATTATATCTGATTAATTATAATCATAACAAAACATAATATAAATTGAACATTAGGCCTAGTTAGTAATAGTATTACCTATTGAATATACTTACAGTATACAGTACATAATTCCCTTTACCTATGCTTAGTATAATGGATTATGTTTGCCATTAATCTTAATAGTTTTTAAATCTAAATCCCTTAATACAAATAACTAAAATATAACACTGGATTATTTACTATCCTTATAACACAACATAATTCGTCCTTTAAACATTTAAGGAAGTATCAGTATTTTATATTTAACAAATATTTTATTTTTTATTTTTTTTTATAATGTTGATAAACATTTTATTTTTTATAAAACTATTCAATTACTTCTAACTATAATTACTTCGGGTAACATATAGTTTGTTTATTATCTCTGGGTCCTATTCATTGTTTATTAGCTATTATAATACTCACAGGTTTACTTTTTTTTCTACTTTCAAGTCATTAATGCTCACATCACTTTTCTTTCTCGATTATCACTAGTTTATTTCACTTTATAACATTGTATCCTTATTTTATCAACGCTATTCAGTTATTATTATTATTACATATGTTTTTATCTTTGATTTTCACATTAAATTATCTAATGTTTACTTACTATTTTTATTTCGCAATTCAACTTTGTACTTTTATTATTGGTAATATTTATTATAATTCTTTCTGAAATAGGGCATTTGGACTCATTATGTTAACTATATTCCTTTATCACTTTTCCAGTCTATTGGGTATTGTCATAGTCATTGTCTTTTTCTGTGTCAGATTTAGTTTATTGGTTTTGTTCTATCAATTCTGTTTATTAGCTTTTCAGCGTACAGCTTTTCTTCATTCATTTAAACTTACAAATCTTGTGCTGCTTTATGTCACGTTACAACATTTATCGTTATTCGTTTAGTTTAACTTCGATAACTGTTTTCATATATTTTCTATTTAAGTCAAGTATTTAATCACGATTAGTCTTATTTAATCGTATATAACATTTAATTAATCATTATTTTATTAAACGTAAAAGAGTCTTGTTTTAACATATTCAAGTCGTTTCAGCCAAGAGTATCTGTGTGCGCTTCAAGCAGTTTCACACATCTTCCGCTGAACAGCGCAGTAGTTTCGTTGACTCTAGGCAAGTCTAGGTCGCTGTAGAAGTCTTTATTACTGACGAACCACGGTGCAT
Source organism: Magicicada septendecula (assembly GCA_034769895.1). Lineage (NCBI taxonomy): Eukaryota > Metazoa > Arthropoda > Insecta > Hemiptera > Cicadidae > Magicicada > Magicicada septendecula. The sequence goes on along the minus strand of CM068370.1, from coordinate 242,332,554 downwards.
TGGTTATGGCACAAAATACCTCGGTCTGAAACCTTTCCATTACAGCGATATTGGATTTGGAAGCGGTTCCCCAAAGCTGTAAGTCGTTTGAAGACACGTGCTTGAAGACAGAGTTGTAAACCAACAGCTTATTTCTTATTGAAGCCAATAATGTTTGCGAAACGTGGTGTCCAGTTGTTCCCTGTTCATCCAAATGTGGATGCGCCATGTAAACTGTTTGACTAAGTGGATGCCTAATATTTTACAGAGTCGGCTGACGGGATAGGCTTGCTGTTTAATCTCACAATTGGTACTGTACAGTAATCATACATTATGCGAGCAACGGACGAAAAGTGTTCATTAGAGGGCGTGTAGAAAATCTACTCTATAAAGGAAAAGTCAATAAAACAAGGCAGTAGCGCCCACTAGCAAGAGATATTAAGATGTTTACGTTATTAAACCGCTTTACGTAACACGACTATTGTTAATAAGTCTCTCTTTCCTTGAAACCGGAATCTCTAGGCGTCTGCAATGGGTGCCCTAACGTAAGCTGTTTCAGCTGTAGGTGCTGCCACTTTCATATACATCAAGTTGTAAGCTGTTTATATTGCGTTTTTTAAACTGTCCTTCTTACCTACGACGCCTTGGCCGTCTCATTTGTGTAATTACTGTATTTTGAACTAGACTAAAAGATGTTGTAACAGAATATAATGTGAGTTGTAATAGAAGTTTTATTATGTGATAACAGTTAAAATATACTGTATTTTAACATTGTCTTTATTGACGTATCTCGATTGAAGATAACACCTAGATTCTGGTGTACTACTACTACTAGTAGTAGAAGTAGTAGTAGTAGTAGTAGTAGTAGTAGTAGTAGTAGTAGTAGTAGTAGTAGTAGTAGTAGTAGTCGTAGTAGTAATAGTAGCAGTAGTAGTAATAGTAGTAGTAGTAGCAGCAGCAACAGCAGTAGTAGTAGTATCTGTAATAGTAGTAGATAGTGGATTCTAGTAGTAGTAGTAGTAGATTAAACTATAAGGTATCAACGTAGAGTAGTATAGTAGTATTCTATGCGTACCACCCGCTAACCTCATATAGACGATCTGGATAGTGGATATTAGAAACAGAGTCGCTTAGCAGCTACGGGGCCAGAAGCGACTTCTATAACCCCCTCGGACGCCTACATCTGAACAACAGCCTCTTCAGCCCACTCCACGTATTCTAGGAAACATCGCCGTAATGTTCCAGAGATAGATATCCCTACCGAACTGAATGTAAATTCACAAAATTAGCTTGTAATTATAATCTTTAAAATGCAGTTAATTAATTAGGGTAATGTTTTTTTTATTATTTAATGTTATTGGTCACAAGATATGTTCAATAAAGACTCAAAATCATCTTCTTATTTTTTTCAGATTCGTATTTACTAATGAACACCGGTCTCACTAACACAGACTCAGACAATGGCATCATAATGAATAAAGAGTACAAGCCGAATACTAACGGTAGCCTTACACTAAATGTCAAATTCACTTATACCGACAGATTCTATACAAACATGCTATGTAGTCTACTCTCGGAAGAAATTCAGTTATAATTTACTTTTAAGGAAAATAATTTTGTTATCATAACCGTTTTATTTACATAGTGAGTTATTTTATATTGTCTCAGCTAAATATACAAATCGAAAAGATTACAAAAAATACGAAAATTTATAAAGTAATCATTATATTTGTGTCGCGAATAGTGCGGACAGAGAAATGTGAGGACAACGGAATGTTGCGAAGTTTGCGGACACGTACTGTCCGTTCAAAATTTGCACGCTTCTAATGTTCTTGTCAGAAATCGATTTACATTTTAACTTTATCTATTATGTTACTGAACACAGTCGATGTTACTAAATACGCATAACATAGTTTCAAAAACTTATTTACAGTTTTTGGTATTTGTGTTATTTGCATTAAGGTTTTAATTTACCAAATAAAAAAGTTACTTAAAAGTTGCAAATTAGAAAATAATTCCTATTTACTCTTATTTAATTAAAAATAAAAATTTTTACTAAATGTAGAAACGTAAAATTGGAGTTATTGGAAACCACATAAAATCAACTCTAACTTCGAAGCTGTGGCAATATTAACGCTTCATGAAGTTTTCCCTGTTAGAGGTAAATAGTTGTTCTTTTTTTCCTATGAAGAAGTTTTTGTGGAGGGTCTCACCAGCGACTCTGAGAAAACCACGTAAAACTACACGTAACGATGTGTGCAGCTCTCGCCTTTCTTAAGCCAGAACATACAGAAGATCGAGATCGATTCGAGATCCATTCTGAAGCTACCAATAACATGAAGCTCTCTAAGTTTTTCGATTACTTTGTCAAGCGATGGGTGGAAAATGAAGAAATCCCTTTATCGCTCTGGACGTGCTACCAAACGCGACAAAACTCTGTTAAGGGATGAAATCACAAAAACCAACAGCATTCTTCTGAATCCCAAACTCAAGGTGAAATGTATGTTTCGTAGAATAATTAGAGATTGGAGGTTTGAACACTATAAATTAGTTGATAAGGAACATTGTTAAAAATGTTAGGTTTAAATATTTTTAAGTTTGTAAAACAACTTTAAACGCTCTAAAATGGTGCGTAAGAATGCTTAGCAGCGTGTGTAGTGCGAGCGTGTGAGGATAGAATGGACGAAATTATTTTACTTAAGTAATTATTTTACGAGATATTCATTAAACGTAAACACATTAAATTAAATAACTTTAGTGATATGGGAAATTTTGAGATGGGATTTCTTTCAAACTACTCATAACAAAAAGACTCTGCTGATAATAGTTACTTTATAGTAACTAAATGTATGCAATTTTTAAATAAAAAGGTTTTATGATAATCAATTCACTCGTAGAAATAATCAGGTTTTTTGAACAAGCGGAAGCCTTCTTGAATATTTATTGTCTGTAAGAAAATCATGGAAAGGGTTACCGAAGAAAATCAGATTACGAGAATTCTGTCGATGGTAATTAGTAATTACATTAAACGGATAGAGCGGATATTCTTCGGTATCGATAATGTGTAAATGCCACGTGGTCTATGACGATCGGTCTGCCAATCGCGACAAACACAAGTTAGGGAATTCCTAGAGTTACTGCGAGAATTATTATAATTGTGCTAATCCACGAAAGTACAAGATATCCGATTAGGGTACACAGACAGTTTAAGCCGACTGGAAAAAGGTCTATGTTTGACACGCCATTTGGCAGTAATAGTATCTGTTCGCGTGCTCGTGAGAAATATCTACCCACGTACTCATCCAGATCCAGGAGTATCCAGGAACAACCCGTCGTCTGTAGGATCTTGTTACAGGAATGTCAGCAGAGACAGATTAATATTTTTTATATCTCACTTTTGTTGTTTAAACTCTTGTAATTTGTTGGAGATTTGAAATATTATATGGATATTTGAAAGACATGGCTTTAATTCTTATGTTTTGCTAGTCGTAACGTTGTAGGATAACTTGCTATCAATATCTCAGTAAATATAAATTCAGCAGTCGATATTAAGAAAAATTCAACAAGAAGGAGTTTAGGAAAAAACATAAGAATGTCTGAAAATTAGCAATTGAGTCCCTCGTTTGCTCCCCCCCCCTATTTCTCTCGCGGGGCTCCCAAAAATGATTCGGGTCCCTGTGCGATCGCAACTGTCGCACACTCCTAAGGGCGCTTCTGTCTAAAGAGAAAAGTACGTTACATCTTATAAAAATAATATTACTATTACTATTAACACAACTATTGTCACTTTCTTTTACTGAAAAGTATATTGAAATTAACAACCGTATGGAGTGTACTAGTGGAGAGAATTACCTATCTTTACGAAATCTAGAAGTGGTATAACGTAATAGAGAGGAGACAGTTAAAATAATTTGTACAGTACTAAGAATGTCAGAAGATCGATGATAAGACGTTCCAGTGGAAAATCTAGAACGAAGGAAAACATGAATACCTGGGCTTTGAATGAAGGGTCACGTTTGCTATAAGAGTCAGGACCAGAAGAACATTTGCTTAAATAGAGGGATTTGGAGAAGAGAGACGATATATATCCAAAAAATATCTTCAGTAGTATTGTTTATATACTGAACCCATTAATGCGTGTGAATAAGCGCGCGCGCGGGTATATTGAAAAAAATAGACTATACAAGATGTTAGCAAGACCATAGTAACCTTCGTGGTAACCTACATATCAGAAAAGCCGACCTTGACCTGAAGACATCTGTTGGAGATCTTCAGAAGGAAAATAATAATAAGAATAATAGGGCCAGTAAGAGACGGAGGTTGGTGGAGGATTTTTAGATAATCAAGTTTTAATACCCTCCACCAAAAATATTTGTATTGTTGACTCATTAAAACAGAATGGCGGATGAAAGACCGGACAAGAACTGCTTCAAGTGAAGATGGGTGGTAATAGAAAGAAAGGCCACACCTATAACCTGGTACAGAGACACCAGTGAGAAAATTACACAAACATTCGTGATAGTCTACATAAATGAAAGAAACAGAACTGAAAAAAACAAATAAAACAACACTGACACCACAATAAGAGCGCATAAGTCATCCCCAGAAAAAAAATAGAACGATCATCTACATATCCTACGAAATGAGAGGAAAACAATGAAGAAACACACTTATCGATGAAAGAAGACAAAGAAGAATACTCATCATCATAGGTTCATCTGCTGTATAGCAGGTGTTCTTTATGAACTCCTCCACTGTTCTCTGTCTCCTGCCAGCCTTTTCGTGGTAATGTAGTTTTCTACCTTGATGTTGTCCATCAACTGTCGTCTCTTTCTTCCTCTTCTTCTTTTTCCGCTAACCATGCCTTCTAGACTGTCTTTTATAATAGAATCTCTTCTTAAACAGTGTCCTATCCAGTTCTTCGTTCTTTTCCTTATTGTTTTTAATATTTCTCTTTTCTCTCCCACTCTTCTTAATACTTCCTCATTCCGTACTCTGTCTTCCCATTTAACTCCTTCCATTCTTCTCCACATCCACATTTCAAAAGCTGCAATCCTTTTTTCATCCTCCTTCCTTAAAGTCCACGTCTCCACTCCATACAATGCCACACTCCATATATAACACTTTGCTAACTTTTTCCTTAGTGCTTTGTTTAATGGCCCGTTTAACAAATTTTTCTTTTTATTGAATGCTTCTTTTGCTATTGCAATCTAGTTTTTATTTCTTTCGTGCTTTTTATGTCATCTGTAACTATGCTTCCCAAGTATTTGAAACTGTCTACTTGTTCTATTTGTTTGTTATTCAGTCTAATATTTATTCTTTCCCCTTTTCCACCAACTACCATACATTTTGTCTTTTTCTCATTAATCCTCATTCCGTACTGTTCACACTTACTGCTTATAAGTCATCTAGCATCGTACGCACTTCTTCCTCACTTTCACCTAATATTACCATATCGTCAGCAAATCTTATACATTCAATCCTCCTTCCTCCTAAGCAAACTCCTCTCGTTCCTTTAAAGCATTCGGCTATAATGTCCTCTATGTACATGTTAAACAAGGTTGGTGACAGGCAGCATCCCTGTCTCACTCCTCTCCCCATTTCTATATCTTCTGTTAATTCTTTCTTTATCCTTACTTTTACTGTTTGATTTAGATATAAATCTTTAATAAGTCTTCTTTCTCTCCAAATCACTCCATTTCTTTTAAATATTTCCATTAGTTTATCCCATTTAACTCTATCAAATCCCTTTTCCAGATCTATAAATATTCCACATACTTTCCTACTTTTTTCTATATATCTTTCACATATTATCCTTAACAATCCTATTGCGTCTCTTGTCCCAACTCCTCGTCTGAATCCAAACTGCTCTTTTCCAACAATTTCATTCATTTTTGTACATAATCTTCTGTTTAGTGTCCTTAGTAGTACCTTAGCTGCATGAGAAATTAAACTTAAGGTCCTGTGTTCTTCACACTTTTTAGTGTTTTTCTTCTTTCCAATTGGTATCATAATTATTTCTCTAAAATCCTTTGGCCATTTACCATTTTTATATATTTCATTACAAAGTTCAGTAAACATTTTCTTTCCTTCTCCTTCTAATGCTTTCAGTAACTCTATTGGTATATTATCGCTTCCCATTGCTTTTCTATCTTTCATTTCTTTCATAGATTTTATTACTTCACTCTCTAGAATACTACATCCCTTACTGTCTTCCTCTACTTCAATTTCCTCTTCAACATTCATGTCTTCTTCTTGAGGTTTGTGTTCTAAGTCGTACAGACCCTCTATATACTCCTTCCATCTTTTCAAAACTTCACTGGTCTCACACAACATTCTTCCATCAGCTGCTTCTATCTCTCTGCTATTATTGGTATTTTTGTCTTTGTATACTAATTCCATGGCTGTTTTATACAGTATCTCATATCTTCCTTCTTTTTCCAGTGTTTCTATTTCCTCGCACTTTCCTCTGATCCAGTTTTCTTTTGCTCTTTCAGTTTCTCTTCGTAGCTCATTATTAAGTCTTCTGTAAGCTTTCTTCCCTTCTTCCGTATTAATATTTTTCCACTTTCTTCTCTCTTCCATTCTGTCGACCATTTCTGCTGTTACCCAATCTTTTCGTATTTTTTGTCGCACTCTAGTTCCTAAGACCTCTTTAGCTGTTTCCTTTAAACCAGTCTTCATGTTTTCCCATCTTTCATTTATATTTGTTTTCTTAGGTTTATCTGTTGTCACTGTCACAAATTTTCTTTCAAATTCAAGCTTTATTCCTTGTTCTTTTACTTTTTCCAAATTGAATTCTTCTATTTTTTGACTTTTCTTAGTCTTTTTCAATTTCAGATATATTTCCGCCACCACGAGATTATGATCAGAGTTTACATCTGCTCCCGGGTAGCTCTTAGCACTTAAAATACTGGTTCTATATCTTTGTTGTATCAGTATATAGTCAATCTGGTATCTATCACCATTTATTCTGGATGTCCACGTATATCTCCTTCTTTTGTGTGATTCGCATAAAGCATTTCCAATTGTCATGCTGTTTTCTTTACAAAAGTTTACTAGTCTTTCTCCTCTTTCATTTCTCTTTCCTAATCCATATTTGCCTACTTCCTTATTTTCTTCTCCCTCTCCTACTACTGCATTCCAGTCTCCCATCACTATTATACAAGCATTTCTCTTTTCCCTTTCTATTATGTCTTCTATTTTCTCATAATACTGTTCTAATTCTTCTTCTTGGTATTGGCTTGTAGGCATGTATACTTGTATTATAACTAAATACTTATTTACACCCTTGAGTCTAATCCATATTATTCTCTCATTGGTATATTCTATCTTGATAACTCTTTTTTCTATACTGTTTTTCATCATCAGTCCTACTCCGTTTCTTCCATTTTTATCTTCTCCTGAATAGAATAATTTGTACTCTCCACTTTCAATCTCTCCATTTCCGCCCCACCCCTAACTTCACTCATTCCCAATATGTCAATATTGTTAGTGGTCATTTCTCTTTTCATCTAATTTTCCTGACTGTAGCAATGTCAGGACATTCCATGTTCCAATTCTCAATTTACTTTCCTTCTTCGTCCTCCATTTCCTTCCTTTTCTGCTTTCAAGGTTTTGCCTCTTTGTTTCCCCCTCCCGGAGATCCGATTGAGGGGGTATTACTTCGGAAAATTTTACACCAAGGCCTTTTTCCATTTTAACAGATAACTGTAGTGCAGTTCTTAACACTACTTGGAAATCCAAGGGATCCTTAATGCAGTGGTTTCCCGTTGCCTTCTGCATCCTAATGCCGTTGTTCATCATGTATCCTGAATCATCCGCCTTTTGAGACGACTTCTCACCTCAAGGACAATAGGTTGCCCTAATCCTCTACCTGCTCTTCCGCCCTCCTAAGAGGCCGTTGGCACTTGATAGAGGAGGTCTCCTTATTTCGGGAGACACTCGGTCATCAAAGCCTCATCAGCGTGGCAGGGTGCACCGCGTGCAGGCGAGGTTGACATTAAGGTGGAAGAGGCTGTATGTGTCGCATTCCACCCCTTGCACCCTTCCACTCCTATTACAAGAAGAATAAGAAGAAGAAGAAAAGATAGTTGCAGCACGCGGAAGAGGATTTCCGGAATATAAAAGCTGAAAATTAGTGACAGAATTCAGGCGACTTGTGCAGGAAGCCAAGATTAGTGAGCAACAATTGTAATTCGGTATGGCACCAACTTAACAAGGCTAGAACGGAAACACTATAGACTGCTACAAAATCACGGTCAGAACTGGTCAACAAGGATTTCTAGGTTATAAATTGGCTCAGGAGAAAGTAGTTGTCTCACGTGTGTGGTGGTTACGCCATAACTGTTGTTGGCTGTGTTACGTAAACGTAACGAAGATGCAATGGTCAAGTTTACAGTGTGAAAGTCACACAACACTTGTTACATGGTAGTTATGTGCCGCGCCGCGCCGCGCCTCTCACGCCTGCGAACGTCTTCAGTCACAACTCTTACGTAAGTACGTGTGTGTGTGTACTTAACGATCTTTACATCACAAAACGTATACGTTTAAAATGTAATTAGATGAATGAACGAAACATGGCTTTCTTCTCCTTTCCCTTCTCCTTATCGAACGACTACACCCTTTCCTTGATCTTGAAATAAATCATTGTTTTTTTCAATGTTATTTTGGTTCTCTACCTTTCTTTTCTCTGTTTGATGGAATATGATTTTGCTACACTTAGACATTCAAATAATCTATATAATTTTCCATTTTTTTATTCAACAATCCGGCGTTTCCTTTCTCTTGATTTTCAAGTACCTGGGTTTTGGAGTGGCTGTCGTTGGAGTTGGAGTGGTTTTATTTCGTGTTGTACAGGCTGTCGTTGTACAGCCTGTAAACCCAGGTAGTTTTGATATTGGCGTTTAACATCCCCAGTGGACTCGGCCCTCTTTGGTTGTGCGTATCCTCCACCTATATAGAGTCGACTCACCTACTGCTCCGTCAACCTACTACTCCGTTGACCTTTTCCGTCAGGCCTACAACTGTAATGTTCACTTCTTCAAAAACAGTTTAGTTATAAATAATCTCTATATTTTGCTATTTTCTCATTTTCAATATCTTCACCACTGATACGTGAAAAATCTAACGTTAAACGACTTTTTTGACTGACCTCATTCCAAAGAAAGGTTCCTCCTCCTCCTCCTCCTCCTCCTCCTCCTCCTCCTTCATCCTCCTCTTTCTTCCATATAAGACGCTTATAGGTGGCGTATGTAGCTTTCCCTCTCATCCGGTATACAAGTTATAGCCTAGGGGTTTCTCCCTCATAGTGATTTGTCTGTGTCATTTTTCTTACTATTCTATCTGGTGTCATTCGTTTTATTTGTTTGTTCCATTTCTGTTTTCAATATGCAACCATTTTTTTATGTTCATCGTCAGGAACCTATGTATAATCGTCTTACTGATTTCTCTATTCCGGAATGTACATTTGACGTTTTTCTGGTGTTCTCATGTCTTAGTTTTCGACAATCTTATAGTTTTAGATTCATCCTATCATTTTGTAGCAGAATATTCATGATTGGCCTTACAAGTTTTGTGTATTCTTGTTTTTGCTCCTTTATTATGTTCCAAAGAGCTCTCTTACAAATGTATTCGCTTTCCTTCTTCCTTACCTTAACTCTCCTTCCTGGTGTTACTTAAAAACTTTTACTCATAATTATTAAAGTATCTTGTCAATTGATCTCATAATTAGTTACGTGTCATAATTATTTAAATATAAGTCTTTATTTATTTATCACGGTAATGATTGTCGACCAGTTCAACAATAAATTATTGTTGTTATTTTAAGTTGTTACAAGAAATTTAAGTGGTTATTTACCACTATAAATTCAAAAATACAATTTATTTTACAAATTTCTATTTAAATTACGCACAAATTACGAAATGGTAAACAAATTATTATGTTCCAAAGAGCTCTCATACAAATGTATTCGCTTTCCTTGTTCCTTACCTTAACTCTCCTTCCTAGTGTTACTTAAAAACTTTTAATCATAATTATTAAAGTATCTTGTCAATTGATCTCATAATTAGTTACGTGTCATAATTATTTAAATATAATTCTTTATTTATTTATCACGGTAATGATTGTCGACCTGTTCAACAATAAATTATTGTTGTTATTTTAAGTGGTTACAAGAAATTTAAGTGGTTATTTACCACTATAAATTCAAAAATATAATTTATTTTACAAATTTCTATTTAAATTACGCACAAATTACGAAATGATAAACAAATTTATATTTCCAGCTTGCTGATTTCTAACAACGCATACTGCACTGTAGAAAATTAATATGCTTAGTGCAATAACAAATAAAATTAACAAGAATATGGAAATATCAAACCAATGCAAAAACACTAACAGAAATAAGGGACGATAATTTTGTATTTCCAATAGAAAATTGGCAGGTAGGAGATCGAAGTTTTTCTATTATGGAACTGCAGATACATCTCAGAGCGTCGTCAATTGAAGACAAAACCACGCATTGCTTACATATTACAAGAACTAGGTAAAAAAGAGTCGCATAAAGTAAATATAGATTAATAAAGTATACCTAAGATACTTTAAACGTATAATCAGAAAACAGATGAAATGGTCAGACTTACAGATGGTGAAATAGAAGGTGAAAGAACTAGGGGTTGGTCTCTAGTGTGTGACAGAAGCTACGCTCCATTTATTGTTCGAAACAACAGTAGCCCAATCACAGATCTGGAAAGAGCTTGACTGTATGGCTGTCTGAGTGATACAGTACTGTTTATGTTATCTTTATGCATTATGATTTAGTATTAGTTTATCCTCAACCAGGCTACCGATTACATTTATAGGTGAAACGTTACTTTTTATTTATTCAGCGATGGCTAATTATAATTAGCTTGTTATAATTATTTACTGTTTTTTCTTTTAAATTAAAGTCGCGATTGTAACTTCAGTTTTTCAAATTTTTAATACCCACTCGTTTGCTAATTCAAAGGCGCGGTTAAATTAAGTATACAATTTAATTAATAATTTAATGAAACCCAAAAACTACTATCACCCATAACACAAAATTAACAATATTTGGATTTCTCAATCGAAGAACATCACAATGATCAATATTTATGCCTGAAATGACTAGAAATTCAGAGTCACAAATATGTATCCAATGTAAAAGTGTGTATGAATTTCGTTCAATTAACATTAGTATCGAAGTAGGTCCATCTAGTGGCATCGAGTGTCTCGTAAAGCATGTATCTGAGGGAGCAATTTCAACGTGAATGTAGCCAATTTCACCGATTGTACACTCGGAATCCGACAAAAGTTATATTCTGGAAACGTTTTTCGCCTAAATTAAGATTTATTTTTCCCCTTTCCTACTACCACTGGAACTGCATAAGATCCTCGAGACGTTTGTTCAGTACCCAAAATTCACTGTTACACAACAATTTTGGTGCAGCTTCATTCGACAAAACAAACTTAATTCTAGGATATTTGGAAATATTCATTCGTTTAATCAATGCATATGTGACCTCTTTATCAACATTTTTTTATTAATCACATCGTAAACACATTCACTACGGTCAAGATAAGCAAAAGAATTAATTTTGTACGTCTCATTGAGAAAAAAAAACTGTCAGGCGTGGGTAATTTGTGCACCGCACCAGTAAGCAAATAGCGTCCGAAATATATGCAAAGTGCACACTTGGCCAGGTATTCGGTCGAAAGCAGTACTTCGCATTACCCGTCTCTTATCTTTAGGACATTTGCTTTTCCCTTAAGTCAAAAAACATCTCCTTATCTCGAAATTGTTTTACATCAATATCTCGTATCTTCACATTTGTGAGCGTGTTTGTAAATAATGGAAATGAAGTCATTTTTATCAATTTGTGGTAAATAACTGTAACTGTAAATAACAGTAGATGGGAATTCTTTTCGCAGAGTAAAAGTGTTCTTTGGCAGACTACCTTTAGGCGGCGCTTAGTGCGCGATTGCAAGGCAAGAGTTCACCGCTGGGACTTAACGACACCGTCGTGAAACACAATTATTACAACACAACCACGAAATATTACAAAATCACGTAAGTAGCCGGAGAATTATAAGCAATGCAGGAAAAAAGAAGCAGACGGCATTTTGGAAAAAGAGGGCTTATATAAGGATATAAGACAAATAGGTAGTAAAACGGATGAGACAGCGCAATGTGGGGGACTACTAGTACCGAGTATGCACTTCACTTGTACCTCTAGCTGCCAACTACGTCGACATTTTTATGAGCACCAATAAAGTGCGACTCAGGAATTTAAAAGTAAAATTGAGAGCGTCAAAGAAGCATTGATGAAGCCGGATAAAACCAAAAAGAAATCCTGGATGACTGATGAAATACTCCACCTGATGGAAGAAAGGAGGAAAGTTAAAAACAAAGAAAATTAATACAGGCCGATAAATAACATTATTAAAAAGAGGATCAGAGAAGCGAAAGAACAAGAGATTAAAAAGAAATGTATAGAAATCGAGCCACGACAAAATAAGCACGATAGTTTTAATTAGCATATAATGAACAGTAAAAAAGTGAACAACTAGTTAACAATGATGGTGAAATTATTATCGATCTACCAGAAATGAAAAACACATGGACAAGATATATAAAAAAACTATTTTATGATATCAGACCAGAACCCCCTCTGTTTGACAATGCCACCGGACCAGAAATAATCACAGATGAAGTAAAATCAGCAATAAATACAATGAAAGATGGTAAAGCCCCCGGTCCGGATAATGTGCAGATTGAGTTTCTTAAACTTCTTGATGACGAAGCTATAAAATGACTGCGGTATTCAACCATATGTATGGCCCAGGAAGCATCCCAGTTGATTGGCTTAAATCTGAATTCATTACATTACCCAAAAAACCAGGAGCAAAACAATGTGATGAATATAGCTTAATGAGTCACCTTCTCAAACTCTTCCTCAAGATCATCCACAAGAGAATATACAAAATCTGTGAAGAACAAGTATCAGATACACAGTTTGGTTTCAGAGATGCAGTAGGAATACGAGAGGCTCTATTCAGTATTCAGGTGCTGTTCCAACGATGTAGAGAGGTAAACTATGATGTTTTTGCATGTTTCATCGATTACCAGAAGCCTTTGACCGTGTCGAACATCAGAAAATGATGGATATCCTGAAAAATATTGGGTTAGATGGAAAAGACCTAAGGATAATAGCTACACAGTATTGGAACCAATCTGCAGTGGATAGAGTAGATAAAGAGAAAACTGAAGAGGTACAGATTCTGCGTGGAGTAAGACAAGGATGTATACTATCTACGCTTTTATGCAACATCTACTCGGAAGGTATTTTTTAGAGAAGCTTTAGATGAATGTGATGTGGGAATCTCTCTGAACGGTGAAAGAATAAATAACATAAGTTATGCGGTTGATCCGTCATATTCGCAGATAGCTTAGAGGGGCTGCAACAACTAATGAATAGAGTGAAAAAAAGCAGCCGTAGATATGGTCTAGGCATCAATGTTAATAAAACGAAGCTAATGATTGTATCTAAGAACTAGTTCACAAACTGCACCCTTAATATAAACCAAAGGCCAGTTGAACGTGTAAGCAAATTTACATATCTTGATACTATAGTCAATGAACAATAGGACCACTCCCAAGAAGTACACTAGAATGAGCAGTTTATTCAAAAGTCACGATTTAACAATAAACACAAAGATGAGACTTCTACGCTGCTACGTATTCTCGGTCCTCTTTTACGGTATAGAATCTTGGACTTGGACTGAAGCCACAACTAAGAAATTGGAATCTTTCGAAATGTGGCTCTACCTTAGAATACTGAGCATTTCATGGACAGCGCATACAACTAATGTTGAAGTTCTTAGAAAGATGAAGAAAGATAGGGAAGTTATTAACACAGTGAAGATAAGAAAGCTTCAGTATCTGGGACATCTCATGAGAAATGAACAGAGGTTTTACGTATTGCACTCCATACTACAGGGAAAAGTACTTGGAAAGAGAGGAGTTCGACGATCGAAAACATCATGGCTGAGAAATTTAAGAGCCTGGTTTGGCATAAATACAACTGACTTATTCCGTACAGCAGTGCAGAAAGTTAAAATAGCCTGTATGATATCCAACATCCGAAATGGATAGGAACATCAGAAGAAGAATAAAGTGTGCAAATTACATACCTTCAAACTGCCAAAAGTCGGCAGCAAGGAAATAATCCAGGTACTCGAGCTGCAAAATAAGACTACTGGCTAATACAATCATGAAGTAAGTTGTGTATGGATTCGAATGATTGGGGACATGAAAATCGTGCAAATGACAGAAGTTCGCTAATTCATTCTGAAAAACTGTGCTGTCACGGAAACGCAGCAATCTTAATTAAACAACTGCTATGTCGAGCGTGTTGTTGACTGCATAATAATAATGTTATTTGTAATGGTCTGTAATTTTCTACATAAATCTTAAAACAATGGTGGCGTTAATATTATTTCAGCCGTCGTTGGAATCTACTGTAGTCTACATGTATTAGTGAATTCTTTTTACAAGCGATTAATGTGTAGTTACTCGTGCGTACTTAAGTTTTTATTGGTTTTTAACTGAAATTTAGTAAATTTAATGGCGGTAGTTACTGTAAATTTAATAGTTGTAGTTTAATGAGTGTAAATTTAAAGTGTTGTTGTGAATAATTTATACTGATTATTGTATTTGCGTAGAAGGATTGATGAACTAAGTGTAATTTTGTTAAAAATAAGTGATAAAAATTATGGTTGTTTTACTGTCGCTGATGCAGGTTTAGTGATACCGTAAAAGTAGAATCCACATAAATATGTGAAGCGGTGTAAGAAAGTGGACTGTCTACTTCGAAAATGAAATTGTTAATGAAATGACTGTGCTGATGGACGCGCGGAAGCATGTAGTCATGATGGGCTACGATAAAACGCATGAGAATAAGGACAGAGACATTAGGTCAGTGAACACGTCCCACAACGGAAACGGTGAAGTGGACGGATATGACCGCTGCAATAAGCATGGAGCTTCACAACAAACGTTTCTACGTGCACCATCAATAGCGCAGAATCAATTCTCGTATTAATCAGTTTCCACATGTAACCATGCCTGTCTCTATTTTCAAGCTTTTAAATTTAGTTTGTACTTTGTCCTAACTAGTTCTCTGGTTGGTGACAAAAATTACCTTTCCATCTAGTTTACGGCTTCATTGTAGCTCTGACTACCTGTTTTTTCAAATATACCTGAGTGTCTTTTCCTCGCTTATACTTTATTGTTAAATGAAGTTCACATTCTCAGTCTTTCTACTTTGAGGATCCAGATTTTACCCTAAAAATAATCCTTAAAAAAAGACTAGCGATGTTGTTTCGTTTGGTACCTTCCACAGAAGAGCAAGTTCCGCTAGTTGTAAGAAATTCATTCTACATAGTAATCGGATCAGTGGAACAAAGAATTGTTTTTCTAATATTCTTTTTCTGCAGTGCCTTTTCTGAAACCTCCTTCTTATCATTAATTAGAAAAGTGCATACTCCTTAATCGAGTTGGCATTTTAAATATACTAAAGATAGTTATAAATAACTTTTATTCCCGGTCTTACTCACTCGAGGTAGGTTTTCTTACGCCGAATAGCCCATTACAAGATTTTGGTAACAAATTTATACGACGAGAGTTCGGTTGGTAAAACAATCTGGTGTTTATTTTAATTATTTTCTTCGTAGGACTATGTATCTTCTTCTCCTTCTTCTCGGCCCAGAGGTTGGTGGGTTTGGAATTTCTTCTTTTCCGTAGACACTCTCTTGATTATCACATACCTTTGTCCTTCTTTTACCCATCCATGTAATCCTGACTGGGTTTTCCCCATTCACTACGCCTCTCGATCATACCCTGGTCCAAATCGCGTATCCTCCATTTTTGAGATTACGAAGCAGGCTGTTCCTCAAATAGGAAGAGGGCACTACTCATAAAGGTCATTTTACAAAACTCGGAATAATTAATAATTGAATAAGATCCTCCTGAAGGAAGGACCGTGGAGTAATTTGTCTACTGGCTGATGTTGAAATGGAGGGAAAGGTAATGACACCTGGTAAGGCGGACGGAGATGATTTTGATTCAGTTTGATGATTAATTTCATCTGTGAAACACATCAGTTTTTATTATGAAAATTATAAATCGTTAAGTTAGAATTACAAGCTACGTAGAACCTGATTTATGGCAAACAATTACGGCTGATGGCCCAACGTTCTGAGCTGTACAAGGGATCAACATTCAACGAAATATAGATCACGTCACTGACGTGACTTCCACGGGAGAAGTCGAAACATCTGCTCTTCCACTACGTGCCCACTGTTCAATCTTCTTTTTTGACTTTCCTTTGCAGCAGTCAATTTTTGATATATGCCTCCCCTTTAATTTTCCAGTGTCTATCATGAACTAAATTCTTCTATCTAGAACCTACATGTCACGTAATGTCATCTAGCTACCATCTCATTTTTGGTATATTTTTTTTGTTTTGTAAAATTTTTTCCCAATGTGTTTTATTTGTTGTTCCAGCAGTTGTCATCCTGTCTTGTGTTATGTCCCCAAAATTTCAATTTCATGTTGCCTACCGCTTCTCTTCCTTTATAACCGTTTCGAAACCGTTAATTTCTCTTTCTTTTAGAAAACTTATAGAGAACGTCTGAAAGCTCTGTTTCCCCATATTAACTTATGTAGGCCTACATTTAGTTTTTCAATAGTAAAAATGATATAATTCGTTTTTTTTTTTATTTTGGAAGGTGGATTTTTTTACAATCCTTGACGGAACATTATTATTTTTGTAAAATTAAAAACTAGACATTTTTCTAATAAAGTTAATAAATTGCCTGAAAATGTTTAAGAATAACGATGATTTCCTTCAAACATATGCTGCGTGAAACATATTTTAGAAGTATCTAATGAAAATTGCATACACGCTTAGAAAATGGATATAACTGGAGAGAAAATAGATTTTCGGGAAATCATCAAATCATTAAAAAACTCATACTGTCTTCTACATAAATACGTTTCTCATAAGTCTCTTACAACGCAGTTCAGTGTACTTTTCTCCTTCCAGTAGGTCTTACAATTCCACGAATTTGTTCTTCTGCTATTATGACGACTTTCTCATATTTTGATAATCTATTATTTTCCAAATTTAGCTTTGCAGTAATACAATTTTCCTCAGGAGAGTCTCATTCGCTAAAAGTGTTTGACATTTGGTAATATTTCTAGTGTTGATACTCTGGAAAATTTCACGCACACACCACACACACACCCGCGCGCTCGCACACCCCAAATCTAATGGTTGTCAGAGCAAAACATTGTATTTTTTGGAATCGTAGGTAAAAATTATGTTGTTGAACGATTAATTTGACTTCGTGATTTCCATCTTCCCTCAACCACGACTAGGCTGGCTAATTCTTCGAATGTTGCGAATATTGTATCCTAAGTATAACATAATATTTTCTGGTAAATAAAAATAGTTTCAATGTTTGCACGTTTAATTTTCTAAACGCCGCTGAAGCTAATCCTATTCGTACAACGATTTTTGCTGCTGCTTTTCCTTGTTGACTGATTTTTATGTAACTAATTTTACTGCAGATTTTTCTGTGTTGGACTAATTGCCTCAAGAATGCGTATTATAGTACTTATCCTATTCTTATACTGTCCTGCTGTAAGCGTTGCATTTCCTTCTGTGATCATCATTGTCTTCGTCTTCTGATGTGTTGAAAACAACTACGACACAATAGAGGGTTAATTTAAGTTAATCTCTTGAATACCATCATACATTTTTATACGTATGAAAATTTAATATTGGGCTTTCGCTGCTTGTAAATTTTGGTCCATCATCAACGGATACCTGTACTCACGACTACATTATATCAGCTATGTTTATTGCCCTCAGTTATAGTCTTGTTCTGAAGAGGGTCCAAGATTTATAGGCTATCAATAGGAGGAAATCTTTAATTTTCATGGTTTAGGTTATGCGAAATCGAAATTAATTTCATGTTACCCATTCCATACCCTTGATGGAGACAGGGTTAAATATAAGTCAGGTTAGGTTAACTTTATCTGTAAGGGATACAGACGGGCAATATGTCCTTTAGCTTCCTTAAATATCCACTGGATTGAGATGGGACAGATCGTGGGAAACAATCTTCCTCAGATTGATGGATCCACTGCGCGCACTTGTAGGAAATTGTATGCGCTGACCACTGTGCGCGCGCGCGCCCATTAACAAGAGTTCAGTGTGACGAGAAGAAACTCGGCGAGCAGCAGTGCAGTCTGCAAGGGGAAAGCGACCTTGGCATCCAAAGTTTTCTAACCGAGTTGCGTCACTCACTCTTACGCTAACACCCGTACTTTCTCGTAACGTTACACAAGGTCGCCGCGCACCGGCTTTCTCCGTTATTCTGACCAGCATCGCAACAGTCATCAGATACTTCGCCGTATAGTAAATGCAAATTGACGTTGGAAGCAGGGACGCGAAAGTTGAACAAGTTTTATTTTTCATAAAATGTTCAGGGAACTTTTTTAAACTATAGTTAAATTTGTGTAATTACATATTTAGTTACAGGTGTTAATCAAAACTTTAAAATCGAAGTACTTGAACCGGAGGGTCGCGAGTTATCAGTGATTGAGTCTGGATATGTTTGTGAGTTGTCCAGGTCGCAGACCGGCGAGCACCAGGATTGTGTGCTACACGATACGGACGTAAAGTAGCTGTTTCTGGGGTATATTTATGCGTAGTTCGAGGGAGCGTCGCTTACATATGTGAGGTTACGAATCTGTAACGGTAGGTTACAGACATTGGGACGACCAGGGCAACGTGGGAAACATAGGACGATAACAGAAGAGATTGATGGTCGTGTTCTATTATCGGTGTTTACACTCAATAAGTCATACACTCAATAAGTCATACACTCAATAAATCAAGATGATGGATGTGCCGGTGTTGCTCTATTATTCTGAAACTCAGATTTCAGTGAAAAAACGTCTTAGTGAAACCGAGATGGGAGATAAGATTCTTGCAACCTGTTGAAAGCTTGCACGCTAAGCAATTGACTATACCCGTGTGAGACGTAAGGAGTTGAACATTTGTAATATTCAATGTCGCTTTGCCGAAAATCTCTTCGAGATGGAACGGTTATCTGAGTAAGATGTCCAAACAAGTTTGGTAATACATGAACTCTTACCTTTTGGATGATATTCCTTTTGGATGAAGATATGTTGGAGGACCTAGGAAGCGTTACTAACGTGGATGCAATTCCTTCGGGAACGGAACAAGTGATTTGCCTACTCCCTGACGGAAGAAGATACATTATCTTCAGTAACTTGATAAAAGCTAAGTAAATTCCGCTGTACATGTAGGAATAAAATAGGAAGGAAATATAATAAAATTGTTTAAACCAATGGAACTGGCATCCAGAAAGAAAGAAAGTGCTTTAATCATGTGAGATGAAATTTTATGACCGATTGTTTTTTGCGTGATAGGATACGAGACAAGGACGTCTATAGTGAACCCCACTTATTGCGGCAGTTCATGAGTTAAACTAGAGCATGGAAACAGCGCGCTGGTCAGCGACTGCCGATGGTTTAAGGCGTCGTCAGATAGTAAGACTTCTTAGAAAACTGAAAAGTGTGCTCTGTCGGTTGGAGGGAATAGAATGTTTCGTCAGCGGTAAGTGGACATTCCTTCTTTCAAGAACCCTCTAGCAACATTGTCATCTTTAACAAAACGTAACTTATATCTACTTTAGAACCCGTCAAAATATTTTATCTCGTTCCTTTAGTCTTTATTCTACTTATATTTTAAATTAATTCTGTGTCGTCACTGTTATGTATAGCCTGGTTCAAACCAAGAGGTTTGTTCTAACTTTATGCCGTTAAACAATCTCTCATCGCATCATTGGTCACACATTATACTTACAGATGCCAAGTATTCCGTAAGCACGGGCTCACTTTCCATTCCGCTGCGATATGCTATCAAATTATTCCTGAATTCTCTAATTCAGACATCTCGGTTGAAAGTAGGACATTTTTCCTACGTCAGTATTTAATCTCCTTTGCAAAGATAATGCTTTTAACTTCATGTCTTCCCATAATCCATTCAGCTGCATTACAGAAAGCAATAAAAGATTCACTAGCTAGTTCCATAATGTTATGTCTTTCCATTATATTATACGCTATATCCTTATTCCATTTTCATCAACGTGAAAATATTTATTTAATATAATTACATAATGCGGCTTAGTAGATCAGTGGATACGGTGCCTAGCTACTGCATAGGGCCTGGGCTCCATTACCGTGGGCGCAATATAAAAATAACGTGCGTTTTACAGTTCCCAGGGCGACTCAACTGGGAAAGCATCCAGGAGTAATAGTTTGCAGTTGAAGGGTAGTGCTGCCAACATTACCATCATTGTATGCCGAACGTCTTCTAAGGTACTCGGTGGTACAAAGGAAGCTACTATATTCTTCACGTACGTGAAAACAGTTGGATACTGTGCAGCCGTTATGTTGCTTTAAGGGCATAGGCATGAGATTGAGGCTGTATTATTACATTCCTGTTTTTCGTTTGACGACAAAATCAAATCTACTCGTATATTTAAATACCGCAGTCGTTGTAAAAAAAATTAAAATGTAATCTGCACAAATTTGCATATAAAATGATAAAGAAATCAAATACGAACATTTTTGCTTCTCAGTATGGAGTATAAAAATTCATAATGAAATTTTGCATATTCATCAAGTTCATCGACTAATACGGAAAGAAACGATTACCGTTATGTAAATGATACAAAAAAGGATTATTATTTTTAACAATCGTGTATTTTTTCAGTATTAAAATAAATGACAATGTCAAGTATAGACTACGCCGGTGGTCGCCTAAGCGATTCAAGCCAGGCATGCTGCGTTTCCTCGTATACGCTCTTGAATAATTTCTGGTCACGAGTTCTCAATCAAAATTAATTTGTATTTAATAAAAAAAACTGAGTTCCATTCAGCCTTGTAAACCTGAAATAAAAAAATAATATTAAGATTATAATAGCCTGTACTAACATTTTTGACAAAAAATTTAAAAAATTGATTATTTTTTAAATAAATTTTAAAACTAATTGATACAAAAAAGTATTTTTTAAAGACAAATTGTAATTACATTAATTTTCTAATTCGTTTTGATTTTTTCTTATTTAACTTATTTTATTACATGTGTCAACGATTTGTTATTGTACCATTATCTAGTAAAGAAACAAATAACCATCGCAGTCCTAATTACCCTACAAGAAATGGCAGATAGCCTATACAAGGCCTTTGATTTTCAAAGTTAATGTATAAAGCAACGTTGTATGGGCACGCGCGCTCGTGTGTGCGTATGATGGTTTAAATGTTCTTCAGTCTTCCAATTCTTAGTATGCAGTTATTCATATCTAGCCACTGCTTTATTCTAATCCTCTTTTTTGTTATTTCTACTCCCCCAATTGTTCTTGGTTCTTTCTTGTTTTCTGCTTTTTCTTGGTGTCTACTGCAGGCTCTGTTTTGGTAGTAGTTTTGTACGTATGTTTAAGCATATTCAGAAAAATAATACAACACAACTTACACATAAAACACTAAACAAAACATAAACATTAACACTAAAACACAAAGTCCTTTGCTATCAAGAATCTCTTAAAACTAAGTATTACAGGCACTTTTGCTGCAAAGTTCATTAGGTGAATACCATAATCACTATTCCCACAGACTTTTAAGAAACTTTGTTGTTCTGCTTTACGTGTTACCTCGACTTGTGCATGTGATAAAGTATCATCTGCACAAGAATAACAACAACGTACATTTTTACACAGTTATTTCTGATGTCGGTATTAAATAATAATACAACGGCTGATCTTGTGAGGTTATGTAAGGTAGCTGAGCATGCGCAGGCTAAGAAACCGTTTGGTCGATTCGTGAGACAGAAGTTGTTGTCTTTCTATTCATGGAAAAATATCTCCAACTATAGAATAATAGTCCATAAAATGTAAAATAATGGGTAAAACGAATTCTGAAAGTAATACTGACATGTAGTATGAAGAGTGACAACTGTACCTCAACGTCGGAGATGTTATACCAGTTCCGAAAACCTTTTCTGCACCCATATATTTCTACATACCGTCGTTACAATCCACATAAGCTTACCAGGAAAAGGCAGATAAAGTCCCCGCTCTCCATCCGCTGGATACACTAATGAGCAGGCTGGAACCCTCTCCTCGCAGGGGGAGTAACGCGCTTCGCCGTTATTGCATGTAAAAATATAAACTGTCGATACAAAACATAACGTTGGTCCAGCGGGGGCCTTAATACCAGATAATCGAACGGGGAAGGCCAGTCACCCGAACTCGAGCCAGGTACAGACTCCTTCAGCACCGGTTACACATACCCGATCCTCGGATAGCGCCACCGAGCGCTGGACACACGCTTTGTTCCCATTATCAGCCCTCATTCCGCCGAAAATCGGTTAACCTCACGCCCGAAAGGCAGCCTGAGTAAGGGTGTGTGTTTTGGTTATCAGCGGTATAGCTCCAGTCGCAACCTCCCACAGCCAACCACGTGCGACTTACCCTGAGCTATCCTCTCTCAGCAGAACAGGGGTACGCCGAGTGGAGGCTATGCTACTAGGATTCACTGCACTTGACGTTGGCTAAAGCCACTGGGACTGGGGTGCTTTCTTAGTGCAACTACTTTGCCAGGGACGAGGCAAAGCTGACTCCCGTTCACCAAACACACACCTTAGCCGTCCCGGTGATAATCGGCCCCAATCAAGCGAAATAGCGTTTCACTCCGCGATGAGGCGGTGTGTGGTAGGCGGAGATTGCAGAAGTCGGAGCCATTGGAAATGGCGGTATAGGGTCCATCCCTTGCCCCAAGGGTCAATCCCAACCCCCCAGGCCTCCACCTTCGGGGGAGTTAATACTGACAATAACGATGACGACAATTTTGAAGATGATGGTGACGATAATAATTTGAAACAATAGTGTTGTCATCAGTTTAGAGATCTAGTTTCCACTTAACTTGACAGTTTCTAACATTTTGCTTCACATGTTCTACGAATAAACGTAATTTAACATTTGTATGCCCAGTTTGTTATGCTACCAATTTCAATTATGGGTACTTTTTTAGATTGACTTGAATTTACGAACTTCTGAAGAAATGTTATTGTTTTCACGAGAATCCGCCTACAAACGTGGAATACGTTCTGCGGTCAGACGGTTTACAAAGCACAACACTCTGCTCTGAAAGCGAGTTCTGCACCCCTCCTCTTCTGTAGATGCAGTAAATTTATTAAAGTTTTTTTGAAGGAAAGGACTCGCTCTAAAGACTGAACGTAGTTATAAAATCTGTTATCGACAGCCTCAAGGCGGATACCACCCACTGTACAATAGTCTAACAGTAACGATCGCTATTAGCGGTAAATCTGAGTTGATAATGGCCGAAGGGGATTGTCAGCGTTATATAGTGGGCGGTGCGTATGATAACTCTTCACGGCTAGCCGGCTGTCTGTCCTGCTGAGATTGGGCGGCTATCGTTTCCTTAATAGAGGAGAGTAAATTTTTTTAATGCAGTATGAAACTGAATTTATACAAATGTATTATCACTGTGGTCTTCAGCACTTTTTTTTTAGAGAAACGAGAAGCACGCTCGAACCACATATTCTCAGAAATCTTCTACCAACACATATTCGGTAACATCATGTACAGATCTCTCTGTGTTTTCTCTAACTCCCAAGGACTCGAGGATCCAAAAACTAGATTAAAAATTTGAAAAAAATTGTGAAAGCAGAATTTCAGGCTAAAAGTAATTTTAACCCAAATGCGAAAGTTTCGAATTGTTTACTGTAGGATTGTGTGCTCTACAATTGTTATAGGGTAAAGAAATAGTAGAGAAGTTGGGGTTTTTGCTATGTTTCTCATAATTCAAAAAATATACATCGAAATTTATGTAGACCTAATAATAAATGTACTTCGTTCAGTAGCCTATAGCAAGCGAATCCTGGAGCTCAGGGACCTTACTAGTTATATACTACGACTTTATGACTACACTTTAACCGGCATATTTTTTAATTTTTAACATTAAAACATATTTTTTTCACGTACAGTTTAACAAAGGCCACGCGATCACTTTACCATCAAATGAGAATCATCTAATTAAATCACCATGTACTAAGAAAGAACAATAATTAATATGGACAACTACGCGGTCAACTTCCTAGTGACACTGCTAATAGTGATAAACACATTGGGACACTAGAAATAGAAGGGTCGCCAGTTGCTTAAGGATGAGGAAACTCCATCGGCTAGTGAAGGTGTACTGTTACTGCAGTCAGCCTCTGCAGTGCCTAAATTCTAATCTTTCCTCTCTCTCCGGATTTGATTCGCATTTTTCGCTGAAAATTTGGTTTTCATATCTGTGCTACCAAATCTAGAGGCCAAGCAGAATTTACCGATACTTACAGATGAGAGTTACATAAAATAAACTGTACTTAGATTAATTATATGACCTATTGTATTCGATCAGGATTGCAATCTATAACTATATCTGTAAATGACTAAGTTTGACATTTCGAAATAAAAAAAAGTTTCTTATAAATGAACGTTTTCGGTCTTGAATATTATATGAAATTAATTTTTTACTTTTTGTCACGGTAAGCAAACATCCGTGCCCCCAAACACACACACCGACATACGTACACAAAATGGTTATAATTCAGGAGATTTTTGTAATTATAGTATAACGGTTTTATATATCCCCATTGAAGATATAGGACAAATTATAATAAAAAGTGTATTTTGCGCTATTTTTTATTCTTTCAACAGAGTACAATAATTCTTTGTAATTATTATGTCCAAATACCTACTAAATTACAATTAATGTAATTTACATACAACTAATATAAATTCAGTTTGCATACAAGTACAAGTGGGTTTATAATTAATTCAATTTCGGAAAGAATTCAAACGAATGGCTCAGAATGACCAGAGGGAAGCTGAAGTCGACAGTTACACACCTGAAGATAATATCACGCAGACAAATGCGATGAGATCCGATCGGATAGACTAAATTAAGTGAGGCATGAGGAAGATGAATCACTGGAAATTTGTTGTCTGTGCGTGTTATTTTAATAATTTTTTTTAGCACCGTCGGGACTTAAAGCATAAATACAACACAGACATGGAATGACACATATTTTAAATGAAGTAAGAACGAGAGAGGGGGACGGGGAAGAAAACATAACCTTTGACATACAAAAAAGTCCGCCTCACGTTGAGTTATGCGGTGTGTATGTTTATTTCCGATACAGCTGGTGAAGATAAATTCGATCGCCCGCAGAGACAGAGAGCAGGCAGACAGCTACAGCCCAGACCGAGTGACCAAGGGTCAAGGATTACACACCGCTTCCCGACCAACTGCATTACTTCCAGTAATATAATACCAAGGCTGTTTAACCGTCTCTCACTTTTGAGATGGAGCAGACAGCGTCTCGTGTTCAGACTTATACATCCATCTATCCATCCATATAAATAAATATGTGCACATTTGTGTGTGTGTGTGTGTGTGTGTGTGTGTGTGTGTGTGTGCGCGCGCGCGCGTGCGGAGTGTAAAACAGAGTTGATAGACAGATGATATGTCGTTTCTTCGATAATAATTTTAGTCCAGTTAATGTAACCTGTTAAAAAGAATACTGCGTTCGTCGGTGTTTTAATATAAACTTGTAGAAAAGTACTTACTTTACGAGAATCCGACGAATCTAACAATTTGAGTACAACGAAACATACTCAAACGGAGCAGGGGTTGAAATGGGCATTTTATCCCTGAACTTTGTAAATATGCATTTTATAAAATGTATGGTAATAATACCTTCTTTGTAGCAACTAAAATTCCCTTTAATTTATTGTCTTGTTTCGTTACAATTACATTTGACGGTTTCATGCTGCGCTCCGGTTAGCTCCAGCATAAAAAAGACGGGTTGCTATAATATACGTGAAAACACGTACTTTATCAAAAAATGTCATCATACCTTTCGATCTTTCGATCATCATACTTCGATCTTTTATTTTTTTTATTTATTTATAAGCAATCAGAAAATACATTCTTAAAGTTAATCTGCTAATGAATTTTCACACACAAGAAATGTAGGCCTACAACTAGAGTGTGAAGAGGTTTTCCGTCCAGCGATGTCACCTCGTGGTCCTTAACGGTAGTATGGCGAAAGTCTTCTCACTGTCGATTGCAGGCTGTAGAAGTGGCAAAGTGTGCTTGGACACATTCCACGGAGCATGTCATACGCGATAGCTCCTAGGATTTTTGATTGGCATCGCTGTACGATTGTTATGTTAGATTTGGTGGCTCAGCCACAAAGCTCGATTCCGTAAAGTCCATATGGATTAAGGACAGTTTTATAAAGAAGAAGGCGACAACATGGTAGATAAAGATATCTTTGTTGTCTATAGATAGATTAGATTTTCTACCAATCAGCCAATTCATTTCCTTAATTCTTAACTCTAGTTATTTTATTTTCTGTTTTATGTGGCGTTTCCAGGTCAATTTAGAGTCTAAATAAAAGTTTAGATATTTGACTACCGCTTTTTCGATCTGCTAAGAGTATATTTAATTAAGTTTATATTTTGTACTGATCAGAAAATAGTTGACCGAGCGACGGTCGTATTAAGTTTGACTTATGACATTAGGAACTTAATTTCTAGCAGTTGGCTCTCTAGAGAGCTAATGTCTGTGTTGGCTTCCTTTTCGGTCGCAGTCCGTCTGTGCATTTATTGAGTTCCGTACCTCCGTAGGTGACTTACATCCTGCTGCACCATCGTTTGAACCAGGACCCACGTTATCTGCAGACTGTCTAGGTCAGCCATCTCTGGTTTGTTTCCTGACATGTATGAATTGCTTACCACAGCACTGTTGAATATCTTTAACATATATTGTAAAGTGTGAGAATACAAAATACAGTGTTTAAACATCCGTATCGAATGAACAGTTGCAGCTTACCTTGAACAATCTGAGTATACAAACAGGAGAATCGTAGAAGCTTGGGGCGATCAAGATAGCGTTGGGTATCACGCAGTCTGCCTGCATGAAGCGAAGAAATATAATAAGACTAAGAATGTTACTACACGCAGTATGAATTGATTACTGTTAATAAGGTCTAGAGAAATTTGGTAATTACTACAACAATTTAGCTCATAATTACTGATAATTTGTGCTCGTCTTACTATAAATTTTATTATCTTTAATACCTGTTAAATAGCAGTTTAAGATATAATCGCTGATTATACGTATAATATAATAATAATTTTTTATTAGAAACATTACAAGAGGAATTTTAAAAGTGGGGATTAAAAATAAATTTGTGCAAGACAGAACATATAACATCAAGTAGCGAGTACATAGATATTGAAGGCGTTAGAATCCAGAAAGTTAATCACTTCAGGTATTTGGGTCCAGTGACACAACATGATGGATCTTCGAGAATAGAAATAGGTAGGCGTATATGTCGATTTGTCGTCAAATTTACCGTTGTGAGTGGTAATATCATGTCTAGATGAAAAGAAATCATGTATAAATCAACAGTTGCTTTATGAGGCGAAGACATAGACTGCTTGACAGTTAACTAGGAAAGACTACGATCTACGGAAATGGATTGTTGGAGAAAGCTGTTTAAGGGAGTCTTGAAGGGAAAAATAAGTATTACAATGGTAAGACAAATAGCGAGTATGAGATAAGATTTAGTAGAAATTATGGAAGGAAAATATTACGACGATACGGACATATAAGGAGTCTGGGGGATGGAAGTCTAGCGAAGGCAGTGATGCTCTGGGACTTTGGGGACCAGTCGGAAGATATTAACAATATTTGTTATGTAACAATTATACAATTATCGGCTTGGTAAACAATGGTTTACTCATGTTCCCCTTGGTGTGTATTTGGAAACAAGTAAGCTCCTATCGTTAAATAATATAAACAAACTACTTTGATTTATGGGATAAACCTGAATGAATTAATTGAAACAAAAAAATTTCCCTTGACTGAAATTAAAATGCTTAAATCGTCTGAAGGAAATGTTGTTTTGTGTCAGGGTTGCATATTAAGGGTATAAAATATATTCCTGCAATTTAAAAATGATAATTTTTGACAATGATTGTACACTAAATAATCGGCATGTCCCGGAAGTACATTGCGTTGTTAAAACTTCACTAACAAAGTCAAACGTCACGAGCATGAATACAGAACCTTGATGGACGACCACACTCTTGCTCAGGATCTTGACACCCGTAAGAGTAGACAGAAATTACAGATTTGACTCGATTAGAAAATCGAATCTTTTATGTAAACAATTTATACCCCTGTGTTATATATTCTGTAATTTTTTGTCTGAATAAATAATTATTTTTTATGTACACTGTTTACAAACAGTTTTTGTAATGTTAACATGTAAACAAACCATTTATTGAGTACACAGCAATATTCCGTCCAAATAAATTTCGTAGTTTAACAAGCTTAACCTTGAGAGAGACGGTCATTTTGAAAACAACTACAAAAAACGTCAAATTATCTGTTAAGTGGCAGAAGGTTACAAATCAGATTAGTTTAAAAATTATAGCCTGTTTGAAAGCAAAATTTTTATGTTATATCTGAGTAAATGAGTTTTCATAAATTGCAAATGTAATTTTTCGACGTTTGGCTAAAATAATTATCCAGGACCCTGTAGTTAATTCTCTCTAGACGAAAATTTTAAAAATAATTAAATTTATTAATAGGCCCAATATGAAAACTGCAATAAACTGGTAATCTGATGATTTTAACAACGAGGCTACCAAGTATAAACAAAATTTAATTACGAATATTTGCTATTGTTTTTTATTATAAAACTTCTCTAATCTGCTACAGAATATCTAGTAGCCTTTTCAGTAATTCAACAATTATGCTTATATATAAGCAAATAAAGATATATTTTTTTATTGTGGTGGCTGAAAAGTAGTATAAATAATTTGTCTCGATTTTCAAGAATATGTAAAGTTGAACGGGACTAGAAGTTGGGTAGAGGGGCACACTGACACAGTTGCTGTAGTTCATAAACCGTTCATTGGGTAGAATCACCATCTGGAACTACACGCTCTAGCTTGATTCACGTTGTCTGCAGCGTTGTATGAGAACCCACAAAAAACGATTTTTGTGTTTCTAGTTACAGCGAGTAAATTTTTCCTGCTAGACATTGTTGTTTATTTAGAACATAAAGGTGTTAATATACTGTGCCCGTGTGTTACGTTCTTAAAAAAAAACTATTTAAAGAATACGTTAAGCTAATTATTTTGAACAAATTCGTTTCAATAAGCCTTATAGGTTAGTTTTAAAATCAAGCATGGCGACGAGGCATATTGACACAGTGTGTCTCCTTCCTTTCAACTTATCCTATGTTGTTTATAAGAGATTCCAGAATATGAGACTAAATTTTCATATTAGCTATTAATGGAGCATTTATTTTTTTATGTCTCATCATCCCTTGGTAGGTCTCTAGATACAAAATAAATTTTTAATCCCAACGTCTTATATGTGCGATGTTCAAGCCTGAACAAGAATTTATGCTGGTCGAATACTTGTTGAAATCATCAGATATATATTTTGGCCTCACGCCAAGAGAAGTAAGGAGATTTGCTTACATGTACACCGATGCCTGCAATCGAATTCCAGACAGTTGGGGTGAATGTGAAATGGCTGGCGCTGATTAGTTTTCGTCGTTTGCATGATCTCGCTGCAGAAATACAGTAACTAAATTACATTTATAATGTATTATGTGGCGACAATTGTAATATGTTCACATGGAGAGGTGCACTAGTGATGACTCATCAGTTGGCGTAAGCAGCAAACTGTGTTCTGGTATACAATGTGTTACAGAATTCTTCAATGAAATCAAAATAACTGCCACATCTGTTTTATTATCGGTTTATTTTACAGCTATTAGTACACGTCGCGTTTTGTTTATTATATAATCACGGTCACGGGGACGAGGGAAAGAGAGAGAGGGAGAATGCGCCCGCGTGTGTGTGTGTGTAAACTGACTAGGCTATAACTAGGCTATAGAAGTTACGTCGAGCGCAATCGATAGGTTTCTGTGTTTTTAAGTGAAAAACATTTAGATAAGTGATTAAATAGAGCGCAATCGATGGGCGCCCGTTTAATAATTATTCTACTCGCTCTTCATAAATTTGGTGTGAAATTAGCTGAAAACCCTTTACAACTCATGAATTCTGTGGAGTGATATATATAGATGAGTAGACGGCTGTTCACCACCCACCCCACCCCACATAATTTTGTTTCCTATAAAATTGAGAAATTTCGTCTAAAGAACCATCAGTTACATGTAACATCAAACGCGAGAAATATTTCATTATTTAATGGTACTTTAATAAAGCAACATATTTTTCATGGGCAACGAACGTTGCAAAACTTTGTGCTGCCATTCAGATTGATAGAAACGAACATTTAGGTTTTGCCTCCCACTATTACCAGATTTTAGTTCTCACACTGTTATAAACAGTATAACAATTATGTTAGTATTTTACTTAATGCAGTATAAAATGAATCGTGAATAGTTTTTAGCTGTTCCAAAACATTATAAACAAATGACGTTACAGGCCCAAGTTTCAAACTCGGTGAAGTGTTCCTGTTTACTCAAATTTATATTTAATACGCTGTGTAGTGTTCTGTCTCGAAACGGAAATCCATGGACGTCGCTTTTTGACCAAACTTGGAGAAAATAATAGTAACGGGACAAGCAATGAAATACAAGGAAGATGAATTTCCTTGTATTACGTGTAACACATGTTCTTTTGACTTATCTGTTTTAACTCCTGAGGAAATTGATGAACGGTTCGTTGAATACGGTACAACGCAATACAACCTCAAGACGAAAACGTTCAGGTTTTCACCGATTACCTCTTACAAAAACTTTCTCAGCGAAGAGAAACTTTCTCAACCGAAAATTCTGGCAAAATTTGGTGCTTTAATTAACAGGATAACAAACGGCTACGAAGCATTCTTTTCAAAAACTAATAATCTACTTTTCACAGCACACCCGGTACATTCATATTTATAAATGTTTAGGATATTCAGTCCGAAGTGTATGCAATCGTACGACTTGCGATCGTAAAAAAATCAAAGAAGCGACAAAATGAATCCCCACATAACTTATTTTTCTTACAAAATGAGCTAAAAACGAGTATAGAATACCTTAATTTTTTGTAATTCAATTTTTTTCAGAGTAATTCAATTTAATGTATTTAATAACTAGTTACCAAGTAATTAATATGGCATTTATTATTTACTTATAAATAAATTGCTGAATCATTTAAAAGTGTATAGGCCTATGCATATAAAATATTTAAAAGAAATTGTGTAAAAGGTAAGCAAAAAATAAATTAACAACTTAGGATTCAGTCAACCTCCATTTGATACCTCCTCGACGATGCTAATAAACTGCGATGAAAAAAGAACTAAAATGAGAATAAATGATATTAACTTAAACTGGAAGACAAAACAAAACAAATATAAAATTAACTGGCTTTTGAAAGCAATTATGCATCTACTAGTGGTTGGAACCAGACAGTGGATGACCCTCTCAGACAGCGTGCACCGAATTCAAGCGGATTTAGCAATCGCTCACCGAATTCGAGTGAACCGATTCTATTAACCTACCTGCCCACCTACCAGCCGGCGCTACAGCCCTTGGCTAATCTTTACAACCCTTCTCCTTGCATTCCTAACCTTAATTTTCTCTCCCTATTCTCTCACTTTCAGTGTTTTCATGTTCCCACATACATATCCCATCCATCAAAACATCTTCGATGAAAAAAACTTTCGCTTTCGTAATTCAGGTAAAGAAGTATCACCTCTTCCCTGGTTTCTGTCCACTGCCCATATCTCAAATCCATAGGTACCTAAGGACCGTATTAGAGTTCTGTAAATTTGTATTTTTTAAACGGTAGTCAGTATTATGCTTCTTAACATTCTCATGCCTGCAAAGTAGGAAGGACTCCTTATTCCACCTTCATTGTCAGTAGCACCTCCTAAATATCTGAAGCTAATTACTTCTTGACATATTTTATTTCATAATTTTAGGTATTGATATTGACTTTGTCTTCTGGACGTCGACATACCGAGTATTTAGTTTTCCTTTCATTAACACTTAACTTCCTCGGCTCTTCTTTCCAACTCCTCGCAACACTTACATATAATCCACTTCTCAGATCTTGCTACAATGACTTTGTCGGCAGCATATGCACATATTGACTAGTAAATTAAAAATGTTCACTAACTTTATTTCCTACATTCTTTTGTGTTTTGTAGTGTTCGTTGTCATCCTTGTAATTCTTACCAATTTCTGCGGTCTTCCAAACTTATAGGTACATTTATATAATTCATACTGTTGAATGCTTATATAAAATGTATGAAAAGCGTATGCAAATCATACCTATTCTCGTAGCATTTTACCACTATTTATCTTGCCCTAAGTAGTTGGTCTACTGACTTCAAATAGGCCCAAAATTCCTTTAATACATTTTTGACAATTTGTTAGTTCGCTAATTTAATATAGGGAAGGGTTAGTGGTAAAACTTTCAAGTCCAATAATGTTCCAAAAAGGATAATTTTTTTTTTTGTATCGGCCATCTGAGGACCACATGCCAATTTCAATTCTTTATTCCTTGTTCTTTTCTTTTTCTCTAATATTCTTTGAACTTTTAACTATGTCTCCTCTTCCTGTCTTCAGTCCACTTTGAACCTGCGTTTTTCTCTCTCCTACCCTGGACTCCTTCCAAAAAATAATAGTCTTCTTTTTCTCATTGTTTGTGTTATATTTTCTATTAATTATTTTTTATTAATTTCTATTAAAATTATAATTTATTAAAAATAATCTATTAAAAATAGAATGTATTAACTCTATTAAAATTTATTTGTTTTGTATTAATTTCTATTTTTATTTTCATTTTCCAAAAGCTATGTAATGAATAAAGATCTCTATTGAATAATACAAATTAACCTTTAAAGTCAGTTTAATCATTTTATGATTCATCATTTCACTTGGAAACCTTTAATTTCAGTTTTCTGTCAATTCACCAAAGTGAACTTGAGTAACTTTACAATAAGCCCACGAATATAACCAAACTATATACGTTGCATTCAGCAGTGTGACTCTGTAATTCCTCCAGTACAGCTTATTTGTTTGAGGTATACAGCTCTTGCGAGAAGTATTTGTTCCTTCTCTCGTATTTTAGTTGCTACTTATATAGTTCCTGTGTTAATGTTTTTCCCCAAATTTGAACACTTTTGACACCACGGATTCTGACCAGCCGAAAACCAACAGTTGGAACAAGAATTATTATTGTGCAGTATTAATGCTATATTAATATTAATAACCCACTTCGATAATAATTCTACCGTGAAAAATTTCACAACCTACACTATTCTCGTCACAGTAAACATTATTACCATCATCCAGAAGTTAAGAATCATTTGTGACACCTTTAAACAGATCATGATATAAATAACAATAGTTTCGTCTAGTTAATCCACTGGGCTGGTTTTACATATCCACTAAATAATTTTATATGTGGATACATTCAATTCTTAACTAATTATCTACGTAAGCGATTATGTAATTGGTTATTAATAAGTTTCGGTTGTTAATAACGTTCACTGTATAACTCTTGATACGTATCTACTTCTTTCCAACGTGAAAATAAAAAATTATGAGAGTTTATAAAGACTAAAAATTCATTAAATTTTGAATGACAGTCGATGAACAACAATATTTCTTTGAGTCAGTCAGTACGTCGGCGTGCCTCGTTGTGCCGGTGTTTGGCCTCGAGGGGTTTCCACTACGACTGGTTTCTGACCGGCCGACAACCAACCCTTGGACCAAGAATTATTATTGTACAGTACGCTGTCAGATGAATGCCGAATAAATTATCTTCATCACACTGAGCGGCACATCATTAGATTATCTGTGAATGGAAGGAAATTAATTTACTTTGATTATTTAAGGATAACAGTATCGACTGATGGTTCATACGTTATCTGTCTTTCAGAAACACACACAACACACTCACTCACAAAGAGAAATCTTCAGAATCACATTATAAGGTACAGTATAGTGTAAACAAGTGCAGACGATATCGTATCAATCAGGGGCGTATTTACAGGGGTGCGTGTTGTCACACGTTTTTCATTTTAAAGACAGTGATGTTGATTAGTCTTAACTTGTTTTCCCTTTTGTATGAAGCTGACTCGACCGGACCGTCGACCGACCGTACAGCCCGCAGGCCAAAATCTAGATACACTACTGATATCAATATGAAGAATGAATGTCGTATTCTTAATACTTGGAAATTCACAAGGGTTATAAGAAAAAATTAAGTCAAATAATCAACGGGATACAAAATAAGCCGCATTTGTTACAGTAACTCAATTATATGGAACTATGCTGTCGTTCTCGAACTTATTTTATTAAACAAATGCAATTCTGAAGGCGAATATCGACAGTCGAGAGGAATTATGGATGTTCTTGTTATCAGAAATAGTAGTTCATTCACTTAAGTCTTCTGTCTTACGACAGGTTCAAGTTTTAAGATTTGAATATACACGTTACCTTATTGCATGAATTTTATTCATTTCTTCGTAATAACTAACCCCTTTATGTCATCAATAATTGCTAATCTTCGTCTTCTCCTTTTTCTCTTTCCTTGTCTTTTCCCTTCGTTTATATTATCAGTAAGGCAATTTCTTCTTAACATATGCTTCTCCTAAGAGTTGGCTTTTCTTTTCTCAATTTATGCCAATCATTTTCTCTTTCCCCTTACTATTCCCATTACTACCTTGTTTCTTACACATCCGTGCAGTCTATAGTTTGCATTCTCATTTTGCTCTAGGTCCACATCGTGAAAATTTGCAGATAAGTTGCCTCTCTACATCCGACGGTTCCTGTCCCTGCTGCAAACATAGCTTGACGATAATTTTTTTCCTTAGTAAAATATTCAGTGTGCCAGTAAAACGTTTTTGCTATAAACTTTATAGCTTGTGTTCCTCTTTTATATATGTCATTTTTCGTTTTAATCTACTATATTATTTAATTAATTAATTATGTTATATAATAATTATTAATTATGTACAAATATATATATATATATATATTTATACTTAATCTACTCTTTTCCTATTCGCTTATATTTTCATTATTTTAATTTTTCAATATTCGCATTCATCTGACAATTCTTCTCAACTCCGAGTAATTTCTTTAACCTATTCTGAAGTTCATTTCATTCTACAATTGCATTACATATCTATAGTAAACGAAAGCTCTGAGGTGGATCCAAAGAGTTGTGAGAGGTCTAAGGAGTAGGGTACCACTTAATTTCAGGGCTAAATATCAGAACGTCCTTTTTATTCACTGTCAGTGTGCATTAGCTAAATATAAATGAAACGTCGTATTGCTAAAAATAAGCACGTGTTGAGAGGGTTTCCTGCTTTTTTCCCAGTGAGCTAAACACAATGCAGTTCTAAAAAACATAAAAAATAGTTTTAAAAAATTATTCCTACTTGTTCGCAATCCATCAGACAGGCATTTAAAACACGGTGTATACCCACAATACACAAAGTCAAAAACGAAATTATGGCATCCCTAGACAAAATTTTTCTGCCAACAGTAATGGTTACAAAACAATCGGGATTGCGGGATTACAATTATAAGGCTCTGGGACTAAGAGAATTTATATGACATGACTGTTTTTGTTTTAGTGAAATTAAAAAATCGACTGATACGGTAAAAACGGTTAAATATTATAGTTATCTATTCAGAGAGTTCCAGTATTGGGCACCACTGGGAAATCTTCGACGAGAAGTGTAAAATGCACTGGCTTTGTCATCAATTTGTGGAAGACATGCTCCAAGGAAGTTTAGAACATCATCGTGTCACAAATTAACGCCAGTTTTCTTTATTCCGATCACCTGAATAGTTTGTGAGAACCATCACTGTTTTCGAACCAGCTCATTGTTTTCCCTGAAAAAGGAACCGACTTGTTCGTACTGAACTCCCAAGAATTGCGAAGTGAACTTTATGTGCTTTCAAATACATCAGGTATGTTTACCTTGTTGAACTGCCTTTATGTAAACAATGTGTTGGATTTTTTACCTGAGACTCTTACAAAATTTTAAATTCAAAATATGATAATGACCATACCTGTTACAACTGGAGAGTCAGAAAGGTGTTTCTCTGTATTGAAACGAATAAGAAACGCTTACGCGAAATACAGTGAAAGAAGGCCGACGACGTGCAGTTGAAATGTGTTCAACTGATAAGCAATAATGAAGACACCGACGACAGCAACATTGACATCAACTTCAATGCTGATGATCACACAAACTGAAATAAAAGACGTACTTGTTTGGGCCATTTAAAACAGAAGGCTTCTGAAATAGTGCTCTCAGTACAAAACGTAAGCACGAAATGTACAGTATAATTTAGGTTAATTTGAGGATAAGTTCCAGATTTTTACATCTGTTGTGTATATCTTGAATGAGAAATGTTAGAAGTTCCATATTAATAATTCGTAATATTATTCAAAAATCTTGAAGCATGACAAATCCAGACGAAAAACACATTGTAGCGCAGAGGGTGCGAATGGCATTAGAAAGATATAAATTAAGGTTACGTCACTAAAAAGAGAAAAACTAAAACGTTACGTCAGTAATTTAACGACCAGTAATCCAACATATTATCCAATTCTATTTTTCAAACAATTTTGACCTCACTGTATGTTCCCAGCATCTGTGAGAGCCTTCCCTAGTTTTTAGTTCACGAGCCGCTCATTATATCCTCTCATTACAGCTCCTTGAACGCCATTAAAAGTTTCAGCGATTAAGTTTTCATTACATATTTTGAATAAACTGTGACGTGGAGCATCTTTGCCTTGCCCCTCTTCGTAATCACACACTTCTTGTTTGTTCACCTTATACTCTCATCCTGACCTTTTAGTTCACACATAAGTTTCGTATCGTTCTCCTCTCCTCCAGTGAACTGATGTTTTCCTTATTATTCCGTTAGTCTATTGTGGTTATCTCTATCAAATGCTTACTCCCTGTCAATGAAACGTGTACATAAGTCTTTGCTGCATTCTATACAGCTTTTTGAAATTATCCTCAATATTCAACCGCACTTCTTGTTCCTTTTCCCTTCTTAAAGCTCAGGGGGCGTATTTACGGGGGGGACGAACGGAACCATACCCGCTCCAGAGGGTCGAAAAAAATTGACACATTTTGTTAATCTCGTAATTTTTAAACTATTCTATTATTTTTTTATTTTTTTCTGCTGTGTACCAAATATAGTAGTACTGTAACTCTTTTTTAAATACACAAACCGGTTACTACAGCATTTGCGTAACGTTATAAATATGAAATATAGAAAAATCAATTCCGTCAATAAGTATCTTCTAAACAATGTTTCAATAATGCATATTTTTATTGTGTTATTACCGTTTATTTTAATGGGATTGATTTCAAGATATTATCACACGATTTCCAACCACTTTAAAGTTAGTAATGTTGAATAATCTTCACTTGTAATTTCTTTTGAATGAAGGCGATTCGACCCCCTCGATCAAATCATAGATACGCCACTACTAAAACTAAACGGTTTTTATAAAGTTGTTTATTGACTTTATTTTGTTTTCTCTTTGTCAAAATACGTGTCATTACTTTTGATATGTGAGATGATAGCAGACTGTTTGTCCTGTAATCCTTGCAGCTTTCGCATTTGATTTTTTTCTTTATGTGTACCGTACCACGACTATTTCTAGAGTCTTCTAGTCATATTTCTGTTACGTAAACCCTATTCACAAATTCTGTTCAATTATTCTTTTGGTTCCTGATATTTTGAAAACGTACGTGCGATATAACAATCTTAACGGTACGTTCTCCGTACAATCGGATTTCAATAATAGATTAAATGTCTTGTTTTGATATAGACAATATAAATATAATTACTAAATTCCCTTTTTACGGCCTTCTTAAATTTTTACTTTTACAATGAGATATTTATTTCATCGTATGTTCGTATGCAATGGTTTTTAGTATTGTTGTGTGTGTGTGTGTGTGTGTGTGTGTGTGTGTGTGTGTGTGTGTGTGTGTGTGTGTGTGTGTGTGTGTGTGTGTGTGTGTGTGTGTGTGTGTGTGTGTGTGTGTGTGTGTGTGTGTGTGTGTGTGTGTGTGTGTGTGTGTGTGTGTGTGTGTGTGTGTGTGTGTGTGTGTGTCAGTGCACGAGCACGACAGTATAGGCCTACAGTGTGTTACAAGAGCATCTATAAACTGTCATGTACTATGGACCCGATTATGTTCCTGCATTCACATTTCAGATATAACCATACGATTAAATATTATAAAGTAAAGCTAACAGTGTAATTATTTTTATCATAAAATATCAATGCTATTTTGAACCGTGGTGTATACACGTATACTACATATGTCTGCATTTTAAGTATGTATTATTTTACATATAAGGCGTACATATAAATAACATGACACTTACAGATATTCTTATCCTATTGTAGGTAAATTATTAAAATTATATGGAAACGTGTCATTCCAACTTTGTCGTGCTTACTTGCCAAACTGCTACCTGTCATGCTCCGGACGATGCCTTTCAGTGTCTCCACCATTATCAAGTCGTAAATGGAGAGACACTGAAAGGCCTCGTCCGGAGAATGAGAGGCAGCAGTTTGGCAAGTAAGCACGACAAAGTTGGAATTACGAAGACTACTAATTCAAATAATAAGATGAACAGGGAAATTTGTAAGCCTATGTATGATGTTAATTCTTGAGCCAAAAAATGAACTTTAGTTAAATGTGTGGAATTCGTAAACGCTTATTTCTTTGAACTGACTGCACTTGCTCCAGTTTCACTGTAGGTAGCGATGTTGTATTTTGCGCTAAACTACCTTCTTTGATACCAATTCTGACTTCCTATTGTCACTGTGCATACGGTAGGCTCGTAACATTGTAATTGGCTCTGAAGTATCCTACATACGCCAGCTGTTTGTTTTACAAAGCTGTTAGTTTGAGGTAATTACTTAACAGAGAAACCTATGAACTCTTCGGTGCACGTATGTATGACGAAATTTATAAAAAACAGTAACAGTAATAATAATTGGATGAGCGAAGCGAGTTCTCATTTTAAACTCGACCGTTTGGCATTTGTGTGTTTATAGTTTGGGGGGGGGGTCTCTCAACGACCTACGCAAACTTTGGACAGCCTTCAAACGTGTGTAAGCTAAGTTTGCAAAACACATTTATCTACTGTTATCAATTATGTATATTAGTGAAAGTTATTATTTATAGGCCTATATAATATATATATACAGTAGAAAACGTTTAACGCGAAATGCCGGGGACCAGCTGTTTTTTCGTCTTAACCGAATTTCTTGTTAGCAGAACTTGGTGTTAAACAGACAAAAGTTAAACAAAATGAGATAAATGAACATATTCTGTATAGATTACTTACTGTATTATGTAGTAAAATAAAGCAATCATGAATGTTCAATAGGTATTTACATATAAACGTTTTATTTATTTTCTTGAATAATTTCTGGTTAATTTTTGGGAAAAATATGGTTAATTTGTACACACGCATTTTAGCTGATCTGAACGTAGTTTTACGATTTAGGTTTTCTTGTATAGTAATGTAGTATGTTTTTGAAAGTTTATTCAGTAACAATGTTCAATTCTTTTTAAAATAGCCCGTTATTTTCTTTTCCACACAATTCTGCACAACTCTATTTTCAACAAATTGATTTTATTTAACAATGTGGTCAAATATTTCACTTTCCAAGTTGGCTTCTAAACATTGATGAACACGGCTCATCAACGAAAGCATATCGGTAGCGGTAAAAATTCGTAAATTTTCACTGTCATTTTCTGTGTCAAGTTCGTCAGCACTCTCATCACTTTCACAGTTTTTAACTTGCACTGTTTTGGGGCGTGTATGTATGGATTTATTTATTATACAGTTATTGAAAACCAGCAAAAAATTATTTTTAACAAAGCTGTTTCGTGTTAATCGTACAAACTGTAATTGAAAAATAGTACCGACGATCGGGACGTGAGCCATATTTTGTATTAGCCGATATTTCGTGTTAAACGAAAGTTTGTATTTCTAAATAGGATACGTCCTGTATTAATACATGTGAAAGTAAAAGACATGAGAATTACCGGATGTGTCAATAACAATTTGTATGTGAAAACATATAAGAAACTTAAAACGTAGGTTTAAATCATTTGTAGTTTAGTCATTATGGTTATAAATTTAACAAAAAAAAACAATACAGTAGTTCGGAATTTT
The DNA here is from genome assembly GCA_034769895.1 of Magicicada septendecula. Taxonomy (NCBI): domain Eukaryota; kingdom Metazoa; phylum Arthropoda; class Insecta; order Hemiptera; family Cicadidae; genus Magicicada; species Magicicada septendecula. Next base: position 242,292,093 of record CM068370.1, on the reverse strand, counting down.
TAGTGTGTATTGTATAATAATCTGTTTTAGAATTGTTATTTTACTACTAAAAAAAATCAGGGTCTTCGTAATTTCGTCTTGTAGTTGTAAAACTAATAATTAATGTATTTCAGTCAAAATAGTGAGAGAGTTCTGCAGCTCAGAAAGTTTACTAGTGTATTCATAATGTATCGCCGAAAGCAGGGTGGGTGGGCTGCCGATTTTAGCCAGTCGTCTAATAAGGAAGGAAGGCTCTCGGGTAAGTGGCCAAGTTACGAAAAGGCTGCTCGTTACTGTCAAACCAAGTTATTATAATGGTGTTTCTTTTTGCCATGTTGAGTGCACTTTGATGTTTTGGAGTTGCCAGGATTCAGATCAGATCTCCGGGAATATAATGCATTGTATTAGTACATATATTTATTTATTTACAATTCACTAGGTTGTGTAATACTCGGTGTTATTGAATTTAATCTCAATTGGTATTTGTTGTAATCTGTAGAAGTTGGACTACAAATATTAAAACAACAATAAGTTAATATTTTATCGGATGAGACAATGTTAGCGGAAGGAGACATAGGTTAATGGTTTTTAAACGGACACGATAACGGATCATACCTGTCACTTTGCTTATCTAGTAGTTCTCAAGTAAGTGCAACGTCACGAGCTCACGACTATACTAAAGGACTATAGAACTATATCTCTCTCAAATAAGTACAACGTTACTAGCTCACGACTATACTAAAGGACTATAGAACTATATCTCTCTCAAATAAGTACAACGTTACGAGCTCACGACTATACTAAAGGACTATAGAACTATATCTCTCTCAAATAAGTACAACGTTACGAGCTCACGACTATACTAAAGGACTATAGAACTATATCTGCACTAACTCTGTAATATTGTGTTACACAAGAAGTGATTAATTGTTATTAATAACTTACATGTAATTCTAATTAATATTTGTATACATTACACTAACATGAGTTGATAAATAAAAACGTGTAAGGCCAAAACGTTAGAAAATACCAGTTCAAATATGTTTACTGTAAACTAATTTATTGTAAATCTGTTTCAATCAGTATAAATCAATTTAACTCTTTGTAATTGGAATGTTGTGTACTGTTGAAAGTTATAGGCAACTTGCGAGACGATATTTATGCACAGCAAATAAATATGTGGTTTAACAAGTTCGACCTTGACAGAGAAGGTAATTCTGAATCGACTACAAAAAATTAAAATTACCTGTTTAAGTGTCTACGCATGTATTTAATAACGGAAGCGTGCATTTTATTATATAATAAGGAAGTGAAAAACAGAAAAATTACAAAGAAGTATACAAATAAATTACCTGATGTTTTTGATGTAAAGTACAGTACTTTCGAGGATAAAAGCTTTCAGGTCACACAGTTAGTGAGATTTAATTATGAACATAATTTGTGAATATAGCGACAGCTTAAAAATAAATACGTACAATATTTGCTGAGACACAAATGTGAAAACAATCTTAAATTTCTTTAAAATATTTAACAGACAAACGACTTAAACTCCAATATAAATTAACTCTTTTATTCTCACACGAATAAGTATCTAATTGTATACATTTCAGTTGTAATTGTAATTGTAAGAATTTCAATTTGTACACAGGAAGTATACATTGAACTTCGTACATTTTGAGTAGCAAAATGTAAACAAGGATCTTTCTATTTTAAGTACACTGTGGCATAAGTAAACGACATTGTAACCAACTAATGAATCACTATATGACATTAACAGTGACGTTATAAGGCACAATATTGTTACACATCCAATGGAAGCGTTAACATAAAATTCAAATATTCGGAAAGTCTAATATCTTTCTGGATTTAGTTTAAGACTGAACCTCAGTAGTCTTTCTACTGAAGTTCATAAACTAATGCTAGTAAAGGTTTATGACTTATTTCGCAATTACAGTGACAAAACGTACACAAAAACCTGCAGTCTTTCTTAACATACGCGCTTGCACATACACACATACATTTTTGTATCCTATTATGATGACAATCAGTTTTGTTTTATTGAAGATGAGTTTAAAAAGGCAAACGCAGGCTTCTTCTATATTGTACATTATTGTCGATTGAATAATTCTATAAACCGAATATAGCACTTTTATGTTAGAACACATTAAACTGAATATGTTAAGTAGTTTATTTTAAAAGTTCACAACTAACTGCTGAAAGCTACATATCATGCTATGTTAAATGAGACCACGTTCTACGAACTTCGGTAGCAAAGTCTGCATAGTTTCTATGTACGGCTTATTTTGATACACAGGGATCTCGTATCCTGACGAAGTGCGTCTTTTCGTATTATTGAAATCGATGTCCATCTTGGAGATCACCAGTGGCAAGATAAACATGGACAGCACGGTGCACATGCCGAATATTTCATCCATTTTGTCCTCCAAGTCACCCACCGACGGTAAGTTGTCCACTTCGTGATGTAAGACCTTGAAAGAGGTGACCAGTTCTTCGTGATACGTTGTCAAAATATTATGTATTACGCTTGACGTCAGATAGTTTATCCTAATGCTAGTGTAAAGGATGAACATCAGATCTATTACTGGAGTGTTGAAGTGCGGAAACTGATAGTCGATGTATCTGCAACACAAGTTAAACGGTTAAAATACTCGTACAACTAACACTGTAAGCGAAAGCTTTCATGTTCTCGTTATTAAGAAAAACACTGTTCTCGGTTTTAACGCACATTCTGTTTTTATTAGTACTAAAATTAATGTTAATGGTCAAATACTATTCGCCATACTAATGTGGCGCACTTCATCATATGAACTATATCTACGAGATGAATACGACATGACAATGAACAAGGAAACACAAAAGTCATGAAATGTTCCAGAAGTGGAAAACGGAAGATTGAAATATTTCTTGACGGAGGGAAGCTAGTCCAAGTTGATGCCTTGTAATATTTTGGGAGCTGCATTAAATCAGATGGGATGCACCAATGACTTAAAAAGTAGAATTACACAAACAAGAGGAGCATTTTTAGGGAAAAGATCTCGTCTTTCGTAGAAACTAGGAAGAAATGCATAAAAAGTTTCATTTTGGTGAATGTATATATGGACTCAGAATCCTTGACTCTGAGAAAATTGGAAAGAAACAACCATGAAGATTTTTAAATGTTGTGCTGGAGGAGTACTTAAGGAATACCGTGGACAGAAAGAGTGACTAATGATGATGATCTGAAAAGAGTGGGTGAAAGAAGGACACTGTTTAAAACCACTGAGGAAAGGAGAAGCAACATGGTCGGATATCTACTTCGCTCATCAAACTGGTTCACCATCTTGATGGAGGGAATGATTGAAGGGCTTAGTGGGAGGGGAAGGCCAAACCAGGGGTAATATAGATTAAATCAAAGGAGGAAGAAAATATGCAGAGATTAAGAATACATAATGGCTTTGGAAAGGAAGACATTGCAAGGCCACCAACCTCCTAGGTTGAAGAGGACAAGAAGAAGAAACGTTTAACCCGTTGATTGGTTAGGCAATCTCAGACTGTATCGTAAATCTCGGTCTATCAATGTTTATTCAGTAGTCATCCCACTTTGTTTAATAACTTTCCAGTAGGCCTACAGTAAAATAATTCCATACAAAAATGTAACATAAAACAATAATACAATGATTATAATATAATATGTTCTTGGATTTCGTTTAGACAACAAAAGACAACGCGAACAGTTACTAACGCACATAAACAAAATACATAAAAACATAACCTTCACTGCCGAATACGAACACAACAATATCATAAACTTCTTAGACCTCTCCATCACAAAACTAGAACACAGGCACAAATTCAGTATATACAGAAAACCAACTACAACTGACACACTAATACACAACACCTCCAATCACCCAATATAACACAAACTAGCTGCTTTTAGAACCATGATACATAGACTTAACAACATCCCCTTAGATGAAATAGACTACAAAGACGAACTAAACACGATAAAATATCTAGCAGAATCTAACGGTTATGACAGAACAATAGTCAGTAAACTCCTACACAAAACACAAAACAAACAACAGACAAAGACAGAAAACAACAAATTCATAACACTAACATACATCAACAAATAAACTGAAAAAATTGCCCACAAATTCAAAAAAGCAGGATACAGAATCGCTTACAAAACTACTAACACAACAGAACACACACTATCAAAACGCATGCCCAAAGCACAAAACAAATTCGATCTACCTGGTGTATACAAGCTAAATTGCTCAAATTGCAATAAATTCTACATAGGCCAGACAGGACGTAGCTTCAAACAGAGATACATTGAACACACAAACGCACTCCACACCACTACAGAATCTACCTTTGCAAACCACCTCATTGAAGCAAACCACACATATAAAAACATCGACAATAACATGAACATTCTACACGTACACACAAAAGGCCGAAAACTAGACACTCTAGAACAATTAGAAATATACAAACACACAAAAACAAATAAAAACGACATCCTAAACGAACAGACACAATTCAAATCGCACGCATTATTCGAACACATCTCACCACACACACACAGCTTCAATCTTTCGAATAACTATCCCGTCGCCAACAACAAGACGGACAACGCTACCTATGGCAGCCTCTGATGAAGCCTTCTAAAGGTATAAGCCGGTTTAGGCTGTAAGGTAAAACTTTACGTTTTTACTTATAAAAAACTTAGTGTTCCGAGTTGTCAATACTATAGTGATATTTATATAATATGTATTATTGTAATTATTACAAGAGCTAATAGATGTTCTAAAAAAATGTCTTAATTTTATTTGTAACCGGTTCTAAATGTTCGATAATTGTAGGTACATTTACCATCGTTTACCACCAAGTGAAAAAGATCCTTCCTGGGCGCAGCTTACTTAAGGATTCATCCGCATTAAGGCCCAATTTTATGAAAATCTGACACCAGGCGTTAGATTATAAGTTATATATTTAAGCCAAATATATATAATTGAATTATAATATTGTATTATAAAAATATCATAATTATATTTATGACGTAATTATATTTTATTATTGAATACATAAAAATATAATATTGGATTATAATATGATCTGATGTAATTCAGCATTATCATCTTCCGCACTCTGTGTAATAAGTCGAAGGCCTTTTTTAATCTTAGATATGTGCGATACATATTATATTTAGTTCACGAACTCCACCTTCAATTATCCCACTGACTAGTCGTGAAGCGACCAGAGAGTACCGCGTACACCACGATTGGCTGAAAACAGACGAGGTGGCAGGTGAAGAGTCGGCTATTTCATACAGTCGTGTCGGCCGAGCCTCCAGTGTCGGTAGGGATTCAAGTGGCCCCTGGTGTCGAATTCTCTTCGTTTCGTTGTTGTGGGTATTAGATAAATATAGAAGCTCCAAAAGGAAAAGAGGCGTTTGTATGTGACTAGAAAGTGTGCGCCCTGAAGAGAACCACCGTTTACCACCAAATGAAAAAGATCCTGCCTAGATGCAGCTCCAGGACTTACTTAAGGATTCATCCGCAGGAGCCTGGAGCTGCGCTGAAGGGGAAAATGTATAGCAGAAACGGGGTAGGACTTCTGAAGAAAAATACCATGATGAGATACAGGACAATTCCAAAAATCAGCTTTCTTAATTTAAGTTGTTTATCATAAATAACGGAAAAACGCAGTGATTAGTAACCTCCTCGTGAGCCGTTCACTCGCCGTGTGTGAGTCGTAGGCCTCCACCCCACCTATCCTTAATATTAATACAGTACTGTTGATTGGCCAGTCAATCCAAGTCAGTAGCAAGTCGCAGTCTACAAGAGAAAACCGTAACGTACACCCAACTGAGAAGATAAAATATGTTGCTGGGAAAACGAGCATGGAGACTGCCAATAAATAAATAAAAACTGTGGCTGGTCTGGATCCCAAAGGGTTCTTGCTACATGGTAAGAAAAATATTATATAATGTCGCTTAGAAGGTAAAAACAGTGGATGAGTGAGGAGGGGGAGAAACAGACAGACAGAGACAGAGAGGGAGAAAAAGAGGTAAGGAGTGAGAGAGTGAAAGAGAGGGGAGAGAGAAAACCGTGCTTCTATGACATCAAATTTAGAATAAACTTTGTGCTTGTCAATAAATTTAAAAAACCCTTTTTAGTTTAAATGAACCTTTGGATTAAAAGTGGGATAGATATCTCATAATATCAGAGTATTTTTGTTGGTGAATGTTTGCTTTTCATTTTCCATGCTATGGAAGATTTTTTGACAATGGCAGCATCTCGACAGTCCTTAGTACCAACATACTGCTTACCTTAGTGCTCTACTGCTTATTTTATTGACATAAGTCGAAACGTCATGTTATATCATTTCACTTGACATTATAATAGGAAGAGATTTATTTCACTACATTTATTTAACAGACAAATAAAATTATTGACGTTGACAATTTGGGTTTCGGTGAAGAAACGTCTGAGTGGGATACAGGCATGTGACATGAGGTTCGTGGAATCTTGGAATGTGCATAAATGTGTATGGGTGTAAATGTATGATTTACGTCGAGTGATACAAGATTTTATTTGAATCCAAATGGTATCATCTGCTTACTACTGAACTATTTTGTTATAGTAATCTATATACCTAAACAAACTTGTTATTGTTTTATAAACAAACTTGTATGATCCGAATATTCGTGACTTCACCTAGTCACGAGCCAAATACCTAGCGAGCGAATGCCGAGTTGGACCAATTTTAACCATATGACGTCCCACAAAATTGTTATAATCAATTATTACTGTAATTATTACCAGACAGCCTTGTGTTTTCTTTTTTCTCCTTTCATCTATCAAGTCACATCTTGTAATAGGGCGAATTAAAAACCTGATGCCAGAATTATTGTCAATAGCGTTATAGGCTGTATTCAACCGGTTGCTTTGAAATTCTTCTAAATATTTCAATGCACATTACAGATGCATTATAATTCCCATAACCCTAACCTACAAACTTAGCTTTAATTATTGCAAAATTTACATATTTGCTACAGCAGTCGAATAACTGATGTATTCCCAGCGCGCTATGTAACAAAGTCATCATCTTTGCCTACTCTTTAGATATTACTATTTAAGTGTCGAATTTGTAACTAATGTACTATCAGCCCGAATATGCGCGAATATATGCTTATTGTGTCCTAAAACAGACTATAAGCTAAGGTACAGACGATAGAGGTAATTGGCGTAAAACAATAACTAGAAAAATTGCTAATTATAAAATGAAGCTGTGAGTGGTACGAGGTTTTCCTGAAACGTAATGAAACTGAATTTTTTCCTCACGAAGTGGCAACACTGTGAGACCAAGAATTTAACAGTTGGCGTCTATAACACCTAGGTATTTTTCTAAAGTTGTCAACTTCTCAGACTTATTACATTTGAATATGACGTAGTTTTGTAAGTGATTGCTTTGTCTCACGTCGCTAAAGTAGACCTCATTAACATCAAGTAGGTTATGGGATCAAATGTAGTGTCATATTTCTAGAAAATGCAACAGAAGCACATAACAAGTTAAAACAAGCTTACGGGGATGAAGTCCTGTTAGGCTCAGATCTAAGGTGGCATAAAACAAGGCTTACTATCCTCGTCTGGACAAGCGGGGAGCATATCATAAACTACGACAAAATGTTGACAGTGAGAGGAGACCTCATTATGTCCGGTAATCGTCTGACGGTAACACCGATTGGTTATGAACTACATTTAAATCAATAAGCTGTTCACCAAAATTTGGTGTACGATTTGAGTTCAGCCAGATATGAATATGAACGATTCACTGTTGAACTGATAACGTTCAACAGCTAACTCGTGGGTCGATGTTTTGTCAATGTGGAGAACATCGAAATAACAGTGACGGATGAGCTAAAAACATTGACAATTCAATACTTCCAGCTCTGTTTCAATCGACGGGAACAACGTCTTCCAAAGTGTGTGACTTCGCAAGACTACTTTGAAGGGGATAAAATTGTTGTGTGTCAGTAATGAATTTTACACAACCGATCTTACTACTTATTAGGCGAGTCTTGGTATTTTTGATTGACCGGTCACATCAATAAGCAAGGCATTGTCTACAAGACAAACATATAACGTAAACATAACTCGACAGAGAAGGTCAAAAATGTTACTTGGGAACAAGAGTGTCATAGAGTTGTAAAAATGTGGCAGGTTTAGATCCTAAAGAGTTCCTGTAATATGGTAATGAAAGTGTTATGTAATTTTGCAGAGAAAGTGAAAACAGGACGATGAAAGAGAGAGAGAGAGAGAGAGAGAGAGAGAGAGAGAGAGAGAGAGAGAGAGAGAGAGAGAGAGAGAGAGAGAGAGAGAGAGAGAGATAGTCTGTCAGACAGGCAGATAGACAGACAAAATAAATTAGTGAAGGGCAGAACACGGTGACAGACAGAATGTGTTATAATGACGTCAAATAAATAAATTTTGTTTATCTGTAAATAAATTGAAAAAATACCTTTTTAATTTAAATGACATCTTTGGATTCAAACTGGGGTAGCCGATGTACCATAATGTCAGAGTATACTTTGTTCATGAATGACTGCTCTTCGTTTTCGAGGCTAGCATTTGCCCACACGTCGTCATTACTGATTCCTGACACAGATCGAGCTATAGGCAAACACAACGTAGAAATGGGCAAACACATTGCATATTTTTCGTAAAACTCTCTTATCAGTTCCTCTAAACTGGGTACATTGTCGACGTCATGGTTCATCAACCTGAACGAGTTCACCAGTTCTTCATGATACGTTTTCAGTATATCGTGTGTATGCGATACTAGCAATTGTTGTTCAATACTGATATGTAGGAAGTACAGGAGATCAATGATAGGCGAGTTGAAATGAGGACACTGGAAGTCGACGAATCTGAAAAAAAATAAATACAATAAAATCTCTTCGTCAGTGCTTGAATGAATTTGAAGTATACATGAATGGGTTTGACCAAATTCAGTAACCACAATGAACATAATACTAGCAAAATTAAAAGTTAAAAACTTACACAAACAAAATTCAAAAATCTGTGTGAGTAGCACAGGGCCTAACAAGTCGTAAGGTCCAACAGATGTTGTAATATTTGTTATCTGTACTTCAATGTAATTTTATGTACCTACGTCAGCAGAATGTGTCAGCCGAAATATTATTATGAAGATTTTCTAATAATCGCAGCAACTCGACAATCCTCAAGTGCTAACAGCATGTTTCACCTACTGTTTACCTCGATTGAACAATTTATTGATTGGTACTGTCAAGTTTAAACTCATGGTACTGCTGCCTCAGTGTTTAAAGCCAATCCATCTGCTTAGGATAACAACACGGTAGTCCACCTTGGAGATTCCGAATGTGTAAGTAACGGGATATTTTCGTGTAATGTAAAACAGTCAACTGCAGCATCAACTAACTACATAACAGCAAACAAGTAACTCCAGCTGACGCAAGAACGAAATCTGACAATAAATTATTTGTCTGCTAAAAAACTGGTGAAATAAAACCGGCTACATTTTAATTTGGAGTGAAGTAATATATCGTGACTCTATAAATGTTTTATATAGACAGGTGTAGGGACGTATTGCTGGAATCTACACACTTTCTTCATAGGTTCCACTAATATCGTGTGTCATGGTTAAACAGTTAAACTTTACAATAGTGGATCTTAGTCAGCTTTTCTGTTGGCATACAATAATTTTCAATATCACTATGCATCGATATTACAGTATGACATACTCCCATTGGTTCAAGATTTTATTTGGATTCAAATAGTATTACTTTTCCTTTTCAGGTATTTTATTATAAAATAATAATCCCTCTGTACTTTTGAATAGTTATAGTCACGTAAACATACATCATCGCAACACTATTCATATGAAAATATCAATTTAATGGTCCCATGATATTGAGCTTTGCGATGATACTATAGCCTACTAAATTGACAAAGAATATTATCTCCTTTCTGAATTTTGTTCGTCACATGGAGACTACCTCGGCGAAATATAATGAGAGTTGAAGATCCTAAAGTCTCAGTAGGGCTTAGGCACTTGACATTAATGATGACGGCGACGATGAAGATGATGTATTTTAATTATCCTAAAGAAAGTGAAGACTAGTTCAATTACCCGTAATAGTTTCTAAATTAGCGCAAGACTAACTTGCCATTTTATTATTCATAGCTAAAATATTTAATGAAAAGAACTCTACACTGTATCATTTTTTAAATATTTATATTATTGTTGTTATATAATGTTATTTTTATGTACTACACCCTTTTGTCACATACACAACTATAACAATTTTATATAAAATATAAATATAATTCCACGTTTGGAAATCCATGAATTAAAACAATTTCTTAAAAAAAAAGCATCTAGTAAGGGAAAAATAAACTATTCCAGATCTAGGACATGATGCAGTGGAGGGTTGAGAAATGTCCCAGTAATTTTAGTAAAATTAACTTAGTTATGTAACATAGATGTAGTAAAATAACTTAGTTATCCCTTATCAATCTGTTTTAGTACTATGTCCCATCCTAAAATTAAGACCAAATTCAATGGTTTCGATTGTTTTGCAATTTTGTGACATTGTGATAAGTAACTGGATGTATATAAAGGCAATTCGCAGTGGCAAAACAGTGAATTATCGCTCATTATTTAATGAAGTGCAACTAGAAAGCATAAAAAATATTTCAATTATAATAATTAAATAGAATTCTAATAGTGCTTGTTAAAGATGTTTATTTGCGGTGATTCGACCTCCATCTCTAAAAGTTGCTCCTCGACTAGTTTATTAAGTAACTTTGATCAGCCAATAGTCATGACATATGTTCATGAACGCCTTGGTGTATGAATGCGTATTTAAGATTAGAAACGCGTAGATATGCGTATGAATGCGTAGATAAGATTAGTCAGGTGAAGCGTATGGGTTAGAAACGGGTCAAAGATCTAGTCCTTTAACGGAAATGATGATGATGGTTATTATTATTATTACGTTGTTGTAGGTTTTTGATTATGGTGATGGTGGTGGTGGTGGTAGTGATGGTGGTGCTGGTGGTGGTAGTGATGACGATGATGGTGATGTGATGGGTGGTGGTGATGGTGATCATAATAGGGTGGTTATATTAATGAAGTAAAGACGTGATGTTGATAAATGTACATGAATAAAGTCGATATATGATTTATTGCTACAAAATCTAGTTTACAATATATAATTCCAATTTATAGTAGGATGGCACTACACTTTATTAAATAGCGTATATGTTAAGGTTATAAGACTGTACTAAAATTCTACGCTAGAAGGAGCTCATATAATAAAAACTGTAACAAATTACTTAAAACATTACAGTCCGGCAGTACGGTTGTGTTTATAAAGCATCATGGCCCTCAAGTTGTACAATCGAACTCGTATTAATGAATCCAAATCTGTATAGATGGCTACACAGAGATTCGGTGGTCGAAAAGTCTGGTTCAGTGAACTACACCACTTTTGTTTGTAAGTAACCGTCACATACAAGACAAAAGGAGATACTGACTTTTACGAAAATCAGACTTAATGACCTTTTCTTTTAAAGTTTTGGCACCCAAAATGGAGAACGTTTCGATTTCAACCGGTAGGATGTCACCCACCGTGTACAAGTTTAACGACAGGCTTAATCAGTTTGGCACGAGATTAACTGACAGAAAGGAGGAATATCGGAAATTGGGTTGAAGTTGAGACTGACAGCAGGGTTTTAGTGGACAGAAGGAGCGGCGAAGATATTACACCAATTATAGCAAAAGTAACATTATGTAAAAGAAGAGGCTGATTACGTCAAGAAACATTGGGATTCAAACTGTGAGAACCACAAACGTTTTGTATAGAGACCAATGTGGCTGTGAAGACCACTGGGATGGGATACTGCCAAAGAATAATTCAAAATTCCAGTCTCCCGCGTGACTTGTTACCTCTTTCCCACGTCACTGAGGAAGAACGTCGTGGGCACGGCCGAAACGTTTGTAGCTTGTTATTGTTCCGATTCTGTCAAGTTTTTCATAGTTTATTGACCGTCACCTTAATAAAAACAACTCCAATTTTAATGTTTTTAGACAACGGCCCAACAGCCTTGTAAACGATTTTCAACAAGTTTCCGGCCATGAAAGCCTGCATTCGTTACTGAATAACTACAGCCGTTTGAAACATGGTGCTGGATGAGAACATAAAAAATTTCATAGGAAGATGGGATGTGCAAACATAAAATTTTGTGAAGCGTATATGAGAAGAAAAGATTTTTGGAACTCTAGAGAAGGATCGCTGTTGTATTTAATTAGGCACAATATTATTCGTTATGCTGTTAAATGTAAGATAAAAAATATAAATGCTACAGACTAGCCAGGAAATAGTCACCGGTTCAAATGGACAGAAAGAACTCGAAACGATTTAAAATCTTTTCAGAATACTGGCAGCCGGCATGTTCCGGATGCGTTGGCGAGATTAAGTTTGCATTTTATACATGTAGACAGCATTAAAAAGTCCCTGCACTGCGTAACTTGGGTAACAAATGCATCATAATCTCATAGTAAGTCTTGTTTTTGTACAGCTCCTCTTCAATCCCATGACCGGTCACCACTGCTTCCTCAAACTCGAATCCAGAGGCAGCTCGTGCAACAGGCAAAGTTTGAGTGCTCACTAACAAACAAAGCGGGTATTTTTCGTAAAACTCTTGTTTCAGTTCTTCAAAACTTGGCAAATTCTGAACTTCATGACTGACGATATTAAAAGTTTGCACTAATTCTTCATAATACACTCTCAGTAGATCAACCGTATGAGTTATTATTACGTTGTTTTCTGGGCTGCTGTGAAGAAAATACATCAAGTCGATAATTGGTGTACTAAAGTGTAGGTCCTGGTAATCGACGAATCTGAAAGCAAAAAGTGTGCACATTATCACTTTTGATGTTGTACAACCATCGCAGAGTACACCAAACAAAAGGCCTCCATTGAATGGAGTCGGCTAACAAATTTAACAAGGCAAATGAAACGCAACTGAAGATGTCTTAAATTGTGGTATTCTCAGATGAAACTAAGCATGCAAGATAGAAGCGTAATGAGATACAGCCACATTGACATGCACATTGCACGTTGCATTGATATACAGTCATCATCGTCATTATCCTATAGCAGCGATCTGCAGTAGCGATATCTGTTTTCGCTACAAAAATTGCCCCATACTCCTCCGAATCTGGAATCGGAGGAATTATGGGTCTGATTAAAAAAAAGTTGTTTTATTTCTCATATGCTCTAGAAGACCTCAGTCAATAATTGCTTATGTTTCATTGAATAGAAAACTATGGTATTTAGTGGAGGTTACAAGGGTTTTTGAGGACGTGACGCAGGTAAGAAATTTTTAATATCTGGGCTACAATGTGTCTTACATTATAAACAATGACCTGCAGAATCAGCTACATAAGTTCAACCGTATGTGCGGAATCATCAGGAGAACTCTCAAATCAACGACTAAACAAACACGCCTGACGTTCTACAAGCTATTGGCCTTCCCCACTGTTCTCTGTGGGTCTGGGAATTGGATTTTAACAAAATCGCAGGCCAGCAGTATTCAAGCGGTCGAAATGAGATTTATCGGGTACATAGCGAGATATTCTCTTCATGATCGCAGAAGAAATGGAGGTATACGGCGGGAACTGAATATTATGAGTATACTCGATAGGATTGCACAATGTCGGTTAAAATAGTTGGAATATCTTAACCCTGTGGATGACTGCCGAATCCCCAAACACCTGTTGAACTACAACTGATTAAAGCCGAAAGGACAGAGAGGTGTGGAAGGTGCGAAGAACAGTTGGAATGACCAGCTCTAGTCTATCTGCTTAGGACCGGGACAAACCATTTTTGGTTTAATACTTGATGAAGATGATGGTGGTGATTAATTTCCGATTCGAATTATTTTCTTAGTTTGTAATTATCATTTAAATCTACGTAACTGTACAACAGGCAACACAGAAAATCGTAATTGTACTTGCTTATTGTGAACTTCGTGCTTACCACAGGTTGTATGTCGACGTACAAATGACGTTCGAGGCAGTATCGATTAATAAAATTGATAACAATTTTATGGAATGTGATTTTTAGCCACACCGAAAGGATGTGATTTTTAGCCACACCGATCTACTTCCAACCTCAGGGATCTGAAACTCTGAATACAGTTAGTTAATACCCTAGGGAGTTGGCTTCCCATTTGCCTGACCTGCCGCACTAGACAACTACTGAGCTCACCTGTACAGTCTCTTCGTAAAGTTCGTTCGTCTCTACAGGAGCTGTGTACCACCCTCGTATATCAGACACCAAATCATCTTCAAGCTTCTTTAAAACGACACCCATATATTTTTACCGTGTAATTGGTGATCCTTTACGTCGAAGGGTTTGCTTACCACACCTCTAATGACCTCTCGGTTTAATAGGCCCACCATCGTATAGATGAAAGTTGTTTTGAAGTGGAGACGCCTATACTAGTGTTCTGTTTCAGTGAGTGTATTAAACTGACAATTGGATGATAAATTTTTTAAATAGTTTAAGCGTAGTATTGATTCAATAACAAACAGTGTGACAGTTAAATTCTTTGTTAGATAATGCAAATTTTTACGGCCTGCCCTGTTAGAAACTATGGGCTCCACTGGGGATTATAAAGACAACTGGGTTTCGGTTAATTTTAGGTTTTGAGATCTGGCACTACGTTACCCGCCACTGCTGTCCTGGCCCTCACGGAAGTCAAGATAAAGTTGAATTACAGTAGCGCTGCCACTTTTTTAAACAGGCCAGTGTAATTGTTTCTCATTTTCGTTAAGTTAGTCTTCTAAGTGTAAGAAATCTGTCTCTTAAAGAAACACTTGTTAATACCTATCCGTTATACTAAAAAACAGATTGATAACTATAAAACTGTTTACCATTTAGTACACGACGTACTAGTTTTCCGATGCTGACAAACTACAAACTATACAAACTACCGTGGGGGGGGGGGGTTATTAAGGTAACTGAGTCTTCAGGTACGCTAAGGTTGTGGGATCTCGCGTTACTGTTGTCCTGGCTTTCACTGGTTTGCATTAGCATTCGTTCTGTGCCTGCCAGATGCATCTGAACAGCTCTATGTTGACCTATGATCCTTCTGGAAGTTAAGATATAGAATACTCTCTTGTAATTAACAGTGCTATTAAAATATTGCAACATATATTATTTAATTATTGAAATTAAGATCGGACCGTTGGGCCATGGTCTACTGCTGGTTATCATTCTGACGGACGTTGTTATCAGACGTTTCGGCCTCACCTCTGGAGGCCATCTTCAGTGAAACACGGTTTTTAATACAACTGACACGGTGTTTGTCAGTAACCACAGTACTGCTGCAGAGGCAGCAGAATATTCTTTTAATCTTTGACATCCATTTTTAATATTTTTCGCAAAAATTATTCTTCGTCAATATAAAGAATATTCTTTAAGGTTTTGAGCGAGAGGTATTCAGAGCAGTTTTATGGCTCCCTCAATATTTTCACGGTGGCACAGACAACGAATAATCAGCCGGTAAGTCGCGCGTCACATGATTAAGTAAGGAAATGTGATGACGCGTAATGAGCTGTAAATAGCACGGTCTATGACACATTCGAAATCACTACACGACTTCGATTAATTCTACTGATAACAAGATATTTCATGAGTCTTTGGCTGTTTTGACTGCGTCCTACGCAATGAGGAAATAACACTAAAGACATTATTGAAATTTTATTGACTACTCACCGGGCTATTAGGTTCTGTGGTCTGCTACTGCCGCATAGAACAGACGTTTCGTCCCCACCGTTGGAAGCCATCTTCATTTTAAAATGGTACTCGAGAACTGGTACGGATCTTCAGTAATTAACCACAGTACTGTGGCAAAAGTTCTTGAGTCGTTGTACACTGAAGATGGCCTCCAACGGTGGAGCCGAAACGTGAGTTCTACGCGGCAGTAGTGGAGCACGGCCAAATAGCCCGGAGAGTAGTCAATCAAATATCAACAGAGCTGACTCCGGCCGTGAAAGCCTAAGGTACCAACACCAGCAGAGCTGACTCCGGCCGTGAAAGCCTTAGGTACCAACATCAGCAGAGCTGACTCCGGCCGTGAAAGCCTAAGGTACCAACACCAGCAGAGCTGACTCCGGCCGTGAAAGCCTAAGGTACCAACACCAACAGAGCTGACTCCGGCCGTGAAAGCCTAAGGTACCAACACCAAAGACAGTTTAGTTTACCTAGTTTGCTTGTGAAGATTTAGTTAGCGCTATAATTCGTACGCAGTGATATTATCTGTTTATTTTTTAAACTGCAATTTAATAGAGTTATTATTATTTTTAATTGTAACTATTACTGCGATAAGAGTCTAACTGGTTTAGGATTAAATTCGATTTGGACGAAAGTTCTTAATAAAGTAAAACAATGGGACTCTATAACTGGTATCAAATGTTTTATTGTCACTACACTGTTTTCTGTGTAGGAACATATAAGTTTAATTTTCCTATCTCTGTGACGATTTAAATAAAAGAAATAATCAAGAAAATAAAAATTTTAAAACAAATTTAGGTTGCGAGCTCTTAAGCCATTTAAATCTCACTGTATTAATATAAAATACCTGTATGTACTCAGTATGAGAGGAAGCAGTAATTAATTAGTTATAAGATACTCTAATAAAAAGATAAATTGTAAAGAGTTATTAATATCGTATTTAACCCTTTGCTTGTAAGCAGGCGCTGTCCTGTTGATTCCAGACTCGACATGCTTTCCGAGTCTTGTGTGAGTTAGAATAAGATAAAAAAATTAATGTTAATAATAAAAAAATCTGAAGACATAAATAGTCGCTAAAACAACTGATTTAAATTATGTATATTTGTTTAGGGATAGTTTGTATAAATAAAAATGTTAACTTAAATATAGTTAGGAACTATATTCTCGCGCGGAAATTGTCCCACTAACTTTTGCCCAGTACCAGGCGAAGGGAGCGGAATTTCTCTCTCTTGCAATGGTGACTTCGTACAGTATAGACGTAGGAGCTGTGCGCTTAAAATATGTTAACTACATTTTGTCTCACCTTGAGATGGTGTACCAGATGTAGCTGTTTAAAGCATCTGGATGTGTTAATTAATATAGTCATGTAAATAGACAAGAAATTTAAAGTAAAAAAATCGAAACGTAAAAAAAAGGAGTGTAACACAAGATGACTTCGTGCTTCAACAAATAACAACAATTCCAAAGTCATACCCGGAGATGTGAACTATCAGAAGCCACAAACTCTACTGCACGCGACAGAATATGCAGATCCGGACATCCGAGAATCTACAAGATCATCGTAGATATCTACACGACATATTGTTCAACCTGCGAACTTTTGGAGCCCTTTACAGAGGAAGCCCAGACCGAGATGACGACGTAGCTGTTCCTGTTTCCCAAGACGGATACCCCAGGACGAGTCTTCTGCATACCAATTAAAAGGTGACTCGATAGCCTGTCTATCGAGGGTTACTAATATTTGTTACACAACACATCTTGAAAGAGACTTTTCAGAAACTATTAACTTTGTAAAGACTTATAAATTAAATCTAAGAATTTCATGTAACTATTCTAACTTCATACGTTGTAACAGTTTATATGCTAATGTAGAGTAATATAATTCAAGCAATAATACTATTCTTCCAATGGTTGAATAAAAGAAAGTCTTGCAAGCTAATATCATGAAATGAGTATAATTAAAAGTCTTAATTACAGAAATACAGAAAGTTGACCCGGATCCGAGGTATAGCTATATAAAATCAAGTTTGATCTCAAAGTTTAAAGAAACCCTTCAAATAACTTGATATTTGAATTAGTAATGTCATGGGATCTGTCAGTATATGTTTTTTAAATGTTAAATAAAGAGAAGTCTTCTTGTTACACACATATGAGGAGTGCTTAAATCAATTGTATACCTTGCCATTGTTTCCTTACACAGTTAGTAAGTAATTTGTTACATTAATTATTTGTGATCAATTCTGTTACAACGTAGGCAGCCCATCTAATTAACGGAGTTTAATTACGAGGGGTTCCCTGGATTTGTAACGCGGCGAAAAGACGTTACAAAAGTGCGCGACTCTGCTTTTTTGTAAAAAAATAAAAGGGTAATTGTTTACAGAGTGTCACAAAAGTGCGCCACTATGCTAAATTTTATAAAGGTGTTTTAAGCAAACAAAATTGCGTCATTCAAAAAAATAAAGGAAACAAAGGAAAGAGTTTTAATTGTGTATATAGTGTCACAAACAAAATTGCATTCACTATGCGTGGATACATTGTATGATCAACAACTAAATATATAATATTGATATATGCACTCAGAAAGTTACTTTAATAAATGTAATGTTCAAAACCTATTTAATAGTGTATTAAGTTACGTAGATGGTAGTATGTATAAGTAAAATATCCTTAGCGTCATACAATGCATGTAGCTTTTGCATTCTATAGGCCAGTAGGAACCTGCATAATTCGATGTAAGTACTTGCATACATGAATTGTGAGCAAGCATAACAATTTTGGTCAACCGAACAATCTGTAACAGGTTTGTTTACGACAATCTATGACCTGTTGTTTCCTGAATCATTCTGCACAGTGTATGTCCAACTATCTAGCTTACATACACTAGTTTGTGTTATAAAAAAAATTTTGATTAAAAATAACTTTGTTAATAATAATAAAGTAATTAAGTAGAAGTTCGTGATTTAAAACTTGTGAACAAAATAAGTAATTATTTAATTGAGAAAAGTTTATGAATGAACGGAGCCAAAGTGTTGTCTAAGCGGAATAATAATAATAGAATCTAGCGTCTGCGCTCCCCTTCTCTCGTGTTTATACCGGTTTAGAGTACGTATACAGTAGTTGTGTTATTCAGTCGCATTGTGGAGAACAATAAGAGTAAAACCCCCTCTCTCACTGACACGCTCAACCCTCCTTTGTTAACTAAATATGTAGGCCACCCTCTGACCTACATTCCAGTAAACAGCTGATCGGCTATTTAACCTTGAAAGAAATGTGTGTGTGATTTCTGTCTCTCCCTTAGAAGAGAAATTGTTCTTTTCTAATTTGTGTAAATTGATTACTTATGAATTTATTATATGTATATGTAATATATGTGTAATATACTAGTATTAATTTTAAGTACGTGCTAATGTGTTAGAACAAAATGGCCCAATTTAACCCGGATTTGTTATTAAAAGACGAGCTGTCTTACGAAGCCCTTTTGCGTGGACTACCCCATGCTGATGTAACAGTCGCAGAATTACGAAGGTCAATTCGCGAATGTGGATTTGATGCGCCCGTGCAATTAAACTATCTAAACCAACTCGATTATGAAAGCGAGAAAGAAATTTGTAATGCCAAGTATAGTGAACTATACTTATTGTCTCAAACACTCCAAGACGAGAAATCTCCGGCAATAATTTTGCGGACTACCCAGAGAATAGAGCATTTAACCAGGCGAATAAAAAATTTGTCGATCTGGCCGAATCTCACAGAAATACCCGTTGATGTACAAAAGCTAGCAGACGAAGCTCTACGCCGCTTACCTTCAATTATCAACGATTTAAGACGAAAATCCGACTCATTCAGGATGGACGAAATAGAGAAATCATTAATGAAATTACACGTCTCCCCAGTACAATCCCCCACCACTGGTTTACCTCCGCCTAACTCGGATCGGAACTCACCTATCGTATCGCAAGTGCAAGCGAACCCAGAACAAAATACTGATACAGATGTAAATGTCCCTCCTCCCGAGCATTTTCAGTTTCGTCCCGGAAATAATGAATTGACCAACACCCCCAATGAATCTAATCACCCTCATCGAGGAATTACACCTATGAACTATAACGCAGATCTATACGGAAAAATGACTCACCCTGTGGAGAAGATTTTATCCGAAATCCCTTATACAGATGGTTTAAATGTTTCCAAGTTACTAACATTTATTAGTTATCTTCTTCAGATAAAGGATCTACAGCAGCTGAATGACTGGCAAATTTTACAAGTTCTGTTACCAAAGTGTAAACCCCCGTTAAAAAATCGTGTGCTAGAAGCCCTAACCTCTACTTTCCCAGTAGAAGAGCTACATAGTTCTTTAATAAAATACTTTATTCCCACCGGCATCTATGAGGAAATAAAAAGGAAGACAGTACTCCGAGTACAAGGATATCAGGAGAGATTAGCTCACTACATCTCCGATATTAGGGAGTCCTCTCGACTACTACGTGTAAGCTGGAATGAAACACAACTGGTGGACACCATTTTAATAGGAGTGTCACCTGAAGAAAGATCTCGACTATCATTGATGAATAGACCCAATACAATTGCTGATCTAGAACAGTGCAGTATCCATTCTTCAAATGTATGGTACTCAGATCAAAATAGAGAAGCAATGAAAACCTCTGGAACTAATAGACATCAATTGCGAGCACTACTGCCTGATGTAACAACCTCGTATGAAAGACAAGTTTCTAGTAGACCTCACCATGTGCGCAAAGCTGGTAAGTTAACTGTAAACCCAGATAAAGCGGAAACCAAGTACCCACCTCGCAGAACACCCACCTGTTATAATTGTGGCAAATATGGGCACATAAGAAGAGAGTGCAAAAGTAAGCCATTGGAACGGAATAACCCCAATTCAAAACACATGTAAGGCAGGGAGACCCGAAAACCTGTGTCTTCCGCAGCTACTCAAAATTGGGTAAACTAAAACAAACCAGTAATAATAATAAGAATGAATTATTCTGTAACCAAGTGAAAAACAAAAAAGGTGCGAAAGATATCGACCCCTATGTGCGAGAATTTCGTGAAAAGTGTAATGCGATTAATAGATGTAAATGGAAAAAATATCTACTACCATTAATACGAGTCGACTTAGGCGTTACATCCCCCATCGCCTTAATTGATTCGGGATCTAGTAGAAGCTTAATCAGCCAAGAATTAGCGGACATGTTAACTAAACATCATCTAGTAAAACGGAACCAACCTGTGAATATAAAGTGTGCTACCGCTGATAAACGTAAAATAAATATAAACCTGAGCATTACCGTTAAGGTTAAAATAAAAAACCTAAGTTGGATATTTACAATGTTAGTATGTAAAGAATTAGGACCTGACTTAATATTAGGTGCAGATTTTATTAGTAAGACAGGAATGATTCTTGACATCTACGAGCGAGAATTTTATTTCAGATTTGACCGTGCCAGAAAACATAAATTTGATAGTAATGAAGACAAACGTTGTTCATCTACTGCACATGTAATACACCAAGATTCAGATTTATCTCACCTAGAACGAAGAGATAGAGTCAAAATAGTAAAACTAATAAAAGAATTTTCCTCGGTTCTTACACCAAAACTAGGACTGACGGACCTAATAGAGTATAAAATTAATCTGAGTGATCAGAAAGTAATACGACTACCCCCGTACAAGTTGTCGCCCCCCAAGATGGAAGTCATGCGAAACCATTTCAATAAGTTATTGGATCAAGGAGTCATAGAACCCTCTACGTCCCCATATTCTTCACCCTCCTTTTTAGTACCTAAAGGACCAGATAAACACCGACTAGTTGTAGACTACAGGCAATTAAATAAAAGAATAGAATTTGAATCAATCCCTCTTCCAGACATCCATAGTGCGTTTCATTATTTTACTAAAGCAATGGTTTTTACGGTAATGGATCTAAATCAAGCTTTTCACCAAATACCTCTTTCAGAAGAATCCAAACGTCTAACCGCGTTTGCAGTTCCTTTTAACTTGTACCAATTTACTAGGGTACCCTTTGGAATATCTCAAGGAAGTTCCGTATGTAGTAGACTATTGGAGAAGATATTTCACGACATTAAATTTAAATATGTGTACCACTATTTGGACGACATCGTAATATACAGTGAATCAATGGAACAACATCTCAGACATTTGCGTGAAGTGTTATCTCGTTTACTAAGAGCAGGATTAACGGTGAACCCAAATAAGGTAAGTTTTGCTGTCCCTCAGTTTTCTTTCTTAGGACACATAGTGAAAGCGAATGGAAAGGTAAGCATTGACCCCGAACGTACCCGTGCTATTAGAGAATTTGCACCCCCACGAGATGCAAAAGGTATAGCCCGATTTTTAGGTATGGTGAATTATTTCCACAAATACATTCCCCATCTTGCCGAAATAGCAGCACCCCTAAACTCCTTACGAAAGAAGGGAACAAAGTTCGAATGGAGCTCAATACATCAAAACGCGTTTGAGCAACTTAAAGAAAGCATTATATCTCCCCCAGTTTTGCAATTAGCTGATTTCACAAAACCATTCGTCGTGCAAACCGACAGTTCCAGTGTAGCGTTAGGTGCAGTGACATACCAAGAGATAGATAACTGTAGACTACCAATTAGTTATGCATCACGAACACTGAGCGATCAAGAAAGAAAGTATTCTGCATATGAATTGGAATGTTTAGCAATTGTTTTTGCATTCGAAAAGTTTAAACCCTTCCTAGAACATAAGGAATTTCTTTTAGAAACCGACAATCAGGCGTTATCATGGTTATTGAATCACCCTAAACAATTAGGACGAATTGGCAGATGGATATTGAAATTAAACTGCTACAAATTCAGAGTGCAGCATATTAAAGGTACTCAAAATGTAGTCGCCGATACCCTGTCCCGTATGTTCCAGTCACCCACTAAAACTTCCGAAAACGTAGTGAAGCCGGAAATAGCAAGTGCGAACGCCGTAATTACTGAATTCCCCCTTGCCTTTACAAACATTGCCCTATATCAACAACAAGACCCCTTACTGAAGCCTATTATAGAACAACTTACCCAAGGTATTAAATCCGAGAAGTACGTATTGAGTAAGAATGTACTGTGTCTCAAAATAAGAGACGGAAAGGAATTAAGAATAATAGCCCCGGATGTAATTAAGCCCATGCTAATGGAATACTTCCATTCATCTACCATAGGAGCCCATATGGGAATCAATAAGACGATACATCGTATTCGAAAGGAATATCATTGGAACAATATGAACTGCGAAATAGCTACCTTCGTAAAGAAATGTTCATTATGCGCCCTTAGCAAACCCGCCAGAAATACTCAAGTAAGCCAATTAATATCAGAAATCCCAAAGACCCCTTTTTCGAAACTTTATCTAGATTTCTCAGGTCCGTATCCACGATCCAAATCAGGAAATACCATGTTACTGATATGTGTAGATTCGTTCACCAAATTTGTTTGGATGAATCCCATGCGACGAGCATTAGCGTCGACAACAGTTAAAATACTACAGGAAAGATTATTTAAAGATTACGGTACTCCAGTACGTATAGTATCTGATAACGGCCCGCAGTTTAAAGCAAAAGAATTTAGGAATATGTGTTTCAAGTTAGGGATAGACCATATAACCACTACAGAGTATCGACCGCAAGGCAATATTGCTGAAAGGTATCTACGAAACCTCAAATCTGCGCTAATAGCCTATCATGCGAACGATCACACGTCGTGGGACCAAAATCTATCCTGGATTCAATACGCTTTTAATTCAGCTTACCACGAAGGTCACAAGTCGACCCCGTTCGAGTTACTATACAAGTATAGACCAAACCACCCTTTGTCCACAAGATGGAATATACACGATCTGCTGCCTCCGCAAATAACGGAT
This sequence comes from Magicicada septendecula, assembly GCA_034769895.1. Lineage (NCBI taxonomy): Eukaryota > Metazoa > Arthropoda > Insecta > Hemiptera > Cicadidae > Magicicada > Magicicada septendecula. The sequence goes on along the minus strand of CM068370.1, from coordinate 242,268,341 downwards.
AAGCAGATAAAGCGAATATGGAACAAAGCCCGCTCTAACTTGAGAGCAAGCTTGGAAAAATCCAGAAGATACCACGAGAAAGGTAATCATAGCAACTCAGTCAGGTACCAAGTAGGTGACTTAGTAATGTACAAGACTCACCCCATTAGTAGTGCGATTGATAAGACCACCTCGAAAATATCATTCAGATGGTGTGGCCCTTACCAAATCCAAAAGTACCTAACTCCAGTTACAGTAGCCCTGTGCGAACCTGCAACTCAGAAATATGTGCGGAGAACGCATATTTCGCAACTAAAGTTGTATAAGAAGAAGTGACGGTATAGTATAACCCAAAAAGAAAAGGGATACTAGGCAGTAAATAAAATTATATTTCTGAATCCGCGTAAAAAAAAATGTAAAACGTAGAGTTTGGAAACGAGGCCTGATCAACCTGAGTTCCAGTTCTGCGAAGCATGCATTAATGAATAATCATTAACTAGATGGGTACTAATACTCATTAACTACATGAGTTATATAGGACTCACAGAAGAAAAGATAGAATTCTAAATAGTAAAGATTTAGAAAGTTACTCTATAGAAGAGAGAGTAAGACAAACAAAAAACCGGTAGTAAAATTAAGTGATAGAGATAAGAAAGAGTTTTGTGTTTTAATTGTGTAAATATTTAGTGTAAATAGTATGTAAAAAAAAAAAGGTAGTTCATAAGAATATAAAGTGTACTGTGTTGTAACTATAGGTAATAACTATGTGGACAACGTTGTAAAGTGTACGACAACTATGTGAAAGAAATTACACACACTAACCCCATTCAATATCCCAGTGCCCAATAGTGAGTTAGACTCAAAAAGCTTAACCGTAGCGTGCAATTTAAGCGGTGGAGTATGTGACGATTTAAATAAAAGAAATAATCAAGAAAATAAAAATTTTAAAACAAATTTAGGTTGCGAGCTCTTAAGCCATTTAAATCTCACTGTATTAATATAAAATACCTGTATGTACTCAGTATGAGAGGAAGCAGTAAATAATTAGTTATAAGATACTCTAATAAAAAGATAAATTGTAAAGAGTTATTAATATCGTATTTAACCCTTTGCTTGTAAGCAGGCGCTGTCCTGTTGATTCCAGACTCGACATGCTTTCCGAGTCTTGTGTGAGTTAGAATAAGATAAAAAAATTAATGTTAATAATAAAAAAATCTGAAGACATAAATAGTCGCTAAAACAACTGATTTAAATTATGTATATTTGTTTAGGGATAGTTTGTATAAATAAAAATGTTAACTTAAATATAGTTAGGAACTATATTCTCGCGAGGAAATTGTCCCACTAACTTTTGCCCAGTACCAGGCGAAGGGAGCGGAATTTCTCTCTCTTGCAATGGTGACTTCGTACAGTATAGACGTAGGAGCTGTGCGCTTAAAATATGTTAACTACATTTTGTCTCACCTTGAGATGGTGTACCAGATGTAGCTGTTTAAAGCATCTGGATGTGTTAATTAATATAGTCATGTAAATAGACAAGAAATTTAAAGTAAAAAAATCGAAACGTAAAAAAAAGGAGTGTAACACAAGATGACTTCGTGCTTCAACAAATAACAACAATTCCAAAGTCATACCCGGAGATGTGAACTATCAGAAGCCACAAACTCTACTGCACGCGACAGAATATGCAGATCCGGACATCCGAGAATCTACAAGATCATCGTAGATATCTACACGACATATTGTTCAACCTGCGAACTTTTGGAGCCCTTTACAGAGGAAGCCCAGACCGAGATGACGACGTAGCTGTTCCTGTTTCCCAAGACGGATACCCCAGGACGAGTCTTCTGCATACCAATTAAAAGGTGACTCGATAGCCTGTCTATCGAGGGTTACTAATATTTGTTACACAACACATCTTGAAAGAGACTTTTCAGAAACTATTAACTTTGTAAAGACTTATAAATTAAATCTAAGAATTTCATGTAACTATTCTAACTTCATACGTTGTAACAGTTTATATGCTAATGTAGAGTAATATAATTCAAGCAATAATACCATTCTTCCAATGGTTGAATAAAAGAAAGTCTTGCAAGCTAATATCATGAAATGAGTATAATTAAAAGTCTTAATTACAGAAATACAGAAAGTTGACCCGGATCCGAGGTATAGCTATATAAAATCAAGTTTGATCTCAAAGTTTAAAGAAACCCTTCAAATAACTTGATATTTGAATTAGTAATGTCATGGGATCTGTCAGTATATGTTTTTTAAATGTTAAATAAAGAGAAGTCTTCTTGTTACAAACATATGAGGAGTGCTTAAATCAATTGTATACCTTGCCATTGTTTCCTTACACAGTTAGTAAGTAATTTGTTACATTAATTATTTGTGATCAATTCTGTTACAACGTAGGCAGCCCATCTAATTAACGGAGTTTAATTACGAGGGGTTCCCTGGATTTGTAACGCGGCGAAAAGACGTTACAAAAGTGCGCGACTCTGCTTTTTTGTAAAAAAATAAAAGGGTAATTGTTTACAGAGTGTCACAAAAGTGCGCCACTATGCTAAATTTTATAAAGGTGTTTTAAGCAAACAAAATTGCGTCATTCAAAAAAATAAAGGAAACAAAGGAAAGAGTTTTAATTGTGTATATAGTGTCACAAACAAAATTGCATTCACTATGCGTGGATACATTGTATGATCAACAACTAAATATATAATATTGATATATGCACTCAGAAAGTTACTTTAATAAATGTAATGTTCAAAACCTATTTAATAGTGTATTAAGTTACGTAGATGGTAGTATGTATAAGTAAAATATCCTTAGCGTCATACAATGCATGTAGCTTTTGCATTCTATAGGCCAGTAGGAACCTGCATAATTCGATGTAAGTACTTGCATACATGAATTGTGACCAAGCATAACAATTTTGGTCAACCGAACAATCTGTAACAGGTTTGTTTACGACAATCTATGACCTGTTGTTTCCTGAATCATTCTGCACAGTGTATGTCCAACTATCTAGCTTACATACACTAGTTTGTGTTATAAAAAAAATTTTGATTAAAAATAACTTTGTTAATAATAATAAAGTAATTAAGTAGAAGTTCGTGATTTAAAACTTGTGAACAAAATAAGTAATTATTTAATTGAGAAAAGTTTATGAATGAACGGAGCCAAAGTGTTGTCTAAGCGGAATAATAATAATAGAATCTAGCGTCTGCGCTCCCCTTCTCTCGTGTTTATACCGGTTTAGAGTACGTATACAGTAGTTGTGTTATTCAGTCGCATTGTGGAGAACAATAAGAGTAAAACCCCCTCTCTCACTGACACGCTCAACCCTCCTTTGTTAACTAAATATGTAGGCCACCCTCTGACCTACATTCCAGTAAACAGCTGATCGGCTATTTAACCTTGAAAGAAATGTGTGTGTGATTTCTGTCTCTCCCTTAGAAGAGAAATTGTTCTTTTCTAATTTGTGTAAATTGATTACTTATGAATTTATTATATGTATATGTAATATATGTGTAATATACTAGTATTAATTTTAAGTACGTGCTAATGTGTTAGAACAAAATGGCCCAATTTAACCCGGATTTGTTATTAAAAGACGAGCTGTCTTACGAAGCCCTTTTGCGTGGACTACCCCATGCTGATGTAACAGTCGCAGAATTACGAAGGTCAATTCGCGAATGTGGATTTGATGCGCCCGTGCAATTAAACTATCTAAACCAACTCGATTATGAAAGCGAGAAAGAAATTTGTAATGCCAAGTATAGTGAACTATACTTATTGTCTCAAACACTCCAAGACGAGAAATCTCCGGCAATAATTTTGCGGACTACCCAGAGAATAGAGCATTTAACCAGGCGAATAAAAAATTTGTCGATCTGGCCGAATCTCACAGAAATACCCGTTGATGTACAAAAGCTAGCAGACGAAGCTCTACGCCGCTTACCTTCAATTATCAACGATTTAAGACGAAAATCCGACTCATTCAGGATGGACGAAATAGAGAAATCATTAATGAAATTACACGTCTCCCCAGTACAATCCCCCACCACTGGTTTACCTCCGCCTAACTCGGATCGGAACTCACCTATCGTATCGCAAGTGCAAGCGAACCCAGAACAAAATACTGATACAGATGTAAATGTCCCTCCTCCCGAGCATTTTCAGTTTCGTCCCGGAAATAATGAATTGACCAACACCCCCAATGAATCTAATCACCCTCATCGAGGAATTACCCCTATGAACTATAACGCAGATCTATACGGAAAAATGACTCACCCTGTGGAGAAGATTTTATCCGAAATCCCTTATACAGATGGTTTAAATGTTTCCAAGTTACTAACATTTATTAGTTATCTTCTTCAGATAAAGGATCTACAGCAGCTGAATGACTGGCAAATTTTACAAGTTCTGTTACCAAAGTGTAAACCCCCGTTAAAAAATCGTATGCTAGAAGCCCTAACCTCTACTTTCCCAGTAGAAGAGCTACATAGTTCTTTAATAAAATACTTTATTCCCACCGGCATCTATGAGGAAATAAAAAGGAAGACAGTACTCCGAGTACAAGGATATCAGGAGAGATTAGCTCACTACATCTCCGATATTAGGGAGTCCTCTCGACTACTACGTGTAAGCTGGAATGAAACACAACTGGTGGACACCATTTTAATAGGAGTGTCACCTGAAGAAAGATCTCGACTATCATTGATGAATAGACCCAATACAATTGCTGATCTAGAACAGTGCAGTATCCATTCTTCAAATGTATGGTACTCAGATCAAAATAGAGAAGCAATGAAAACCTCTGGAACTAATAGACATCAATTGCGAGCACTACTGCCTGATGTAACAACCTCGTATGAAAGACAAGTTTCTAGTAGACCTCACCATGTGCGCAAAGCTGGTAAGTTAACTGTAAACCCAGATAAAGCGGAAACCAAGTACCCACCTCGCAGAACACCCACCTGTTATAATTGTGGCAAATATGGGCACATAAGAAGAGAGTGCAAAAGTAAGCCATTGGAACGGAATAACCCCAATTCAAAAAACATGTAAGGCAGGGAGACCCGAAAACCTGTGTCTTCCGCAGCTACTCAAAATTGGGTAAACTAAAACAAACCAGTAATAATAATAAGAATGAATTATTCTGTAACCAAGTGAAAAACAAAAAAGGTGCGAAAGATATCGACCCCTACGTGCGAGAATTTCGTGAAAAGTGTAATGCGATTAATAGATGTAAATGGAAAAAAAATCTACTACCATTAATACGAGTCGACTTAGGCGTTACATCCCCCATCGCCTTAATTGATTCGGGATCTAGTAGAAGCTTAATCAGCCAAGAATTAGCGGACATGTTAACTAAACATCATCTAGTAAAACGGAACCAACCTGTGAATATAAAGTGTGCTACCGCTGATAAACGTAAAATAAATATAAACCTGAGCATTACCGTTAAGGTTAAAATAAAAAACCTAAGTTGGATATTTACAATGTTAGTATGTAAAGAATTAGGACCTGACTTAATATTAGGTGCAGATTTTATTAGTAAGACAGGAATGATTCTTGACATCTACGAGCGAGAATTTTATTTCAGATTTGACCGTGCCAGAAAACATAAATTTGATAGTAATGAAGACAAACGTTGTTCATCTACTGCACATGTAATACACCAAGATTCAGATTTATCTCACCTAGAACGAAGAGATAGAGTCAAAATAGTAAAACTAATAAAAGAATTTTCCTCGGTTCTTACACCAAAACTAGGACTGACGGACCTAATAGAGTATAAAATTAATCTGAGTGATCAGAAAGTAATACGACTACCCCCGTACAAGTTGTCGCCCCCCAAGATGGAAGTCATGCGAAACCATTTCAATAAGTTATTGGATCAAGGAGTCATAGAACCCTCTACGTCCCCATATTCTTCACCCTCCTTTTTAGTACCTAAAGGACCAGATAAACACCGACTAGTTGTAGACTACAGGCAATTAAATAAAAGAATAGAATTTGAATCAATCCCTCTTCCAGACATCCATAGTGCGTTTCATTATTTTACTAAAGCAATGGTTTTTACGGTAATGGATCTAAATCAAGCTTTTCACCAAATACCTCTTTCAGAAGAATCCAAACGTCTAACCGCGTTTGCAGTTCCTTTTAACTTGTACCAATTTACTAGGGTACCCTTTGGAATATCTCAAGGAAGTTCCGTATGTAGTAGACTATTGGAGAAGATATTTCACGACATTAAATTTAAATATGTGTACCACTATTTGGACGACATCGTAATATACAGTGAATCAACGGAACAACATCTCAGACATTTGCGTGAAGTGTTATCTCGTTTACTAAGAGCAGGATTAACGGTGAACCCAAATAAGGTAAGTTTTGCTGTCCCTCAGTTTTCTTTCTTAGGACACATAGTGAAAGCGAATGGAAAGGTAAGCATTGACCCCGAACGTACCCGTGCTATTAGAGAATTTGCACCCCCACGAGATGCAAAAGGTATAGCCCGATTTTTAGGTATGGTGAATTATTTCCACAAATACATTCCCCATCTTGCCGAAATAGCAGCACCCCTAAACTCCTTACGAAAGAAGGGAACAAAGTTCGAATGGAGCTCAATACATCAAAACGCGTTTGAGCAACTTAAAGAAAGCATTATATCTCCCCCAGTTTTGCAATTAGCTGATTTCACAAAACCATTCGTCGTGCAAACCGACAGTTCCAGTGTAGCGTTAGGTGCAGTGACATACCAAGAGATAGATAACTGTAGACTACCAATTAGTTATGCATCACGAACACTGAGCGATCAAGAAAGAAAGTATTCTGCATATGAATTGGAATGTTTAGCAATTGTTTTTGCATTCGAAAAGTTTAAACCCTTCCTAGAACATAAGGAATTTCTTTTAGAAACCGACAATCAGGCGTTATCATGGTTATTGAATCACCCTAAACAATTAGGACGAATTGGCAGATGGATATTGAAATTAAACTGCTACAAATTCAGAGTGCAGCATATTAAAGGTACTCAAAATGTAGTCGCCGATACCCTGTCCCGTATGTTCCAGTCACCCACTAAAACTTCCGAAAACGTAGTGAAGCCGGAAATAGCAAGTGCGAACGCCGTAATTACTGAATTCCCCCTTGCCTTTACAAACATTGCCCTATATCAACAACAAGACCCCTTACTGAAGCCTATTATAGAACAACTTACCCAAGGTATTAAATCCGAGAAGTACGTATTGAGTAAGAATGTACTGTGTCTCAAAATAAGAGACGGAAAGGAATTAAGAATAATAGCCCCGGATGTAATTAAGCCCATGCTAATGGAATACTTCCATTCATCTACCATAGGAGCCCATATGGGAATCAATAAGACGATACATCGTATTCGAAAGGAATATCATTGGAACAATATGAACTGCGAAATAGCTACCTTCGTAAAGAAATGTTCATTATGCGCCCTTAGCAAACCCGCCAGAAATACTCAAGTAAGCCAATTAATATCAGAAATCCCAAAGACCCCTTTTTCGAAACTTTATCTAGATTTCTCAGGTCCGTATCCACGATCCAAATCAGGAAATACCATGTTACTGATATGTGTAGATTCGTTCACCAAATTTGTTTGGATGAATCCCATGCGACGAGCATTAGCGTCGACAACAGTTAAAATACTACAGGAAAGATTATTTAAAGATTACGGTACTCCAGTACGTATAGTATCTGATAACGGCCCGCAGTTTAAAGCAAAAGAATTTAGGAATATGTGTTTCAAGTTAGGGATAGACCATATAACCACTACAGAGTATCGACCGCAAGGCAATATTGCTGAAAGGTATCTACGAAACCTCAAATCTGCGCTAATAGCCTATCATGCGAACGATCACACGTCGTGGGACCAAAATCTATCCTGGATTCAATACGCTTTTAATTCAGCTTACCACGAAGGTCACAAGTCGACCCCGTTCGAGTTACTATACAAGTATAGACCAAACCACCCTTTGTCCACAAGATGGAATATACACGATCTGCTGCCTCCGCAAATAACGGATAAGCAGATAAAGCGAATATGGAACAAAGCCCGCTCTAACTTGAGAGCAAGCTTGGAAAAATCCAGAAGATACCACGAGAAAGGTAATCATAGCAACTCAGTCAGGTACCAAGTAGGTGACTTAGTAATGTACAAGACTCACCCCATTAGTAGTGCGATTGATAAGACCACCTCGAAAATATCATTCAGATGGTGTGGCCCTTACCAAATCCAAAAGTACCTAACTCCAGTTACAGTAGCCCTGTGCGAACCTGCAACTCAGAAATATGTGCGGAGAACGCATATTTCGCAACTAAAGTTGTATAAGAAGAAGTGACGGTATAGTATAACCCAAAAAGAAAAGGGATACTAGGCAGTAAATAAAATTATATTTCTGAATCCGCGTAAAAAAAAATGTAAAACGTAGAGTTTGGAAACGAGGCCTGATCAACCTGAGTTCCAGTTCTGCGAAGCATGCATTAATGAATAATCATTAACTAGATGGGTACTAATACTCATTAACTACATGAGTTATATAGGACTCACAGAAGAAAAGATAGAATTCTAAATAGTAAAGATTTAGAAAGTTACTCTATAGAAGAGAGAGTAAGACAAACAAAAAGCCGGTAGTAAAATTAAGTGATAGAGATAAGAAAGAGTTTTGTGTTTTAATTGTGTAAATATTTAGTGTAAATAGTATGTAAAAAAAAAAAGGTAGTTCATAAGAATATAAAGTGTACTGTGTTGTAACTATAGGTAATAACTATGTGGACAACGTTGTAAAGTGTACGACAACTATGTGAAAGAAATTACACACACTAACCCCATTCAATATCCCAGTGCCCAATAGTGAGTTAGACTCAAAAAGCTTAACCGTAGCGTGCAATTTAAGCGGTGGAGTATGTGACGATTTAAATAAAAGAAATAATCAAGAAAATAAAAATTTTAAAACAAATTTAGGTTGCGAGCTCTTAAGCCATTTAAATCTCACTGTATTAATATAAAATACCTGTATGTACTCAGTATGAGAGGAAGCAGTAAATAATTAGTTATAAGATACTCTAATAAAAAGATAAATTGTAAAGAGTTATTAATATCGTATTTAACCCTTTGCTTGTAAGCAGGCGCTGTCCTGTTGATTCCAGACTCGACATGCTTTCCGAGTCTTGTGTGAGTTAGAATAAGATAAAAAAATTAATGTTAATAATAAAAAAATCTGAAGACATAAATAGTCGCTAAAACAACTGATTTAAATTATGTATATTTGTTTAGGGATAGTTTGTATAAATAAAAATGTTAACTTAAATATAGTTAGGAACTATATTCTCGCGAGGAAATTGTCCCACTAACTTTTGCCCAGTACCAGGCGAAGGGAGCGGAATTTCTCTCTCTTGCAATGGTGACTTCGTACAGTATAGACGTAGGAGCTGTGCGCTTAAAATATGTTAACTACATTTTGTCTCACCTTGAGATGGTGTACCAGATGTAGCTGTTTAAAGCATCTGGATGTGTTAATTAATATAGTCATGTAAATAGACAAGAAATTTAAAGTAAAAAAATCGAAACGTAAAAAAAAGGAGTGTAACACAAGATGACTTCGTGCTTCAACAAATAACAACAATTCCAAAGTCATACCCGGAGATGTGAACTATCAGAAGCCACAAACTCTACTGCACGCGACAGAATATGCAGATCCGGACATCCGAGAATCTACAAGATCATCGTAGATATCTACACGACATATTGTTCAACCTGCGAACTTTTGGAGCCCTTTACAGAGGAAGCCCAGACCGAGATGACGACGTAGCTGTTCCTGTTTCCCAAGACGGATACCCCAGGACGAGTCTTCTGCATACCAATTAAAAGGTGACTCGATAGCCTGTCTATCGAGGGTTACTAATATTTGTTACACAACACATCTTGAAAGAGACTTTTCAGAAACTATTAACTTTGTAAAGACTTATAAATTAAATCTAAGAATTTCATGTAACTATTCTAACTTCATACGTTGTAACAGTTTATATGCTAATGTAGAGTAATATAATTCAAGCAATAATACCATTCTTCCAATGGTTGAATAAAAGAAAGTCTTGCAAGCTAATATCATGAAATGAGTATAATTAAAAGTCTTAATTACAGAAATACAGAAAGTTGACCCGGATCCGAGGTATAGCTATATAAAATCAAGTTTGATCTCAAAGTTTAAAGAAACCCTTCAAATAACTTGATATTTGAATTAGTAATGTCATGGGATCTGTCAGTATATGTTTTTTAAATGTTAAATAAAGAGAAGTCTTCTTGTTACAAACATATGAGGAGTGCTTAAATCAATTGTATACCTTGCCATTGTTTCCTTACACAGTTAGTAAGTAATTTGTTACATTAATTATTTGTGATCAATTCTGTTACAACGTAGGCAGCCCATCTAATTAACGGAGTTTAATTACGAGGGGTTCCCTGGATTTGTAACGCGGCGAAAAGACGTTACAAAAGTGCGCGACTCTGCTTTTTTGTAAAAAAATAAAAGGGTAATTGTTTACAGAGTGTCACAAAAGTGCGCCACTATGCTAAATTTTATAAAGGTGTTTTAAGCAAACAAAATTGCGTCATTCAAAAAAATAAAGGAAACAAAGGAAAGAGTTTTAATTGTGTATATAGTGTCACAAACAAAATTGCATTCACTATGCGTGGATACATTGTATGATCAACAACTAAATATATAATATTGATATATGCACTCAGAAAGTTACTTTAATAAATGTAATGTTCAAAACCTATTTAATAGTGTATTAAGTTACGTAGATGGTAGTATGTATAAGTAAAATATCCTTAGCGTCATACAATGCATGTAGCTTTTGCATTCTATAGGCCAGTAGGAACCTGCATAATTCGATGTAAGTACTTGCATACATGAATTGTGACCAAGCATAACAATTTTGGTCAACCGAACAATCTGTAACAGGTTTGTTTACGACAATCTATGACCTGTTGTTTCCTGAATCATTCTGCACAGTGTATGTCCAACTATCTAGCTTACATACACTAGTTTGTGTTATAAAAAAAATTTTGATTAAAAATAACTTTGTTAATAATAATAAAGTAATTAAGTAGAAGTTCGTGATTTAAAACTTGTGAACAAAATAAGTAATTATTTAATTGAGAAAAGTTTATGAATGAACGGAGCCAAAGTGTTGTCTAAGCGGAATAATAATAATAGAATCTAGCGTCTGCGCTCCCCTTCTCTCGTGTTTATACCGGTTTAGAGTACGTATACAGTAGTTGTGTTATTCAGTCGCATTGTGGAGAACAATAAGAGTAAAACCCCCTCTCTCACTGACACGCTCAACCCTCCTTTGTTAACTAAATATGTAGGCCACCCTCTGACCTACATTCCAGTAAACAGCTGATCGGCTATTTAACCTTGAAAGAAATGTGTGTGTGATTTCTGTCTCTCCCTTAGAAGAGAAATTGTTCTTTTCTAATTTGTGTAAATTGATTACTTATGAATTTATTATATGTATATGTAATATATGTGTAATATACTAGTATTAATTTTAAGTACGTGCTAATGTGTTAGAACAAAATGGCCCAATTTAACCCGGATTTGTTATTAAAAGACGAGCTGTCTTACGAAGCCCTTTTGCGTGGACTACCCCATGCTGATGTAACAGTCGCAGAATTACGAAGGTCAATTCGCGAATGTGGATTTGATGCGCCCGTGCAATTAAACTATCTAAACCAACTCGATTATGAAAGCGAGAAAGAAATTTGTAATGCCAAGTATAGTGAACTATACTTATTGTCTCAAACACTCCAAGACGAGAAATCTCCGGCAATAATTTTGCGGACTACCCAGAGAATAGAGCATTTAACCAGGCGAATAAAAAATTTGTCGATCTGGCCGAATCTCACAGAAATACCCGTTGATGTACAAAAGCTAGCAGACGAAGCTCTACGCCGCTTACCTTCAATTATCAACGATTTAAGACGAAAATCCGACTCATTCAGGATGGACGAAATAGAGAAATCATTAATGAAATTACACGTCTCCCCAGTACAATCCCCCACCACTGGTTTACCTCCGCCTAACTCGGATCGGAACTCACCTATCGTATCGCAAGTGCAAGCGAACCCAGAACAAAATACTGATACAGATGTAAATGTCCCTCCTCCCGAGCATTTTCAGTTTCGTCCCGGAAATAATGAATTGACCAACACCCCCAATGAATCTAATCACCCTCATCGAGGAATTACCCCTATGAACTATAACGCAGATCTATACGGAAAAATGACTCACCCTGTGGAGAAGATTTTATCCGAAATCCCTTATACAGATGGTTTAAATGTTTCCAAGTTACTAACATTTATTAGTTATCTTCTTCAGATAAAGGATCTACAGCAGCTGAATGACTGGCAAATTTTACAAGTTCTGTTACCAAAGTGTAAACCCCCGTTAAAAAATCGTGTGCTAGAAGCCCTAACCTCTACTTTCCCAGTAGAAGAGCTACATAGTTCTTTAATAAAATACTTTATTCCCACCGGCATCTATGAGGAAATAAAAAGGAAGACAGTACTCCGAGTACAAGGATATCAGGAGAGATTAGCTCACTACATCTCCGATATTAGGGAGTCCTCTCGACTACTACGTGTAAGCTGGAATGAAACACAACTGGTGGACACCATTTTAATAGGAGTGTCACCTGAAGAAAGATCTCGACTATCATTGATGAATAGACCCAATACAATTGCTGATCTAGAACAGTGCAGTATCCATTCTTCAAATGTATGGTACTCAGATCAAAATAGAGAAGCAATGAAAACCTCTGGAACTAATAGACATCAATTGCGAGCACTACTGCCTGATGTAACAACCTCGTATGAAAGACAAGTTTCTAGTAGACCTCACCATGTGCGCAAAGCTGGTAAGTTAACTGTAAACCCAGATAAAGCGGAAACCAAGTACCCACCTCGCAGAACACCCACCTGTTATAATTGTGGCAAATATGGGCACTTAAGAAGAGAGTGCAAAAGTAAGCCATTGGAACGGAATAACCCCAATTCAAAAAACATGTAAGGCAGGGAGACCCGAAAACCTGTGTCTTCCGCAGCTACTCAAAATTGGGTAAACTAAAACAAACCAGTAATAATAATAAGAATGAATTATTCTGTAACCAAGTGAAAAACAAAAAAGGTGCGAAAGATATCGACCCCTACGTGCGAGAATTTCGTGAAAAGTGTAATGCGATTAATAGATGTAAATGGAAAAAAAATCTACTACCATTAATACGAGTCGACTTAGGCGTTACATCCCCCATCGCCTTAATTGATTCGGGATCTAGTAGAAGCTTAATCAGCCAAGAATTAGCGGACATGTTAACTAAACATCATCTAGTAAAACGGAACCAACCTGTGAATATAAAGTGTGCTACCGCTGATAAACGTAAAATAAATATAAACCTGAGCATTACCGTTAAGGTTAAAATAAAAAACCTAAGTTGGATATTTACAATGTTAGTATGTAAAGAATTAGGACCTGACTTAATATTAGGTGCAGATTTTATTAGTAAGACAGGAATGATTCTTGACATCTACGAGCGAGAATTTTATTTCAGATTTGACCGTGCCAGAAAACATAAATTTGATAGTAATGAAGACAAACGTTGTTCATCTACTGCACATGTAATACACCAAGATTCAGATTTATCTCACCTAGAACGAAGAGATAGAGTCAAAATAGTAAAACTAATAAAAGAATTTTCCTCGGTTCTTACACCAAAACTAGGACTGACGGACCTAATAGAGTATAAAATTAATCTGAGTGATCAGAAAGTAATACGACTACCCCCGTACAAGTTGTCGCCCCCCAAGATGGAAGTCATGCGAAACCATTTCAATAAGTTATTGGATCAAGGAGTCATAGAACCCTCTACGTCCCCATATTCTTCACCCTCCTTTTTAGTACCTAAAGGACCAGATAAACACCGACTAGTTGTAGACTACAGGCAATTAAATAAAAGAATAGAATTTGAATCAATCCCTCTTCCAGACATCCATAGTGCGTTTCATTATTTTACTAAAGCAATGGTTTTTACGGTAATGGATCTAAATCAAGCTTTTCACCAAATACCTCTTTCAGAAGAATCCAAACGTCTAACCGCGTTTGCAGTTCCTTTTAACTTGTACCAATTTACTAGGGTACCCTTTGGAATATCTCAAGGAAGTTCCGTATGTAGTAGACTATTGGAGAAGATATTTCACGACATTAAATTTAAATATGTGTACCACTATTTGGACGACATCGTAATATACAGTGAATCAATGGAACAACATCTCAGACATTTGCGTGAAGTGTTATCTCGTTTACTAAGAGCAGGATTAACGGTGAACCCAAATAAGGTAAGTTTTGCTGTCCCTCAGTTTTCTTTCTTAGGACACATAGTGAAAGCGAATGGAAAGGTAAGCATTGACCCCGAACGTACCCGTGCTATTAGAGAATTTGCACCCCCACGAGATGCAAAAGGTATAGCCCGATTTTTAGGTATGGTGAATTATTTCCACAAATACATTCCCCATCTTGCCGAAATAGCAGCACCCCTAAACTCCTTACGAAAGAAGGGAACAAAGTTCGAATGGAGCTCAATACATCAAAACGCGTTTGAGCAACTTAAAGAAAGCATTATATCTCCCCCAGTTTTGCAATTAGCTGATTTCACAAAACCATTCGTCGTGCAAACCGACAGTTCCAGTGTAGCGTTAGGTGCAGTGACATACCAAGAGATAGATAACTGTAGACTACCAATTAGTTATGCATCACGAACACTGAGCGATCAAGAAAGAAAGTATTCTGCATATGAATTGGAATGTTTAGCAATTGTTTTTGCATTCGAAAAGTTTAAACCCTTCCTAGAACATAAGGAATTTCTTTTAGAAACCGACAATCAGGCGTTATCATGGTTATTGAATCACCCTAAACAATTAGGACGAATTGGCAGATGGATATTGAAATTAAACTGCTACAAATTCAGAGTGCAGCATATTAAAGGTACTCAAAATGTAGTCGCCGATACCCTGTCCCGTATGTTCCAGTCACCCACTAAAACTTCCGAAAACGTAGTGAAGCCGGAAATAGCAAGTGCGAACGCCGTAATTACTGAATTCCCCCTTGCCTTTACAAACATTGCCCTATATCAACAACAAGACCCCTTACTGAAGCCTATTATAGAACAACTTACCCAAGGTATTAAATCCGAGAAGTACGTATTGAGTAAGAATGTACTGTGTCTCAAAATAAGAGACGGAAAGGAATTAAGAATAATAGCCCCGGATGTAATTAAGCCCATGCTAATGGAATACTTCCATTCATCTACCATAGGAGCCCATATGGGAATCAATAAGACGATACATCGTATTCGAAAGGAATATCATTGGAACAATATGAACTGCGAAATAGCTACCTTCGTAAAGAAATGTTCATTATGCGCCCTTAGCAAACCCGCCAGAAATACTCAAGTAAGCCAATTAATATCAGAAATCCCAAAGACCCCTTTTTCGAAACTTTATCTAGATTTCTCAGGTCCGTATCCACGATCCAAATCAGGAAATACCATGTTACTGATATGTGTAGATTCGTTCACCAAATTTGTTTGGATGTATCCCATGCGACGAGCATTAGCGTCGACAACAGTTAAAATACTACAGGAAAGATTATTTAAAGATTACGGTACTCCAGTACGTATAGTATCTGATAACGGCCCGCAGTTTAAAGCAAAAGAATTTAGGAATATGTGTTTCAAGTTAGGGATAGACCATATAACCACTACAGAGTATCGACCGCAAGGCAATATTGCTGAAAGGTATCTACGAAACCTCAAATCTGCGCTAATAGCCTATCATGCGAACGATCACACGTCGTGGGACCAAAATCTATCCTGGATTCAATACGCTTTTAATTCAGCTTACCACGAAGGTCACAAGTCGACCCCGTTCGAGTTACTATACAAGTATAGACCAAACCACCCTTTGTCCACAAGATGGAATATACACGATCTGCTGCCTCCGCAAATAACGGATAAGCAGATAAAGCGAATATGGAACAAAGCCCGCTCTAACTTGAGAGCAAGCTTGGAAAAATCCAGAAGATACCACGAGAAAGGTAATCATAGCAACTCAGTCAGGTACCAAGTAGGTGACTTAGTAATGTACAAGACTCACCCCATTAGTAGTGCGATTGATAAGACCACCTCGAAAATATCATTCAGATGGTGTGGCCCTTACCAAATCCAAAAGTACCTAACTCCAGTTACAGTAGCCCTGTGCGAACCTGCAACTCAGAAATATGTGCGGAGAACGCATATTTCGCAACTAAAGTTGTATAAGAAGAAGTGACGGTATAGTATAACCCAAAAAGAAAAGGGATACTAGGCAGTAAATAAAATTATATTTCTGAATCCGCGTAAAAAAAAATGTAAAACGTAGAGTTTGGAAACGAGGCCTGATCAACCTGAGTTCCAGTTCTGCGAAGCATGCATTAATGAATAATCATTAACTAGATGGGTACTAATACTCATTAACTACATGAGTTATATAGGACTCACAGAAGAAAAGATAGAATTCTAAATAGTAAAGATTTAGAAAGTTACTCTATAGAAGAGAGAGTAAGACAAACAAAAAACCGGTAGTAAAATTAAGTGATAGAGATAAGAAAGAGTTTTGTGTTTTAATTGTGTAAATATTTAGTGTAAATAGTATGTAAAAAAAAAAAGGTAGTTCATAAGAATATAAAGTGTACTGTGTTGTAACTATAGGTAATAACTATGTGGACAACGTTGTAAAGTGTACGACAACTATGTGAAAGAAATTACACACACTAACCCCATTCAATATCCCAGTGCCCAATAGTGAGTTAGACTCAAAAAGCTTAACCGTAGCGTGCAATTTAAGCGGTGGAGTATGTGACGATTTAAATAAAAGAAATAATCAAGAAAATAAAAATTTTAAAACAAATTTAGGTTGCGAGCTCTTAAGCCATTTAAATCTCACTGTATTAATATAAAATACCTGTATGTACTCAGTATGAGAGGAAGCAGTAATTAATTAGTTATAAGATACTCTAATAAAAAGATAAATTGTAAAGAGTTATTAATATCGTATTTAACCCTTTGCTTGTAAGCAGGCGCTGTCCTGTTGATTCCAGACTCGACATGCTTTCCGAGTCTTGTGTGAGTTAGAATAAGATAAAAAAATTAATGTTAATAATAAAAAAATCTGAAGACATAAATAGTCGCTAAAACAACTGATTTAAATTATGTATATTTGTTTAGGGATAGTTTGTATAAATAAAAATGTTAACTTAAATATAGTTAGGAACTATATTCTCGCGCGGAAATTGTCCCACTAACTTTTGCCCAGTACCAGGCGAAGGGAGCGGAATTTCTCTCTCTTGCAATGGTGACTTCGTACAGTATAGACGTAGGAGCTGTGCGCTTAAAATATGTTAACTACATTTTGTCTCACCTTGAGATGGTGTACCAGATGTAGCTGTTTAAAGCATCTGGATGTGTTAATTAATATAGTCATGTAAATAGACAAGAAATTTAAAGTAAAAAAATCGAAACGTAAAAAAAAGGAGTGTAACACAAGATGACTTCGTGCTTCAACAAATAACAACAATTCCAAAGTCATACCCGGAGATGTGAACTATCAGAAGCCACAAACTCTACTGCACGCGACAGAATATGCAGATCCGGACATCCGAGAATCTACAAGATCATCGTAGATATCTACACGACATATTGTTCAACCTGCGAACTTTTGGAGCCCTTTACAGAGGAAGCCCAGACCGAGATGACGACGTAGCTGTTCCTGTTTCCCAAGACGGATACCCCAGGACGAGTCTTCTGCATACCAATTAAAAGGTGACTCGATAGCCTGTCTATCGAGGGTTACTAATATTTGTTACACAACACATCTTGAAAGAGACTTTTCAGAAACTATTAACTTTGTAAAGACTTATAAATTAAATCTAAGAATTTCATGTAACTATTCTAACTTCATACGTTGTAACAGTTTATATGCTAATGTAGAGTAATATAATTCAAGCAATAATACCATTCTTCCAATGGTTGAATAAAAGAAAGTCTTGCAAGCTAATATCATGAAATGAGTATAATTAAAAGTCTTAATTACAGAAATACAGAAAGTTGACCCGGATCCGAGGTATAGCTATATAAAATCAAGTTTGATCTCAAAGTTTAAAGAAACCCTTCAAATAACTTGATATTTGAATTAGTAATGTCATGGGATCTGTCAGTATATGTTTTTTAAATGTTAAATAAAGAGAAGTCTTCTTGTTACACACATATGAGGAGTGCTTAAATCAATTGTATACCTTGCCATTGTTTCCTTACACAGTTAGTAAGTAATTTGTTACATTAATTATTTGTGATCAATTCTGTTACAACGTAGGCAGCCCATCTAATTAACGGAGTTTAATTACGAGGGGTTCCCTGGATTTGTAACGCGCCGAAAAGACGTTACATCTCATGGTTGATGAAAATGTCCTGTGTGTGCGCGCGCGCCTGTTGTGATATAATACGTGTGTTATATATGCAAGTTGTCATGTATCTGCATGAGTTTAGTTTAGAAAGTCTATCGTTGCCGTGTAGAAATGTTTTTTTATAAGTGTTTCATAAGCCCTGATATCAGTTTATTACGAGACGGAGACTCTTCCTCATCAATCGACACATGTTACATGTACGGCCTTATTAAAACAAATTTCTCAATGACGATGCGTATTATCGAATCGGAAGCTCCATGTAACATAGACCTATTCCTTGCACTGGGTATAAATAGCGGGGTTGAGATGAAAGGTTTAGTCTCGTTTCGAAGTCAGTAACGAAAGGATGTATTATCTTCTGCTTGTTACTTTAATCAAACTACCGGGGTACTTTTTGGAGAAAATATCGAAATCGACACAAAGACTACAAAGAAAGAATATAGTTCTATATTTAAATTTTCTGCCTTAGCCTTAGTGCTAACGAGTACAGGAAGAGGTAAATATATTTCTACGGCTTTCTGTAGAGGGTATGTGAAATCAGCAAGTAAGTATAATAATTAGCAAGTATAATAAACAAACCACGGACATCGAATCAGACCCCACCGGATCATGGAATATGTATCATTTATGATGACGTCGTCTAAGTATTTTAGAATGTGTGTGTGTGTGTGTGTGTGTGTGTGTGTGTGTGTGTGTGTGTGTGTGTGTGTGTGTGTGTGTGTGTGTGTGTGTGTGTGTGTGTGTGTGTGTGTGTGTGTGTGTGTTGAAATTTAACGTATTGAACGTTTGGGCGGTTAATTTTATGTATTTATAGTAAAATAAACTAAACTTCATAAAAGATTAATTATAAATGATTAAATTTTAGAGAATTGGAAAGACAATTACAGTTAAAATTATTAGAATTAGAGTCAATTTCAGGCACCTACCATTAGAAAGTAGGTGTGTCATTTTTGTTATTTCACGAGTGACGATCTTTTAATTTATGCAGTAATACGTAAATACGTACTCGCATAATTATAATAATGTTTATGTTCTTATGTGCTCTAAAGAAAGTATTGTTACGACGGTCTCCTTGATCGTCGTATGGTACTGTGGAAAACAAAATACAAGACACCAATGAAGTCACTAATCACCAGCTTAAATTATCACAAGTACAGATTATAATCAATTTGTACAATAAGCCGATCAAAATTTGTCCACGCGCAGTAATAATGTCAACTAATAGAGCCCCGCACAATTATAAAACACATAAGTCACTTTGCCATAATACTTCAAACCTCACTGGAATAAATCGCCACTAAAACTGAAACTAAGCGGTAGCTGTCGTTGTTCAAATGGACAGCACAAGTGTTCCAGAATAATCCATACTACGCGTCAACGCTACTAGAAAACACTAGAGCGTAATTGCTTGCCGCCTTGAACACAGTGTGGAGTCTGGTGAAGTCTGGATCAGTCTCGGCTACTGCCGCGTGACAAGTGTCACGTAATTGTCCTTCATCTCAAAGTAGCAGCAATATGTACGCACACACACATTATTGCCGGGACGCGCTGGAATAGCCGAGAAACACGTAGAATGTTGTGTAATGGCGTAACAGTATTCATATAAATGTGGCGTTAAATATCATTTTATGTAAATTATTCTGAATATAATTTACAACGCTTTTGTGCCAACCACCTTGTATTGAACCTACTGATTTATCATGATTATGCCTAGAATTGTATGCCCTACGAATGAATAGGAGTATAGCGGTTCAAAACTTCATAATTACTCTCTCTCTCTCTCTCTCTCTCTCTCTCTCTCTCTCTCTCTCTCTCTCTCTCTCTCTCTCTGTGTGTGAGCGTGTGTGTGCGTGTGTGTGCGTGTGCGTGTGCGTGTGCGCGTGCGTGCGTGCGTGTTTTTTCATGTCCTCCGACTATTTAATTTAATTGCCACTCTGTTCTGATAAAAACATTAATTGTATTAATTGTTTCTCTCGCTGACCACGAATAATGCCATAATCAATAATACAGCAACAAACTCTGTATCGTTCAAGATCTACAGGAGTTGTAACAGCCATTTTCATGCTTAGAGCCAAGTAAAAGGACAAGACGGCAATACTGCAAGGAGATATCAATGTCTGAACTTCTAGGGATAAAATATTTGTCACATTTCAATTACTGTTTAACAGGTAATTCTTTATTTATAACACTTGGTGTAAGTACATAAGTAATGTGAATTCATCATAATAAACTGAATAATATTTACAAGTCATAACAATAGATGTCGAGTACATATTTTACTAAAATATAACAACATTTCTTTTATTTCGTACTTTTTTTACAGAAGTAAAAATTATGGTAGCAGAGAAGATGAGTTGCAAATATTAAGAAGAATTTTTAAAATATTATAGAAGTGCAAAAAAGTTGAAAAGGTAATGTGAGCTCATAGAAACTACTAAAGTCAGAAGATAACGAAGGTTTTGAACAATGTAGAAAATGAAGATTGATAACAGCTAAGACTAGATTAACAGTCATTTAAAGAAGATGAAGTTTGTGACTGATTTTTAATTCAAAAAGCTTACAAAATTCTTGCTTTTGTTTTCTGATCATCCGATTACTCTTACTCGTGTATTTACAATTTCTCATTCTGGATTACAAATTGCACATCCTGCATTATAAGCGATCTGAATCAAACAAATTGTGATGTAGGCATAGCCACTTAACTGAAACTGATGAAACTAAAATGGCTGAACACCTAGCAAGGTTGAACCCTACGTAAAGAAATAGTAATTTGAGTGCACAAATGCACAAAGACAAAATAGGAAGAACAAGAAAGAAGAAGTGGAGTGATAGTAAAGAAGGATATAAGAGCACCCTTGGTCCAAGAATGCATTAGCGAGAAAACCAACGGAGTGGAGAGTACGTTTGAGATATTTGTGGAGGTCACGAAGTAAGGAGATTTATGCTCTGTAAGGGCTGTCACGTCTGAGAAGGTATAACCCTTTGATTAAGAATGTTTCACCTAAATTAAATATTTTGGTAAAACACTAACAATGAGTGGGGATACAATGCCAGGAATTGTTACTCGAATAACGTCAGGGTTGATTTTACTTTATAAATTTGTGCGAAATTTACTACTGAATTTATTAACAATCGTGCTGCTCTTGAAGTATTTGTTTCCTTGATCAATGGCCAAACAAAAAGTAACCGTATTCATGAACTGTCTCCTTTTCCAGTGCATAACAATAACTGTCTTGCCGTTTGTGTAACAATCATTGCATTTTCAAAGTTCAGCAGGTACATTCGTCAGGGTAACGTGTTGTGTTTATTTGTTTTTAAGTGGAACTTACAAAGTTTAATCATTGTTGTTTATAAAATTATTGTTATGACTGTTAGCAAACGTTGACGTATATAATCTGATTTGAATCTGACAAAAGTATCCACTGAGAAACAAAAGAACCGACACTAAGAGTAAAATGTTAAACATAAAACACGGTGTTGAGGTCGTAGCTCCTTCACGATAAACCACGCACTTCTTTTATAATTTCAATTGTAAACATTAATTAGAATAGACAAATTTCCGTCCACTCTAATTAATTATATGTACATTAAATCAAGACATGATCATTATTAATTGTAAGAACAGGGAACATGAGATTTTGAGTCATGTAGTGACTCTTATTGCCCAGCCACAAGGGCTTCTCCATCTCGTTTTTCAGCACTCAACAATAAGTGTCCTGCCAGTTCCATATCAATCACTGATTGCTTTTCTTTCTCTGTCGAGCTATTTTAATTTCCATTAATTACAACGATTAATTTTATAAATGTGTATGGACTGACTAATTAGTTAATAAAGTTCTTGCTAATTAGAAAAGACAAACCAGAAAGAAGTATTAAAAATTAGTTTAAAAGAATGTCACTTTGAGCGTACAAATTCAAAAGAACACGACCATAAACAGAAGAGGATATAGAAAATTCAGAATTAACTTTACTAAGATAAACTCTACATTCCGATGAAAAACGTGGAAAACTTTGCACGGAAAAAATAAGTAAGGCACAACGAGAATAGACTTTTTTACAGAGAAGAATGAAGGTTAAAAATACCACAAACAAACATAAATCCGTCGAAAGTTCAGAAAAATAAAGGAAAATGGAAACAAATTTGGAGAAAATGTCTAGAGTCGGGGTCACTACCGCTGAGGTTTTTGGCGGAAAACGTGTTACCCTGGTGGTGTTGCTGGGACGGGGTGTTTGTAGGTTTGGTAAACAAGATATGAACCCCTCGCTAGACGCCAATTGTAGTTATAAACGCTAAATCTCGACTCTCAAACGTCTCATCTGCTTGCATTTCGTTGCATTCCATTATTTCTATCTCACTGTCCACATTCGTTGTTTGTGAACTGGCATTAATCGTTGTCTCATCCTCCGCATTCGTTCTGCTGCTCTCATAGGGTTTTTTTTCTATTCCTCATTCGTTCTTCTATTACTCTGTTTTTACGATAGGCATTTACGTTCGTGTTGTGAAGTTATTTTGACATAGGCCTATTTGAAATTTTAAGGAAAATTTGTGTAAGTTCAATACTTTGTCACTGTATTATTTATTACGTTCTTTCACTATTATCACTATAGTGTTTTGTTTTATAGTACTCGTGGAGCTTTATAAAACGGCATTGTAAGTAACGTCCTACGCAAACACGTTCCCGAGCTATACTAATTTTTCCGCGCAACGAACTGGTGATTTTCCACTCCAAATTGGTGACCATCTTGTGATAGCGTGTGACGTCACATGCTCAAGAATAATATCGCGTGACGTTCTTTCATCATTGCTCTTTTTAATCGTGTATTGCTTATTTAAGCATGCGTTATAGATTTAAAGATATTAAAGTTTATCTGGTATACACAAAATCGTAACATCGACTTTCGCATAGGTTCATCCCACACCGGACCCGCGGTGTAAGACGTTTTCCGTCAAAAGAAGTGCAGACAACGTTGTGAAAAGATAAGAGGGAAGAATTTATGCATACCATAGTAAGCTTAATAAAGAAGGTGAGTAAACAAAAATATATACTCTTTTATTTTAGTCTTCTTTTAAACCAATTGCATGTGACAGAGAGAGAGAGAGAGAGAGAGAGAGAGAGAGAGAGAGAGAGAGAGAGAGAGAGAGAGAGAGAGAGAGAGAGAGAGAGAGAGAGAGAGGTAAAGGACGAAGGAGGAGTAATATGGGAGAAAATGGAGGAAGAATGCGAGAAATGAACAAAAGGAAGATGATTTTAGAATATTTGTTTTTTTTTTAGAATGCGTTTTAGTAAGTACATGTACGCTACGTGTCGAAATAAATGACACGTCTAGAATATAGGAGAGGCAACATATGCCTCATAATATCACAGTATGTTTTGTTGCTGTAGGCATGTAGCTCTTTCTCCATGCCACACTTTCCCGAGGCGTCCTCTAATTCGATTCCTGACGGGACCGGCATATAGGCAATACCACCGTGGATACGGCAAACACATGGCATATTTCTCGTAAAACTGCTTTTTCAGTTCTTCGAAACTGGGCAGATTCTTGACTTTATGATTGAGTAATCTGAAGGAGTTAACCAACTCGTTGTGATAGGTTTTCAGTATATCGTGTATGTGCGATACAAGTAATTGTTTTTTCAGCACTGCTGTGCAGAAAGTACAGGAGATCAATGACCGGCGAGTTGAAATGAGGGAACTGGAAGTCGATCAATCTGTAAAAAAAAGAAATCTCTTCTTTATGTTTTGGTAATTATTCAATGGAGTATAACGTCTGAATGCTAACTGAACAACTCTATAGTTTACACGGATGGCACACACCACAATGCATACTGTAGTATTTACTTATTCAATGGAGTATAACATCTGAATGCTAACTGAACAACTCTATAGTTTACACGGAAGGCACACAGCCACAATGCATACTGTAGTATTTACTTATACAATGGAGTATAACGTCTGAATTCTAACTGAACAAATCTATAGTTTACACGGATGGCACACAGCCACAATGCATACTGTAGTATTTACTTATTCAATGGAGTGTAACGTCTGAATGCTAACACAACAACTCTATAGTTTACACGGATGGCACACAGCCAAAATGCATACTGTAGTATTTACTTATTCAATGGAGTATAACGTCTGAATGCTAACTGAACAACTCTACAGTTTACACGGATGGCACACAGCCACAATGCATACTGTAGTATTTACTTATTCAATGGAGTATAACGTCTGAAGTCTAACTGAACAACTCTACAGTTTACACGGATGGCACACAGCCACAATGCATACTGTAGTATTTACTTATTCAATGGAGTATAACGTCTGAATGCTAACTGAACAACTCTACAGTTTACACGGATGGCACACAGCCACAATGCAAACTGTAGTATTTACTTATTCAATGGAGTATAACGTCTGAATGCTAACTGAACAACTCTACAGTTTACACGGATGGCACACAGCCACAATTCATTCTGTAGTATTTACTTATTCAATGGAGTATAACGTCTGAATGCTAACTGAACAACTCTACAGTTTACACGGATGGCACACAGCCACAATGCATACTGTAGTATTTACTTATTCAATGGAGTATAACGTCTGAATGCTAACTGAACAACTCTACAGTTTACACGGATGGCACACATCCACAATGCATACTGTAGTATTTACTTATTCAATGGAGTAAAACGTCTGAATGCTAACTGAACAACTCTACAGTTTACACGGATGGCACACATCCACAATGCATACTGTAGTATTTACTTATTCAATGGAGTAAAACGTCTGAATGCTAACTGAACAACTCTACAGTTTACACGGATGGCACACATCCACAATGCATACTGTAGTATTTACTTATTCAATGGAGTAAAACGTCTGAATGCTAACTGAACAACTCTACAGTTTTCACGGATCGCACACATCCACAATGCATACTGTAGTATTTACTTATTCAATGGAGTATAACGTCTGAATGCTAACTGAACAACTCTACAGTTTACACGGATGGCACACATCCACAATTCATACTGTAGTATTTACTTATTCAATGGAGTATAACGTCTGAATGCTAACTGAACAACTCTACAGTTTACACGGATCGCACACATCCACAATGCATACTGTAGTATTTACTTATTCAATGGAGTATAACGTCTGAATGCTAACTGAACAACTCTATAGTTTACACGGATGGCACAAATCCACAATGCATACTGTAGTATTTACTTATTCAATGGAGTATAACGTCTGAATTCTAACTGAACAACTCTATAGTTTACACGGATGGCACACAGCCACAATGCATACTGTAGTATTTACTTATTCAATGGAGTATAACGTCTGAATGCTAACTGAACAACTCTATAGTTTACACGGATAGCACACAGCCAAAATGCATACTGTAGTATTTACTTATTCAATGGAGTATAACGTCTGAATGCTAACTGAACAACTCTACAGTTTACACGGATGGCACACAGCCACAATGCATACTGTAGTATTTACTTATTCAATGGAGTATAACGTCTGAATGCTAACTGAACAACTCTACAGTTTACACGGATCGCACACATCCACAATGCATACTGTAGTATTTACTTATTCAATGGAGTATAACGTCTGAATGCTAACTGAACAACTCTATAGTTTACACGGATGGCACACAGCCACAATGCATACTGTAGTATTTACTTATTCAATGGAGTATAACGTCTGAATGCTAACTGAACAACTCTACAGTTTACACGGATGGCACACAGCCACAATGCATACTGTAGTATTTACTTATTCAATGGAGTATAACGTCTGAATGCTAACTGAACAACTCTACAGTTTACACGGATGGCACACAGCCACAATGCATACTGTAGTATTTACTTATTCAATGGAGTATAACGTCTGAATGCTAACTGAACAACTCTACAGTTTACACGGATGGCACACAGCCACAATGCATACTGTAGTATTTACTTATTCAATGGAGTATAACGTCTGAATGCTAACTGAACAACTCTATAGTTTACACGGATGGCACACAGCCACAATGCATACTGTAGTATTTACTTATTCAATGGAGTATAACGTCTGAATGCTAACTGAACAACTCTACAGTTTACACGGATGGCACACAGCCACAATGCATACTGTAGTATTTACTTATTCAATGGAGTATAACGTCTGAATGCTAACTGAACAACTCTACAGTTTACACGGATGGCACACAGCCACAATGCATACTGTAGTATTTACTTATTCAATGGAGTATAACGTCTGAATGCTAACTGAACAACTCTACAGTTTACACGGATGGCACACAGCCACAATGCATACTGTAGTATTTACTTATTCAATGGAGTATAACGTCTGAATGCTAACTGAACAACTCTACAGTTTACACGGATGGCACACAGCCACAATGCATACTGTAGTATTTACTTATTCAATGGAGTATAACGTCTGAATGCTAACTGAACAACTCTACAGTTTACACGGATGGCACACAGCCACAATGCATACTGTAGTATTTACTTATTCAATGGAGTATAACGTCTGAATGCTAACTGAACAACTCTATAGTTTACACGGATGGCACACAGCCACAATGCATACTGTAGTATTTACTTATTCAATGGAGTATAACGTCTGAATGCTAACTGAACAACTCTACAGTTTACACGGATGGCACACAGCCACAATGCATACTGTAGTATTTACTTATTCAATGGAGTATAACGTCTGAATGCTAACTGAACAACTCTACAGTTTACACGGATGGCACACAGCCACAATGCATACTGTAGTATTTACTTATTCAATGGAGTATAACGTCTGAATGCTAACTGAACAACTCTACAGTTTGCACGGATGGCACACAGCCACAATTCATTCTGTAGTATTTACTTATTCAATGGAGTATAACGTCTGAATTCTAACTGAACAACTCTACAGTTTACACGGATGGCACACAGCCACAATGCATACTGTAGTATTTACTTATTCAATGGAGTATAACGTCTGAATGCTAACTGAACAACTCTACAGTTTACACGGATGGCACACAGCCACAATGCATACTGTAGTATTTACTTATTCAATGGAGTATAACGTCTGAATGCTAACTGAACAACTCTACAGTTTACACGGATGGCACACAGCCACAATGCATACTGTAGTATTTACTTATTCAATGGAGTATAACGTCTGAATGCTAAGTAACAACTCTATAGTTTACACGGATGGCACACAGCCACAATGCATACTGTAGTATTTACTTATTCAATGGAGTATAACGTCTGAATGCTAACTGAACCACTCTACATTTTACACGGATGGCACACAGCCACAATGCATACTGTAGTATTTACTTATTCAATGGAGTAAAACGTCTGAATGCTAACTGAACAACTCTACAGTTTACACGGATGGCACACATCCACAATTCATACTGTAGTATTTACTTATTCAATGGAGTAAAACGTCTGAATGCTAACTGAACAACTCTACAGTTTACACGGATGGCACACAGCCACAATGCATACTGTAGTATTTACTTATTCAATGGAGTATAACGTCTGAATGCTAACTGAACAACTCTACAGTTTACACGGATCGCACACATCCACAATGCATACTGTAGTATTTACTTATTCAATGGAGTATAACGTCTGAATGCTAACTGAACAACTCTATAGTTTACACGGATGGCACACAGCCACAATGCATACTGTAGTATTTACTTATTCAATGGAGTATAACGTCTGAATGCTAACTAACAACTCTATAGTTTACACGGATGGCACACAGCCACAATGCATACTGTAATATGTTTCCACCTTTGTCGTATTGCCGAACCCACTCGCTACCCTTCCGTCTCTCCACTATTATCAAGTTCTAAACGACAAGTTTGATGATACCAAGCCGTCAACGAAGCTGACACCTAACGTATAATAACCTATGACAAAGTTAATTACTAACACTGAGATAGTAGTATTTCTCCACAGTCTTAAAAATGAAAAACTCATGTTGTTAGAATATTTTATTATTATTTTACGTGTAAATTGTATAATTAGGCCTATACTTTTGGTATACACAGTATCGATTTATTTATGTTGTCGTAATTGTTTTGTTTGTAACACAGCAAAAGTACAACTAATAATGTGGAGAGTATTCGTTGATTCTGTAATTTAACATTTAAAGTCATCGAATATCAGTTAGATGCATAATGGGTTACGAACAGCACTTTTCAGTACATCCTCCAGCTCCGTACACAAGTGTACAGACAGGTCTGGCGATCTGTTGATTATTACGTCATTGTGCACCTAGAGTATCTAGACCTTCAAAGAAGTATCAGCAAAAACGGCAACTCAGGAAGAAATTGTTTGTATAAATGAGATTTTTGTGTTGTGGCATTTGTGAGTAATTATATCAAATGTTATTTCCTTCAATTGCGATTTAGTAAACTTAATTGCTTATTGATTGTTGATGTTTACTGTGAATAATGCATTATAAGGACTTGAATTTTTGAAGGAGAGTTGCTTTTTGCATGTGATTTGGTAAACGATGTTTAATAAAATGTATACTTATGTTGCTGTCTTCCCTGGTGTTCCCTGGTGGGGTTGACATTTCGAACCCCAAAGATCGTTGTCCACGTAACAATACGTAATATGTGGAACATGTTTTTAATCAAATCAAAACATACATAATTCCACTGTAAATACACGATTAACATAATTCAAAATCGCAGTAGCTGAAGTTTCTATTTAGTTAGAGTACACTTATCATTATAATGTATTTATTAGAATTTTTAACAAGATTCTTTTATTTTGGATACTCTAATTTACTTACGTGTTACTACCCCAAAGACTGGTAGTCCCACTTAGAGGATTTTACTTATTATGGGCAAAATTGTATCTTTTCGATGATACAATGACTCCAAAAGTGATTAGGTAATCGAATACAATCATTGCATTATGTTCGGTAAATAAAGTATAAATCTTCTGGGAAGATGTCTGGGGATACACCCCTCTTAATGAGGGTTTTGTGTATTCCTAACCTAACTCTTATCCTCTTAATGCAGTAAGTGACAGCGCCAAGCACCTCTCCCTCCTACACTTTCTTCGCCCTGTCGAACACGTAAGGGAATAAGTAGGGAAAGATTATAAATGACTGGTGTTCCTAGAAACGGCAAACCATTACGTCAACATTAGAAACTTCGGTATTGAAACTTTACTTCAAGCTAATGACATCTTGTAAGTTGAACAACTTTTTCCAGGCCTGCAGTATTATTTGTTCTTTAGACTACTTTTATCACTCTAAACTGAGATGTTGTAATACTCTGATTTTTTAAAACGAAAAATATTAGTGTACAAACTACTTTCCGTTTTAACGTGTCTGCAACTTATAATTTAATTTTTGTTCTGATACTCATAATTGTTAAGATTTTAAAGCATCCTGTGATAAACTCGTAACCAACTTAAAACTTAGCCTTCAAGTCGATGTATACATCGAGAACAAAAAAAAATGTAAACAGTAAAAAGACTAATAAATAAAATAAAATATAAAAAATGTAATGAAACACGGATGTTAAATAATGTAAAGGGTATCTCGATTCTCAATTTAAGGCAACGTTGCATGTGCTGTATTGTAGTAAGCTGTGTGAATTTTACTGTACCATTTTCGCAGCTATTTTCAACACTGTATTGAAGAGCGAAATCTTTCATAGATCGCGTCATTTAGCGCCGGGAATGAAGTACTTGGATGGATGGTAAGGCAACCATTTCAAAACGGGCCGAGACAGAAAGACGTATATTTATCATTCGTTTTAAACGGCAATGCCCTAAATTAGCGTAAAATTGTTAAGAGGCAATGAAGTATCAGAAGATTTTGGGACACGATGCTGGAGGAGAATAGTTAGAAGTTCAAATAAGGACGAGCAATAATAATTTAATGATATAATAAAATTTAGCTTTTAACATGTGTTGTTGGAGAAAGTTGCAAACTATTTCACGGAAACATGGAGTCAAAAATGAAGAAATATTTCAGAGGATACGTAAGCAAAACATATGTAACACCCTCATCAGAGGGAAACATGAATGCCTAATTAGACATTGGAAGCTGGGATGCACTAATTAGACACAACAATTGCATGAGTGTAGTAATAGAAGGAACGGTTGATGGGGCAAATGTTAACGGAATAAAGGAGTTACTGGATCAAGTTGCTGACAAAGTGGTGATATGCTACAAGGATTTTACACAGAAGTCGATCGGTCAATAGATGACTCGATGTCGTCAGAACCCATCATATTTAAGTCGAAAGAAGAGTAAAACGAACAGCATAATATAAAAGTTAATTATATGTGTTACTTAATATGACACAGTGATTGGCAACCAGCTGTGACTATATTAACTTCTGATATTCTCACTCAAATAGTCAGATACTGTTTACTTTTGTAATCTCAGTTGCAACGTTGTCATCGTTACTGTCAACCTACTAAGTGCTTCGTACTGGACAGGCGTTAACGGTGTCTCCACTGTTTTCAAGTCAGTTCGAATACGTCCACTGCATTTGGGTAAATACTATTGACGTGTGTTAATCATTTTATTACACCTTCCCCGACCGCTGATTAACATTTAAATTTTTTATCACCAGAATTTGTAAAGTTAGAGCGTTAACAATTCGACGTAACTAGGAACCTATCATTCAATTGGATTAACGCACTCACTCAAAGTATGCGTCTGTATTACACACACCGCATTACAAACCACGAGAATAACAGAATACCGCTAAATAGTAGTACGTATGATACAAAGTCGACAAATCTATAACGTTTATATCCGCAATGCACGTCAGTTTTGCATGCTGGTTGGACCGAGTGAATAAAATAATCAGCGAGATCAATAAATCACAGAATGAATCGGCTTGAAGGTCCAGTTGAATCCCAGGTACTACCGGTTCATAGAGACCAGCCGATTCCGAACCTATTCAATGATTCAATTGAACCATCTCCATATTTTAGTTCACTGCTAAGATCCGTGAAGCCGGCTCATCCAAACGTCGTTTATACTATACACCTACTACTGCTAATATGCTGTGCTAATTTTAACTGGTAAAACAATTTACTTAATTCGTGTCATTTTTTAACATAAATAAATTTTAAGATTTGTGTTGTGAAATAAGCGTATAAGCGGTCTCACGTAGGAAGTGCGGAGCGGTTACTTACTTGACTCCAGTGATCTTGCCGGTGTACTGATCGTGCTGAAACATCATGTTGGTGGTCCACGGGTCTCCGTGGTTCAGCACGTTGAAAGCCGAGTCGTCTCGTTTCAGCAGTTTGGCCATCCTTTCGGTGATATTGTCGGCTGCTTTCATCAGGCGCTCGCTTGTCTCTTTCCTGTATATCACGATCAGAAAAATTTTACATTCCTAGTTTACATATACCCACCCTAATTATAGCGTCTAACTCTTACACGAAATGGTGTAAGAACATCAGGCCAAGAAATAGAAACTGTCTTTACTGAAACAGCTTTAATCAGATAGGAGTGCTTTTAACTAAGTTCTAAGTACAGTTGTATTTTCATAAATTAACAATTTCTTTTTATTGGCCTAATCTATAATTTGTCTAAGAACTTATAAATTACTTAATTTATATTTTAATGAATCATTCCTTTCCATGTGAGACTCATTAGCTTAAATTAAATTTTCTACAACATAAACAACTTTTCACGTGTTTTCACTTAGTTTTTCATTACATAATTCATTACGGTTTAGTTTTTCGTAGCTTTCTTATGAAATTCATGTTCCGAAACTGTTGTGATCTTCCGTGTTACCACAGTTAATTTTTCTCATTTGATGAGCCACTTGATTTATTCAGTAGAATTGTTAGATGTCGTTGAAGATTATTATTGACTAACTAAAATGTGAATCACTTAAGGAAAACTAGATGACAGGATAAATCCCATAAATTATATTCCGATTACCCTCCAGTGGCTAGTCAGCCACCTACCTGTGCAAAGATGTTTACGTGCCTTTATTGTTCTTTAACTGGCTGTGGCCTGCTTTGATTAATCAGAAAATAAAAGCTTAATAGGCAAGATTTAAATATTTCTCTCTCGCTCCCGCCATTTCTGTCTGCCATTTACTCCCTCTTTCTCAAAGAGCACGATTATAATTAGTGCACCGTATCCTAGATACCATTGCTTATGACGATACCATAGTAACCCTTCAAATAGTTTAAGATAATTACGATGAAAAATAATAACAAGATATTTATATCGCTAAAGCATATTCTTGCAGTATTCAAAATCTGCTAGTTACTTTACATAGGCCTATATCATATGAATAGTTACATATCATATGAACAAGATACATTAAATAAAAAAATAATAATGATTTTCTAGTGCAAATATTAAATTACCACAGCTTCGCCATGTTTCACAAAGTAGCGTATTTATGTAAATTATTTAATGTTTGCAGATTTACCATTCAGAAGGCCACGTAGTTTCTACGACTTTAGCGAAAGTTCTTATGGACGATGTTGTGAAGTTTGAGATAAACTGGTTGTCCTTCCTGGCGAAGAAACATTCTCCAAACTGATTGATGTCCAGCTCATCGTTGTCGTACAAGACTTTGGACATGGCATGAAATCTGCAACAACAAAGCTGGCCTTAATATTAAGTGCTTGCCCAGTTTAAGGCAGAGGTATTTACGCATAGAGTATCATAAGCTAATAAAGAGTTATATAACCTGCTACATGACATGACCATAAACAAAAAGATAAAGACAGAACCTTAGGCAGGTTAGATGGACAGGACATTTTGTCAGGATGGACCCCCAGGACCCTGTAACGCACCTCTTCCTGTATGGCCCAGATAACAAAAGAAACGTGGGAAGACCAAAGCTGAGGTGGCGAGATGAAGTGCAGCAGGATGCAGAAAGCGCAGGAATCCGGAACTGGAGGATGGTTGCATCGGACAGAGACCGTAGGCGAGGCCAGGAACCGCCCAAGTTTGCAGCGCTTCTGATGATGATGGTGACATCATAAGCTAGCCAGGTTAACAACATATCAATAACGGCATAAAGGCTTGCTTAGTCCTTCGTTTTCAACTCACTAGTCAGTGAAACAAATTAGAAAAGTGCAGGATAGGAAAAGTTACAAAATGAAAAAACTTGAGGCATAAAGGTAGGCTATTCTATTACATCGATAATTCGGTCTTTTCTCCGAATACACCGATAAACTCCCGGTTTCTCCGAATACACCGATAAACTCCCGGTTTCGCCGAATACACCGATAAACTCTCGGTTTCTCCGAACACACCGATAAACTCCCGGTTTCTCCGAACACACCGATAAACTCCCGGTTTCTCCGAATACACCGATAAAATCCCGGTTTCTCCGAACACACCGATAAACTCTCGGTTTGTCCGAATACACCGATAAACTCCCGGTTTCTCCGAACACACCGATAAACTCCCGGTTTGTCCGAATACACCGATAAACTCCCGGCTTCTCCGAACACACCGATAAACTCCCGGTTTCTCCGAATACACCGATAAACTCTCGGTTTCTCCGAACACACCGATAAACTCCCGGTTTCTCCGAATACACCGATAAACTCCCGGTTTCTCCGAACACACCGATAAACTCCCGGTTTCTCCGAATACACCGATAAACTCCCGGTTTCTCCGAGCACACCGATAAACTCCCGGTTTCTCCGAATACACCGATAAACTCCCGGTTTCTCCGAACACACCGATAAACTCCCGGTTTCCCCAGCTGCAAAGTGGTAAATTCCCCCGGCTCGGCGCTAGCTTTATTTCGCTTAACTGCGTTTCCTTTATTTCAACAATTTTTAATCTGTCTCTCCGAAATCTGTTTTAGTTGAGTGGTTGTGCGAGATTACCTTAAGTAAATTAAAAATAATAATAAGGCACCAACTGGAAATTGTATTTTTACTTGCTATAAAATTTTAAAAAATACATATTAATACATATTAATTACATTCTTGTTTTTAGTATTGGTTACTAAAAATATCTAGTACAATATTTTGTTAAAAGTGTCTCTTCACGTTAAATGAATAAAGTCGTTTTGTACTTCGATATTACATTATATCGATAGTTACTAGACTATAGATAATCGTCTATAACTCGAATTATCGCTAGTCAACATGGACACTTGGGCCAACAAGTCGTTTATCAAAGAAGTTAATCGGTAGAGTTAACCAGACGTTCCAGTACAACCTGTATTAACATTTCTTCGAAGATTTGAGAAATTTACCTCTATCCGACTACTGGCACATTTTTCTGACTACTGTGCCACCGAGACACAAAATACCTCAGTTCCGACCGTAAATTATCAAATTGTTTAATTCACTTTAAATTGTTTATTCTTACTTAAAGTAAGCGATTGAGAAATGCTGAGAAAGAATTGACAAGGAAAAAGACGCTCAAGAATGTAAGAAGGAATGTAAATTGGTTGGGCTACTTAATGAGGCAAGACTGTCTGCTGGATGCGGCACTTGTGGGAATAGTGAGAGGTGTGATGAAGAGAGGATTGTGGATAAGGAGGATGTAAAGACACTAAAAGGCTGAATGTTTGTCATGTGAGGCCCTCCCAAGGAAGGTAGAACATGACTGAAATGTATTTTCCAGGGTAAATGAAGTAACCGCATACAGTATATAGGGCAAAGAACCGTTTGCAAATTCACCATCTATTCAGTACTGACCTCGCAAGAGCTTTGACAGCCGCTTCTGCGTGTTCCAAGTCCAGGCCTTTGATCCTGTCGCCAATAACGTAGCCCTTGTACTTGAGATCCTCCAGGATAATCGTGTCGTACGGATGAACCGCATAACACTGACACCAGAGAGTATCCCGCCAGTCGCCTCGCTTAATCATCAGTTTCTCCATGGAAGGCAGGACTTTGGTGTACATCTGTAACAAAGGTAACATATCGAAAATTATTTTTATGTATTTACGAAGGAATTGCAATAAGCTTACCTACGGACCCCCCGCTTAGTAAATACGTGGACAGCGACCAACTGGCACTGAATGTTATACTTACTTGCTCCAAACTCCATTTCTTTCAGTTCTCTTGTCCAGATTATCTGGACAACACTTTGTCTAAATCCTAATTCCAACATTATGTCTTTATTACTCCACAGCATAATGGCATAACGAATATATATGACAGTAACAGTACAAAAAACAAAAATGAATTGTATGGTATGCCAACAGTAAGTACGTATTGTACACGTAAATACATTTTATTTGCGTATTTTAGGATTTTGTCATTTGGTATCCAAAACATAAACACTGAGCACATAGCACTATTATTGTAACACATAAAATAGTCACTACTATTGTATCATTCACTGTATTGTAATACCTTTCCTTACGAGCTGACTTTATTACAACTGTAGCCTATATGAAAAAAAATTACTACCGTATATTTCTACAAGCAAAGACGTTGAATTATTCTTGTTTCTCGCTTACAGTACCGATACACTTCTTATTTTAAGCAAAACTCAAACAATAATTAATTTTGTGCTTTCACACCAGGTCTGTTGAGGAGTTCATATTTTTGGCGGTTCGGACTTTCAACGTTCTACTGTAATCAATCGATTTGAACAGAACTTGAACTCCGCAACCAAACCTAAACTAGTATGCAATCTAAGTACACAGTCCTTCCTTCCAACTACAATCCCATACATCAAATTAATTGTATCCTAGACATTTTTGGTAATCTTCTATCGGCTTAAAGTGGCATTCTCTTAACACATCAGTTAGCTTTACATGTCCCCGTTTTATTGTCTTTTTCACACATTTGATCTTTCACAATTTCCTCTCTTTGTAACGATTTAAATTGTAAAAATTATCAAGAAAATAAAAAATTTAAAAAATTAAGGTTGCGAGCTATTAAGCCATTTAAATCTCACTGTAATAAAAAAAAAACCTGTATGTACTCAGTATGAGAGGAAGCAGTAATTAGTTAGTAAGAAGATACTCTAATAAAAAGACAAATTGTAAAGAGTTATTAGTATCGTATTTAACCCTTTGCTTGTTATCAGGCGCTGACCTGTTGATTCCAGACTCGACATGTTTTCCGAGTCTTGTGTAAGTTAGAACAAGATAAAAAACCTAATGTTAATAATTAAAAATCTGAAGACACAGATAGTCGCTAAAACAACTTATTTAAATTATGTATATTTGTTTAGGGATAGTTTGTATAAATAAAAATGGTAACATAAAGAGAGACAGGGACTATATTCTCGCGCAGTAATTGCCCCTCTACCATTTTGTCCAGTACCAGACGAAGGGAGCAGAATTTCGCTCTCTCGTTATGGTGACTTCATACAGTACAGACGTAAGAGCTATGCTCTTACACTATGTTACCGATACTTTCGTTTACCTTAATGTGGTATACAAGAAATAGCTGCTTAAAGCATATGTATGTGTTAACTAGTATAGTTATGTAAAAAACAAGAGACTTAAAGTGTAACTCGAAACGTAAAAAAAGGTGTAACACAAGATGACTTCGAACTTCAAGAACTAACAACACTTGCAACATCATACCTGGAGATGTGAACTATCAGAAGCCACAAACTCTAGTAGACACGACAGAATATGCAGATCAGGACATCCGAGAATCTA
Source organism: Magicicada septendecula (assembly GCA_034769895.1). Classification (NCBI taxonomy): domain Eukaryota; kingdom Metazoa; phylum Arthropoda; class Insecta; order Hemiptera; family Cicadidae; genus Magicicada; species Magicicada septendecula. The sequence continues at coordinate 242,231,106 of CM068370.1, read as the reverse complement.
CAAGTACCATCGTAGAAGGTTCAACCTGCGGACTTTGGAGCCCTTTACTGACGAAGACCAGACCGAGATGACGACGACGCTATTCCGGTTTCCCAAGACGGACACCCCAGGACGAGTTTTCTGCATACCAATTAAAAGGTGACTCGATAGCCTGTCTATCGAGGCTTACTAATATTTGTTACACAACACACCTTAAAAGAGACTTTTCAGAGACTATTAACTTTGTAAAGATTAATAAATTAAATCTAAGAATTTAATGTAACTATTCAAACTTCATACGTTGTAACAGTTTATATGCTAATGTATAGTAATATAATTCAAGTAATAATACCATTCTTCCAATGGTTAAATAAAAGAAAGTCTTGCAAGCTAATATCATGAATTGAGTATGACTAAAAGTTTTAATGAATAAATACCGAAGGTTACCCGGATCCGAGGTATAGTTAAATAGAATCAATTTAGATCCCAAAGTTTAAAGAAAGCATTCAAATAACTTTAATAATTTAATTAGTAATGTCATGGGATCTGTCAGTAAATGTTTTTAAATGTTAAATAAAGAGAAGTCTTCTTGTTACACACATATGAGGAGTGCTTAAATCAATAGTATACCTTCCCATTGTTTCCTTACACAGTTAGTAAGTAATTTGTTATATTAATTATTTGTGATACATTCTGTTACAACGTAGGCAGCCCATCTAATTAACGGAGTTTAATTACGATGGGTTCCCTGGATTTGTAACGCGGCGAACAGACGTTACAAAATTGCGCAACTCTGCTAATGATTTAAAATTTATAAAGGTGTTGTAAGCATCGCGACGCAAACAAAATTGCGTCACTCCTTTTTTAAAAAAAAAAAAAAAAAAAGGAAACAAAGGGAAGAGTTTTATTTGTGTATAGAGTGTCACAAACAAAATTGCGCCACTTGTGACATGTAAACAAAATTGCATCACTATGCGTAGATAATTTGTATGATCAATAACTGAATATATATTATTGATCTATGCACTCAGAAAGTTACCTTAATAACTTTAATGTTCAAAACATATTTAATATTTTATTAAGTTACGTAAATGATAGTATGTATAAGTGAAATATCCTTAGCGTCATACAATGCATATAGCTTTTGCATTCTATATGCCAGTAGGAACCTGCATTACGCTATATAATTACTTGCATACATGAATTGTGACCAAACATAACAATTTTGGTCAACCGAACAATCTGTAACAGGTTTGTTTACGACAATCCGTGACCTGTTGTTTCCTGATTCATTCTGCACAGTGTACGTCCGACAATATAGCGTACATACACTAGTGTGTGTTATAAAAAAAAATTAATTAAAAATAACTTTGTTAATAATAAGGTAATTATGTTGAAGTTCGTAATTTGTGAACAAAATAATTAATTTATTTAATTGAGAAGAGTATATGAATGAAGGGAGTCAAAGTGTTGTCGAGCGTAATAATAATAATAGATTTGTTGAATAAGATTGTGCTCCCCTTCTCTTGTTTATACCGGTAGTTGTGTTATTCAGTCGCATTGTGTAGAGAACAATAAGACTAAAACCCCTTTTCTCAACCTTCCTTTGTTAACTAAATACAGAGGGTGACCTACATTCCAGAAAACAGCTGATCGGCTATTTAACTTGATGAACTTGATAAATATGTGTGTGGAATTTCTGTCTCTCCCTTAGAAGAGAAATGGTTCTTTTCTAATTTGTGTAAATTGATTACTTAAGAATTTATTATATATATGTGTAATATATGTGTAGTGTACTAGTATTAATTTTAAGTACGTGCTAATGTGTTAGAACAAAATGGCCCAATTTAACCCGGATTTGTTATTAAAAGACGAGCTGTCTTACGAAGCCCTTTTGCGTGGACTACCCCATGCTGATGTAACAGTCGCAGAATTACGAAGGTCAATTCGCGAATGTGGATTTGATGCGCCCGTGCAATTAAACTATCTAAACCAACTCGATTATGAAAGCGAGAAAGAAATTTGTAATGCCAAGTATAGTGAACTATACTTATTGTCTCAAACACTCCAAGACGAGAAATCTCCGGCAATAATTTTGCGGACTACCCAGAGAATAGAGCATTTAACCAGGCGAATAAAAAATTTGTCGATCTGGCCGAATCTCACAGAAATACCCGTTGATGTACAAAAGCTAGCAGACGAAGCTCTACGCCGCTTACCTTAAATTATTAACGACCTAAGACGAAAATCCGACTCATTCAGGATGGACGAAATAGAGAAATCATTAATGAAATTACACATCTCCCCAGTACAATCCCCCACCACCGGTTTACCTCCGCCTAACACGGATCGGAACTCACCCATCGTATCGCAAGTGCAAGCGAACCCAGAACAAAATACTGATACAGATGTAAATGCCCCTCCTCCCGATCATTTTCAGTTTCGTCCCGGAAATAATGAATTGACCACCACCTCCAATGAATCCAATCGCCCTCATCGAGGAATTACACCTATGAACTATAACGCGGATCTATACGGTAAAATGACTCATCTTGTGGAGAAGATTTTAACCGAAATCCCTTATACAGATGGCTTAAATGTTTCCAAATTACTAACATTCATTAGTTATCTTCTTCAGATAAAAGATCTACAGCAGCTTAATGACTGGCAAATTTTACAAGTTCTGTTACCAAAGTGTAAACCCCCGTTAAAAAATCGTGTCCTAGAAGCCCTAACCTCTACATTCCCAGTAGAAGAGCTACATAGCTCTATAATAAAACACTTTATTCCCACCGGCATCTACGAGGAAATAAAAAGAAAGACAGTACTCCGAGTACAAGGACATCAGGAGAGATTAGCTCACTACATCTCCGATATTAGGGAGTCCTCTCGACTATTACGTGTAAGCTGGAATGAAACATAACTGGTGGACACCATTTTAATAGGCGTGTCACCTGAAGAAAGATCTCGACTATCATTGATGAATAGACCCAATACAATTGCTGATCTAGAACAGTGCAGTATCCATTCTTCAAATGTATGGTACTCAGATCAAAATAGAGAAGCAATGAAAACCTCTGGAACTAATAGACATCAATTGCGAGCACTACTGCCTGATGTAACAACCTCGTATGAAAGACAAGTTACTAGTAGACCTCACCATGTGCGCAAAGCTGGTAAGTTAAGTGTAAACCCAGATAAAGCGGAAACCAAGTACCCACCTCGCAGAAAACCCACCTGTTATAATTGTGGCAAATATGGGCACATAAGAAGAGAGTGCAAAAGTAAGCCATTGGAACGTAATAACCCCAATTCAAAAAACATGTAAGGCAGGGAGACCCGAAAACCTGTGTCTTCCGCAGCTACTCGAAATTGGGTAAACTAAAAGAAACCAATAATAATAATAATAATAATGAATTATTCTGTAACCAAGTAAAAAACAAAAAAGGTGCGAAAGAAATCGACCCCTATGTGAGAGAATTTCGTGAAAAGTGTAATGCGATTAATAAATGTAAATGGAAAAAAAATCTACTACCATTAATACGAGTCGACTTAGGCGTTACATCCCCCATCGCCTTAATTGATTCGGGATCTAGTAGAACTCTAATCAGCCAAGAATTAGCGGACATGTTAGCTAAACACCATCTAGTAAAACGGAACCAACCAGTGGATATAAAGTGTGCTACCGCTGATAAACGTAAAATAAACATAAACCTGAGTATTACCGTTAAGGTTAAAATAAAAAACCTAAGTTGGATGTTTACAATGTTAGTATGTAAAGAATTAGGACCTGATTTAATATTAGGTGCAGATTTTATTAGTAAGACAGGAATGATTCTTGACATCTACGAGCAAGTATTTTATTTCAGATTTGACCGTACACGGAAACATAAATTTGATAGTAATGAAGATAAACGTTATTCATCTACTGCACATGTAATACACCAAGATTCAGATTTATCTCACCTAGAAAGAAGAGATAGAGTCAGAATACTAAAACTAATAAAAGAATTTTCCTCGGTTCTTACACCTAAGCTAGGACTTACGAACCTAATAGAGTATAAAATTAATCTGAGTGATCAGAAAGTAATACGACTACCTCCGTACAAATTGTCGCCTCCCAAGATGGAAGTCATGCGAAACCATATCAACAAGTTATTGGACCAAGGAGTCATAGAACCCTCTACGTCCCCATATTCTTCACCCTCCTTTTTAGTACCAAAAGGACCAGATAAACACCGACTAGTTGTAGACTACAGGCAATTAAATAAAGAATAGAATTTGAATCAATCCCTCTTCCAGACATCCATAGTGCGTTTCATTATTTCACTAAAGCTATGGTCTTTACGGTAATGGATCTGAATCAAGCTTTTCACCAAATACCTCTTTCAGAAGAATCAAAACGTCTAACCGCGTTTGCAGTTCCTTTTAACTTGTACCAATTTACTAGGGTACCCTTTGGAATATCTCAAGGAAGTTCCGTATGTAGTAGACTATTGGAAAAGATATTTCACGACATTAAATTTAAATATGTGTACCACTATTTGGACGACATCGTTAGGCTATATACAGTGAATCAATGGAACAACATCTCAAACATTTGCGTGAAGTGTTATCTCGGTTACTAAGAGCAGGATTAACGGTGAACCCAAATAAGGTAAGTTTTGCCGTCCCTCAGTTTTCTTTCTTAGGACACATCGTGAAAGCGAATGGAAAGGTAAGCATTGACCCCGAACGTACCCGCGCTATTAGAGAATTTGCACCCCCACGAGATGCAAAAGGTATAGCCCGATTTTTAGGTATGGTGAATTATTTCCACAAATATATTCCCCATCTTGCCGAAATAGCAGCACCCCTAAACTCCTTACGAAAGAAGGGAACGAAGTTCGAATGGAGCTCAATACATCAAAACGCGTTTGAGCAACTTAAAGAAAGTATTATATCTCCCCCAGTTTTGCAACTAGCTGATTTCACAAAACCATTCGTCGTGCAAACCGACAGTTCCAGTGTAGCGTTAGGTGCAGTGATATACCAAGAGATAGATAACTGTAGACTACCAATTAGTTATGCATCACGAACACTGAGCGATCAAGAAAGAAAGTATTCCGCATATGAATTGGAATGTTTAGCAATTGTTTTTGCATTCGAAAAGTTTAAACCCTTCCTAGAACATAAAGAATTCCTTTTGGAAACCGACAATCAGGCGTTATCATGGTTATTGAATCATCCTAAACAATTAGGACGAATTGGCAGATGGATATTGAAATTAAACTGCTACAAATTCAGAGTGCAGCATATTAAAGGTACTCAAAATGTAGTCGCCGATACCCTGTCCCGTATGTTCCAGTCACCCACTAAAACTTCCGAAAACATAGTGAAGCCGGAAATAGCAAGTGCTAACGCCGTAATTACTGAATTCCCCCTTGCCTTTACAAACATTGCCCTGTATCAACAACAAGACCCCTTACTGTAGCCTATTATAGAACAACTTACCCAAGGTATTAAATCCGAGAAGTACGTATTGAGTAAGAATGTACTGTGTCTCAAGATAAGAGACGGAAAGGAATTAAGAATAATAGCCCCGGATGTAATTAAGCCCATGCTAATGGAATACTTCCATTCATCTACCATAGGAGCCCATATGGGAGTCAATAAGACGATACATCGTATTCGAAATGAATATCATTGGAACAATATGAACTGCGAAATAGCTAACTTCGTAAAGAAATGTTCATTATGCGCCCTTAGTAAACCAGCCAGAAATACTCAAGTAAGCCAGTTGATATCAGAAATCCCAAAGACTCCTTTTTCGAAACTTTATCTAGATTTCTCAGGTCCGTATCCACGATCCGAATCAGGAAATACCATGTTACTGATATGTGTAGATTCGTTCACCAAATTTGTTTGGATGTATCCCATGCGACGAGCATTAGCGTCGACAACAGTTAAAATACTACAGGAAAGACTATTTAAAGACTACGGTACTCCAGTACGTATAGTATCTGATAACGGTCCACAGTTTAAAGCAAAATAATTTAAGAATATGTGTTTCAAGTTAGGGATAGACCATATAACCACTACAGAGTATCGACCGCAAGACAATATTGCTGAAAGGTATCTACGAAACCTCAAATCTGCGCTAATCGCCTATCATGCGAACGATCACACGTCGTGGGACCAAAATCTATCCTGGATTCAATACGCTTTTAATTCAGCTTACCACGAAGGTCACAAGTCGACCCCGTTCGAGTTACTATACAAGTATAGACCAAACCACCCTTTGTCCACAAGATGGAATATACACGATCTGCTGCCTCCGCAAATAACGGATAAGCAGATAAAGCGAATATGGAACAAAGCCCGCTCTAACTTAAGAGCAAGCTTGGAAAAATCCAGAAGATACCACGAGAAAGGTAATCATAGCAACTCAGTCAGGTACCAAGTAGGTGACTTAGTAATGTACAAGACTCACCCCATTAGTAGTGCGATTGATAAGACCACCTCTAAACTATCATTCCGATGGTGTGGCCCTTACCAAATCCAAAAGTACCTAACTCCAGTTACAGTAGCCCTGTGCGAACCTACAACTCAGAAATATGTGCGGAGAACGCATATTTCGCAACTAAAGTTGTATAAGAAGAAGTGACGGTATAGTATAACCCAAAATAGAAAAGGGAATACTAGGCAGTAAAGAAAATTATATTTCTGAATCCACGTGGAAAAATGTAAAACGTAGAGTTTGGAAACGAGGCCTGATCAACCTGAGTTCCAGTTCTGCGAAGCATACATTAATGAATAATCATTAACTAGATACTAACACTCATTAACTACATGAGTTATCTAGGACTCACAGAAGACAAGATAGAATTCTAAATAGTAAAGATTTAGAAAGTTACTCTACAGAAGAGAGAGTAAGACAAACAAAAAACCCGGTAGTAGATTTAAGTGATAGAGATAAGAAAGAGTTTTGTGTTTTAATTGTGTAAATATTAAGTGTAAATAGTATGTAAAAAAAAAAGAAGGTAGTTAATAAGAATATAAAGTATACTGTGTTGTAACTATAGGAAATAACTATGTGGACAACGTTGTAAAGTGTCCAACAACTATGTGAAAGAAATTACACACACTAACCCCATTCATACTCCCAGTCCCCAATTGTGAGTTAGACTCCAAGAAACTTAACCGTAGCGTGCAAATTAAGCGGTGGAGTATGTGAAGATTTAAATTGTAAAAATTATCAAGAAAATAAAAAATTTAAAAAATTAAGGTTGCGAGCTATTAAGCCATTTAAATCTCACTGTAATAAAAAAAAAACCTGTATGTACTCAGTATGAGAGGAAGCAGTAATTAGTTAGTAAGAAGATACTCTAATAAAAAGACAAATTGTAAAGAGTTATTAGTATCGTATTTAACCCTTTGCTTGTTATCAGGCGCTGACCTGTTGATTCCAGACTCGACATGTTTTCCGAGTCTTGTGTAAGTTAGAACAAGATAAAAAACCTAATGTTAATAATTAAAAATCTGAAGACACAGATAGTCGCTAAAACAACTTATTTAAATTATGTATATTTGTTTAGGGATAGTTTGTATAAATAAAAATGGTAACATAAAGAGAGACAGGGACTATATTCTCGCGCAGTAATTGCCCCTCTACCATTTTGTCCAGTACCAGACGAAGGGAGCAGAATTTCGCTCTCTCGTTATGGTGACTTCATACAGTACAGACGTAAGAGCTATGCTCTTACACTATGTTACCGATACTTTCGTTTACCTTAATGTGGTATACAAGAAATAGCTGCTTAAAGCATATGTATGTGTTAACTAGTATAGTTATGTAAAAAACAAGAGACTTAAAGTGTAACTCGAAACGTAAAAAAAGGTGTAACACAAGATGACTTCGAACTTCAAGAACTAACAACACTTGCAACATCATACCTGGAGATGTGAACTATCAGAAGCCACAAACTCTAGTAGACACGACAGAATATGCAGATCAGGACATCCGAGAATCTACAAGTACCATCGTAGAAGGTTCAACCTGCGGACTTTGGAGCCCTTTACTGACGAAGACCAGACCGAGATGACGACGACGCTATTCCGGTTTCCCAAGACGGACACCCCAGGACGAGTTTTCTGCATACCAATTAAAAGGTGACTCGATAGCCTGTCTATCGAGGCTTACTAATATTTGTTACACAACACACCTTAAAAGAGACTTTTCAGAGACTATTAACTTTGTAAAGATTAATAAATTAAATCTAAGAATTTAATGTAACTATTCAAACTTCATACGTTGTAACAGTTTATATGCTAATGTATAGTAATATAATTCAAGTAATAATACCATTCTTCCAATGGTTAAATAAAAGAAAGTCTTGCAAGCTAATATCATGAATTGAGTATGACTAAAAGTTTTAATGAATAAATACCGAAGGTTACCCGGATCCGAGGTATAGTTAAATAGAATCAATTTAGATCCCAAAGTTTAAAGAAAGCATTCAAATAACTTTAATAATTTAATTAGTAATGTCATGGGATCTGTCAGTAAATGTTTTTAAATGTTAAATAAAGAGAAGTCTTCTTGTTACACACATATGAGGAGTGCTTAAATCAATAGTATACCTTCCCATTGTTTCCTTACACAGTTAGTAAGTAATTTGTTATATTAATTATTTGTGATACATTCTGTTACAACGTAGGCAGCCCATCTAATTAACGGAGTTTAATTACGATGGGTTCCCTGGATTTGTAACGCGGCGAACAGACGTTACATCTTATTCTGTTAGAAGTCTGCTAACAACTTTCCGGATGTATTCCAAAATATAACATCTTACCAAAATATATTCTTACAAAGTATATTTCCACTTCTGCTTATAAATACATATTCTGTTACTCTTCGTGTTTGGCTTTATGTACGAAGTCGATCTAAATCACGTTTTTGTGATATCTTTACTAAATAGAATGTCACTGACACAAGTTATTTTTTTTAATTTTGTCTAATAATATTACCCTTCTTCCTCCAGGTTGTACAAATCTGAGCAAAGCCTTGGAAGATTGAACGGAGGAAAAATGATGCAATAAGGAATTAAAACATTTAGAGTATGGAATGTACAATAACCGTAAAGGGGAGCGGAAATGATTGTTGCAGAAATATAAATTCTCCATTTTTAATATTGTTTAAGTTTTTACTCTGACTGAAACTACGTAGAATAAAAGGATTCACCTTCTTCCTCTTCTTTCTGTAGGACTATAATAGTTTGTGGGTTTTGCCACACCATTCTCGTTTGCCCCCTGTACGTTTTCTGCATCTTCTAGTTCCGATGATAATCAATTCTTCTTTAACACTTTCTATAAACTAATTTCTTCGATTTCTTAATTTTCCTCTGAATCTATGGTTTTCCAGATGACGATATCTTTTTTTAAATATTATCTGGTTCTCGTGAAAGTAGAAAATGTAGGCCTATCCAATTTTTAACGGATCATGTAAATATAAAAAAAGCCTAAAGTCCACTATGCACTTCTTTAAACAAGAAATGCTTGCCGTCCATTTCCAAATTATTTTAGATTCAAATTTTGCACAACTTTATCATTTTGGGGAAATCCCGAATTGTTTTCAACTATCAGAGGTAACCTTCAACCAATTAATCGAGAGTTTACCGTACTTGTGCGTTAGAACCAGTACCGTTGTTTAGTTGGTATGACGCAATGCATCAGAGCGATACTGTGCCAAGCAGCAGCCGGGAGTCACGTACACTATAACAAGTAATACTCTGTTCGCCGGCACGTTGGAGTCACGCATTTGTAGACATTGGCAACGGCAAGAATGCATGTACTTGCAAGTGCAAGTTGCCGTATGTGTGTCCGGTAGCAAGTCTAAATTTAGAAACTGTTTGGCACGATACGAAAATTTCTAGTGGTTGGTTCCCTTTCAAAATTTCAACTAGACATCACAATCTGCTGTACTGATTTACGTGTTCACGTTCGTCGTCATCGAATATTCACCGATGCCTATTCCAATCGTCACACAAACACAAAGTGTCATACTCTATCGTTTGCTTCGGTTCCTATTTGAAGATAAGCGCATGGCTCCTTCACTCTGTTTTGTAACGACGCCCTGAGCTTCCAAATTCTTCAACTTTTAATACTGCTTGTATTATCCTTATTGTTTATATAGTGTATTATCCAAAGTATCACACAGTTTCCACTCTATCTACACTTCGCAAATCACCTGAGTCTATAGAAGATGACTTTTAACAGCCTGTAAGGGTGTTTAAACTGAGATAATAATAATTTATACATTCCTTCCGAAAACAATTGTCAGTACTAAAAATATTCCATCCTTGGAGGACACTTTCATAACGTCTTCCTTAGATTAAATGAACGTAGTAAAATAAAAGAATTCATTCCAGAAATCTTTGTTTTTGAAATAGATAAACTTGAAGTTTCATTTATAATTCAAATCGACGCCTTTCTGATGTTTGTGAAAAAGTTATAAGAAGTATTTCTTATTAAAAAAGGAAAGAGCAAAGCGACAATTACCGGGTAAACAAAGAGAAAAAATTAATTCCTATAAGTGAAGTAGTCAATTGTGCGTCATAATGAGGTCGTGATGTGCCTTTCTTTGTTGAGCATTAAGGCGTAAATTGATTAAATGTGGAAGTTTTACACAAAATAAAATTCATATTCATGTAAGAATTTTTGCAATAGAATATGTTACAGTTGTGTTTATTACTTTAAGGAACACTGTGATGAATAATGGAATTTTAGGAACAGTAATTTCCATTGGAATTTGTAAATGAGATTTTTAAGAAACGAAATTCAAAGGATTGCGCGGAAAGACTACGTCACAACTAAAAACGTTGAAACTGTTCAACAGCTAGGCAACACGGACATGGCACGAAGCCTCAAATAAAACTATTCGAGTTAGTAAACTTAGCGTTAAGCAAAGGTGTATTGTGTAGGGTACATAATACAGGCTGGACTATAACTCGCTTGGAAAAATGCAGTTTTAATAACGTCTAGTGACAAAAGATTCTGTAAGGTCTGTCATGATACACACTGTTTTGAAGCGTTGTGACAACATTTCGACACAATTTATTGTCATCATCAGGCCCTTTAGAAATATGTGCAATACAGAAATAATTTTTACACATAAAATGAGTATTAACACACACACACACGTATATATATATATATATATATATATATATATATATAATAAGGTCTATTTCAAATTATGAAATAATAATATTCATAATCGCTCATATTGTTCTTGTTAGTTAAACATTATTAATAAACACAAAATAATAATAAACATTATTGATAATAATAAGATGACTGTAATATTACTGTCGAAACACTGTAAAATAAATCATAAAAATATAATCTTGTTTAAAAAATATAAAATGTTATTTATCAAAAATAATATATGTTTAATAATTTGTTTAATAATGTGTTTTGTTGATGCTCGAACCTTAAAAAACTTTTCAACATTTACGGTCACGAAAGATAACTTATAGTGTCAAGCGACTTATGACACGTATCCTGTATTGATACAAAATACGTATCTGAAAAGAAATAACCTGCTCGTAAGAAACTCTTATTTATTAGTTCAGGTTTAGGTTAGAAGTGGTTTAACCTAGTGTACGTAAAAATCGTTAGAAGACTAGATTCCGTATGCTAAAGTACCGTGTGTTTTACCAAAAAATAAATGGCAATTCTGGTATTCTCGTATATCTCTTTATAAAGAAAAGACGGGAAAGACGATAATAAAAAATAACAGCAAGAGTTTGCGATCTGCTGAAAACTGCATTTCTGTTGTTTATAGAACTTAGAGTCTGCACATTACTATTTATATAACTAGTTCAGGATACAAATTTTATTATACAATTATAAAATATGTTCTATAATAAAAATGTGACTACAAAACGAATTGACAATACTGTAACAATAAATCACAAAAATTGTAAGAACTTGTATACCAGTTCACTCTATAATGATACGCACTAATAAAATTAATAGGCCAACACTCGTGTTGTATGACTTTAAAAATCCAATTTCTAAACGTAACATGTTGTGGTATCGTTGACATTTTTTGTTCAGAGACCGCCGGCAGACGGTAAAAAATACGGCGAGTCGCAAAAAAAATTAATTCTCTTTCTGACCAGCAAATAAAGACGTAATGAAAACGAATTCCGTAAAGAAACCGAATCGACAGACGGTTAGCGTAAAAAATTTACAAACGGTGTGGCCACACATTGGGCAAAAGCAATTAAATACGGAATTCGATTCGGTGGGGCCGCAAAAATGACGGCAGAACGTGTCACTCGTCCACGCTCAGAATTCAGCAGACACAATAAACCACTGCTTGTTTTTTTATATAGTAAACATTGTTCAAGACAGTTTTTCAGGACATTTTTTAATTGTATGTAAAACATATCCCACGCTTCTGGGCGTATATCATCGCACATACGCTTAGGCTATAATTACTGAGTCGTTCTGAAGATGCGGTCAGACACAACATACAACATAAAACAGTAAGGATGTACATTATGTAACATTTAATACTAACTGTGCACACACGCACATACCTAACAGATGTATGATACAAAATATTGTAAAAAGATCTATAAATAATGTATTATTTAATACATAAAACAATTAGCTTGGAACTTCGTCTTAATGAAAACATGAAATGAAAAGTTAATCTTTAAACAAACAATCGATACAAAAAACTGAATATGCAAAAATAATAGAACCAAGTTATACCCAAAGAAATACTGGTGATTGTGTGTTTAATGTGTACATTATTAATTGCATTTGTTTAGTTGTTAATAAATTTACAATCATAGTTTTGAAATTAATTAGTTTTAAAAGAAAGAATTAATTTATAGACTATACCCTTGGGGTATGTTTCACAAGCTTCACTTAAACCTTCAGCTGTTTATAAAAATGTACTTTTTTTAAAGCATTTATTTTTATAATCATCTGAAAAGTATTATACCACTAAATGTTGTAAGAATGTAGTTAACATCAGTATTTATTTTTTAACTATAATTTACTTCTGTTTTGAAAAGAAAATGTTATGTTCATTTACCTAGAAATATGAATATCTACAAAAAATAACAAAAATTAAAAAGAATATATGAAATATATTCAAAATAAGCATGTCTTAGTAAGTTAGTATCTTAATATAATATGTACATAACTGCAATAAAACTTAGATCTTATACGGTACTTTAGTATCACATTTTAATTTCTGTTCGTATTTTATTGTTATGCCTTGTGTTACCAAAAACTGAATACTATGGTGCATTGTATGTTACAGAATCACTTCTGTTCATTGCTCCGTAATCAGAACGACTGGTGTTGTAACATCTACATTTTCTATACGACTTTTACATCTATACGATTGTTACACAGATAAGAATTTCTATTAGTACTAAAATTACATTAATATTATGCAGTGGTGTATGATAAATTTCGCTACAATTCAATCTGCTTTAAATAAATGTCTTCCCTTCTCTTTCGGTCTCTTCGTTGTATTTATGTTACCCTTTTTCTTTTCTAATATTTTTGGATTTTCTTTATCCATACTTTTCTACGTGTCCCCATCCTTCGTAATTTTGTCGCAGATTCTTCTTACTGACCTTGTACCAACCATTCCTACAATCTCAACTGTCTTCTTGACTTACGCAACTTCCAATGTAGCCTGTATTACTAAGTCCATTCGCAAATCCACGTTTCTGACTCTGTCCTTCATCATAATTGCCACGTTTTTTCTCAGATACATTATTACCATAGTCTGTATTTTGCTTTTGCATAACCCCTATGACTCATCAAGCAAATGTTAAAAATAAATCTATCAGTTTTCTTAAATGCCTTTCTCTTTGTTTCGCTTTCATTTTGCTGCCTATTTATGGCATTTTTATTCATAGCATAATGCAGTTTTCGTGTTTTGATTGTTTGTTAAATTTTTAGGTCCTTTTTTCCAGCTGTTACTGCTACCAGGTTTTAGGTTCACATTTATATTACTTAACATGTTTTTACCCTTCTAAATTCTCATTCATTTCCCTTGTAGTTCTGCGTTCCATACGTCCAAGTTATCTTGCAGTTTTCTCTCCCTTCTGCATATGTACATATGTACAATTCTTCCAATACATGCAGGGAAACGGTACATAATCGTTCAGCAGTTTTTCATGAAAATTTAATGGTTTTCTTGTGAGGCCAAGTATTTTAGTTTGCCTTGAAGTCAATAAAATACCATAGACATTAGCAGACTGAAAAAGGTCTGAGGATTGTTAATTAAAATGGAGGTGCTGTGGTAAGTTGAGTTTATAACTGAAGTGTGTCTGAGTTTATAAATTCCCTTTACACATTTCGTTGGAGATAGTGTATTAATAATAACGACGACCACTACCACGACCACGACGACAATGACGATTGCGATGGCGATGATGATGATGATGATGATGATGATGATGATGTTTATAATAATTATTATTATAAACATATACTTCTATCAGTTACAACCTAAGTGTGTTTTCAAATAATTATATCATTCTTATTGGTGAAATGTAGAAACTTTCTTGCTGCTAATTCTTGTGTCAATTTACACTTACATAATTTCGTAAACTACACCAGACCCTTGGCCTTAGCAGAGAAAGTAGTTTGAGAGTTTTATAAATCCTTTAAGGTATTTGAATCCACCGTTAGGCGAAAACGTACCCGATATATGGAACACACTGAATATACTGACATATAAGGAAATATGGAAAATACTTCGTATATGAACATTATTTAAGAGAAAAACGTGTTCTCATTTACGGAAAGGAAGAAATGTATGTTGATAGAAAGTACATGGCAGCAGTGTCTTTGGGGTAGCAAACATTCGGCTAGAGTCATTTATTTATACTATTTCAGAAATACTGTTAAATTATCCATAGAATATTACTGTCATCGAGACCGGTGGAAGTCAAAAACATTATATGAAATTTGAGCCGTGAGTTTCGTGAAATTTTACACTACAAGTTGATAGAAAATAGCGAAACAATTGATTCGTTGGAAAACTCATGTAGACAGATGAAAATGCGTTCAAGAGAACAAAAATAAAAAGAGGTTACATAAATGTCTTGAAACAGGTGGGGCAGGAAACACAACTCAACCAACATTATTCTTCAATCAGTTTTATACTGAAAACGTTGAAGTTTGAACTACAATCATAGATAACTGAATAGGCTACAACCGATCATCATTTCATGCATTATCATAAAGATTACAATACGGTTATCACCCTTTTTCACTTAACCATAGCCATCATTTCGTATTATTAAATAGTTCAACTGTTCACATTATAAAACCATTCACTGAGCTAAAGTAAAACATGATATGCGTAGACGGGTCTGTTGAATGGCAACAGCTCTTTTCAGCCCTATTTGGAAGAGTATATCTAGACAAGCATATACAATTCTAATAAATTAATTAATTTTACTGGAGTAATTTTACAGTTATCAGGAACGAATACATTACTCCGCCCATACATTTAAAAGAACAATTTAAAGTAACAAATTCATTTAAATTATAACAAGAAAGCAACAATAGTAATAACTTAATAGAAAAAAATTCTATTGCAAAGGAAATTTTATATTTGCTATCCACTTCTAGAATAAACATTCCATCCGCTTGAACGGACTAAACATCCATTTGCATGGATACCCGATCATTCAGGTATCCCTGGTAATACGTTAGTTGATGTAGCTGCGAAAGAACACTCATTACTTGTACATTTCCTAATGTCCATGTAGCAGTGTCGAGCCACAAGACATTTGTTAAATCGGAAGTAAGAAGTAAATATTGTTACATTTATCGTTATTATTAGCCTGGCTGTAACCGGGGGCCATCTTCAATGTCGGTGTAGTAGGATCTACCTCAGTACTGGGGTGAATTGGCCGCCAATTGTTTTTCCGACAATGGAAATGGCCGCCGATGGTGGAGCCGAAACCTCTTCAATAACAGTCGACCACAGCCTAACAGCCCGGCCAATAATAGCAATGTTGACGTCGGCCGTAAAAAGCTTAAAGAATTGCATAAGAAGTAAACAGAAAAATCACCGGGAAAATCAACCAAACTTTAACAAACTGAGAGCTGTTTAACTTATTACAGAATTTGGTGCTTACTTTTCGGAATAAGACTAAAGTAAGAAGTCATCGTTTCTCGTTTGAGTATTGGCGATACCAAACTACCTCGTTTCCACCTCTTTGGGAGCGCACAACACATATACTGGTCGACTATCCACCACGCAACCCAAATACGGCTACTGAATTATAAGACGTTCTAGGCAATAATTCAGAAACCATCGACCGTTTTCAAATCCATTGACGTTTTCCACATCTATCAACTTCTATCCGCTTAAATCTGCGTCTAACTGTCCGTGCGTCTATCCACCGTAACTGTACACAGCACACTAAACAAAAATGTAAGTGAAATTTAAAAAAAAGTAGAATCAGAGTGACCTTACATCCGATGTTCGGAAACGTGATAATTCTTTGTTAACTTTTTAAATTAAACGGTTCCTTATTTCAAGAAGCGATACTAAAGCAAACATTGAAGCAGTAAGTATCTTAGTGGTATTTAACAGTGTTAAGTAACCTAGTATGCAAGTAGTGTTAAGTTTATGCTTAAGCAAAAGTTGGGTGTATGTGACTCAAACAATCAAGTATTTTATTGTTTATTGACTTCCCTCAATAATACCGGTACGACACAGGAGGATCAAATACACTGTCAAAAAAAACTCATTGAGCGGCAGGCAGGACGAACGTAAGGGTGGCCAGATCCCCTTTTCCAGAATTAATAAACAGTTTATTAAGGTAATTTTAAGAGAAGGATGATAGGCCTACAGAGTTCTCAGAGAAAATCCAGCGTCGAATCTCCAGTATGTAGGCATTACTCGTACAAAACTAATTAGTAAAATTCTCACAAATATGCTAACTTAACTGAATTATAAAGAAATATAATTTGTTAAAAACAACATCAGTTTACCGTTGTTATTGTCATGATCTGAATATTTTAAATTTACATAATTGGACAAAACTTATAATCTTAATAAGAACGAAATTACTCTACCTTTACATAAATGTCCGTATCTCTTCAGCTGAAACATATAACTGAGGAAACTTCATAGGTGAGATATTTAAAAAAGATGCGACAAAATGCAACTTTCTGTTTTAGGTGGACTTGTTTCAAATATATAGTTTACTTAGTGAAAAAGTGTTCACAGTGAGTACTTACAAGCATTTCGGTTCGATAAGATCCAAACTCTTGGACGATCTTGGATCTTGCCTTATCGTCCGGAGCAACTTTGATGATGGCCTTGATGACGTCGGTATCTCCAGAGTGTAGCAGGACCTTGAGCTCGACCCTGTGGATGATACCGCAGTAGTTCTCTCCTTGAGCCACGGCCGGCACTGAACTGACCTCCAGTATCCTGCGCACGGACCGTTCTTTCTCTGCTTTCCTCAGCACCGTTTCCAGGTACACGGTACTGAGCTGGGCACAGTCAGTCATCTTTTACAGAATGAGTCTACCTGCATCATAAGCAGAGATTGTCTAGGTACAATGAATTCTGATTTTTTTTAACGAATATAGTTTGCAACATTAATGTCTTGCTTAATATTATATTATAATTTTAAAAGTCACTAGATGATTTGTCGTGCGCGCGCAGACAGGAAGGGGAGAGAAGGGGTAATAAGATAATTACTAAAATTTCCTAACTTTTATAAATTATTGAAACTTGCAGTTAGTGATTTTACCATTTATTGTCCATAATTTCAAAAATTAACAATGTAAGTAACATTAATTTAAATATCACTGAGTTTTGATTATACGCACACACGCGTGCGCTCAAACACACACACACAAACACTTTACTTTATTATAAAATTTTTTCTATGCAATTATTTATTTTCATTGATTTGCTAACGCAGATTTTATTGAACACTGTTCCTCGTCAATATTATCAGAGTAATTAAAAAAGTTTTATGTATATAGAAGTTTTTGTTTGTTCGTTACTATGTTAATTTATATGAGCTGTTTGTATTTGTTTATTTTAGATGTTTAGTGCCAAAATATATTAGCATGTATTTTGTATAGTATGCTATAAATTTTATTATTTAATACCATCTATGTTGCATTAAATGTTTAATTAGAAATATTTAATGTGCGTTTCTGAACATTTGGTTTAAATTTAAAATAACTTAAAGTGTCATCTGGATCTATTCGTCAGAACTTCAAGGAAACGTGAACTACAGAAAAAGTAAACGATGAAATATAAAAACTTGTATGAAATAAACTTTTAAAGACTCTGTTTAAAAGGAATAAAAAATTAAAGGGCTGTCAAATAAAGTGATAGATCTAGTATAGAATCGGGAATCTAGGCCCACACCCCCGACGAAGCCAAGGTGTTCTTGTTAAATTTTAAAGAATTTGCTCTATGTGCTTTTAGTTAATAAGTCTAATTAAATTACTTGCTGTATTTAATTATTAAGTTTTATAGTTATTCCCACCTACTAACATGGCCCCTACATTACAAGTTCTAAAATCGCCTCTGAAAAATTGTCTGATGTTCAGAATTGCAATAGGATTGTACAAACAGTATTTTTTTAAAGGAAGAGAT
Organism: Magicicada septendecula; assembly: GCA_034769895.1. Classification (NCBI taxonomy): domain Eukaryota; kingdom Metazoa; phylum Arthropoda; class Insecta; order Hemiptera; family Cicadidae; genus Magicicada; species Magicicada septendecula. The sequence continues at coordinate 242,212,457 of CM068370.1, read as the reverse complement.
ATGTTAGTGTAATTTTGTCAGAAAGTAAAATTTTGTTAATTATGACAGGATACCGGCCTTCTGTTTATTTACTCAATCTTTGTTACTTCAATTACGTTTCAAAACAAACACACACGTCGCAAGAAACCACGAGAATTTTACACTTGATTTTAAACACACACAGGCGCAAGCCTTAACATGGATTCTTTTATTCATATAAACTTATGTGTGTGTGTGTGTGTGTGTGTGTGTGTGTGTGTGTGTGTGTGTGTGTGTGTGTGTGTGTGTGTGTGTGTGTGTGTGTGTGTGTGTGTGTGTGTGTGTGTGTGTGTGTGTGTGTGTGTGTGTGTGTGTGTGTGTGTGTGTGTGTGTGTGTGTGTGTGTGTGTGTGTGTGTGTGTGTGTGTGTGTGAGAAAGAGAGAGAGAGAGTATGCAATTTTTATATTACATTACATTTACATAAGTACATTTTCAGTATAAATGCTAATAAAACCGAAATGCAAGAAAACGGTAACAAACGAACTCGCACACACGCGTGCGCACGTGAAGAAACGCAAACTGATAAACGCAGTAGAAATTAAAAATAAACTGACTGTGAGAAGAAGTCTTATACTTACGGAAACGGTAGCAGCGAAATAGACGCAAACTTGACCGTGGTCACTTCTTAAATACGAGAAGTTTGTCAAAACACAACACTACTCTCAATGCCATCTCGCTCATTGGCGGACCACAACTGTTATTAGTGCCGGCTGCAATTTAGTTTTAATCAGACAATTTCCCTACACACGCGATACACACACTGTTGTCACTTGATTCAATCCTCTCAAAAATTCCTCATCATTGTGAACAGCAACACGCTCATCTGACGTCACTAGAGTATTAACAATATAGGATTACGGACATAATGAATGGGTAGCAACTTACTTGTTTTTGCAACGATGGGAACGTTTTATAATTGAACCATTAAATAGTAGATTTCAGTTTCTACACACAAGTAATTTGGGTTTTGCACGCAATTGGACTTTATTTCATCTTCGCATTCTTCTTTACCTCACGTTCTTCTACTTCTTCTTCTTCTTTCTTTCTTCTTCTTCTTCTTCTTCTTCTTCTTCTTCTTCTTCTTCTTCTTCTTCTAATCCCTTTATTAAAGTAATGGAATAAGCGTATATTCTTTTGATACACTTCATCCCTTCTGAATTTAGCGATATCACGTTGTCCAACAATTTGCGTGTTAGGTTATGGTTTCGCAGCGTGATGCAGCAGTTTGGGTTGTGTTGCAGCAATTTGGGCAGTTGGTTAGTATCATTCTGCGCAAACCCCTACCTGACGGATCAGAAACATTTGATGTTCGTATCCTAAGGAATTTGGCTTTCCGCTTCGCTAGGAGGTGCAACCTTTAGCTTCGTAACAATCCTCGCCGCCACAGAAGTCATACATTCTCTGCCGTTGTGCAACATCCTATCAATGCCGGCCTCAGATTCCTAGATCACGCCCCTGTACGTGTCTCGCTGGTATTTATTCGCAGCCCGACTAACGCCAGATTTCCTCGTACATACATACTTCGTGATCACAACAAATGGTCACCTAATCTAGGTTAGGTTAGGTTTGTTAGTAGGAGAATCCTACACTTTACACTCAAAAACGTTTGATCTTGGGTCGCCATGTTCAATAGAGAGCAGGCAAAACATGATCAAAACGAACGTGACAATAACCATTAAACCATCTATAACACAAAGCCAAAGAAAGAATATATTCACGAAGCAGTGACGTCAAGAGGTCTCCAGTGATTGGTATGGCAGAAAATATGGCACAAAAGAAGTGATATACAGAGCTAGGTAAAAATATATTTTTGAAATAACAGAAAGAGAGAGAGAGAGAGAGAGAGAGAGAGAGAGAGAGAGAGAGAGAGAGAGAGAGAGAGAGAGAGAGAGAGAGAGAGAGAGAGAGAGAGGAGGTAGGGAAGGGGGAGGGGGAGGGAGAGATCTGATAGACAGATACACAGGCAAGCAGAGACAGAAACCAACACCAGAGATTAGAGACAACGGCCAAATGTCTCATCAAAAAACACTGCAGGAAAGAGTTATATGCGATAACCTACTAGTTACTTCCTTTATGTCTAACACGGATGATTGAATGTTACAACATTTGAGCAAGCAAAATATTTTCGTTCTAATGTAATTCATTCAGACTTTTCTTACAAAACTTTAACCTGTCATTATCAAATTACAATCCGTAAAAGTTCTTTACGTCAACCTGACTTCAATAATCCTGAAGTCATCTCTTTTCTCCTTCACTTCAATTGCTTTCTTCTGCACTTACCAGTTTGCGTTGTCAGGTTTCGATTTCACACATTAATTGCATTAATAGTTATCTTGGCCAAAGAATCATAATGGCGTGTTTGTGTAGGTATTTAGTTTTTATCGTTTAGGTAAACATGGCAAAAACTCCATTATTCGAGTATTTGAGGTTAAAATTTTTTGAAAATTATAAAATTCAGTACTACATTCTTTGACACAAAATAAATACTGATACATAAGTTTAACAAACTACATAAAATACATTCATTTTGGACAGACTGATAGAAATTACCCGTTGCTTACTGAATAAGAAAGATCCGATGTATGCCACGACATTATCACTATTAACATTCCATAAAATATCGTACCACAAGAAATATTTCTTGTATCTAAATATTCAAGAAGGCATAAGACAGTCGTTTCCTGTTACACCGAGGTACGTATTTTATTGGTAAGCAAAGAAGAAGGATGGCAAAACCTAACGGAAACCAACACACAGTTTTGCAAATAAATAGTGGACATCTAAGGTGCACAGAACCGTAACAGTCAATGAAGTAAAACAGACACCAACTTACAGGGTAGCATATACCCTGTGTGTGTTTTGTAACATCACAAAATGTTCCATAACAATCATGAACACCAGAAAGATGAATATTACTAAAAGAACTATAAATGAGTAACCAGAAAGAGTGTAACAGTCAAAATAATAAACCAATAAAGAAGAAAAGAAGAGAAGGAGTTCAAGTAAACAGTGATGAACCCACAACATGTACTAAATGACACTACAACATAAATAAACTGAATGACAAAAACAAAATGACAAGACAGGTTTCCCACATAAACTGTCAAGTGAGCCCAATAAAAACATTTGATAAATAGAATCAAACAGTATAAATAAAATAACAACTGACTTGAATAATATTGTACTATATATTATGAATAAATAACAGCACATTAGCTGATCTAAGCAAAACAATGATATAAAAAAGACAAATATAAGGTACTATACTAGAAATAGTCATAAACTGTAAAAGATAAGGTGAAAGCCAAATACGTATTATTATAAATTAAGAATAACTATAAATGTAAGCACTATATGTGTTTAGGTAACTTCATAAGTAAGTAAAATGTGTACAAAAGATAATAATAGTCAGGGAACAAAACATTGTAATATAATGATAACAGACCCTGAATGACCAATTTAAATCAATGAAATGAGAGTTAAATAGAAACCCTACTAAGCATAATGCAGTAGAATCATGACTATGATGAAAAGAAGGTAAAGTAGCACCACATGGGTGATATTATAAAAATAAGAGATGAGAAGGACATGTTAAAATATAAATAGTAAAATATGAAAGTTTATGTTAATAAATCAACAAATTAGACAGATAATTAATATTGTTCAGCTGAATGCAGCACTTATATATAATAAGGTATTCTTTTTAATCAATTAATCATGTTCAAAGTAGAAATTAAGAATAATTAAACAAATATTAGAAAAAAGTTAATAGTCGGATTTGCTACTTTTAGCAGACGACGCATGTAAACAATGTCCTAGTAAGTTTAAATTAATGAAATATTAATGAAAACTGTGACTAAACTGGCATCAAGCCATATCAAAATAAAGATAAATAAATAAGCTGTACAATGATAGTAATAGAACCCGAAATTGAATTGTTATAGTCGAGATATTAAAGTTAGCATCATAAAATTGGTGAATTACGATTGAATACGACGAATAATATCAACATTGAAAACAGACGCCAAAATACAAATATGTAATGCCTATTAATAGAATTACGTCATCATGACATAATTTCGCACCAATCACGAGCGATGTTAGTAAGATTTCGAGCGCTCTAAGCGGCTTGATGGAAAAACTATATAAGCGAGGATGGTAGTAAACACAAAAGCATTTTGTCTAAATTCACTCAACCAGCAACAACAAATCCAGACCAAATAATCATCAAAATTTTATAAATCAACGATAAAGAAGAAGTGTGATTCAATCTGTGCATCGACAATAGTAGTGAACGTTAACCAGTAGTGCGTGTGATCGAACGAGGTTAAGTATCATCATAACTAAAAAGCAGTAGCTTATTTAGAAAGAAGAAGATTAACCCGTTCCAGTGCGAATATTAGTGAAGTGTAAACACGATCATAGAATAAGATCGTTAAAGTCTTAATAAATTAATCATTACGATTAATCAACAGGTAGTACAGTGCTCATAATTACTTGTTTACATTTAAGCCAATAACAGTAGAGCATAACACACAATTGTACTGACGCAAAAAACAATAAGACTATAAGTAGCTAACACTGTATCAAAGTTATTTAGAGGAATTAACAGATTCCGACTTAAGATTTCATATGTTAACGTTTTTATAACTAAACTCAAGTATATTCATAACAAACGAACTTTTCGTTTATGAACTATCGATTACTAAAGGTGTCTAACCTAACCATATGATATATCATAATAGTATTATGAAACAAAGTGGCGTTCTATTCTGTAGCTTAAAAGAAGCCACCCTTGAGATAAATAACTATAATAAATAATTTATCAATCATAATTAGAGTTTTCATGGTTAACTAAACTAAGCTAGACAAGGTAAAGAAAACGGACGATTTGTGATCAGTTAGTTATTATCTAATGAATGTATTTAATTGAAATTATTCAATAACGAATAATAAACACCAGTATTGTAAAGTAACAACATTTGTCAACAATTATTTCAACTAGTAATTAATCAGTATTACTAATTACTGAGGTCCATTTGATAGTAAACAAACAAGCAGAAATTTAATGCATGATCTCAATCTAACCATTCGATCAATTATTGATTAATTAAATATCAGCATTAACTATCAATTTATTCAGAAGAATTCTTTTTATAGGACATTTCTCTCGACAACCCATATGGCGCCCAAATAAAAATTAAAAGTGTTTATTAAAGCTTTTACAGCATTAATATACTGCTCAATCAACATCTTGACAGTTTATTAACCACTTGTGATCAACTGAACGACTAGTACTACATCACAGGTACGTGAAAGTTTGATTTATGTATAATCTTAACCTTGTCAAGAAAATACACTGACATACACAGACGACACTTTTAACTAGGAGAGTGAACTAACTTCAAGAGATCTACGCAATTGTGTACATTCATCAACGGATCCACAATTAAATATTTACTCATAAATAAATAACAAAAACATTAAAATCGAATTAAACCATTAAATAAATCTATTAAACTAATTCAAAAAACACGTACGACTCCAGATAGTTTTACAATATATATATATATATATATATATATATTTTTTTTTAATTATATTAAGCCCAACTATATACTGTTTAAGTAGACAAAGAAAGAAAACAAGTATGATTTATCTGTTCAAAATACTTAACTAATACAAGTGGTGAATAGACTACTATAAAAGGAAACATAACATGGCAAGCACGATTGTTCTTACATATAAGGAAAATATCCACTCTTCAATAAGCGGTGATACCATGATTTTCATATCGTTGGAAGGAGAGCTCATATAGTTGGTACGGCGAATTAAGGAGACCTACCCTGAGATCAATTCAAAACTTATTCTGATCAATCAATCCTATTCTTTAGTGTCATACCTGATAATCTTCGATCATCCTCACAACAGCAGGATTCCTATCCCCACACAGAAACTTAATGACTGATATTCGGACTAAGGCTCAATCGATCATGGGGCTAAAATAACAAACAATTGGCATTTCGAAGAAGAAGTCAAAAGGAGCATAGCAATGTCAGCAATCCTCCCTCAGGGGAAATGTCTACTGACAGGTAACTGAATCGTGCCCTCTCTGTCATTTGCACTGTCCTACCCTCTACGCACCCTTCTCCAGATCATCCAACATTCCCATCCCCTGCCTCAAGTTTGATCTCAATTATCGTTTCGTGGATATGATTACCTAAATTTGTGCTTTATCTACTTCGCCTTTGTCAGAATTATCATAAGGCCCACACGAAGTTTTCTCAATACCTCCTCATTACTCACTCTGTCACTGCAACTGATATTTATCATTCTTATGTCAGCAATATACCTGACCAAAATGACAAAAATCTGACAAAAAATTATCAGATAACTAAACATACAAAAGCGAGTACAGCCCCTAATCGATCCAGTTGGAAGTCTGAGGCTCAGCGCGACCAGATGTAAAAAAACAAACATAGTATAATGGGTTATAAATATTTATAAACTTTATGTAGAATCCATTCAGGCTAGTGATTTAGAGACTCGATAGTAATTAATTAAGTCGGCCAAATTGATACATTTTGACCGAGAACCTTAATTTGTAAACAGCTGTGTTGCAACAGCGACAGCTGTTGCTCCCGCCGCGCCGCACTGATCGGTTCCTTCATTTCACTTATCGCTGAAAAAGCAATGCTGCACGGACAAGTGGTGTAAACAGCAACAAAGCTTCCTCGTCCGTCGCTACCGGTAGTTCGTTTGCTGTTTTCCTTTTTCTAATTTTCGAGGAGAAACGCGTTAACTTTAATAACAATCTAAAATTGTATGTTTCAGGAAATCGAACGTTTCTCCGTACGTAACCTACACGTTAATAGGAAGGTCAAGACAAACAAGAAGGCGACATGAAGAAACATTTCTTCATCTTTTTTGCCGAACTACGTTATAGTTTATAGTACAGAAAGAAAATAGTAAAGATAACTTGTCTTTTGTTATGAAAATATAGAACTTACTATATAAAAATTATATTCATTTTACTAATTCATATACATCTTTTCCCCACATTTTATTTCAAAATCGAATGGCATAATGAAAATTGTAAGAACATACATATAATACAATTAAATTTATATTCAATATTAAATTGATAAGCACAATCAAAGATAGAATAACTACATTGTAAATAGATTTGATGAGTGTATATAAGAAGTTTCCTTAACATTAAAGGAATGTATGGCAGTAACGATGATTTATCTGTTCAAAATACTTAACTAATATAAGGGACGAATACTATAAAACGAAACATAACATGGAAAGCACGATTGTTCTTGCATAGAAGGAAAATACCCATTCTTCGATAAACGGTGATAGCATGATTTTCATGTTGTTGGAAGGAGAGCTCATATAGTTGGTACAGCGAATTGAGGAGACCTACCCCGAGATCACTTTAAAACTTAATCACATCCTATTCTGTAGTGTCATACGAATGCCTACAGTGCTGAAGAATAAATCAGAGGATTACACAGAAACATAGCCAGACCGATGATTTGCGTTTAATAGAGACCAGAGGGAAACTTGCATTGTGGGGAAACCTAATCAGTAGAAAATATTGACGTCTGAGACGCTTAATAACTGCAGAAAAAGGTTCTAGGTGTACCCGATAAGAAAAACCAGACAGCATCACTAAATGGTAGTTCATAAAGAAGAATATCATGAATGGCTAAATAGCCCTCGAATTCCTTTCTACACGTTACCTGTGTGTCATCTGCTGGATATAGATCAAGGCATAGGGATAATCTCATTCCGCAACATCAATTTAGAGATAAGCCACAATTATAAAAAATATTTGTGTACAACTATCTATCAGTCTGAAGCAGAGATAATAGGGAGACAGGAAGAGACCACATAAGGGTTCTAATAGACCAGAATGTATTTTGGAAGGACTGAGTGAATGCTGAAGACTGTGTAAAGAGAAGAATATTAGCATGAAAGTGCCAAGGCTTTAAAGCCACAGAACACGTATTTATTAGACTTACTTACTTTCTACATAGAAAGGAGACCAGATCTGGGGAGACGCTGCGATTGAAAGTTTTGCAGTAGGTCATCTAGACTAAGAGTGCACGGATTTACAAGGAACCGAAAGATATAAATAATACGGGAGCAGATTCTCCCATCCCAGGAAGAATCATAGTCACAGAAAAATTTTTAGAACTCTTCCGCAATCGTTATCAATACCAGACGCATTGCTATCAAGGTCGAGTGTGAATAAGAACTTACCATCTGCATATTCCAGCCCTTGCAACGCTCCCCATACCATTTGCCGTGCGAGCTTGTCTTCCAACATATCAATCACCGTCTGGATTCCGTAGGAGGAGACGTTTTAAAACGTGACTTACAAAATTACTACAGTTTTAGAGTATACAGGCGTTCATCGGTTTCTATTTCAAAATTATGAAATAAATTAGTCATCCGTTTCATTTAGAAATACTGATACGAAGTGTGTACAAAACAAGATGTATTTCACAATGCATTTATGTACCATGCACTCTTAAAATGACGTTGTTAATGGAAGCAGATAGGTTCTTCTTCCAATCGAGTTGATAGCCTTGCATATAATTTTGAACATTCTGTCGTGAAAACCCACTAAATAAGATAAGCAGTTAGTAGTTTATCTAAACATGAAACGTAATATTCAATGTTAAGAACTTTTTTTAGCATGTCATATATCACAGGCGTATATAGGCCTACGTAGAGTCTCCAACAAATACATATTCAGAACTAGTCAGTGCTCATCAAAACAATACCGAACAACATATAATCAAATGAGATAATAGAAGAGCATTTCTATGTGCTGCCAATCAAAAATATGTCAGTTACCTGTAAGAAACACTTACTTCTCCGGTTATTAGTGTTATGTGTTTAGACTAACGCTAAAGGAAAACTCAAAGTCACCCTCATTAATTGACACTTTTATTAAGTCGGAAAATATGTTTCAGACTACTTTATTTAATTAAAAACAGAACTCTTTTGAAGTTTGTTAGATTTTTACGACAGAAAAGAAATGTGAAGTATAGTATTCACATACTTTTCTTGAGAAACCTTTGTAATTGGTGAATACACTATATGGCTACAGGAATAAGTAGGAAGTTTTCCGAAATGTTTTTACTCCCCGAGTGTGCACAAGACTACTTTTAAGTGAGAATTTCATACACGGCACTACGGTGCCTGGCTCACTCCCGTACACCTCGCGCTCCTGGGCAGTAAACTGATACAACGTGTAACGAAAAGCAGTGTTGTCAGGTCAATGAAGCCTCTTTCCCCACTGCCACAAATATTTGTGCTTTAAGCAAAGCGTAATATTTTAAAGAATGTGACCATATTCTAAATGTTTAAAAGCTATTACAAGAATAACGTAAATATTTAAAATAGGCTAATTTTATTTATGATAAAAAGAAAATTTTCTCACATGTTGAAAGATCGAGCTGAATACTTTGGAAATCCTTTTCTTGTACTTAGTTCATTATTACCCTAATATATTTACACAACTTTCCAAATTGTTTAATTCATAAAAACAATTAAAATAATTTACACGTAATTTGTATTATAATATTTATGGTATGGTCAATGAGAAACTTTGGGTACATGTCTGAAATGTTAAAAGGGTATAATTTTGTATCATTGTAAATATCGATTTCTTATAATAAAACACATATAAACACCACTACCCTCATTTAGTTAAATCTCATTTAATTATCCCTTCATTCTTATTTGAATATTAATGCTTTATAGCAAAGTATCTCTTACTCCAAATACATACGAGCAACCTTTTACCCGTCGACTCAGTTCACTCGCCACTCGACACTGAAGTTCTTACTTCTGATGAGTGTCACATGAGACACCTATTTTCCATCCGCACTATTATATGAAATAGAAAATCTCACCCTGCTGGAGATACGTAAAAGCAGATTGCAATCCAGTAAAATGAGATTATTGAGGCGAATTCATTATGTAACCATCGGAAATCTGTTGAATCAGGATATTATTGGCGAGCTAGTAGAGAGAAAAGCGCTTCAGTGGTTTGGCCATGTCATGAGGATGAGCGAAAAGGAGCTCTCTATAGACCAACACCAAGATTGGAATGGGTTGACTATAAAGAGAATCTGGCTAATAGAAGGCGGAGACCATGTCAAAAGTGTAAGAAGTGAAACACCTGCGCATGATAGAAGGGAGTAACGAAAGTCGCTGAAGGACCTCAACGGTTGACAGCAGAAGGGAATAGAAAATAAGAAGAATAAGAACAAGGACAAGAAGATGTCTCATTTCGTTTACTCATTTTCATGGTCAACGGCTTCTGTCCTTGTGGGCTTCTGGCAAAGCTGATTATTTCAAGCAGCATGGTATAATGGCAAGGAAGATGGGAAGACAGTGATACAAAAGGACACTGAACCAAACGCCTATCACTTTATAGAGGCTGTATTATACAAGGGCACTGGGTTACTATTTGACTCAGGTTCTGATTAGCCATAGGGATTTAAAACTCATTTAAGAAAGGTTGTAAAGGTGATGAATAACAGATATATCTACTGCGGAGGGAGTAGAACACCCAGTATTTCGATTTAGGATATCTGATGGAGAGGAATACGGTTCGTGGTATATACCTACCAAGCTAATGAAACGGCAAGATGTAATTGGTAGACAATACACAGTATGATCAAGACTATTATGGGGAACAAGGAAACGGAAGAGTGTGGGAAAAGTAGTGCGGAGGTGGCAAGAGATGATGAGGTGAGAAAGAAGAGGGTTATAGCCGAGAGCGATGGTCAGTCTGTGTGCTTATGAAGACATGTGCTAAACGATTCCAGGACACAAGTATGGAGAAGAAGAGGGATTTAATTGGTGAGAGTCCTACACGCCAGGTTGTTAGGTGTGCTGGTGCCAATAATGGATTTTCCTTTTAAATAAAAGGTGCTTCGTACAAAAGGTTCATCGCATCTTGCAAAATCTGTGCTTTTCGCTCCACACCCCACATGGTGTGCCAGAGTAAAATGTTTCTCCATTAAGATAATTAATAAACACGTCAACATGTTAACTTGTTAAGATAAATTTTAATCGCTACAATATAATTATTGCCCGACCGACTGCATTTTCTGTTTACTTCATCTTTTCTTCCTATAAATGGGGAGCACTCCAGAAATCCCAATTACATGATCGAGCAGACCCCGTAGGTTATGAGAGTTTATTGGGCTAAGACTCCAACACGAAAGCTCAGTTTGGCGCCGAGACGGGCAGGTCTGCACTTTCCAACAGATAAGAATGTGTAAGAAATGAATTAGTGTTGCTTGACGTTTGCAAGGCGACTACGCTCACATGAGAAAAGTTCTGCGAATTGTGTTCCAAATATGACACAGATACTCTTATTTTTGGAGTCTCATATATTATCGGTAGGCCTATATGTGAGCGGGTAACCAGAGAAATATTGACATACAGCTTTCCTCCCAAACTCGTCAATTAAGCTCGTTCCCTTGTCGTTCGTATCTCTATTCCGTTTTCTCTCCAAAAGATATTCAGCAAGTTTTGTTTTTCCAACAAACCGTTTCTGTAACCATTAATTTGAACGTTGAAATTTCAGAATAAAGCTGACTATTTTTTCATCAGTGAGAGCGAAACCATTAGTCTTCTACGCGGTTTCTTCAGTTAGACTGGCAGCCAGGTAGAAACACCACACAGAGGTATCATATTATTGAGCTTTGGCGGCGGCAGGCTACAATGCGGTATTGTACCTTTTGTTACACACACACACACACACACACGCGCGCGCTATAACATGTGTTACGTAAACCATATGCTTTTTCAGATTGTTTGCCAAATTATCTCTCCCATTTAGGGCTCTCTTTCACCACGCACGTACATTTTTTTAAAGCAACTAAAAAGGCGAAAACAAATTTGCTTCAGTTTAGCGGTCGTTCCCCTCAAAACTGGCCATTCAGTCCACGTTTTATTGTTGAAAATACGTTTTGTTTTGCTGTTATGTTCGTAGTTATTTATTAATAGTTGGCCGTATGCAATCTGGTAGCCTGGAGGGGGGGGGCAGATATGTTGAGTATAGTTATGTAGTTAATGAGCCACCACTGAGCATCTGCTGGACACATAAGATATGTTCTTTATGTATGACAGAACAAAACAGGGACACGAACCCTGTAACCGTTTACGTGAAAGTATTCCATTACGAAAACTTTAATATCGTATACACATAATAATTATATAATAATAATAATAAAAATAATTATTTTTTATAAGAGAAACATCCTGGAAAACATTTTTTTACTTCATACTAAACAACAAAAATAATAATATTATCGTTTAACAAAAAATAGTTTACATATACAAGGACACACACACACTCCAGTGTATATGTTTTGTGTGTACGTGTGTGTTGCGAAAGACTGAAGTGGTCATTAAATAAACTAATTAACAAATAAACGAACTGATGAATAAATGAATTGATTTGTTTCGTAACTTTGTAATTTGGGTAGTGTGGTTTTGTATTTTACTTTTAATGGTAATTTTGTCTTTCTAAAACTGTGTTAACAATAATACCATTTAATAATTTATATACAAACAAATTATATACAAAAAATATATTCTTATGTAAAATAACAATATTATTTATTATTAAATATTATTAAGTACTATACAGTAATAATATTATACTTTCAAAAATAACGAATGTACACATCGAATAATTTATTTTACACATTTTATTTAAAAGATCAATTTTTGTGACAATCTCTCTCTCTCTCTCTCTCTCACACACACACACACACACACACACGCAATTTTCTAAGCAAAATTTAGAGCTACAATTGTTCTTTCATGTTAATATTCTTATGCAGTATATTTAATATTCTTAGATAATAATACTGAAATATATGATTATATTAATTTTCACACTTTTGATAATAATAATAATATTTTTCATAATTACTTTTAAAATTATTGTTTTATATCCGCAGGAGGCGTAGGCCTATCCATCTTATTATGTACATACATGCATACTTTATACATTGTAATTTTTATGTACATGCACATTTTATTCTAGTTTTTAATAAATTAATTAGCGTTTTGTTTTCTAAATTATCATAGAGAACTGTTGAGTCACGGAGTATCAACAATGAAGATTTGGTTCTACAGTGTACAAATATATCTTTCGCACTTTACACTCAATACAGCTAATGCGAGCATTCGGTGTTTACACTGTCACAGAGTTAAGGTTCGACGTCTCACATGTTTCAAAGCAGTAACTCAGCTGTAGTATGGAGGTTGCTCAAGAACGATCGAAATGTAGACTCGTATTAATGGCATTGAATTTACTTGTGTGCGGTGCGTATAGTAACCCTACTTAGTGCGTAACATTGAGCTTGGGTCCGATACCCATTCTATTAATTCAATAATTTGTCGTGAGTTTTTTGCGTTAGTTCTTGTCGATCTAACGTGTAACGTCTGTGGGTAGGATGAATAAAAATAAGCCTAATTTAATATTTAGTGCGAGCCATCGTATCAGACTGTATCACGCGCGAATAAGTGGCCCAGCTTTATTTAGTTTTGTTCACTCTGCACGTGATTCATCTATGTAACAATTATTTGCTCTTCCTCACCTTGTTTTTCTTAAAATACTCCTTTTCTGTACACTCCGCAGTTCATGTATCATTCCGTGTTTATTTGGTACGTTTCTGTCCACGGTACTTGGAATACATAATTCTAAGTACCGCATTTTTGCCTTTATGCCATCGCAAGCACACAAATGATCAACAATTTCCTAGGTAAACATAGTGGAAGTTTGTTATTCTTGATAATGTCGTTCATCTTTACGAATGTACCCCACTGGTTTTGTTCATTTGACAGTTTCAGATATTACATTTTACTTGTAATACAAGACCTAGTTGACCGAGCTCATCAGCCGGTCAAGAGGATATAGACCCAGAAATCAATGCACCTGGTCTCCCAGGTGGGGGGGGGGGGTTCCAGCATCTCAACATCGGTAAAAAACTAAAATGCTAAAAATCTCAACAATTTGAAAGACTCGGAGTAAGGACAGATTAAAAGTAAAAGCCAATTGCTACGGAAAAGTATTATTCACGTGCAAAAACGAATAAACAAAAATTGGCAACAATTGAAATGGATTGTTTGAGAAGATTTTGTCGAAAATTCCGGCCGCAGCAATGTAGGTTGATGTGGTACGGGTGAATGAGCAACGAGAGATGGCCTAGAAGGGTAATAGAATATCACACGCTCAATCGCAATAAAAAGGATAGGCCTTAAAGACATTGGAGACAGGATATGGAGGAGGGCATGAGACGGACTGGGAAAACAGAAATTACTGGCGATTGAGATGCGGGCTGCAACGAATGTCCGAATGTCTTAGTGTCGTAGGCTCCCGCCTCTACACACACACACACACACACACACACACACTTTCACACACATTTCCCTTGTTTGAAACATTTTACTCATTTAAAATATATGAATGTTTGAGAACTCCTCACCTGGTGCAAACTTATTAAATATTTTTGACAATTTCCATATTTTTTCGCAAACCTCTCTGTTATTACTACTGATTGTATGCAGTTATATAATTATATTTATTACGTGAAGCGTGACAGTCACTGGGTATGACGCTTGGTTACCATCCTACAGATTCCAGTTTCGTCTTCAGACCTGCATAATATTAAGCTATAACATCCAGATGTTCCTAGTACTACACACTTTGAAATTTTTGAAAATCTTTCTGCAGATTTGGAACTTCATAGAGCCTTATTTATAGGCGCTGCAAGTTTCCGATATTATTCAAAATACGTTTCAAAATAATCGTAGTCCAAGATGAAGAGGAAATTGGTATGGAAGTTACATGCAGGAAAAATGGTTCAGAAATAAATTTAAACAAAACAGAGTTTTGACGACGACATAGTATCTGATACTCGATGATGGACAAGAGGTGTTGGGAATCAGAAAATTGTAAATGTGTAGTGATTGAAATAACCATGATTAGAAAACCAAATGGAGGGTAACTACTGTACCAAGCCTGCAACAAATGAGAACTTACATCTTACAACTTAATCTAATATTTTATGACAAAACATTAGCAACACTAAAACAAACATGGTACTATTTTTATAATAAGGAGTACAATGACGTACAGTTTAGAAAATTTTAAATTTGATAGGAAATGAACAGTATATATAAAATGGAGCTGAACTTCTGGCGACGACGCTGTCACCTTACCATGCCAGACAAAATCAAGACCAAAGAGGTAAAGAGAAGAATAGAGGTCGAAGAAGATATCCTACGTTCCATCGAGTAACTGAGATTATATTGTTACGACGGTCTCCTTTATCGTCGTATGGTACAGTGGAAAACAAAATACAAGACACCAATGAAGTAAAAGCCAGCTTTAATTATCACAATTAACAGTTTGTAATTAACAAGTTATTCAACAAGATTATTCTCGTACAATTCAAGTTAATATGTCCACACAAATAATAATGCCAACTATAACGAATTGCGTACTATAATCATTTCACTAATACACCACTTCAGACGAACTGTGTAAATCGCCCGACAATCATTCAACTGAGTAATCGCCGACACAAGACTGACTCTAAGCATCAGCTGCCGTTGTTTAAATAGATAGTACAAGTGTTCCAGAATAATCCATAATACACGTCAACACTACTCGAAAACACTAGAACGTACTTGATTGCGGCCTTGAACACAGTGCGCCGACCGGTATGAACTGGAATAGCCTTGTTGACGCACGTTAAGAGTCATATACGCACACAGCATTACAGCTGGTTCTGCTGGGTTAGCCGAGAAACATGTAGAACGTTCTGTAAAGGCATAACACTATGATAAGCCTTTTAGAAGAGCCAACAACAGTAACTGAATTTAGTAATCGATATGCCTACATGGAAAAGGCGCAGAGCATCTTGTGGATACGGGTTTGGCAGTACCGATGTGCCCTGGCTAGATTCTCACTTTGCTTCAACTTGTGTTGGGTGAGATCCCTTCCTTTAGTCTTTTCTATCTAGACTCTCTTGACTGCCTTTTGTTCTTTTCTGACACCGATGCTATTAGAGTAATCGAGGGCTAGGGTGTCTTCCTTTTCCAATTCTAATTTCTTAACTTTGGGTGGCTTAGGATCTTACAGTGCTGGCTAATAGGTGAGCACTGTAAGATCCTAAGCCACCCAAAGTTAAGAAATTAGAATTGAAAAAGGAAATACTAAGAAACGTTCAGTATCAGAATAACTGATACAAAGCCACCAAATCCTATCTCAGAAAAAAAAAAAAGGGTGAGGCGAATCTCCTGCGCCCCAAAACAGAGGCCTTTCGGCTAAGGTATGGTAACCCTCCTGGGTCTCTGGTCCTCCTGGTAGGGGGTTGTGCAACAGGCCAGTAACCTGTTTATGTAAAACTTTGTAATACTTGTAGTATCCAAAGCAGCCTCGGAGTAAGGTCTGGAAACTGTGGCAGTAGGAGCCTGGCAAAGAAGAGACGTGGGTCGTCCGAGGATGAAACGGGTGCCGGAAGTGGCTAATCCTTGAAGACGAGAAGAAGATATAAGAAATAATGCGTTTTAACGAAAGATCCCGTAAGAAGCCAAATAGTTCTCGATAATAAAGTACCAAAAGTGGTGTGTTTATTTCATTACCTACAGTATATCATATCGTACAAAGGGGATACATATACTTCATATAGGCCTACATCAAAATGTGAAACACAGAAGACCACTAGGAATGCCACCTGGATACTATTAATATAGTGCTCGATCCCCGGGCGCAGCGTAATATTAAGATGCATTTTTGAGACTCTCTTCCTCTTGGACTGAGTAACAGTGGGCTGGTGAATCACAGCGTTCCTCGTATACCGTACGGCTGGCGTACAATAAAACTCTCAAACTACTTCGGTAATACTAAAAGGATCGTTGTTACATACATTACAAAAGGTAGGCGCATGCAGAGAGTACTATAAAATAAAACTACTGGATAAACCTGGTTTAAATTGTTTAAATAACGGCAATTGCGACTATAACTTATAATAAAAAAAAACAGGGTTTTAAAAATGAAGATAACAGCGGAAATTAAATTTATAAAGAACGTGAAAGAATGTTGAGAGAGGAACATACAAACGACAGAATCAGAGAAGCAATGTAATTATAATTGTACATTAAATAAACGTGTAAAACAAACGTTGTCAGTGAATAACGTCAAAAAAATGTGGCGAAAGCATAGCAGAAGTTCGGCATTATAAACCCAATTCGGGAGATGTTCAGAATTAGACAGAAATTTATACATAGTCACAGCAGATAGACAGAGCAGATATTGGACGTTAGCGGAAACGATGGAATGATTTTAAAACTATAACAACTGTAAGCATTTAATCGTAAAAACATAACTGAAAAGATAAATACGCTTGGAATCATTAAATCGAAACCCACTCAGACCGAAAATAGTAAAAAGTTTCAGTAGACAAACTGTTTGGCTAATTTTGGTGTCTGTTATTATGTATTATCATGCTGTAATACATATAATAATAATAAGAACAACAATGACAATATTTTGTTTTTAGTGATGGTCTTCACATATCCCCTTATATCTATCCCAACCTCCTTGAAGATTTCTATCTAACGGGGAAGCAGAATGACTGTATTCTGATGTGAAGAGTGTGCATAGAACAGTAGTATGAATACTTGGTGTGTGCATTCTACCTAACCGCGGCGTATTTCAGGGGGAACGTCGAAATACCATGAAGAAAATGAAATATATTACACATAGGCCTATATAAAAAACAAACAAGTAACATGAATGCTATGCTGTGACATGAACCTAATAGGCCTACATAACTCACAACTCTAAAATGATTAGATGTCTTAGTCAAAGTCTGACGCCAGTATCTTCATAACGTTCTTCCTAAAAGCATTAATATTCTGATTGAAACAGTCAATGCCTTCACTGTCACAAACTCTATTCGACGGATCTCGCCAATGGAGCCAACAAAGTGTACCGCAAGTATTTGAACAAGACATGCCTTCTGTGTCTTACGTAAGGAACTCTCTAATCGACCCCCGAGACATCTACGTCAATAAGGCCGCGAATATTCTTATACACATCTTGTAGTGCTCTTATGTTTTTAAGTATCATACCAGCGTTCACATTTGGCATCATAGAACGAAAAATGCTCACTGATGCCACGATACTGTAGCTAAGAAAAAACTCGTTCTTGGACTGCCTCAATCTTCTGATCGGTGTCGTCCTTGTATATCCCCAAATCACGGAACAACAATAATAATAATAATAATTCTATTAAGGAAGCGGCTCAAGAGTGTTAGGCAGAGCAGACAACAGTTAAGCGCTACGGTACACAAGGAAGTTAGTGTATACTACGCTTCACCTGCCAATTATTACCATAGGAATAATTCCAGGTAATCATTAACTTTTAAGCTGAGAAAACATGGAGGCTAAAAACGTATCTCGATTTTATGGTGCTTCCTGAAACTGAATTCGGACTCTAGATTCTAGTCAGGTGGCACACTTACCGGTCTACTAACTACCATGTAATAGGTACTTACATACAAGAAAATAAACTACACAAGTCTTAGAAAGCAACAGAAACTATTGTAACAATTATGAAAGTTAAATTTTTACGTGGTTTCAGTAGAGTACTGATGAATATTACGTACACAAATGTAATAATACTTAGGGATTATTAAATGAGATCTTCGAGAGAAGAATATTGGGAAACATTTACGGATCTCTGTAATGCAGCAACGGAGAGTGTAGAGTAACAATGAACAAGATAAGCGCTGGATGACGCGAACATAGTCAAGTTTATCAAATACGTTACGTTAATTATTCGGAAATAATGGATGGGATAAAAATAGTGAAAAAATTTGGCAATAGAGGCCACAAACCAAGACAAAGAGGAAGAAAAAGGTACATGGATAATTCTGAGGAAAGCGTTAAACTAGTAAACGCGATTGACTAGAGACGTAAGCGTCTATCACAGAAAAATGGAACGGCGGCTGTGAGGTCCACAATCAAGATTCTCAGAGGGTAACAGTTCCGGAGGAAGAAAGTGACGGAAGAATAAGAAGAAGAACGTCACTATTTTTTCGCATTCCTATAAATTGTTCCTATAAGATTTTATGAATAACAAATAAAATTATTTTTAAGGAGAATACAAAGATTTGTATATTCATTTAAAGTTATATTATTTATATAAGCTACTAATAACCTCTCTAAGCTGCGGAACACGCTCGCTATTTTGAACGAAATATATATAGTATTAGGTAAATTTCAGTGTTAGATATTTTTACATTTTCAGAATAATTATGAAAACCCCGATTGCTCTATTTGTTTAGTAATGTAACAATTTTGAAGCAGAGAAACGCTAAAAATACCAAACTATTACACTGGGTTTTAGCTAAATTTATAATTATAATGCCTAAATCAGAAATGATTTCGTCCTGTATGTTGAGTTTATGTATGTTTCCACAGGTATCTTACAAACCTATATGTATAAACCTTTCCACAGATATACATAACTTTTAATAATTATAATGTTTATTATTTTGTAAACACAGCTTACAAACTTTTTGAAAGTGTCCATTTGCACGCAGTGCTGAAAGATATTACTTCTGCCAAATTATTAAAGAAACCGAGTTTGTATTTTGGGTAAATTCCTCATAATTCGTTCCAAACGTGGACTTCTACAATTTTCTTAAAATTGTGAATTCAATTTTTCGCGCGTCGTGTCCTTAAAGTTGACAAAATGTCACAGTAAATATTACATTTCGATTTGGGTTAACATTCTAATTGTGTCACATCCAGTTGGGTTTTTCCAAATTTTTTATGGCTTTTTTGGGCCCGATATAATAATACGCGTATTCTAAAATTTCGGAAACTGAACATTACATATTTTGGTTAAAATCTCTTCATTTTGATACACTACATGGATTTTTTCGAGTTTTTCACAACTTTGACCCCGCGAGTTTTACATTTTTGCCTCCGCTCTCTATTTTTTGGACTCATCAATCTTCGTATCTGAAGGGCAAAAGTAAAAGTATGAACACGCATACCACGTTTTACGAAAATCGATTGATGCAATGAAAAGTTATCGTGCGGCATTATTATCTGCCAAGTAGACAGATAAACAGAAAGATAGACATTCATACAGTTCACCTCTTTCTAAACATACAATATTTTAATAAGAATAACATAAAAATAAAGCGAGTAATTTGTAAGAACTTTAAGAGAATCCTAAAAATCCCATAAATAAATTTGTATAATTATAAATGTTTTGTACGGCTCGCATATGGCAGCCTACCCTGCCTGACTCCTAAGCTGCTTAGTGGTGGTGCACATGGGAGCCATTATTATTATTATTATTATAAATATTTTGTCCAATATAATATAATATAAATATTAGACAAAATATTTATATTAAATGTTGAATTACCACTGGTGTACATGTGATATAATGTAATGGAACAACAGAATTCTCTCATTTCGTACAAAAATTACACGGAGCATAATATAGTATAATTATACTAAAACTCAGTATAATTATTGAGTTTAGCCACAAAAGAGTGATTTGTCCTTTGTATAAACCAACAAACGAAAGTATGATATTTCAAACCAAATACAGCTTTTGGTTTACAGGCGCATGCCACAATGGATCTGAATAGTTAATATCCTGTCCAGATGCGGGACAAACAAAAATTACCCTCAGTTTAAACAAGCAAACCAACAATTAGTAGTGTTATTAAACTGACCAAAACCACGGAACCGTCAGAAAAATATCGTATTTCCAATAATGAACTAACAATTTAGAAAACCAAACAATGCTTACGCAAGGGACAAACATCCTGGATTCTCAAAAAGCCTTCTTCGCGCCATTCCTTTCACAGACAGACAGACAGACCGACACACACACACACACACGGACGGACGCACACACGCACACACAAATGCACGGAAGGAGCAGATGATAACAAGTATTGAATTGCAATGGCGGAAGTTAAAAAATGTGTAATAATGGCGGTTGTCAAATATTAAATATTTGCGCAATCCCAAACTGTTCCGGAAGTTATATAATTTTTTTACGAGGAAGTAATATATTTTCCGGTTTCAAAATGAATTCACCTCAAGTGGAGTGTCTTTAAAAGCTTAACAAAAAAAAAGTAATAATTTACTTTCCTTTAAAACACCCTCTCGTCTATTATGTCTGTAACACTCAAAACCTCTACGAATTGTGGGTTTGAAAACGTCTTGTGTCTTCGAAGGCGGAAGGTTGTTCAACCTATGGGAATATTTCGGTTTCACTACTTTTTTCTATTGACAGACAATGAAATACGATCCTCGTCGAGAGGGAAAGTTTTTTTTTACATCACTGTGTCAGGTGTAAGCTTTCAAGGGTAGGCGAAGCGACCAGGTGAGAGGAGGGTGAAATATATTCAATTTATTATGTTTGGTATTTTTAAAGTTTTTTTTTTATTCAGGTACTATTTTTTACGCCACTCTGAAGATATATTTTTTACGTTTGAATATACATAAGTTTCTTTGCATAGGAATTAAATGGAACTTTGTCAATCGGTTTTACACTTTTTTTTACAACTCTTTCTTTTTTTTTTGTTAGTATCGACGCTTAGTCTTCTCAAGCCTCCAGATTAAAATGAACATTTAGATTCTCTGATAAATGGGTTGAATTTGAATAGACGTCTACTCCGAACATAAAGAAGACAGACAAACCGTATGCAGATCAGCTGTTACTAAATCAGCTGTTAGAAATACATTCAGCTGTTGGCAAACATCAGCTGTTGGCAAAGTAGCAGACTAACCATATTCTGACTGCGGAAACGGTTACTAAATTCATATCAACGGCCCCTAAGAAAGTCTATAAATATTGTATAGGTTACTGTGAATTTGTTAAATAAATATGCAGCCGATTCACCTGGTCGGGCTTTCAGCGCTGACAATTGAAACAGAGGCAGTGATCAAAGAATACCATTATACAGAGTGTTCACAAATGGTCGTCCAATATTTCGGTAACGTCTTCCTTACATAATTACAAGAAAAAAAGTTCCTGTAAACATAGGTCCAAAACCGTATAGTTTTCCATCTGTCAATTATCAAACAAATATTTTACTGGAAGGCTGCCTACGATCTGGATAAGCTTCACGATAAAGGCGGGCTGTTTTGTAGCAGATCCATTGGCTTTCCCGTAGATAAAATGCATGTCAGCCATTTCATAATTCCCATAAAAATTTGCTATATCTAATGACAATTATGAAAATAACGCACAATAAACAAAAAATAATAAAAACAAAACAACAGTATTGCGAAAAAAAATAACGCACAATTCACTACTCTGTTCAAAACACTAAGATCAACTGCAGTTTCAATTTTACAAATTTCCTTATTAATTTAAAAACAGCCGATTAAAGTACTGTTGACTTAGTGTTGGCCTAGTGTTTTTGAATAATACCTGGACGAGATAACATCACTGATTTCATGGTATTGAGCATCGAGTGACTCACACTGACATTTTACATCATAACTCGGTTGTTTGATATCACATTGTAACAAATAAGGTATCATTTTGTTCATAAATTAATGCTTAAGATTTTATTCAATAGAACATTATTTCATAAAACTAATAGTTTGTGAGATATGAATGATTTAAAAATTCAAACAGCCGCCATTTTGAAATTTGTGAATGTAAAATTTTCATAAAATTTTATTTTGTAGAGTTTGTTATTGGGGTAACACGTACCAGATTTAATTAGAATATCTCACTCTATTCTCGAGAAATAAAATTTTCCTTAAAAAATACAAAATGGCGGAAAGATAGAAAACTATACGTTTTTGGACCTATGTTTACAGGAACTTTTTTTCTTGTAATTATGTAAGGAACATGTTACCGAAATTTTGGACGACCATTTGTGAACACCGTATATGTTAGTATTACCGTACGAGAACTGCCGGACTGAACCAGTCTCATGCAGTATTACTAAATATAAATAGTAGCTGGCGAGTGACGTGGATCGGATTTCAGAACGAGTGGATTCGCTTCTCTCACTGGTTATGGGATAAATACGCAACCGTGACAAGAATTAGCAGTCCTAATAATAACTAGGCAACGAATGTACGTGAACATGAACAAATATAACACAATATGTTGCCCCAGGACCTGTTAATTAATGTTGATTTACATGGAAGACATGCAGTGAGATTCATAGTTTGAAAGCCAATTACTACGACAACGACGACGACGAGACCAATAAACTAACAGTCAGCCTGGGTATGGATCGTAGTTTCCATCGTATATAAGTATTTTCGGTTAACGTATTATAGCTAGTCTCCTAGAAGCAGCGGAGCCAGTGAGTTTTCCGATTTCGAAGCAGATTAATTTTTTTAATTCTCTCACCAACATCATCTACGTTTTTTATACCACTTGTTGTTCATGTTGTTCTAACAGTTAGTTTCTTCTTCTTCTTCTTCTTCTTCTTCTTCTTCTTCTCTGCTCCTCCTCCTCCTCCTCCTCCTCCTTCTTCTTCTTCTTATTTTTCTCCTCCTTCTTCTTCTTCTGCTTCCTCTTTTCCACAACGTGACTGAGCGTTACGACCACACCGTTGGACCATCGGTTCCATGGTCTGACACGATAGCTCTTTCCAGCTGGTTTGTAGTTCAGGCGCACGTCCGTCATTCGTTCCGCCTGGGATTTCCAATTCTGTCTGTTTTCTTTTACCCAACTTAAATGAAATTATCACACAACTTCTTCCCTGATATTATAATTTATAAGGTATCCAAGCTACATCTATTTTCGTATCTTATGATTTTCATTTTAGAGTCATGTAGTTTTCAAATATCCTTTACATTCCAATTCTGCGTCCCTGCGTCCTACTCTTTTAAGTATTAATTTTTTGTATTGTGATGTCGTTGATGACGTCATCTGTAGTAAAGTGATGCTTTAATCGAACTTCTAATAGGACTATGATATGTTTATATACGTATAGCATTATATATTTATTAATTTATGTTTAATACGGTAATAAGATATATTCACATAGTATTGTTTCATCACTTTTCTACTCACCTGCAGAAAATTTTTTCTGCGACACATGCTGCCTAAAAGACTGAGAATTTTAACACATTACAAAACGAAAAATTCAACTGTCAACATGTTTTGTAGTTGATGTAACCGTCTATGGCTAAAAGCGTCGATACGCGCTGCCGAAAAACTTGTAATAAATAACTAACGGAACAAAGTGAAACAAATGTTTTACCCACATTTGCTTTTGAAATTTATCTTTTCTCGATATGTGAAACCTCAACATCTCAGCAACGTCTGTACATTTCAGTACAAGAAGATTTTTATGTTCCAAAAAATTAAGCAAAAATACAATTTTTAATGTATGAAAAAGACAAGTTATAATATAGTCGGTATCGAAAAACTCGGCGTTAGAATTTAGGAAAACCGTTCGACAAGAGTGAATAAACTCGAGTATCGTGCATTCCCAGTTCATTTACTCTTTATTTTGAGTACATCCAGCGATTTTAAATAAGGAACGGAGGAAAGTCAATTAAAAGACACGTGAAGCGGATCAGAAACAATCAAGTGATATTTTCGAACCTAATTGAAACGTATTCGGAACATAGCAGTTTATTGTGGGAATATCTTGTGTAACGCGTTAGTAGCACATCTTGCTGCAACTAAGAATTAACTGTATCTTCAGTTTCACGTTCATTTATTTATTGTCTTCGCGATGAAGCGTCGTCTGCCGCGTATTTCTACAAAAAAAAAAATTGACCAAGACTTATTTGCATTGAGATCATCAACAACTTATTGCTGATAATGGAAACTGTTAGCCTTGCGCGCGCTCTGTCAATATCATACATCACATTGGTCTTCAACTGCTTACACCGCTTCCAACAATAACATTCTACTGTAGCAGCCGGATTTTATATTATAGAAAAAGGTAAGTAATAGGCTCCAGATAGTTCCAGTTAGCCAATAATTCTCGTAATTCAGATTTCCACCATCGTTGCAAATGTATCTTAATGTTTCATCTCGCAATCTAAGATCGTCTTCAAGAGTACACTGGTAGGATATAAGAGCGAACGTATAGCGCACGACAACCCGCATTTTATGTGAGAAGACGCGCTATAGGAAAGTTCACCTGCGATGTGCATTACCTCAAACGTCCCCATTAGGTAACACTAACCGAAGGCACGTTGGGCACCGTTAAACGCTCTTCTAAAGCGTTAACAACATAAATATAATTCATTTATGACATTACCAAACACGCATTTCGCTTAAACATTTCAAAACAACGGCAGGATGATATCTCTATTTGATAGTAAAGACTGAGTCACTGTGTGACGAAACGAACTCCGAATCCAGTGAAACACATTAAGTAAAAGGATTTACAACGATAAGAACATTTCCGTGCTTTTGATATCATAGACGAAGTGGACAACTTCTCTCAAAGTGAATAATAACAGAATACGGCCACCGACAAAGTGGTTGCCCATGTAAATAGAGGGACATCATCGTGTGCTGAAACTGGCCGTCCAATATTAATCTCAAGGCAAAACACGTTTAGAAAGAGGTGAACCGCGGAATTAGAACAAGTCGTGGGCCTAATAGTCAACTGGAGACGATGAGGAAACATTTCAAGTACGTTTTCACGAAGGCCAAAATGTTTTTGCTGATAGTGCGCGTTATCAAACGCGATACGCTAATACCTGTTTCTCGCGGCGCTTAGTGTACCGTAATAAATCTGTTACCTTAAGATTCATAAATAATGCCGTATGATCTTGTTTACCGACTTCAATAATTAACCACGTAGACTCTGTAAAGCCATAAACAGGCAGCAAACGTCCTGATGCACTCACTGCATTGTACCAGTCTATAACGCATGAAAACGCTCATATTCAGACGTTTCAAAAATCTGTTGCGCCAAAAATGATATCAGCTATGGCTTTCGAAAAATGATTTTTTTGAATTTTCCAAGATGAAGAAAATACCTTATTAATACTGTGACCTATATGGGCAGAACCAACAAAACTTTTGGCTTTCAGAAGAACACAATTTATACAATTGAAGATAACAACAGAACTCTAGAAACAGTTAAGCGTTTTTAAAATCTCTGGAATATGATGTGATCTGTCGTTGCAGCCATAACATACAGCAGGCTATGAAGTTTTATACAACAGTCAGTTTACCAGATTACATGCAGTAATGAAGTATTGACAAAGAAGCAAGAAAACAGACTGCAAACGGAGGAAAACGCTTGAAATTTCTAAGAAAGGCTAAGGGTTGCAGTAGATTAGGTAACCTCAGAAACGGAGTGATTTAAGTATATATAACTTGAACGTAAGAATAAAAGTATGTAGGAATAAATGGAAGAAGTAAGTTACCAGTGAGAGCATTTAATGTGCAGGTAATAATGTACGAGTAAGAAGAATGTTGGTCGTCCTGTTACTTGAAGTGTGGAAGAAGAAGAGTGTGGTAAAGTGAACAGGAAAAGAGGGGAATCAGTTTTGTGTAACCTCTAGACAAGTTTTGTGAAACTCGCGGCCCTCATACCTCCTTCATGCGCTTAGTTACTTAAACTTGTTTCTATTTTAATCGTGTATAGATGTGTTTTATTAATAAAGTCATTCAGCATGTACGTATTTGTAGAAGCTAAAAATATTTCTTCTCAAAAACGGCATCTGATACCGAAAAATTAGTTTCACATAAAGGTGTCAGTTATCTGGGGAAAAGATAAAACGCAATGTGAATGTACAAACTAGTAAATCTATCGACTTCATGAAAAGGTCAGTTAATTTTTGTGAGCGTGTGTCTAATTTACTTTTTTTTTAAATTATTGTTTGTCATTGACTTTATAAAAATAATAAAACTTCACGTACTAGTACATACATCATCTTGGATTGATGCGTTAGAAAAAATCTGTCCTCATTTCAGAAAAAGATCTTCTTAAAACAAGAAAAGTAATTGTGTAGTTTTATTTTTTCAATTATTTTCACGATTAATGTTTATTATTTTTTATGTATGACTATTTCCTGTTTGATTAAAAAAACATCGTTTCCGTTTAGAAAATGGTATCATTTTATGACAAATATTGTATCGTTAAATATATATTTATCTTTTATTGTTATTAATAAATGTATATAATGTATAATAATGTATTTTATAAAACAAAAGTGTATTAACAACATAATTTCATTATGAATGGCATACTGGTTTCGTGTTTTCTTTTTTTTGAATCGTTTTCCTATTTTTTGAATCCGATTGTCCTATGAATTCGTTTAAGCACATGGCAACTCTAATAAAGGCCGTTTTATCATTACTTAATGAGTATCAAAAATAAAAAGGTGATTTATACAGTACTTGATTCCTATTAAAATATTTCTTGTATTTTGAATCTACCTTCTTATTTTAGAGCCTGGCTCTCGTCGTCGCCTGTTTGCCTCACTATAGTTACTGCTTGTTAAGATATCTTCAGTTGTTAAATAAGATCAGTCAAAACTTCCTTGATCTCCCTCTCCGTCCGTTACCAACTACCAATTACATGTCGATTGTTGTCAAGAATGTGGTGGTTGTGGTTCAGTTCGTTGGTCTTCGGGTATGGTACGGTGTAATTATAAATATGGCCTTAAATTGAAAATTCCGAAACGTCAAGTAAAATTACAATTATGACATGGATGTCCGAGATAGGAGAATTATATGGAAGTATTAATGACTGATTAATGTGGAGGAACCAGCTTTGAACAAATTTTCTCTATGCTAGTCTAACAAATACATATTGTTTAAATACATTTACACTTTTCAACGTATATTATTAAATAACGAAAAATGAAAACATGGCACGTACGTAAAAGGCATTATAAACTGCATTATAAGCATCAGAAGGAAGTGAGCCGAAGCAACGTTAAAGTACAATGCGTCACAACCAATCAGCGGCGTGACTAGGCGATCAGTAAAACAGAAAATTGAAGAGTTAGCTGCCAGAATAACAAGAGTCACCCTGACCTAGCTGTCCGTTGAAATTCGTGTGGCTGCATCCTTCGAATATAATAATCTCTCTGTGTGTGTGTGTGTGTGTGTGTGTGTGTGTGTGTGTGTGTGTGTGGGTGTGTGTGTGTGTGTGTGTGTGTGTGTGTGTGTGTGTGTGTGTGTGTGTGTGTGTGTGTGTGTGTGTGTGTGTGTGTGTGTGTGTGTGTGTGTGTGTGTGTGTGTGTGTGTGTGTGTGTGTGTGTGTGTGTGTGTGTGTGTGTGTGTGTGTGTGTGTGTGTGTGTGTGTGTGTGTGTGTGTGTGTGTGTGTGTGTGTGTGTGTGTGTGTGTGTGTGTGTGTGTGTGTGTGTGTGTGTGTGTGTGTGTGTGTGTGTGTGTGTGTGTGAATAAGTCCCCACCCTAAATCCCTAAATAGCGGTATAATTTGTCCAGTGGTGACATTGGTCACAGTTTACGAGTGCCAAGTTTTTAGGCTGAGAAAAATCCCAGTTAAAAGCAAATTAATTCAAACGTGGCGTTTACGTGATTTACACAATTTGAGAACATTTACATGAGGAAAACATAACTGAAAATTTTTATTGATTAACAAGAGAATATCGTGTGGAGCAACTCTTGGAAAGAAATTAATCCTAATTATACAACTTCAGAATTTCTAAAAGTCCCTACTACGTTTCATGGATCAACGAATAGTGTAATAACACAAAGAGATATGAGCAGGATTCAAGCTTCCCAGATGAGGATTCCGCGTTTTTGAGGTTTCTTGGAATATAGGAAGCTATAGTTGCGTCACTAGGCAGATTGGTCAGGCTTGTTTTATAAGCCCAAAGGGAAACTATCACCCCGAAGTCTGAGGCAGAAGTGGTCTGACTTTGCTGACTGAAACAGGCGATATCACCTAATCCTTTTAGGAAGAAGAAGAAACGAAGAAGAATTTATAATAAAAATTGTAAAGAAATAAATATGTATGTATATATACATGAAAAACAATATATAGAGTATAAATGTGCCCGTGCGCCCACACACACAAACACTACATGTTTTCGGTGTTGTCAGTTATCCGGATTGTGCCACTGCCTTTTTCTCCTGCACATTTCTACCTCCACAAAACCCAAATCAGCACACTTTTGCGGAAGACATCAAAGTGGAAACGAAAAAGAAAAATGTGAAGCGACAGTCATATTCCGGAGAGCCGACAACACGAAGAACAATAGGCTGAAGTCGACATAGGAAGTTCCTACATAAGTAGGCCTGTGTGTGTGTGTGTGTGTGTGTGTGTGTGTGTGTGTGTGTGTGTGTGTGTGTGTGTGTGTGTGTTGAACATAATTAATAAATAAAGCATTATCAAAGAATGGAAGTTTTTATATTTTATTTCCCTAGAATCTAAAAAATTTTGTAAAATGTAGAATATATGTAGAAATAATACTAGAGCGTAGTTGTAAAAATTGAGAACTGGATCCACTCCAAAAAACATCTTTAAATAAAAATAGAAATTTACATGCCAGAAAACTGTATGTTTTAATAAAGAAGATTAACGTTTTTACTAGGACTATGTAGTTCTATTACATTTGTAGTAACAGCTTGTATATTTTTCTTACTTATTTGCTTCAGAATTTGCCATTCACTTATTAGTTCTGTATTTTTTCTATTCTCCTTCATCTTCTCCTCTCACACTGTTTGATTCTATCTGCGCCAATGATAAGTCAGAAAAATGTTTTTTTTAAAAAGTTGTTTTTCTATTAGTTAAAAATATTACGAAACGGAAAATCAATTTAATCTTTAATTACAGGTAATTTAATCGGATTATGTACAGTAACTTAGACTATCAGGTAGAAGTCTAGTATTATGGAGCTGAGTAAACAGGATATTGGACGTCTGAATGAATTAGTTAAATGCAGTGTAAGGCAGGAAATGTTGACAAGGTAAGCAAATACTGCGCTCCTCTATACTTAACACAATGCAACATAACAGAGCCTCAGTTTTAATTCAACTTAACCACTAGTGAGGTTAATAATTGCCACATTCTTTAGTGTTTATTGTATACATGCTTATTTGTGGGGACACACAATTCATATTATTTAGTCCAGTTTCTGGCTTCCTTCACACAGAGAGGTTTTATATAGTGGGAACCGACTAGATTTCACAAGGACAGAGATACGAGGGCTGTGCAAGCGACAGGCAAGCCCGTCGTCCTCCTTGACTTGACGCCGCGTTCCGAGACTCAATAGAGCTCCCGCCGCGGGGACCAGGGATTTCACAAGGATAGAGATATCGAGGGCTGTTCAAGCGACAGACAAGCCCGTCGTCCTCCTTGATGCCGCGTTCCGAGCGCTTTAGTAGAGTTCCAGCCGCGGGGACCATGGATTTCACAAGGATAATAATAGTTCAAAGGAAAGAAGGTCCAGGCTATAGTTTTAGCAAAAATACATATCAAAATACAAGTTGTTTACGTACAGCCTGAGTATTACAGCGTAAAACAAGATGAAGAAGATACCATTCTGAATATAACACTGTAGGGCCTATTGTAATTCTAAATTCCATTGTATTAATTACCGAAGTCAAAACGATTTAGATAAAAGTATTAAAAAAACTTGTCATTTAATGAAACTTGTTATTTCATTGTCTCTCCTGTCGTTTTATTGGTACCTGGTACCAATAAATTCGGTTCCCATGTAACGATATGAATTTATTTAGTGTGTAAAGAAAAAGGAAGCCAACGGATAAGGGAATTTATTAAGAAGTGTGTGCCCAATTTGGAATTAAAATGAGGAAACAATTACATAAAACTTATAGGTAATACAGATGCTAATAATTACTGATGATCTAACATGAAAATCACCAAAATGTAATGAAAAGTACTTGTGAAATAGAGACGCATGTTGAGACTCTTAATTTTTGTACAGAAGGGAGTAAACGTCAATGGTAATAAATATTCTTATAATTTGGCAATAAATCCACACAGAAATGTGTCAGAACAGAATGTGAGCTCGGATAGGCGTCTGGCAGAATTCACAGAGGCGACGTCCCAGAAAAAAGTATGTAACAACTTCCAAAAGCCATACTTATTCTCCTAGTATCTTTACTAACATTTATCGAGATACCTATTAACCAGTACTTAAGTCACGTGTATTGTAATATAATAATTACAAATATAAAATAAACTAAAATAGATAGCAAGAATTATGTTGTCTGAATCTCGGTGCTGAACTCGTGAAATGATCCATCATGATAATAATGTATTTGTATCGATGGCGTCCGCCACTGCGGGGAAATGGACCACATATGTCCAGAAAGACCTTTTCCAGTTTGGCTTGCGAGGTAATTGGTATCATCATACCCTCTTTTCTCTCATTGTTGGTTTTCACCAATTGACATATCAAACAGGTTTTGAGGTAGTTTCTCGTCTTTCTATTTATACTTTTTATATGACAATTCTCTTCTATCGCCTTGATCACCTTCATGGCTCCCATGTGACCGTATCGTAGATGATAGTCCAGAATGATATCCTTTTCAATTGTAGTAGGGATCATGATCTTCCATATCTCTTCATCAAGGGATGTTTTGATGAATAATATTTCATTATGCACACAATAAAATTTGGTTATTGTGTCATCTTGGTTGGAGAGACGAAGTTTAATGTGGTTTAACTTCGGGTCGGACTGCTGGTGTTTGCTGATGTCCAGCACTATCTTTTCTAAATCGGATCTGTCCTTAATAATATTATAGATTTTCAAGATGCTCTCCTTTTCGCCTTCGAACGTTTGTTTTTCCAGATTTACTCTCGACAATACGTCGGCTACTACATTTTTACTTCCAGGAACATACTCCCACTGTATATCGTATTCCTGCAGGGCGAGTACCCATCTGGTCAATCTACCATGGCTTAACTTGCATCTTCTCAGAAATGATATTGATTTGTGATCTGTTCGAACGATCACTGGATATCCGAGGATATACGTCCGAAACTTCCCACAGGCAAAGACTACACTTAGCAGTTCTTTTTCCGTCACATTATAGTTCTTTTCACACTGGTTAAGGGTTCTGCTAGCAAAGCTCACTACTAGATGGTTTCCACTTTCATCTTCTTGGTACAGTGTTGATCCCAAGCTAATGTTACTAGCGTCACAGTTTAGAAAGAAGGGTCGGTTAAAATCCGGATGGTTGAGCATTACTGCTTCTAAGAACTTCTCCTTAATTGATTTGAAGGTTTCGTTTTGTTCTTGACCCCATCGCCATTTATTCTTGGACGATAACTGGTACTGAAACCGGGCTGTCAGTTCGGAATAATTATTTTGGAACTTCCTATAGTAGTTACACAGGCCTAAAAATGATTGTAGTTGCCTTCTGTTTTTTGGTATAGGGAATCGTTGTATGGCGTCTACCTTTTCTGTTGATGGTGTTATTCCTTGACTGTTTAACTGGAAACCCAAGAATTTTACTTCTTTAGCTATAAGCTTGGACTTGTCTAGTTTAAGGGTAACATTATTTTCGGCAAGCTTCTTCAAGACATGCTCCACACGGTAACAGTGTTCTTCCCAATTGGTTGATGTTATTAGGAGATCATCAACATAGACAGTCGTGAATTGGAGCGCTTCTGGTCCGAGTATATGATCCATACAGGCGACAAAAACAGCTACTGAGTTCACCAACCCGAAGGGCAACCTCTTAAACTGATAATTGCGCCCTCCGAAGATGAACGCCATGTATTGCCGGCTTGCTGGGTGCAACTCCACCTGCCAATAGCCGCAGACGGTATCCCACGTGGTAATGAACTTCGTTCCGTGAAATCTCTTCAATATCTCATCAATTTCGCCAGGTGAGGTACGATCGTTAATAATCATTTTATTTATCTCACGTGCGTCAAGGCAAAGCCTTACCTTCCCATTTTTCTTTTGTATAGCCACAATTGGGCTAGTGTATGGCGATTGACTGCTCTCGATAATATCTCTACTGATCATATTCTGGATCTCTGTGCGTACGGCTTCCTTCAAAGATTGTGCTATAGGATACGACTTTCGATTAAATTCTACCGGTTCTCTGAATCGTATGGAACATTGGTAGTTCCGGATCTTTCCAGGTTCGTCCGAAAATACAGCTCGATATTTTTCATATATGTTGACCAATTGATTCAGCTGGTTTTCCTCTAATTGCTCGGTAGTATTATGGCAATGGAAGTTACGTATCTCCTGAATCTTTTGTTGCCATAGGTCATCCTCCGAATCCTGATGTACTGGCTTGTTGTTTGTCGCGTAGTTTGACAAGTAATTCACCTTATTTTTGTGGTCGAGAAGTTGTCTGGAGTCTAACATCTTGTTGTTAGTTAAATTGGCTACCCAGGTCGAACCTTCAGAAAAGAGTGATACCTTTCCTCGGCACAAGTCGATAACTGCTGAGTTTCTGCGCAATATGTCACATCCTGTCATGATGTTGAAAGGTAATCCGGCTGCAACAAGAAATATCATATCCACACTAATGCCCTGACTGTTGACACCTAGGGATACCTGTTTTCTTATGGTCTTGTTCTGTCGGCCGGTAGCTCCTACAAGTACAATATTATTAATAGGTAGTACCGGTAAGTTTTTGTGGCATTCCTGCTGTATCCGGTCCAACTCATTACGATTTATTATAGAGACATTGGCTCCAGTGTCTATCATTATAGGAACAGAAATACCCTCAATTTCTGCAATTATATATATTATTTCATTGTCATTATTATTAATGTTAATTTCGCTTTCTTCTAGCAGGTCCTTACGGATATCTTTCAAATAATTACTGTATATTATTGTAAAATTTTTTCTGTTTTTCTTCAAATTTCTTTCTTGGTTAAACCCAGCAGATTGGAGCAGTAAAGGGTTATTGGAGTTTATTACTGCCTCCGTTCGTTTAAATGTTCCGCATCATTACGGATTAGGCCGTTGGAAGCATCAGCTTTGAGTCCTGAAACCGCTTCGTTTGGTTCAGCACGATCGTCCTGTTGGGCTTCTGTTACAGGTAGTCTTCGTTGATTGTCCAGGCTGGAACTACGTCTGGGCTCGTATTCTCTGTAACGATTACTTCCCTGACTTCCTTGAAAAGTCTCGTACTCGTAATATCGGCTCCTTCGTTGAGGCTGGTACCTCCTCTGTCCACCGCCTTCCGCTCTGATGTAGTTAATATGGGGTCGATATGTCCTGTAATTATTGTTATTACCTCCATTCGGGTAATTCCTGTTATAATTCCTATGATAATTGTTATTAGAGGGGTTGGGGTTCCTCTGACCATTTGGAACATAATTACGATTATTATTATAATAACCGTTGTTGTTTTGTGGACGGTTATTATTATTATTATTATTATTATTATTGTTGCTATTGTTGTCATTATTATTAATGCGAGGAACATGATTATTATTATTATTGTTATTAAATCTAGGTACATTATTGTTATTACGGGTGTTATAATTGTATTCGGCATTATTCCGATTTGCGGAATTATAATTATTGTTGTTGCCCACATTCTGCCGATTATTATTATTCAAATTATTGGTGTTACTTCTTGGTTCCGGCTTTTCATACCTCCTGCGACTTTGGCGGTAATAATCTTCATGCTCATACATTTCTAAGAGCTCGGTCATTGCCTGTACAGTCTTTATTTGACTGTTTCTTCTAGCTCTTATTATATCTTCCTCATAATGGTATGAGAGATTTCTGACCAGGCATTCTTCCAGTATTCTGGGCTCTAGATGTTTGGCCACGCACACCTTTCCCAAAAAGTACGCTGTTAGAGTCTGGTTTCCATACGGGTTGTATTTTCCATGACAGATCCCGTCTCTGGCGATATTTTGTGTCGATTCAGACCAATATTTGGCTTTGAATAGCCTTTCGAATTGTTGGTAGTCGGTCACTTCGTCTCTTATCGCCATCCACCAATTATCTGCTATCTCCTTGAACGATTCGTCAAGTACTTCTTTATTCTCCCTCCAGCGATTGCCTCTGTGTTTGGTGAAGTACTCTTCGATTCTGGCTAGGAACTCCATCGGTTTGTTTTTATAAAACCTGAAGTTAATTCCTTCGCGATTCTCGCTGTTAGGACAACTGGTAATGCTTGTCGGTCGACTATGGAACAGGTCTATATCTGTTTGGTTCTGTCGCACCTGACTGTTGATACTGGTCACAGTAGCTTCAATGCCGTCACATTTTTCTGTGAATCGGTCCTGCACTCGCTCCCAGTCTTCACGTGTTTCCTTTAGTCTTTCCTCCAACGTCTTCCTAGTCGTTTCTTCAATGTTGTTTACCTTAGTGTTTATTTCTGTCTTGATACTCTGTACTTCTCGTTCGGTTTGACTCCATCTTTCGTCAGCTCTTGTAACCTTTTGTTCGATTACCGTTAATTCCTCTTCTACCTTCTTGCTGATTGTTTCATTATTTTCAGCTATCTTTTGCCCCAGTTCTTCCTTCAATGCTTCCATCTTTCCATCTAATCGGTTCATATTCTCTTGGTTCGTCTCTCTTAATTCTTCTCTCAATTGTTGACTATTATTTTCCATCTTTTTATTGGTTTCTTCCAGTTTTTGGCTTATCTGGGTCAATTCCTCCTTCGATTGTATATTGTCAGTTTTTATTTCCTCCATTTTCTCCTCAATCTTCTGAATATTTTCCTCCATCTTCTCCTCGATCTTCTTAATATTTTCCTCCATTAATAATTTATTTTCGTTTTTTATTTCGTCCACTTTCTCCTCCATCTTCTTACTATTTTCTTCCATTTTCTCCTCCATCTTCTTACCGTTTTCTTCCATTTTCTCCTCCATCTTCTTACCGTTTTCTCTTAATTCCTCCTTCAATCGTTGGTTATCACTTTTCATTTCCTTACTATTTTCTTCGATTTTCTTGTTGGTATCTCCGATTTTGTTACTCAACTCTTCCTTTAATTCTTCCTTCGTCGTTTTAAATTCTCTGAGTAACATCTCCATCATTTGATCAAATTTTGTATCTTCCTTTGTAGTGGATTTCTTTGACTGTTCCTCCGGTGGTGCAGGCTTGTTTAGTTCTGCTGGCGGTAACATCGACTCCACATCTTCCACGGGTGTCGCCTCTTTATCTTCCATGTCTACCTCCTGCTCGGCCTCCATAGCCCTTTTCCTTGATGTAGCTCTCCGGTGCATCTCGCTCCTTCTTCCGACCTATTGACCGCTGCCAAGCTAAAAATAGGAAATTGGACACTCGTCCTTATTTTATAACTCTATTACCTCCTATTTAAAGCCCTTTAAGTTGGACGCCAATTTGTAATATAATAATTACAAATATAAAATAAACTAAAATAGATAGCAAGAATTATGTTGTCTGAATCTCGGTGTTGAACTCGCCGATGATACAGCTCCACTTTGGATTCACCAATTACAAAGAATAAATTAAATATAAATAATGTTTTATAATTAAGTGTGATGGATTGATATTAAAATAAAATTTTGTAAGTTATGAAATTTTTACTGATACTTAGTAAAAATGTTTAATTGGTTAATTTAATTAATTAATAAATAATTAATTAATTGTGTGTGTACTTTTCTCAGATATTTATTCTAGCACTGTAAATTATTTTTGTTTAGAAAAAAAAATAGTTAACATTAATTATACAAATAAATACAACTCTTGTAACTGAATAATGATGTTCATTTATTGACATTCAAAATTATGCGCCATTCAAACTGCGCATGGCCAAGGCATTGGCTGATATGTGCTCCAGTCGGTAGCGAACAAGATTAACAAATATATTTTTTACAAGGTTAGTAATTATGGTTCTTTTAACGAGTCGAAATGGTAAGAGGGCAAGGAACAAGATACATTCTTACAGGTATTCTTAAACTAAATTATTATGGCTGAAATAAAACAATATTATTATTTAAATTGTCAATTATGAAAATTAATATCGAACCATTCGACGAAATGACGTCACTCCCTTCAAGCTGGCCGTGTCCTCGTGCTGGTTCGAGAATCAAGTATGGCTGCCGTCACCTCGAGTTTAGCTGCTACGCATTGCTGGGCTTTTCCCGCAGAAATAAATGAATATTCCCTTCTCTGCGAAGTAGTGTTGGTCCAGGAATATAGTGTAGAGTGTCCTCTCTTCTCCTGCGATGTCGTTCCGTGATGGGTTTCTTGTGAAGTGTCCGGTGTTCAAATATGTGTATACGTGTTCTGCGAATATGGTCCAAAATCGTCTCAGAATGGCCGTTGATTTCTTGTGTTTGAGTTTGATGGTGTTATTACTGTTGTTTGGAATTAGTGAGGTGTTAAATATTAATAGTTAATGTTATTTTCATTTTTAGTTAACCTCAATTACACTCTGCATCACCACACTCGGTTTTACACAAAATTATTCTTTTTTTTCGGTATTCTGTTAATACATTTTCAACTAGTCGTCTTCACGATTAACAATAGACTAAACTCTGAACGTCGTCGTTTTAGGGTAATTTGTGATATGTCTTTTTCCTCTTTATATTGTTCAATTATAAAAATATCTGTCTAAGACTTGGTTCACCATCTAAATATACATAATAAGTTTTCTTATTTTTTACTGTATTTCTAATATTTCTTAATTTTACATAAATCTAACTACTCAGTAATATTGATTAATTAATTTTACATCTTTGGATATATAGCTGGGTTTGTTTCAAGTTCATTTAATCCCAAAAATTACAATTTTTTATAATTATTGTAGGCCACATATTTTGTACAAATTTAGTGTTTAAATGGTTTTTAAGTGTTTTTTCTGATAATATTTCCATGGAATATTCTTAATAACTCCGTGATTATCTTTGTTGTTAATAATTTTGTTGTTAAAACACTTCAATATTGATTAATTTACTGTTTAGTCTGATTTGATTACCATTATAGGCCTAGTATTATTTGTTTCCAAAAGAAGTTAATTTTCTTTCCTTTGTCATTCTATTCGCTATTAATTGTATCTGTATTAATTATATTTTCAATTTCTGTGTTGTATGTATTGAATTCTATCCCTTATTATGTAATTTGATTCTCTGATAGATAGTTTTGGGTTTACATTACTACTCTGTGTTTTCAAAAGTGGTGTCTTAGCTAATCTGCCTTGTACATTATATATGGTTTACTGTTTTGAATAAAATTATTACATTTCTATTTCCTACTTGCCTCTCTGCCTTACAAACTTGAAAATTAAATAACATGATTTTAAAATACAATGGAATATCTTATATCTACTAAACTTTTTTTTTTAATATCATTTAAACATAATAAAAACATCTTATGCCTAATAACACTTTCAGTTATCAACTGTCTCTTGTGTTCATTATAATTATTTTTGGTAACATAATGAAAATGAAAATAAAAACATCTTATAATTAATGACACCTTCAGTTATTAACTGTCTCTAGTGTTCATTATAATTATTTTTGGTAACACAATGAAAAAAAAAAAAAACATCTTATACCTATTATTTTCTTATACTACTTAATTTTTGAAAACACTTTTATTATCAAAATTGACCTCAGTCATTAGACTGTCTTTTAGTTTTTATATAATATTTCCCTACACTGATGGTAGTCTTTTTAATAGATTTCTTACACTACACTTTATTATAGTGTGTCACTTATTTTTGTCTACACTAATGGTAGTCTTTTTAATAATTTTTCACATATTATACTTATAACTAGTATACAATTCGGTTTTCTTTGGGATGTATCTTGTAACTTGTTACTGGGTCTAAATGTATTGGTTTTAATTTTGTTCAGTGGTATGTATTCCATTATTAACATTTTTTTTTGGAATAACTCTTCTTGTTTCTAGGCTCTTTGTGGGAATCTTGACCTATTTTGTCCTTTCTTCATTATTATATTAGTCATTTCTGGTCTTGTGGTTTCTCTGCGTCTTGACCTTATACATTTCCATTATTAATATGGTTTTCATCCTTTTATTTCCTTTTTCTTGTCCTTCCCTTTTTACTGCTTCCCCAATCTACTGGGTATACTGCTGGTTTATTGGGTTTTTACATAGTAAGTTATTTTGACCAATGGTTTTCTTTGTTATTTTTCATTCTTATTAACATTTTATTGACTTAATATACAGTTTCTAGTTTAATCCTTAAAACAATTCATTCTTCACACTCACTATGGAACTTTTCTTTTTTATTTATGTTGCATTAAGTTAAATGTTTAGCGTGATAATTTTGTTATGCTACAGTATTGATAAAGTAAAATTTTTAATTTACTAATTTTATACGTCTCGTGACTTCGTCTAGTGCCAATCACGACGCCCTTAGAGGCATATGTCTCATAATCAGGATTTATTGTTTTTTAATGTTGTTACTACCTCTACAGTTCGATAAAAATCTGATGATAAAAATGGTAAATTAAAATTTTTATTTTAACTCTTAGGCCTATCAAGTAGAATCAAGAGACTAACTTACTAACTTCATTCGAATATATTGAATGATTCTGTATCCTTTCATACCTCTCCCGATACAGCTTGCCAAATAAAGCGTGAATAATCATAATCATGGGCGGAATTTCACCTATGGGATTGGAGAGGCAGTATCTACGACGAACCTTTTAACTCTTTTTTTAGCAAACCGAGGTGTGACGGATTTCTAGTCCACTTGCATCGAGGAATGGACTAGGGCTAGAAAGGCAGGAATTATTGTTATTGGCAGTGTTCGGGTGGAGGCGTTGGCATTACCCCAGAATGACACCCTGGAGACAATTCTAACCTGTAACGGACTAGCAAGAAGCCTAACCTCCGAACGGGCGGAAAGAGGGGTGAAAAAATTCTATTCTAACCTACGAACAGGCGGGAAAGCGGGTTAGCGAAAATTCTAACCTCGAACAGATAGAAAGGTGGGCTAGCGAGAATCCTAACCTCGAACAGACAGAAAGGTGAGCTGGTGAGAATTCTAACCTCCGAACGGAGCGGAAAAGCGGGTTAGCGAGAATGCTAACCTCCAAACAGAAAGATAGGCTCTCTAGCCCGCCTTTCTGCTCGTCTATTTGCCCATTCGGAGGTTATATTTTTTCTAGCCCTTCAAAAGACACACACACATCCACAAACGTATGTAAACACATGCACGCACACAAACATGAAAAAATTAAATAATCTGGAGGGGACCTCGGTTTTTCTACTCCCTAAGGGCCCCCAAGATGGTTAATCCGGCATTGGATGTGATAACTCACGGGTAAGTTCTTTATTTTACCAAGTGGTTAACTTAACATTACATATAGCGTAGCTTGAATAAGTTAAACTACGCAAGAAAACCTTGCCAAATACTGCACAAAGCTACGACTCACTGATTTGTAATTTATTTGATAGATACTGGGGGGAGTACCCCCCTTGCCACCCCGAATCATGATCATAATAAATGTGGTTGTGGAGGAATATGAGGAAGCAAACACGCTGACAAATGAGCAAGTTAAAATGAACTAAAACTGTAAAGGGAGAACGTATTGAATGCTGAACGAAGGGAAATGCTGTCTGGAGTTTGGGGATCTGCATAAGATAGGCCAGAACGTTTGACCTACCTTGCTGAAACATAATGTGGTCGACCAGATTTATGTTTGGTGTTGACGACGAATGGAACACTGCGCTGTGTATGAACAAGAAAAGTTTTAATTATAAACACTTAGGCCTATATAGTGAAAGTTATTAACTTATTTGTAAAGACAGACAGCAATATAAACAGAAATAGACACTAAGTATGGCTAGACGGAGGTGATGACGTTTCATGGACCTGACCCCCGTACGACCAAAAATTGTTATAAATGTTACGTTCTTGAGCAGGTCAGTAATTCTGAATATCTGGGCTGTAATGCGTCTTACGTATGTGGTGAAGAAGCCGCAGAAGTTCAGCCATATTTGTGGGACCATCAGGAGAACTCTGAAATCAACGAGTAAAGAAACACGCTTGACGTTCTAAAAGCTGATAGTCCTCCATACACTTTATATGGGTCTGAGAATTGGACTTTAACTGAAATCCCAGGCCAGTCGTATTCAAGCGGCCGAAATAAGATTTCTCAGGCATGTGGCAGGATATACTCTTCAAGATCGGATAACAACAATTGTCGATGTACGGCAGGAACTGAATATTATAAGTATACTTGATAGAGTCGCCCAGTATCGGCTAAAATGGTTGGAACATCTTAACCTAATGGATGACTTTCGATCCCCACACAACTATGGAATTGTATAAGTAAAAAGGACGTTTCCGAAGAAGCGAGGGAGAGACCAGTTCTAGTCTGTCTGCTTGGGACCGGAACAAATCATTTTTGGTTTAAACCTTGCTAAAGATGAGGATGCTATTTTGTAAAGTAGACAAAGAAACAACAAATTGGATAAATCGGTAACAAAGTGTCACCTGTGTACATTTGGAGTTACATTACCTCTAAGGCAAGGTTACTCATATTTGTAATGTGAGTTATTTAATAGGATATAAATTTTTATTTCAATCGCTTGAGTAATACTTAATTTAAAAAAAGTTAAATAGTCTAACAGTTACTTTGGTTTTCTCGTTAGTATACATTGTACGTAAACATAAAACCCAAAAGACAAAGAATATTCTTTGGGAATTTTGGGACATCTGTACTACCATGACGTCCGCTCATACCCGGCCTAATAGCTGATAGTTTCAACGAGTAATATATAGTCGTGTGTTTAACATTCCGCTTCAATTATATATTTTTTAGTGCTTGTGTAAAAAAGTATAAATAGTAACGTACATATGTATCATCGATACTTTTCCTATTGATGGTAACGCTGACTTACAGTTATCCTGTATTGCGTCGTCCTGCTACAGATATATTTTGCAGTCTGATCTGTTGTTAAAGAGAAAACGCTTCGTAACATGCAGACAAACAGATATCAACATTGGTTGCTAAATATTCGCTCGTTTTATAGAATAAACACTCGTTTTCATCGCTGTTAACACATTCACGCCACAACTTATAGTGAATACAATTATATAACTACTACAAAATAAATAGTTCATATGTAAATAATTACATGTAAACAATTGTACGTAAATAATTATACGTAAATAATTATTAGAATAAACGATTTTAATAAACGTAGTATATGACTTACAGTTTCTTCAAGAAAGCCACGTCACCCCTTCAAAACTGTCCGACAGAGTAACCGTACGCTATTGCTAATAAGTTGCGACTGGCCTGTGTGTGTGTGTGTGTGTGTGTGTGTGTGTGTGTGTGTGTGTGTGTGTGTGTGTGTGTGTGTGTGTGTGTGTGTGTGTGTGTGTGTGTGTGTGTGTGTGTGTGTGTGTGTGTGTGTGTGTGTGTGTGTGTGTGTGTTTACAAGTCCGAAGTTCTACGTTAGTGTACTAATAACAGGCAGTATATACTGGCCGCTACATTATAAATATTTAATCATCGTTTTAAATACGTGAAATACGTCGGACTTAATGCAAACACTGTCATTATTATTCTGTGAGCCCGTGTGTGATAGATTTATGACTTTTGCTTTGAAGTCTGATAAATTGTGACTCATAAAGTTTTTTTAAGTCATAATATTATTATTTGTAAAAATGATTATTTCCTTATGCGTACATTAGAACTGGAGCGCTTGCCCGACGTTTTACGAAAGAAAGTTATTCTGTACCATCAGAGTCTCGTTCGTGATGCAGAGAACAAGCGTCTGTGAAACATCTGTCAGGCAGTATAAAATGTTTCCATAAGAAAATAATTTGACACATATAATATGCATATACACACACATACGTAGATTTTCGCGGGTGTAACATGGCGTGTTCTTTTTTTGGGTCGGATTAACTCGTATGTTTTTACTTTCGTGGTAATTTTGTACTGGAATAAAATAAAACGTGTGTGTGTGTGTGTGTGTGTGTGTGTGTGTGTGTGTGTGTGTGTGTGTGTGTGTGTGTGTGTGTGTGTGTGTGTGTGTGTGTGTGTGTGTGTGTGTGTGTGTGTGTGTGTGTGTGTGTGTGTGTGTGTGTGTGTGAAGTAAAATAATTATACCCTATACATATATTTATATACACATAAATTTAAGTAGTAAGTTGTTTCTTGCTGTTTTTTTGTCATCGACTTCGTCTTCTTCTTCCTTTTTTTCTTCGTCTCCTTTTCGTTATTCGTTTGTAACGTTGTGACCCATTGTATCTATAGAGCGTTATCTATAATAATCTACGTTGCGCTACCCTTTCTCAATCTCCCTCGACAAATTTGTCAGAGGTTTAGCTTATCAAATCAGTGATGTTCTCGTACCACCCACTCTGTCTTGAACGACCATGTTTCAATTCCGTTCCGTGGCCGAAGAACTTCACTATTTGCCTTTTGAAGTGTAAGAAAATGATAGTCTGGGAACTCAAAATAAATTTGCTTGGCGTTTGAGAGGATTTTTTAAAAATTATTAAGTCGATCTACAATTGACTGAATTCTAATACATATTTCCTTTATATCGAAAAATGGAATTCGTTGCTAAAGCTAATTATAAAATAAACAGGAATTTTTAGAATAATTTTAAAATGATTTATGATTAAGTAACATAGTTTTAACTAATTTTGTTATAAGTACTTTTATTTACTTTATGCTTCTGCAAGAAGGCAACCCGCTTTTAAAACTTTTAAATATTTAAAACATTCTTTCTTTCACTTGGTTATACCGCCCGTGCTGCTAGCGCTCTGAATTTTAACCTACCCCGTCTTCATCCTTCGCTTTTGAATACTCTTCAGGAACTCCTCAT
This sequence comes from Magicicada septendecula, assembly GCA_034769895.1. NCBI lineage: Eukaryota > Metazoa > Arthropoda > Insecta > Hemiptera > Cicadidae > Magicicada > Magicicada septendecula. The sequence continues at coordinate 242,168,664 of CM068370.1, read as the reverse complement.
TCGTCCTTCTATAATTCTTATTTATTAGCTTTTAAATAATCCCATTTCAGACTTCGCCAACAGAGTTGTATATACCAAATCGGCGTAGCATAAATTGGATACATTTCTGCCCCTTGTTGACACTCCTCACTCCTCTGTTGCCCTGAGACAACATATTCAGTATCGAAACTTGATTTTTGTGTTATAATAATAAAATTCATAATTTTCTTGTACAAGTAATACATTTTATGTATTCTGTCGTTCGTTACATAGAATTATATCATCATCGGCAGAGACAGGCTAAATAAAAGTTAATAATTTTCCAAGAAAAATAAACATTTTTATCATCACATACACACACAGATGCAAACAAACAGCATGATGTTTCACTAACAGAATACTTTGAGGGATGTTCACCTACAGGTGAAAATTAAGAAAACCTGTCTATATAACATATATAGAAAAACTACAGTTTCTCATGCTGTTTTCACTTTATGACTTATAAAATATTTTAACAACAAAGCATAACGCAAATTCTAAATTTTTGACAATAATTCATGCCTTTTAAATTTCAGAACAATACAAAATTTAGATAAGTCGATGGGGAACCCACAATTTAACAGTTTATTTTAAAAATTAACTGTTTCTCAAATAAAGATCTTAAAAAGCGTATTTTTATGTTTAACATTGAATCCACACTGGCGGGTGAGTATATGACAATTCCAGCAGGGATTAAATGTACTAAAAAAACTTAGAATATTGTAAAAACAAGTTTGCCATACCTCGTTAACTGTCAAGACAGCTGTTGTTTAGTAAAATAACGCTTAATAACAATTCACAATGTTTGTCTTGTCGAAGTACTTACCGAGAGAAATTTTGTCACTTTTTTAGATATGATAACAATTATGAAGACGAAGTTCGAAGTTTCAAGATGGAGCTTTCACTCTGACAAAATTGCTTTGTCTCCATACCAGCAGTTACAAACAAATATTTGTGTTTTGCATGTGTTTATCACTATTACCACCAATACCAAAAACCCCACCACCACTACCTCCACCACCACTACTACTATCACTACTACTACTACTACTACTACTACTACTACTAACTTACTACTACTACTACTACTACTACTACTACTACTACTACTACTACTACTACTACTACTAACTTACTACTACTACTACTACTACTACTACTACTATTATTATTATTACTACTCGAGTGAAGCGCGTTTCTCAATTTTAACTCGACCGTGTGGCATCCGTCTGTCTATCTATTTGTTTAGGGTGTGCCACGATAACTTTTAATGAATCAAGTTATGATCGTAAAACTTGGTATGCGTCTCCACACTATTGCCCTACTGACCCGTATTGTTTTTGAGATTGATCACCTCAAAAACAGGCGGAGCAGGAGACATAAATGTGAGGGAGTCAAAATTATCCAAACAAAATCCATTTGCAATTTGCAATCCAAACAAATTAACGGAAATTTTAATTAGAATCTGAATGTAGTATTCATTTCTGAAAATTCGAAAACTTTGGACGTCAGGGTCTAAAAGGTTTGTCAAAATTGAGAAAAAAATTGCAAAATCCATATGAAGTATCAAATTAAAGGGCAACATTACCCCTGAAACCATTACTGAGGTAATGCTCAGTAGCGAAGAACGATGGGATAAGGTGGCTGCCTACTTAGTGGGTGTCGTCAAGAAACGATACGAAAATTAAATCAATGCAGGCCACGCACAGACCATGATTGAGCTGCTGCTTATACACGAGGAATAAGTACGACGGCGCTTTACTGGCCGAAGTATGCCTAACACCATGCGAAAGCGATTCCGAGGTGGCCTAACATCAAGAAGTAAGAGTAGTATTAGCTGGTGAGAGTCCTGCATACCGTAGGAGTGCGAACCCTCATGAAACAAACATCAGTGTTCCAGTGTTTCCTTCGTGACAAAAAAATATACACTGTGTGTGTGTGTGTGTGTGTGTGTGTGTGTGTGTGTGTGTGTGTGTGTGTGTGTGTGTGTGTGTGTGTGTGTGTGTGTGTGTGTGTGTGTGTGTGTGTGTGTGTGTGTGTGTGTGTGTGTGTGTGTGTGTGTGTGTGTGTGTGTGTGTGTGTGTGTGTGTGTGTGTGTTGTATATCGTATAAATAACACACCTAATTGTTGTACGTAAATATTTTTTTCCTCTTCATTATTGTAACATTACTGATAATTTCATTACTTTCTCCGTTTATGTAAAATTTTATTTAACGTATTTTAAAATTATATTTCATGTTTAATATTACTTGGATCATTTAAACTAATTCTGTTTGTTTATTAATAAGTAGGTTCTTATTTTTATTTTTAAAAAAACTTGAAGTAAAAAAATTGTTAATACCAAATTCCAAAAATTATTTGTATTTTTTTCGTTATTATGAAACAATTAGTAAGGTAAACACTGCTTATGAATTACAGTACTAAAAACATTCTTACCTTCATTAACAGTGAACGAATGGTAAACGAATGATAATAGTGCTGTACAGAATTCATCATCTTTACAAACAAATAAATACATGTGCATTTAATATGTTTACATAGGCTAAATATACGCAAAGATAGAGTGTAACTTCCTTCTTTTATCAGTTAGTTTATCTAAATATTGTGCACAAATAGACTTATCTGTTTGCCAGCCTAGTCTCAACATAGACATGAGTATAGGAAGTTATTAGCAATGCCAACATGATCCGAGGTGCCGCCGTTAGCAAACAATATAACACTGCTGTCTAGGATGTGACATGACAGGCTAGGATATAACAGGCTCATATGTAAAATGATTGTGTGTGTGTGTGTGTGTGTGTGTGCGCGCGCGAGCAGAAATAGGCTGTTCGTCCAGAACAGGAGACAAAATCTTAATCTTAATTCTATAAGTAATATTCGATTCATTTAATTACAAATTTACAAATACTTAGCTCAGTTCTTCCACCCACTTAGACAATGTTTTCTTTACTGCTACCAACTAAAACAGTTGAGAATCACTCCTGTAACACATTCTTTGTATTTAGTAATTCTTACAATCTCTTTGAGAATAGCCTAATCGGCTGAAACAATTGTCAGAATTTAAGAATAAGTTTTTTGAAACTACCAAGCGTTTATGTTTTTTAAATCTTTTTATTAAGATAAGTCAACACGGTTTGCAATGAATGAGCAGGTTTTTGTTTTGTTAATTATTTTGTAGTTTGAATGGCTAGAAAATGAAAAAATTGCTTTATCGCTATGGACGTACTACCAAATACGACACAGGCCAACAAACGCTGTTGATCAACAAACATCATAAGATCAACAGCATTCTTCTGAATCCCAAACGAAAGGTGAAATATGTCATACGATGTTTAAAAAAGAAGAGGTCACCAACAGTGTATATGAAAATGAAGTTAAGCATGGAAGGAAATAATAGGAAAGAAAGTAGTGAAGATGGACGACAGGATAGAAAGAACTGTTCAAAAGTATGAAGAAACAGGCGATGTAAACTTATGCTTAAAACCTACTTCTTTCATTCAAAAACTGCAGTAAGTCGACGTTGAATTTATGTAGGCCTATGTATATATAGTTAAAAATGTAACAGATAAAAATTGAAAGATTGAAAGTATTTTTAAAAAGTAAATATAAAAATGTTACACTATAATAGACACTCAAAAATTATTTTACACACGCAAAAATGATTGCATGCTTCAGTCAGTCTTACTGTAATTTCGCCAGTCCAAAGCCAGGAAAAGTGTGATGGGAATCAGTTTGCAAAAACGTAAAGGTGTTTCAATACAATGGATATGATATGGTCTAAACAAAAATATTCAGTGTCTCTACGCGATCCCCCCTCTTCGCATGTCAAATGTGTGTGAAATTCCAGTCCGCGGATTCCTGTCCGCAGTCTTCGCAACATTCCTGTTGCCCGCACTCTTCGTATATCCATTGCAATGTGACGATCATTTCAGCAAAAGTATAATTATCCAAGACAAAAATGCGAATAAATGGTGGCACGAAGAGTGCGGACAACAGGAATGTTGCGATGAGTGAGGACAGTAGTACAATCTGATACCTGAGGAGCGCAGGCTGTGAACTCACAAACGTTTAACATGCGAAGAGTGCGGACAACACCAAAACTTGCTCGCTTTAATTGTGTAACACAAAAACAATTTAATCGTGAGTGATTTTTGTGTTAAAAAATATATATAAGACTTACAACGTTTTACCTACCTCTACACAATCTAAATTTTATACAATGCCTGTATCTACAAGACCAAATTCAGTACGCATAGTTTTATAAGACGAAATAAGCATTAGACACAACAGGAAGGGAACAATATGAACATTTCACGAAGTTATAAAATGATTAGTCCAGCTGTTATTTTGTAAATTGTAACTTAGCAATTTTGTGTCTATAATAAGCCTATGGATACCTATTGGAGATCTGTATTGTACGTAATATTATCTTACTAAGCCGAAATCAAACATCAACTAACGTTGCGTGTTTTGGACTACGTAATGATTTGTGTATACGTTACGATTCAGGAAAACATAGTAACACATAGTTATCAGTACACACGCGCATCTAAATTTGATGAATAAGTAAAAACAATAACAGGCTGGATGTGAAATGTGTGTGTGTGTGTGTGTGTGTGTGTGTGTGTGTGTGTGTGTGTGTGTGTGTGTGTGTGTGTGTGTGTGTGTGTGTGTGTGTGTGTGTGTGTGTGTGTGTGTGTGTGTGTGTGTGTGTGTGTGTGTGTGTGTGTGTGTGTGTGTGTGTGTGTGTGTGTGTGTGTGTGTGTGTGTGTGTGTGTGTGTGTGTGTGTGTGTGTGTGTGTGTGTGTGTGTGTGTGTGTGTGTGTGTGTGTGTGTGTGTGAAATAATTATACCCTATACATATATTTATATACACATAAATTTAAGTAGTAAGTTGTTTCTTGCTGTTTTTTTGTCATCGACTTCGTCTTCTTCTTCCTTTTTTTCTTCGTCTCCTTTTCGTTATTCGTTTGTAACGTTGTGACCCATTGTATCTATAGAGCAATAATCTACGTTGCGCTACCCTTTCTCAATCTCCCTCGACAAATTTGTCAGAGGTTTAGCTTATCAAATCAGTGATGTTCTCGTACCACCCACTCTGTCTTGAACGACCATGTTTCAATTCCGTTCCGTGGCCGAAGAACTTCACTATTTGCCTTTTGAAGTGTAAGAAAATGATAGTCTGGGAACTCAAAATAAATTTGCTTGGCGTTTGAGAGGATTTTTTAAAAATTATTAAGTCGATCTACAATTGACTGAATTCTAATACATATTTCCTTTATATCGAAAAATGGAATTCGTTGCTAAAGCTAATTATAAAATAAACAGGAATTTTTAGAATAATTTTAAAATGATTTATGATTAAGTAACATAGTTTTAACTAATTTTGTTATAAGTACTTTTATTTACTTTATGCTTCTGCAAGAAGGCAACCCGCTTTTAAAACTTTTAAATATTTAAAATATTCTTTCTTTCACTTGGTTATACCGCCCGTGCTGCTAGCGCTCTGAATTTTAACCTACCCCGTCTTCATCCTTCGCTTTTGAATACTCTTCAGGAACTCCTCATTCGTCCTTCTATAATTCTTATTTATTAGCTTTTAAATAATCCCATTTCAGACTTCGCCAACAGAGTTGTATATACCAAATCGGCGTAGCATAAATTGGATACATTTCTGCCCCTTGTTGACACTCCTCACTCCTCTGTTGCCCTGAGACAACATATTCAGTATCGAAACTTGATTTTTGTGTTATAATAATAAAATTCATAATTTTCTTGTACAAGTAATACATTTTATGTATTCTGTCGTTCGTTACATAGAATTATATCATCATCGGCAGAGACAGGCTAAATAAAAGTTAATAATTTTCCAAGAAAAATAAACATTTTTATCATCACATACACACACAGATGCAAACAAACAGCATGATGTTTCACTAACAGAATACTTTGAGGTATGTTCACCTACAGGTGAAAATTAAGAAAACCTGTCTATATAACATATATAGAAAAACTACAGTTTCTCATGCTGTTTTCACTTTATGACTTATAAAATATTTTAACAACAAAGCATAACGCAAATTCTAAATTTTTGACAATAATTCATGCCTTTTAAATTTCAGAACAATACAAAATTTAGATAAGTCGATGGGGAACCCACAATTTAACAGTTTATTTTAAAAATTAACTGTTTCTCAAATAAAGATCTTAAAAAGCGTATTTTTATGTTTAACATTGAATCCACACTGGCGGGTGAGTATATGACAATTCCAGCAGGGATTAAATGTACTAAAAAAACTTAGAATATTGTAAAAACAAGTTTGCCATACCTCGTTAACTGTCAAGACAGCTGTTGTTTAGTAAAATAACGCTTAATAACAATTCACAATGTTTGTCTTGTCGAAGTACTTACCGAGAGAAATTTTGTCACTTTTTTAGATATGATAACAATTATGAAGACGAAGTTCGAAGTTTCAAGATGGAGCTTTCACTCTGACAAAATTGCTTTGTCTCCATACCAGCAGTTACAAACAAATATTTGTGTTTTGCATGTGTTTATCACTATTACCACCAATACCAAAAACCCCACCACCACTACCTCCACCACCACTACTACTATCACTACTACTACTACTACTACTACTACTACTACTAACTTACTACTACTACTACTACTACTACTACTACTACTACTACTACTACTACTACTACTACTAACTTACTACTACTACTACTACTACTACTACTACTATTATTATTATTACTACTCGAGTGAAGCGCGTTTCTCAATTTTAACTCGACCGTGTGGCATCCGTCTGTCTATCTATTTGTTTAGGGTGTGCCACGATAACTTTTAATGAATCAAGTTATGATCGTAAAACTTGGTATGCGTCTCCACACTATTGCCCTACTGACCCGTATTGTTTTTGAGATTGATCACCTCAAAAACAGGCGGAGCAGGAGACACAAATGTGAGGGAGTCAAAATTATCCAAACAAAATCCATTTGCAATTTGCAATCCAAACAAATTAACGGAAATTTTAATTAGAATCTGAATGTAGTATTCATTTCTGAAAATTCGAAAACTTTGGACGTCAGGGTCTAAAAGGTTTGTCAAAATTGAGAAAAAAATTGCAAAATCCATATGAAGTATCAAATTAAAGGGCAACATTACCCCTGAAACCATTACTGAGGTAATGCTCAGTAGCGAAGAACGATGGGATAAGGTGGCTGCCTACTTAGTGGGTGTCGTCAAGAAACGATACGAAAATTAAATCAATGCAGGCCACGCACAGACCATGATTGAGCTGCTGCTTATACACGAGGAATAAGTACGACGGCGCTTTACTGGCCGAAGTATGCCTAACACCATGCGAAAGCGATTCCGAGGTGGCCTAACATCAAGAAGTAAGAGTAGTATTAGCTGGTGAGAGTCCTGCATACCGTAGGAGTGCGAACCCTCATGAAACAAACATCAGTGTTCCAGTGTTTCCTTCGTGACAAAAAAATATACACTGTGTGTGTGTGTGTGTGTGTGTGTGTGTGTGTGTGTGTGTGTGTGTGTGTGTGTGTGTGTGTGTGTGTGTGTGTGTGTGTGTGTGTGTGTGTGTGTGTGTGTGTGTGTGTGTGTGTGTGTGTGTGTGTGTGTGTGTGTGTGTGTGTGTGTGTGTGTGTGTGTGTGTGTTGTATATCGTATAAATAACACACCTAATTGTTGTACGTAAATATTTTTTTCCTCTTCATTATTGTAACATTACTGATAATTTCATTACTTTCTCCGTTTATGTAAAATTTTATTTAACGTATTTTAAAATTATATTTCATGTTTAATATTACTTGGATCATTTAAACTAATTCTGTTTGTTTATTAATAAGTAGGTTCTTATTTTTATTTTTAAAAAAACTTGAAGTAAAAAAATTGTTAATACCAAATTCCAAAAATTATTTGTATTTTTTTCGTTATTATGAAACAATTAGTAAGGTAAACACTGCTTATGAATTACAGTACTAAAAACATTCTTACCTTCATTAACAGTGAACGAATGGTAAACGAATGATAATAGTGCTGTACAGAATTCATCATCTTTACAAACAAATAAATACATGTGCATTTAATATGTTTACATAGGCTAAATATACGCAAAGATAGAGTGTAACTTCCTTCTTTTATCAGTTAGTTTATCTAAATATTGTGCACAAATAGACTTATCTGTTTGCCAGCCTAGTCTCAACATAGACATGAGTATAGGAAGTTATTAGCAATGCCAACATGATCCGAGGTGCCGCCGTTAGCAAACAATATAACACTGCTGTCTAGGATGTGACATGACAGGCTAGGATATAACAGGCTCATATGTAAAATGATTGTGTGTGTGTGTGTGTGTGTGTGTGCGCGCGCGAGCAGAAATAGGCTGTTCGTCCAGAACAGGAGACAAAATCTTAATCTTAATTCTATAAGTAATATTCGATTCATTTAATTACAAATTTACAAATACTTAGCTCAGTTCTTCCACCCACTTAGACAATGTTTTCTTTACTGCTACCAACTAAAACAGTTGAGAATCACTCCTGTAACACATTCTTTGTATTTAGTAATTCTTACAATCTCTTTGAGAATAGCCTAATCGGCTGAAACAATTGTCAGAATTTAAGAATAAGTTTTTTGAAACTACCAAGCGTTTATGTTTTTTAAATCTTTTTATTAAGATAAGTCAACACGGTTTGCAATGAATGAGCAGGTTTTTGTTTTGTTAATTATTTTGTAGTTTGAATGGCTAGAAAATGAAAAAATTGCTTTATCGCTATGGACGTACTACCAAATACGACACAGGCCAACAAACGCTGTTGATCAACAAACATCATAAGATCAACAGCATTCTTCTGAATCCCAAACGAAAGGTGAAATATGTCATACGATGTTTAAAAAAGAAGAGGTCACCAACAGTGTATATGAAAATGAAGTTAAGCATGGAAGGAAATAATAGGAAAGAAAGTAGTGAAGATGGACGACAGGATAGAAAGAACTGTTCAAAAGTATGAAGAAACAGGCGATGTAAACTTATGCTTAAAACCTACTTCTTTCATTCAAAAACTGCAGTAAGTCGACGTTGAATTTATGTAGGCCTATGTATATATAGTTAAAAATGTAACAGATAAAAATTGAAAGATTGAAAGTATTTTTAAAAAGTAAATATAAAAATGTTACACTATAATAGACACTCAAAAATTATTTTACACACGCAAAAATGATTGCATGCTTCAGTCAGTCTTACTGTAATTTCGCCAGTCCAAAGCCAGGAAAAGTGTGATGGGAATCAGTTTGCAAAAACGTAAAGGTGTTTCAATACAATGGATATGATATGGTCTAAACAAAAATATTCAGTGTCTCTACGCGATCCCCCCTCTTCGCATGTCAAATGTGTGTGAAATTCCAGTCCGCGGATTCCTGTCCGCAGTCTTCGCAACATTCCTGTTGCCCGCACTCTTCGTATATCCATTGCAATGTGACGATCATTTCAGCAAAAGTATAATTATCCAAGACAAAAATGCGAATAAATGGTGGCACGAAGAGTGCGGACAACAGGAATGTTGCGATGAGTGAGGACAGTAGTACAATCTGATACCTGAGGAGCGCAGGCTGTGAACTCACAAACGTTTAACATGCGAAGAGTGCGGACAACACCAAAACTTGCTCGCTTTAATTGTGTAACACAAAAACAATTTAATCGTGAGTGATTTTTGTGTTAAAAAATATATATAAGACTTACAACGTTTTACCTACCTCTACACAATCTAAATTTTATACAATGCCTGTATCTACAAGACCAAATTCAGTACGCATAGTTTTATAAGACGAAATAAGCATTAGACACAACAGGAAGGGAACAATATGAACATTTCACGAAGTTATAAAATGATTAGTCCAGCTGTTATTCTGTAAATTGTAACTTAGCAATTTTGTGTCTATAATAAGCCTATGGATACCTATTGGAGATCTGTATTGTACGTAATATTCTCTTACTAAGCCGAAATCAAACATCAACTAACGTTGCGTGTTTTGGACTACGTAATGATTTGTGTATACGTTACGATTCAGGAAAACATAGTAACACATAGTTATCAGTACACACGCGCATCTAAATTTGATGAATAAGTAAAAACAATAACAGGCTGGATGTGAAATTTGTGTGTGTGTGTGTGTGTGTGTGTGTGTGTGTGTGTGTGTGTGTGTGTGTGTGTGTGTGTGTGTGTGTGTGTGTGTGTGTGTGTGTGTGTGTGTGTGTGTGTGTGTGTGTGTGTGTGTGTGTGTGTGTGTGTGTGTGTGTGTGTGTGTGTGTGTGTGTGTGTGTGTGTGTGTGTGTGTGTGAAAAGTAAAATAATTATACCCTATACATATATTTATATACACATAAATTTAAGTAGTAAGTTGTTTCTTGCTGTTTTTTTGTCATCGACTTCGTCTTCTTCTTCCTTTTTTTCTTCGTCTCCTTTTCGTTATTCGTTTGTAACGTTGTGACCCATTGTATCTATAGACCAATAATCTACGTTGCGCTACCCTTTCTCAATCTCCCTCGACAAATTTGTCAGAGGTTTAGCTTATCAAATCAGTGATGTTCTCGTACCACCCACTCTGTCTTGAACGACCATGTTTCAATTCCGTTCCGTGGCCGAAGAACTTCACTATTTGCCTTTTGAAGTGTAAGAAAATGATAGTCTGGGAACTCAAAATAAATTTGCTTGGCGTTTGAGAGGATTTTTTAAAAATTATTAAGTCGATCTACAATTGACTGAATTCTAATACATATTTCCTTTATATCGAAAAATGGAATTCGTTGCTAAAGCTAATTATAAAATAAACAGGAATTTTTAGAATAATTTTAAAATGATTTATGATTAAGTAACATAGTTTTAACTAATTTTGTTATAAGTACTTTTATTTACTTTATGCTTCTGCAAGAAGGCAACCCGATTTTAAAACTTTTAAATATTTAAAATATTCTTTCTTTCACTTGGTTATACCGCCCGTGCTGCTAGCGCTCTGAATTTTAACCTACCCCGTCTTCATCCTTCGCTTTTGAATACTCTTCAGGAACTCCTCATTCGTCCTTCTATAATTCTTATTTATTAGCTTTTAAATAATCCCATTTCAGACTTCGCCAACAGAGTTGTATATACCAAATCGGCGTAGCATAAATTGGATACATTTCTGCCCCTTGTTGACACTCCTCACTCCTCTGTTGCCCTGAGACAACATATTCAGTATCGAAACTTGATTTTTGTGTTATAATAATAAAATTCATAATTTTCTTGTACAAGTAATACATTTTATGTATTCTGTCGTTCGTTACATAGAATTATATCATCATCGGCAGAGACAGGCTAAATAAAAGTTAATAATTTTCCAAGAAAAATAAACATTTTTATCATCACATACACACACAGATGCAAACAAACAGCATGATGTTTCACTAACAGAATACTTTGAGGGATGTTCACCTACAGGTGAAAATTAAGAAAACCTGTCTATATAACATATATAGAAAAACTACAGTTTCTCATGCTGTTTTCACTTTATGACTTATAAAATATTTTAACAACAAAGCATAACGCAAATTCTAAATTTTTGACAATAATTCATGCCTTTTAAATTTCAGAACAATACAAAATTTAGATAAGTCGATGGGGAACCCACAATTTAACAGTTTATTTTAAAAATTAACTGTTTCTCAAATAAAGATCTTAAAAAGCGTATTTTTATGTTTAACATTGAATCCACACTGGCTGGTGAGTATATGACAATTCCAGCAGGGATTAAATGTACTAAAAAAACTTAGAATATTGTAAAAACAAGTTTGCCATACCTCGTTAACTGTCAAGACAGCTGTTGTTTAGTAAAATAACGCTTAATAACAATTCACAATGTTTGTCTTGTCGAAGTACTTACCGAGAGAAATTTTGTCACTTTTTTAGATATGATAACAATTATGAAGACGAAGTTCGAAGTTTCAAGATGGAGCTTTCACTCTGACAAAATTGCTTTGTCTCCATACCAGCAGTTACAAACAAATATTTGTGTTTTGCATGTGTTTATCACTATTACCACCAATACCAAAAACCCCACCACCACTACCTCCACCACCACTACTACTATCACTACTACTACTACTACTACTACTACTACTACTACTAACTTACTACTACTACTACTACTACTACTACTACTACTACTACTACTACTACTACTACTACTACTACTACTAACTTACTACTACTACTACTACTACTACTACTACTATTATTATTATTACTACTCGAGTGAAGCGCGTTTCTCAATTTTAACTCGACCGTGTGGCATCCGTCTGTCTATCTATTTGTTTAGGGTGTGCCACGATAACTTTTAATGAATCAAGTTATGATCGTAAAACTTGGTATGCGTCTCCACACTATTGCCCTACTGACCCGTATTGTTTTTGAGATTGATCACCTCAAAAACAGGCGGAGCAGGAGACATAAATGTGAGGGAGTCAAAATTATCCAAACAAAATCCATTTGCAATTTGCAATCCAAACAAATTAACGGCAATTTTAATTAGAATCTGAATGTAGTATTCATTTCTGAAAATTCGAAAACTTTGGACGTCAGGGTCTAAAAGGTTTGTCAAAATTGAGAAAAAAATTGCAAAATCCATATGAAGTATCAAATTAAAGGGCAACATTACCCCTGAAACCATTACTGAGGTAATGCTCAGTAGCGAAGAACGATGGGATAAGGTGGCTGCCTACTTAGTGGGTGTCGTCAAGAAACGATACGAAAATTAAATCAATGCAGGCCACGCACAGACCATGATTGAGCTGCTGCTTATACACGAGGAATAAGTACGACGGCGCTTTACTGGCCGAAGTATGCCTAACACCATGCGAAAGCGATTCCGAGGTGGCCTAACATCAAGAAGTAAGAGTAGTATTAGCTGGTGAGAGTCCTGCATACCGTAGGAGTGCGAACCCTCATGAAACAAACATCAGTGTTCCAGTGTTTCCTTCGTGACAAAAAAATATACACTGTGTGTGTGTGTGTGTGTGTGTGTGTGTGTGTGTGTGTGTGTGTGTGTGTGTGTGTGTGTGTGTGTGTGTGTGTGTGTGTGTGTGTGTGTGTGTGTGTGTGTGTGTGTGTGTGTGTGTGTGTGTGTTGTATATCGTATAAATAACACACCTAATTGTTGTACGTAAATATTTTTTTCCTCTTCATTATTGTAACATTACTGATAATTTCATTACTTTCTCCGTTTATGTAAAATTTTATTTAACGTATTTTAAAATTATATTTCATGTTTAATATTACTTGGATCATTTAAACTAATTCTGTTTGTTTATTAATAAGTAGGTTGTTATTTTTATTTTTAAAAAAACTTGAAGTAAAAAAATTGTTAATACCAAATTCCAAAAATTATTTGTATTTTTTTCGTTATTATGAAACAATTAGTAAGGTAAACACTGCTTATGAATTACAGAACTAAAAACATTCTTACCTTCATTAACAGTGAACGAATGGTAAACGAATGATAATAGTGCTGTACAGAATTCATCATCTTTACAAACAAATAAATACATGTGCATTTAATATGTTTACATAGGCTAAATATACGCAAAGATAGAGTGTAACTTCCTTCTTTTATCAGTTAGTTTATCTAAATATTGTGCACAAATAGACTTATCTGTTTGCCAGCCTAGTCTCAACATAGACATGAGTATAGGAAGTTATTAGCAATGCCAACATGATCCGAGGTGCCGCCGTTAGCAAACAATATAACACTGCTGTCTAGGATGTGACATGACAGGCTAGGATATAACAGGCTCATATGTAAAATGATTGTGTGTGTGTGTGTGTGTGTGTGTGTGTGCGCGCGCGAGCAGAAATAGGCTGTTCGTCCAGAACAGGAGACAAAATCTTAATCTTAATTCTATAAGTAATATTCGATTCATTTAATTACAAATTTACAAATACTTAGCTCAGTTCTTCCACCCACTTAGACAATGTTTTCTTTACTGCTACCAACTAAAACAGTTGAGAATCACTCCTGTAACACATTCTTTGTATTTAGTAATTCTTACAATCTCTTTGAGAATAGCCTAATCGGCTGAAACAATTGTCAGAATTTAAGAATAAGTTTTTTGAAACTACCAAGCGTTTATGTTTTTTAAATCTTTTTATTAAGATAAGTCAACACGGTTTGCAATGAATGAGCAGGTTTTTGTTTTGTTAATTATTTTGTAGTTTGAATGGCTAGAAAATGAAAAAATTGCTTTATCGCTATGGACGTACTACCAAATACGACACAGGCCAACAAACGCTGTTGATCAACAAACATCATAAGATCAACAGCATTCTTCTGAATCCCAAACGAAAGGTGAAATATGTCATACGATGTTTAAAAAAGAAGAGGTCACCAACAGTGTATATGAAAATGAAGTTAAGCATGGAAGGAAATAATAGGAAAGAAAGTAGTGAAGATGGACGACAGGATAGAAAGAACTGTTCAAAAGTATGAAGAAACAGGCGATGTAAACTTATGCTTAAAACCTACTTCTTTCATTCAAAAACTGCAGTAAGTCGACCTATGACTTTATGTAGGCCTATGTATATATAGTTAAAAATGTAACAGATAAAAATTGAAAGATTGAAAGTATTTTTAAAAAGTAAATATAAAAATGTTACACTATAATAGACACTCAAAAATTATTTTACACACGCAAAAATGATTGCATGCTTCAGTCAGTCTTACTGTAATTTCGCCAGTCCAAAGCCAGGAAAAGTGTGATGGGAATCAGTTTGCAAAAACGTAAAGGTGTTTCAATACAATGGATATGATATGGTCTAAACAAAAATATTCAGTGTCTCTACGCGATCCCCCCTCTTCGCATGTCAAATGTGTGTGAAATTCCAGTCCGCGGATTCCTGTCCGCAGTCTTCGCAACATTCCTGTTGCCCGCACTCTTCGTATATCCATTGCAATGTGACGATCATTTCAGCAAAAGTATAATTATCCAAGACAAAAATGCGAATAAATGGTGGCACGAAGAGTGCGGACAACAGGAATGTTGCGATGAGTGAGGACAGTAGTACAATCTGATACCTGAGGAGCGCAGGCTGTGAACTCACAAACGTTTAACATGCGAAGAGTGCGGACAACACCAAAACTTGCTCGCTTTAATTGTGTAACACAAAAACAATTTAATCGTGAGTGATTTTTGTGTTAAAAAATATATATAAGACTTACAACGTTTTACCTACCTCTACACAATCTAAATTTTATACAATGCCTGTATCTACAAGACCAAATTCAGTACGCATAGTTTTATAAGACGAAATAAGCATTAGACACAACAGGAAGGGAACAATATGAACATTTCACGAAGTTATAAAATGATTAGTCCAGCTGTTATTTTGTAAATTGTAACTTAGCAATTTTGTGTCTATAATAAGCCTATGGATACCTATTGGAGATCTGTATTGTACGTAATATTCTCTTACTAAGCCGAAATCAAACATCAACTAACGTTGCGTGTTTTGGACTACGTAATGATTTGTGTATACGTTACGATTCAGGAAAACATAGTAACACATAGTTATCAGTACACACGCGCATCTAAATTTGATGAATAAGTAAAAACAATAACAGGCTGGATGTGAAATTTGTGTGTGTGTGTGTGTGTGTGTGTGTGTGTGTGTGTGTGTGTGTGTGTGTGTGTGTGTGTGTGTGTGTGTGTGTGTGTGTGTGTGTGTGTGTGTGTGTGTGTGTGTGTGTGTGTGTGTGTGTGTGTGTGTGTGTGTGTGTGTGTGTGTGTGTGTGTGTGTGTGTGTGTGTGTGTGTGTGTGTGTGTGTGTGTGTGTGTGTGTGTGTGTGTGTGAAAAGTAAAATAATTATACCCTATACATATATTTATATACACATAAATTTAAGTAGTAAGTTGTTTCTTGCTGTTTTTTTGTCATCGACTTCGTCTTCTTCTTCCTTTTTTTCTTCGTCTCCTTTTCGTTATTCGTTTGTAACGTTGTGACCCATTGTATCTATAGAGCAATAATCTACGTTGCGCTACCCTTTCTCAATCTCCCTCGACAAATTTGTCAGAGGTTTAGCTTATCAAATCAGTGATGTTCTCGTACCACCCACTCTGTCTTGAACGACCATGTTTCAATTCCGTTCCGTGGCCGAAGAACTTCACTATTTGCCTTTTGAAGTGTAAGAAAATGATAGTCTGGGAACTCAAAATAAATTTGCTTGGCGTTTGAGAGGATTTTTTAAAAATTATTAAGTCGATCTACAATTGACTGAATTCTAATACATATTTCCTTTATATCGAAAAATGGAATTCGTTGCTAAAGCTAATTATAAAATAAACAGGAATTTTTAGAATAATTTTAAAATGATTTATGATTAAGTAACATAGTTTTAACTAATTTTGTTATAAGTACTTTTATTTACTTTATGCTTCTGCAAGAAGGCAACCCGATTTTAAAACTTTTAAATATTTAAAATATTCTTTCTTTCACTTGGTTATACCGCCCGTGCTGCTAGCGCTCTGAATTTTAACCTACCCCGTCTTCATCCTTCGCTTTTGAATACTCTTCAGGAACTCCTCATTCGTCCTTCTATAATTCTTATTTATTAGCTTTTAAATAATCCCATTTCAGACTTCGCCAACAGAGTTGTATATACCAAATCGGCGTAGCATAAATTGGATACATTTCTGCCCCTTGTTGACACTCCTCACTCCTCTGTTGCCCTGAGACAACATATTCAGTATCGAAACTTGATTTTTGTGTTATAATAATAAAATTCATAATTTTCTTGTACAAGTAATACATTTTATGTATTCTGTCGTTCGTTACATAGAATTATATCATCATCGGCAGAGACAGGCTAAATAAAAGTTAATAATTTTCCAAGAAAAATAAACATTTTTATCATCACATACACACACAGATGCAAACAAACAGCATGATGTTTCACTAACAGAATACTTTGAGGGATGTTCACCTACAGGTGAAAATTAAGAAAACCTGTCTATATAACATATATAGAAAAACTACAGTTTCTCATGCTGTTTTCACTTTATGACTTATAAAATATTTTAACAACAAAGCATAACGCAAATTCTAAATTTTTGACAATAATTCATGCCTTTTAAATTTCAGAACAATACAAAATTTAGATAAGTCGATGGGGAACCCACAATTTAACAGTTTATTTTAAAAATTAACTGTTTCTCAAATAAAGATCTTAAAAAGCGTATTTTTATGTTTAACATTGAATCCACACTGGCGGGTGAGTATATGACAATTCCAGCAGGGATTAAATGTACTAAAAAAACTTAGAATATTGTAAAAACAAGTTTGCCATATCTCGGTAACTGTCAAGACAGCTGTTGTTTAGTAAAATACCGCTTAATAACAATTCACAATGTTTGTCTTGTCGAAGTACTTACCGAGAGAAATTTTGTCACTTTTTTAGATATGATAACAATTATGAAGACGAAGTTCGAAGTTTCAAGATGGAGCTTTCACTCTGACAAAATTGCTTTGTCTCCATACCAGCAGTTACAAACAAATATTTGTGTTTTGCATGTGTTTATCACTATTACCACCAATACCAAAAACCCCACCACCACTACCTCCACCACCACTACTACTATCACTACTACTACTACTACTACTACTACTACTACTACTAACTTACTACTACTACTACTACTACTACTACTACTACTACTACTACTACTACTACTAACTTACTACTACTACTACTACTACTACTACTACTACTATTATTATTATTACTACTCGAGTGAAGCGCGTTTCTCAATTTTAACTCGACCGTGTGGCATCCGTCTGTCTATCTATTTGTTTAGGGTGTGCCACGATAACTTTTAATGAATCAAGTTATGATCGTAAAACTTGGTATGCGTCTCCACACTATTGCCCTACTGACCCGTATTGTTTTTGAGATTGATCACCTCAAAAACAGGCGGAGCAGGAGACATAAATGTGAGGGAGTCAAAATTATCCAAACAAAATCCATTTGCAATTTGCAATCCAAACAAATTAACGGCAATTTTAATTAGAATCTGAATGTAGTATTCATTTCTGAAAATTCGAAAACTTTGGACGTCAGGGTCTAAAAGGTTTGTCAAAATTGAGAAAAAAATTGCAAAATCCATATGAAGTATCAAATTAAAGGGCAACATTACCCCTGAAACCATTACTGAGGTAATGCTCAGTAGCGAAGAACGATGGGATAAGGTGGCTGCCTACTTAGTGGGTGTCGTCAAGAAACGATACGAAAATTAAATCAATGCAGGCCACGCACAGACCATGATTGAGCTGCTGCTTATACACGAGGAATAAGTACGACGGCGCTTTACTGGCCGAAGTATGCCTAACACCATGCGAAAGCGATTCCGAGGTGGCCTAACATCAAGAAGTAAGAGTAGTATTAGCTGGTGAGAGTCCTGCATACCGTAGGAGTGCGAACCCTCATGAAACAAACATCAGTGTTCCAGTGTTTCCTTCGTGACAAAAAAATATACACTGTGTGTGTGTGTGTGTGTGTGTGTGTGTGTGTGTGTGTGTGTGTGTGTGTGTGTGTGTGTGTGTGTGTGTGTGTGTGTGTGTGTGTGTGTGTGTGTGTGTGTGTGTGTGTGTGTGTGTGTGTGTGTGTGTGTGTGTGTGTGTGTGTGTGTGTGTGTGTGTGTGTGTGTGTGTGTGTGTGTGTGTGTGTGTTGTATATCGTATAAATAACACACCTAATTGTTGTACGTAAATATTTTTTTCCTCTTCATTATTGTAACATTACTGATAATTTCATTACTTTCTCCGTTTATGTAAAATTTTATTTAACGTATTTTAAAATTATATTTCATGTTTAATATTACTTGGATCATTTAAACTAATTCTGTTTGTTTATTAATAAGTAGGTTGTTATTTTTATTTTTAAAAAAACTTGAAGTAAAAAAATTGTTAATACCAAATTCCAAAAATTATTTGTATTTTTTTCGTTATTATGAAACAATTAGTAAGGTAAACACTGCTTATGAATTACAGAACTAAAAACATTCTTACCTTCATTAACAGTGAACGAATGGTAAACGAATGATAATAGTGCTGTACAGAATTCATCATCTTTACAAACAAATAAATACATGTGCATTTAATATGTTTACATAGGCTAAATATACGCAAAGATAGAGTGTAACTTCCTTCTTTTATCAGTTAGTTTATCTAAATATTGTGCACAAATAGACTTATCTGTTTGCCAGCCTAGTCTCAACATAGACATGAGTATAGGAAGTTATTAGCAATGCCAACATGATCCGAGGTGCCGCCGTTAGCAAACAATATAACACTGCTGTCTAGGATGTGACATGACAGGCTAGGATATAACAGGCTCATATGTAAAATGATTGTGTGTGTGTGTGTGTGTGTGTGTGTGCGCGCGCGAGCAGAAATAGGCTGTTCGTCCAGAACAGGAGACAAAATCTTAATCTTAATTCTATAAGTAATATTCGATTCATTTAATTACAAATTTACAAATACTTAGCTCAGTTCTTCCACCCACTTAGACAATGTTTTCTTTACTGCTACCAACTAAAACAGTTGAGAATCACTCCTGTAACACATTCTTTGTATTTAGTAATTCTTACAATCTCTTTGAGAATAGCCTAATCGGCTGAAACAATTGTCAGAATTTAAGAATAAGTTTTTTGAAACTACCAAGCGTTTATGTTTTTTAAATCTTTTTATTAAGATAAGTCAACACGGTTTGCAATGAATGAGCAGGTTTTTGTTTTGTTAATTATTTTGTAGTTTGAGTGGCTAGAAAATGAAAAAATTGCTTTATCGCTATGGACGTACTACCAAATACGACACAGGCCAACAAACGCTGTTGATCAACAAACATCATAAGATCAACAGCATTCTTCTGAATCCCAAACGAAAGGTGAAATATGTCATACGATGTTTAAAAAAGAAGAGGTCACCAACAGTGTATATGAAAATGAAGTTAAGCATGGAAGGAAATAATAGGAAAGAAAGTAGTGAAGATGGACGACAGGATAGAAAGAACTGTTCAAAAGTATGAAGAAACAGGCGATGTAAACTTATGCTTAAAACCTACTTCTTTCATTCAAAAACTGCAGTAAGTCGACGTTGAATTTATGTAGGCCTATGTATATATAGTTAAAAATGTAACAGATAAAAATTGAAAGATTGAAAGTATTTTTAAAAAGTAAATATAAAAATGTTACACTATAATAGACACTCAAAAATTATTTTACACACGCAAAAATGATTGCATGCTTCAGTCAGTCTTACTGTAATTTCGCCAGTCCAAAGCCAGGAAAAGTGTGATGGGAATCAGTTTGCAAAAACGTAAAGGTGTTTCAATACAATGGATATGATATGGTCTAAACAAAAATATTCAGTGTCTCTACGCGATCCCCCCTCTTCGCATGTCAAATGTGTGTGAAATTCCAGTCCGCGGATTCCTGTCCGCAGTCTTCGCAACATTCCTGTTGCCCGCACTCTTCGTATATCCATTGCAATGTGACGATCATTTCAGCAAAAGTATAATTATCCAAGACAAAAATGCGAATAAATGGTGGCACGAAGAGTGCGGACAACAGGAATGTTGCGATGAGTGAGGACAGTAGTACAATCTGATACCTGAGGAGCGCAGGCTGTGAACTCACAAACGTTTAACATGCGAAGAGTGCGGACAACACCAAAACTTGCTCGCTTTAATTGTGTAACACAAAAACAATTTAATCGTGAGTGATTTTTGTGTTAAAAAATATATATAAGACTTACAACGTTTTACCTACCTCTACACAATCTAAATTTTATACAATGCCTGTATCTACAAGACCAAATTCAGTACGCATAGTTTTATAAGACGAAATAAGCATTAGACACAACAGGAAGGGAACAATATGAACATTTCACGAAGTTATAAAATGATTAGTCCAGCTGTTATTTTGTAAATTGTAACTTAGCAATTTTGTGTCTATAATAAGCCTATGGATACCTATTGGAGATCTGTATTGTACGTAATATTCTCTTACTAAGCCGAAATCAAACATCAACTAACGTTGCGTGTTTTGGACTACGTAATGATTTGTGTATACGTTACGATTCAGGAAAACATAGTAACACATAGTTATCAGTACACACGCGCATCTAAATTTGATGAATAAGTAAAAACAATAACAGGCTGGATGTGAAATTGTGTGTGTGTGTGTGTGTGTGTGTGTGTGTGTGTGTGTGTGTGTGTGTGTGTGTGTGTGTGTGTGTGTGTGTGTGTGTGTGTGTGTGTGTGTGTGTGTGTGTGTGTGTGTGTGTGTGTGTGTGTGTGTGTGTGTGTGTGTGTGTGTGAAAAGTAAAATAATTATACCCTATACATATATTTATATACACATAAATTTAAGTAGTAAGTTGTTTCTTGCTGTTTTTTTGTCATCGACTTCGTCTTCTTCTTCCTTTTTTTCTTCGTCTCCTTTTCGTTATTCGTTTGTAACGTTGTGACCCATTGTATCTATAGAGCAATAATCTACGTTGCGCTACCCTTTCTCAATCTCCCTCGACAAATTTGTCAGAGGTTTAGCTTATCAAATCAGTGATGTTCTCGTACCACCCACTCTGTCTTGAACGACCATGTTTCAATTCCGTTCCGTGGCCGAAGAACTTCACTATTTGCCTTTTGAAGTGTAAGAAAATGATAGTCTGGGAACTCAAAATAAATTTGCTTGGCGTTTGAGAGGATTTTTTAAAAATTATTAAGTCGATCTACAATTGACTGAATTCTAATACATATTTCCTTTATATCGAAAAATGGAATTCGTTGCTAAAGCTAATTATAAAATAAACAGGAATTTTTAGAATAATTTTAAAATGATTTATGATTAAGTAACATAGTTTTAACTAATTTTGTTATAAGTACTTTTATTTACTTTATGCTTCTGCAAGAAGGCAACCCGATTTTAAAACTTTTAAATATTTAAAATATTCTTTCTTTCACTTGGTTATACCGCCCGTGCTGCTAGCGCTCTGAATTTTAACCTACCCCGTCTTCATCCTTCGCTTTTGAATACTCTTCAGGAACTCCTCATTCGTCCTTCTATAATTCTTATTTATTAGCTTTTAAATAATCCCATTTCAGACTTCGCCAACAGAGTTGTATATACCAAATCGGCGTAGCATAAATTGGATACATTTCTGCCCCTTGTTGACACTCCTCACTCCTCTGTTGCCCTGAGACAACATATTCAGTATCGAAACTTGATTTTTGTGTTATAATAATAAAATTCATAATTTTCTTGTACAAGTAATACATTTTATGTATTCTGTCGTTCGTTACATAGAATTATATCATCATCGGCAGAGACAGGCTAAATAAAAGTTAATAATTTTCCAAGAAAAATAAACATTTTTATCATCACATACACACACAGATGCAAACAAACAGCATGATGTTTCACTAACAGAATACTTTGAGGGATGTTCACCTACAGGTGAAAATTAAGAAAACCTGTCTATATAACATATATAGAAAAACTACAGTTTCTCATGCTGTTTTCACTTTATGACTTATAAAATATTTTAACAACAAAGCATAACGCAAATTCTAAATTTTTGACAATAATTCATGCCTTTTAAATTTCAGAACAATACAAAATTTAGATAAGTCGATGGGGAACCCACAATTTAACAGTTTATTTTAAAAATTAACTGTTTCTCAAATAAAGATCTTAAAAAGCGTATTTTTATGTTTAACATTGAATCCACACTGGCGGGTGAGTATATGACAATTCCAGCAGGGATTAAATGTACTAAAAAAACTTAGAATATTGTAAAAACAAGTTTGCCATACCTCGGTAACTGTCAAGACAGCTGTTGTTTAGTAAAATAACGCTTAATAACAATTCACAATGTTTGTCTTGTCGAAGTACTTACCGAGAGAAATTTTGTCACTTTTTTAGATATGATAACAATTATGAAGACGAAGTTCGAAGTTTCAAGATGGAGCTTTCACTCTGACAAAATTGCTTTGTCTCCATACCAGCAGTTACAAACAAATATTTGTGTTTTGCATGTGTTTATCACTATTACCACCAATACCAAAAACCCCACCACCACTACCTCCACCACCACTACTACTATCACTACTACTACTACTACTACTACTACTACTACTACTACTAACTTACTACTACTACTACTACTACTACTACTACTACTACTACTACTACTACTACTACTAACTTACTACTACTACTACTACTACTACTACTACTACTATTATTATTATTACTACTCGAGTGAAGCGCGTTTCTCAATTTTAACTCGACCGTGTGGCATCCGTCTGTCTATCTATTTGTTTAGGGTGTGCCACGATAACTTTTAATGAATCAAGTTGTGATCGTAAAACTTGGTATGCGTCTCCACACTATTGCCCTACTGACCCGTATTGTTTTTGAGATTGATCACCTCAAAAACAGGCGGAGCAGGAGACATAAATGTGAGGGAGTCAAAATTATCCAAACAAAATCCATTTGCAATTTGCAATCCAAACAAATTAACGGCAATTTTAATTAGAATCTGAATGTAGTATTCATTTCTGAAAATTCGAAAACTTTGGACGTCAGGGTCTAAAAGGTTTGTCAAAATTGAGAAAAAAATTGCAAAATCCATATGAAGTATCAAATTAAAGGGCAACATTACCCCTGAAACCATTACTGAGGTAAGCGAAGAACGATGGGATAAGGTGGCTGCCTACTTAGTGGGTGTCGTCAAGAAACGATACGAAAATTAAATCAATGCAGGCCACGCACAGACCATGATTGAGCTGCTGCTTATACACGAGGAATAAGTACGACGGCGCTTTACTGGCCGAAGTATGCCTAACACCATGTGAAAGCGATTCCGAGGTGGCCTAACATCAAGAAGTAAGAGTACTATTAGCTGGTGAGAGTCCTGCATACCGTAGGAGTGCGAACCCTCATGAAACAAACATCAGTGTTCCAGTGTTTCCTTCGTGACAAAAAAATACACTGTGTGTGTGTGTGTGTGTGTGTGTGTGTGTGTGTGTGTGTGTGTGTGTGTGTGTGTGTGTGTGTGTGTGTGTGTGTGTGTGTGTGTGTGTGTGTGTGTGTGTGTGTGTGTGTGTGTGTGTGTGTGTGTGTTGTATATCGTATAAATAACACACCTAATTGTTGTACGTAAATATTTTTTTCCTCTTCATTATTGTAACATTACTGATAATTTCATTACTTTCTCCGTTTATGTAAAATTTTATTTAACGTATTTTAAAATTATATTTCATGTTTAATATTACTTGGATCATTTAAACTAATTCTGTTTGTTTATTAATAAGTAGGTTGTTATTTTTATTTTTAAAAAAACTTGAAGTAAAAAAATTGTTAATACCAAATTCCAAAAATTATTTGTATTTTTTTTGTTATTATGAAACAATTAGTAAGGTAAACACTGCTTATGAATTACAGTACTAAAAACATTCTTACCTTCATTAACAGTGAACGAATGGTAAACGAATGATAATAGTGCTGTACAGAATTCATCATCTTTACAAACAAATAAATACATGTGCATTTAATATGTTTACATAGGCTAAATATACGCAAAGATAGAGTGTAACTTCCTTCTTTTATCAGTTAGTTTATCTAAATATTGTGCACAAATAGACTTATCTGTTTGCCAGCCTAGTCTCAACATAGACATGAGTATAGGAAGTTATTAGCAATGCCAACATGATCCGAGGTGCCGCCGTTAGCAAACAATATAACACTGCTGTCTAGGATGTGACATGACAGGCTAGGATATAACAGGCTCATATGTAAAATGATTGTGTGTGTGTGTGTGTGTGTGTGTGTGCGCGCGCGAGCAGAAATAGGCTGTTCGTCCAGAACAGGAGACAAAATCTTAATCTTAATTCTATAAGTAATATTCGATTCATTTAATTACAAATTTACAAATACTTAGCTCAGTTCTTCCACCCACTTAGACAATGTTTTCTTTACTGCTACCAACTAAAACAGTTGAGAATCACTCCTGTAACACATTCTTTGTATTTAGTAATTCTTACAATCTCTTTGAGAATAGCCTAATCGGCTGAAACAATTGTCAGAATTTAAGAATACGTTTTTTGAAACTACCAAGCGTTTATGTTTTTTAAATCTTTTTATTAAGATAAGTCAACACGGTTTGCAATGAATGAGCAGGTTTTTGTTTTGTTAATTATTTTGTAGTTTGAATGGCTAGAAAATGAAAAAATTGCTTTATCGCTATGGACGTACTACCAAATACGACACAGGCCAACAAACGCTGTTGATCAACAAACATCATAAGATCAACAGCATTCTTCTGAATCCCAAACGAAAGGTGAAATATGTCATACGATGTTTAAAAAAGAAGAGGTCACCAACAGTGTATATGAAAATGAAGTTAAGCATGGAAGGAAATAATAGGAAAGAAAGTAGTGAAGATGGACGACAGGATAGAAAGAACTGTTCAAAAGTATGAAGAAACAGGCGATGTAAACTTATGCTTAAAACCTACTTCTTTCATTCGAAAACTGCAGTAAGTCGACGTTGAATTTATGTAGGCCTATGTATATATAGTTAAAAATGTAACAGATAAAAATTGAAAGATTGAAAGTATTTTTAAAAAGTAAATATAAAAATGTTACACTATAATAGACACTCAAAAATTATTTTACACACGCAAAAATGATTGCATGCTTCAGTCAGTCTTACTGTAATTTCGCCAGTCCAAAGCCAGGAAAAGTGTGATGGGAATCAGTTTGCAAAAACGTAAAGGTGTTTCAATACAATGGATATGATATGGTCTAAACAAAAATATTCAGTGTCTCTACGCGATCCCCCCTCTTCGCATGTCAAATTTGTGTGAAATTCCAGTCCGCGGATTCCTGTCCGCAGTCTTCGCAACATTCCTGTTGCCCGCACTCTTCGTATATCCATTGCAATGTGACGATCATTTCAGCAAAAGTATAATTATCCAAGACAAAAATGCGAATAAATGGTGGCACGAAGAGTGCGGACAACAGGAATGTTGCGATGAGTGAGGACAGTAGTACAATCTGATACCTGAGGAGCGCAGGCTGTGAACTCACAAACGTTTAACATGCGAAGAGTGCGGACAACACCAAAACTTGCTCGCTTTAATTGTGTAACACAAAAACAATTTAATCGTGAGTGATTTTTGTGTTAAAAAATATATATAAGACTTACAACGTTTTACCTACCTCTACACAATCTAAATTTTATACAATGCCTGTATCTACAAGACCAAATTCAGTACGCATAGTTTTATAAGACGAAATAAGCATTAGACACAACAGGAAGGGAACAATATGAACATTTCACGAAGTTATAAAATGATTAGTCCAGCTGTTATTTTGTAAATTGTAACTTAGCAATTTTGTGTCTATAATAAGCCTATGGATACCTATTGGAGATCTGTATTGTACGTAATATTATCTTACTAAGCCGAAATCAAACATCAACTAACGTTGCGTGTTTTGGACTACGTAATGATTTGTGTATACGTTACGATTCAGGAAAACATAGTAACACATAGTTATCAGTACACACGCGCATCTAAATTTGATGAATAAGTAAAAACAATAACAGG
This sequence comes from Magicicada septendecula, assembly GCA_034769895.1. Lineage (NCBI taxonomy): Eukaryota > Metazoa > Arthropoda > Insecta > Hemiptera > Cicadidae > Magicicada > Magicicada septendecula. The sequence continues at coordinate 242,141,924 of CM068370.1, read as the reverse complement.
CTGGATGTGAAATGTGTGTGTGTGTGTGTGTGTGTGTGTGTGTGTGTGTGTGTGTGTGTGTGTGTGTGTGTGTGTGTGTGTGTGTGTGTGTGTGTGTGTGTGTGTGTGTGTGTGTGTGTGTGTGTGTGTGTGTGTGTGTGTGTGTGAAATAATTATACCCTATACATATATTTATATACACATAAATTTAAGTAGTAAGTTGTTTCTTGCTGTTTTTTTGTCATCGACTTCGTCTTCTTCTTCCTTTTTTTCTTCGTCTCCTTTTCGTTATTCGTTTGTAACGTTGTGACCCATTGTATCTATAGAGCAATAATCTACGTTGCGCTACCCTTTCTCAATCTCCCTCGACAAATTTGTCAGAGGTTTAGCTTATCAAATCAGTGATGTTCTCGTACCACCCACTCTGTCTTGAACGACCATGTTTCAATTCCGTTCCGTGGCCGAAGAACTTCACTATTTGCCTTTTGAAGTGTAAGAAAATGATAGTCTGGGAACTCAAAATAAATTTGCTTGGCGTTTGAGAGGATTTTTTAAAAATTATTAAGTCGATCTACAATTGACTGAATTCTAATACATATTTCCTTTATATCGAAAAATGGAATTCGTTGCTAAAGCTAATTATAAAATAAACAGGAATTTTTAGAATAATTTTAAAATGATTTATGATTAAGTAACATAGTTTTAACTAATTTTGTTATAAGTACTTTTATTTACTTTATGCTTCTGCAAGAAGGCAACCCGCTTTTAAAACTTTTAAATATTTAAAATATTCTTTCTTTCACTTGGTTATACCGCCCGTGCTGCTAGCGCTCTGAATTTTAACCTACCCCGTCTTCATCCTTCGCTTTTGAATACTCTTCAGGAACTCCTCATTCGTCCTTCTATAATTCTTATTTATTAGCTTTTAAATAATCCCATTTCAGACTTCGCCAACAGAGTTGTATATACCAAATCGGCGTAGCATAAATTGGATACATTTCTGCCCCTTGTTGACACTCCTCACTCCTCTGTTGCCCTGAGACAACATATTCAGTATCGAAACTTGATTTTTGTGTTATAATAATAAAATTCATAATTTTCTTGTACAAGTAATACATTTTATGTATTCTGTCGTTCGTTACATAGAATTATATCATCATCGGCAGAGACAGGCTAAATAAAAGTTAATAATTTTCCAAGAAAAATAAACATTTTTATCATCACATACACACACAGATGCAAACAAACAGCATGATGTTTCACTAACAGAATACTTTGAGGGATGTTCACCTACAGGTGAAAATTAAGAAAACCTGTCTATATAACATATATAGAAAAACTACAGTTTCTCATGCTGTTTTCACTTTATGACTTATAAAATATTTTAACAACAAAGCATAACGCAAATTCTAAATTTTTGACAATAATTCATGCCTTTTAAATTTCAGAACAATACAAAATTTAGATAAGTCGATGGGGAACCCACAATTTAACAGTTTATTTTAAAAATTAACTGTTTCTCAAATAAAGATCTTAAAAAGCGTATTTTTATGTTTAACATTGAATCCACACTGGCGGGTGAGTATATGACAATTCCAGCAGGGATTAAATGTACTAAAAAAACTTAGAATATTGTAAAAACAAGTTTGCCATACCTCGTTAACTGTCAAGACAGCTGTTGTTTAGTAAAATAACGCTTAATAACAATTCACAATGTTTGTCTTGTCGAAGTACTTACCGAGAGAAATTTTGTCACTTTTTTAGATATGATAACAATTATGAAGACGAAGTTCGAAGTTTCAAGATGGAGCTTTCACTCTGACAAAATTGCTTTGTCTCCATACCAGCAGTTACAAACAAATATTTGTGTTTTGCATGTGTTTATCACTATTACCACCAATACCAAAAACCCCACCACCCCTACCTCCACCACCACTACTACTATCACTACTACTACTACTACTACTACTACTACTACTACTACTAACTTACTACTACTACTACTACTACTACTACTACTACTACTACTACTACTACTACTACTACTACTACTACTACTACTACTACTAACTTACTACTACTACTACTACTACTACTACTACTATTATTATTATTACTACTCGAGTGAAGCGCGTTTCTCAATTTTAACTCGACCGTGTGGCATCCGTCTGTCTATCTATTTGTTTAGGGTGTGCCACGATAACTTTTAATGAATCAAGTTATGATCGTAAAACTTGGTATGCGTCTCCACACTATTGCCCTACTGACCCGTATTGTTTTTGAGATTGATCACCTCAAAAACAGGCGGAGCAGGAGACATAAATGTGAGGGAGTCAAAATTATCCAAACAAAATCCATTTGCAATTTGCAATCCAAACAAATTAACGGCAATTTTAATTAGAATCTGAATGTAGTATTCATTTCTGAAAATTCGAAAACTTTGGACGTCAGGGTCTAAAAGGTTTGTCAAAATTGAGAAAAAAATTGCAAAATCCATATGAAGTATCAAATTAAAGGGCAACATTACCCCTGAAACCATTACTGTGGTAATGCTCAGTAGCGAAGAACGATGGGATAAGGTGGCTGCCTACTTAGTGGGTGTCGTCAAGAAACGATACGAAAATTAAATCAATGCAGGCCACGCACAGACCATGATTGAGCTGCTGCTTATACACGAGGAATAAGTACGACGGCGCTTTACTGGCCGAAGTATGCCTAACACCATGCGAAAGCGATTCCGAGGTGGCCTAACATCAAGAAGTAAGAGTAGTATTAGCTGGTGAGAGTCCTGCATACCGTAGGAGTGCGAACCCTCATGAAACAAACATCAGTGTTCCAGTGTTTCCTTCGTGACAAAAAAATATACACTGTGTGTGTGTGTGTGTGTGTGTGTGTGTGTGTGTGTGTGTGTGTGTGTGTGTGTGTGTGTGTGTGTGTGTGTGTGTGTGTGTGTGTGTGTGTGTGTGTGTGTGTGTGTGTGTGTGTGTGTGTGTGTGTGTGTGTGTGTGTGTGTGTGTGTGTGTGTGTGTGTGTGTGTGTGTGTGTGTGTGTGTGTGTGTGTGTGTGTGTGTGTGTGTGTGTGTGTGTGTGTGTGTGTGTGTGTGTGTGTGTGTGTGTGTGTGTGTGTTGTATATCGTATAAATAACACACCTAATTGTTGTACGTAAATATTTTTTTCCTCTTCATTATTGTAACATTACTGATAATTTCATTACTTTCTCCGTTTATGTAAAATTTTATTTAACGTATTTTAAAATTATATTTCATGTTTAATATTACTTGGATCATTTAAACTAATTCTGTTTGTTTATTAATAAGTAGGTTGTTATTTTTATTTTTAAAAAAACTTGAAGTAAAAAAATTGTTAATACCAAATTCCAAAAATTATTTGTATTTTTTTTGTTATTATGAAACAATTAGTAAGGTAAACACTGCTTATGAATTACAGTACTAAAAACATTCTTACCTTCATTAACAGTGAACGAATGGTAAACGAATGATAATAGTGCTGTACAGAATTCATCATCTTTACAAACAAATAAATACATGTGCATTTAATATGTTTACATAGGCTAAATATACGCAAAGATAGAGTGTAACTTCCTTCTTTTATCAGTTAGTTTATCTAAATATTGTGCACAAATAGACTTATCTGTTTGCCAGCCTAGTCTCAACATAGACATGAGTATAGGAAGTTATTAGCAATGCCAACATGATCCGAGGTGCCGCCGTTAGCAAACAATATAACACTGCTGTCTAGGATGTGACATGACAGGCTAGGATATAACAGGCTCATATGTAAAATGATTGTGTGTGTGTGTGTGTGTGTGTGTGTGCGCGCGCGAGCAGAAATAGGCTGTTCGTCCAGAACAGGAGACAAAATCTTAATCTTAATTCTATAAGTAATATTCGATTCATTTAATTACAAATTTACAAATACTTAGCTCAGTTCTTCCACCCACTTAGACAATGTTTTCTTTACTGCTACCAACTAAAACAGTTGAGAATCACTCCTGTAACACATTCTTTGTATTTAGTAATTCTTACAATCTCTTTGAGAATAGCCTAATCGGCTGAAACAATTGTCAGAATTTAAGAATAAGTTTTTTGAAACTACCAAGCGTTTATGTTTTTTAAATCTTTTTATTAAGATAAGTCAACACGGTTTGCAATGAATGAGCAGTTTTTTGTTTTGTTAATTATTTTGTAGTTTGAATGGCTAGAAAATGAAAAAATTGCTTTATCGCTATGGACGTACTACCAAATACGACACAGGCCAACAAACGCTGTTGATCAACAAACATCATAAGATCAACAGCATTCTTCTGAATCCCAAACGAAAGGTGAAATATGTCATACGATGTTTAAAAAAGAAGAGGTCACCAACAGTGTATATGAAAATGAAGTTAAGCATGGAAGGAAATAATAGGAAAGAAAGTAGTGAAGATGGACGACAGGATAGAAAGAACTGTTCAAAAGTATGAAGAAACAGGCGATGTAAACTTATGCTTAAAACCTACTTCTTTCATTCAAAAACTGCAGTAAGTCAGTACTTCCTCCCGGGAGGGAGGGAGAGAGAGAGAGAGAGAGAGAGAGAGAGAGAGAGAGAGAGAGAGAGAGAGAGTGAGAGAGAGAGAGAGAGAGAGAGAGAGAGAGAGAGAGAGAGAGCAGAAGACACGATCTTAATCCAACAATTAGATTAAAACCTAAACCTCTATTTATAGGCAGAGAGCCCGAGAGTAACCCATCCCCATATCCCAAATATATTGTAACAAATTAACTAAATTTGTTTTAATTTTGTTTTTGTTGTTTGTGTTTTTTTATTGTTTCTTAAATTAAATTAATTAAATATAAATTATTTAATTATGTTCTGTGGTGTTTAGCACTTTTTATTATTTGTTTTAAAAGAATTAAGTCCTTTTCTGTATTTTTAAAATTCCTTCACCAGTTAATAGAATTGTCTCAAAGAACAATCGATATGTGAACTTTTCTTATTTGGAGGTTATCTTCCTTCTAGGTGGTGACATTCTGGTAGTTAGCTCAATTAAAATTACGTATTATGCTAATTATTTTTTAGGAATAAATAATATTCAATTTTGTAGTAAATAAGGAATTTTATTAACAAATAGTTATTATATCGATTTTCTATCGACTGATTAATCGACTCTCTCAGGGTATTTTTCGATAGTTCGTACAATTATTTATATTCGGGTTCTTTTAACAGTTATTTTAGGTATAGTCAGAGAAAAAGGGCAAAGTATGAAAAGTATAACGTTACAATATATATCAGCTTAAAAATTAAAAGTGCATATATGACATTTAATATATAACGGTGATTAAAGAAATTGTCAAACCATTCAGCTTCACGGGCAGAGTCGCAATGGATTGTGGGAAGAAAAATGGCCGCTCCGAGTTCAGATGAAAGATGAACGCACCTCGCTGTTTCTGCGTCCAATAAAGACTGCTTTCCTTATGAATTTTCGTTCCTGTAGCTGCGATTCTTCCTTCTGGTTATTGTGTAGTGTTTCTGGTTGAGTGTTAGTGTTCCACTTCGAAAAATTGTGTAGTGTTAAGTTAATTTCACTTTCGTCTGTTAGGCCGAAATTTACACTATTGTTTCGTGGTGTGTTATTACTGTTTTAATCGTTTAAATGTTATATTCACTGGTGTTCTGTTCTGTATTGTATTAATTTAATGTTCTTAGGTGTTTGTTTCACTGATTTTCCGTTTAGAATGTATTTTTACCAGAACTCGCGTTTTTCACTTTAGGCTAGGCTTGTCGCATATACGCCATTTCTATTTTAGCTATTAGGTTAAATTTGACTAAGAGCTCGCATCGAGTGTACTATTCAACGTCTAATAAAGAACTAATTCACTTCCTCCGTCTTCTCATAGTCTTAGCCAAATTAATATTGGCAATCTATTGTTTCAAAATTATATGACATCCTGTGCATTTGAAATTTTGACATTATATAACTGAATATATTTTTGTTATTATTTAAATTTATTAATTACTAAACACATAATCTTCTTCTTCAGTTCATTCTGTTTGATTTGATACCAAATAAGGTAGTTTTACTAGGTTTTTGATCTAAAATGACATTTTTACTTCATTTTGAAAATTATAAGTTTTAAAATTCACTTCCTGTCCTTTTCCAAAATGTTGCCATTTTCCATGTTATATTAATGATTGTATTAAATCTCAGCTTGATATAAAAGGTTTATCTTCCCTTAATTTCTTGTAATTAGATTAATTGGTTCTCTTTTTAAATATTCTACCTTAATAGGTAACTCCCCTCTTAGAATTTTTAGTTTTTTCATTTGCATTTTTAACAATAATTCTCACTATCTTTTTACAAAATCTTCCTTACTTATAGTTCCAATTACATGACTCTATGACTGATTTACCTTATATAAATTCCATCAGTTTAATTGTTTTTCTGTACTTAATTCCTTAATTTTAATGCTGTTTAGTTTTAACATTTGGCCTAGATTTCTAACAGTTTTTACATACAAAGTTTTTAAATAATATTTTTGTTTATACCCTCTCTGACTTTCTATTATAATATAATATTGATTAACAGTTTCTTATTTTAATAAAATAACATTAGTATATATAAATTATACTCTTAATTCCTAACACATGATTGACATTAACAATAGTCTTTCAAACTCAGACATTTTACTCTGGATCAAATATTTTTAAAACACAATAAACATTTTTATAATAAAACTTTTATATTAAAAGGATTGTACTCTTAGATATTTTATCCTTGAGCTATTTAAACTTATTCTAAATAAACAAAACATATCTTTCCTTCTCTCATATACACTATTTCTTACACTAGGTTCATTTTCAGTTTTTAGCTGTTTTTGTTTGATTTTTGTGTTAATGATTCTTCACTTCACTTTTTATATGCCTGCTCTTTCTTTATTCACTTTAATTCTAAGGAATGTTGTAAATAAAGAGTGGCAGCTATTATTTAGAAACTCCTGTATTATCTGTCATGATAATACTTTATCTATTATTATTCATGGACACAATATAAACACTTTACAAAGTTGTATTATTTCACAATTTACTTAGTTTGTGAACTTCAATATTGACACATTTGGTTTATTTAATATAACACAAAACTTGCACTGATCCCTTTTTATTCTTTGATTTTATTTCTAATTAGTTTTATAGTTTTATTAAAATCAAGAAATCTATTTATAGAAGGTAATGAAGGTTTGTTTTTTGCATTATAATTATTTCACATTGTTTCACTTTCAATTCTTACTTTATACACTTTTGGCTTACATTTATTTTACATAGTTTCTAAATTTGATATTTTTGTTATACTTTCATTTTATTTATTTTTTACTTTCTTTTGGGGTTTGGGTTTTTTATAAGAGCACTCCTTCTTCTTCTGGATGCTGTCTTGTTCTGGTTTCTTCTTTGATTTCTTCTATTCTCCTAGTTTCTTATAAAGTATTTCCTCTTCTTATTGTGGATGTTGTCTTGTTTTGGGTTTCTTCCTTACCTACTCCTATCCTACCTGGGTATTACCTTTTTATTTTTTAGTTTTGCAGTTTATATTTATTTACTCATCACTCTTTGTAATATGGGTTTTAAATGAACTTTTACTTTAATCTATGATTATACTGTACGGTGGTTCTCAATTAATTTTTTTTTTATTTTGCTTTCTCGGATTTTAAAATGTTTTTATCTTATTTCATGATCATTCTACCATTCAGAATTATGGGCATTATCTGTCATGCTACAATATACAGAAGAAATGGGTGATCTTCATAACTAAGGTTACGATTTTATAACAGAAACTCCGTCATCTTGCACTTTGAAGAGAACAATTCAAGCATAGCAATTCAAGTGTCGTTTGTGGAAACCAAAAGAGCCGAAAACGCGCGATGAAATTGTTCTTGATGACAAGTGTTTGAAAATGAATGAGGGAAGCAGTTTTCCTTCTTCAAAGGCTTTCTTCAGCCTGAACATGTGGAAGATGGATTTGTCGAGATTAATTCTTTTTGATTATTTTGTTGATCAGTGGCTAGAGAATTAATAAATCCCCTACTGTACCACTATGCTGTAAAAGACAACAGGACAACCACCGCTGTTGAGGTATGGCATCATAAAATCAACAGCATCCTTCTGAATCCAAGGTGAAAGATGGCATACGATGTGTGAAAACAGAAGCGGATGTCAACAACAGTATATATATATATATATATATATATATATATGTATATATATATATTACTATAATACTTATAACTATTTTACCTCAAGATGTATTTTTTCTTTAGGGACATGTTTCGGGAGATCCTGTTCTCCCATCTTCAACCAGAAGCAAGATGGCGAAGGTTGAAGATGGGAGAACAGGATCTCCCGGAACATGTCCCTAAAGAAAAAATACATCTTGAGGTAAAATAGTTATAAGTATTATAGTATTACATACATCAAGAAACGGACTGTAGCAGAAAGTGATTGAAATATATATATATATATATATATATATATATATAATGTTACAACACAAAAAGCCGCCCCAATACCAGAGAAAAAACTATGATGAATTAACTATATTAAACTAATGAAAATAAAATGACTATGACGAGACAAATGACTATGACCCAACCCAAGTGATTGACCCAATAATAAAAGAAAATAAAATGAGAAGGTATATGAAAAAGACACAAACAAATAATAAAGAAAATAAAATGAGAAGTTATATGAAAAAGACACAAACAAATAATAAGGTAAATAAAATGAGAAGGTATAAACTCAAATAATGAAGAAAAAGACACAAACAAATAACAAATGTAAATGACAAGTATTAAAATCAAATAAAATAATCTCAATTAAAGTACACTAACCAGAGTAATAGATATTATATGTTATGAATAACTCTATGATGATAAGTAAATCAGAACATGGAATTTGTTAACATACTAACTAACAATTGTGAATAAAACAATAAAAAACCCAGAAGTGAGAGATAGGTAGGAAGTGAAAGTGATTAAGTGAGTAAAAGAAATCAATATTCGGGAATAACCACTAGTAACACTAAAGTACAGTAAAAAAATGCAAGGTGCCAGTGTAACCCAAAATAAATAGAAAACACAACATATAGGTAAAGACACCAAAACCAGTGATTAACACTATAGTTTAAGGGTGAAAAATACCAAAAAATAAGAATAACCAGAATATTGTTATTATAGGTAGTAGTGATAGTAGATTAGGAATACATTGGTATTCAGGATAAAAATCCCATAATGATTAAGAATGTTATTGTTACAATGGTTAAGTAGTAAAAAATATATAGTAAATGTTAAAAGAAGAATAAACTAAATAATATGAGTGCAAAGTAAATAAAACATCCTATGTTAATAAAATTGTTCAAAGGGATGATTAGCAAGGTAAAATAAATGGTGTTATAATGTTATTCACCAAGATAGTTATTTGTTCAATTAAGTTTATAAGAAGGAATATGGCTGAAAAAAGTAAACAGACCATAAACCTAATTTTTGTGTTATGTTTGATAAGTAATATTAACTCATAAATAAGTTATAAGAAATGGCAATAGATATGAGTAAGGAGATAAAATTTTACAAACATAATAATAATCTTTAGAGTAAAGACAGAAAAAGAAATAAGAGAATAACAGACAAGCAATGATTTTGGTAAAGTAATAAGAACATACAATTATTGTAAAACAGCCCAAATTAATTCAAAATGTAAACAAGTCATAACTGACACCAAGAAAAACATATGTAAATGAAAAATAATCTTTAATTTGTGTAAAATAAGAAGATATAGCCAATTACTACTTAGGCCTATAAAATGCCTAACTGTATAAATCCAAAATAAACAAATTATAAGAAATTAACTATTGTATTAGAAAATTCAGGGCAAGTAACTAATTAAGTACAATTAGTGAACCATATTAAGATGTCATAATTAGATTAAAAACATAAAATAAGAAAGAAATGTAATAACATAATGTTAACATTATTGTCAAAACTTTTGTCATACATGAACAACCCAGCTTTGTGGGATGTCAAAATGATCTTTGAAAGAAAATATAAACAGTTGTGATAATATCTAATACATAGATAAGAAGACAGAAGAATAATAGCCATCAGAAGATATTTATTCATTTTGAATTAAAATTCAAATATTATAACAATAGACATAGATATGATCAACCAATGAGAGTACAGACAGTTGCCATAACAACGGAATGTTATTTAATATAATTCCGTTATAAAGAATTAGTTCATTATTGACGCTCAAGACATACAGAAGCCAAACCATATTCGACTCAATTTTAAATTAAAATGATCAAAAATAAGTCAAAATTTTATAAAATGAGGATGCAAGAAGTCTGATGAAGAATTAGTCAAATCAACAGAGACAATAGACCAGATTTTCATATTCTAAATTAATTATTTAATCCACATTATTCGAAAAAGAAGCCAGACGTAATCCAAATTATAAATGATGGAAGATTGATGATCGTATGGACCCAACCTAACTCAGAACTGAGTGACTCTTCACCCGAATTCAACAGATTTGTTAAGTATATCTGAAATACCAGAATTTAAGGAATAAATTCTAATTAACTTTCCTCACAACGCAAATAACTCTCACTACGAACTGATAACTAAATTTCTTTCAAGGATTAATTGAGAATAAAAACTAAACTTGTATGTAAACAGAAAATAACCTGGGTACAAATTACGAATTCTTAACACACACTTTTTAACACTTAAAAACGAATTGTAATTAACTCTAATAGTATACAAGTACCATTGATGTAAGGTAGTGTACTTTATTATCATCTTATTAATATTTTTTCGTAATCTAAAGAACTCCACGATTGAACGAACTGTAGAAAATAAACATTACCGACAGCCATGTCGATTTAGAATCGTTTCAATCGTCTTAGCCAACCTGAGAAAATTGTCTATTTATTGCCGGAGCAACTTTATTTAATAACAGTATATAATTTTGTATTTAAATGAATAACTATTAACTATTTCACGTTAATAAACTAGTACTGAGTAGTAATAACCATCCTTTATTTCATTATAAATTGCATTATAAAGTTTGTGTACTTTAGCGACGAGCGAAATTGTCAGCCAGCGTTAGACGTCGGCAGCACGACGAACTACTAGCGAGATTCATATGCCCGCCAATTGCGAGGGTAATTTGAATTAGTCAATACCGTCTAGAACGACCGCTCAATTTCAAATTTTTAATTGTTTTCATAAACAATTTGGCGCCACCCGGGAATTAAATTTACTGATTAAAGGACAGGTAAGGTTTACACTCGCGAAATATTGGTACTGGTAATTCGTGAGTTCGCGACGGACATCGTCAGCGTGGAAAGTTAAAAAAAGTAAGTAACCATAAAGTAACGACTACAACGTGTGGGGCTAACACACATAACACACGACAAAACCCACTTTTACAGAGACGATAAAGGTCTTATATCGTTACAAATTGACGCCAACAACGTGTGGCAGAATAATTACATACAGAAAGTAGCGACGTAAAGATCATATCGTTACAATATATATGAGAATGGAATTAAGCATGGAAACATATAAGAAAATAAAGTACGTGAGGATGGACGAGAGGAGAGAAGGAACTGTTCAAAGGTATAAAGAAACGGGCGATATCAAACCATGCTTAAAAGTCATTCCTTTCATTGAAAAACGGGAGTAGGTCGATGTTGAATTTATGGATGTGTATATATGTATATATAATTAAAAATTATAAAATTGTTTTAAAATATATATATTTTAAAAAACAGTAAATACAAAAATGTAACAAAAAAAGAAGACACTCAAACTGATTGTATACACGCCAAAATGATTGTCAGTCTTACTGTCATTTTGCCAGTTCAAAGCCTGGAAAAGTATGCTGGGAATCAGTTTGTAGTAACGTAAAGATATTTCAGTACAATGTACTGATATGACCTAACGAAAAACATTCAGTTTCCACTCGACTCCCCCCCACCCCACAGTCCGAGGTGTCCACACTATTCGCATGTCAAATGTATGTGAAATCACAGTCTCCCCTCTTCAGGTATCAGACTGTACCATTGTGCGTACTCTTCGCATCATTTCTGTTGTCCGCACTCTTCGCATGTCAAATGTATGTGAAATCGCAGTCTTCCCTCTTCAGGTATCAGACTGTACCATTGTGCGTACTCTTCGCATCATTTCTGTTGTCCGCACTCTTCGCATGTCAAATGTATGTGAAATCGCAGTCTTCCCTCTTCAGGTATCAGACTGTACCATTGTGCGTACTCTTCGCATCATTTCTGTTGTCCGCACTCTTCTTATATCCGAATAAATAAGAACATACAGTCATTAAGTTAAGCCGACAAATTACACTACATAAAACATCCTTAAATTGCTTGTCAGATAAACGTCTTACATTCGCTAGAAACATACGTTACTGCTGATTAGATTTTTAATACAAGCTAATAATGTGTTTACACCTAAGAGTATAAACGTCGTCTCTGCTAACAGTTGTCTAGGCGCTCTATCAAGAACTAAAGATGCTTGGCAGACCTGCCTCATTTGGCACCAAAGGAATTGGTGACGCACTGAAAACAGAATTCAAAACTTTTCAACCAATGTTTATTCAAACACCTATATGATTTCAAGCATTCTTTTGAAGATACCAGTGTCTGTTTCAGCTGCAGAGAGATCGTTTCGAAGTTAAAGTTGATCAAACATCAACGATCTTAGCTCAAGATCGTTTATCTTCGCTCAACGATGTCTCAATGGAGGCTGTCTTCACTTGCGACCTTACCGACTAAAAGAAACGTTGCTTCATAAATGGACTTTTCTGACGTTATTTGAGATCACTGCTAAAAACAGGAGACTATTTTAGACGTACCTACAAGTTGCATACATATTACTTTTATATTGTGTAAAGTTGTCATACACATTTAATACTTTTAATACATTTAATAATTATGATAATTACTGCATAATGTATATCTATAGCTTCAGTCTCCCCGCACGAAAAAAAAGCTCTACATGTACACATCAATAATACGTATCCCCCCCTCATCTGGAATAATCACCTGTTATTTGTTATTGGTGTTATAATACTTTCAGCATTCAATAACGTACGTAAGTACTTCAATAAATAACATTTTAAATACTTTAATATTTATTACTTATTTTCGATTTAGATTATATTTTATATACTACAAAACACATACAGAATACTGTATCGTAAAAATTAGATATTTCATTCTCATTCAATATGTATTTTGAAAAATTTAAACATTAATACGTTTCATAATATTCCAATTTTTCATTTCCAAATACGTGTTAAGTAAGAATACAATATACGATTAATATTCACTAAATACCGTTGCACATATTGGAATGAAACTGCGCGCGCGCGCGCGTGCGTGCGTGCGTGCGTGTGTGTGTGTGTGTGTGTGTGTGTGTGTGTGTGTGTGTGTGTGTGTGTGTGTGTGTGTGTGTGTGTGTGTGTGTGTGTGTGTGTGTGTGTGTGTGTGTGTGTGTGTGTGTGTGTGTGTGTGTGTGTGTGTGTGTGTGTGTGTGTGTGTGTGTGTGTGTGTGTGTGTGTGTGTGTGTGTGTGTGTGTGTGTGTGTGTGTGTGTGTGTGTGTGTGTGTGTGTGTGTGTGTGTGTGTGTGTGTGTGTGTGTGTGTTCCTTTATGTCAGGTTTTGTCTGCTGTTGACGTACTGCCATTTCTCTAATGTCTTCGTGAAATTAATAGAAACAAAAACGTCGCACACAACATACAGATGCAGATAAAACACTCCGCAGGTGTAAACAGTTTTAAACAATTTTTGTTTAATTTCTACTCTTCAGTTTGCCTAATTTTTTTCTTCATTTACAAAAACTGTTTTATTTTTTTACTGTTCAATTTAAGTCCTTTAATCTGATTAATTTTTTTATTGTTAAATATCAAGAAGAAATCTTAAGAAAGCTTGAGACTGAGATAACTGATATACTGAATTTCCTGTATTTAAGATTTACCCATATTAATCATTTGATTCTTAAAAGGACTTTGTGTAAATCAGGCCATGTTGATTTTCATGTTGAACATAAATGTCAGCTCTATTAGTTAAAACTAGGAGTACTTAAAAGTACTTAACACAGTGAGTGTGCGTAGGACAATCTGCTTATTATGTAAAGCAAGCGTAGTGAGCTTGACGAAACAAAAAAAAAGTAGAATTTGTGGTAGTCGACAAAATTAATACTTAGTAATTTTTTTCAAAAGCGAGACTGCTAAATAGTCCATGCAAAGTTAGCTTTCATGGAAAAGAAAACACTGCTAGTCTTAAGGAATTCTGGCCTCATGTTTTTGTGTTTACTGAAAATTACAAAAATTTGTATTATATTTATAAAATTGCTTACTTATTTTTAGTAATTAAAATCCTTTAGTTGATTCTTACGTTGTCTCCACTGCACAATAAATTTACATTTAATTACTATATAAAATTTAAGAACTGAATTGTAAGAACACAAACGTATTCTGTCGGTGTCGGTTTATTGTTGGATGTTTGCTAGCGTAAAGTTGATGTCAGATATTGCACGCTCCAGTAACAATGTGAAATACTGAATGCATAGAGACCTGTCTACTGACGAAAGTTTTGTAACTCAAGTTTGTGAATTATGTACTATTCTTTGGAAATTTCTTCTCCAAACTACTAAAAGTGACGTGTGACGTGTACTAAAACTACCGATATGTAACGTGTAAATACGGTATAAGCAAAGGCTGTTCTAAACTCGAGAGGGATAGAAAAGACTGAGTAAACAAAGCATAAGTCTTTTGCAAGTAACATAAGCATGGATTGCATGTGCAAGGCAAAAATCTTATGGCATTACTTTTTGTAGGGTGAATTCTGTGTGTATTTGATTCGTCAAACAGTGGGAAGAGAGATAGCGAATCTTACGCATTTTGATTGGTGCGTAATAACATGTTGCTGGAACATTTTGTAAAAGGACAGAATATTTGGGAGAATATATGTAAACAAAATAGAAAAGCGTCATCAGAAGAAACTATTGACAGCTGAGCCAGTTGCTTATACACAAACATGACTAAGTTATTCGACGGGTAAGTTGATTAAAGAAATTCTAAAGGAAAGACAAGAAATATATTCTTGAATGAAGTGGTTCTGAAAGGGTTTGAAAGTATACCAGTTTTTGTGCACAGGGCAACCAGCGTAATGATAATGATGTTCTAATGACTTCACAATATGGCCACTCACCAATCTCACAGTTGAGAATAAAATAAGAAGAGAAGAAAAAGATAAATTCCACTATGAAAGATGAACAAAACATCGTCTTATGTTTTACCTGCAGTCAACTGATACCCCGTATATCTGTTAACTACCATTTATGTAAATCTAGTCAGTTTTACGTTTACTTGTGTATACGGGTTTAATCAATTAAATAGTTAACATAACTGGATTATTTCTTCATTTATAAACTCGTGTGTAACACTGCATGCGGCAATAGGTTAGTGTTAGGAGTGCATGCGGAGTGTTAGGAGAGACACTCTTTCCTTTATGGTTTCAGTCATACGATTTCATTACGGTTTGTCTTCTCCCACTTTGTCATTTACGAATTTTTTTTGTTTTTCCTAGAAACGGGTAGGTTCAGTCTCTTTCATAAAGTCATGCCTCCTGCTGATTAAAGACTAGAAACCAAAATGCACACATAATAATGGCTCATTTAGATAACTGATTAACTTAACGAGCGATGTGAGCCTGTCAATTTAACTCGACCGCTTTTGAGTGTAGTATACAGTTTTGAAAATTTCAAAATTCTAGAACGTCAAGAACCAAAATGGATCAAAATGTTTTTAATTGCAAAAATCCAGTTCAACCCAAAGCAAAATGTAGCCTTTATTATGAAATCTTTTAACTTTCACACTGATGTTTACTTAAGCCCAAAGATCTCTTAAGTACGTTAAAGCCTTCGTGAAGGGTTTTAATGGTGTGTGTCCACTAAAAGTGAATAACAAAGAAGTGTCGAGTGCAGAAAACTTGATGCGGAGTTTGGAAAATACATTCAACCTGTATATCAGCCGAATATTATCAGCATAATAATTTAAATACTAATAAAGATTGCACTACTGACAATATAGGCATCCCTGTGATTACTGAAAGAGAAACACTAAGAGCTATTGCAGCAGTTAGGGCTCATTCTGTAGCTGGTATTCATGGCATTCCTCCTTTTTTATTTTCAAAAGTCTTGCCGAACTTATTGCTCAACTTCTAGTGTGGCTAATAATTTGTGCCAACAATCTGCAGTTTTTCTAGAGTGCTGGAAAGTTGCTTTGGTGTCACCAATTCCTAAGAAGGATGATCTGATTGATATTAAGAATTATAGCTCTGTGTCGATACTAAATACAATTGCAAAGATTTTTGAAAAAATTATTCATGATTATTTTTACAAGGTACTGAACTTAGTCTTAGGTTCACGTCAACATGATATCATGACCAAAAGACCCACAGTGACAAATCTAAACGAGGTGATGTCCTTTGTGGCTCCTGAAGTGGAGAATAGAAAGCAGGTGAATATCATATATTTTGATTTTATGAAGGCTTTTGATATGGTGCCCCATGATATTCTGCTAAGGAAACACGCTTGCTATGGTATTATGGGCTCCATGTTAGCGTGGACCCAGACTTACCTCGCCAAAAGACTCTTTCATGATAAAGTAGCTGGGGAGATTTCTAAACAATTTTTTAGACATATCAGGTGTTCCACAGGAGTACTATTTTTTATCTTGTTTGTCAGTGATATTGAAAAAGGCGTTGATTGAAATATGTTAATCATTGCTGACGATTTGAAGCTGTGTGCGAAGGTGAACAATTACGAGGACTTCGTTGACTTTAAAAATAATGCTGATTTGCAAAATAAGTGGTAAGTTGCAAATTGCATCTGCTGAACCTGGTCAAGACATTGGTCATAACTTTTTCCCAGAAGGCAATGTTAATGAAATATGACTACTATATTGCTGGTAGAAGTGTATGTCGCGAAAATTCAGTTTGAGATTTTGGTGTAAAGTTGACACCAAATTACTTATCACTAGTCATGTACAGTATATATAATAACTTCTAAGGCAAGGAGGAAGTTAGAACTGCTTCTGTGGGTAAGTCGTCATTTCCAGTCACCTAATACCATCCTGCGGCTATACCAAATCATTGTTCGACCGATTCTTCAGTACTGTTCCGTGATTTTGGGATACGTAAAGGACGACACCGATCGGAAGATTGAGGCAGTCTGAAAACGAGTTTTTCTTATCTACAGTATCCTGGAATCAGTCACCATTTTTCGTCGTATGAGGCCAAGTGTAAACATTGGGACATTGTGATCCTTATCAACAGAACACTACAAGATGCGTTATTTATGTATAAGAGTATTTACGGCCTTATTGAGGTTTACAGGTCTCGGGGGTCGGTTACAGAGTTCCTTAAGTAAGATAAAGAAGCCATATAATCTTCAGGTACTGGCGGCAGAGTGTGTTGGCTCCAATGTCGAGATCCATCAAAATGACGAATAGGCTAGTGTTTGTGATAGTGAAGGCGTTAACTGTTTCAATAAAAATATTAATGCCTTAGGAAGAATGTTATTAAGATACTGGAATGAGATTTTTGGTAGGACATCTGATCAGTTTAGAATTTTGTGTTGTGTATAAATTCATGTTATTTGTTGTATGTTTTATATATTTGTAGTACATTTTCTTTCTTCTATGGCATATCGACGTTCTCCTTGAAATACGTCCCAGTTAGGTAGAGTGCATACACCAAGATATCCATACTGTTCTATGAACTCTCTTCACATCATAGGCTAATACAGTCAATTTGCTTCCCTGCGAGATAGTAATCTACAAGGAATGGCTATAAGGGCAAATGTGGAGACTGTCACTAAAAAAATTAACTTAAAGGGCACTACAGGACAAAATTTTATCTTACAACTTTAAGAAAATTATAAAAAATTATGTGGGGGATCAAACTATAAGGAATTTTATACAAAATACAAACTCGATAACTTTAATAACTTGGTAGAATTAATATATCTCAACACACCTCGAAAATTGTTGATTGCCTTCAGTACATTTGTAACATACGTTTGCAAATAAACTTTACATATTGTTATCAGTTATGAATATTAGATGTCAGAGAAATGTATTAGGTATGCCTATGCCTATAGATGTCAATGGTGACATACATAAAATTAAAAGCTAGAATTAAATTGTTTGCCATTTAGGCATTATGGTTATAAATTTAATTTTCAAAAAATTCAATAGTTTGCAAATTTTTGTTTATTGTATGACTGTCTGTTTTACAATTGTTATTTTGCTAACGAAAATAGTATCGTTATCAAACTATTATCTAATAGTTTAGATTGAAAAATTATCTAAACTGATGTTTACCTAATAATAAATGTATTTCGTTCATAATAGTGAGGGATTTCTGCAACTCAGGGAGGTTTCTAGTGATAAGGGGAATTCCAGTGGAGAGAGTTCGCTGGTTTAACGTAAATCGTAAGCTGGTTTATCCACTCCAGATAATTTAGCTTAAGTTCACGCTGTCCACAGCACTCCTGAGACATACGAACTTGATACCTTCCTCGAGTGCCTTTTTCTCCTGTAGTGTAGGCTACCTGTCTGAGTTGGGTGTATTCAAAGTTTATTTCACAAGTATATTGGACAATTAAACGTCGGCTGAGATCCTTTCAGTAGAGGCGTTTACTAGCGAAGGATACCACAAACTGACTTGCACCGCTTCGTCTAAAGACTAGATTACATGCGTACCTACGGGGGAGAAACGAATCCAAACCGTATCGGGTGCAGAACCAACGACCGAGTTTAGGAGGTAGCGTTTGCGAACAGGTAAACAGTCAAACACGTTCCCCATTCTCTCTGCAGGTTTTTATGTTTTTGTTTCCCCCTCCCACCGCCTCCCTCACATTTTTTCTTTCTCGTTTCCCTGCCCTGGAATCACGTTTAAATTTCCATCACATTCCCGTAAAATACAATACGTTACCCCGCGCAGGCATATATTACATACTGTAGGTGTCCCTAATTATTATTATAATAAAAAAACAAACGTTAATCATTGGTGATAATTAAGCCGTGGGTATACATGAGCACGTCCCACGCGTCAATGTGACCTTGCCAAAAGTTGATGTAAATCATAACTTGTGTACGTCTGTTTACATTCACTTCTTGGAAAACGTCGTATGGAAATTTCCTAAATAATTAAATTGACCGTGTTCCCCACATACGAATATTGGGTTGACTACTCCATACCTTCCGTCAGCCATCCATTGATGGTCTTTTCCTTCCCATGTATGTTTACCGTCAATTTTACTTCACGCATACACGCTAGTACATAAATCGATTCCATTTACGTAAATAATATTATTACGAACTTTAATTTTTATTGTACACTACCATATCTCACTTCATTAATTTTGTTAGTCAGATTCTACATTTTTCGTAACCACTGCTTACTAAATCCAATAGTAGGCAATACTTAGAAAAAGCCACTTTTAGATTGTAGTAAACTATGATATGTAAAAGATGATAACGCATTACTATTGTTACAAGTATAACATCATTTACCGTATAATATCATTTCGCTGCCACTCAAAACTGCATGAACCATAGACTTTATATAATCCTGTCTGTGTCTGTATTAACTTTGCTTGGATAACAGTTGGACGTATACAAGAAATTACTTAAAGTATCTGAAGACACTGTTTGATCAAAAGGTACACGTGAGTCAGAATTGTTGGTTAATGTTTTCAGGAAGCAAAGTCCGAACAAAAAGTGAACCGGACTCCAGACTGAGAAACACCTGACACCAGAACATGCGAGTAACAGCTACTGTCGCAGCGATACGAACAGTCACTGGACACCACCGCCTGGCAGCTCACCTCTGTAGGCTTATGTTTCACAGTTTTCGATGTGTGGCTTGTGTGAGAACACGGATTCAGTTATGGACTGAGAAAATACGATTACGTTCAGTGCTCTCAACAATATCGTGAACTCTCCTAGTTCACTCTACAAGGAAAAAGAATAAGAGCGACATTGTACCAGGATTCTTGATTATTGAATAAATAAATTATAAATGAATGTCACCAGGACACGAGAATAAGAGGAAATAGTTTGCACGTAAATGTCGACTACATAATTACTAATTAATTGCATACAGTACTGCCCTATACGTTACAAGAGTAATACAAAACTGTTAACAAATATTTTTCTCGAGAAAACGTCCGTTGGACAACCCTGGAACACATGCATTCGTTGCATAACTATGATATGTACGTACTTGATACGATATACACATAAACATGTAAATAAGGTAAAGGTACAGTGCGCTACCATTCATACAGTTTGACATAATGAAAATATTAGTCTGACACCGAGGACAATTTATGGACTTCGCCTCTAGTGTGTGTGTGTGTGTGTGTGTGTGTGTGTGTGTGTGTGTGTGTGTGTGTGTGTGTGTGTGTGTGTGTGTGTGGGTGTGTGTGTGTGTGTGTGTGTGTGTGTGTGTGTGTGTGTGTGTGTGTGTGTGTGTGTGTGTGTGTGTGTGTGTGTGTGTGTGTGTGTGTGTGTGTGTGTGTGTGTGTGTGTGTGTGTGTGTGTGTGTGTGTGTGTGTTTATCTCGATAACCTTTATGAATCGGTTTAAATTAGGGTTATAGAAGGTTATACTTGCCAGCGGACAGTATTAAATGTCAAAGACACTGCCAGATCGTTAGTACATATTATGGTCGGACTCAGTACTAATAAGCTCGTATCGGCAGCGGCTAAGGTTTATAAAATGTCAATTAAATCCTGTCTCGCAATGTGACGTTTCGTTCATAAATTCACGTTTTATATCGCTGAAAAAAATTACTGCTCGGTTCAACGAGACGCCTTTAATCCTTATCAAAAAAATTGTCTAATGTTTAAGACAAAATATAAGCAATGGCGTAATTCGAAGGTAGACGTAATTAAACTTCTTCTCTGGTGGTACACTTCTGCGGTATTTTTTTTTAAGTCTCGGTCACGGTCCTGAGCCATCGTTACTCAATTCCTGATGCCTACTTCTCTACTCTTCCAATCTTCGAACCGTTGGCCTATCTTAGTCAGGGTTGCCTTCTATATCTGGCGACAGTTTATACACGTTTATAGAAGTCGTACTTAAGGCGCTTTCGTCATACACCATTCTTGCAAATAGAAACTAAGATCCACAGTACCTGTCTTTCAGTTGTGTTTAACTGGGTTTCATCATTTTTCATATCATCCAACTTTCGGAAACATACAAAATTTCAGAGGCGTAAGTGACCACAGATGGATGGTAAGTTTACTAACTTATATCCATGAGTATGGATATGAACTAACGTATATATAGATGTGTGTGTGTGTGTGTGTGTGTGTGCGCGCGCGCGCGCGCGACATGATATGTATGTATGTATATGCTACTACCGGTATGTGTAAATACGTGTAAAAAAGGAAATCGGCCGAGAAAGAAATATTTGAATTACATGCAGATGATGACAGTGGCGGCTGTGGTGGTGGTAGTGGTTTTGGTGAGCCCCCAGACAGATATACATTTAGTGAGACGTACGAAATAAGTACAGTACTACAGGTGTTGCGATGTAATATTCAGAATTGCTTGAGAGTAAATTTGATTTAATAGAATAAATTTAGTGATTTTTTCAGTATTGCAGAATATTTGTGAGCTGTAGTGGATACGGGATTCTTGTAACTGGAAAGAGAATGTGTTGAGTTTGAAAAGTGGATAAAAGTAATTAAATTTTTACCTCTTTAACAATCAAATTGCATTATATCTTGTGGTGCCTTAAGAGTTATGATGCTCTACTGTATCGTGGTGGGGACACATTCAATGATACGATGTTTCAGCCTTATATCAGATATGTTGGCCACTACGTCTGTAATATTCTTGTATTGGGCTGTTCCAGTAAAACATTTAATAAAGCATTCGCATGGTTATTCATATTTTCATAATCTTTTATGCTTCTTATTTTTTTGACATCCATGACAAAGGTAAACGTTATCTTCTTATAGGATTTGATTTTCTCACGTACAAACGAACAGCTCTCATACCTAATACTTACATAATCTCCTATGTGTTAACCCAATTGATTTTCTACCGTGTAAAACTCATTACTAAAACTCGTGACTGCTTAACTGTCTCTTGTTTGGATTTCATTGACCTTGACTCGTTCAATATGGTGAATTGCCCGTTTTCAATTCCTTTTTGGTGAGCGTCAAGTGACTTCAGAATTGGTCGCCAAGGAAGTCGTGCGTATCATTTACGATGCATTTGACTTAACATCGACAACTACATTACGAAGAAGCAGTGAAACCCGCTAACTGGTTGGCGTCGTCGAAGGAAGTGGTGTTCAGCCGGAACGGGCGGTCGGACAATCACTTCAACCGCGACACGGCGCATTACCAGAATAGACAACTACAGTAGCATTGTCAATGGGCTGACATCAGTCAGGCAGATCGTACAACTCTGCCAAGTGTTTTAATTGCCTTACGATACTTACCTTGAAATCCTGTGTTGACACTTATAGTGATGACATTGGCAGAAATGAAGTATTGAGTAAAGTAGGTACAGAAAAAACTTCTGATAAAGCGAGCTTATGAAATGGACTCTGATCGAGACCTCGGCGTAAAGCGAAAATAGCAACTGAGGTGTTCTCGAAACGTGAGTGCAACAAACAGTTCACCAATTCTGCTTCATCAGTTGACCCAGTGGCGGACAAAGTGTAAGCGATTCCCGGAGCGGAGTTTAAATCTGAGGCTACGGTTTTTTATACTATTTAGTAATACGTACGTAAATATTTTACTTATTACTTATACATGTTGTCGAATCAGTAAAAGAATACGTCTAACACGATAAAACCCAGAGTGATTCGTTTACAATTAAGCTACATAGAAATTAAATTAGGTTTTCGAGGCTTTATTTTATGAATTTTATCATAATTAAAACCAAAGAAGATGCAATTTTTGTCTATAGAAAGTTTTCAGTCTCTCCTCACTTATCGATGATCTAAGATAAACTTTTGTTAATTTAAGTTTTGAGAAAAGTTTTTCACTTGAGGTCACAGCCATGCAAACTTGAAAAATTCTGAAGGATGAGACGTAGTTTGGGAACTGATTAAGTGAAGTCCCATTTGACACTAAACTGAAGAACTGCCTTGCCCGTCCATGTAACTACTGGTTTTGCGGTGGCATTAATAGCGCTTGCATGTCGTCAGAGACTTTTTACTTCTCACACCAAGTGCCCTGTATCCAAGTGTATCCAAGTCGCCATGCATAAGGTAGTGATTTTCTAATTTATTATTAGACGCTTCAACAAAGAATTTCGATTGTAAGATATCAAATATAGTTAACAACTCCTCCATGGCAAATGACTTTTATTGAGTAATTCGACCTAGACATTAAAATATCGACCTACAAACTTGGAGAGTTAAGCCAACATCGTCTGGTAATTTACACGATAGGTTTTTTTTTCAGTTTTTATCGATCGCGTCTCTTAGTGTCAGCGCTCATTACTACACGTTTTTGAGCACCAAATTTTAAACCTTGGTCGACTAGCGCGATTCATTCCTCAACAAGAACTGTTTGAGTTTTATTTTTGTCAAAATCATACCTAATGTGTTTCTGAGTGGCGCTTGCTAATAGTTTTGAGTGGTACCAACTCCTTCTGAAACTCCTCGTATTCCGTAAATTACATACTACGTGCTAGCTGCTGATTATATCCACATTTTCTCTCGAGGGATCACACATTTCTTCTAATGTGTTAACTGTTTGTTCTTGTTTTCTTTTACAGCTTTTATAGAATTCTCAGAGTCGAAAGCGAAATACTTTTTTGTTTTAGAGTATCAAATGGGGAAACAGGATTATATTGAAACGTTGTTGAAAACTAAAGGGGCAGTGACGTAACTAAGAGCTGTTCGTGAGGGGGTGATGAGACTAGCTTGAAGGTTGGACTTCCCTTTATTGTGTTATATTAATTTACGAATAATCTTTCCTTTTAGTTATATAGTTACGTGTAAGCCTTATTTTAACACACAACTGGTTTAGAAATAGGCCTGTGTTAAGTAAATATGGAATTCTGCTGAAATTTCTAATAGCTCTGGGGGTGGTATTGATCCTCTGATGCCCCCCGTATTACGCAAGTGATACGGAACCCCTTTCTGAAGGAGCCAGTGGGGGATCCCCCCGTCACCCTCACCTTTGCCCGCGACTAAGGTAACCATTATGGTTCCGTTCTAAATTAGTACAGTATAATGCTCTTGCTGGTCCTTCAGCTGTCAAGATTCAGCATCACATAAGAGTGATGGTATACATGTATAGTATCATAAAAATTAATTCTAGTACGTATTAGGACTTATGTCTTCTTCTATTTGTTCTTATATTGGCGCGTGTAGCTGACCCTGGCCTTCTCAACCTCTGCGAAAAACTTTGGGCCACTGAAATTCCAGAACTGGATTTTATTTACATGGCTTGGAAGACGGTTGACTGCACCAACTCTAACCTGAAAACCCCGTTTTTCAATTTCATCTACCCTTGACATCTCCTAGAGAGTTTCTTCCGCCGTGGCTCATGGTATCTCTGTCTCTGTTGCCAGTAGTCTAACGTGACATCTATGTTCCGTATAATGGCATACCATGTTACTCTCAGGCTGCCCTAGTAGATCATTGTTTTCTTATCAGCCCACCGATGTATACCGATGTAGAAGTAGTCTACTACCATCACCTCCACTCAGCTTAATCCGGTCTCTGTCTGTAACTCCCTTGCTGTTGCCTCGCTCTATACTTTCCTTTACCTAAGTACCATCAGCTCCACAGAACTATCACCCACAGGTTAAAAGCCCTCGGACTATTCTTGGTGACCCGTCATAATTTCTGTTAACTCCCCTGCAGCTTACCTTCATTCACCCCGTTTCCCTAATTCTCTTCAGGGACCCCTCCTAGCACGCTGAACAAGCTGCATGCCGCCGGTAAACGACCCCTAAAGACGTCTGCTCACTGTGTCCGAGACTGGTGACACCTGTGCCACGACATAAAGACTTCTTCCGACAAAAAATCAATGTTGGCGGTAACCTTTTCCAGTATTAGCCATCAGTCGACGAACCAGCACAGCTATCTTCTAGCAGTCATTGGGCTCGACCCAGGTGCTGCAATCAAGCAAGAGTCCCCAAGACACCCCGCTCCAACAATGCAATCTCAGCTCAAAAGGCCCCACCGTCACGTATGTAAGATTGTGTTGTGACACAGAGTCAAAATGTTTTCTCTTGTCTGAAACCGTATATTCAATGTGAGTTCGCACCTATTCGTACTAAGTGTAGAATAATATTTAAATTACACAAAATTACCAATTTTCCGTCTTATAACTTCGTCTTTACATTAACGCGTTTGAAAGACATGCCTATTATCAGAATATTATTGCCCCTTCCGTAGCCGTCAAAACGGCGTGGCTCATAAAATACACACATAAGTGTTACACAACACACAAACATTCCTGCAATGTGCGTGAGATCACATGCACCACACAAACGTTAAGCACTTACTATTTTGTTAGTATGCACACATATTAGGCCTATATGTGTTCTTGTGACAGTAACGTATCGAAAGCGGTTTGGAAATTCGTTCGTAGTTTCATCCTACGCTTTTTTTTTATTTTTCAAATACCCTGTATATATCAGATTTTTCAACCGCAATCGTGTACAACTTCATTAAATATAATATTATGATTTAGTCCTGAGACAAAATGAAATGCATAAGAAAATCGGGAATTTTATTTATTTATTTATATTTATTATTTAACTTTCTAACTTGTGATTTATATTGCAATATAACTAATGAAACATAAATTTTTATTTTTTTTTTTTAATCAGCACTTGGTTATGTCCAGCTAACAGAGTACCTTTATAATACTCTGTAAAGCTGCCGTGACTGTCGAAACAAATATGATTCAATAAATTACGGTAAAATATAACCAAGTGTTGATTTTATTTAAGTCATAATTCAAACAGTTTCTCAAATACTCATAAAACGATCGGATGCTGTTTGCAAGTTGTATTATAATTACAGTAAATTGGCGGGTTTGTTACAACGGAGTGGTGAATACTGGGACAGGTGCAGAAGAAGGTAATTGTACCTCTCGCAGTTTGGTCAGTTTAAGATAAATTCAGTCGAACAGACATGCGATGCAAATGTAAGCTCCACCACGGCCACCTGCATTTCACTTAGTAGATATCAAAGATACTTTGTTTTTTTTCCATATAAAATTAAAAAGGCCATTGTTAAGTTCTGATACAAAAGTTACGTTCTAGTCGCTTTTTTTACATCTGGAGGTTTAAGCTTCTTAAAATTGGTTTTGTTTTAGAATTTAATATTTAATAAATAAATTAATATTTAATATTTTAATAATTGACAGCGGCTATTTAACTTGAATGGCGTGTAGGCCTACATGCTACAGAAGGGAAAACGGCGATCGATTATAAAAAAATAATTGCATCGGCTGAAAGATAAACGCCTCTTCGTCGACATGTATTTATTACATAAATGAAGTTTAAAACCCCGCATGGTCGTATGGTATTCAACTTTGGGGTTGCTCAAAAAAAAAAATTACTTTTATTAGGTCACAGACTTTTCAAAATAAAGTGTCAGGGAATGCCGTTAAGACGCCTTGGTTCATCGGGAAGCAATCAATTTCCATAGGAATCTGGGAATGGGGCTCTTACCAACGGGTCCAAAGATTTATACGTATACGTGAGGATAAATACATCGTAACGAAAACGCTGAAATCTTCTGTATGCTAACACGGACATTGTGCAGACACTCGGAAGATTAAAACCGTTGGAGTCAAAGCGGAACAGAGCTGTATAGCACAAGACAAAGAGTCATTTATTATTCACAAATAAATAAATATACATAAATTCATAACTAACTGGAAAATCGTGTGTTCAATTTAAGCAGAAATTTAAATTGTATTTAGTTATAACGATTACTATCATCACCACAGTAAAGATCATTGTCACAAATGGCGTTTCTAATTTAGCTATATATATATATATATATATACGACATTCTTGACCTCACGTGGCGTCCGAGAAGTCACCCCACGGACGAGTAGATAACTGCTGTCTCTCAAGAAATAAATTACGCTTGAGAAACATGACAAATTACAAACTCGTGACTGTAAAGCTCTCAGTTGCTTCTCCAGTTCAGTGATAACATTTCCTATAAGTAGTGATTCCTATTCATTAAAAAATAGTGTTGGCAACCGATTGATTAGAGGAATAAGGGGTCGACGGTAAAAGGGCATAGAATCTGGGAATTCTATTGCTCTTGGGGATGGGGAACTGTCCCTAAAAGCAGAAGACCCACTACTTGAACACAATTGTGCAGGATACTCACGATAAGGAAAGACTACTACATAAAAAAATCACATGATATACCACAAGACCTGTGGCATTGAACGATTATTAGAGGGATTTGAGAGAATGGTGTTAGAGACATCTGCGGACGGTTAGTTGAGGGTGGCGTTTGGCGCAGCGCCATAATGCTGAGCTTTACCGTCTCCATGAACATAATGATATTGTAAGATTCATTAAAATAAATTGCCTGAAGTAGATACAGCGCATAGAAAGAATGGAGGAAAATCAAATTAACGGAATTTTGTAGACGCCAGTAGTTGCGGAGGTGTTTACGTAGGCGAGACGAAGCCATCAGTGGGCACGAGAGTGAAAGAATACATCTGCCTCACGAAAACAACGATACGGAGAGATCGACTTTTGCCGAGAATTCCTATACGTCAAAGCATTCATTCCATCTTATTCCACGAGTTACGGTCATAGCGAGACAACGGAGTTATTTTCCGAGGATAGTTAGACAGACAGTAGAGACTATTTAAATTCCTAACAACTTTTAACAAGCTAAGGGATATGAACTGCCTAACGTGTGGAAAGGGTAGGCATACTCAATAAATTAGACAATAACACAATTTTATTTGCTCTTATTAAGTTTGTTATCGCTTTGTTATTGGATTTATTTTGCTATTCATATTAGTTATACACATATTTATTATTATTATTGTCATTATTATGTTATAACTTACTTCATTTTATATTTTATTACTGTATACTTTATTTTAAATTTTTCAAACATTAGAATCGGTTAAAATCCCAGTTAGTCTTGTAAAGCAATTTTGTAAAGGAATTTTTTTTTTGCGTAAAAGGAACAGTAGCAAGTGTCGACTGTCAAAAGTGATGTATGTTGTAGCCAACCAGCCGCCGTTAGACAATAACACGTGCGCCACGTTAGCGACGAAATAGGGAATTCGGTGACATGAACTAAATATCGAAATCACGTAATGAATTAATAGGTCATTTGTATCAAATAAACACTTCAATTCTCGTGATGAAACGAATCATAAGTGGAACGATCGTGTTAATTGAACAAAGTATTAACTGTTAATGTTCGTGAACAAAGTGTAAGGGTAAAACCTCACGTGAAAGGGTCATGAGATAAATAAATCAAACCCGAATGACCGCGATAAATAACTTTCGTTAAAGAACATATTCTAAACGAGTGCGAAACAAAATATTGTCGTCGCCGGAGTGCAGATTTCAGTGAGAGTGGAAAGTGTAGATTCAAAACGATGAGGAGAGGATCTATCAAGCCATCAGCAATCTGGGACTCGCAGGAGAATGAAAAGCTTCGCAGATAATCGCCGTTTGATTTGGGTACCTACTCCAAGTAAACCATTTATGTATTATTAGGTTAAGTAACCACTGTCCTGTTACTCACAAAGAACACACCACTGAGTTAATTAGAACGTTTATTTAATTTCTTTTGAGCAAAACCGAATCGTAGAACTCAGAAAGAATGAGTATGAAAATATGAATCCATGAATTAGAGTACTTTGTAATATGTAAGGTAGATTATAAATTAAAAACTTAATCAATTACTAGATAAGGTATCAGAGAAGTAATAGATGATTTAGCAATATAATGCATCCTACAGTATTGTGTAGTAATGCTAGAATTAATTACAGAATTTAAAAGTGATTTCAAAGTATCTAAATAAATTATTGTTGTTAACGAAGAATTCTGGTGTTCGAGTCGTATCATTATTACTATACTAATTAATAACAGTTACTTTAGGTAGACGTACGATGATACCAACGGCACCCAATGTATGGAATTAAACAGTAATAGCATTGTCATGCTCAAAGTAAGTTTAATATACAAGGATTCATAATTAAATAATTAATTAGCAAGACATTAGATTATACATTTGCATATGATGTACGAACGTGTGACAAGAATCAAAGTTATAATTATATTTGAATTACAAATCAATAAATAATCAATCAATTAAATAATAATAACGATAGATGAATTCAATTAATATATTTGCATATAATTAAATATATACACATTTGCATATGGCATGTCCAATCGAGGGGCTTAATAAAGCAAAGGCATACGATAATCTCTAAAGATATAACATACAATAATATTTGTATATGTCTCACTTATATGCAACATTAAATGTAATTGCAAAATATCGTAATAAGAAGTTGATTAATTAATATGTTAATTAATTAATAATATTAATCATAAAGATTAATATATTTGCAGTCTGATATCCGAAATGGATTTTTCCGATGTTTGTTTCAAATCTGACCCTCACATTTTTCCTTCCTGTTCCCTTATTTTTGGGGGAGGATCGATTTCAAAATCAACAGGGGTCTACAAAGTAAAGGTATGAATGTTAATGCATTCAAAATTTATCGTGATACACCCCTAAACAGACAGAAGACATACAGACAAATGTGAAACGGTTAAGTTAAAGTTGAGAACTCGATTTGTTGATACGTCTCCTGTCTTGTTTAAACCTGAAAGGAACTCGTTGAAAGTGTATTGAAAAGAAACAAGAGTAGGCTTACATAACCAAATTAGAAAGAATGAAAGCTTTCTAACACAAAACGTACATAGAACATAGAAAACAGAAGGAAGGATAAGGTTGTTACTCAGAGCTCAGGGGGTGCTAAGACGCGAACTTACAAATTTACATTGCACATCTGGTAAGACTCGTTTAAAACGCATACAAAGATCAGACTCTACGAAGATCAGACGAAGAACTGCTACAGCGGGTTTATTTATGCGGCAGCATGTGCAAACGCAATTTATTGAAATGTTAAAACTCCGAGGCAGGTGGACGCACAGTGGTGGAGATTTACCACCACCAAACCAGTAATAGTACTGTATCACCTTTAACGAAACTTGTCCGGTCGGACTGGACTGGACATGCACAACCTGTCCTCGTGGCCACGGCTTACATGATTACGTTCACTTTATTTATACTTCATACGCGTGTGACATTCCAGTTCTGTTCTAGAAACTATCGTCTCACATCAGGTGCATACCGTAAGCGATGTGAATATCCACCGTATATGATGTTTTCACGTGATGCGGCGAATGTCTTCGTATGTATCTCAGACACAACACGGGTGCATTACAAACATCTGCTATAATAAATAATTGGTTTCCCATTAATTTATTTCTTGACGCAATGTTGTTGTCGTTAATCCGTTTTTAAGATTTTCCAAAAGCCGATATCACATAAGGACTAGAAGTGTTCACCCTTGACAACCTATTTCATGTCATTAAATATCATGTCATACATTTCCAAGTCAATACTGAAAATTGTTCTGAAACCGTCAACAACATTGACATTTTTTTAGTAATTAATATTTGTTTATAAGTGTCATAAGTAGCCGCTTGCGAAAATGTCAGCGAATATAATTTGAAAAATTGTAAGAGTGAGACAATTACTTGGAATTATGAAAATAGTTCCTGCGAAAACCGTAAGATAAGAGACTCGGTGTGTATTAAGGGGAGTATCTTAGACCCCATAAGAAAACAACTTATATCGACTGGCCGCCTAGAGAAAATGCACAGTCAAAAATTACCAAAAATCTGAAAACTGAGACAGGAAGGAAGAGGCAAGAGACGACATTTATTTGGGAAATGCCTGCAACGTTCAAGAAACAATGGGAAATAGAGCACAATGAAATGATAGGATTCACCGACTACCGTGCCCCAGCGAAGGAATGAACGGTTTTATCTGTAGAAAATATTTTTATTAAGACTATTACTGTCCCTATTTTTTATTATATGAAATCCATACAGTATGGAAGTAATAAGAAAAGTTTATGATATGAACAAATATGAACATGGAAAGAATAGATGCGTAAGAAGACTTGGTAATGCAACCTAATCCTGACCACTGGTTGCCCACTGAGTTGGTTACACTTACTCCTCTGTAATTCGATAGTATCTTTCTACTTCCTTTTTTGTGGAGGTTGGAAATGTACGCATTCTTCGATTCAAGAGTGAGCTCTTCACCTTTTAAAAAGTAATTGAAGATATGTACGTACTAAAAGGTCCTGTCTTTAAAATTGAAAATTACTATTGTATTTTTGCCTGATATATTTTACATTACATTAATATCATAATAAATATAATAAATTACATGTAATAAACGTTTACACAGGTCCTACGGATCATAAGTTGGCCAACAACTTCACAGCATGCGCAAGGCAAAGGAAACTATTGGTTTAAACAATTCATAGACACAAGCTCGGTGACTTAATTGTATATAATTCGTTTCCTATATTATCTAGACCTCATCAAAGCATGTCATAAATACGAAATACGAAAACAAAAATGAAGGAAGAGAGGAAAATGTAAACTAACGGAAAACGGAGACGATCGCCAGAAGGAATGAAGAGAAACAAAAATAATTGTGCATGAGGGTGGAGTTTTCTTAATCCGATTTGACTGCGTTGGTTTTCTTTCCACCTTTCCACACTCTCTCTCCTTGTCTTCTTCAAAAATGTGGAGAAGACGACATCTCGGAAAACAAGGGAAAGAGCAGCAATCGACACAGTCAGGTCTGGAAGCACCAAGAATGGCGATACACTGGTCTGCGGGAAAGTACATACGACGTATATTTTACGATATTTTATTTGTATTTGTGTATCCGTGCAGTTTTAATTTACAAGTAAATGTCTACAAAAGTACGGTACGAAAGGAAACTACATAGAACTTAACTAACATAGAAAACAATTAAACACCTTTAACTTCAAGATTTCAATAATACAAAATTGCTATGAAAAAAAACAAATGCCGTCTTTCCCTGAGCTCACTGTATTCAAAGACTTCCTGAACAAGTTTTCGGCATTAGTAAATTAGCAGTCGTAGTGAGTGATCATGTACAACACCGTGGGGAGCCAATAAAATACAATAAAAACGTGACGCGAAATTTCCCTGCCGATTCCCCTCATGTGCATCACTGACAGTTCACCTCAACCTGACCAATCAAATCTCCTTGTTGCAGGAAGCGAATTCAATATGTTATTATTCTAGAAACATAATTCGTTAATTGTAAATATCCTGACTGCATTTAAAATATGTCCTAAAACGTAGCCGACAAACATACGGTATGTTTATTTACAACGCTATGTAATATGTATGTACAAGGTGAAAATAGAATCTCCTCACTTTGTTAATTATTTAAATTTTCAGTGACGAAATATACGCTTGCGCTAGGGCCACGTACCGTGAATTTGTGTGTGTGTGTGTGTGTGTGTGTGTGTGTGTGTGTGTGTGTGTGTGTGTGTGTGTGTGTGTGTGTGTGTGTGTGTGTGTGTGTGTGTGTGTGTGTGTGTGTGTGTGTGTGTGTGTGTGTGTGTGTGTGTGTGTGTGTGTGTGTGTGTGTGTGTGTGTGTGTGTGTGTGTGTGTGTGTGTGTGTGTGTGTGTGTGTGTGTGTGTGTGTGTGTGTGTGTGTGTGTGTGTGTGTGTGTGTGTGTGTGTGTGTGTGTGTGTGTGTGTGTGTGTGTGTGTAAACCTTTCTGTAACAATGGGGTCAAAATGAATACAAGCGTATTGGAATGGTTTAGTGTTGACAGAAGCGTTTAAAGCGATTGTGTTGTAATTATTAATGTAATCAAACGTGGTTTTATATTGTTTTACATGTCTGTCATTTATATCGGTAAAGGCTATTGGTCATATAGTAAGGTATGTGTGACCTTTGAATTCATCTTCCATGTTTGGTTCCAAGTCACGATGCTCAGCTGTGTGTGAAGTAGTAGTTTGTGGAAATCCACAATGGTTGTTGAAACCACTTCTTTTTCCAAGCTCAATCCGGAGATCGGCCAAGTGAGATGTCGTCAGTTCAATCTGTTGATCTCCGTATATCTAAAATCCCTGCTATCGCATTTTTGCAGTCACTTTATAAAAAAAAATACCCTTTAGAATTTACCTTATCACCCTTTTTCTCAAATGGTATGCCCAACAGTGATAAGGTTTTCTACGATCTGTTTGTTTTCATTTTTCTCTTAAACACTTCATCGTTGCTGATCCTATCCTTCTGCGATATCCTTTGCATCAGCAGCAGCCTTTCGGGTATTCCTTTGAGTTAGCAGACTTTTTTTCATAAAAACTATTTTTGCCCGTACAGTACTATCATAGATTTAGTGCTTATGGATCTATGTCGTTGGATCTTCCATCCTCTGAGGTTGTACTATTTGAAACCCCAGATGTATAACAGTAGTCTTATGGTTACCTTATTCCAGCCGTCTTCACTTATGCACAGTACGCGCAACAAAAGAATGAATGAAAAATCAAAACAAAATAAGAGATCTTAATATGACCGATGTATATTATTAGACAAATCATACGCAGAAGTAGTGGACAATATGCGTAGGTTTACAAAGGTAACAAACATGTTACCTTTTACACTTTTTATTGTTACGAGAGTACCTAACAAGGTGCTGTCAAAGAGGTAATTAGAAACTATATATACTGTACATAGGGGGGCCAGCCAAGAGATAGGGAGGATCATCTGTGCATGACTCGCCTCAAAAAATTTCAGAAAAAGAAATAATTTTGACACGGGCAGACTCTGGCAAAGGATACAGAAAAATGGAAGAACTTGAGCAAGGAAGGGTAAAAAAGAAACCGAATATGAAATTAAGAAAAGAATACTTAGACAACTTGATGATAAAAAATCAATAAATCAACTTGGTTTTAACAAATTTTCAGAAACTTTTCTGACTTGAAAAAGAGAAATCAAATGGCAATAGAAAGTAAAATTAATGGAAAATAGGCACTAAAACGCTGCAAAAACGTTATTTTAACTCTTCACGTGAAAGGTACTTTATCAGTGTTTTATACCATGTCTTTGTAGCCTATATAGTTTAACGCGCGCGCGCGTGTGTGTTTCATAGGTGAGATGAGTCTTCTGTGATAAAAGTGGATCACCTCACCGACAAGACGATGTGTCTTACATAGTGTGTACAGCTGCAGGAGCAGACACACACACACACACACACACACACACACACACACACGCGCGCAACAAAATATGCATCTTGATAATAACACCAGTGGTATGTTGAACAGGAGCTAGGGTCAGTGAAGGTCGAGGTATAATGTGGTCCACAAGGCCAGGCCCACTTCTTGCGGACCTGCACGGGTTAGCGGGCGCTGCTTACTGTTGTGGTTACGAAACCGATTTCGTACCGCGTTTCGTCCCATCTTAGAAAGCGAACGCTATCAATTAACAACAACAACCGTTCTAGTGAAATCGATGCTATAAACAAAACGTTAACCTACCGTTACACTTAACGTAACCGCACACAACACGTTAGTGTGCGTCGTTAACTGTGAGACACAGCCGAGACCGAATAATCGCATCCAGTTGGTGAATCACAGGTTCGAGGAGTTTTTTCCGAATCAGTTACAAATGCGTTGTAACATTTATCTACATAAACAGGTAAAATGCTACAAAAATACTCATACATATTTCTTGTATTGGAGTACGCGTCTATTACGGTGAGTTAGGTCTCTAGTATTATTATATATTACCTTGCCCAAGTGAGTAAGCATTTTTTTCCCTATGGGGAAGTGAAAAATCTCGAAAAACTATACACCACCAATGAGAATAACTCGAAAAATTATAGACTGTGAAATATATATGTGTCTCAGACCCCGCGTGAAAACGAGTTCCTACACGTACCGTAAAAGTAAAATGTAGCTCTTAGCAGCTCTTTGAGAATAGCTTAATAGGCTGAAACAGTTGTTCAGAGGTTGAGAATAAACTGTGAGACTTGCCAAATGTTTCTGTGTTTTAAAACCCTTTGTACAAGTAAAAGATAGAAAGGTAGTTTGCGTTTAAATCAAGAGTCAACTTGACATTGGGTGTAATAAGTCGCGTAGTAACATTATTTCAAGATAATAGGAATATTAAACAGAAAAGTAACATAAGCCGGCTATGCACTAACCATCCCCGCTGGACGTCATGACGGACAGCAAGTCAAAAACGACAGTGCGTAGCTTTGACATCCATCCACACGTCGTGTATTTTTTGAAGGATGTGCACGACGAAAAATGAGTCCAGCAAGACCATCAGCTCAAGCCGCACGACGTGCGGATGGATCGTGTGTAGTGTTGACGGATGTCAAGGAATCGCGCATCGTGCATGTTTGATCACGCATACGCTTGCTGTCTATCAAATCGTCATTTTCGAGCAAGTACAGTATATGATTTTAGAGCACATTCGTTTAATAAATGTTTACTGTTTAATTTTACTTACATTCATTCTTTAGTGTATGTTTAATAAGTAATGATTCAGATAAAATTTCAGTTTAATATTTAGTTTAGTTTATTCTTTGTTTACATAATACATTCAAATATCATTAACAGTTATTATTTTTAATATTGTTATTATTAATTTGTTTTAATTACAGTTCACAATGGGCCGTGAAATAACATAAAAATTTATCAAAAAATATAAATTAAATAGATGTCTGTGGGACGTATCCTATCAACGAGAACGTCTGGCACGCTGGACGAGTCGCACGACAGTATGGTGTGCACATCCATTACCGACATCGGGCATGCCGGACACCGGCGATGATTAGTGCGTGACCGGCTTTAAAGACAATGTAGACGACTTTAAACAAATTTAGGACCCATAGATGACTAGGCCTAAACCTTAGAAACTATAAGGTTACAATACACGAACCTTGGTCAAAAAAGATATAGTGTCGTCACAGAAGAAAATTAGGACGAGAATAATTTGATACCAAATCTTTGTGGACTTCAGGCAAGCGTATGACTCTATCAATAGAGACAAACTCTACACCATAATGCATGAATTTGGAATACCAGGCAAGCTGGTAAGATTAACGCAAGTGACCATGCAGCAGAATGAAGCCCAAGTAAAGGTGGATAGCCAACTAACTGAACCCATAAATATTACACGAGGTCTAAAGCAAGGAGATGGGTTAACCCCAACACTATTTAATATTGCATTGGAATATGTAATTAGAGGCTTATCAATAAATAGCTCCAATCTGTTAACAAATAAAACTGTACAGGTAGCCGCATATGCAGATGACATTAACATCATGTCAAGACGGATCACGGCAGCTAAAGAAATATTTATAGAGCTTAAAAACAAAGCCAAGGAAGTTGGGCTAGCCATAAATACGGATAAAACAAAAATGCTTATCCAAACAAGAAGGGACCAGGTTCATAACAACATTGAGATAGAGGAGGACACAATTGAAGTGGTGGACAATTTCACGTATCTCGGAGTGAATCTAGCAAAGACTGGATCAGAGGAGCCGGAGATCCAAAGACGGACCATCATGGCTAACAAGGCATACTTCGCATTGCTGCCATCATTTAGGTCTGGGGATGTGCACAGGGAAACAAAAATGAAAATATATAGGACTGTCATCAGACCGGTGCTATGCTACGGATGTGAGGCATGGACAATCACACAGAAAACAGTCTACATAGTAGACACCTTTCAAAGGAAAATTCTCAGAGGCATTATAGGCCCAATACAAGAAAATGGCTCATAGAGACTGAGATACAACAACGAACTGTATCAAATATATAAAGAGATACCAGTTTCAAAATTTATAAGAATACAAAGATTGCGTTGGGCCGGACATGTTATGAGAATGGAGGATGGCAGGAACCCCAATACCCAGGGCTTTGCTGGGTACATGGGAGGGAACGAGACCTAGAGGTAGACCGAGGAAGAGGTGGGAAGATGGCGTTGCAGAGGACGCGAGAGACATGGGGATAAGAAACTGGAGGAGGGTTGCAGTGGATAGAGTGGATTGGAGGCGGAGATTGGTGGAGGCCAGGGCCCGACTTGGGCTGTAGCGCCATAGGAGGAGGAGGAATTTGATACGTATAAATCTGTACTTACAATATAACAGAAAGTTCAGTAATTAACGCGTACGACCTACAACAGATTATATTTAGGTGTCGTCAACTGTATAAATACCAAAGCACCTTATACGAAGTGTGATTCGTTGTTTAATTGTAATTCACTGAGCTCATTAAAATTATTGACTTTGTGATATTATTGGTTACTATGAGCAGTTATATCGTGTTTTTTTTTTGTAGCGCTATCCGTAGAGAAGTTTGTTGAATTAAATATGCGATGAATAAAAATGATTATCGTACCTGAGGCTTCGACGGCCGGCGTCAACTGTAATTGACTTATCTCCTGCTGTTAGGCCGTGATCCACTCTTATACACCGCTACGTTTCGGCCTCTCCTCTGGAGGCCATCTTCCGTGTGCGAACTGACACGGTCTTCGCCAGTTAACCGCAGTACTGTATCAAAAGACCGTGTTTAACTGGCGAAGACCGTGTCAGTTACCGAATCGTTCTCACAATGAAGATGGCCTCCACACGAGAGGCCGAAACGTCTGTTCGTAGCGGCAGGAGTGGACCACGGCTTAATAGCCTGGAGATAAGTAAGTTACGTTATACACAAGGGATTATGTCAATGCCTGATGTCAATTTAATATTCCATACTAACAGGAGAGCGTAAGGTCCTGCAAACTTAGAATAATATGAACTAAAATAATTGGCTTATACTATTGGCTTAAATTTAATGGTCATCATCGTCAGGATGATTTTATACTGCTTACGAAGTAATGACCACTCTATTTAGACACTTGTGACTCATGAAGACAAGTGAGACCGATGAGAGAATTCGAAGATACTCTGCAAAAATTTAATTTTTACTTTATATTAAAATACTCTCATTTTAATAAAATTCTGTTTTCCGCTTATCGCAAATTTATAATCTATTCGCATAGTTAAAAATAAACAAATCGGATAATGTAAACGGACATTATTGGAAGAGTTTTCTACTGACAGCTCTTCTTATTGTTGTTGGCAGGAATATGACATGACAATTAGGCCTGCATAATTAGGACTAAAAATCAAAAGTCTAAACAACTGACACTATACTTA
The DNA here is from genome assembly GCA_034769895.1 of Magicicada septendecula. Taxonomy (NCBI): domain Eukaryota; kingdom Metazoa; phylum Arthropoda; class Insecta; order Hemiptera; family Cicadidae; genus Magicicada; species Magicicada septendecula. The sequence continues at coordinate 242,103,520 of CM068370.1, read as the reverse complement.
ATGCTGACGTGAACTGGAAAATGATTTGCCGATATTACACATTAAACACCGAATCTGTATGGCAGAGCCATCAGCCAACACAAACAGTGACAGTTGATTTAAAATGAGGAATTATAAGTCTACACATAACACATTAAACACTGAATCTGTAAGTAGAACCAAGGACTAACGTCTGTTTAGTATGGGTATCTTCGCTGTTGTCCAGTAATTGGTGGCTAGAGAGTTAGAATTATATTCCAGTTTAGATACGTAGCTTCTGCTAATGCACTGAATTTCTTTTTTCCTATAGTATGGACTTTTAGATCTCGGTGTATAATGCTGTTAGAGACAAACCATATAAAGTCTGCTATTGATACTGATATTAAGCTTTTGGACTGAAAGCGCTGTAGAATTGCCAATGTTGTTCGTACCCCATAGTTGAATCCTAAGTCCACAGAAGTTTGATAATGGCTTTGTATACTACAAATTTATTAGTGAAATTTAACTACGGTTTTCTACTGGGATAACAAAGACAATGAAACATTGACCGCCATGACTGGTTCAATAAATTGTACGCCTTACACGGGTAGAACAAAGTGGTGTGAAAACCGTCGACATTACTGAGTTGAAGAGGAATTCATTCAGTCATGGTACATGATTAATGGGCGATAGACAGACGGATTGAGTAACTGAATGGGAAAATAAGACAGACCGTGCATAGAAGTCGAGGTAGATCTCAAACAAGATGGTCTCACGATCGACAAAAGGTGGACAAATTGGATCCAGACCGAAAAAAAAACGCGAAAAATAAAAAGAATTCAGAGAGACACGTGTACGGCAGTAAATGATTTAAACTGGCAACGACGATGAAGAAATTACATGAGACGTTTCTAAAAATTGTTTTAAATGAACCACGTATTTATTTATTTTTGTTATGCCTTGAGTTTAATCTTTTCATTGCTTTGAAATGTATCGCATTTGCGACCGAGACATCTGGCTTAAGACACAACCGAACAACAGATGGGCTTACACCAAGAAAATTTCAAAACAAAGTATATCAGTTTTATTTTTTTGTAAACTGATAGACCTAATTGTTATATTTTAATGCTTACCTGTGCTGTTGCCTGAATGTTAAATTACATTTTGCCTAGTGTAGAGTGGAGCTGTTTGGAGATATATTTTTGTTACTGTTGTTAATACTCCCTCGTTTAACCGTAGAGAAAAATAGAAAAATTCTCAAAAAGTCTACACAGCCTTTAGTTTGTAGAACGTGGAAACGTGATTCTAGACCCCCTAGAATATTTTGCCAAATTTCCACGTACAATGACAGGAAAACCACGTACATCGACAATAGAGCCTAAATATTGGAATACTTGTTCTAAAACACATTGTGTACGACAGTTTTACATATACAACAAAACATACATTAACTAAAAATAAATTTATTTTTCTACAATAGACATATCCAAGAAATTCAGTTTTGTGAAGACCGTTTTGTGTTCGTTATTATTATTTTTGGCACGGCACGCTTGTTTGTTTACGAATAATTTCACGTGTGTGGGAAATTTTCAAGGGAATATTTCCCTCGCCGGTTGTAATACTGTTATAAGAAGAAGGCATTGTCCTCTGCAGTGACCGGCAGCCGCGAGGCAAGTAACAGGACTGTGCCCTCTCTTACTTCGCCTAGATATCATTTCTCCCACGAAGACGAAAGTTCAAACAACTTCTAGTTTACCGTTTTATTTCTCTTTTCTACTTTTACCTTCTTATTCGTTTCCTTCCAACTTCCTTTTCAATCGATTCTTAACGATTTACTCACTCAATTAGGAAACGTCCACTTCCTCCGGTACCGACTACCGAAAAATCGCCACCATTTAACTTACATGTCAAAAGTGTACTGACCTTGCTGTCTGTGCTGACAGTACCATGTTTAGACAGATTGATTATGCATGGAAATCAACTGGTCGGAAAGGACATTGTTTACAATACAACATGGAACGGAAAGTGGACATTTTAACGAGTGGCTAATTAGCGAAAAAATCATGCCCTCTGTGGTCAGTTTGGTAATTGCAAACAAGTGATTATTTAAACAATACTGGATTCTTGCGTAGATTATCTGGTTACGTAATTAAGTGAATTAACCATTTTTCGTTTTTAACTTATACTTCCAACCGCATATACCTATGACGTTTTTTCATTTTCCAGTGTTGTATGCTTCGTCGTGTTATCAATCTCTAGAGAATATAACTTTTTGTTGTCTTACACCTTTCTAAATAAAGTTGGTGAATTCATTCCACGTCCTCTGTCGGATGTTTTTACTCCAGCTCTACGTAGAATTACGTTATACAACTATGGGCCATTACAAGCATTTCCAACACAAAGATCCTCGAACGACTTCAGATCAAAGCTTTGATACCTGTTGCTAATATTCCCCCTAACTCAGGAATAAGCTAATTCGTCATGTTTCTAGCATAAGAATTATGAAGTAGGAATTTATGGATATCAGTAAAAAGTAATATCATGAGTGCTCAATCGGCACTCAAATATTCTCAATCGGATTCAAATTATCTGGTAGTGAACGTTTTTGATAACGACTCAAGGGACTTCAGTAAGCTTAAAAGGCATATGTTAGCTTTAGTACACAGATTTGTATTTCGATTATTTACTATTCTTGTATCATTAGAATTTAACCGTTTAGACCGCTAAATTAATTGTTTTTCCATTTGACTTTACTAATTGTTATATACATTGTCATCAGTTATTCGTTATTCATACGATCTTACTGTAATGTAGTACAAAAAAATATTTTTGCTATGTACTGTCTAATTTGAATCTCTTTCATCTCCTTCTTCCAGTATTATCTGCTTAATTGGAGATTGACTATCACTCTAAGATGTTTGCTTTATCTGTTATATTACTTTTCATCTGTTGCTTGTTGTTCTTCTGTCCCTGTAGTTCTGTCCTCCCAGTAACCCTGGGAGGACAACCAAGTGTTCCCTTATAACCAGGATATTTTCCTTACATCTGATACAAAATATCGTGTGGATTTACACTTTTCACTACGCACGATTTATTTTACTTCCATTTAATGTATTAACCGTCCTTCTGACCCTTTAAGTTCAAAAACTTTCATGTGTTATGATCGCAGTTTATGGAATTTTATACGGTACTTTTCAAAAGCCTCTCAAATTGCTTTAATTCCATGTTAAGTTTCACGCCTCTATTCATTCGCTGTCCAGGTTTCCAGGTTTTGTACAGAAGTATCCATCATTCGTCTTCCCTCGTCTGATAATGTTACAAATTCTTCGTTAATTTGTCGTACTTCGTGCAAAGAAAATGCTTTATTATTCATATCTCGTCTCCTGTATAAATCAACTGTTTATTAAATATTACCACAAAGATCAAATTATTCAAAATTTTAATTTCTTGTGGATGTATGCAAGAAAGCGTATCCGCCTAAAGTGTTTCTTCATCACCACTTTGAAGACGAGAGGATTTGCAGTACAACAACATTGTTTAACTATGGACTCTGAAACCAGGAAATTTATCGGAAAAGTCATCGTTTGCACTGACTGTGAATAATTCATAATTTTACTTACGATTTCAACTCTTCATTTTCGTCTTGCAACGTCCGGCGGAGATTGGTGGATACCCACGATCCATCAGGCCAATCTGTTGATTGGCTCTGCTTAAAATCCCTCTAGTAACTCAAACTCATTTCTGCAGCTACTCCGAGGACTTTTTCTGCCTACCCCTATCGTTTCTCCTCTAATACTATATTATAATCATGTAGCTATTGTATCTAATTAGGGCTCCAGAAAATGTTATTCCCTTCTCATGATCCTGAAGATAGTTCTCAATTTTAGTCACAAGAGCTGTATGATATGTAAGTCTGAGCGCTGTGAGTACTTTACCCCCTCCTTTTTTAAACATTGAAAACTGGCAGGACACTTGGTCAGGCACAGTGTAACTGAGGCTCCGTTATACAAAATTGTATACTCTGGGAAACGATAAGTTTACAGAGGACAGGAAGTACGGAACTGGAGTCATTGTAGACAGTCTATCCGTTGTGAAATAAACTCGAACCCAGAGAAGCCCGTTGTCAACTTACATTATACGAGTGGACTTAAGGAGATCATATGTAGCATAATAATTATAAAAATGACAACATTTAAGTGTTGACTTTCAACATAAAAACCTGGATTAACAAAGTTCACTGACGCACGAAACCAGTCAGTTCATGTCAGCTTTAATCCGTGCGGTAAAATATGTATAGACGACCAACAAACTGCCCAGTCGATCTCGGACGTGATTGTTAACCTAACACAAGAATGCGGTAACTGAAGCGCGCGGCAGAGAAGGAAAATAAACAAAGAATCGAATAACTTTGGAACAAAACGAGTAACGAGACCTGACTCTCAGTTGTTGTCGTCGGACGGTATTTAAATCTAGACGTCTTTGTCTAGTTACGATATACTCTAGTTAAAAAGGAAATTTATGATCCAGTAGGCTGAGATAATTATACACAGGGGGCTGTGGTCAACAAACATTGTGCCTTATAAATCACGGTATTAACGTGTGTAACATGAGAAATGTTTGTTCGGCCGGCCGGCACAAACGGGACTACATAAATAAATCTTAAGGAAATATACAAACAGATATTAATTGTTAACTAACTGAACAGTTACTACGTATACGATGTTGACCTTATTATTACTGTGTGGGAGCTGTTTCTTATTTTTCTCCGTCTTTATCTTGTTATACTTTTTCTTCGTATTATTCTTCCTAATTCCATTTTGTTTTCTCTATTCGTATTCTTAAGTTATATCCTTCCCTTCTTCTGCTCATTCTTTCCGTTTTAATTCTGAAGCTCCTTTTACGATGATGATATGTACACTGTCTAATTTACATGAGTAGAAATTTATTTTCATTAAAAAATAGATTCCTTTTCTTTGAGCAGTGTGAAAATATTTTGATTTTTTTTTAAACAAGGGTTCCAAACATGTCCTAATGATACAGCACATGAAAATAAAAAAAAGTACCAAGTGAACTTGCGCTACCAGAAGGAAAATGGAGTACAATAATAAGACAAGAAGCGTTTAAATGGCTATGGCGTTCACTTTCCAAACTTTTCAGGACAGAAAATGAGGCAGCCAGGAGGAGAACTAGGAAAAAGCAGTTTTTTTTTGTCTTAGCCATCATATTTATTAGTTTCTCTTGATTATTACTTCTTCTTCTTCTCCTTCTCCTTGTCCTTCTTCTTCTTCTTCTTCTTCTTCTTCTTCTTCTTCTTCTTCTTCTTCTTCTTCTTCTTCTTCTTTTTTCTGTTCTTTCTCTCGACTTTGCCTACCTTCATGAATTTGTCAATCTACGTGTTCACTGTTCTTTGTGACTTCCCTTCAGTCTTCATTACAAGTTAAAACTCCGATGATAGGCTCTTCAAAATTTGTGCGAGTGTATACGTTTTCTCACATATCAACAAATACTTACGGTAAGCTATTTATTTTATCCTGATTCGGCCGTAGATTGAAAGAACAAGAAGGTTTCTCATTTCTTATGCTTGTTTTCAGAGTTTTTACTGGATAATGGAGGATATAGCTATAGCACTTGATGCAACACCGTTTCCTCATGATTTCAAATATTGAGCCTTTTGTGAGCTTCGAAAGCTGCCTACCTTTTCTCCTCGCCCACCCACCTTCCCTTGAGTGGTTAGTTTCTCGGTTACATAACCGAATGGTGTGTCCTATAAAGTACAAATTTCTTCACGATATTAATTGATGACTCGTTGGGCACTTGGTGAAACATATTAATACAACGGTTTTGTAAAATATATAAAAACACTTGGTAAGTTTCACAAATTTATGAAATTCACAGTTTGGTGAATTTGTGAAACTTACCAAGTGTTTTTATATATTTTACAAAACCGTTGTACAAATTTCTTCACTGAATAGTCGGCGGTAAAGGCGGTTCTTGTCATCAACGTAGAGTTCTTTTAATATCGTTATACACTGAAGCATTTGTCTTGTGAGTAGTCATGAAATACACATACGATATCAAATCATTTAAATATTTAGAGATCGCTACGTTAAATAGAAGTGGCAAACGAAAGTTTAGGGTGTTTATTAACTATTGTTTCGTGAATTTGGCTCAAGTCCATGCAGAGGTACCTAAACCTCTTTCAGAGAATTAATTTGTCCTATTAAGTATGTATAATTTATCAATTCAAGGAACTAGGCCTATTACAGGAAGAAGGCAAATAATATTTACATTATCATTTTTAATTCACACTTACCATGGTAATTTGTTGAAAAGTGTCTGCAATTAAATGAACTATTTTTATTTTAATCGTTACAAAACTAAGTGGATAAGTTTCAGCCAGAATTTTCCTATTTCCCAATTCCCTTCTTCTTTCCTTATCTACTGTCATCATAATCAATCATGTAGGTTTATCTTTATACTTTTCATTCCATGAAATGCGACACAACAACTTTGCAAAGCTATTTGAGCGTACGAAAACTGGATCTACAGCGCAAATTGTATATTTAGTTGCTCAGACCGACCACAGACAGGTCAAATGGAAATTGAGGCGACTGAAATCGATCAGAAGATTGATAACCAGAAGTAAAGAGAAACATTGAGTGAGAGATGAGTAACTGGGTTGCATTTTATTATATAGCATTTTATTGTAATCTATTATAGAAAATATTTTTTTTTATAGTCTTCTCATCGCCAGATTGTGCTAACTAATGAATAACTAAAATAATACATTAAAATTAAAATAAAGTTCTCGGTGAAGTAAAGGTTGTTTGTTGTTTCCAGAACTGACTGGGATTAGGCCTAAAGAATGCAGTGAGGAAAATACTAGAAAACGATTGTAAATTAGGACTGATCTAAGACCAGTACATTAAAAGTAGAATTTTCCGTTTACAAATTCATGCAGATGTGAATTTCCAGACGGAGGAGGGGTCTTATACGAGTCGTTTTTCATCATAAACGTTACATATTTTTCGCCTATATTTACGAAGAAGACAGAATATGGATTAAAAAAAAAATAGGAAATTCAACCTTCTAAGTGAAAATTTATTGACATAAAGTTAAATATGCCCCATTATGGAATAATAAGTTATAAAATATGAGCTATAGCAATAGACTGTATGAAAAATTGACACTAATTAGTAGTGAGGCTAAAATATTAAAGTAAAATTAGAGAAAATATATAGGCCTATTGCGCAAACAAAGGACGACAAGCTGAACGATTGGGCAGCGGATATTAATACAAAGTAAGAACGCCTAACGTCTGGAGCGAAGAGTCGATGAAGAAGAAGAAATTAAACGAGAAATAACTCGTAAATTTTGAAGTAAAAGTAACTTTTGTGATATCTTCATGTCAGAAGATCAGATTAGCTTATCCACGTTCAAATCAGGATGAAGAGGGAAAGTGACAAAGTGCACTGTAATGGGAAGTAGGAGAAAGTGCGAAAACTAAAAGTAGCATAATTGAACGAGCGAAGCGAGTTCTCAGTTTTAACTCGACAGTTTGACTGTTTATCTGTCTATCTATTTTGGGTGTGTCACGATTTTTGAACGCACAAACCGAACGAGCTTGGGTTTTGGTAAAACTTAGCAAAGTTCGTACTTTTCACCCACATACACTGTAGGTTTTTATCCTCCCAATGATAGTGGGGCGGGAGGCAAAATTCTGGTCACAGTTTTGAAAATTCCACAACGTTGTAAAAATACTTCCTGCCAGACTAAAGGGAATTTTAACCCTAACCCCATGTAATGTTTATGTCGAAAAATTGTTCAACTTTAGGAGCACTACGGTTGAAAACGTAAGTCACAATTTTGAACAAAATTGTATGTCTGTACAGGGTAGTTTTAACACGACTGCAGTCCATTATTACTTGTTTAGTATGTAGAATAACTACCTTTGATGCTTAGCATATTATTTGTACCCTCTTCTTTTTTATGTGCGCAGTAACTCGCAAAAAGTAAAAAAATAAATAAATAAAGAACCAAAGTATGAGAAACGGTGTATGGACCTGAGACCTCCTTGACACATACTAAGGAGACATGGTAACGCCAAGATTCATACATGCGAAGAACTTTACTCACACCTTTAAAATTAAAATTTATTAATTGAACGAAAAAAGCGAGTTTTAGTTTAACTCGACCATTTGGCATTTGTCTGTCAGACTGCTATCTGTCTATTTGGAGTATGTCTCAAGGTAAGTTTTGAACGCATCAACCGATTTTTATCAAACTTGGCACGCGTGTCCATACTTCTACCCTAAGAAACTATAATGTTTTTGAGATTGATCCTCCAAAAAATAGGGGGACGAGAGGAAAAAATGTAAGGGGTCAAAATTTTTAAAAAATCACAAAAGTCCATATGTGGTATCATATTAAAGGTAATTTTAACCAAAATATGAATCTAGCTTCACATATAAATATTACAATATTTTGGGACGCCGAAGGCCAAAAAATCGTAACAATTTTTATAAAATCTCACAAACTAAACTGGCGTATCAAATTAAAGGGAATTTTAACTATCAATTAAAATAGTGTAGTATTAAATTTTCGACATTTCAAAATTTTGGGACTCCAGGGCCTAAAAAGTGGGCCAAAAGTTTGACAAAGTCTCAAATTTCATGTGGGATATCAAAAGAAAGAGAACTTTAATCAGTATTCTGAATATAATGTACACTTTTGAAAATTTCAAAATTCTTTGACTACAGGGGCGAAAAATAGGATAAAAAATTTGAAAAATTGTAAAAATCCTGCTGAATGTCAGACTAAAGGAAATTTTAACACAAATCCGATTGTTTAAAATGTTTAACTTTAAGGTGTGACTACTCTACAATTGATATTTTACTAACAAAAACAGTAATTTTGATAATAACTAAAAAATTGTCTAATATCAAACTTTATAAAATATTGAGCGTGTTCTGCACACTAGTATAACTGCAAGAAACTTTGGAACTGTAATGTAACAACTTAAAAAAAATAAATAAATAAAGGAGAAAATATATATATAAACTTACATATAAGGAAATATGTGTAAACTAAAAACAGATCAATATCAAAGAAGGAAAACGCTCAGAGGAAGGCTCGACCAGGAGTACGGTGCCAGCATAAGAACGTTATTATGTTTGAAGGTCACTGAGCCTCGTGACACTGACCAACCAACGCTCACTGGGCTCCGTTACAAATATATTTGTGTTGTTAATGGTTTCTGAGAAAGCGAAGACGACCGCTGTTTGCCGACGCGACCGCTTTGAAGTTGTCATCTCGTTTAGCCGGAATATTGTTCACTGATTATAGACGCGCTGGAAACATTAACATCATTTGTCCGTATTTGGTAATCAAAGCGTTAGTTTCGATGCACTATAACTTTAGTAAAATTTATAGATTATGAATAACATCAACGTTATTATAGTTCAATAATTCTCTTTGGATGGGTACGTGCCATGATGTTTCTTCATTTTGAAACAACTAATTTAATACCGCAACTTATATAAAACAAAATTTAGTACTTCACTGGTACGAGTACATATTCACTAGTACGTATTTACACTCTCAAGCCCTGGAGCTGTATATTACTGACAATGGCATCTGAATGAATAGACAGGATTTAATAGACAATAGACAGTATACGTTGTACAAGACAACTCACGGCCCGTGATTATAGTTGCCTCAGTGGATTACCAAGAGCGCCATAAGCAGCATGTAATTTGCTTGAAAAACCACTTCTAAGATACCACCATTTCCAACCCTACTTTTTCGCTTCCATTCCCCTTTTTTAACTTTTTTAACCAGTTTCTTGATCTTAGGAGCACAATGCAAACATAACTGTACAATCGCTGCCAGGTATGATGACGAAAACTGTAAACAAATTCCGATACCCAGTGCTAACTTGCGGGCCAAAAATCTAATAATCACAATTTGCCACACGCTACAACAAAACCAAGAAACATAAGGTACCTTGTGGCACAGTGCTTAGCCATGTGATCCTTCTTTGGATGGATTCATTTTAAAGATGTTGTCCAGTCGTATTCTGGATCCGGACAGTCGAAATGGGTACCTGGCTTTAACAGCTGTTAACAGCTGTAAAGTTACTGGCGGTCTACATTAGTTTCTTGGTGTACTGCACGGCTTAAAACAATGCCACCTGACTTACATTGTATTTAAACTGTGACAGTGATATAAAAGGAATAAATTCAATACTTATCTTAGATCGTTAACAAAAATAACGTTTACAACATGAAAGTTCAGTTAACGGCAACACAGCGGGACGAAACGCGACAACACATCCCAGTCGCGCGAGGATTATTAGAACACGGCATCGGTTGAACATTTTAATTATTTAGGGGTCCATCTATTGTGCCGATGAAAATATTCTACACTTCTAACGACATCGACTGAGCTTGTACCCTGTTAAATAGAAATGGCGGGGTAGTGTTTCCCTGCCGCCCCAGTAGGTGGAGAAAAAGGCGTAGAGCTCTGAGGAAGATCCTGTGGATCAACCCCGGAGGTCGGGCCCGATATAATTCGGGGCTTGGGGGTCGTCATATTTATCAGCGGGGTACTCAAAAATGGTACCATGGGATCGTAAACCAGCCCGGCCGGAGGTCCTGTCCCTCGGGTATTCATGAGTTATTGAGGGAAGGTTTCATGGTGATTGTGGTTGAGCCAAATAGGGTAGATTTTCCCTAAAACCGGTCTTTCTGGCAGTTTGGGTGTGTGTCTTGAGATCCTTTGAAGTTTGGAGGACCACACCCGGTTCCACTTCGGAGATTCTCCAACTCTTAGTTCGCGTCTTCTTCAACGCTCGGATGTTAAACAGAAATCATCAACTGCACCGACGCTCATATACACACTCACCTGGCTTGATAGATTGTGTTACTTATATAAGCTTTTCTTTAAGTTATGAAGTGCAGTCTGCAGTATAACAAAAATTTGTTAGTTGCATGTGCAAAAATGTGCAAAAATACAAATATAATATCTATATATATAAAACTCAAAGTTTGAGGATTTATGGGTACTGAATACAAATCCACACCGTTACACCGATTGCCACCAAATTTTGTACAGGTAACCTTTGACACAAGGTGAAAAATACTGTCTAACTTGGAATTTGATATTTTGCCCCGTTCGCACGATTTAGGCCCTTTTAATTATGCCTTTTCGTTGACGCGTATAAAGATGTCAAAAACACCATGTAGACCAGAATTAATTACCATAGTAACAAGTAAATAAACAAATGATATTTAGCGGCATCGGAACTGTACCTTTATCCATTCCTGCAGTTTTTAATATGCGATTGTATTAATATATTTTGTAATTTTGTATACAGATACGTATATATATTTTGTAATTGTCTTAAACGATTATAAAATTTATGTTTATACGTATTTCTGATGATGCAATGAATAAGTAATAAAATATATTAAATACTACTACTAAATGTTTTAGTGGATGGTTAGTGAGGATCGGTCAATAATAAAAATTTTAACTATTTTGCGTCGACGTTTCGACAATATTTATTGTCATCTTCAGTACCTGTGTATGAAATACAATAGAAATATCAAACATAATGAAACAATTAAATATTTGGGTGAACGTGTTGGTGTATGTGAGTGTGTGTGTGCGTATGTATGTATCATTTTATATGTGAAGACTTATGATAGAATGTTTACATAGGGAGACAGTGAGTGAGATGTAGTAAGAGAGAGAGCGAGTGGGATTGATAGTGAGTGATAGAGTGATTTCAGGTTAGAGTGAGAGGCTGTCAGAAGGACTGGCAGGGGGAGAATGGGTGTGAGAGAAGGTGTGATTGTGGACACATACATAAATTACATTATTCTATAGTACTCTTGACTATATTTTACAATATGATTACAATTATTATCCAAGTTTACCTGTTAGTAAAATTTACCAGAAACTTTTGTTTGTAACCTTTGTCAACTATCTGATGTAAGTCGTAATGCTCTACAGTTATTGTGTAAATTGATGTTTCTAAATTATGATTGTTTTGTTAATACCAGTAGGGAGTGAAACATGGTAAAAATAACTTTTAATAATTACGTAGTGAACATCCCCTAATCTGTTTTAGTTATAGGTAATATATTACTTTGCTATATGTTGACTGCTGTAGGTATAAACAATTTATGTACCAATATAATATCCAATTGTTGATTACTGTGTGTTTAATTAATTAAAATATCATTACATTTAGTAATTTAAATTGTAATAATGTATAAATTAAGTTCTCTCGTACTATAATTTGCTCGTTTTCTTAAAGATAATTTGAAGATGTAAACAAACTATCATAAGTCTTCACATATAAAATGATACATACATACCCACGCACACACTCACATACACCAACACGTTCACCCAAATATTTAATTGTTTCGTTATGTTTGATATTTCTATTGTATTTCATACACAGGTCCTGAAGATGACAATAAATATTGTCGAAACGTCGACGCAAAATAGCTAAAATTTGTATTATTGACAGATCCTCACTAACCATCCACTAAAACATTCATTGATTGACGGTCACTAAAAAGTAAGGATTTAACTACTACTAAAGATGTCAACTACACCATGGAGACCAGAATTAATTACCATAGTAACAAGTAAATAAACAAGAGCTATTTAGGGGCATCGGAACTGTACATTTATCCATTCCTGCAGTACATTTTCGATGTTTTATATAATATGCGATATATTACGATGTGGAAAGTGTACTAATTGTAAATTATCCTATTACTTAATGCAAAGCGAAAATACTGTTGTTTTCATTTGTGAGGTTACGTGACAAGGGTTTTTGGTTTTTACTTTACTGCTGAAATAAATAAAAGCCATGGTTGAGGAAAACATAACGTTTAATGTGTTATACAATCCTTCTAACACAGTAACACGTAAATAAAGAATTTAACGTTTTTGATTTAATAGGTAGACTACTTTATAAATATCTCCAAAGGCTTTATAAACGGGTACTTTTAAATCTCCAAAGGCTGTTGCACCAACATAATAATTTAGTACAAATTAAAATAATACAAATGTTGAAAACAGCTTTGGAGAGAATTTGACCAATGAGTACAAAATTGTTAAACTAGCTGACAGAACGTCATATAGACATAGACAATAAAAATTATATTAAAATACTTATGAAAAGTCAAATATGAAAAGTACGAAGCCGCGGGTAACAGCTAGTAATATTATATAACACAAATGTTGCCTTACTTTTGTACACGTAAATATTGTACATATCTCAAGTACCTTAGCAAAGAACAGAATAATCATCAGAATAAAACGAGACGTTATCATAAAAACCTTGTTTGTTGCCTTATGCGTATAATGCTAGAAACTCGTATCCCTGGGCAGGAGAATATGCTACACTCTACGGTACAAGATTGTAAATATAAACATAGCTACTCCCGTTAAATTAGCAGTGTTCACTTGCGCCGTGGACGCGCCTACCAGGAATCCGTGGACACGTGGACGTGGATCCAAGTCGGTTTAGAACCTTCACCAAGTGACTTGTTCAAGACTGAAATCGTTTTAAAATTTATTTTGATTTTTTATTGCTTTTTACTAGTTTTTAATTTTTATTCTTCGTCACAGGTTGTCGGGAGATGGATGTCGAGAAAAGGGAATTATTAGAACCATTGGTACCGCTGACTTGGAATTAAGGACCACAAATTATTCAAAACACATTTTTTAGATGTGATGTTTGTAATGACTGACAAACAATGTTGAATGAAGATTAAATAGGAAATAGAATATGAGATGCTCTGTTCCAGTTGCTTGTGAACAATAACTTGTTTCTTACTGATTAAAGCTGCTCGGGCTCGAATCCCAGTTATCGTGAATATTGTTCCTAACATGAATTACCTGCAACCGTCAGCATTGGTTGCAATATGATCGTATGTCAAATTATTGTAGTAAAAATACTGTTATGACATCACAGAACAATCTACGTGTTTATCGTATGTTCCAGAGGGATCCGGAATGTAATGCGTGTGGCGTACGTGATTCTCGACGCATTAGCTAGACTGTGGTGCCAGAAGCCGGGCGAACTGTGTCAAGGCCGCAATTAATTACGTCGTTCACACTGGCGCTAACGCGTAGTTTGGAATCTTCTGGTCTGTGAGCGTTGTGTAAATACAAGGCGTCAGCGGCCTTAGTTTTCATTTATAGTTACGATATTATTTACAGTGCGGTTCGAGTTATTATTGGGCGATATTACTGTGTGCATTCAAGTGGTTATTAGTGAAGTGTTGTGTTTTATAATAGGGAGGTATAATTGTAATGCAATTGTGTTTTATCATTAGTTGACATTTTATTGGGTGTGAACAATTTTTATTTGATTTGTTGTAAGAGACTGTGCTGTTAATTACGAACTGTTTAACTGTGAAAATTAAAGCTGGTGATTAGTGACTTAATTGGTGTCTTGTATTTTGTTTTCCACTGTACCTACGACGATCAAGTAGACCGTCGTAACAATACATTACGCACTTATAACCTAAACAGCTAATATCGCCAGTAAATTTTAAGTATATTTGAGTAGGATTTGAGTGTTCAGTGAACTAGGTGAGAAAAGGCCATTGTGAGAAAAGGTGGCCTCCGATGGTGGGGCCGAAACGTCTGTCTACACAAACAATAGACCACGGCCTAACAGCCTGGCAAATATGTTGACGTCGGTCGTGAAAGCCTTCGGAACATAAATAATTTTATATTGACGACGATTCTAGGCTATGTGTTAAAAATGCAAAGTAAATGCAAAATCAAAATAAAACGTGCTGTGAGTTCTAGTGCCGTAACGGACGATAATATCATACAACTTAATAATATATTACATAATGGTGTACAATATTTTTACTGAAATTTAAAGTATTAAATTTTATTAATTATTATTTAATATTATCGTCATAATGAATTAAATTAGTTGTTGATTTCAATTAAAATAATGTAAAAAATGTAATATGAAATATGTTAATTTTTGGAATCATAATAATTATGACAAGTAATTTAATTTATATTACAAAAAATAAATGTTATAATTTTGTTAGCAAAGTTCGTTTTAAATATTCATATATGACTTGCTCGTATTATTTTCGGTGTTTTTATATTAAATATAATAATAATAATATTAATTAACAACGTGGATGCAAATTCGTGACTACAAAATACAAAACGAACAGTTCGGTGAATATAATTGAGAAGTTCGGCAGAGTGCACTTCACCTCGGTCGCAGGTTTGGAGTGCAGCGTAATTACCGAGAGGCGAGACGAACGAAGCAGATGTTCATGACCGAATCATATGCTGATCACGTACGCATTATTTACAGCAACCGTGCCTAGCCGGTGCTTATTTCATTTGTATCTTTGGCGAGTACGGTTATTATGAACAGACGAAGCTGAAGATGACGAGATGCACGTTCAAAGAAGAAAGCAACTGATTGTGATCTCGATCACGATCGCGATTATGATCTCGATACTCGCTATAAAGTTTTAAATGTTGCCCCTCTTTATTTCTTCTTCATATATCCCTTTTCTGTTACTTATTCTACAGTGCATACAGATGTATCTCATACTCTGTCTCATACAGCCTTGTACAATTACGAGGAGTAATTCCTCCGAAATACTTGATGACATCTACCTTGATTACAAATAAGGACGTCTGCTAAAATTACAAAATGTGATGTGTTTTTTGCATGCTTTTAATTCCTCGAATGGGATTTCCTTACATCATTTATCAAACTTGTGCTACTCAGTACCATTTTAGCAAGGCTTATCCTTGCTTTGACGTGTCGTCGACTTTTTTTTATACCTTAGCAATTTGATGAAATCGAAATCAAGTGTCAATATAGCCTAATGGTGGTATACATGTTAAGTAAATTAGCTACCAGTTCTAAAAGATACTTTTTTGTATTTGTTTTATTTAAGATAATGGTGTATACAGGTCAAGTTAATGAGTCATCAGTTCGAAAAGACATTTTTTGTTTCATCAAAAAAAAAAACACATTTCTTCAGAATCAAATTTTATGTAATAGCGTTTTAAGAGAGAGCCTCTTTGGATTATAAACATTATGACTGAAAATTCTATCAATTCGAATATCACTTTCATTAAATCAACATTTTGTTTCCCGATTCAACTTGTCTATAAAATTGCAGCAACTTTGTCAGGAATGTATCCTTTGGTTTTGTTTTTTGTGTTTTTGAAGGTGCGGATCACTTCCCTCCCCCAAAGCTTTTCAATTACCATGATAAGAATAAAATCGTATGTTGTTAGATCTGGCAATCTTGCGTACAGTGGAATGTCGCCATATCTTAAAATAACGTCATTTGGAAACGTTAAGTGTTTTAACACTTAAATGTGTTCTCTGATTACATGTTTGGTCTGCTAGTTAAGGAAACAGAAATCCATAAATCATTCGGACGTATCGCTCTGATGAGACGGTAACATATTGATGTTATTATTAATCCACGAAATAAAACAATATAATAGAATCTTTTTTACATCTAGATGGTTTAGGTGAGGCAGAGAAGCCTGCTCGACTTGAGTCTCATAGACACAAGGAAGGTAGTGTGGCCATTAATACGTTTCAGCCACCTACTGTTACTGTAGTCATTAGCTTAGGTAACACAACCTATTCTTGGTTCCACAGTCGGATTAGACAATGGGCGAGATAGGGAAATACATTGTGCGTATGGGACAAAATGTATAGGCCTACAGTAGTAACGGTATTTTAATTCTTAACATTATGGTATATTTTAAATAAATTTAGCCTGAAAACTGAGTTGTTAAAAATTTAGAACGTAATAAAACCATCGCACACTCGATTTAGTACGTATTAAAATATAAACTACATGGTCAGAAAGCTGAATGAAGAATACACAAAGATGGGATTGGAAATAAACATAAAAAAGACTGAATACTTGGCAATTAGAGATGAAGAAACAACAGATTTAGAAGTAGACGAAAATGTTAAATTTAGAGGAACAGACAAATTCAAGTACCTAGGATTCACACTGGGTAAACAAGGCACAACGGAAGAGGAAATAAAACGTAGATTAGGGCAGACTAGAGCAGGGATTAGACAATTACACAGTGTTATATGGGACAAAAAGATTAGAAAAAGCACCAAATAAATGATATTTCAAACCATAGTCCGAAGCATTATGAAGTATGCAGGGGAAGTATGGGTTATTAACAAAAAGAATGAAAGAAAGATTCTTGCAACGGCAATGGAATATTGGAGGAGGTGCTGTGGAATAACGAGAGCAGACCGAATAACAAACGAGGAGATCAGAAGAAGAATGGAAACGGAAAGAAGTGTAATTGATTACATCGAAGAAAAAAGATTGGTGTGGTACGGTCATGTCCGGAGAGCCCAAAATAGGTGGATCAACAAAGTGACGGAATGGAGTCCATTAGGAAGGAGAAAAAGGGGAAGACCGAGAAGATCTTGGAGGGACGAAGTGGATGAATCTATGCAACGTATAGGACTTGAGGAAGGACAACGGGAGAATTGGAAAGCCAGGTTGAAGGAAGGGAGACGGCACTAGCTGTAGCAACCCTATTATTGTCTTTACGCAAGATGTTCTTGCTCCTTAACAATAATTTCTTTTGTACATGTAATCCAGATGAGGAGCAAGAACATCTTGCATAAGGACAGTTTATATTTTAATACGTACTAAATCGAGTGTGCGTGGTTTTATAAGTTCTAAATTTTTAACAACTCAGTTTTTAGGCTAAATTTATTTAAAATATACCAAAATGTTAAGAATTAAAATACTGTTACTAGTGTGTACATTTTTTATACTTATCTAGTACTTCATTTTTATCGGTCGAGGTTTTCAAGTCGCGTAATAGTAGCGAACATGAAACCCACAAGCGCAATGTATTTCCCAGACTCTCCCATTGTCTCATCCGACTGTGGAACCAAGAATAGATATGGTATAGTCATTACCATAGGCATTATTCATTTTCAAAGGCTAGGCCGATCTAAGGGCTGAAAACGCACCTTGGTTGTCATAGTGCTGCCTGGCATTTAAATAAGTACGGATTTACTTAAAGAGTAACTCTGGCAATGGTTCCAAAGGATGCTTTAGCAAATTTCGCGGGATGCGCTTGTTGCTAAACACTATTGATTTTGTTTGTTTACGTATCTCTGTGGCACCCCCAAGTTTAGTGTGTAGTTTCAGAATCTAGTGGTTGCGAGACCATTGTAATATACTTTCAATTTAGAATAAAATATTATTTTTTTAAAAAGGGCAAATAAACAGAATCGTTAAAATCTCCTGTTGTCTGCTACGGCATATGCCGTGGTTGCTGTAAGATAGGAGTTGGTCATCCTTTACGTGCCTAATGGTCTGGCTGTCGATTGTTCATAAATTTCGTTTCGTAAATGACGTTTATTTCTTAGTTGTCTTATTTGCCTTAATATATCGTACTAACTATCTTCTGAAAATGTCCTCCTTCGATTAACTACAAGCGTTTATATCTTCAAACGCAGGAGACTGCGTTTAGTGATGACGCACTTAAAAGAGAAATGTATGCATTTTACAGGAAATATTTTCAGTGAATGTATCATTTATATAAATAGATATTTATAATAAATACTTCCGTGTTTCAAAAAGCAATCCTTTCTTTGCAAGTTCAAAGAAAACCTTCCTAATAATATTAACATTGGTAATTATGGTGATGTTTAGACATTGCCTTGAGTAAATTTAATGATCAACAGTAGAAGATTTATTGTAACGCAGCGTTTAAAATTAAATAACATTGATGACATCACGAGTAAAAATATTAATTCTGTATGCGTGCATGCGAGCGAGCGCACGTGTGTGTCTGTGTGTGTGTAAACGTGCGTGCGTATGAGTGTGAACAAATAACAAGAGTTCAAAAAACACTAACCTTGAATGAATAAACTATCTTACAAGTGTTTTCAAATTGATTTGTTTTATTTCAAAGCTCTTACTCTTTATTCCAACCGTTTGTGTAATCTTCAACCTGTGAAGAAGATGATGATGTAATGTCTTTTCGTAGTAACTTTGTTGCAGCGTGTGAATCTTTTTCTCATTCACCTTTAGGCCTACCGTATTTCCTAGTCATCTTCTTTGTGTTGGTAAAACAATCGTCTGAGTAAAATCAAGTTAGTTCTGTTTCCTTTGTGAGCACGAGTTTGCTTTTATGTAGGTAGAATATCAATATGTCGTACAAACCCCCAAAAATTTGATACATCTGAGATGAATTTGTGGTACACATTACTTTAATATATTACTTCCAATTTCGGACGTTAGAACCCCCTGCCACTGACAATTTCCTGACTACACAATGTAAGTTATCCAAAGGTCAAATGAATTGTGTCACCAAGTCGATATTCCGATCGTAGGGCACAATCATAAGAAACCGTTGGCTTTTCTAAAGTTTATTTTTTTACTGTAGACATATTGGTAACTTTTACAATACTGAGATTCCTTAGCACGTTTGGAAACTTCAAGTCCAGATACTTGGCTAGTTGGATGGAAATAGATTTGACCTAATTTACCGCAGACAAAGGAAGAAAAAGAAAAAGAAAAAGAAAAATATATTTTAGGTTTTATGAACCTTAACGTGTTTTATTCTTGTTGTCACCAAATATTTTGTTCATTCTAGATCCACACTTGCTACAGTTAGATAGTAAAAACATAAGAAGCTTTTTATTTTATACCCTAAAACAGCGTCCTTTTAATAATGATATCCAGAAAAGACTATGACTGAAGTCGTATTCCATAATTCGGTCACTGCAATATCGATTTTTATTGTTGATCATTATTAACATAAAGTAATAGTATGATCCAAGTTAGAAAGTAAATTTATTTCTTATCATTATATATTCGTTTATAACGCAGTCAGTGGATCGAGGGAAATCAACACACAAAGAAATCCGTTACAGAACTGCATGGGGGAGGAATACTCATTCTGTGGTAAGTATAATGCTAAACGTAACATTGGGAGATATGAGCTAACGTAATATTGAGGAGAATTAGCTGGTTGGGGCGCGTCGAAAGAATCCCAAGACTAGATATCACTGACGAAGACTTTCAGTGAAGTGAGATGGATGGTCCATGAAAAATAGGAAGTCTAATGACACACTGATTGCAGGATGTAGTGAGAGACTAGAGAATACATGACAGGAGAATACTGACGAGGACACTGACGAGGAGGGCTGGTAAATTATGAATAAAACAACAACAACTTCGCATAATTTACTGAACGCCAGGTTCAAAAAGTAGTAGGGAAAGGAGTTCGATTTTACGGTAATTCTACTTCTCCTTATTGGCGACATTTCTTTTTGATACAATAAATCAAAAATACAGGAAAAGTATATTCAAATTACGTAATTATTGTACACAAGTATCCTTTTGCAACTGTTGGAGACCTAAACCTTTTATAAAATAATTCCGATTACCATTCTTTCTAATGTCCACATCGAAAATACTAACGTATAAAATGTGAGAGTACTTCCATTGTTTTCCATAAACCTTAACACAATGTTTTAGAATATTCAGTTATCAGCTAAACTGTTATCAATGTTTAATTTTTTTATTAATTACAATCTTTACTGAAGGAAAATCCTTGTCAATATTTATTCAGATATTGTTCGTTTATTTATTTACTTTTGGATGTCGGTATTTTATACATTTATTTACGTTTACCTACCTACTTTTTTAGTGGATTCTAAGTGTATGCCAAATTTCATAGCATTAATATTATTTACTTGCAGATTTATTTTTATGTATATTATTAGAAATTCTTTTATTGAGTTTTTACCAACGTTTATCTTCTTTCCGCACCCTCAGGTTAACGTCTGAAATTTAGAGTCATTTTCTCTGCATTTATGTTTCAGCCGATTGAGAAAATTTTGGTGTTTCGGAGTGATTCACAATGCTGCCATAGCTCTCTCCACACCTCTTATCCGTCATTCGTAGATTCGGTTTGTAAGTCGTTTTGTTAGTTATCAGGCAAAATCTTCAGTCAAAAAAATCTGTTCATACAAGAAATTGTCATTATAAACAAAAAAAAACAACTGACTTCAATTTTTATTTCGTTAAACATAACAACGGAAGATTTTAATGAGATTTTTTACGATGCAGTCACACTCTCTGTTTGCTAGCGACAGCCCGTATTCCTCAGGTTCACATCATCCTGTATACGACAGATTTCTTTAGAATGACTGATCTTTTTCCTTTTTTCTTTTTAATGAATAAAGATGTGTTAGTGATTATAATTACAAATATAAATAACACTGTTGCACACCACTATAGTAAAAATTCCCAATTAGCGCTTTCAAACTTCACCGCTCATCATGAGATCGGAAATCGAAATTTCATTTCAGATGTGATGATGAGCTCTAAAGCTTGAAAGCGTTAATCGGGAATTTTTACTATAGTGGTGTGCAACAGTGTTATTTCTGTTTGTGTACTATTTTCATTAATAAATTACTGGTATCTCGTATTTCATTGATAGCTGTTAATGATAAGGACGCTTAATTTACTAAAATCAATTACTTTTACTAAAACTATAAAGACTTGTACTACTGTAATTAACTATAGTTTTACGAAATTTAATTTTTAAAATTTGTGTAATGCTGTCACAACACAATTCCTATATTACTTTTATGTGTTATTTAAATAGAGTCGGATTCTTTATCAGTTAGTCGAAAACAAACGTCGACGGACTCCATTCGTTCCTACTGAAAACAACCGCCGAATAATGGAGAAATCCAATAGGTGTGTACATGTAAATACTTAACTTACAAATCAATAAAAATTAGTAAACTTAATCAAATCTATATTACTTAAGGATATCCGCGTATCCATGTATATCCATATAAGACTATTATTGCTATTCCCCCCCTCCAAAAAGACGAAGGTAACGCTAAGCACCAACCCACCATTGGGGAAAGAACTCAAGTTTGTGAAACAGTAGTCATGATAATTAATTTGAAATTGAACTGAGCTAAATACGTCACAAGATTAACGGACGATAGCCTGAACAAAACAAATTACTGAATGGAGACCCAGGCAGGACGCGTATAGAATTAGAGGCAGATGTCAACTGGATGATCCGAATTACACGATTTTAAGATTTAAATAGGAACCACGATGCCGAAACACGATGACGACAATGATGATCTTCTTCTTCCTCTTTCTTCTTCTTCTTCTTCTTCTTCTTTCGCAGTTTGGGTCGTCCGCCTGTATTTCAACTTGTACTTGATCAACCGCGTGTGAATAAACTTTCAGGTAATTAGGCGGTTCAGATTTATGACAGTGCTGCTCTCCGAACATGTCGAGTTATTTAATTTCCCTTGAGCTATCCATGACTGGGAGGCTGCCATCTTGGGACGCGCCCTTTAGGGGTTACAGGATTTTCCGAGGACGACGACAACGGTGATGGTGGAACCTTATTGTTATATACTATAAATCCTATATCGGCGGGTCCAAAAATGAAATAAAAAATAACCATAGTAATTTAATATTTTATTATTATTGTCTTCCCTTTTACTTTATTGTATTTGGTGTACAGGACTCTAGTAACGTTATATTTTTTTTTAGCTGCCCAAATCGTGACTTGTGGAAGGGTTGGAATTCGGGGATAATTTGTTTGTGCCTGACCCCATCTCAGTACTAAGCGCCAGGGGAGAGTGCGCCCGCTACTCATTTCACTAAATTACAGTTCTGTTGTTCGGCCCAGTTTCACTTTCCGTATAAACAACAACAACACTCTTCACGCATTATTATAACAGACTACAGCCTTCGGCGAGGCGACCGATTAATTTCTCCGTTCGTGTTCTCGAAAACGAGGAAGACGCTGTTCTGTTGCTGCTGCTCTTTTAATACGTAGTCACCATGTGTACAGCAACGTTTAATCAAAGAAGATTAACTTTGTTTTTTGTTTTCTTTTACCGTCAGTCGAGGATAAGTGAAGGCCACTTAATCAAGGAGACTAACCGTAACACATTTCCACCTACTACTTTTTTTTGACATGATGCGTGATCTTCGTGTTTAGTGTGCGTGTGGTCGTGAGTGACTATTAAAAGATTCTTCATACGGTTGCGCACACGAAATGATTTTTTACGAACAACTGATAATGCTCGAAAAGTTTTTATAGGTCAAGTTAGGAACTGATCGTATTATAGTGTGGGTAATCTACCCACCGCGGGTACAACGTACCTCAGGTATATTTTGACGTACGCTTTGTACATACGATTGTTATTCATTTTTACAGTCACTCTTCCCATAATGATACACGTCCCTACTTCACAGTTGTATTATTAATTAAAATATTGCAATTAAATTGTATTTTTCCATTGTAAATAAGGAGGCATATTACAATAATGAAATATATCACAAATGACTGTACTAAAAAAAATAATAATTTAAAGAAGACGCAAATTTTCTTTTCTTCCTCGTTGTCACGCAACTATATTTCTAACCAGCAACTATATATATATATATATATATATATATATATTGTAACATAACAAAATTATCACACTAAACATTTGAATTAATGTTACATAAATAAAAGAAAAAGTTCCATAGTGAGTGAGAAGAATAAATTGTTTAAGGATTACACTAGAAACTGTATAATTAAGTCTATAAAATGTTAATAAAAATGGAAGATAATAAAGAAAACCATTAATTAAAATAACCTACTATGAAAAAACCAGTTAAACCAGCAGTATACCCAGTAGATTGGGGAAGCAGTACAAAAAGGGAAGGACCATAAAAAAGGAAATAATCTGTCATGAAACCATTTTAATAAGGAAACTACTAATGTGATATTTGAAGAAGGGACAAAACATATCAAGATTCCCACAAAGAGACCAGAAACAGGAAGAGATATGCCAAAACAAAATGTTAGTCATATAATAAATACCATGAGACAAAATTGAAACCGATATAGGTAAACCCCAAACAAGTTACAAGATACAATACTATAAAACACAAATTGTATATTAGTTGTAAGTGTAATATGTTAAAAAATATGTCAAAAGAGACTACCATAGTGTAGAACTCACTAAAAAGACTACCAGAGTGTAGAATCCAATAAAGTGAAGTGAGATAACAAAATTAAGAAACTACAGAGTGTATAGTGAGAAACATAGTTAAAAAATCTATGAAAAAATCTTCAATGAAGTTTAAGTATTATAAAAAGTATTCTATGAGTGTAGAATAATAATAATAAAACCATTGGAATGAAAGACAGTCTAAGGACTGACAACATTACCAGTAATAAGAGTTTTTTAAATTAGATATAAGAAAAACTATTACATATAAAATGTTTTCTTTAATTATAGCTAAGTAAATGGTGAGAAGGACAAAAATACCAAAGGACAGTTCATAACTGAAGGTATGACTAATATTAAGATGTTTGTTATTTATTATTAATTAGATAATATTTTAGATGTAAGGTGTAAATAGATACAAGGTTTTTTTTTAATCACAGTTAAAGTGTTTTCAAAAGAATCATAAATACACAAGACAGTTAGTGACTGACAGTGTTACTAGTAATAGGAGTTTTTTTATTTTTTTTAATTAAATTATGTCTAGGATAAGCTATTTTGTTATCATTTGATGATACAGTAAAAAATAATAGGAATAAGATGTTTTTGTTAAAATTAGGTGATATATGGAAAATAGTTGATAATAAGATGTTTTTGTTAAAATTAGGCATAAGATGTTCATGTTATGGTTCAATGATGTTATTAGTATAAAGAAAGTTTAGTAGATACAAGATATTCTATTGTATTTAAAATCTGGTCATTTAATTTTCCATTGTGTAAGTCAGAGAGGCAAGTAGGGCATAAAAATGTAATAATTTTATTCAAATCAGTAAACCATGTATAATTGTACAAACAGACCAGCCAAGACACCATTTTTGTAAACACAGACTGGCCTATAAACCAAAAAAATTATCTATCAAAGAATTAATCTATGTAATAGGAATAGAATTCAATACATACAATACAGAAATTGAAAGTATAATTAATGCAGATACAGTTAATAGCAAATAGAATGACAAAAGAAAGAA
Organism: Magicicada septendecula; assembly: GCA_034769895.1. Taxonomy (NCBI): domain Eukaryota; kingdom Metazoa; phylum Arthropoda; class Insecta; order Hemiptera; family Cicadidae; genus Magicicada; species Magicicada septendecula. The sequence goes on along the minus strand of CM068370.1, from coordinate 242,078,443 downwards.
AATTAACTTCTTTTGGAAACAGTCAAAAATAGGCTTATGATAGTAATCAAATCAGACTAAACAGCAAATTAATCAATATTGAAATGTTTTAATAACCAAATTATTAACAACAAAGTAATTACGGAGTTATTAGGTGTATTCCAGGGAAATATTATACCGAAAAAACAAATAAAAACCTTTAAAACACTGAATTTGTACAAAATATGGGGCATACAACCATTATGTAAAATTGTAATTTTTGGGCTTAAATGAGTTTGAAACAAACCCAGCTATATATCAAAAGATGTAAAATTAAATAATCAATATTACTGAATAGTTAGATTCATGTAAAATTAAGAAATATTTGAAATACAGTAAAAAATAAGAAAACTTGTTATGTATAGTTAGATAGTGAAACAAGTCTTAGACAGATATTTTATAATTAAACAATATGAAGAGGAAAACGACATACCACAAATTGCCCTAAAACGACGACGTTGCGTCTATTAGTCTATTGTTAATCGCAAAGCTGAACAGTTGAAAAATGTGTTAGTGGAGTATTGAAAACCAAATAATTTGTATTAAAACCAAGTGTGGTTATGCGGCGTGTAACGGAGATGAACTAACAAGTGAAATAACCTTATCTATCAATGTCTAACACTTCATAAGTTTCCAAAAACACAGTATAACACCATAAAACTCAACACCAGAAATCGACAGCCATTTTGAACAATTTTTGGAACGAATTCACAGAAAACCAACACACATAGTTGAACACCACACTACACAAGAGATCCATCCAGAATTCGACATCGCAGACGACGAGGGGACATTCAACACTATATTATGGACCAACACCACTTCGCAGAAAAAGGGAACATCGTTTTATTTCTGTGGGAGAAGATCTTCAATTCCAACAGCATTGTAGCAGTCAAAATCGAGCAGACGGCGGCCATTGCTGAATTTCCTATAAAGACGATCAGCCAGTGCTTCCTGGAGAGGAGTGACGTCATTTCTTCGACTTGGTTCGAAATTTAAATAATTTCTTTCTAATTGACAATTGTAATAATAATTCTGTTCTATTTCAGATATTAACATTTAGTTTAAGAATACCTGTTAAATGTATCTTGTTCCTTGCCCTCTGACCATTTCGACTCGTTAAAAGAACCATAAATTTAAACTTGTAAAAAATATATTTGTTGATTTTTCTCACTGCCGACGGTGGCGAATATTCGCCAGTGCCTGGGACATGCGCAGTTTGACTGGCGCACAATTTTGAATGAATAAACGCAAATCATTATTCAGTTACCAGCATTGTTTTTATTTCTACCATTAATGTTATTATTATTTTTTATTAAGCAAAAACATAATTCACATTGAGAGAATAGATATAGAAGGAAATTACAAACTCAACTAATTAATTAATTATTATTTAATTAAATTAAATCATTCCATCAAACTCGATACAAGAACAAGAAAAAATATTTGCACAATTTTTAAAGTTTGATGTATTTGTTATTTATCAATCAAACACACCTAGTTATAACATATTCTTATCATCAATATCTTTATATTTTATTTATTATTACATTTGAAATTATATTACAATTTGACTAGCCTAACCAGTGGGGCTAAAGGAAGAGCACAATACCCTTGTTATCACAAAAGCTACACACACAATATCTACATATCAATATTATTTTTATTCTTATCTTTAGATTTGTAATATTATTATTACATTACTAATTGGCGTTTCCTTAGAGGAGCTTAGTAAGACGTTCATCAATATCAATTATATTTTTATTTTTATTTTTATTTGTAATAAAATTTATATTACAATATATATATTGTTAACCAGATATATTTACTTCAGCACTGTCGAATATTTCCAGTACCTTGAATATACTTATGGAAAATCGTGGTTGTGTCTTGTCCATTAAATACGTATAGTTGGTCACCGATAATGTCATTTTGTACTTTCTCTGATTCTTCGTTTTCTTGCTGGTTTTGGTTAAAACCATTATGTCGCCTATTTTTCAGTATTCCTCATCATATTCGATTTTATATTATATATGATGTGATCATGAATGTAGAAAAACAGACGACTCAGAACCTAGTCCGCAATCAGAACTAGACAGGAAGGGGACAGAACTTACATAAAACTTATACGTACAAACGAAAACAGCACATGCATATCAACGATGTCAAGAAATACAACTTACTGGAAAGAAGTTTGAGAGTCACAATTATTCTAGTTTAATTACACAGTTCCGTGTTTTTCGTTGCTAACTTCCATTTTTCCCACTCCTCCAGAGTCTTTTTACTATAATTCGTGGCTCTCCATACATCGCTGTCTTCCCTCCTCTCTTAAAGAATTTTTCTATTGTCTTCTTTGCCTTTTCGTTTTTGGTCCACATGTGTTAGAGCCATTTTCCTTTCGGCTTTCTTATGTCCCCTTCCAAGCTCAATTGTTTTCCCCTATAGTTTCGTATATATTATGCCAACAGGCCTAGTTATAAAAGTTCAGAACAGTAGAGGGAAAATGATGATTCTGACTCAAGTACCGTTATTCCCCCACCACCACCGCTGGACCAGCAGCATCGACCAATCAAATTTCATGGCGCCTTTCGCGCGTCAAGTTCAAATATATGCCGTCTTTCGCGTTATTTTTTTATATGCCGCCTTTCGCGAGCCTAGATCACTTTCACTTTCTATCACTTGATGCATTATAGTGTATATATTAAATATATGATCAGGGTTACCAACCTTGCATGAGTTCAAATTTGTTGTGTGTTATAATGTATATTAAATCTATATGATCAGGTTTACCAACCTATGTATGGGTTCAAACTTGATATGTGTGAGTGTATTATAGTGTATATTAAAATATATGATCAGGGTTACCAATCCTGCATTATTGTGTGTGTATAGAACAGATCTGCCAACATTTTTCTTCGGTGGGAAATTCAAACTATATTATAGTAAATTGTTGACGACGACTTCGATATCAACTCTCTCTCCCCTCCTCTCTCTTTGTCTCTAGACACAGTTGTCGATCACGATATAAACTCTCTCTCTCTTTATGTCATCAGTTTTACACTAAAATGTAATCACCAGGAAATATATATATTTATCACCTACCTCGTTGCGTCCTTTTTTTTTGACACATGGCAGTCATTGACCACGATTTAGAAATTAATATACTGCCAAGTCTGTGTGTGTGTGTGGTAAAGTGTTACGCATAAAAAAAAATCTCCTTGAAATAAGGTATTTTCAAAAGTTTTGTGTACACATACACACACATTGTATATGTCTCTCTCTCTCTCGCTGCAAACGTTGACAAGGATTCCCTTATTCAAACGATTTGTATGTGTGTACACGAACTTAAATATAGTTTACAGACGATTGTAATTTTAAAAATTCATTTTTGCATTAAATATATATATATATATCGTAAACAATGAAATAATAATATTTCGTCATTGTAAGATTTTAATAAAACAATTATTAGTTTAAATAATAATTTTCATGATTGTAAGATACAACCTACAAATTATTAAAATGTCTCTCTCACACACATTTCTGATTACTATACAAATAATTGCATGCATATTCGGGGTACGTTGACAGCATTGATCCGATACTGAATTAGATATAGTTATTATTCGCTAAATTAAACCAGAGGTCATTAACCTTGTGTACGACGTCCTACATTCTAATTTCACACCTGCTAGTCATTAGCAGCGCTGACAGTAATTAGGATTATAAAGTATTTACTCTAAAAACGGACAACTCTACTTTCTAATTTGACACCTGTCAAACATTAACACCGCTGACAGTAATTACTCTAAAAACGGACATGCAAGCTTTCTCCCACTACCAGTGTACAATATATATATACGCACAGAAAATTAGCGAAAATTTCTCATTTTGACTGCTTGTGTATGTGCTGATACATCGTGAAATCTATCTCTGCATCTTTTTTAATAGTTGAAAGACTGTTTGTGCGCATTCAGTATACGCAGCTTTCATCATTAAGGGTGTGTAGACAACACACATACTAGTTTTTTGGTAAGTGTACAGATTTTATTTAATTTTAGTGTATGTGCAGATTTTATTTAAACGTAAAAATTATTTGTATTAAAACATTATCAAGCGCATTATTGAAACATTTGAATACGTTAATAACTGAGTATAATTTTTATTGTATGTACAGATTTTATTTAAACATAAAAATTATTTACATTAAAACATATCAAGTGCATTATTTATTGAATTTAATACATGTGTGTGTACGCGTGTGTGTGTACGCGTGTGTGTATGATCAAATTACAATTTCTGAAAATATATTCTTACCGTATTTTTATAGTGGCAATTTCTCACCAACGTGTGCTGATACATCGTGAAATCTCTGCATCTTTTTTAATAGTTGAAAGACTGTTTGTACGCCTTCAGTGTAGACAACGCACATACTAGTTTTGGTAAGTTGTACAGATTTTATTTAATTTTAATTTTAATGTATGTGCAGATTTTTATTTATAAAAATTATTTGCATTATCAAGCGTGTTATTGAATTTAATACATGTGTGTGTGTGTATGATCAAATTATTATGTCTGTTACAAATTTTCTGAAAAATTGCTTTAAACAAACGTTTTTAATGTAAAAAATTTAGAAAGTAGGTCACAGCATATGATGACATTTCTATCTCTCTCTAATTCTGTTGTGGACATACATAGCTGTAAGCAGTGACTATCTCCTTATGAATGCAGAATGTAGACTTTCCTAAAATTATTTGCATTAAAACATTATCAAACGCATTATTATTTATTGAATTTAATACATGTGTGTGTGCGTGCGCGCGTATGTGTATGATCAAATTATTATGGAGTGGGTTATACAAATAATAATAAAGTGTGTGTAATATATATATATATATACATTTATTAAAATACATACACACAGCTCCAAGATTATATTAAACAGTTTTACAATTAAAAATACATACACAGCTCCAAGATTATATTGTTACAAGTATGAAAATATATCTAAACTAATATTTACAATTTAAAAAAAAAAAAAAAAACATACACAGTTCCAAGATTATATTGTTACAAGTATTAAAATATATCTAAACTAGTTTTACAATTAAAAATACATACACACACAGCTCCAATATTATAATGTTACAAATATGATGAAAATATATATATATTTAAAGTAGTATTTACAAAATATGTATAAAATAAGACTTAAACACGTCTATGTACTGTGTTGGACAATGGCGTATATTCTACAAGCGAATCATGTAGTATCATACAGTAGGCGGTCGTCTGTGTAGGAAAATTCGTTGACGATTCAAATTCTAAACGTACATCAACTGCTGAAGACTTAAGTGCTTCGTCTTGTCTGCTACAATCGAAAACAAACAGCGGGGCTTTTGATTTGAATAATTCCGGTGTCAGTACTGGGCTGCCGTCTAAACGGTGGTAATACGAACTTTGAAAACTGACGTACATATTGTACAATAATGCAAAACGGTCTTTCCCAATATCCAAGTTTAAATTATTGTAAGGATAATACTTGTCGTTTAGAAACAGTCTCGCATTGATCACGTTACAGTGATCGAATTCATCAGCGTGTGCTGTCAGTACATTTTTTCTTGCTGTCTGAAACGCTAACACAACAAAGCGTGGTTTTTCTAGCTGACTCGAGGTCTTGACAATCCAATTCTGCCTTTTAGTCTGTGGTAAGGCAGGATACTCGTGCAACTCCCAGGTCCTAAAAGGCATAGTTATCGGGTGGTCTTTCTCTATGAGTCGTAACAGTGGTAATCTGTACGCATTAGCTACATGTACATAAGGCATTTTCCAGTAAACTTTATCTAGTTCAAGAACACAATTAGCAGTCGTTTGTCCGCTTACTAAAACCATAGCATTTATGTCGGTAGAAGCACGTAGGAGTATAAGTTCTTGTTTCACGTTCAGCACGATGCGTGTATAGTCTTCTGCGAATCCCATTAGCATTTTCAGTGGTATACAAAAATTGAATTCGCCGTCATCATTCACTTTTAATATGTTCGTGGTCGGTGCCACCCAACCTGCGTTTTCCATTGCGTTACGTGTGTTGTTGTTGAGTGATAGAAAAGTTTTAATAGTTGACGACGTAACACCGACGTTTCTGGTATGGTCCACTACCACTCCGGCCAACTCGTAACGAATCTCTTCAAAGAGAAATGCTATAGCATTGTTCACCAGTTCCACATTCAGTGCAGTATCTGCAGCCGCACTAGGGTTTTTAACCAACTTGCCTTCGATGTAGAGGAAACTTTCTGACGGCAGTGTAAAGACGTCCTGTTGTTGTATTGGCACACGTATTTCATCATTGTTTCCATATCTTGTTGTTGCGTACGGTGCGTGTGAGTGAAATGAAAAGTGTGTGATACTGTCTTCAACGGTTGCTGCTCCACTGATAATATTCCACTCGCCATGTTACTTGTTTACAACAACAAAACCCAGTGAAATCAGGAAACGGCGGTTAACTGATGTTAATCGTTTCAGTTTCGAACGAGTACTGATGCGTTTCCTAACTGATCTTTCTTCTTCTTTTATTACTGACGACGACTGTGGTAGCAGCGGTGGCGAAGAAACAAAGTACAAGCCCATGTCTATAGTCGTTTTAGATGTAAACGCACAGTGATGACTTCTCCGCGAAAATCTATTACGTCACCGTCCTGATCGTGTAAAGATAATGTTATGTTGTCCAAACGACTCACATTCACAAGTAGGTATATGACGTTTGTAGGCGATTCAATTATTTTGAATCCTGGTTCGACTGACGGATAGAACGAGTGCAGTGTGTGCTCGGTTTTACCGTTCTTGTATGATCCTTGCGCTATATTACACCTTATCAGTATACTGTTCACTTTTATAATGTTAACTGTGGCGTCAGACGTGTGAGTTTTATTCGCTTCAAGCAGACGCTTTCCCTTGAAACCCAACATATCACCGATACCGTACACTGTTTGTTGAAAGTCAATATCCAGTGCACAAGTCAGCTCACATTTCAGTGTATTGTTGTTAGGACGTAGACTAATCTTTGAGTCTCCTAACTGCTTTTTGAGGAAGGCTTCTATGTCACCGATTTCATAAGCACCTGTAGGTAAAGTTATCAAGTCCCACGTTGTTCCGTCTCGTAGTACTGGAAACACGTTGTTTTTTCCTTCAATCACGTTCGGTATACTGTTGTATGTAGTAAAGTCCAATAGACCTACATACCATTCGCCGTTTGTTAGTTCGAGAGGCGGGAAAAAGTCACATACAAGAGCAGCAGCATTCGTACCTGTTAAGGTGACCGACAGCGAAGACATCTTGTCGCTTACTGATCACTCGCGCGTTAAGAAGTCCAAACATAAATGCCCGCAGATGACTGTGTGTGGTGGCTGTTCGTAATTGTAGTAAATGTCAGTGTCGGTTCCAAAATACTGTGTCAGCTCAAGAGGTGGCTGCATATTACCATACGCATCATAGTAGTAAACTTGTTTGTTTCGCTTCTTGTAGCAAACCCAGTGCGTACCAGGTCCTTCTGCACTGTCTAGATTAACAACTGCACTCTCATTCTTCCATGGTCGTGTGTGTGGTAAAGTGTTACGCATAAAAACTCCTCTGAAATAAGGTATTTTCAAAAGTTTTGCGTACACATACAAATCACTGTCAGACAATGCACGCACTGGTATGCAAATTAGTTTTTTTGTCTGTAAGGACGTAGGTATAGACCTGACGCTATTTTTTTATTGTTACGTTTATGTCTTGGGACTGTTTTGCGTTTGCAGGTCGTTTTGCGTTTGTTCACGGATTGACGTTTAATTCCTGAACCCTTCTTCTTCTTGTTTTTTCTGCAACCACTACGCGAGCTCCCTCCACCCACTGCCGATTTCGCCTTCATCGCTGCCGCTACGGCCGCCGCGTACGCTCTTTCGCTGATGCCTGAATTCAAAGCTTTCACTCGATCCCACGCCTTGCCGGCTAGCACACGATCCGCTACACGTCTTCGTTCGTTATCCTTGTACTTAGCGTAAGCGATATCGTGTTCGCGACAGGCTTCGTCCAACTCGTTGATTCCGCGCTCGCCACGTGCCAATCTCTCTTTGAGTTTTGTTCCAGGTCCACAGAATCGGTAGCCCGGTAGGTGTAATTCTACTGGTAATGCGTCCACCGCTCGATTAATCAAAGTAGGTACTGACGAAACGATAGCGGGCACAGTGTTTTTAAGTATTTTTCCAATTACACCACGCCCCATTCTTTTCTTACGAAGTACGTGCATTCTTGTAAACAGATCTCCAATCCTTGATTTCCGTTTCTGTATCGAGAACGTCTATTAAACGCCCCACCTCTTCAATATATTCAGACAGGACTGAACGCTGTGTCGTGCTGTCTTGATATTTATAGACAAACTTTATTAGATTGATTATATGAGCGTGAAATACCTGAGTGACCTTGTACAATTCGGTCTTTATATGTAATTTTAATTCGTGCATTTGTCGTACAGTGACTGCGTCTTTGTCATTGACACCGTTCGCTATATTCGTAATTTTTCTTCCGGCAGCGTAGAAAGTATCGTTTTGCAAACTGATTGTGTGTGCATGTAAAAATTCCAAATTCACTGCGTCTTTGAAGTCAACAGGCGCTTGCACATGCGTTAGTCGACAGTCATTAACGATTACGTTACCTGCACGATCTTTTTTCAAACTCTTCTCGTCTACGTATCGTTTTGTGGCTGCATCTCTTGATTTAAGCGGATCGTTTAGCCTTATTATTCGATGATCTTTTGCGTCTACGGTAGCGTTGTCGTCGTTCTTGTACTGTAAGCATGTGTCCTTTACGTACTGTAAAGAAACAACATCGTGCAACTCTTCAGGATCACCCAAGTTGCATATCTTTTTGTTTTTCACATCAAAGTGACCGTCGTTAGTCACTCCTAAACCGATATCCTCACGCAGACTTCGATGAGTTTCTTTTCGCACTCTTACAGCGCTGTCGTGTCTACCGAACTTGTCTACACTCATATTTATGAAGAAGAACTGATGGTTATAGAACGGTGCGTCTGCTTTTATATGATAATGCCAGTTTCACGTAATTCTTCCAATATCGAAACGATTTCATTCCTATGACCAGTATGACCACTATTTTGAGACGCCATTAACAGTCTCAATCTATTAACCAACTCGTTAGGATCATCCCAATGCACGTAATCGATTGCAGTGTTCGGTTTCATCTCCATATAGCCACTCCCTGTACGTTTTCGTGCAAACAATTTAGATATTACTAGTCGGTACTTGACGCCACTGTTACTGTTTATTCGCGTATTGTGTTTATATTTTTGTTTGTGTCCGTTGGTTGCTAGTAGTATAGACTTATATTTCCTCATATCATCCTTATTGTATTTTTTCGGTAGTTTCATAAACAAAAGTTCATACAGACCAGGTGTACCCTCGTAAATTTTTCCTTTGACATGAAAGTTGTCGTTATCATCGATTTTTACATTTGAATCACCTATCATAAATTTACCACCTTCGTATCGAACACCATACATGCGATCTATAATCCGTTTACAGTCCGCCGATTCACACAAACGCATATATTTGTTTGCTAATGAATCCTCGCTGAAATGTGAAGCGTTAGGGTTCCAAGCGTCCTCTTCACTGAAATGAGAAGCGTTATGACTTTGCATACCACTTTCGTCTTCTGTTATTACGTGTTGTGTAGGCTCTTCTTGTTTTATCTGCTCCTCCTCCTCCTCCATCATGTCACCACTTAACTTTCGTGAAATAACTTCTAACGGTTCCAGAATCGGTCTGTAATTTTTTCTAAACGCCTCGTCGCTTTCTCTGATACCGTGTTGTAATGCATGATATTTTTTCCTTATGTTGTCGCTTATCGTGTCTATATCATACGCGAGTCGTTCCTCCTTATTCATTGCCATCGTGTGTTAGCAAGAGGACTGATTACATTACTACAGTGCAACCACTTTTATACTTCGTCGGAAACAATTATGAATCGATCAAAGCCGATTCTATATCTACCTTCATTTATTGGCGAGTCTTTGTCTATGACTAGAAATCCATAACGATCCTTCCACGCTTCCATGCAGACGTCTTTGAAAGCATCATATTTCATATCTATGTTAACGTGATCATTGTATGCATGTCGTAAATTTAGATCGTCTTGTTTGAACAATATCAACAAGTTAGCGTTGTCACGCACCAATTGTTTCGGTATCTGGCTATATGTCTGGCATAGATAGAATGTGTCCACACCGCTATGTCTCCCCATAGCAAAATACTTTCGAATATTGTTTTGTCTTTCACACGATACATCATCGAATACGATAACAGAGTCGAGACCAGTGATTTCACTCGGTAGCGGGACTTCTTCGTTCTCGCTGTATGCATGATAACCTAAACCTTCATCAGCGAGTGATTTCATCACTGTTTCTAGCATTCTGTATTTTGGTTGAAATAATGATTTTGAAAACACGTATACGTTGCGGAAACGTAGTCCGTTGGCATCAAACAGTAGGTTGAATAGCACATTTGATTTCCCACAGGAACTTGGGCCTGTAACGATACAGCGAATACTGTTCGGTAATAGCGGGCCATGTTTACGCTTAGCACTACCTTCGTCACCAGCCAAAAAGTCCATATCCTTTATTGGTAATTTGTTTGCTTGCTGTACAATCTTCATCTTTGTGAATACCGAAAGCATACTGTTTTCATCACGTGCTGTCACCTATTTTATATTAGATCTTTCTTATGTATCCACGCATCGTGTTTACCATCGAAACCGAGCCAACGAACACGCACTCTGTCACCTTTGCGTTGTAACACCTTTTCCACTAGGTATACGTCGCCGACTTTGGACTTACTAATCTCGTGCTCCTAAAAACCACCTTTCAACACTTTGTTTAGATGATCTTTTAGCAGATAAGTGACGGAGATAGTAGTGGATTGTACTTTATCCACAGTGAATATTTCGTTAGTCCAATTCGGCGTATAACCTTTGGCGAACGTCATTATGTGCTTACTTATACGAACACGGTCACCGACTTTAAATTTGGGTGGTTTCGTTGGACTGATTTTAGGCGCTGTGTTCTTCCTTATTCGTTCCAACACTATATGTTCGTTGGCGTCATTCACTTCACTCGGTTTCATACCAATGGTTCTGTGTGTTGTATTGTTGTACGATTTCAGTAATGTAGGTAGTAGATCCAACCAGCGGTAGTGTCCTTGTTCACTGAAAGCTCGATACATGTGTGTCTTCAGTGTGCGATTAAAACGTTCCACTATGGAAGCTTTTTTCTCACTGTAGGTTGAGTAATGTTTCACATTATACTTTTTTAGTAACGCTTGTACTGTGCTGTTGTAATACTCCTTCCCGTTGTCTGTCTGTAAATATTTCATTCGATTAGCAGTTAGTATAGGCTCTAGTGCATGCTTTACTTCTTTTCCTGTCTTTGTTTTCAATGGTACAGCGTACGCGTACTTGCTAAACGCATTGATCACTGTCATCATGTACTTGTACCCTTTGTTCACTCGAGTGTATGGTATCATCTCCACAAGATCCGCCTGGTACAAGTCGTGTAGACCCTTCAATTCAACCGCGCGCCTAACGAAATTCCTTCTCGCTGCTCTGTGTAGCTCTAGAGCTATAGTCTTGCGTACGTTGTTCATGGTTTAAGATACACTAACATAATACCGGCGTTAAAAATACTATATATATCTATAACAGTTGCTTTGTTTTTCAGTATTCATTCTCACATCTGAATATCACCATGGCTGACCTTCAACAGAATCCAGAACATCAGCAGTAACAGGAACATCCTCAAAAAGGTAAAAATTTACCAATTGTCTCTCTATAATTATGTAGCAAACCAAATTTGTTTGATATGAATTAACATATGATTCAACTCTGTCTAACATGTATAAGATATTCTCTTGACGTTGTTTAGAAATTGATATGACGAAGAAAATTTTTTATGTTCTGACATAGGTTTGTTACCTTCTCCCCAATGTATTGTCTCTTGACATCGTTTAGAAATTGACATGACGGAGAAAATTTTTCATGTTCCACCATAGGTATGTCACCTTCTCTCCAATGAACTAATTCAATTCCACAACAAAAGCATTTAACTCTATCGTCTATGAATGACATACTATGTCCACAAACATCATAATTTAGCGGATAGTAGTAAAACCCGGCAAACGCTAACTCGTCGGGGCTGACAAACGTCACTTCCCAATACTTGAACGATTTTCTTCTTTCACTTTCAATGCTAAAATCAGGAGTAGCTGCCATCTTCACAGTTTGCAACAAACTAACGTATTACTAACGTGCACTATCTATTTACCTCAAACATGAATGTGTGTGTGTGTGTGTGTGTGTTATTCATCATTCCTATTAGCTAATACAGGTGTTTCTATTGTTTCAGTTATGACACGATTTTATATTGTGCGAAACAGTAGTATTAGAGGATGCCTCACAACTTTTAATTACCTGCCTGTGTACACAGAAGAAGAAGATCAAGATATAGTACCGATAATGACTGAGGTGCGACCTTTATTGCGCAAGGATATTCTGGCAGAACAAGCACGTTTACGCAGTATCAAATGGCATATTGCGTGCAGGATACGTTTCACTAAAACTGTGTTAGATGGTGACAGCGGCGAAGAAAAAGAGGTAACCAAAGACGCCGTCTTCCACGGGCGTTGTCGTACGTTGCTCACGGACGACAACGACGAGTTGAACTGTCTACTCGATGAATCCTACGATAAAATCATGAATAGCATATCCAATTTTACCCGTGACGGGAGCGGATGGTCGGTGGATGCTGTACTGAAGCTGGAACTGGTTGTTGGACGGTACAGGCCTCTAGCAGCGTCCTCCTACCTTCCAACCCCGCGAAAACTTGCACTCACCAAGGCTGTAGTCAACATCAATAACTCCCAAGATGAAATGTGTTTTCTATGGTCCGTACTAGCTCACATACACCCTCAAGAACGTAATAAAGAACGTGTTTCAAAATACACCTCATTCATAAACACAATAAATATGTTCGGTATCGAGTACCCTGTTTCTATAAACTCACTTTCTAAATTTGAAACACAGAATCCCAACATTTCTATAAACGTTTTCGGCTATGATATAGAAGACAATATCAGAAACGAATCAAAAAATGAGGTTTATCCGTTAAGAATTACCCCCAATAAGGACAGATTACATCATGTTAATCTTTTGCTTCTGTCCGATACAAATAGCCGAAAACATTACTGTCTTATCAGTAACATGAGTAGATTGTTATCATCCCTAACAAAACACTGCAATAAATCATTTTACTGTGACTACTGCCTGCATCGTTTCTCCACAGAACATGGTCTGTCCGATCATCTCCCCTACTGTACACCTTACGGCGAGCAGAAAACCAAAATGCCTACAGAGGAGGAGAAGTTTATGTCATTTAAAAATTACGCGCACTGTCTTAAAGTACCCTTTACCGTCTACGCCGACTTTGAGTCCCTTATCACTCCGCTTCAATCGTGTTCACCTGGTAACAACGTCCCGACGACAGTGCACGAGTTAGGTGAATTCTACTCAGTTGATAGCAACGGTGCCCGTCAGAAAATAACTTCTCCTCCTGTATCGTCCACATCATACGAAGCGATGCATATTCCGTCAGGTTTCTCCTATGCTATCGTCGATCATACACACAGACTCTGGAGAGAGGCTAAAGTTTATCGAGGTGAAAACGTCGTAGACACTTTCTTCTCGTGGTTGATGAAAGACGCCGAGGATATGATGAAGGTAGTACGACATAACGTGCAAATAATTATGTCCGATGATGACAATGTTGCGTTCACTAACGCCACCGTTTGTCATTTGTGTGAGCGCCCTTTGACATACGATGACAAGGTACGCAATCATTGTCATCTTACGGGGAAATTCTTGGGAGCAGCCCACAATAGCTGTAATCTAAGCTACAAGATGCTTCGTCATATCCCCGTCTTCTTTCACAACCTTCGTGGCTACGACTGTCACCACTTAATGCAGGGTTTAGGAAAATATAAGGACCAACACGTATCCTGCATTGCAACATCCAGTGAGCGTTACGTGTCGTTCTCCCTGGGTCCCTTGCGTTTCGTAGACTCTTTTCAATTTCTTAATCGCTCTCTGGACACACTCGTTACCAATCTGTCCACGTCCGGGAGCCAATTTCCTTTGCTCAGAGAGGAAATGCTTAGACGGGGTTTCGACGAACAGACCAATCTGCTCGTACGCAAGGGGGTATACCCTTACGAGTATGTTGACAGCATTGATCGGTTCAATGAAACAAGTCTACCCGCTCGTGAACACTTTGATAACCGGTTGTTGGAATCGTCTATTTCGAACGCAGATTACGAGCACGCACAAAACGTGTGGAGTGCATTCAATCTGCGTACGTTTGGAGATTACCACGATTTGTATTTGTTGACAGACGTAATGCTGCTGGCCGATGTCTTTGAAAGTTTCCGAGACATGGCCTTACGCGATTACTGTTTGGACCCGTGTCATTTTTACTCGCTTCCCGGACTCGCTTGGAACGCGATGCTAAAAATGACAGGGGTCGAATTAGAGCTGTTAACAGAGATAAATCTGCATCTGTTCCTTGAGTCTGGGATTCGCGGAGGCTGCGCGATGATATCCAACCGTCACGCAGTCGCTAACAATCCTCTGATTCCAGATCAGTACGATGTATCGAAACCGACCTCCTTCATTCTGTATACAGACTGTAATAATTTATACGGTGCAGCCATGTCGCAACCACTCCCTTACGCAGACTTCCGATGGCTCGATCGTAACGAAATCGAGTCCTTGGACGTACGTAATGTGAGTGATGATTCCGACATCGCGTACATCCTTGAAGTCGACCTACACTATCCTGATACCTTACACGACCTGCATTCCGACTACCCACTTGCACCTGTGCGCCAGCGCGTAACACCCGATATCCTTTCTCCCTTTTCCAAACGTTTACACGAGAGTATATACAGATCATCGTATAACGAATCAGGGTCATCCGTAGAGAAGTTGTTAACAACTTTGGAGGACAAACAAAATTACGTTCTCCATTATCGAAATTTGAAATTGTATTTAAGTCTTGGCTTAGAGCTGAAAGCGACTCATAGGGTGTTGTGTTTTAAGCAAAGCGCTTGGTTGAAACCGTTTATCGATTTCAACACCCGCAAGAGGCAAGCAGCCGTCAACAGCTTTGAAAAAGACCTTTTCAAACTGATGAACAACGCCGTATACGGTAAGTCGCTGGAGAACGTACGGAAACATATAGACTTTGAACTAGTCTCGGATGAACGACGGCTTCAAAAACTAGTTTCCACACCTAGGCTAAAACGTATGATTCGTTATACGAACGATCTGGTGGGGCTCTCACTCCGTAAAAAATCCCTTGTTCTTTCCCGTCCCGTGTATGTCGGCTTCACGGTGCTTGACGTTAGCAAAACGATAATGTACGACTTTCATTATCGTTATGCTGTCGCCAAGTACGGTTGCAACGTTAAATTATTAATGACAGATACAGACAGTCTGATGTATAGCATTCAAACATCAGACTTGTATGCAGACTGCAGACATGAAGAAGGACCTACACGTTTTTGACACATCGGATTACCCTACGTCTCATCCTTGTTATAGCCTTAAGAACAAAAAGGTTGTCGGACTGTTCAAGGATGAAACGTGTGGTCGTCCTATTAGAGAATTCGTGGGTCTCCGTGCGAAATGTTATTCGTTCCTTGTGGCCCACGAAGATCCCACCCAAGAGTGTCAAAAACGTGTATGTAAAGGTGTGCCTCGAGTTGCGATTAAGAGGAGTCTGCGACACGATATGTATCGCAAGTGTCTCACTGATCATTGTCAGTTTTCTACCAGTGCGCTTTGTTTACGTAGCGATCATCATACGCTGTACACGATGCGTGTAAATAAGCAAGCGTTGTCACCGTATGATGATAAGCGTTATATATTAGACAATGGTCATGATACGCTTGCATACGGTCATTATCGGATACGACAACGCATCAACATGGAGAACGACGACGACGACACCTCCCCACCTACTAAAAAAATTTGTCTCCATGTATAGTAACCCTCCTCAACACTTGTTTCTTTCGTCAGTTGATGTCTCTCGGTGCTTCAGTCCAGACGTCTGTAAACGTAAGTTCACATATTAATATCGCAACGATATTTGTATGTTTAAACATAATATATACATATATAGAGTTTGTAATGTGTGTGGTTTCTTTGTCTTACAGTATTATGGATAACACTGCAGTTATAATTGACTTCCAGTGCTTTTTCGATGACAACGGAAAATATATTGTGAAGGAACTGTCAATCATGGACGTTCTGAGATTTGCTGGTAGACATTGGATTTTGACTCCACCTGCTACATCCGTTACGAATCCCAAATACGTTAGGACAAACCACTGGTTAACAACAAATTATCATAGACTTAGATGGAGCGAAGGAGAGACACCATACGACAATCTTGTTTCATTGTTAACATCACATACACGTATATATAAATATGTGTTTGTGAAGGGTTTTGAGAAAAAACGTTTTTTGCAATCAAAGATAATACACAATAATATCATCAATCTCGATGACTTTGGTTGTCCTAAAAACATACCGTATATAATTCATGGAACAGAATGTCTTAGACATTTCAATTCTTCTGACCGTTGTGCCAACTATAAGGTGCATGCTATTCGGGAATGGATGATTCATGATTTTTGCTTTAAACAAACATTTTTAATGTAACAAATTTAGAAAGTAGGTCACAGCGAATGATGACATTTATATCTCTCTCTCTCATTCTGTTGTGGACATGTACATACATGCATAGCTGTAAGCAGTGACTATTTTCTTATGAAAATGGACTTTCCTAATGACAATGTTATATTTTTGGTGTCTCTAATTTCGTCTGTGGGACATGTTCATACATGCAAATGAAAGTGGGACACCGACGTTACCACCACCACCACCACTATCACATTCTACTGTCCTTTTGTGTCGAATATTCTGTCATTGTTTGGTTCTCTCTGGTTTGATACAGACGTGTTCACTAGTGTCTTCTAATAATGTCGTTTCTTGTAAAGTTTAATGCTGTAAGTGCTATCGAGTACAAACGATGTTCAGAATTGACAGTGAATAAAAAATATCCCATCATGGTCTTAACAAATGTGGACACAAAATATGGGAACTCTGTGCTTGCTACGTTGGAGGATGGTGACCGTCAGTATCGTGTCTATCTTCCCAAGAGGTATGCAGGTGTCTTCACGAATGAGGAGCTCAGACATATCAAACCTAAAGAACTACATTTAGTGTATCGAGGAACGAGAAATCAAACAACACAAGTAGAGATTGAGTCCTAACGTCGTAAGTAGCAATCGTGTTAACAAACAATTTATTGATGTGTGTAGTTTCAACTCTCTGTACTTAACACTTTAATAATTGAATTTGTATGTACATGATAAATGTATCATTGATTCTATTTAGTTTCGTTGAATAATAGTTGGTTCGATTAGAAATTATTTGAAAGTACATTAACTTATGCGATAAATGTATCATTGATTCTAAGCAGTATTTGCAAATTTTCCAGTGAATAATATTTGGTTTGGTTTGATTAGAAATTATTTGAAAGTACATTAACTTATGAAAAATGACATATACTTGAAAAAGTTTACTTACTTAACGCATTTGATTCTTTCCACTAACTGTACGTGTGCATGTGATAATTGAATATTATCGTATCAGTGATTCTAATATCGACTGTATTGTTATGTTACAGATAAACTTCCTCGTGAACTGTATCTACAGCCATGAAATTATTATTTAAAAATCTTACAATGTCAAAAATTATTATTAATATTGTATTTATTTTATATAACAATGTTTGTTTGTGATATATGTATATTTAATCAATGTAAAATGTATTTTGAATAATTGTATTATAACGGTTTGTAAACTATATTTTAAGTTTGTGTACAGTGCTGTAAATATATATTTAATCATTTAAAACAATATTATTATTAATATTTTATATATAACAATGTTTGTGATATATATATATATTTAATCAATGTAAAATGTATTTTTTCAATAATTGTATTATAGCAGTTTGTAAACTATATTTTATGTTTGTGTACAGTGTTGTAAATATATATATTTAATTATTTAAAACAAATTATGGTTTATTTTAATTTATTTCGTTATAAACCTCCGAATATGCATGCAATTATTTGTATAGTAATCAGAAATGTGTGTGAGAGAGACATTTTAATAATTTGTAGGTTGTATCTTACAATCATGAAAATTATTATTTAAACTGATAATTGTTTTATTAAAATCTTACAATGACGAAATATTATTATTTCATTGTTTACGATATATATATATATTTAATGCAAAAATGAATTTTTAAAATTACAATCGTCTGTAAACTATATTTAAGTTCGTGTACACACATACAAATCGTTTGAATAAGGGAATCCTTGTCAACGTTTGCAGCGAGAGAGAGAGAGAGAGAGAGACATATACAATGTGTGTGTATGTGTACACAAAACTTTTGAAAATACCTTATTTCAAGGAGATTTTTTTTTATGCGTAACACTTTACCACACACACAGACTTGGCAGTATATTAATTTCTAAATCGTGGTCAATGACTGCCATGTGTCAAAAAAAGGACGCAACGAGGTAGGTGATAACTATATATATTTCCTGGTGATTACATTTTAGTATCGCTACTTACAATAATCCATAAGTAGCACGACGCTTATGTAAAACTGATGACATAAAGAGAGAGAGAGTTTATATCGTGATCGACAACTGTGTCTAGAGACAAAGAGAGAGGAGGGGAGAGAGAGTTGATATCGAAGTCGTCGTCAACAATTTACTATAATATAGTTTGAATTTCCCACCGAAGAAAAATGTTGGCAGATCTGTTCTATACACACACAATAATGCAGGATTGGTAACCCTGATCATATATTTTAATATACACTATAATACACACACACATATCAAGTTTGAACCCATACATAGGTTGGTAAACCTGATCATATAGATTTAATATACATTATAACACACAACAAATTTGAACTCATGCAAGGTTGGTAACCCTGATCATATATTTAATATATACACTATAATGCATCAAGTGATAGAAAGTGAAAGTGATCTAGGCTCGCGAAAGGCGGCATATAAAAAAATAACGCGAAAGACGGCATATATTTGAACTTGACGCGCGAAAGGCGCCATGCAATTTGATTGGTCGATGCTGCTGGTCCAGCGGTGGTGGTGGGGGAATAACGGTACTTGAGTCAGAATCATCATTTTCCCTCTACTCAGAACCTAATTTCTTCAATCTACTTTATGTCCACATCTTGGAAATCTCAGTTTCTTCTCCGGTAATCCACCTCTGTTCCTTTCAGGCCAACGATTGTTTGTTTGTAATCTCCAATATTTCTGACACGTATATAGCAATAGTTCCCATCTTGAATGCCTAATGACGTCTTGTAATCCCACTCCAAACAGTAAAGCGCACAGTTGGATTGTTGTTCTTTAACAAATTCACCGACTGGTTTCATTATCACTATCTTCCTTGGTCGACACACAGGTTCCCAAATAAGCAAAACTCTATGATTGCTTCGTTTTCTATTTCATGGCCACTTCCTGTACCTCCTACGATCACGTAGGACCACGTAGTTCTTCCTTTTTTTTAATTAACTCCTATCTTCCATTTAAGATACTGTTTTGTCAAAATTACTAAGCATGTAGAAGACATTGTCTTCTCTTCAATGAATATGACCTGATCATCTGGAAAGTAAAACAAGGTCGTCTCCAGTTACTGGACCCACTTGAAGCATTCCTGCTCCGTGTTCTGACGTGTTGATTAGGAACATTCTAAAACAGTTTGGAGTAATATAATACCCTTAACTCAATCAGAAGATATCTAAAGTTTTGATATTTACTTAAGCTACTACGGATTAAAGAAAAATAACTATGTCTAATGTAACGTCTATGTAATTAATGTCACTTGATCATTACTGGAATGCGTTCTACTGAAACCATCCGTCTTTAGTGAAGACGTGAGTCTAAACAGTACTGCAAACAGTCGTAATACTTACAACAGAAATACCAAGCATTCGTAAACTGCAGTGAACTTTTCATGAAATTAAATAACAGAACTGATACATGTTTTGTTCTGTACAAATAACACACTTGTACGTGTTGATAGTTAATGAATGAGCCCGGTGATGCTATATTGACTTGGGCACACAGCAAACACAGAAACAATGGGCAATTAACGCTTTGAAACAACACTGATACACACGTGAATGTTGAAAAACAAGACAATATATATGTACACATCTGATCCAGCCCTCTCCTGCCCATTCTTCGTTGGGCCTACTCTTCTGATTGTAATAGTATCTGTTTTTCGTATCCACTTTATCGTATATTTTGTTAATTATATAATTACTGGTATACAAGTCAGTGCGTCCTGGCAAGCTTAAAACTTCCGTATCATTGACTTAATTATCTTGGCTTATTATAAGCGTAACTATTGGATCAATTTGTAAACAGAGAGTGTTGCCGATCCCCGGTTAAGAATAGCAAATGTCGTTTTGTCTCACGTGAGGCAAGTTTTATTTTACTATCACGTGTATCATTCTTCACCATTCTACAGCCTGAAAGTGTACAGTACCGTTTGCCAGTCACTGTCCAGTTACTACGCATGCGTGCGTGTCTGTGTCTGTACACGCAAGATCGCGTCAACAGCCACGACAATGCTACGATGTAGTGAAACATAAATTAGGTGGGAATCAGAAGAAGAAGAGTGGAATCAACATCCTGGCAAACCAGAAGCCTCTACGAGAAATTGTCACTGACAACGGTAGGTCTCAACAACACGGCATTGGCTTATAAGTCCCTGACGACAAGTTGCAGTAGGAAAGAAAAAAGTAAAAAATTACAAAATATTTTAATTTTAATAGGATTTGTTCTTTGTCTGCCATAACGAGAGATAAAGTGCTCTCTCTCCCTCCTCTCACTCTGTCTCTCTCTCCCTCCTCGCTCTCTCTCTCTCTCTCTCTCTCTCTCTCTCTCTCTCTCTCTCTCTCTCTCTCTCTCTCTCTCTCTCTCTCTCCTCTGATATATCATATAGGAAAAATGTTTACAATAACTGTCATAAAGAAAAATATACATAGCCTATATTCTCCTTTCCTCTTTTTCCTCTTTCTTCTTGGTATATTATTTCATCTGTTTTCTTATATATTTCCTCAACATCTGCATCATCATGATCTGATTTTGGCATATACCCCAAACAATCATTCACACACTGCACTTTAGTTACAATATTTATTAATTTATTTTTTACCAATATTGCCATTCTCACTTTATCAGCACGATTTCCACCTGAATAAAACACCGCATAATGTCTACAAATTATCTCACCCTGTCCAGTAGTTCTCACTTCACTTAAACCGAATATGGTTAATCCACAATTATTATCCATTTGACTTTTACGGTTTTCAGTTGTCCGTATCGTCTTATTTCCTGACTTTCTACGTTCTATGTGGAAGACGTTGTTAAACACTCCTTCTGAAACAATCCTCACCCGGAGAGCCAAAAAGGGATGTTTTATCTCCTGAACGTTTTGCTTCAGAATGTGCCATCGTTCGCAGAGCGCGGTCACTTCAGGGAAAATGATGTGGTAGTCTTCCCATTGCCTTTCCACGTCGCAGTATCTCCGGCCATCCGATACACTAGGTTGCGCCCGAATATATTCAGTGAAGATCCATGCCCAGCACCATTTTCTCTGTGCCTCCAGTCGATCCAAATGACGCCGCTTCCTGACCTTGGAGGATATTTCTTCCGCTTCCTCTGTGACTGGGAGTCATCCTCCTCTTCCGTCTTCGAAGCCTTCTGAATATCCTCTTGCTTAGTGCTTCTTTCTCTAGATCATCACTTCGCCCTGTCCGGCAAGAAAAGCCTTACCAGTAACAACGGTACAACCCGCATAGCTCGAAGAATCCTGAGACCGCACGAGCTATGCCACCAACTACAGAGTTATGCAATGCCTACGGAGGATATTTCACTCACACACATACGCGCGCGCGCACATAAGAGAAGAGGGAGGAAGAAATTAAGGAGATTAAAAAGCAATTACCAAAGATGCAAAGTAGAGAAGGAAAACAAGGAAGAACCAAATAATCTAATTATATCCAAGTGTTATAGCTAATTTACAGGCGGGGTCAATGCAGGTTTAATTTTTCTGTAACAGCATATTTCAGACACCAGTAATGACCAGACCACGCTTACGCTATAACTAGCTACGTGAATTTTGTTACGTATACCAAGTGTAAAAAAAAACACAATTCGAATGACGTACATAATCGATCCAATTTGCACGCATATCTTATAGTCTGACATGCAATTTTACGCAATTTGCCGACAAAATTAATCGATTATTATAAGGAATTTTAATTGTGAACTCGCCTCGGCAAATTGTATTTTTGGAACAAATTTTAGTTTTTTTTTTAAATAAACATTTGTCTCGCCATCTTCTTTGCCTGTTATTCGTACCGTTCTTGTTCTCTTTTAATATGCTTTAAAACAGGCAGCGAGGTTCTAGCTCATCCCATAATACGATTGGACGACTGACCACCATAGCGCCAATAATACAAGTAAAAAGAAGATAATACAGTGAGAAACATTCAAGTAAAAGAATATACAAACAGGAGATAATATCGTGTAATATATAGCAGTATAGCGTGTGAAATACTTATAAGTACTATAATGTATAATCAATATATCACAATTTATATCGTGATCACAATAAAAAAAAAAAAACATGAAAGCTGAACGAAATTTGCAAAAAGACTTATTTTTGTATTTAAGGAAGGTGTGGCTAAATTAGTTTTCAAATGTATGGTATTTTATTGCACTTAGTTGTTTAGTATATCGTTTTATTAATATTGTTTCTATAAATTGTGTTTTTGCATGATATACGTTTTAGCAGTGTCTTGTTTTATACTGTCTGCCATTCTTGTCCTATGCTAATAGCGTTTATTGCTCAAGTAGTCTGTAGATGTTTTTACCACATGGGTGTTCATAGAACCGTTTTTTTAACTGTTTGTAACTTGCCTACATAAAACTGTGGCAATCTTTGCACCCATTTATGTAAACATCATTGTGTTGTTTTGTTACTGTAATTACGCGAATTATTTATTTTGTTTAATACTATTATTGTGTGTTTTATATGCAATTTTAATGTAGGCCTATGTATTATTTAATAGTTTTTATATTCATTTTTCCGTTTATTAATGTCAGTGTTGCCAATTTATTTGTGTTATTATTATTGTTTACGCTAATATTATTACATTTTTCTGTACAACTCCTTACAATGTAGTGTATTTATATTTTATTTTCCTTATATCCTTTGGTAAGTTGTATTTCTTTCTTTCGTTATTTCACTTGTTTTTTTTTTTAAGTATTTTGCGCAATCTGTTCAAACGTTAGCGGAAAGTTGCGCGTTTCCCATGCGGTGTATTGTTTGATACATTCAAAACGGGCAGGCTGGGGCTGGTGCTGTCTTTAGAGAGCACGTGGTCGTTAGTTGGTAATATCTCGTGCCCTCTGCAGATAGTAACGACTAACCAAATGAATTTACTTTTTCTTCCTTTACTGAAAACTTTATTCGTAATATTTTGGAATTAACTGATTAACTGATTTTATGGATAAACTGTAGCTATAGTGTTCTATGGTATTCGAAAATTTGTTTATACTTGCAACGTTTAATCCTTTCCCCTTTCCTTTCTCTTGGACAAAATAGGCTACATGTTTATCATTATGGATAGTGAGTTTTGATATGAGTTTTACACTTAAGTGAGTTATAAAGATATGAATTTTGTAATTTTGTAGACTTTCATGTTTTACAATCAAGTAAATAAGATATTTGCTACTCCCTCAACAGTTGAAGGATCCTAATAATTATATATGTTAATCAATTCTTGTGTGGACCTACTAAAGTAATTAAGTTATAGAAACACCTGACGAGTTTATATAGACTTAGAGGTACCCGTGGACAATGGATACAAGACAAAAACTATCAGTAGGCTGAAATCTCAGTTTCCTGCTTGGCCTAGACATACTACTAGTAATAGTAGTAGTGGTGTAGTGGTGGATTAAATTCTATTTATCTTTCATACCCTCCTCGGTATAGAATTTTCACACACACAATAGTCAGTGTCTATACCGAAGGTTTTTTTTCTATATAAAGCCTAAATAAACTTCGTTGTAAAAAAAACTACCCGAGAACAACTAAGAAAACGTAATAATAATTTCCTCCCTCACCACCCCAGTGGCTTCCTGGATCACTCAACACCTGACACTCCGCTTCCTAAAAATCACAAAGCAATCTCGATCCACCCTCTTCCTCTGTGGGGCGCGCTCACACCGAGGTGAGCATCGAATACCAGATGTCGTGCTGCACTGTATGGTACGAAACCAAGGGCACCTTTTTACAAGTTGGGCAATTTTTCACCCCTTTGTGGAAAATATGCCAACCCCTTGCACACTTTATCAAATGCGAAACAGGTGGTTGTTGTGAAGAGGCACAAATTATTGCACATCCGCAGACCAGGTATAGCAAGGGTTGGCCGACAAAAAATAGGGGTTGCTATTTAATAAACTAATAGATTTTTAAAATTGCATCCCGTCGTGTTTCCCATTAGGTCTGTTGAGGGGAGTGAGAGACGCTATTAAACAACGCACGTTTCTTTACGTTTATTTTCTCTTTAGTATTACGTTTATTTTTTTATTTTACTTTTCACTTATTTATATCAAATTCTATTTCATTTTGCATTCCGTTTTTCTCCTAGTTGCAATCAACGTTTTCGTGTTACGACAATACTTATATAGAACTGAAACAATATTTAATAAAATAAAAATTTCTTCTTCTTCTTCTTCTTCTTCTTCTTCTTCTTCTTCTTCTTCTTCTTCTTCTTCCACCTCTTCTCCTTGATTTAGAAGATTCTCCTCCATACTATTCCAAATTTACTACTCCACACATAAAGTAATGTATTAGTCTATGGTTAATCAATATGTACGGGTATTTACAATATTTAATCATTATTTGTGTGCCCCCTCTCTCTCTCTCTCACTACTCCCTCTCCTTCCCACCGCCTCCCCAGAATTTCTCTCTCTACTGATCACCATCTATCTAACTGACTATCTATCTTCTATTCCTTCCTCTATTTCGGATATGCTTCCGAGAAAACTTAGAAACTAAATATCCTTATAATTATTTTTATCTCTGGCGTGTTCAGTTATCAAACTAGAATATCATTATATGTTTCAGGCGGCTAGTGTATTTCATGTGACGATACTATATTTTGTCAGATAGACATTTATCACTAACCGAAAGACTATCAAGTATTTAATTAAGTTAGTACTAGTGTAAATCAAGTTTTTGAAAGCCGGGCGTTAAAAAAAATGTTTTCAATTTTTTTCTACAGTCTTGTAAATACAATTGATCTAAGCGTAAATGCCTTACAGAATTGCTTACCAACACGAAGCTCTCATCGGTTTGCTAACATATAAGATACTTGATGTTATCATCTTGGTGTTTTTGGTATTCAGAGGAACGAAGTCTAAAACGAGGCTTACAAATATTACTTTCTCAATTTATTCATTCAATAAATAGTTTCAATTTTGATTTTTTTTGTCATTAAGACTTACGTATAATCAAAACACGTACGCAGGACTATGTTTTGGGAGGGCCGCCAGTACGATCCGATGGAAAGTTATGTGCCAAACTAATTAACATGTGTACACACACACACACACACAAACACATTAATTCATTTATATGAAATGGTCTATTACAGAAGGTGTAAGATAACGTCTTTGGACAAACACTCGCTGCAGACAAATTTACACTTACAGTACATTAAGTGATTGATGGGGTAATGTTTTTTCTTACATGCCTGCAAAAAATTTCTCATATAAGACGGTACAAACCAATCTCCTTGCTCTATTCATTTTATTAACCTGACTTCGAATAAATGTTTAATATGGTATGGTTACCTTATATATAGGAATAACTCGTGAGTGCTGGCCTAATGGATCTGATGGTAACCACCGAATTAATCTATAGCTTCCTAACCAAGACGTTCGCTACAAAATTCTTAGAAGTCATAAGGTTTTCTTAACAATAGTGCACAGTTTTTCTATTTTCCCCGTGGTGGTACCGACTATAGTGAGCCTTGATCCCCAGTAACCTTTAGTTCCAACAGTGTCGATCTGTTGCCGCCAGTATCTCAAACTCAGAAGAGTCTCAGCCCCTCACCGGATATTTTCCTACCTGCTTGTTCTTCCGGTTTGTCTGGTCCCCAGCATCAGTCCCTTCAATATTTTTATTAGTGTTCAGGTGTCACTCGTTCACTCTCTATGTCTAGACGTTGTAGCCCAATATGATCTACAACGCTGGGTTCTTTGTATAGCTATTGCAGTTCGTATCCAAACCTGATGCGCTATCCACCATTACTCCTAACTCGACCAAGAATTTTTCTCAGTGTTCAGCGCTCAAGTATGGCCAAAATCCCTTCCCTTCCCTTTCTGATCATCGAAATTCCTCTTCCATATGTGACAGTAGGTCGTATTATCGTCTTGTCAGATCATAAGTTTAAATTTTCGTTGGTTAACTTGGATCCTACGCAAAACGTAAGCGAACTGGATGACCTGAGTCTATTTTTTATCTCCCGGCTCTTATCAGTTTTGAGATTTGCTCTGCTGCTGAGGTAGTTGAAATCTCAGACCACCTTGATGCAGTCATCTCACATATTCCAGTTCT
Source organism: Magicicada septendecula (assembly GCA_034769895.1). Classification (NCBI taxonomy): domain Eukaryota; kingdom Metazoa; phylum Arthropoda; class Insecta; order Hemiptera; family Cicadidae; genus Magicicada; species Magicicada septendecula. The sequence goes on along the minus strand of CM068370.1, from coordinate 242,051,509 downwards.
GACCTCGTTATTTTCATCACTTAGTTTTTCCACATTTATTCCCTTCTCCTTTAGTTCTTTGTACGTCTACCTGACTGCTCGCTTTGAGCTTCCAATTATGTCTGCGAATGTCTGCTGTTCCTTGTTACATAAAGTCAATTGTATAAGTCTATCTATGCCCAACGTCTTCAGTATTTTGTTCAGGGTAATGTTGAATAGAATGGATACGATTTCATCACCTTGTCGAAGTTCCTTCGTAACGTAACAATGCTAGCTTATGCTGTTTTTATCTATCTTATACGCTACGCATACCTCTCCATACTACTGCGCAACGAGATAAAAATTGCCTGTGAGAAAACTATATACTAATACGTTGTATTTAATCGCGAAGACGTATCTAAGGGAAAAAATAATTCTCATCACTAGTGTTACATATAACATAGTATAACAGTCTCAAAATATTTTATTTAACGCGGACACTTTTATAAGCATACGAAATGTTACCGCACACACGAAATATACACTAAACGTGTATAGTGAATGTTCTTTTACTATACTCCTGTCGGAGTTCACGGATTTCATAAATCATGGAATGTATCAAGTAGGCAATATAAATAGAATTAAAAGGTTTATTTAAATATTTTCAGAATAAATCAATACCAAATATTAATTAACAGGTATGGTAGGTATTAAATGCATATAATATTAAAATATATTATCACCTCTACAATAATTCTGTATCACATATACACGAATATACTAATTATTAGACTGAAAGATGGAAAAATATTTAAAATGTATGTTATTGTTCAAAAATCTTTGTTATAAAATCTATAAAATTAGTTTTCACCTCGAAGACGTAAGTCGTATTTTCACCTTTCCCCATATTCGTATGAGCGAAGTGATTAGGTCAGTCTTTGAACTTATTGTTTCCTTCTTAACTTTATCTTAGTTATTGCCCAAAAACTTTCAATAGGATTCAGGTCATGGCTACTTCTCGCCCATGGCAGTACTTGAACACTAGTTTCTTCCAGAAATTTCGCTACTGTCGAGGCGACCCGTTATGCATGAAACGAAGTCCCCTAGGTAAGAGATTGGTGTTCAGTACAGTCTTATATTAGAATTGCTTCCTAATTCCTTCTACAATATAAAGTCCGTGTACAGACATGCATCTTCAGACCGTGACTAACTTTGGATGTTTCACCGTTTGGGAAATGCAAGTTGAAAAGAATGCTTCATCCATAGTCCTGCGTACATACTGGCTAGTTTCCCCATTTACGAAGAATATAGACTGATCTGAGAAACAGAACTGAAAATTAAATGAGGTGATATAAACCCTAATTGTTATATGCAAATAACAGTTTTCTATAAATGTTTGCTATTTGCTATCATCGAGCTTGTAAACAGTGCTGCGGATGCTGATATTTATCTCGATTTATAACTAATGTGTGAAACATTCTGTAGCTTATCTTGCTCCTGTTATCTCTGAATGTGTTGCTCCTCATCTTATGTGGACAATCTAACACCTTTTTAGCAGTTACCAGGGTTATTTCTGCGTTTTATGGTGTCTTCGTGCTGGTAAGTCTGCTTCACAGAATCGTCTTCTTACTAAAAATGAGGAAATGTCAGCCCCGTACTGCTTTAATTGTTCGGAGAGATCATTGCTAGTAGCTCTTCTATTTGCAAGTCTGCAAGTCTTCCATTGAACTAGTTTTGTATGAACATGAAGATTCATTTTTTGTTTACAGTCACATTTACCATTCCGCTGAGTGTCAATTCCCGACTAATTTGACTGAGAGATTTTTGCGAAATAGAAATTTCTTGTTGTGTATAATGTTTATCTTTTAAAATATACTGGGTCAAAGCAATTTTACAAGGTGACAAGTCGCTTGTAACCATAACCTCACTTTCATCAATAAACAATAGTAAAGATTGAAAAAATTTCTGTCTCATCTTAACATATAAAATAAGACCTGACAGTACAAAGGTCAAAAACGATTTACACAAAACACAAATAAAAATGTTACAGTCAAAAAACAAAAGACTGTTGACTAAAATAAACAGTTTGACACAGTTTTAAGACATCTCTTACAGACGTCTATTATTGACTATAAAGAGTACTGTCACATTTTAGTAGTGCTACCACATGGGAAAAATTGAAAATTCCCTACTCTTTGTAATGCGTATATTACATGCCAATTATATAATAATAAAGTACAGATAGATATTCATGCTAAGCTCTAATATGCAGAAAACATATAACCTTTAGATCTTATAGTAATTGTATAATTTTTAATATTTTTCATAGTTTAATCTAATAATTTGCTTACGTCATATTAAAAGCTATATTACATATTACTATAATATTTGTAGCATATATTTAGAATAAATGTGTGTGTGTGTGTGTGTGTGTGTGTGTGTGTGTGTGTGTGTGTGTGTGTGTGTGTGTGTGTGTGTGTGTGTGTGTGTGTGTGTGTGTGTGTGTGTGTGTGTGTGTGTGTGTGTGTGTGTGTGTGTGTGTGTGTGTGTGTGTGTGTGTGTGTGTGTGTGTGTGTGTGTGTGTGTGTGTGTGTGTGTGTGTGTGTGTGTGTGTGTGTGTGTGTGAGAGAGAGAGAGAGAGAGATTAGGCCTACATATGGCTTTCTCAATTAACCTATCACACAACAAACCGGAATCGACTGTATATACATGTTTCATCGAGTGTTTTAACATGGTGTCAATGTTCACCATGTTGTAGTTATATGGTTTCAGGCTCCTAACCTTGAGGTTTCTAGTTCTCATCCGACAGCTGACAGAAAATTCATAAAGCTTCCTGTACGATAAAATAATACATGTCCGTCCCATATCTCCTCTTCGTTATCTACCCGGACAAAGTGAGAAGAACTCTTTGTTCTTTGACAGGTATCAAAGAAAAACTATTGTAAGGGAGACGTAGAAAAAATTAGAGGCCAAATGAAAACGATAGGACTTGACTTCGAGTTACCGGAGAAGGTAGGTGGAGGAGAGAGAGAAATATTTCGGAAAATACATCAATCCTCAATTACGAAAACCTTACAAAAAATAACTCAACGAAGGAATTCCATACTACGATTATAGAGGAGATCCGCCACTGGTCACGTCGTGATAGGGAAAACGAAGGGTTTAGAATACCCTGAAAATATGAAACTTGCCTAAAACACCAAATATGGACGAAACAGAGCTCAGATCTAGGATTTGGGATAACATTTAGCAAACTGAGAAGAATGGTCTATCATGGAGACATTGCACAGAATGATTCTAAAAATAGTTCTGGAGGTGATTTGGGACATAGTTATAAGCAAAAAAGTGTGTTCGCAAATATCCATTTTCGAATTAAGGCTAGCAAAAAAAATTTGTCCTGATTTATTCGCTAACCGTAAAACGAGTCCATACTAAAACACTAACCACTATGTAAATAAGCGTTTTTGTATGTAAATTGACATGGAAAAGTAAATAAAACAGGCCTAAGAAGTATGTCTACAGTAGTTTTCTAAACAATTCTGTACGGCGCAAAAATTTGTAGTCTGAAAGCGTTTAGATTCAGTAAGCAACAGCTTTATAAAATGATGTTGAATATGTAAAAAAAAAAAAAAAAACACTCTTTCGTACACTTATAGGAATTTAATTCTGAGAAAACTAACGTGACTAATGTCAATAAAAAACAAGTACAAGTTTGTTTGAAAAAAAATTGACTTTTATTAAAATCAAGATAGCCCAAAACGTAACACAAAAATGTTATAATTGTAAACTAAATGACAATCTACAGCTATTTAATTAATGTAATTAATTAATTATGCATAATTAATTATTCAAATGTTAATTAGTTTAATTAATTTACTTAATTAGTCATGTTCAATGAGTAGTTCTATTTATTTAGCCCCGCATTAGGAAGCCATATACAGCTATGCAAATATGCAAATTAGGCACATTTATTAGTTTGCCTGTTAGGTAAATTAATACGAAAAGAAAACAATTTATCATTAACTTCTAACGAGATTCATGTTATGTTAATGTCGCAAGTTGGCTGTGCCATATACAATTCTGTGATTTACGTTAATTTGATACATAAGTTACTTAATTATCATTTCTGATTGACATGTGTAAATTTAGTTGATTAGAAGAATCTATGTGCATTGTAAAATATGTAAATTGATTTAGTGTGATGCACCATAACTATGATTGCACCCTCCTCTTTTATATATTTCACGTATTGTGTGGATCACAATTGAGGTAGTCATAAATAATGTAACACATACGCATATCTTGCTCTAGAAATAACAATTTATTACTTACTAAGCAATTAGTAATCATTATTCTCGATTGAACATAACATACTCTTGCAACGAAAACAATATCTCATACATCTTATTTCGTTAATTGATGATACTTCCTCTAGTTTTACAAACATGAGTATAAAGAATTACACTAAGCTCTACTCTACGTTCACAACCTTATTAAAGCTAGTGGATTCATATTTCCAGACATACTTCCGCAATAATGATCGTTTTATCTAAGTTAATTAACATCTGATATTTGTAATCATCTCGGTGTGGATTCTTTTTGAGAAACAGGTCAGTGGCTTTATAACTACCAACAATAAATAATTTACATTTCTTGTTTTCAGTTATCCAATTTGCGTAGAAACTCCGTCCGGCGTCTTGCATTCCTCCATTCTCCAGAACAATCGTTGACCACTTGGTACATATATCACAGACGAATGGTACACATTGCACACACACTGGTCTCCGCACTCCCGTGTCGATGTACTTCCGGTCACGTTTGTTTTATACAGTAGTTATATGTTCACGTATATTACTAAGTATGATTATCCACATATTGATTGCTCGTTTTATGTTTCAGTTTGTTCGTTAGTGCTTGACCATATTATCACTAAATACTGAACGTTTGTGCTTTAGTCAATCATTATCGTATTTTATTTATGAATGTTCTATCACGATAATTGAAGTGTATCGTTACTCGTATGGTCATTAGTTATGATACTGTTTTGTAGTTGATTAATAATGTATCTTCGCACTCCCGTGTCAATGAATCGAAATATTATACAGTTTGGTTTAGACGAATATTAAACTCGAGCTTGAAACTAACAAGTCTTTTGACTCCTTACTCATTGCCGTTAAAATACACTTTGGCACTTTAATAAATAATGTCTCTGTTCATTTCTAACTCCTTTGAAATACCGCGAGCGAATTGATGTGGTTAAGTAATATAATATCACTGAGTTCTCCGATTACGGCGCACTATGTTATATGACACTGCGGTAATAAACTGATATACTATTAGGACATTATGCACTGATGTATTTAAACTATTAAGCGTCTAAGTTCAATAATACTGAGAGTCTAGTACGCTATTAAGTTGAAATCAAAACTGAGAACTTGTAACATACCAAGTTGTAATGATACTAATAATTTTTATGAAACCGAGATTTTACACTACTGAGCGATTTTATAATACTTAGAGCTTTTTTAATACTCAGAGATTTTATAATACTGAGACTCGCTCGTGGTCAATACACAGTTTTATAATATTGACTCCTACTACATACTCTAGCTCAGATCTTCTCTATCCCTCCATCGTCGTTCTCATTGGGTTCTTGTCTCGTTTTCTACGAAAACTCCTCCCAACGTCTTAAGTTAAACTAATGACTCCTTTCCGATTCGTTCTCGACATACGTCTCCATGATAACGTCTTTCTGGAGTCCTGCCTTGACCAAACCTTAGCATCTGATAGGCTGTCTATACCCTACTTCCAATACTCTGGCTGGTGGCTCCACTCTCGCAATTCTCCGAAAGACCAATTTCCACGCCTGTCGATCACGCGATTGTTTTCGTCCCTATCCAGGCTGCGTTCCTCTAATTGATATCCTGTCACCCTAGTGTCCTATAGTCTCTTGGTGTGACGACTCTTGGTATTGTCTCGTTATATCTTCTAGCATCTGTTTCCCACGCTGATGGTGGCCGACTTCTTAGTACCGTACATCTGCCTTCCATCCCTCTGTTTTCTCGTACATGGAATGGTACACGAGCACCCTGCTGTTGGTTACATTGTCTTCTCATTCTCGCAACATATGCCCTTTTGTTCAAATGACAACCCTCTAAGTTAAGCCACTGTAAACTCTTTGCGCCAGAGTGTCGCCTTTGACATTACACACATGGTGAAACAATGCCATTGCTTCTTTCGTATCGTATATTCTTGGTAATTGCGGGTACGAGGTAGCGCTTTTGTTTCTCTGTTACCAACTTGCCTTCCCACGCGTATACCCTTATTTCACACATCTGCTAACTGAGCCATTGTCTCCGCTTGTGAGGCGTCCAATTGTCGTCTAATAGAATAATAAGTATAGTCTGTGCGACAGTTGTTACTTTTCCCCTATACATCACTATCTTGACAGCAGATAACTGCCTTCGCGTCCGTTTCGTAATCCAAAAATTTCTTCAAAAAATGTGTGCTATATTTTTTTTTTCAGAATGCTAAAAAAACTGTACGTAGAAACAAAATTAATCGTCAATTTCTAACTAAAACTGAATTCAAAATTAAATTTAACATAATATACTACATTTACAAAAAACTACATCAAATTAGTTGTTTGATGTGTCTGTCTGAAAAATATGCCAAAGAAAGGAAAACCCAATTGTCATCGTTATTGTAACATTTGATGTTGTATGCAGCTGATGATATATTGTTTCTTGCAATAAATGTATGATTGTTATTATAACAAACAAACTATGATGTTTTATTTATTTTCTACATTCGAATCAATGTTCACGAAGTTTAATTTGTTTATTACCGTTTACTTTGGTATAATATTTCCATTAAGATTTTTTCAAATTAAAGGAATACCCATAATTTGAAGGATTTTCCGGTGTCTCTTACTGGACAAACTGGTAAATGTGACGAGAATATTGCATCCGTGAAAGGATTGATCTTGAATACAAGAATACACGACCATGCAACCAGAAGCTATTAGTGGAAAAGGTTAATGAAGAAGAAGAGATAGAAGCGAAGAAGAGAGGGGATGAAGTCTCTCGATAAACTGTTTAATTCACGTGGGATGGGTGGACTCGTAGTTCGTCACTACGACGGTCATTGTCAATAGATCTTTACAACTGAATAATTAGAACATAATATTACGCGATGTTTACCAGTAATACAAAGCAATCGGTTATATATATAGAACAAAAGTGTCGAGTGTATGGCAACGATAATGGACGCAAAGAATACACACAACACATTACGTACTGATCTATAAATAGATTATGTTTTGATCACGACTTGATCTGCTTCAGGTACCACCTACAGGTGTCAATACACTTGGGAGAATTTTCTTTGTTTGAGCGTCATTGTCGTCGTCAGTGGGATGGGTAAAACCCATACTCGTGTAATTGTACGCAAATAGTAATACCGACAACAACGACAACACCGGTGTGTGAGAATCAGAGATGAACTTGTCGACAGTATCAGAGATAAAGAACCGTCGCTAAAATTATGCGAAATGGTTACGTCATCGATCGATTCGAGTTTTATACACTAAATCTGCTAAATCATATCCGTTAGACAGACGTGAATGCTCGCTTTAAGGTGGTACTTGTCTGTATTCTGGTAACAGAGAATACATCTGATGAGATCATTTGTTGTTTTTAGTGCCTCCTTGATTTTTCTTGCAGCCTGTTTCCCTTTCCTTTCGTTCACGTTTGTTTGTTTACGTCTTTTGTTTATATTGCTTTTGTTTTTTTATTTCGTAGTAACTGATTCTTTATAGTCTGAGTTATTCATTGAATTTATTCAGTTGATTACTTTAATAACCACACTTAGAAAACGAATCTGCATCGTCGTTGTCACAGTTTAGATCAACGGTGTAATTAACGCTTGACACTTCTCAGCGAGCGGTATCTTAGTTCGATTCCGCATAATTTTTCAAGAGTTTGCGCACTTATATTCATATCTGGAAATCTAACTACGTAACATAAACTAGGAGTGTCACTGACACAAATAGGCGGAGGATTTGATATTCGTAATAATTGGGCGGCGCCTGATGAGCGAAGCGAAATCAGGCATATCTTCTATCCATGACTCGGTGCAAAACTTAGACCGCGAACTCCTCCGAAACTACTCAACCGAATGTTATACAATTTTGCATACATATCCGGACGGTATTGTAGAGTCCACACATTTACTTTTTATTTCTTTAATTATTTGGTTCAAAAGATATTACGATTTTTTTAAATCTTAGCTTAAACGTGTGAGAAGAAGAGAGATAGAGATATCGTGGCCCCGCTACGGCGCTCTGTTTCACTCACACTTACGGGGCACTAGACGACTCACCGGTCACAGGCCAATTTCGACACTCGCGTGCCAGTGCATGTGCGCGTGCGGCTTCCGCCGCCTACACTGGCTGCCGCCCGATAAGATAAGATTTTTCTGTATCACAAATGCCGGTGCGTGTGCGTGTGCGGCTCCCGCCGCCCGCACTGGCTGTAGCTCGATAAGATAAGATTTTGCTCTATACACTTTGTATTCGTGTATCACACGTGTTTAATTCAAACAGTAGTAGAGCATTGTTCTATGGTGTAGCCAGAACGGGTTGGACTTAAGTGTTGAACAAGTGTCAATTTTTAGACGAGAATCAATGTAGTCGCTGATGTAACTGCAACTTTCCATTACATATTGCAACGAATCACAGTTCAGGTAAATTTTAATCCAAATTCTGTTAAAATTATTATTCTTATACTTCTTTATTCAATTTTCCAAATTCTATTAAAATTATTCTTCTTATACTTCTTATTCAATTTTGTACTTTTTATTTAAGTACTTTTTCTGTTATACGCATATTCTATACATTCTTATTCATCAATTTATATATACGTAATATTTATAGGATGCATCGACGGAGAAGAGGTCCAAATATTGGTCGTTTAACTACAAATCAAAGGTGGATGAGACAGCGACAGAATGTTGCTGCAGCAACTGTTGAAGGCCCTGGAGAACCTAACATAAATCATGTTTATATGATCAAAACAACGCTGGATATAGGAATCTTCAGAATGAATTTGAAGATAATTTACGATCTCTAGAATTCTATGAATGTGTAAATTGTTCTCGAGTGTTGATGCAGCAAACATTTTTTGATATATGTCCGCAGTGCAAGCGAAACCGAAATAAGTTTACTGCAGTTAATCGTATGTATACTAAAGATGTACCTATAGAACTGATGGATCTCACTTATGTAGAACAACTCTTGATAGCAAGAGTACAACCAGTGATGCGTGTGTATAGGGTGAAATCGAGAGGCTTTCCCGGTCAGTATGCTTATAAGAGAAATATTATAAATATTGGTCAAAATCGTTTCAACCAAATAATTTAGAGAAATAAATATTACATGTGTGCACTCTAAAATACAGTCCGGATATATATGCAAAATTTTATAACATTCGGTTGAGTAGTTTCGGAAGAGTTCGCGGTCTAAGTTGTGCATCGAGTCATGGATAGAGGGCTATGCCTGATTTCGCTACGCTCATCAGACTCCGCCCAATTAATCATAAGTATCATTTATAAAGTCTCACAAAGTCTTACCGTTTCAGGAAAAATAAGATGGCTAACATGAAAAGACCGCAATGAATGTAAAACGAATGCTCCTATGCAATACTGATAATTACAGAAAGATGATTCTGTTAAAAGGCGTTAGTCACTGTTTAGCCTAACAAATAATACAAACAAGACGATGGACAGGCTCGACACGATCAGTAACAACAAGACTGGTCGGCTCGAATTTACCGGAATACCATGGTAACGTTATTATGAAAGTTGGCGAGGAAAAGTTTCCAATAATAATTAGGCCTAGAGTAATCTCTCTACTATACGGCAGGAACTGAATATTATGAATATACTAGACAGGATCGCCTATTTGAGACCGGAACAAACCATTCTTGGTTTAGTTCTTGAAGATGATGATGATGATGATGATGATGATGATGATGATGATGATGATGATGATGATGATGATGATGATGATGATGATCTCTCTACTACGGAGATCATATATTGCCTGTGTAAAGGACGACAAATATTTCTTAGAAAACGATTTGGAAGGCCAAGATTTCTGGAGATCTCTAAATCTCTAAGAAGAAAAACCAAAAAATTGAAAATAAGACGTCGTTGTTGGTAATAATTATTATTGATAATATTGTTAATAGTAGTTCCAAGTCAAGTTGCACCCTTTTTCCATGGACTTGACTTTTTTTAATGTTAATACAAGACGACCGTAAATCTCTTTCTGCTTTTCTTCATATCTCATTTTGTGTTTCAGTCCTGTGGCAGTCGTACTCCGCTGCTGAAAAAAATCTAAATGTTTTGAACGATTTGTATTTAAGAGTTTGTATTTAAGATCTTATATTGCTGTGACCATTCATGGTGGTTGATATTTGGTAACAATCAAAGAGCTAAACTGAACATAAGTTTTAGAAAAGTGGTATAAAATAAAATATAATAAAATAAGAAGTATAATCTGCAGAAAAAAAGCTATATTGTAAGCAGAAAGCAGTACATAGTACAGAGACATTGAGTCAATGACAAGGATGGACATAGGAGCTGCTCATGCTGAGGGATGAGACTACTTTCTGGGAGGGGGGGGGTGAATGGGACTAGCTCTTAGAAAGAGATGACACTGGCAAGCTAACATAGATCCTCCATTTTTCCATATAATTATGTATACATTTAATTCCCACAAAAATATAATTTCCATATAATTATTTATTTATACGCCTTATTTTACCACACGCAACTGACTTAGAAATAGGCCTACGTTAAGTAATTATAGAATTTCTCTGAAATTTTTAATAGCTCTGAGGGGAGTTGATCGCCCTGATCCCCCCGTAGTTACGCTATTTGAGGTTGGATGTGTACAAAAAATTTATCCAGAAAACAGTAACAGAAAAAGTAAAAGTAGTAATACAAAAGATGAGGCAGACCAAGAAATAGTGACAACAGAAGGTGAAAAGACAGTAGAGAGGAGAGGAATGAAATGGGTGGAGATGGGAAGAACTGTACAGGAACAAATGAGTGGAAAGAAATATAGAGATCTGTTAGAGACACGTTAACTCCTATCCATAAGCCCATAACAGCAGATAGGAGTAAGATATAAGTATTACTTGCCTATTTGCCAGTATTCAACAGCGGCATAACAAATTGGCTAGAAAACCCAACGGCCACACGTCTACCATCGGATTAATCTATCACCTTCAGAACCACATTGATTTTTCCGTCTTTTTTCTCTTAAAATTTTTAAGTTTCACTAATTCATAAAAAAACTCTATTATACCAACTAAATAGTTTTTATACGTTATACTTTTCAACATTTTCTTCATAATATCGATATTCTTACTCGGAGCTCACAGATACATGTAGACTATAGCCTACGTCCTACACGGAGAACAGATAATACTAGGCTATATGACCTCCACCTCGGTATAGTCTTATTATACCAGGTCAGTTTTACATGACATTACAACTCAATACAAAGCACAAGTCCACGTATTACTGCACCAAACATACGGCACAAAACGTTTCCTGACTCTTCAGGACTCAAATGTTTTTTGCCTTGAAAAACACGGAACATATGCTCTTTTTAATTAAAGAGGGTTTTTGTGTCTTGAATTCTTGAAAATTCGGGACAATTTTAAAGTAACTTAAATTTGGTGGTACAATTTTAGTACCGGTAGTTGAAAAAAATGTAATTTATTATAATTATTATATGTGTGCGTATGCATGCGCGCGCACATGCGTGTGTGTATACGCATACGTTTTAAATGGTAACGCCTACGTTTCTTGCAGTTAAGCATACGTTAATCACATGATGTGAAGTAAAATACACATTAATGAAGTACAAACCGATTATCCAATCCTTTCGGCTCTAATTGAGACCTGACGCAAACATTGATACTTTTGAAATAAACGTCAGGCAAAAAGACATTTTTTATAGAAATTATTGTTAATGTAAAAATTATACACTCACACACGCGTGGGCGCATGACAGTTTTTACATTTCTTACGGATGCCACGTGCTGTTTCTTGGTTCTGGGTTGAATCCCTCGTTGAATTTCGCTGTTTTTCCCCGAATCTTAATTCTGAGTTACTAGTATACTAGGATTCAAGGATGTGCAGCCTGAAGATGGTAACACAGATCGAATGCCAAAACGTTGCAGAAGACTTCGAGAAATAGAGTAAAATTATACGGAACTCGACCCGAAACCTATACACATTATATAGGTACTCTGTGTGTGTGTGTTTTCTGTTTTGTATGAATATGGGGTGGGGATACATGGTGACTACGGGTATGCACAGTCCAAAGTTGCGTTTTGCATAGTCTACAGTGACTTTGTGTGTCTAACATCCAAAATTTTAACATAAATACTCTTACAATGAACTGTTCTTTCTTACAGTGAACTAATTTAGTCTTATTAGTCTTATGCACAATTAGGACCAAGTCGATGTATTCATTAGACGATAAGGGGGCAGACACCACAAATCTGCTTGCTTGCGATAGATACACACACACACACACACACACACACACACACACACACACAAAACGCTTGGCACACATTAATCACAACCGATTGTTGTCGAACTGCCGACGGCTATTCACCGCCTACCCCTCGCGTCGCGACTGTTGTTCTTTTGATAGGTTTTAAAATATTGTTAGTGGGCGGGTCTAGGTATTCGGTGTTGTGTCAGACACTGACGATGGCCCGCGGCTATATTTATGTACAAGAACGCGCGCGCGCACGTGTGTGTAGATGTTTTTTGTATTTAGACCGGTTATAATCCTGTTTTGATTGTACCTAATGACGGTGAACATTCGTTACGCGAAAGCACCACTATTTGAGCGCATACGTAGTAACCAACAGATCGTAAAACTAGAATACACTCGTTACTTGTGTGTGTGTGTGTGTGTGTGTGTGTGTGTGTGTGTGTGTGTGTGTGTGTGTGTGTGTGTGTGTGTGTGTGTGTGTGTGTGTGTGTGTGTGTGTGTGTGTGTGTGTGTGTGTGTGTGTGTGTGTGTGTGTGTGTGTGTGTGTGTGTGTGTGTGTGTGTGTGAGGAGGAGGAATTATGACGCTACTTTTATCATAACTAGAAGAAACTTTCAAAATTGCCTTACGAAACAACAGCGTGGCTGGAAGGTCAAACTGCGATCATTATTACAGGTCAGCGTTTAAGAAGTAGCGACGATACACAGACCAGAAGAATGTGAAGAAGAAGATAAGAGTGAAAGGAATAAGAAGGAGAAGAGGAAAGTGGAGGTAGAAGAGGAGTAGGAAAAGGAGCAGCTGAATCAGAAACAGAGTTTAAGAAAGAATGACAACTTTCATCTTCGCAAAAATTAATTAGTGATTGAATCCCGACACACTCGCGCATGCACTCTGCCTCAACACATATTGCGTGTATACATTGGACACAGTTTTCGTTTGCAACAGTAATTATTACTATTGATACAACAATAAGTATTATTGGAGTGACCTGCACGGTCACTGCATACCACGGCTCACTGGTTGTGGTACCTCTCTGCTCTGATACACTAACTGATCCTGTATCCTATTCCTCTGTAGAGTTCATCTGATAAGAGTTCATTGCTAAACAATAATTCAGTGTCTATCTCATAACCGGAGTTTATTATTATCATTATCAATGTTACTAATTATTATTCAATCATTTCTCGGTTCGTGGGAAAGGAATTACATTTCCTAGTAAGCGTAATTTTCCAGAAATGAACGCTGACAGAAAATAAAAGAATGAAGATTATCTTTCTGTAGTGTTGCGGTGATCCAATCTTTTTATATTGCCTACTTTTGCTATATTGTCCATCCCAGTAACTCTCCAAAGCAGACTCATTTTTGGTGTACATATATGTACCCAGTTCTATCTTTCCTTCTGACCGTGTCTGTATTCCATACACGCTGTTAACTGGCTTACGGCTCACGCATTTTTTCAGATTCAACATTCCCATACTTTCATTGGACATCATAATCAGACTGACTTGTCTCTTTACACGTTAATAAAACACATGCTTTCGAGTAATAATTACTCGAATTAGTAGTAATCTCTTAATAAACATTACCTTAATAAATGTTGTCTCTAAATTACCTCAGCTAACATTTGATTGTCAAAAAATTATTGAACGAACGGAGCAGGTCCTCCGTTTCGACTCAACCGTTTGGCATTTATCTATCTATCTGTCTATCGACCGTCTATCTATCTATCTGTCTGTCTGTCCTCTACCTGGGGTTACCTGTCTCACGATAACTTTTGAACGCATCAACCGACTTTTATAAAACTTGGCACCCGTGACCATACATTTTTCCTGCAGAAGCCTATTGTTTTTTAAATCGATCCCTCCAAAAATGGAGGGGAGGCAAATATTTGGGGCATCAAAACTGTGAAAAAATTGCAAAAGCCCATGTGGGGTATCAAATTAAAAATATTTTAACGAACATCTCATTGTAGCGTTATGTTTTATAAATTACAAAATTTTTGGACCTAGGGCCCAAAAAAAGATTGTAAATTTGAAGAAACTGTGAAACTCCAGCAGGGTGCCAGACTAAAATTGTAACCCAAATGTTTCGAATTTTTAGTGTTTATTGTGTTTTCTACATACACAATTGTTATATTTTGTAAACGTTATAATTTTCTAACAATATACAATTGTTATATTACTAATAAAATAGTACAGAACCGGGATTTTTATAATTTTTCTATAATTAAAGAATTATCTAACATCGAAATTTATGTAGTAATGAATGTTTTGTTCGTTCAGAATAGTGAGCGAGTTCTGCAGCGTAGGGAACATACGAGTTACATTCATATGCAAGAGTATCTCTTTTTTCTATGGTATACATTGCAGAATTAATTTCTGCATCATCGTTAGAAAATTCTAAGGCAACCGCTCATAAAAATATAAACGAATAGATAATATATTATATGTACATACAATTGTAGGCACAGGAAATCAACGGAATGAATGAAACTAAAATAAATCGATTAAAAATATAAATTAACAACTGACGTCCTCCTCCTCCGAAATCTGGTCTTTGCCTACTCTATCGCGACCTTCCACCTATCGGTAGCGAAGAAATCCTATCCTCTCACGCTCCAGTGTCTCTCACGCATCTAACACGACAACTTCCTCCCACTTTTTTCTTAGGTGGCCTTCTGGTCTTTTGCCTCCTTATTTCCTGTCAGTGCTCTTTATGGTATTCTCCCGTTATTCATTCTCCCAACCCATTGCAGTCTCCTCATTTTCATGTCCATTCCCACTGTTCGCTCACTGAAATAATAATAAATATCCCAGTTATCTTAGAATCTCCCTTCTATATAAGGAGATCCGCTTAAGAAGCTTTCTCTCAAATGACTGTAGCTAAAAACTAACCATCAAGTTGAATTAAAACCGTTAAAAGATATGCTATGATAGGAATCAAGTAAAACATTAACAATAAAACCATCAATTAATAAGCCACAGAATCACACGGAAATCGATTCTGTAAATCACACGTCAGACAATGAAATTTTTCATTTGAATACAAATCTGTATATGTAAAATTATTTTTGTGATTACTTATTTATTAATTACAATATTACAACTGTGAAAATAATAACGTATAAAATAAATACTAGACAATTGTTCCCGATAAAGTAATTTTATAAATGATTGATTTTTTTCTATGTTCGTAAATCTCTTAGATTTGTTTATAACGTCACAAAGAAATAAGGTCAGAATAAATTTGGTCAGCTTTTATTTGTGTTTGTGTTATTCGCACGAAGCCAATAATGTGGTTTCTGTTGTTACTTGTGAATGAATGTTAAATATGGAGAACTCTGAAAACTAGAAAATTATGAGAATATAAGAACATGGAATATCATGATTTTTGTTAATAATAACATGCAAATCGGAGCCTGAAATTGAATACCATAGAGTATTGTAATAAACCCGACGTTCTCGATGTACTGAAATATACCTCTTCAATTACCCACCAGATAGCAGCAGATACGCATTGTTACTACTACTGCCACCTGGTAAATAAGTTTTAAACCTTGTATATTGCCAACAGGAATTGAAAAAAGGTTTATTTGCAATCATATTTGGCGTGAAGACACAAGTTTGTCTTTGAAAAAGAAATAAATCGTGTACACAAGTTAGATAGTTTTAAAAATTACCCAAGATAATTACAATATAATATTTTAACATATAATTTCCAACAATATTTTTCAATTTAAGTTAAATGTAATAATAATTTTATAATAATAATATAAACATTTGCTGTAATAATTAAACCAGTGTGCTCCCTGAGCTGCAGAAATCACACACAATTCTGAATTAAATACATTTATTATTAGATAAATTTCAACATTAGATAATTTTCCAATTATTTGAAAAATTACGAAAACCTTTAGGCCTACCCTACTATTTTTTGCTAAAATAACAATTGGAAAGCAGACAATTATATTACAAACAAAAAAATTCCAAATTACTGCATTTTCTTTAACGAAAATTTGTAATCATAATGCCTAAATGATAAATAATTTAGTCCTAGCTTTTATACTTATGGGCGTTTCCATAGGTATCTATAGATCGAACAAATAAATATACATAACTGGTAACAATATATAAAGTTATTTGGAAACATAGCTTACGAACGTTTTGAACATAGTACAAACTTTCGAGGATTGTTGACAGATATTTATTTTGTCAGATTATTAAAGTTACCGAGTTTCTATGAATAAAATTCCTCATAACTTGAAAACCCCCATAGAATTTTAAAATTTTCTTAAAACTTTAACTTCCATTTTTGTTTCGTGGTCCTTCTAAGGTAAAAAATTTTCTGAGTTGCGTTAAAATTCCCTTCATTCTGATAAAGGGCATGAATTTATGATTTTTACAATTTTTTTCAAATTTTTTTATCCCTTTTTTGGGTCTTTGGTACCTTAAAATTTTGATATTTCTAAAACTGAACATATTTAGTTTTAGTTAAAATCTCTTTAACTAGATACCCAATCGGATTTTTTGCGATTTTTTTCAAAACTTTGATCCCTCAAATTTTAAACTCTCGTCCCCCCCCCTATTTTTGGTGTATCAAGCTCAAAAAACAATAGGTTGTGGTAAAAGTGTGCACAAGCTTCCCAAGTTTTAAGAAAATCAATTGATGAATTCTAAAGTTATCATGAGTCACACCTCAAACATATAGACAGGTAGATAATTTACAGATGGACAAGTGCCAAACGGGCGAGTTAAAACTGAGAATTGTTTTAACTGTGCAAGTTTCGCACGTTCAGTAATAATCGTTATGCATGGAACTTTTTTTGTACGTCTTCGTCGACGTAGATTCATGGTTCCCCAAATAATTTAATTATTATTTTATATTATTTATTATTTGTTGTATATTATATTTTTATTATTTATGTATTATATGTAGGCGTATTATATTTATTATATTATTTTATTTTATGATTTACTGATCTTAAAGGATTTTAAAAATGTTTCATTCGCCCCGATATGGGAAATATTACACAGGTGGGGTCAAGTCGACTCCGTACAAACGGCTGATCGAATTTTCTATTCTCTGACTCAGCCACTGGGACCAACAAGCGGAAGCCAAGTGTTGAAAACTACATATGATGACCTATGTTTTTCTTCATTCAAACTCGTAGGTAAATAAAGCACTTCTTGTTTTGTTCGACCTGCGTAAGAGCAAGTTCGGAACTACGAGTGAACCACATTCTTTACTATGATGTCTGATCGCTACTCCATACAAGTACCAGTCTTCGAAAGGCAGTAATTTTCTTCCAACCTCTTATTTATAATGCTGACTGTTCACTTCCCGATTTACCTATAGGCCTACACCAAATGCCTGTCCAATGAAACTCATTTCCTACGAATTAGGATAAATGAAATTATCAGGGTTTTATGGGCAGAACTGAGTCGTATTTTCGATTCTCTGTCACGTCGCTTAGGATAGACGGATTTACGCAAAACGTGCCGGTAAGCAATACAGGTGTGCCACCTTTCAAGGGCACGTCCCTCGGTTGGGCAGCGAACTAGAAAGGAAAGAAATTCCTCCATTCTTTGCTAGAACAACAAATTTAAACGGAACCTTTCTACCACTAACAATTTTACGATCGTCTCCAAGCGTACCGACGTGACGACCAGAAGTGCCGACTGAATCCATCTCACGCAGTTAAACGGTCATCTGTTTGGAATACTGGGGCAACTACAATTCTATGTAAATCTTTAATATTAATTTAAGTTACTTTTTAACGAGGTCTCTTTATTATGAACTGGTTTTACATCCTGTTTATATACGGTTTTATTTACTGATACTGTCTATATTATTTACGGATTTTGCCTATATTTATGTACGGACCTCTGAAAACGACCACTCACTGTTATCTGTCCAAACGTTGTTTTAATTTATTATTTCATTATAGTGTATATACGTGACAGTGTACTTGCAATAGCAGAACGTCATGGAATATTCGCCTTAAGATTGTATGAACATTGTATGAATAAGCGGCTTTTATTATATTTTTTAAATAACGTCACTAATTAACTCATAGTAATGCTATCTTGGCGACACGGTAAGGCTTTGTCTTTAGAAATAAATAATTAAGTATCACTATCGTATTCCGTCGTCATGGCATCTGGGTGCTTAGGTGCAGCCACACACCATTACAGGTTAGCCGTATGCCATCATTGGGTGACAAGTTGCAGAGGTAGAAACACAGACGCCTGTTGAGAAACAATGTGCGGATAAACTAATTGGCTGTGTATAGTAAGTTAATATCAGAACAACGTCGATCTAAGACTTGTGATTTTTATTCGAACAAAATCACAAAGGCAGTTACGCAAAATCAGAGCCGCATTGACACTGATTAGTCACTCATATACTTATTACGAAGTATTCGTGATGTTTTAACTATTTTAAAATGTACCGGTACTAAAAATTGTCATAGGTCTGAAAAATATAAAAATCAAAAGAGCCTATGCGCTTTCAAATTATCTGACCAAAGAGTAAAATAAATTCTTATAAATAACTATTAAAACAAATGGGATAGTGCATATCAAACATTATATGTTTTTTTTTAATACAAGTAACTTTACTTTCTTTGGTCCTTAATACACCACCGACTAGACATACCGAAGATGAAAAATGAAAATGAATAAGAACGAACGATGGAGCTACGTAAAGAATCCCGTCCATTAGAATTTAAGGCACTCATTGACGTATTTGCAGATGTATATAAAAGTTTTTAGGAACAACTTTTATGCGTCTGAAACTTAGTCGGTGACACAAGCAAATAGCAAAAGAATCGTATTGTATTCTGTGACTGTTATGGGTGAAATACAGGGCGAATGGATTCATAGTGCATGAACTGTGAATGAAGTATAGGATCAAAGAGAGAATACATATTATCCTGCTTCGCACATATAGCCACAAGAATAGATGAATATTCTTGGGCATTCACTATACGAAGCAATAGAATTATCCCAGGACAGAAAATTATGAAACAAACTAATAGGAACTACAACCTAACAGTACCATTTAAACTGTCACGAAGGTAAAAGGGAGAGGAGAATGGTAGGCTATTAGCACGAACTAACAAAGTTGGAAATCACTTTTACAGTTGGTAATTTTTTTAAAAAGTCACTCGAATCAATCTGTACTCGAAGATCACCATGTGGACACGAATGATGCACTTATTAATCGCATCTACAATTACCGCTAAGTTAATCACGAATATATTAGTCAGGTGTAACAATGCGTGATCAGCTGTCTGTGAACAGAGACCTGCGTAGTTTGTCGTTTACTATTATTGCGTCTCACGGATTAACTCTTTTCAAGGCTGACATTACGTTGGGTAGCGTTCCACGCCAGACTTATTGGCGGCATTGACTCATACTGCGGGTTACATAAATTTAAATTTACATCAAAATGTTCATATTTTCACTAATCATGGGAAATAATTTTTCTACGAAGACGTTCCTTTCCAAAAACGAACACTCCTTTGAATGGCCTAGTTAGTTGGGCGCGCGACACCTCCGCTCGGCCAGGTAAACATTTTATAATTACATACTACAGCTCCGCTCGCCTTGTGTTAATGGCCCCAAACGAGATATAACAACTCCACTCGTCCATCTTTGTATGTTTGTATAGACGCCTTACAGAGTATACAAAAGGGAACGTACCTACATACAAATTTAAAGTTCGGGAAAGCCGAATAAAATCTGAAGTGAAAAAAAAGTCAGCTGCGTCAAAGGACAATAGACATTTATATAGGCGACAAGATATTTCGAGGCTGCAATATGCTAAAATTATGTCTAAGTGGTACACATAAAAAATTAAACAAATGAATAAAAATGAAAGCGAGTACTCAACCCACTGAAGAAGAGAAACAACATCTTGAAACGTTTGGGAAGTAACAATAGTAAGTTCATAAGTGAAAGTATTATATATATTATTAGAATAAAAATGAATTAAAAAAGAATAAAAAAGCATATATTTTAGTTCCGTTCAGCGGATATCTACGTGATATTATGCTTCCTATTTTGATAATAAGCTAATATGCTCTTTATATTTAGTTTATAATATTGAAATAAGTTCGACAAACACTTTGAAAGTTAGTTTCACTATGTTGGGAGGAGGGACGTGTTTCCCCTCTTTCCTCTTGAATTTACCTGCCGAAACCGAGCGGATGTGTTATATGGGATTAAAGTCATAAAATAAGACCCGAGCGGAGCTGTAGAGCGGTCGAGCGGAGATGTCGTGCGCCCAGTTAGTTACTGTGGTACAGTAAAACAAACAATGTTTGCTCTGAAAAGAAGCTTCTGAAAAATCATGGGGGTGGGAGGTCGCATTGACCTAGCAGTCGATAGACAATACCTACCGATGGGGAGTACAGCAGGCCACTACCCAGCCACTAATGTTGTCCTCAGCATTGTGTGGGGTGTGTTCAGACGAAACAAAGGAATTACACCTTTCAAATCTCATGTTTCTAGATGACGTTCTGTTATTTAATGAATCGCAAGCAAACTGGAAAGAATGGCTGACAACTTCAGTTAAGAAAGCAAATCATAATTCTGATAATAAATTAAAACCAATCCAGTGACTAACGTGGCTGGAAAAACTGAAGAGGTGAAAATTGATAATTAAAGCAGTGACATATTTAGGTAAAAAAGTAACCAACACTGAAGATGTAAAGATACGTTATATGAATATGAATCCTTTAATTTGTGTTCTTTTTTAATTTTTTTTATTAAGGTTAAACTAATTTTCCTGTCTAGAAGAAAAAGGACAATTTTATTACTTTAACTGTAGTCAAATTGTATCCACAGGTTAAGGAATGAAACTGTTCCTGCATTCATGCAAAATACTTTATAGCAGTCAGAAATATGTCACTGTAAAAGATGCTATTGAGAAAACTATAGGCGTGCATTAAAGCTTTGTCGTTAGGGTTTCCTTTTCTAACAGATATAAATTCAGTTTGATTAGCTGATTATAGTAATGTAAAGGAAAATCAGTTCTTTCATAAATGTCACTGAATTCAATTAAACCAAGAACCGTTAAGTGTGGGAGGGAGTAGCAGTACAGGTAGTGCTGTTGTTACTTGTAGCAGAACAGTAATTTTTGAACCAAATAGTAAAATAATTCTGACGCGAAACACAATTATTTTAGATAATAATTATTAAATTTTGACCTTACTGCCTTAACTAGCTTTCGCTCTTTACAAGTTTCTTAACAAACAACAAATCACAGCACTAACCACACTGCAAAAATAGCCCGCAAATTTAAAAAAGCAGGATACAGCACTGGGTACAGAACTACAAACAAAACAGAACATTCACTGTCAAAACACACAAAACCAGCTAAACAAATTTGATTTATCTGGTGTTTATAAATAAAACTGATGTAACAAATTCTACATAGGCCAGATAAGAGACAGCTTCAAAGAGAGATACATTGAACATTACATTCCACCACTGAATCACATTTGCAAACCATCTCATTTGTACAAACTACGCATTCACAAACATTAACAAGAAGATAGAAATCCTACACGTACACAGAAAAGGCCGAAAATTAATAACAGAAGGTACAACGCTCGTAGCGGCAGCCTCTGATGAAGCTCAAAACGAGCGAAAGCTAGTTAAGGCAGTAAAGTAAAAATTTAATAATTTTTATCTAAAATAATTGTGTTTCACGTCAGAATTATTGTATATATTTAGTGATAACATCGGACACATCATGGACAACAAAAGCCAAGTATTTTTGAACTTGCAGCCGCCTCTGGAAGCCAGAACGAAGCGATAGTCCCTTGCAAGATGGAGGGACAATTTTGGTTAAATACTGTGCTAAAATGATCTACACAAGATTTGCTTTGAAAAGAATCACTGGTTAAAGATTGGGTTGGCACTAGGTCAGGAGTGGGGAGACAACTCCTGGTGGTACTCTTGCTGCTGATGACTATAATGGTGACGTCGATTATTATTATGATATGTGATACACGCGCGCAGGCCTGTGTAAGAGAGAGAGAGAGAGAGAGAGAGAGAGAGAGAGAGAGAGAGAGAGAGAGAGAGAGAGAGAGAGAGAGAGAGAGAGAGAGAGAGAGAGAGACAGACAGACAGACAGACAGACAGACAGACAGATTTCTGCGGTGCTTCACTAATGATCTTCTTGAGCTCTTCTTGTCACAGTACAAAATTGGGTCATCACCTCCACCTTGCAACGACAATGATGATGACCTACAAGTACAAATATTTAATGTAAATGATGTATGACTACATTAATTGATGATTGTACTTGTCCTGTGTTTAATTTAATCTCGAACCCATGTTAATCCTGGTAATCTCTGATAGGACACAGTATAGCCACTGTATTGTTAGGTCGTAACAACACGCGGACGTGATTAGTATGGCTTGATCATCATTACCTGCACGACATTACATAATGATGCTGTTTACGTGTTCACCTTTCCCTGATGATCTCTGACTTATCTGGCCTTGAAGTCTTTACTAGCTAATTACAAATATACGTATAAAGAATATTCTGTAAAATTATCAGAACATAGCTAGCTGTTTTTCGCAATCGGATGTGTACGCACATTAAGGTAAAATACAATTATTTAATTAAAGATGATTAATTCCTCGCGAGTGTATGTGTATCAACAAGATTTAAAATCTTAAAGAGCATTTTACAAATCTCCAAACACCGAACTGATGTATTAATATTTAGTCGTTTCGCTTCGACTTCCATTCCAGTAATGAGTTCATTCTTTATCACCGAAGTTGTATCACTGTAGTAGTACTAGTAGTAGTATTAGTAGTAGTGGTAGTAGTACATGTTAGACGGGATAAACTGACAGCAGGACAGCTGCAGGGAAGCTGTGTGTCCAGCAGTATACTTCAGTTGTCTGCGATGTCCCAGTATGTTACAGGTTAAAGACACCTGGATCTGTTGTTTGTTACGGTACTATCGGGAAGGAACTGGGGGCTGTAGAATACTGTACCCAAGCACTGTCCCAACTCTCTATTGGTAAATAAATGTCGATCTTACACTTTGTCATGTCTCCCGCCTTCTTGCGAGGGTTCCTTAATGTGTAGGGTGTTCTATTTGTGTAGGGTATTCTAGGAATAATTACTGTGTTTTCTTAACATTATAAATATAAATACCAACTTGTGTGCCATCATTGTACGCGCGCGTACAATTACCTGATAATTTATGCAGTATTCTTCCTGCGGCGCTTGGAGTGTTTCGGCCAGCTCAACGAATTCTTGCCATCCATCACTCACTTCCACCATTCTTTTCCAATCCATAACTCTCACTGCCCTGAGATCTTCCACCATTCCCTATTGCCATTTCCTACAAGATCTCTCTCTTCAACTTAGCCCATTTGAATTCCAGTCTATAATTATCCTCGTGGACCTGTAGTGAATTCATGCGTCCATTCTTCGCATATGACTTATCCTAGGTTAATTCATTATTCGTTGGAATTATTGAATCTCAGTACGACTCAATGTTAATTAGGGTATTGAGATCATTTTTCTTTATCATTTATCCTATAGACCATAGCAAATCAGTTTCTAAAAATTCTCCTCTCAAGCTTGTTCATTTTTTATGTGGGTAAAGGTGAAGGCTTCCGCTCCATACGTCATAATTGACCTAACAAGATTTTCAGTTTTGACTCTTTATTCAGAAATTTTTGAATTAAGTAGATGTTTGCGTAAAAGAATCAACTTCCTTTCATTATTCTACATTGTACTTCATAAATACAGTAATTTTCATTTTTTCATTGAGTATGGAACCTAAATAAATAAAACCTGATAACCTTTGTGAATCTGTACTTATTTATTGCCACCTTACATTAATCTGGTGATCGTAATCTATGTGTATTTTGCCTCTAGTTATTTACTTATTTTGCTTCTCTCTTCAACTGTCTGAAAGTCTCTTTCAGTGTTTCCAGTGCTTCAGTTGTATGC
This sequence comes from Magicicada septendecula, assembly GCA_034769895.1. Classification (NCBI taxonomy): domain Eukaryota; kingdom Metazoa; phylum Arthropoda; class Insecta; order Hemiptera; family Cicadidae; genus Magicicada; species Magicicada septendecula. The sequence goes on along the minus strand of CM068370.1, from coordinate 242,026,973 downwards.
ACGAGTTGTTTCAGTTTTGTGTTTTTATTACTTTTGTGTTAAATTTTGTATATTACCGCATGTAATGCCGTATTTCAATGAAGTGAGGAGAGAGCGTCTCCTTGCATTATCTCGTAATTTATATCGCATAAATCGATTCCCTTGAACTGTAGAACAAACGGGGTTCTGGTTCCTGTCTAATCTGCCTAGCATTTTCGGGTTTTCAAAAAGAACTTCTCTGTCAGCAATAGCAGAAAAGGCAATGATCGTCAGCGATTACAGAAAATATTTCTTCTGCCTGATAATTATTCTCATCCCGTCCTTATTAATTGTACCGCTTAATGGTTGCTTGCATTCTCTTTAGGCTTATATCGTTCCGTGTTCTTTCGAACACTTCATAAAATTTTCCATTCTTCTAAAAATAACTTTCATCTACTCCTGTCACAGTACTGTATTTCTTTCTGAAGTAGGCTTATGAATTACTATTTTCCGTTTCTTATGGTAGTCGCTGTTCGCTCTCGTGTTCCTTGCTGTATAAAAGTTATTTCATCATCATGATCATCATCATCTTTACATCACGGCATAGGGAAGGTTCTGCCTGTTCCGCATTCGAAGTTCCTCCAGCCATCTCTACCTGGGTCTACCCATACGCCTGTGTCCTAGTATAGGTTTGTATTTCCAGACTTGTTTGGCCAGTCTGGAATCTGACATACATTCTAAGTGTTATTTCAACCGTTGTTTGTAATCTTTTAATTTTTCATTCAATTCATACAATTCTATGATTTGTTTTAATGTTAACGAATTATTATCACGATATTTCAATACAGCATTCGTATTTTTGTGAACAGACATTTTCTATTCTTCCGATAAATGTTGTAACCACTCCACATAAATACGAGCCGTAAATTAGAATTATCAGTTAAAATTACTAGAACGTAGCAATGAATTTTTTACACCGAGATACAGTGTCGTTAATTTCACGTAAATTAATAATGAACTAAATGGCAGGCATTATTCAAATCAATAACGTTCAGCAACGCTGCATCCCGCGCGCGTACGTGCGTGCACTTGTTTATTTACAATCAAACGCTGAGTAAACTTTGTTATCAATTATCTATTTCAACGCTCAATACGTATTTCACAATACACATTACGTTATCAGTTTGACCAAAGAAGTGTTTCCGCCAGTACGGTTGTTTGCTCAGTGGTGGACTTTACAATGTGTGTGTGTGTGTGTGTGTGTGTGTGTGTGTGTGTGTGTGTGTGTGTGTGTGTGTGTGTGTGTGTGTGTGTGTGTGTGTGTGTGTGTGTGTGTGTGTGTGTGTGTGTGTGTGTGTGTGTGTGTGTGTGTGTGTGTGTGTGTGTGTGTGTGTGTGTGTGTGTGTGTGTGTGTGTGTGTGTGTGTGTGTGTGTGTGTGTGTGTGTGTGTGTGTGTGTGTGTGTGTGTGTGTGTGTGTGTGTGTGTGTGTGTGTGTGTGTGTGTGTGTGTGTGTGTGTGTGTGTGTGTGTGGTCTTACCACATGTTTCGGCGATTCACACTTACACTGTGTTAAACGTTATCGCTATAAAGGAAACAAATGGCATGCCAAGAACATGGATTAACGAATTACGTAACTTTAGGTAAGCAGACCTATAATAAGGAACTACAATAGCTTTACCCAATTTCATACTAAGCAATCTGTGTACACGCGTATGCGTTGGGAGATCGTCCACACGTTCATAGTGCTTCTTAAATTCGCCTCCCAGCCACTGGATGTTGACGATTGTGAAGATGATGGTATCCTACATTTCTAATTGAATCAAACCGAACACTATCATCTTCAATATGTTGTACAAACATCCGTGCTAGTATTAACGTACTGAAGAACGTAAGTCAGTACAAAGGGGTTCATTCTCAATAACGGTATTTGAAGAATTACACCTATAGGGTTACCCGCGCGGTCCACGACAAAATGCTAACGGCAAAAGTGTTGCCACGATAAACGGACTCGTTAATTGGGATTAAAGTGCCGCTAGTTTGAATATCACTCCAGATAAAAATTTCGACGTTAAAATGTCGGCATATCGACGGAAGGACTCTGTAAAAATTTGTTTTTATTTTTACACTAAATTTTAATAATTATTTACTTATTAATTAGTTAAACAATGTTTTTATACTTATATATTTAATAGGGTCAGAAACTGATGTAATATATTTTCATGTATTTTATTGTTTATTTATTATTTTAATTTATTTTTATATTATATATTTCTATATTTAATAAACAGGATGCAACTCATGTTGGACACAATTGGAATCTCATAAGCGGTACAATAAACTTACGATCTTCCCTACTTGTGTAGGGTTTCAAAATATTTAAAATTTTGTTCAATTCTCTCTCCCCCACTTTCCAGTGTGGTAGAAAACTTTATTTTTTAATTAACAAACTAATCATTTTATCGTACTTACATACAGAAAGACTTTTTATAAAAGGCCAAAGTTCGGAAAATATAATTTTTTAGATGATTATATGGAGTGTTTTATTTTTATTTATTTTTTTTATTGGGCCAAAACCATAAAGTCAGGAGGTGACTAAGTTAGTATATAGGTGTATAGATGAAAGGTTATGAACTTTTGATTAATAATATTCAGATATTACACACAAACTAGGCCTACTAAGCAATTGTGTGTAGTGTACATAGTATTAGAAAAATTTTGAGATATATTATTTGAAGTTTGAAAGATTTTTTGAATACTTTGAATATAATTACTCTCTTTGAATAAGTCAGTGCACATCCGAACAGAAAACGGTGTTGGTTTATGATAAACTAAGTAAAATATATAATACGCACCTAATCTTTTTAGCTACAAATACTAAATACATAAATGTAGAAAATAAAAACAAGAAAGGAAAGTACAGTACAATAAACAATGAATTTAACAAGGAACTTTGTACAATAAAAAAGAAATTAAAAAAGGAATCAAATTTAGAGACAAGCCGTATGAGGTTCTCCCTAATATGACGAATTTTTTAATAGCGAATTTTCAACCGGGAGTGGAAAGACGTGAGGATATTGGGACCGTGATTTCAATGACGAGACGAATCGGGAACACTTTTGAAGCGATACTTTGACGTGATACACGTTGTCCGATAACGAAACACAATTCAGCAATGTCAATTTTTCTTTTCTTTCAGGTTCTCGTTATCGCACTTTTTATGCTTTGCTGCCATTTTTCATCCTATTTTCCACCCATGTTCTGCTTTGTTTTATTTTTTTGACCAATTGTTCTATCACGATTTCTATTATTATCATATTTTCCGACGTTTTTACACATCTCCTTGAAGCTTACAATATCTCTCTGTTCCTACTTTCAAAATACATTTTTTCTGATACTCCCCATGTTTCGGCCCTATGTCTTAACAATAATTCTTGATCAGTGTTCCATGTATACTGAATTAATGCTTCTTTTGATCTCTTTTCTTTATACTCCTACTAAGGAAGACTATGTGTCTCTGTTACTCTCTTACCTACGTCAGGTTGGTCGAGCATCCTCTTCCCAGTTATCTGTATTTTTACCAGTATTCGGTTTCTCATGAAGTTCAAAAAGTATATATAAATACTTTGCCTTCTAGGCGTTCATGACGAAACCCCACATATAGTCTTCAGCGTCAGATACCGCACCATGTTAACTCACACTCACATCATTTATAGCTAACAATGTTGGTAAATATAACAAGTCTTGAGGTTATCTTGCATTCGGTACTTTTAATGTATCAGTTTTGAAGTATATTTGTTTTAACAAAGCCGAAATTGAAACGTCGTACTAGATGAATTTATAAGTTTACGAGTTTATAGTAATTGTTACAATATATTAATAACAATGTACTCGTTTTGTACCGTAGGAGTAGATAGGAGAGGTAGACAGGGTAGGGCGCCTATGCGAGTTTTTTGACCTGCAAAGAGAACTACGGCTCCGTTCTCCTGTTATTACACGAGGTTATACCCGACATTTTCATTCCTCAGGCTGTCACGCCTTGGATCTGAAAACTCGCTTTGATTTTACTGTGCTCCCGGAAATCGAAGTCGGAACCTCTAGATCAAGCGCTAATGTGCTCCCGGCAATCGAAGTCGGAACCTCTAGATCACGCGCTGACCAGAGTAACCACTTGGCACATTATTTAAAACTTTTATTTGGTTTAAATATTTACTAGTTTCTATAATAAGATAATGCTTTTATGGATGCGTAAAGGTAATAGTTATACAGTTTATGGGAACGTTCGGTAAGTTAACATCCCTCATATTATAAGTTATTGTGTATATATACTACTATTGTATCGTAAATGTGGAATACTGGAGGGAGGACGCAACGACTCAGATATCCCCGGACAGTCCAATAGGAAGTGACATGTCTGCCTATTGACAATAATAATGCAATTTAACAACCGCTCGACTTCCTCTAGATGTTGATATGGGTCAACGGAGTCAACGGAGTGTTAAATCTGTTAGCATTTCCGTATGGACTGAATGGTCTTTATCTATCACATCTAGATGTCAGCTACGAATATAATTTGTGAAAATATTATAGGATTTACAAGTAATTTCTAGTACGCAAATTTGAAGCCACTATCTATGAAACTACATTCACATTATAGGCCTATACATAAACGGAAAGGTACACAGAAGTGCTAGTAGATTTTTATCGTTACAAGCGATGATTGTAAACAGACAGGCCAACTGCTTCGTTACTACTTCTCACACATGCATACGTAAACCTAGATTATCGGTGAAATATATTAAGAAATACAAAACAAACAATTTAGATTTGCAAGCAATACAATATGAAAATCTCCACTATAAAAACCAAGGTAATGGCATTTCGAGATTTCGAGACAAGGGGCCAATAAGAACAAGAAAAATGATTAGTGATCGAATTCTTTTATTATTTGGGAAATTATATTGGCTATGATAGGAATTATGATATTGATGTTAAGTTAGGTAAGTTCCTGACGACCTGTGGGACAATCGACCGTATTTTTGGAACAAGTCGAGATCCGTACAGTCGTAAGAGTAGATAATAGATCAATGTAAATTATATAATTAAATATTTTACAAACAAGATTGGTACTTGGAAAAATTTATATATTGTTTACAATTTAAAACAGATTGTAGCAAGTGATTTGGGTAGTCGCGCTTTAAATCGGTTGTTTGTCATTTTTGTGGGCGTATATTTAAATACTACAGTCCATTTTTTTAGATTTCTGTTTCAAAAATTTTTGCCTCTAATCAAATGCTTTATTATCAGGCGGTACCGGATATTTCCCCAATATATTGCAAGATACAATAATAAAAGTTGTACCAGGCCTGTTTTGAAAATTATCCTGTCCAGGTATTTAAACCATATGAAATGTTTAAGTTGTTTATACGTCACAAAAATTCTTCATCGTCCGAAGTAGGACTACTTTCTTTCTCGTAACGTACCGGGAGCGGAGGAAGATTTTATTTGGACGTGGACTAGCCTATAGGTTAAAATTACAACTTCAGTTGACCAAGGTGTAGGCCTAAAAATCGATTTGAAAGTTCGAAGAGAGGACAGTCTGCAGAATACGTGTAACAAGTGTTCCGGTGTTTGCATAACCCGGCAATTGAAGGTATTATAAAATTTGTTTTAATATAAACGCGAGTATCAGTGTCGGTTAGCGCGACGATATTGGATGGCCCTGGGATACTGCGCGCGCCATCTCGCGTCGAATTTTGCTGGTTGTTGCATTGTAACTGCACATTCAGTTCGACTCCGGCTCTCAGAGAATCTACAGGCTCCCGACCTCGGACAGACAGTAATTGGGTAGTTTCTTCTCAACCTGATGGCAGGCTAAATTTTCGAGACTTCCCGGTGAGTGATTATAGTATGCTAGAAAATGATTGAAGAATAAGAAAATAATTAAACTTAAATATATTCAGCCGAATGCGAGAGGAGAATGTACGTGATGCGATCGGACGAGTGTGTGTGTTGTAAGAAATTTATTTGATGTTCAGTATATACAGCCAGTATTTCTTTTAATTATTGTACCACAGTCACTGTAATCATTTGTTAAAGTATTATATAAAATTATAGCTAAAGCCAGTACGTATAGACAGAGTTGAATCGTGTGGGTTATGTATGTACACGCACTAGACTGCAAGAGTGTTCGTTTTTAATTAATTATGGCAGTTAAAAATAAATTGTGAGACCACCCTTAGATGATACACTATTAATCTTTTATTTGTGTGTAACTGTAAGTGCCTTTAATGTGGTCATTTTCTGACAAATTACGATAATTGTGTTGCCACGTGGCGAGGCCAACCTGTTTGATTATGTCGGCACTTGTTAGATCTAGTGCAAGTGACTCTTTACTATACACTTTTTAATATTATTTTTTTTTATTTAGTGAGTTCATTATCACCTTGTAGACTTAATTACTACTCAGGCAATTTTCAAAAAAAAAAAACCGAAACTTTATGCATTTATCTTGTGTTGGTTGGGAAGCCCGTTCTGAGGTTATTACCTTGAACTAGGGTGCACATTTTAGTGAACAGAATTTCTAATCCTTTGTGAATTCTCAGGGTTCTCGCTCCCAGTCGGAGATTTGGTCTCTGCTGGTGTACTGATACCTTCACCAGTCATGAACCATCCAACACTCACCTGTTCTGAGGAGGGAGCTTGCTGACCAGCTATAAGATGCATACTACTCATGCTATTAAGGTGGTATAAACTCTTATTATTTTTCGTTGGCCTGGCCCGCTGCTCATCTGTGTTACAAATCGTTTTCCTTTTTAAACCATGTGCTTACGCTGCTAGACAGTCCGGTCAGGGGTGTGTCAACTGGACATTCATTATGAACATTATTTGAACTATTATAATATTACTCCATAACTCTAACGTACTATGATTGTAATTGTGTGCTGCACTGGGGGAGCGTGCCAGAGCTTTTTACTCCTTTATATATTTTTTTTATCTACAAGGGGCTTAGAGGCATTATACTTTCAATCCAAATTTAAGTCATGTGTTATTGGTTCTGTTCCGGCTGGTTCAGGACGGGGTTCATGTATTATTATTATTTTGGTTTAACATTTAAGGGCTGGGGGGTTTCGTTTTTCAGGCTGTTTTCGGGTGTACAATTTTACATAGTTTTTTTTTTACTCAAGTTAAGCACACGTTGATACAGTTTTATGCAGGTCTGTTACCTGTCTCATATGGTCTGGCACATGCTGGCACACTTCCACCGTTGCTAGAATACAACATGCTGTTATTGTAAAATTATCTATACACAGATGTCTGACTTTAAAGAAAATAAAATTTATTTTTTTTTGTGGGCATATACTGATAATTGTGAGATTGTAAAAGCATACTTATGCTACTGATCATTGTAACTTAGGTTCTGACTTGCTTGCTGGACCTGTCTGTTGAATTAAATCATTATCATTAAAGAACAAATTCCTGACACAGGGATACATCTGTATTTGTAACACAAGAATTAACATTTTGGAAAATTATGCCGTTATTGTTTAAACTTAGGTGATAAGGGTTTTTACCACTGGTATACAGTTCAAGAAACTTAAAGATTTCCATATACTTATAATATGCAATTTGTTAGATGTTATCAATTCATATGGGCGGCCCGGCCACTATCATCTTGCATTTATTAGTCATTATCATCCTTTCGGTTTTTAAAATTTTTTGGGTTTCATTTTAATGGAGTAAATGGGTTGTGGTCTTAGAGGATTAATTCCAATTGTGGCTGGAGGTTTAAATTTTATGATTGCAGCTTTTGGGGCTTTATCGTTTATACAGGCTGTCTGCCAGGTCGAACATGATTTAATGTGATGATGTTATATGTATATGTTTCTCCAGGTTTCAAATGTGATGTTAATGTTAAGTGTTATTAAGGGGGGGGGAATTTATATAATTTATGGGATGTTGCCCGATACATGTTGTCTATTTCTACAATTTTTAGGAACCAAATTTATATATGTATATAGGGGATGAATTAATATGGGCTTATGGGAACTGATTGGTTAACAGATTGACACTACTTATTTATCATTTATATTGTTATTTATTGCTGATTGTTATAATTGTGCATGTAGTGAATTATGGGACAACAATAAAAATTGTTATTGTTGATTAATAACCGAGTTTAATTGCAAGTCCCGTCATACTGGACCCAGCGCATTTATGGCTTCTCTAGGCTCTTGCCTAGTTTTAAATAACTAGTGGCCTCTCTTTCAAAAAAAATACAAAAAAAAGTATTATTTTTTTTTATAAAGTATAAAAAGGAAAGAGGGGCTACAAATGGTAGCAGAGCGTGGTTCATTCCAGGGTTGAACCCTTGGGCCTTTGGTGTGACGGGGCTTGCAAACTCGGAAATACTATACTATTGTCATGCTATTGTTTTTTAGGTATATGCCCAGGTATGCTAGGTTAGGTTGCATAACTTGTGAGTCTGATCGCACCACGGGGCGGGTATTTGTGCTCGGAAAATTTGAGATGTTGAACTGCCGGGGGGTCTCAAGCGTTGCCTGGGTGATAGAATGTTGGTGATTCAAGGTCGGAGTATAGCGTGTGGCATTAGCGGGATGCGGTATGGCCCGATCGGAAGTCGGTACCGTCACCGACTAAATTCCTGTGTTGCGAAGTTTAGGAATTCTGATTACTAGTTTGTGTCTGTTAGTTATGTGTTGGTGAGACGTGTGTGTCGGATTGATGTTTGGTGTTATGTATGTTAGGTATTTGTTGGTTGTTGCTTGTTTCCTTCTGTGGTGTTAGTAGGTGGTTCAGAAGTAGGCCAGGTCTCCGCAGCGCTAGAGAACCCGGGGGGTCGCTCAAAGGAAGGATAGTGCTTGAGTTTTTTCTGTTTTGTAAGTCATGTTTGTGTTAGGTGTTTCGTGGGAATTTATGTTTTGTTGTTGTGTATTGTGAATTGTGCAATTCTGGCGGCGGTATGCTACAGAAGTTGCCCCATCCCATTTCAGGTGTTCTCCAGAAATTTCCGGTGGTGAATGGATTTGATGAGGACCAGCTGCTGGTTTTCTTGGACCTGGTGCTGCAGTTGGCAGATTTCCCGGGGGTGTCCGATGGGGAGGTCTTGTCTCTTATATACCCGTATTGCCGGGGTCCGTTGGCTGAGCTGGTCACCAACACTCTGCGTCGGGGTGACAGTGTTGATGCTTTCCATGGGGAGGTGTTGAACTTCTTCCTACCCATTCGACGACATGCCCAGATTAAGTTTGAGTTATTCTATCGCCTACAGGCCAACGGAGAGGCGTTAGGGGACTTCGTGCGCGATATACGGAAAGCTGCCCGGGTGTTAAGGTTGGGGTTGCCCGAGACAGAAGTTATACAAGCAATTCTGGAAGGACTGAATCCCCAAGAGAGATCTCGTTTGATATTCGCGGACCGTCCACGTTGTTTTGCGGACCTTGAACGGCTGTGTGTGGTCTCCAGAACGGGCCAGGAGATTGACGAGTCCCGGGAAAGAGCTGCTAAAGATGTCCAATACTCCAGTGGTTCATTAGGAAGAGCCAAAAAGAACAGACATGGTGGTTGGAGAAGAACACAAGAGACTGTCAGAAAGCCTGAATATTCCGGAAGTAATGGAGGCTACAAGGGGGTGGCAAATGAGAAGACAGTAACAACAGTTACAGTAGAGAAAACCAAGAAGTATGAAATTAACAGGGAAAGAAGAAATTATGTTAGTAAACCAACCTCGGCAAGTAGGGAGCCGGTAGCAAGGCGTTATTCCTATTCGGAGAAAAAGGACACTTTAAAGGTTCCAGAGGAAGTACAAGGGCCTAAGAGAGTAGTGGATGAAGAGGGTGAAGCAGAAGAAGAAAAGCGGAATAACTTCTGTGGATCAATACAAGAGCCTAAGAACACGTCAGGCAATACTGAGTTACAGGACTCGAAGAGGACGTCATGGTTGAATCCAGATGCCGCAGAATTTGTTCCGGTGTCTCCATCTCGGTTCGTGACGGATCCAGATCCGGTAATATCATCATCGCCTACGCAGGGATGTGAGAAGTCATTTGATGCTGTAGCTTTACCATCGCCAGTAGAAATTAATTTAGTCATTGCACATGAGCCTGGACAGCTGGATTCCAGGGTGGAAAATGTTGAGGACGTTGTAGTTGCGGAAAGTGGTGAAGGAGTGGAATCGACAGAAGAGGCAGAAGAGCGGTCTGCGGATGCTGCACAGGGAAGTATAGTTATAGGTGTTAGGGAGACTGAAGAGTCTGAGTTTGCGGCTGGACACAGGGAGGTCCAGGCTGCAAGTGTTTCTGAGGTTGCGGGTGGACAAGGGGATGTCCATGCTGCAAGTGTGGTAGAAGTAGATGAGGTAGAAGTTGAGGATAAATTTGGTGGCAGCGTTGTGGAGTGTGCGAGTGAGAATGGTGTAGTGTGTGAAGATGTGCAGACGCCTTCTGTAAGTAGTGTTGAGGATTCCGAGGAACGGAAAGAAGTTTCATGCGGACCAGGTGAGCAACTAGAGGATGAAGATTTGCAGTGTTCGGATGGTGGTAGTGGATGTGATGGCGATGAGGTTGATGAGGAAAGTGTTGATGAAAATGAGATTGGAGAGGAGGTTAGCGAAGAAGTTTATCAAGCGGCTGGTGACGAGTGTGATGAAGAAATTGGTGAGGAGCTGAGGGAAGAGGCGGTTGAAGATGGATCAGAGGAGCAACTGGAAGATGATGAGGAGGTGCAGTGTCATGAGGTTGATTTGGATTATGGTGATGAAAAAGGGGAAATTGTAGAAGAGCAGGAAGAGAAGGAAGGATTGGAAGAAAGACAAGTAGAGGAGTTAGATGATGAGCATAATCCAAAGCGGAGTCAAAGTAGTGAGGTAAGTTGCCTTGATTCTGATTCAGAGGAAACAAGTCAGTACAGCTCAACACGAAATAGTTTCTCAGAGAGTGGAGGCCGAAAGGAACGAGTACCCAAAGTCCGTCATAGAAAGGTAAGAAGAAGCGGTTAACGGGTAGCGGGTAGATGTTCCCCACAGTCCCAGTGGTGTTCGTCTACTTCAGGGTTGCGCCCCTGCCCACGCGAGTCTTGGTTTTCTCCAGTCATTCTCCTTTTCGGAGGGAACCATGTCCTTGCCCTTAGTCCTAGCTATTGACCTTTCAATGATCCTTGCCCCGTTTCATCTTCCCGATTTTCCTACCCCTCCCCTTAGTATAAAAAAAAACTATCAATAAGGAGTTAGAGAACCTTGCCGAGAGTGCACTTTAGATTGTGGTCCTCGAGATTGTCAGTTTCCCCTGTTCTGGAGGGTTATCATGGAGAAAGTTAGAGAGTTGGAGAGTGCCCTTAGATAGTCGTGGTCTTGGAGATTGTATGTTCCCCTGTTTTGGTTCTGAAAGTTATGATGGAGAGTGATAGCGTGCTGTTGTTTCTGGTTAATGGTTGTAAATCTTGATTGTGGGTTAGTGTAGAGGTCGAGCCATTCCGCATTCTCCGGTTGTTTCCCGGGTGTTTTTGTTGAGAGAGAGGGTTGTATTTATTGTGTATCGACGTCGGCAGAGAAGTGAAACCCCCCATGCTAGCCATGGTGTTTTTGTTGAGTAAGATTTAGGATGGATGTTCGCGTGCCCTTGATGCGGTCCTCTCTGTCTGGCTAAGCGGGGCCGTCCGCCCTTGTGTAGGGATGTGGGCCAGCCATATGGCAAGGATGGAGATGCCTTGTTGGTGCATGTGGGTGGCAGGTCGGTCCAAGAGATGGACGAGAGGTAGTACGGTCACTCACATACCAAGGTGGGTGATACCTTGTTTGGCCTTCGGACGGGTATGTGAGTGGGACCGGTGGAACTAGGTGATGATCACCGGAGAGGGTGACATGTTGGGGCGGTCTCGTGGGGTTGGCATGGTGGAGAGGGTCGCATGAGGATGGCCGCAGTAGTGAGGTTCCTCTCTCCTGAGAGCAAGTCCGCGGGGCCGTCATGATCACCAAGTCCAGTAGGATCACCTGGGAAGGGGGTACACTGCAGGGTACCCTCCCGAGTTCAAGTGTGGGGCAACCAGGTTGCCCTTTTGGGGTGGGGGTTTGCCGGTGTTTGCATAACCCGGCAATTGAAGGTATTATAAAATTTGTTTTAATATAAACGCGAGTATCAGTGTCGGTTAGCGCGACGATATTGGATGGCCCTGGGATACTGCGCGCGCCATCTCGCGTCGAATTTTGCTGGTTGTTGCATTGTAACTGCACATTCAGTTCGACTCCGGCTCTCAGAGAATCTACAGGCTCCCGACCTCGGACAGACAGTAATTGGGTAGTTTCTTCTCAACCTGATGGCAGGCTAAATTTTCGAGACTTCCCGGTGAGTGATTATAGTATGCTAGAAAATGATTGAAGAATAAGAAAATAATTAAACTTAAATATATTCAGCCGAATGCGAGAGGAGAATGTACGTGATGCGATCGGACGAGTGTGTGTGTTGTAAGAAATTTATTTGATGTTCAGTATATACAGCCAGTATTTCTTTTAATTATTGTACCACAGTCACTGTAATCATTTGTTAAAGTATTATATAAAATTATAGCTAAAGCCAGTACGTATAGACAGAGTTGAATCGTGTGGGTTATGTATGTACACGCACTAGACTGCAAGAGTGTTCGTTTTTAATTAATTATGGCAGTTAAAAATAAATTGTGAGACCACCCTTAGATGATACACTATTAATCTTTTATTTGTGTGTAACTGTAAGTGCCTTTAATGTGGTCATTTTCTGACAAATTACGATAATTGTGTTGCCACGTGGCGAGGCCAACCTGTTTGATTATGTCGGCACTTGTTAGATCTAGTGCAAGTGACTCTTTACTATACACTTTTTAATATTATTTTTTTTTATTTAGTGAGTTCATTATCACCTTGTAGACTTAATTACTACTCAGGCAATTTTCAAAAAAAAAAAACCGAAACTTTATGCATTTATCTTGTGTTGGTTGGGAAGCCCGTTCTGAGGTTATTACCTTGAACTAGGGTGCACATTTTAGTGAACAGAATTTCTAATCCTTTGTGAATTCTCAGGGTTCTCGCTCCCAGTCGGAGATTTGGTCTCTGCTGGTGTACTGATACCTTCACCAGTCATGAACCATCCAACACTCACCTGTTCTGAGGAGGGAGCTTGCTGACCAGCTATAAGATGCATACTACTCATGCTATTAAGGTGATATAAACTCTTATTATTTTTCGTTGGCCTGGCCCGCTGCTCATCTGTGTTACAAATCGTTTTCCTTTTTAAACCATGTGCTTACGCTGCTAGACAGTCCGGTCAGGGGTGTGTCAACTGGACATTCATTATGAACATTATTTGAACTATTATAATATTACTCCATAACTCTAACGTACTATGATTGTAATTGTGTGCTGCACTGGGGGAGCGTGCCAGAGCTTTTTACTCCTTTATATATTTTTTTTATCTACAAGGGGCTTAGAGGCATTATACTTTCAATCCAAATTTAAGTCATGTGTTATTGGTTCTGTTCCGGCTGGTTCAGGACGGGGTTCATGTATTATTATTATTTTGGTTTAACATTTAAGGGCTGGGGGGTTTCGTTTTTCAGGCTGTTTTCGGGTGTAAAATTTTACATAGTTTTTTTTTTTACTCAAGTTAAGCACACGTTGATACAGTTTTATGCAGGTCTGTTACCTGTCTCATATGGTCTGGCACATGCTGGCACACTTCCACCGTTGCTAGAATACAACATGCTGTTATTGTAAAATTATCTATACACAGATGTCTGACTTTAAAGAAAATAAAATTTATTTTTTTTTGTGGGCATATACTGATAATTGTGAGATTGTAAAAGCATACTTATGCTACTGATCATTGTAACTTAGGTTCTGACTTGCTTGCTGGACCTGTCTGTTGAATTAAATCATTATCATTAAAGAACAAATTCCTGACACAGGGATACATCTGTATTTGTAACACAAGAATTAACATTTTGGAAAATTATGCCGTTATTGTTTAAACTTAGGTGATAAGGGTTTTTACCACTGGTATACAGTTCAAGAAACTTAAAGATTTCCATATACTTATAATATGCAATTTGTTAGATGTTATCAATTCATATGGGCGGCCCGGCCACTATCATCTTACATTTATTAGTCATTATCATCCTTTTGGTTTTTAAAAATTTTTGGGTTTCATTTTAATGGAGTAAATGGGTTGTGGTCTTAGAGGATTAATTCCAATTGTGGCTGGAGGTTTAAATTTTATGATTGCAGCTTTTGGGGCTTTATCGTTTATACAGGCTGTCTGCCAGGTCGAACATGATTTAATGTGATGATGTTATATGTATATGTTTCTCCATGTTTCAAATGTGATGTTAATGTTAAGTGTTATTAAGGGGGGGGGAATTTATATAATTTATGGGATGTTGCCCGATACATGTTGTCTATTTCTACAATTTAAGGAACCAAATTGATATATGTATATAGGATGTATATAGGGGATGAATTAATATGGGCTTATGGAAACTGATTGGTTAACAGATTGACACTACATATTTATCATTTATATTGTTATTTATTGCTGATTGTTATAATTGTGCATGTAGTGAATTATGGGACAACAATAAAAATTGTTATTGTTGATTAATAACCGAGTTTAATTGCAAGTCCCGTCATACTGGACCCAGCGCATTTTTGGCTTCTCTAGGCTCTTGCCTAGTTTTAAATAACTAGTGGCCTCTCTTTAAAAAAAAATACAAAAAAAAAGATTATTTTTTTTTATAAAGTATAAAAAGGAAAGAGGGGCTACACAAGAATGTCCACAGTCGCTGTTATAATTTCACTTGACGTTTCGGTGTACAGAATTAATACCGTCTTCATATGGTGAAGACCGTCTTCACCATCTCACTGAACAATAACGGAAATCAAGCGGACGACGCTAAAGTCCTCCGAAGTACGGCTGTTGTGCTGACAAAAAAATGATGCGAATAAGCACGTTTATAATTGTTTATGCATATTTATTTATAATTAACGCATAATTATTTCTGAAAGATGCCTTGTACTTTCACCAGAATACTTTCATCAATCCAAGATATGACGAATCGACTATATTACCTAGCCAGGTACTGTACATCCTTGCTGCTGTGTCATTGGCAATCACAACAGCATAAGGTCAACACATTACGAACGCATTCTGATCAATACGTTAAGCATTGTTTCGCGACCGCATAAAAAACCAACTCGGAAATGAGATCGAGCTGATATTACTATTACAGTGATGCTGTAATAACGTGAGATAACAATATTTACAATAAACGGTTTTTATCTGTGTAACAAGAAGACTGCCTTGAATGCAAAAAATGTGTTTATAACAATTTAATAGTGCAGGTTACACCCAGTTATTGTCAACTTGTGCAATCTCCGCTGCAGGCACGAGCAAATCTGAGTCTTGTGATTTTACACACTGCCGCATAATCATAATCATCACTGTCTCTCAAGCGCAAAGGGTCTGCTGTGCGACCTGCCACAATTTTTTCTGTATACATATAATATCATAGTATGCTCCCTAATGTGCGGAACTCGCTCACTATTTTGAACGAAGTAATTTTATTATTGGATAAATTTTGATATTAGGCCTACATAATTTTTCAATTATCATAATAAATACGAAAATGCAGATTTCCCTACTAATAGAGTAACAATTGTAGAGCCATCACACCGCAAACGCTAAATTTTCGAAACAACAGGATTCGAGATAAAATTCCCTTTAGTCTGACACCTTGCTGAATGTTTACAATTTTTGGTCTCTATGGTGAAAAAAATTTTAAATTTCCAAAACTGTACTTAGATTTTAGTTGAAATTCCCTTTAATTTGATACGCCTCATAAATTTTATCACAATTTTCATCCACTTTTGGCCCCCGGCGTCCAAATTGTGAAATATTCGAAAGTGAAGCTAAATTTATATTTTGGTAAACGTCCCTTTAATTTGATACCCTACATGGACTTTAACGATTTTTTCAAAAATTTCCCTCCCCCCATTTTTTGAGGGATCAATCTCAAAAACAATAGGGTTCTGTAGGGTAAAAGTATAGACACGCCGACCAAGTTTTACGAAAATCGGTTGATGCATTCAAAAGTTATCGTGAGACATATGCCAAATAGACAGACAGACAAATGCCAAAGGGTCGAGTAAAAACTGAGAACTTGCTTCGCTCGTTCAAAAATTATATGTCGGGTCGGATGTCCGAGGACAAGACGGATTCCGGAACAGGCAGTGCAGCTTAGGCCGCGAAGTGGAGGAAAAGAAGAAGAAAACATAATATATCATATAAAAATATAAGAATGTTTACAGAGTCGTTGTAACCCATGTCTTTCTCATAGCTTTTCCATTCATCTCTATCCTTCCAGTTTCCGTTCCCCAGTGGTTTTATTTCTGTTGCCTCACCAACTTTCTTTCTCTAGGTCTCTAGGTCTTGTGCCATTAGACTCAACTCTTTTACTCTCGCTAACCATCGATCTGTATCTGTTCTTTTTAATATTCGTAACATATTACTCATCTTCGTGTTTTATAGTCTAGTATTCATTCTGTACTTCCAAACTGTAATCCAGATTTTGCCGTTTGTAATTCTCTCTGTCCGTTTAACGTTGTCACGTTTCCTCGGGTAGTTTATTTCTTTTGCTTATATATTTTGCTTTTGTTTATATTCTTTATACTACATATCGAAATTTCTGCTACACAATACCATACACCGTAGTGTTTTAAATTTTCTCCTCGGTGGTTTTTATGATATTCCCATTCCATATACTGTATGGCGGAATTAAGTTATCATCCTAGTCCCATTGTCATCTCTTTCACTTTCGTAGAAATTTTTGAAAACCTATATTTGAATTTACCTCTTGCTTTTACTTTTCTTCCGTTTTCAGTTTATAGAAGATGGAAGATTTCTCACGTCTTCTACATTGTTGTCAAATTTCCATCTTTTCTAGATTTATTTTGAAACTCTTTCTTGTGTTCCCTCCACATACAAAACCAGGCTTTCCTGTTCACGTTTTCTTAACACGAACGTAACTTAGACCCCAGCCGCTAATTTTTGCCGTGGTTATATCGAAAAGTAAACACCACGGCCACTTAATTTTATTTTCCGTGCGTTCGGCGCACTATCGCGGCTTGTTCGATGCCCGCGTTGATATCGAAATCAAGTTGTTCGCTGCTACCGTGAGTGGTGACGTCATTGGGCAGGCAGTGGTTTTCGCTTATTAATGAATTTTAGTCAGCCGCATCGGTGTTTCTATAAGTTAGCGTCGAGACGTGCGTCGTTCTCTTTTCTCGTTCAACCTCGGGGGCGGCTGGATTGTGATGGCGTAATTCTGTACTTCACTATGCTTAGATAAACTTCATAAAGAGCTTCAGGTTTCTCCGCCTAGTCGAGGGGAAAGAGGTCCAGGTCATGGGCACGCTTCATCTACGCCCATCCGCAGAGCCTGCGTAAGAAAACCCCCAACGCCATCCGGCCTCGTCTTTCACACACCACGAAAATGCAGGAACGTCTCTACTGCCCGCCGAAAGATCAGGTGGAAAAATTCCATTATGTAACTGAAATCACCCTAGAAGTGCTCAGTAGATTGTCGGGCAACACACACGCTAAAATCTATACCTCAATATTAAACTCATGTTTAACATTACTGAACATGTTTAGTGAAAACATGATGAAGTGTGGACATTACTGACTGGGTTATAAGTAGCTTATAAGCATTTGTGCTTTGATTTGTATAGAGTCATGGGTTACCTTTCAATTATTTAAATATTTCATTCCATTCCTGTGAAAAGACAAAACAGTTTAAAACTTTTTTAACAATATTCTGAGCTTAAGAAAATGTAATACTCGCAGAAAGCTTGCATCTGCCTGCCATATGACCGGTGATCCTGCATGTTTCTATTTGTTCTCTGATTTTTCAAAATTTAAAATTTTTCTTTATTTGGTTATTTTGCTGGTTCAGTTTTATTATTCAAAATTAATTTTATTCCGTTAATTCCTCTACTTATTTAATTTACACCTTATTTTAATTTAATTAACTTAACACTTAACTTAATATGTGATACTTAATTTTATTTCAGCTACTAGTTTACTTTAATTGGATTCATTAACTGATTAGTTTAAATTAATTACATTTTTTTTAAATTAACAACTTAAACCTCGGTTACTGTGATCACGGTTTTCAGTTGATGTGATTAATTCTAGTGATGGGGAACAGGTAGATGTAAGTACTGCGACACACTTGAGTTATGTTTCTTTGAATTTAATTATTAATCATTATTCTTCTAATTATCGATTATTATTGTATTATTTAGTTATCATGGATTGTTTGCTCCAGACATTTATACTTATTATGTGTTCATAAATAGTTCCTGCATTACTCATGCAATATAAACTGTTATAAAATAGAGGAAGTAAAAGAATTATAATACTAATAAATTGAGTAGGTTGCCATGCCATTGTTATATTTGTAGAAAATACTTTAACATATTTTATATAATTACTCCACCAAGTGACTGTAAATACTGTGACACATTTTGTGAATTAAACCATTACGTGAAATTTAAAGAAAGAGCTGAATGGAACTCTATTATCAAGAAACTTAAAGAAAAAAAGGAAAGATTGTAAACTATTGTTCAAAAAAAAACTTAAATAAATCTTGTCACTGTTACTGTTGATCAGCTGTTTTCTTGCAAGACCTGTCACTATGGCTCAGCACATTTTATTTCCAATCTAGGCCACTTGCCTAGTCCTAAATATTAAGTTACGCCTCCCCCAGAGGGGGAAAAAAAATTATTTTTTTTGGTGACTAGAAAAGGTGGGTGGAAAAATATTCTGGGTACAAGGGGGCGTTTCAAATTCTACTCGGATTTAGAATTTTATTTCAAAGAAAGTGTAAAATCAAATACAACAGTACATGACCTCTATACACTTGATTTTTTCATATACCGCATAATTATTTTTATACATTAGATTAATACTGTGTAATACATTATCATCACCTTCTTCTTCTTCTACAATTACCAGCATATAGCTTGTCTGTTACACCAGATAAAAGCTTTCTCTCCATCTTTTTCTGGGGTTTCTCTTGCCTGCTGGTTTCTTGTCCCCGTAAATTTTTACTACCCGATTTACCTCCATCGATTCGAAAAAAACGATGCGGTTCGATCATTACACGGTTGTCTGATAATTTTGATCCATTCATTTATTGCTTGAACACCATATTGATTCTTATGTCTATCACTTACTGTGGCTTTTGCTAGCTCACTTATTGTTGCGCCAATTATTACTTTACTGGCTTTACACCACGTGGTTGACGACAAATATAACTCTTTTGGGGTTTCAATTGTACTTATTAATTTTACTTTAAGTATATGCTGGGCGCCAGAGATAGTTTGGAATCTCAGGGTGTTGTTAATAACAACTCTTATGTTCAGATGCTAAGTAAGAGATATTATATTTACCATTTGAATACATTTAAATATATAACATATAATATTATCATCATTTCAAATTGACAGGTTATCAATTACTACTAACTTCTTATCCCTAGTTAATCATTACAAGACTTTCATGAATACAGTTGATATCATTTGCCATTTATGGACGCTTAATCAGTCCATTAACTATGCTTTCAGAGTTATGAGGCTAATTACACATTAAATATTATTATCATCCATTAAGATTAATAAACATATGAAATATTTTTATGATCAACAAGATATTAATGCACATATTAAATATTCTTTATCATTAACCAGAGATTCTTGAACTATAAAATCTCCTTCTTTATCAACATAAATTAACATGAATCAATAACATAACTTAATATCTAATATTTCCGAAATATTGAATCATCCTTCAAATTTTATATTAATATTTATACTTCGTACTCCTATTCTAAGTCGAAAGATATAAAACTCTTCAGCATCTGAACAACTCGTAGGTTCTTTTAGAATGAAACGGGTTAAACTAAGTAGACAAATATGTTACATGCAATTTTCTGATTACAACAATTAATGTGATACTGTTACTTGAATTCGATTATCCATTTCCGTCTAGCTCGTTCCACACTTTGCACATCACAACACAATTTGTATTACTCTGCTTTTATCTTATTCACCACTTTCGCTATAATCATTCGTCTCCGCGTCCTCCGAACCTTTGACTTTTCATACGGTCGCGCACATAATAAATATGACTTCTTCGCAGTTGATGCCGCGCACAGAATAAATAATACTACTTGACTGACTGATTCTCCGACTCTTGCTTCTGACTGTCGATTGACGACTGTCTAATTTACTGAACGACTGAGTAATTAACTAACTAACTAGCTAACTGATTTGACTGATTGCTTTAACTGATTTAACTGATTTCACTGACTGACTCTCACTGATTGCGACTGTCCCTTTTGATTTCACTGTCTGACTCCCTAATTGCGACTGTCCCTTTTGATTTCACTGTCTGACTCCCTAAGTTCCTGCATCAGTTACTTTTATATTTTCATCCAAACTTCCCTCATTGCTGCTACTCTTAAAATTACCATCATTGGTTGAAATTCGAACGTCTTGCCGGTAAGTTTGAAATTGTCCAGTAACTACTCGAAATAACTTCGCGCGCAGAGATGACGCTTTTTATGATTGGTGAGATCTTATAGACACGCACTTTTTGCCGCGAGACCGTTTTCTCGTTAAAAAAAAGAAATCTGCGTTCTCCACCACCCTCGTTTATGACGTTTCACTCATTGTATTTTGAAGGCCGAAAACACCCTAAATCTAACGGTACTGCATATTTTTTGCTGTTTTTAGCAAACAAAGCGTTTTATATCTTTATGACCCAGAAAGTTGTACTTACAATACAGTTTTACACTGGGTCGGCGTCAATGTGTCGCCTCGCCCATACACACCTCTCTACTTATATAACGACTACTCGGTATAATTCTCCTCTATATGCTTATTTATTAACATTACTAAAGTTAATATTAATAGTCTATATCGAAATATGTAATTGATAAAAGTATGTTTTACTATATATAACTAGATGTAACCGATGGTGTTACGTTACATGTCTTTACTTCGCACCCTTCTTCTTGTTCTTTTTCTTCTCCCTCCTTTTATTCTTATTCTTCGAATACAAGCTTGTGACTTCTCCACTGTACCAGATGAAAGCTTCCTTTCCATCTTTTGGTGGGTCGAATCGACCTTCTTTTGCTTCCTGGTTTCTTGTTCCTGGAGATTTTCACTATCCTGTTTTCTTCCATTCTATCAATGTATTCATTCCATTCTTCTGTTCTCCTTACTAGGCCTATCCAGTTTACAATGTTGTCTATTTTCCACCTTTTTCTAACACAGTGGAAAATGTTTAACACGAAATAACGGGGACCAGCTGTTTCCTTCGTGTTAACCGAATTTCGTAGTTACAGTTTCATGTTAAACGGACAAAAAAGTGAAACAAAATGAGATAAATGAACAAACACTCTCTACATTACTTACTGTATTGTGTAGTAAAATGAAGCAATAAAGAATATTCAGAAGGTACTTACATATACAGTTTTATTTATCCTTCTGAATAATTTCTGGTTAATTTTGGGGGAAAATATGGTTATTTTTTTTTTAATTCCGTATTCACGAACAATAGATGTTCTTAACTTAGCCTTACGATTTAGCTTTTCTCGTACAGTAATGTGTTACGTAAAAGTTCCTATAGTGATAATGTTCAATGCTTTATAAAATAGTCCGTTATTTTCTTTTACACACAATTCTGCGCTGCTTTATTTTTAATAAATTGTTCTAATCTACCTATGTGGTCAAACATTTCACCTTCCGAGTTGGCTTCTAAATATCGACGAACATGGCTCAGCAACAAAAGCATATCGGTATTGGTAAGAACTCGTAAATTTTCCGTGTAAAGTTCGTCGGCATCCTCATCACTTTCACAGTTTTTAACTTGCACTGTTTTGGGGCGTGCATATATGGATTTATTTATTATGGACCTATTGAAAGCCAGCAACAAAATTATTATAACAAAAATTTTCACCTATATTTTGTACGTAAAACTTTATAGTGTTAACCGTACAAACTCTATATGTGAAGTAGAAGCAACGATCGTGACCCGTACCATATTTCGTGTTTACCGATATTTTATCTTAACCATTTTCGTGTTAAATGTTTTCCACTGTATCTACATTTGTTTCCGCGTCTCATATGGCGTCATCGCGGAACCTTCATTTTTAGAAACCCCCTGTTATTAGTTTTATTTTTGCTGTCTCACGTCGCGTCTCAACAGCATACGAAATTGTTGGAATTCTTTCTAATTCTGTGTTCTAACTTACAGTAAGTATCCTATCTAAACTGTTTGTTGTGACAAATACAATGTTTTAAGCACTCAGCTAATCTGTCGGCTTCAGTAATTTGGCCTTTAACCTCTTTGTGGGTTGTCCTGTCACTTGTCAATATAGTTCCTTGGTATTTTCTTTCCGTGATATGTTCTATGATATAGTCAACAATTTGCATCGTGTGCTTTATGGAGATATTGTCATACGTACACTTAGACTTTTGAAAATGGATACATCAAGGCTGAAACTTCGGCATGACCTATGCAGGAGTCTCTGTAGGCTATCCCATTTTTTTATAGGCTATCCAATATTAAGTTTTACATTGATGTAGTGATCCTTCCCTGATATCTAAATCTGTAATATGGCGTCCATAATAAGAGTGGACTCAGTGGGCAGAGATAATCCCTTCGTCTTATCTGTTTCTAATGGTAATGCCAACGATGCTGTGTGTGATATTTTATCTTTTCCTGGTTTTTCACGAAATACACCTCTGACATGAAGTAATATAATTACATCGCAAGCTGGGTAATGTCAACTGCTTTAGGACCCAGGATTAGCATAAAAGACAAGAGGATTAACACGAAAGACAAAAAACCGGAACATTAAAAGCCAGTAGTTTTCTGTTATTTGCTCTATAAAAAATATCACACCCTTGCACGACTTTTCACTTCTAAAACCTTGTTATTCAACTCTCCAATCTACCGTTGCGTTTAGTCGTACTGTGACTATTCGTGTTAATAACTTCTTTGTTGTACTAAGTAGACATACAAGTAGATATACCTCTATAGTACCCAGATCTAATTTGTTACCTTTCCGAAATAAAGTTATTCTAATACTTTTTCACCTTTTAGGCATATTTTTAAAGACTTTGCTTATAATTGCATTTAGTACTTCTCTCATTTAAATAATATACCTCCGACATATTTAAATAATTAATTTTATATCCCATTTTCACCTGCAGACTTTTTACTTTTTTTTTTAAACCTGTGTCCTAATTGCTATTAAAGTTGTTCCACCAGTGGCAGTAAAGTTTTTAAGTAGATAATACATTAAAACCAGCTTCTGTTTTCCCACATGAACCAAATTAATTCCTGTTCTACATCTTTATTGACGCAACAGACGAATATAAATTATGATCTCAGCTTTTAGCTAGTGAGAATATCCAAGCACATGACACCAATACACTTTATTATTTATAAACGTTTTGCAGTATTTTAGTTAGCATTTGAGTTGTTATAACTCAAGTTATTTTCTTTTATTAATTTCTTTGAATTTCAGAGTTGAGCAAATATCCCACAACATACCTTTCGAAAAAGGTAATGATACAGGTAACGAAATTTTCAAATTTAACTTATATAGTGGTACAATGTGAAAGGATGTGGCGAAAACACGATGAAACGCACTCAGACACCAAAACACTATTTGCTCAATTAGCTGTAGAATCTAAACTACGCGTCCGATGTGACTAAAAATTTAGGAATTTGTCACATACGTGTATCAAGATTACAGATAAACCGTTTTTAAATCGTTCACGCCTAGCGTGCAGAAATTCAAAAATTGTGAAAAGTTTTTCATCAAACGTATTGTATTATTTAACATGATGTATGCGATGTCATAGTGCCATTGTCTTACGACAATGTTTTAACGCAATGTACATGGTCAATGTAAATAAATAATTTAATACTGAAAAACGCATGTACAAAGAAAATATATTATTACGTGTCCTGCTTTGATATATCCACATTAACAGGAGGTAATCTCATGTTATTCTAATTATTATTTTTCTTTTGCTTACTCGTCAATTCAGTTGTTCTGTACAAACATCATTAATGTGAAGGTTTTTCTATGCATTGGTTATTTACATTTTTTTTTTTTTTTACTAACAATGAATAAAAATATAAAAAATAACTAAAAAATATAGCACAAAAAAATAAAAATCCGCAAGTGTTCAGGTAGAATACCGAAACAAATGAAGGAGAATGGAAGAAGGGACGTAGGTCCCCTAGATTACGATGGTGAAGTTTGATGGAGGCAACGATTCCTAGGCGACGACAGCTAGTCAAATGCATTCAACGAAGAAGCAAATTAATCTTCTTTAATGTAAGGTGCTCTTCATCCCACCTGTACCCTGACAATCAGTAAGCAATTGTAATTTCCCTATGTAATTAAACAAAGTGACGTACAATTTTTGTTCCCATACAATTAACTGTAATTGTTATTATAATTGTTCTGTATAACACATTAATTTGCGCCTGTGTTTCATTAAACTGTCTCGTGTCTTACTGTCATTGAAATTACAAACAAAAGCAGCGTCGCTCATTGTGTTCCGTCTGCCCGAACCGTGAGAAATTTTTTGCCCCAACCGCACAATAATAAGAGTTTTGTGTGTATGCAGAAATGACACAGCCATTTGACAAAAGCGCCGTCTGCGGTGTACATTGTGTGTGTGTGTGTGTGTGTGTGTGTGTGTGTGTGTGTGTGTGTGTGTGTGTGTGTGTGTGTGTGTGTGTGTGTGTTTCTACTTTTTTCCTGAATTATTTTTATTTTAAAGAGCTTTCAAAATCGTGACGTTAGGTTCGTTCCATCTCAGAAACAACTCCCACCTGCCTTTGTTCCACAATGCCAAGGCCATGTAAATATCGTATCTACACATTCGTGAGTTGTACTCGTGTGCCTTGCATCATATTATTATATAGTTAGTTTAAAATAAGATGCTAGTTCCCTCGTTTTCCTTGAATTTATAAAAAATATATTGAATTTGATAAATTTTAAAATTATTTTTTAGTAATTTTTTAATATCATAATCATGAAATGTTTAATAATTATAAGTAAAATATTTTTTGTAACAAACAGAAAACTAACTATTTCTTTTATGGATTTGCTAACTGCTGTAATTTTTATTGTTCGACTAAGCTTTTCGTCATCACTGACATCTTCAGGTCTTAAACAACCAAGTTGTTGATGAAAAGTGATGACGAAAAGCTTAGTCGAACAATAAAAATTATAGCAGTTAGCAAATTCATAAAAGAAATAGTAAGGATAGCTGCTAATTTAAACAATACGAAGAAGAAAACTAACTGTTTTATTTAATAACAATTTAATTTAATACTAATAGTTAACATTATTTCTATAGCCTATATATAAAACTCAAAGTCTGAGGATTTATGGGTACTGAATACAAATCCACACCATTACACCGACTGCCACCAAATTTTGCACAAGCAACCTTTGACACAAGCCGAAAAATACTGTCTAACTTGGAATTTGATATTTTGCCCCGTTCGCACGATTTAGGCTCTTATAATTATGCTTTTTCTTAACGCGTATAAAGATGTCATCAACACCATGGACACCAGAATTAATTACCATAGTAACAAGTAAATAAACAAAAGATATTTAGCGGCATAGGAACTGTACCTTTATCATCTGTTCCTGCAGTTTTTAATGTTTTTATTATGCGATTGTATCGATATGTTTTGTAATTTTGTATACAGATACGTCTATATATTTTGTAATTGTCTTAAACGATTATAAAATGTATGTTATACGTATTTTTGATGATGCAACGAATAAGTAATGAAATATATTAAATACTACTACTAAAGATGTCAACAACACCATGGAGACCAGAATTAATTACCATAGTAACAAGTAACTAAACAAAACCTATTTAGCGGCATCGGAACTGTACATTTATCCATTTCTGCAGTGTATGTTTGATGTTTTATAAAATATGCGATGGTATCGATATAGTACGATATGGAAAAGAAGAAGTGTACTAATTGTAAATTTTCCTATACTTAAATCAAAGCGAAAATACGTGTTGTTTTCATTTGTGAGGTTAGGTGACAACGGTTTTTGGTTTTTAGTTTACTGCTGAAATAAATAAAAGCCATGGTTGAGGAAAACATAACGTTTAATGTGTTATACAATGCTTCTAACCCAGTAACACTTAAAATAAATAATTTAGCGTTTTTGATTTAACATACTGCAAATCTTAAGTTAATGCAAAATTATTAATTGCATAAATTAATTGAATTTTTAATCAAATAAATTTTATTTGTTTTATTTTATTCACTAACTGCTGTTTATTGTATTTTCGATAAAGTGTTCATTATTGATGCAAGTTTTCGTAAACCCCGTGTTGGGAAGACATATAGGGAAGCACCCTCGAACAATTCTAACTTGTGTCACTCTTGACGGGCTCTAATTGCTGGCGTACCTCCCTCGGAATATCCAAAAAAAATAATAAAAAAAATTATAAAGTAATAAGTACGTTATAATACTTTGATATAAACGGGTGCTTTTAGTTCTCCAAAGGCTGTTGCACTAACATAATAATTTAGTACAAGTTAAAATAGTACAAGTGTTGAAAACAGCTTTGGAGAAAATTTGACTAATGAGTAAAAATTGTTATACGACCTGACAGAACGCCAGATAGACATAGACAATAAAAATTATATTAAAATACTTATTAAAAGTCCAATATTCGCGTGCAAAGCCGCGGGTAACAGCTAGTCTGAAAATAAAACACCTGTTTACGTGAATATGTTTTAGGTTTTAATTTTTTTTTTATTTTGAATATTTTTAAAACCATCAAAAACGAAACAGTTGATGTATTGTTATTAAATAAAATCAACTGAAAATTTTGGCCGTTTGGTTTAATATTTTCACCATTTTCCTTGTCTCTTTTTCATACGAACAGTAACTGAGTAAAACAGTAAACTACATTTTTCATAACACTAAACGCTTTGCCCATTCTAAAATGAGACATCCTCAGTGGCTAGTCTGTTTTCGACAAGAAATAAAACACTCAACGGTATTGTTCTGGGTTTTACAAAGTAACGATAAAAATAACAAAATTCGATACTAACTTCAGAGAAGTGGTCTCACTTCCCAGACAGGCGTTGTTCCGTAGCCAATAGTGCTTGAGTATCACCGGCTTGAGTTTGATTTCAACCAAAGTAAATTGTTTTTTCGTCTTGTCTTGCCATAGTATCTTGTCCTGTCCAGGATTTCATTCTATATAACAATTAGAGTGCATTGTTATAAACTGCACTGTTAGTGATAACAGTTCTACATGGGTATGTTTTAGATTACGTCTTGGGATGTATTTTAATGTTTTATGTTTAGAAGATTTTTTTTTTTTACTTTCTGCATTACTTTGTTTTAATTTTTTTTTTCATTACAAATACTGTAGTTAAGAATGAAACAAAACCGATGCTGTATTGCCCGGAAAAGTCCGCCGATCTAGAATTATTGGATACTTAAATGGGGAACCATATATATTTGTAAAAATGTTAGCCTGTTCCCGAATTCAAAAACTATGGCCGTCAAGTTTAGTACGATAAAGCTTGAAGATAGCAGAACACACAGTATATACCAAAGTAAAATGTTCACAGGAGCCGAACTGCTTCGCTCCAGAAACGATTGGGAAGGAGGTCTAATCTCTCGTTCGTTGACGAATGCAGACAAACAGGCATGATCGGGAAAGTTAGGATTTGTTCATTAAATTTCAAATGGTGCGAAAACCGGAGTTCAATAGAGTGTAATACAGGACATTCAGAGTCTTAGAAGTTTATAAACTTTTTTTCAAAGCATAACTTCTCATCATCGTCTGTATTATGATAAAACAATTTTCCACTATTGTGGTGCGCCTGTTAGTGCTGCAACCAATAATACATTGTTACAAGGTGATCGGCAGGGATTAACAAATGAAGGGTAAAGGATGAATATTTTCAACATTGATACATTTCAACATTATGACACAGTTTTCAAAAATTTTGGTGTTTAACAAAAAACCGCATAAATAAAATTAAGCAAATAATTATGAGTTTTTGAAGACGTTAAAAATTTCCAGGATTACAGAAGATGAAAGCAAAATATGAAAGGTCGAAAGCTTCATTTATCGAGATGAAAGGTTCTGTATTATATAAAAGAAAAGTGATTAATATGGTCCAAACGTTAATAAAGAGGAGACTCAGGGCGATAGACTGCAGAAGTTACAAATTGAAGTCCCGAATACAAAAGGGGGAGAGGAAACTTAGAAGATCATTGAGAAACAAAGTAGCAGAGACGACGAATGGAAAGGAGAAAATTAGAATTTGGTGAATGGAAGAACAGAAACTACTGGAACAAATGGCTGAAAGAAGGAGTATATACAGGCTGTATTGGGATGATTCTATAACTAAAATTAAGAAAAAGTATTATATAAACATAAGTCCGGAAATGCTTTGTTTTTGAGTTATGGTCAGGTGAAAATTAAATCGATATTTTTGTCCGGAAGGAGTAATAATGCAATATGAAAATTTCTGAAAGGCAAATTATAGGTCAAAATTAGTGGTTCCGTATGTTGTTTGACCTGAGAATTAAAAGAATAGGATGCTAGAGCTCTATCTATAGTATTTTTTAAGAAAGTTGCTTAACAGTACAACAAATTTGAGTTCAAAAACAATTTTTTTAAGTTTAGCGTACAACTTTGTTAAAATTCTAGTAAAAAATAAAAATTTTGTAAATAGTAGGAAATTTATATTTAGAAAATTTATTAAGAAAATGTATAGTTAGAATGCGTAGGACTATTTTATTGTTACTTTATAACCAATCAAAATGTATCATTTCAAAGCACCGGTCAACACACACTGGCCCAATGGAGGAACGATCGGTGCATTCGCTTTCAAAATGGAAAGTCGTGGGTTCGAACCCATCTCAGGCTAGATTAATTTTCACGACACCCGATTAGCTCTGGGCTCACTTAGCTTCGTAGGTATGTACATACAGTTGAGAAGGTTAAAGATAGGCTAGGCGTAGGGTAAGCGATAGTTTATTATTTGTAAATAGTACGGCTTAACTAAAGTAAGCCAACACTCCAATAGCGTAAAAGGGGTAGGGAACGTTTCCAAACTATATGAAGTATTCTTATGGTGGCTGGTTAACTGTAGATATAACTTTGTCCATAACTACAGAACTCAGTACTAACTAGAAACTACAGCTTAGACCCCAACCTTCCTTGGGACTGCAGGGATTCAGTGGTGCCGAGAAGGGGGGTGCATGGCACAAGTTGCGCCATCAAAATTTTTTGGGGGGCATGTTTTTACAGCATTTTTTATCTTAAAAGGGGATCAAATAAATAAAAGACTATTTGAAAAAAAACTTGTAATAACCCTCCTTATTTTAATTATTCATAAAATGGTAAATTTATTCGCTAAGGGTTCAGTGTAGCACTGCGTGGCAGCCTGATTCGGCGTAGCCCCCCCCCCCCCGTTCTACACGACAATCAGCTGTCAACTCAACTGATCTGACTGAAGCGCATGCAGTCCTCGTCATGTCCAGCAGTAGCCTCTTCATGGCGCCCTAACCGCAATGTTTCATTTTAATTTTATGTGTGCATAACTGAATTTGGGGGGGGGGGCATGCGCCATAGCCTTTGGGGGAGATAGTCACCCCTGGCAGGGATCTATGTAAAAGTTAATATACATGAGATGGCAGAGACGAAAATATGACTGAAACGTATGATCAAGGAACTGACACAATTTGATAGTGACTAGATGCAAAGTGTAGGTCAGCACGATAACCAAATTAATCACTTAGATTCCCCTTCACATCAAACCGATATTTGAGTAATCCTAAACGATTCAAATGAGAACGATGGACAGAAAGAATGAGCAAATCGCCTTCACTTTTTCTTCTCGAGGTTTAATGCGTGTATCATGTTTAAGTATATCTGTTTGCTCTTCCTAGAGCTCTAATATTGTACTGCTGTATTGTTTCGCAAAGTGAATATTTAAAATTACTCAACCTGGAAGTCTATGTCTAGCTCTTCCATTATTCACTTTACTTTCTACTACATGTATTTCCGTAACCTATTTTTTCATGCACACAATACCGTCCACCGACAGACTGGTTTATCATTAACTACGAGGTGAGGTGTGTTCAAAAAAAGACCGAACTTTTTGAATAAACACCAAGACGCTGCGGCATTGAGCGCGCCTAGCGACAGTTTTTGACAACAGTATTCTGTTCCGCTATAGGCGTTAGTCTTTGATCTATATAAGGTTGAGCGAGGACGTGTGCTGTGCACGGTGTCAGTCAAGTTAGTGACAAAGTGACTAAGAAAAACCTCGACGAACAACGTGCGCGTATGAAACTTTGCGGCAAAACTTTACAGAGACGGTCTGTTGTTCACCTGTACGGGGAGGCCTCCATGAGCCGAACGATTATTTTAAGCATATTTGAAGAAAGCAAAACTATTTATCGGCGTAGATCAAAGTGATGTCGAAGATCATGGCAAGAGAGCTCGTGGTGTGGTAATAGTAAATCATCGTTTAACCGCCGGACTCCCTGATAGGAGTGAGCATCAATATGAGGTCGTAAAATTAAACTTTGTTAGAAAAACTTAAATGCACCGTGTAACTGAAAAATCTGTGCTGCGTTTGTTGACCGACAACCAGAAAGAGACCCATTTTGATATCGGCTAGCAACTGCGTACCAATGCAAATTGTAACGCCAACTTTGGAATGCAATGGAAATTTCTCTGTAAAGATTTTACGAAGTTAGCAGCGAACTTTTATCCACGCACGTTGTGTTACAATCTTCATTCTCACTTCGTTATAAATACGTCGGACGGTGTGTGCACGTGCCTGAAGATGTTTTAGTATCGTTCTAACGTCTAACGTTTAGTGGCATTGGCATGCTTGTTTTTAGTATGTTGGTTCTGTATGTAGTGACGGTTTTCTGATGTAATCTGTCAACAAAATGGCATTCCCAGTAAATATTATGACGTTCTGCCACAGATTTATGGCGTATGCAATTATGCATTGCCTCAAGCTCTAAAAACCCGTTCCAAAATTACAATGAAAATTGCCTCAACCCGGTCGATGGGTATTATCACTGTACTTTTCATCCTTTCCTTGTTTAGCGTTGTTTTCATCAATAAACAAGTTCGTATTATAGTGTACTACCCATTAACGCTCTCAGCACACACTCGTGATCTGAATGCGCACCGTTTTCCCGGCCATGAGAGGTGTAATCAACTTTTTCCTGGTACTGTATTAGTTTTTTCTTATTTTTTTTATTGTTGTGTTAAAACGTGTTTTTGATTGAGCTGTCAATTACAGACCACACATGTTGAATGGCTTGACTAGGACATGTGATCAGGAAAAAATTGATGTACGCACGCGCAGCGATCCCCAAGACCGCGACTATCATTAAATGTCTCTAATTTCGTAGCTGACCTTCGCGTACTACGTATAAACAGTTCAGAATCACACTCGCCGTCAACCGTTTCTGAACCTATTTTACCTTTTTAGAAGTTACGTCTGACGCAGAATAAATTCGCCTTTACAGAAAACCTTTACTCCGTATCAAAACGATTTTCAGTATGTTAACAGATTGTTATTAAAATATTTCTCACACACTGAAAGCTAGACTAATTAGCCTACTGCTCCAGAAATCACAAACTTTTCACCTTAATGCTACACTTTGTTCTTACAAATAGAAATTATTTTTGTGTAATATTATTTTCTATCTAGAATAATAAATCCAATTATGTCATTTCTAGTTCGTTTTCAATATCAAGTCAGTATCCAACGCGAGTAATTCACCTTCACGTGATTTTCGTCGTCGTCGTATACAATTTTTAGCACTAAATTTATTATTTTTTATATTAATTTTACTATTTTCATTTTCTTCTTTACTTCTTAAAACAGTTGAATCTTGTTTTCTTTCTTTACAAGTTTTCCCCCATCATCTTTCTCCGAACCCAGATATACTTTTGCTCCACAAAATCAAAGCTTCTTATTATCCCATGCCCCCTCACATTACCAAAAAGCAATGTATTTCGAATAAAACTTTAATTCTGTCGGCAGTGTGATAGTCAATTAATAAACACCACACGTGTGCTATTCTATGCCGAAACACAGCTAAACGGAACAGATGTGAATTCTGTCAGTGGAAGTTTCACCCAGACATTTGAGAATTAAATTTTCGTCAGAATTTGATTAGGATTTATTATGCCTATTGGATAGCTTCTCAATCTCAGTTTAACCATTAAACATACCAGGTCTAAAGACTGGTGTAAACACTGTATACATAATAAAGTCTTCAAGAATCGGATGAACCTACAGTTACCAATAATTCCAACTATCAAATGGAAGGTTTGGAAATTTTATCTTCAAATATTACAGCTGTATTAGAGAAGACAATGAATTAAAACTTCTGACTCTGGTATTTAATACATACAACAGTATAAAGACCGTCACGACAGCGGAAGAACTACTTTTAATTCAGCGGATCTGGAGACTGTCCAAACTTAAATAAGGTAGTCAAAACGACATTGACAACAGTATTACATTTTGTGAGGTAATAACAAAACCATGGTATACACATATATTTATAATCGACTTGTAAATATTTTGAAAATAACATCCCACTCGATGAACCTGAACTGAATATAGTGGTAACGTCTTTCATTTAATATAGATTCCCAAAAGCAGCTAAAGTCCAAAGGACTAATGCTGTATACAATGCTTTATGTAGGAATTGAATTAAGACAAGAAACTGCTATAAGAGAGGAATATTTCACCTGGGATATCAGAAACGGCCATGAAGCCGTTTCCAAGCGTGTGAGTAGGCTTACATATAAGCCGTTGCTACATACCATATATTAACAATAGATTACCAAAAATAATGGCACCTTAAGTGTAATGGTAAAATTTTAGTTTATTCACTATAGAATGAAAGAAAGTATGGTATAACAAAATTATATAGATGGGAACATGATATATAGAAGATAACAAATGATCATGAATGGGAATACAAATTAGGATCCATATACTTCTCCAGCTCTTAATCTGA
The DNA here is from genome assembly GCA_034769895.1 of Magicicada septendecula. Taxonomy (NCBI): domain Eukaryota; kingdom Metazoa; phylum Arthropoda; class Insecta; order Hemiptera; family Cicadidae; genus Magicicada; species Magicicada septendecula. The sequence goes on along the minus strand of CM068370.1, from coordinate 241,993,798 downwards.
GACGGTCACATTACAAACGCTCAGGATTTAGCAAACTTGCTAAGACCACGTCAATCATAATAGGAGGTGACTGGACCAGTGAAAACCGAGTGGCATAAATATAGAGGAACCTAAGTAAATTATTGACTATCAAAACTTGAAGAGATTTTTATGAATATGTTAGGTCAGCTATAGAAGATGGAGACATTCGCCGCACATAACGAACACATAGCAACTCCAATACTATTAAGGAAAAACGACGAAAGCGTAAAAATTAAGACATCTGATAACAAGGAATTATTTTGACGCGTGGTGGGGAATGCAACATTATACATAGCAGAAATGTGCGACAATTATTAAGGTCATAATTATAACGGTAGAAATGGACGACCTGAGAAGCCATCATCATCTTCACAACACGGCATAGGCAAGGTGCTGCCTGTTCCGACTTCAAAGATCCTCCAGAATGTAACGTAACACTACGAGTTGCGGATAATTATTTAATAAATTATAAATATCAGTATTCCATTATGATGTTAACTATTAATATTAATAAGTAAGTGCAATATCAGTAGTCGAGAAACAGATGAGATTTTGTACATAGTATTAGTTATATAAGTAAAAGGCTAGGGCGTATGAGCCGACAGTCTGGCGCCGAGCAGCTTAAAAATGTATTGTACGTCCAAACTTTCTATGTTATAAAAATATAAAATGCTTTGTTCGCACAAACCAGCTAAAAACGCGATGTACCGTTAGAAAAGGGGGTACAGCAGCCTTCTAAATACAGTAGCGTGCATACCGAACATACCGAAACGGGGTGTGTGTTTAAGAAAGTAGATTTCATTTTTACGACTTAACGGCAGTGCGGGAAAAGTTCCGCGTCGTAAATACGTAGCCAATGAGGGATAGCGTCATCTCTACGCGCGAAGAATTCGCAGTTGGTGACTGGATATTTTCAAATTTACCGGCGACACATTCGAAATGGGGGTGATTTCAAGTGTGACAGCAGTGAGGGAAGTTCTGGAAAGCCTATAAATGTTACTCTCGTAGAAGAACAAGAGTTCAGTCCAGTCAGTTCAATTCAGTTCAGTTCAGGAAATTATTCCGTCAGTCATGAGGAAGTAATGAACAAGTGTTCAGTAAAAGTAAAAGTCAGTCAATCAGTAATCGTTCAATCAGTCAATAACAGTTCCGTCAGTTATGAAGAAGTAATGAAAGAATAATCGGTCAGTTAGTTAGTGAGTATAATTGAATTGGTGCGCGGGCAGAAATGCGAAGAAGTATTTCTTTATAATGTGCGCGAAAATATAAGTAAGCCTAAGATCGAAGTGCGAGAAGCCTAGTTGTCATCGCTATCGTGTCAGACTAAAAGCAGAGTAATAGCATTAGTGAAAGTGATGTGTTGTGTGAAGTGGCACGAGCAAAGCAGCAGAATGGATAACCAATTACAACTAACTGTATCAAGTTAAATTTCATAAATCAATTAAATTTCGTGTAGTATAGTTGTCTACCACAAAGTTTAACCCGTTTCACTCTCAAAGAACCCATGATTACGTTCAGATACTAAATTGTGCTTTTATATTCTGACATAGAATTGGATGAGAATTAAATATATGTAATTTCTTAGGTAATAAGTCATGATGAAATAGAATTGGATGAGAATTAAATATATCTAATTTGTTAGGTAATAGTCATGATTATATAGAATTGGATGATAATTGAATATATGTAATTTGTTAGGTAATAGTCATGATGATATAGAATTGGATGATAATTGAATATATGTAATTTGTTAGGTATTAAGTCATGTCCTTTTGATCAAAGTAAATTATGTATCGAATAATGGAGATTCATGTTATCAAGAAGAATTAGCATAATCTTATAAATGATTTAACTGTGTTAAATAATTTCTATCAAGAAGATTTAGCATAATAATATAAATGAATTAAATGTGTTAAATAATCTCTATTGAAAGACTGAGGAGTGATAAAATTTTGTATTTATTGATGAATCATTAAATTTGCACAATTGATAGTAGTGATGATGTTATGTAGTGATATTATCTAAATGTACAGAAAGTTGATAAATATAAAGTTGTGTTATTTAGCATCTGAACAAAGAGTTATTATTTAACGATAACCCCTGAGATTAATAATTAAATTATCTCTGGCGCCCAACAGAAATACAGGCAGTAGTCAGTATCTAGATGACTATGTTAAGTGCCGATTAATCAACTTAATTAGAATTGACCACAAGTGAGTAAATTTCATTAACGACCAAATGGAGTTATTATATGTGGCACGTATTATTATTAGCCGGTAGGCCAGCGGTAAAGTTGTAAGCCATCTCTTCCTGGGTCTACCCACACACCTGTGTTCTATAGGTTTGTATTTTCACACTTGTTTGGCCAGTCTCGAATCTGACATTCTTTTTAAGTGTTCGTTCTAATCTTTTTCATTCAGCTTAAAAACTTATAACTCTTCTTTTGTGGCCCCATTCTTTATACGGTCAAGTTTAGAATACCTTATAACTTCTCTTAAGAACGCCATTTCCGACGCCTGTATTTTACTTTCTTGTTTCTTGGGTGTTGTCCATAATTCACACCCATAGGACAGTACAGACCGGTCATCTAAAACTTTGTAAAACTTTAATTTTGTATCTCGACGAACCTTGTTTCTAAAATAGGGTTGATTGTCACACAGATCGTCTACCAAACTTAACATCAATATCATAATTCCTATCATAGCCAATATCATTTCCCAAATAATTAAAGTGGCTCACCTGTTCTAGCATTTGGTCATTAATCATTACTTTTTTTCTTATTGGTTCCTTACCTCTCGAATGCCATGACCTTTGTTTTTATAGATGTTTTTATAATTTTTATACATTATCAGATTTTCGTATTGTATTGTTTGAAAATCTGATAAATTTTAAAAACAGATTTTTGTAAAGCAGATTCTATATGTGAACTACAAGCAAGTCTAACATTCATGTTTCGTAATGGTATCCAAGTCACTTTTATATAATAGTAAGTGATTACCTGTATGCGGTCCACCGTGTGACTTCTCAAACTTGGTTAACGTTACACGTTTCAAGGCATATGCCTCATCATCAGACGTTTAAAAAACCAAAAACACACATATCACACAAAACAACGGGTGCGCACCCTACATCACGTGCACATAATATGCTTGTTTCTGCAATTTTATTTCTTGACAAACGCAGTTTTGTGTGATATGTGTGTTTTTGGTTTTTTAAACGTCTGATGATGAGGCATATGCCTTGAAACGCGTAACGTTAACCAAGTTTGAGAAGTCACACGGCGGACCGCATACAGGTAATCACTTACTATTATACAAGCAAGTCGTCACCAAACAACAGCACATTCAAATATCTGTCTCGTGATGTCTTAATACCAGGGTTGACTAGATGTTTCCATTTTCTTACCAAATCGTCAATATAAACTTGAGAAGTTCTCCATCTTATATGGTACAATCATGTAAGGAATGTGTAAAATAAGGAGACACGCTGGGAATAGCATGCTCCATTTAGGCTACATAACCTTAGGATGTAGCTCCCTACGATGGTATAGACAAGTTCAACGTATGATGTGACGCATGTGGCCAAAGAGAATTTTTTGATGGCAACTGTCCTGAAAAAGAACAAGGCATACATAAGAAAGGAAACATAACTGCAAAGTGACTATGGCAGATATACAACTACTAGTTGCCGATTGGAAATTACAGAATTTAAAACAAAAGGAAAAGCTGAAGTAGAAGACAAAGAAGAAGAAGAAAGAGGAGTATGAAATGAAGATAAATGACTGTAAGTTTATAACTAAATTAGTGGTGCCAACAGCAATAAAGAATCTTTAAGCTACAAATCTATTACTTAAACTTTTAACCTTTCAGTTATGTAGGCGTAAGCTTCTTTAAGCTATATACGCGTATAATAACAAAATCATGCCACATACGTTATATTAGGAGTAACTTTTAAAGGTTTACAAAATAACATCCCACTCGTTGAACTTGTAATGAAACATTTTTCACCTTGATAGTATGGCGTTTTACAGTTGTCATATTAGAAATGTGGTATAACCTCATAACTAGTGTCACTTCGGAGCATGACAAAAGGTTTTATACATTATTCATCAAAGTCTGTCCAGTAATTGAGGCTCTTCGAGGGGAAAAGAAACTCATGTCTATGTAAAAAAACAACAGTGAAAACAGTACTCTGCTTGCGCTTAAGCCATTTTTCATTATTACGGCGACAGGTCATCGACCTGATATGGTGATAGTCGTGGTATGTCCTTTTTGATGTGTACACACACACACACACACACACACACACACACACACACACACACACACACATATATAACTATTTAAGTAACTAGCTATGACAGAATATACAAGAGAACGGGCCTAGAAAAATTTTAAATAATGTACAAAAATATAAAACAAACTTGTTTCGTAAGTTTTCATAAATCTTGATGGTAAGATACAATAATCCTTGAAAAAAAAAACAAATTGATATGTGAAATGTAGTTAGCAAAAAAATTATGGAATTAAAATTAACGATCAGCAGAAATGCATTTAAAAAAAGAAACTGCAAAAAATTGACGGAGCATTTGCTGAAGCTTTTAAACATGTCACAGGAGGTATTAAGTGTTGATAAATGCCTTGCTAAATATTTGCTTTTCTGACAGTGCCAAGCCTGTGTAAAGTGTAGGAAAAGAAACCTACAGTTTAATTACCTTCACTGATTTGATCGAGCGTTCTCGCTGTAGACACTTTAATCAAAAGTAAGCCCCATATTATTTGTTTTTAATTAAGCCTCTAATAAATCTTGAGCAGACACCTTTGTGGATTTGAACGTAGGCCTAATATTTTATTCCTATTCCTTTCTGATTGATTGTAATGAAGAAATTATGTTATCAGTCTGAGCAAAAATTAATATTCTCATAAAAATAAAATATATGAAATAAATTTGTGTGTTCTTCTTCTTCTTCTTCTTCTTCTTCTTCTTCTTCTTCTTCTTCTTCTTCTTCTTCTTCTTCTTCTTCTTCCTGTCACATTTGCCACTCTGCGCAAAAACATTTTTTTAACGGTTAAATGAATGATTTTTTTCCTTTTCATTTTCCACAAATATCAAACTTTATTCATTCCTATGCGTATATATTCAGTTTTTTAATGAATTTTTAAACCACACCTTGTTGGCTGTATATTTAAACCACAAGCCTTTTCAAACCTTGTATTGTTTGTTCTGCGCGAACATCGACTGGGCGTCTGCGAAAATCAGAGAATTTCGTGTCTGTTTATCCTTTAACGACATTTGACAAATCTTTTCATCTTCAATCAAGTATTTTAACATTTAAATATAATTATACAGATGACACTACCACTTACGTCTGATAAAATGCATGAGGGTAATGATTATTTTGTATTTCTTCTTCTACACTTTTCCGCTTTAGGAATTAAATCTTTTAAACTTCCATTAACACGAATCTGGAATCTTGCAGTAAATTTTCATTTAGTTTTTCGTTCTAATATTGACAACTTTGTTTCTATTCTTTGGACAGTTGCCACTCGAAAAATCCCTACGGTCATGTAAGTTCTGTAATTGGTTTTAAATACCCACAGCACATTTAGCTGGTCCCATTTCCCAACAACTTCTTGAGGGATTAGGTAATTTCCATTCATTCCCGTTCTTTACACCTTCGTGTTAAATGGAAACGCTTTATCATGTTCCTCATTTCTCTTATTTTTGTATTCTACGTCTGGTTATAAGAGGAAATGTTGCAACTCCATACTACACCCTAGATTCTACTACATATAATTCATTTAAAACTTAGTTCATATAAATTCATTAATAACGTAGTGACCTAAAAATAAAACTTATTAGTGTGATCGAAGTTACAAAAACTCAACTGGAACTTTCTTCTGAAAAATATGATTTGTTTGTGTACGATTGTGAAGTTGATATAATCAAAAGAAAGTTACTATTAAAATCAAAATTTATGTTATTAACGTTCATGCAATATTGTTGAATGACTTTTAAATTCACACAGAAAACTAATTTAAAAAGGCTACAATGTATTATGTAAAGAAGAATGTTCGAAATCAAGAAAGTGTAAAAAAAAACAAAATAATGCTTTCAAAGTCTTATAGAATATTTATAATTCTACAAATTATAAATTAAATCGAATCCTAAATCCTATGAACATCTACAGTGGAGTCTCGATTATCCAAGTTAATGTGGACTACAAGTACCACAATCTGTACACTAGTAGCCTACCACTACAATTTTTCGAATAATCTGAAAAATTTTTTAAATTAATTATTATGTTGATTGGTCAATAAAATACTATAGATTATATTTCAGATTTCGTAAACTAGTAGGCTTACGGTGTAAAATAATTGCAGAAAAACAAAAAAGACGCTAAAAAAAGAATGTAATTATGTATGTATGAATACAGTATCAAAGTGATTAAAAAACTCGAGTCTTTTTTAAAAACGGTTGTGATGGTTCTGAGTATTCGCTCTTTTCCCTGTTATGATGTTTCTCCATCTTTTTTATAGAATTAAGTCCCGTGCTAGAGCTTCGGGTTGCTGTTCTATATGTATTCTAACGCCAGTTTCAAGGCAACCAACATGTCTGCATGTGAAGTGGAGGGAGTTAAACTTCTTTATCAGACGGATGTTCCGTTTAGGCATCCGAATGTTTCTTACGAATTGCGATAACATTTTTGTTATCACTGATTAGTTTCCACCCTCATTATTTACACATTCTTCAATGCCTCTTTCTATGACACTTTCACACCCACGAATTCTGTGGATTATTTCGTTTAAGGTTTCGCTGGTATTCTACATCTTTCTAATCTTCGTCATTTTGTGCTGGGTTTAATTGTTCATTTGTTTTCAGAAGTTTATTCGACGATCGTTGCAGGCTTTTGGAAGAAACATTATTCCACGGATCGACCGAATAGTATCTTAAATTTCTTATGTTCGGTGACGATGAGCGTGTCATCTTCGTCAGTGTTACGTAAAATAGACGACAGGAGAAGTCGACGATAATATCGCTTGAATGTTTCGATTAAACCTTGATTAGCGCTTTAACGTAGCCGAAACCTACAGAACACAGTTTGATGATGGAATATATGGTACAGTACCTAGTATCCGACACATAATGGACTTTTGTACGTTAATTAAAAAAAAAAAAAAAAAAAACACAACAAGATTATGTACCGGTACTTATAAAGTGCGTTACGGATATATGTGTATTAACAAAAGTGAGATAAAAAAAAAAGAATCTCGGATAAGCCGAGACTCGGATGATCGGGACTCTCCTTTATATTACATCTCCTATCTATTCATATAATATGTATAATCTATTAAAATATGTCATATATAGGCCTATATATTTAGCTGTACAAAAACATTTTAAATTTAACAGAAATATATCAGAAAAGCATGACCGCCTAAATCTTCGAGTAATTAAATAGACGATGTTTGATTTCTACAGTATTTGAAGAAATAGAGGCAAAACCATTGAATAGTTTGAGGAAGGGCAACAAGTATATGAAGAAGAAAATGATTTATAATTTTTAGATTTTTTATTTAAAAAAAAATACACTTCTTTCTTTGAAGTATATTTGTTCACTATTTTAAAAGGCAATTTTGAACATTTTAAAAATAAAGCTTAGCTTACCGAAGAATAAAAATTATTTTCGCTCATTAGGACTATAGTAAAATGTTTTTCAAAAATGTTGGCAGAAATTTTCAAATTTGAAAATTCCAAAAAGTTCTTTAATTTTTTTCCCCGTGGATCGTCCATTGAAAGAAGTAAGTTACGATAAATTTGATTATTCTACAAAACTGAAATAATTTACTAATTATACGTAATATAATATTTTCACATTAAAAGATAATGTGACAAGGTTTTTAACGATTAAAAGGTTTTTAACGATAAAAAATACTGACGTTACGCTAATAGTAGACCTACTGTCTTATGAATTTTATTTTTTGAAAATAATAAATGACAATATTTATTGGTACGTTTTAAATTTAAAAAATAGTAATTAAAATTTAAAAAAATATCCTTTAAGTCTTAAGAGTACTTTACGTTACTTTCCACTCATATCGGATTAACGGTGTGGAAGGAGGTTAAGCCTAACCGGTTTTTAGTTTCGTTCAGTGTCTTTAATTTCACTATTAAGCGTATTCCTTGTGCTTCGAAAAAAATTTCAACTCCTGTACAGTGCTGCCACAGAGCTAGTGTGCCAGTACGGACAACTAAAAGGTGTGTTTACGAAACTGGTTGAGCGAAAATCAGATGTTGGCAAAACTGAGCTGTTGTGAGGATCAGTTGAAATCTGTCAGTTGCTGGTTTTGAGTTGCGTGGTGTGTTGTGTTGAGGTTATAAAGCGTGTACATATTAGTTAACTTTGTTTATTCGTGGTTTTAAAAATAAAATTAGTGAGGTTAGCAGTAAAGTTCAGTGTTAGTATATAGATACCGTTAAACAGTTTAGTGATATTCATTAACAATGACTATAAACGTGTTGAAAGTATGGTTCAGGTGACAACTGTTTGAAAAGTTTTAGGAAGTAGGACAATTGTGTTATATTAATTCGTCCAAATGAAGTATTCAGCGAGTAGTTTTTATTTAATCAAGTTACTTAGGATTCAGTTTCCTTTATCTGCAGGAATACTCCTTCTTTTCTATGTAAAGGTAAGCATTTTTCCTGTAATAAATTACTGTAAACATATTGACAGTAATTTTAGTTCCTGTTTACAGGACATAGGTTAGGTTTTGCGAAATGGTACACAGCGCCTTACAAGGATTATCAGTTATTCGACTGAATTTAAATAATTTTTAATTGTGTCAAGCTGAAAATGATAATATTTTTTGTACTTCGTAGTGCAGAAGTTTTCAACAGTACGTTATCTTTTTTGGTGTATTATTTTCACTTTTAAAGAGAAAGGACATGAATAGAATTGTTTTGTTTGGTTCGTAACAAACGCTGAGAATACATTTAAATCTTCTGTACGAAATTTGCTGGTTTTCTGTAGGAAAATCACGATATTATATTAAACATACTATAAACAGCGTGTATCAACGTACACAGTTTGTTAGTGAATACTTAACCCAGAATTATAGTAATTACTGTTCAGTAGACCTGCAAATTTTATTGACAGCTAGGTATCGAATTAAAGTTGTCCAGAATCAATCCAGAATTATGTCTACTTTGGGGTATTGTACATAGCCCTTTTTGGCTTGTCTTCGTTTTTTTATTTTTAATTATTAGAATTTGAAATGAGATTTATCATTTTAGTTCTCATGTGTTTCTGCGTTTGTTAGTGCAACTTAATAATTACTTGGTAACAAATTGCTTTCCGGGATTCGGATGAAACTCTTTCGAATTTTCCAGGAATTATTTCCACCATCAGGCCCTCCTAAACAATCTCAGAACTTGTTCACAGGGGTTTCCTGAAACAAAGATAGATTTTTAAAAATCAGTAAGATTTTGAAGGCTTAAATCCTTTATGATGGGAACCTTCTATTGTTTTATCTTTACTAATGTGTATAGATAGTGTTAAAACATTCAGACCATCAAATGATGAACAATTTAAAACTTCTAAATATTTAACATTAAGTAATGTAAATGCTCAGGAAAATATTGTAAACAGTTCTATATACAACACACACACACACACACACACACACACACACACACACTGTATTGATCAGGGAAACATCAGAGAAATATTGTTGGAGCTGTTGTTTTTAATTATATATTTATGTTAAACTGACATCATGATCTCATCATACCCATGCATGGTGTGTTATATAACAAGAAACCAACTCAACATGATAATGTGCCTTTTAATTTGCACATTTGTTTTCCATATTGTAATAATTGTAGTGTATTCTTGTTTGTTATAAGCTGTGTTATTACTCACTAGTTACTGCTCTTTGAATTGTAAAAGGTTTAATTTTACGGTTTGGCAAAGCTTTAGAACAGTTGTTAATACCATTTAAAAGACCACTTTTTGTTTATCTTGTGGCGGGCTGATTGCAAACGAAGTGCCATTATGTTCTTAGTGAATGGTTGGCATTTTTTTGTTAATGGGTGGGCTAACAGGTTGCAGCTTGAGACGTAGAAATGTTAAAAGTTGTTGGAATCAAATTAATAGTTAAGTGTTAGCGTTACATACTGCACTATGTGTGTGCTTCTTGAACTACAATTTCAGCATCAGATACAAGTGTTATTTTTGCCGAATGTACTTGCCTTCTTCGCTTTCTTCGTACATTTGGTAGTTTCCATTATTTTCTTGACTCCATATATTCTGCAAAGATGATAATCTTACTGATTATTTCGTACAGGTGGTCTCTGTTATGAGTATGATCGTCTATCTGTGTCTGCCTGTGTCTGTCATTCTCCCCCTTCACATCCTCCTGTTTTTGTTGACATTATTTTCTTAAACATGCGTATGATCTAAGAAAGCCGTTCTTAAAAAAGGGAACTTATAGAATGTGTAATAGGTAGGTAATAAGAATTTCTTATAGGTAATTTGTAGGTCTTGTAGGTAATTTCCTACTTTTTCAAAGAAAACCTGTCCCAGTGTTTCTGAACCTGAACCTAGCGGATGTTCAGACGAACGTTCAGATATGAAATTCATGAGTGTATGGAGAATTTCATTTGGGGGGGGGGGGGAGTCATACTATTGAAAGATTGTAATTCATAAAATAATAAAAAATATATTCTTGTAAAAAGTTTCGTTATTATTAATAATAATATAAAATATATATAAAAGAAAACGCTGAGCTATAGGAATGTTCCTCAGCTGACATATGTAGTATATATCTTTTCCTCATATGCTCCCTAGTCTCCCGCACCTCAGCCCCATATGTTACAATACTTTCCACTAATGTCTTAAAAATTTTGATTTTTGTTTCGGACCTTAGTTGATTGCTCCATAAAGTGGAATTTAACTGTCTCGTCACTTGATTCCCTTGTCGTATACGATTTTTTATTTCTCTTACACTTGTGTTGTCTTTTGTATTCATAACACCAAGGTATTTGTGTGAATCTACTCGGTCCACAATTCCCCGTCCCAACAGTATACATCCGCATGTATTTCCGTCGGCAATATATTCAGTCTTACTTGTATTTATTGATAAGCCCCATTTCTGGTATTCTTCATCTGACTTTCTAAGCATCTAACTTTCTCTAACTACACGAATTAATTATTATTACTTATCATGTGTAATATATTAAATTACATTAAAAAAATAAACAATAAAGTGGTGTGTTAGATAAGAGAAAATTTAGGGGGGTGGAGCCCCCAGACCCTACATCTGTTAACGCTCCTGATGGAATGTGTCTGCAAGCTTACTAACATAGTTTTTTGTTTATGTTATTTCATTTGTTTATGTTCTTATCATAGAACATGGTAGAAAGAGACTTTAATAACGGAATTCAACTTACCCCTTTCAAACACTTCACAACTTTTAAGAAGGATGCGGACGCTTTGGATTTAGGTTTAGACGTCATATTTTGATTTCCTGTGAATAAAAGGGTAGTAGGGAGGGGGGGGATCGTACAGTTTTTGCGCGAATTATATTTTAATACAAACTGGAAAACGTCCAAGTGTAGGCGACTTTCAGATTTGCAATCAAAAAAATAAATAAATAGCGCGAACAGGTTAAAGATTAAAATTAGAGATTGGTATATTTATGTGACTGCATACACAAATAAAACAAAGAAGTTTAAATCTGCAGAGGTGGAGTGGACAAATTATCTCGTGGATGATTTAGCGCGGAATTGACCTTTTCTACAATAACGTGTGAACCGAGAAAAAACTTTTTCTCCTACAACGTGTAGAATGAACAACTTATCTGAAAAAAATCTTTGAGATATTAAATATAAATAAGTTACGAACTGCAACCGAAGAATGAAAACAAACTCGTTACGTTTTTTCCTTACCATCGAATATGTTGTAAGAAAGGCAATAGTCTTAACCCTCCGTACATGAACCGTGTACCGAATACGAAAAACGGAGTGAGGTCAGTACGAAGATTCAGTCGCCCATTGTATCCCATTAGTTATTCCAGGTATTATTTTCACGGCCTGAGTTGTGGGCTGAAAAACATGCCTCGATTTTGTGTTGTACTTGGGGTCTATTTGCCACTTATCAAGACAACCGCAGGCCAATTCGGAAACACGATAATGCGTGTTACGGTACAAAGTTTTAGTCAGTAAAGGCAGTCCGTTACTGCAAAGACGATCGGCAATAGTCTCTACGTAAGTTGTCCAACGAGTACGCTGGAGTATAAATCTGTTGTGCGTGGGAAGGAAGGATTCACCTTATTTCCTTACTTGGTCGCTACAAGTTTTAATAATACCTTTCGAACTTCGTTTACTGGAAAAATTTTCAACAAAACCTTGATTTTTTAATGTCATGTAGTGGTACGGCCCAGCCTCCTTTACCACGAAATCCGGCGATTAAACCCCTCTGATTTGAAGGATAGTCCAACTTAATATTTAAAAAACGTCCCTATTTATATATGAACGTAATACAAACTGTCACTTCCCGTTCCTCGTAGGCCTGCTTGACACTTTTCAAGCAATAAAGTGTTACTATTAAGGTGCAATAAATTACACTTCAAAATTGTTATAATGATTCGTCGCCACAGTTAGTTAAGGGTTAGGATCTTCAGGTAATTGGAGTTACATACAAACACATATGCATAACTGCAGCAAAAAGTACAATGAATTTCGTTGATAAAACAAAAATTATATAATGTGATTATTTAATATTATATATTTTTTTACTAATTATAAGTATAATACTACTGACTCGGAACACTTAAGTCTTTTTTTATTGGTAAAAATTTTACATTTTTATTCATGTAGCCTGAACCAGTTTTCGCTTACTACAAGGTTCGTCAGAGGCTCAAAAAGAACTTGGTGTTCCGAGTCAGTAGTATTATAGCCTACTTATAATTAGTTAATCAACGGACACGTCATGGACAACAAAATCGAGGAATATTTTTTAAATTTATATATAACGTTAACATCGTAGTATAATAACATGTGTGAACGCCCGATATGTGTATAATTGAGATGAAGAGACAGGACGAATTTTAAGGGGGGGGGGAAGAAACAAATGTTCCTCGAGCGTAGGTCTTACACCTTATACGACTTAAATGAAATAAAATTTGTATGGTCTTGGTTGATTGGAGACATGGTGTAAGACAAACGGACGTATTCTCTGGTTGACAATTTAATTAAGAATTGGGGATCGAAGTAGACCCAGAAATAACAAACAGATCGAAACAGATACATAAAATTCGCCGAGTACCAGCTAATTATTCAAGAAATTGAATATGAAATGCAGAAAATATAACGAAGATATGGCTTTGAAAGGAGAGGGATCAGTAAGATCAAAAGCAATTATCAACAAGTAAACGTTGGAGTAAATAAGCCACTATAACCACTAGTAGCCCTATAGTATTATAAGTTATGATAGTGAGAGGGATATAGTTAGTGAAACACATAAATATGAAATGATCTGTGGAACCGTCAGCAGAAGACTTAAGAAAAATTAAGTATACAAAATGACCTCTGTTTTATTCTATAGTTGTGAGACATGTGTTATGATCACACAAGTAGAAAACAGAATTGAGAGATCTGAGATGAAGCCTACCACCGTTCAACATGACATCGACAATGACTAAATGCGTGTATAGTATTCATCCATTCACAGCTACTGCAGTCTCTCGCATCCTGTTCGCCAGAGATTTCTCTCTTCTCAATCTCTTCGTAAATATCCTCTTTCCATGTTATCCTGGGCCTGCTTCTTTTCCTTCTTCTATATGGAACACAGTTTACAAGTTTTTGGGCTAACATGAGACATCGTTATTCGGTACGCATGACCGTAACGTGTGAGGCGCTTCATATTTATGCTATATTTAATATTATTTCATATTATTTACAAAAGCGTTTGCCTCATAATTTCTCCATTTCTAATGCACTGGAGCCTAGGTACTTCACAAGACCTTCTCCACAAGTCCGTCTCCACCGTAAGAATATTAATTATTAAACTACTTATTCACTGTAAGTGTTAAGTTACTCTTCAGTTTTAAACGTCTCTTCAGTTTGGCGAGGTAAGCAGTGTAAGAGAATAGGAGAAGCTGTGAGTAACCTTGGAGCGCCAGATGAGTTCAGTGTGAGACCAGGATATCCAATAATGTGCTTTTTCAAAATTTATGTCGCGACCTAAAAGATTCGTACTCACATACACAACAATATTTATTGTGTACTCACGTATACAACATCGGTGCAAAAGTGAAAAACCATATTTAAAAATGCAAGAAGCGTATTAGAAGGATGGGTAGCATAACGAAAGAGGACCTAAACAAGTTCTGAAATACAAAAGACAACGTGTAGAGAGAATGTAGGATGACCACAGTCAAAAAGATATTATAATTACACATTATATAGCAAATAATCATTTACTTCTGCAAGTATATTTTGTTTCACAATTCATGCACCTCAGATACGTTTAACCCCCCCCCCCAAACAAACACACACACAATATCTGAGTCTTCAGAGGTTTCGTTGTAAACAATAATAATAATAATTATTATTATTAGGCGTAATGGTATTGTTGTTTGTAGACTTGCTGATCTGTAATTGGAAAGGCTAGGATTTTTTATTGTTCCTTTCTTATAACGTCGCTGAGGACATTTGTTGGTGGCAATTTTCTTCAGTCATCAGATCGCGCTCCTCATAAAATTCCTCTATCGTTTCAAACTCGTTTCTGCAGCCAATAGGACCAAAAACATCTCGTGGTTTTTCCTAACCGTTTATTAGTTTCTTAATCGTTTTCCTTGGCATCAACATTTTCCTTCTAATATCAGAGTCATACAGCTGTTGTACTTAATTAAGTGCCCCTGATTGATGCTTTTTTTATGATCAGACACTTAACCGTAATAGCTCGTTTTTGTACAATTACTAATATTTTGATAGTAAACAGATTATGTGTGCAGGCTAGTCAATTTCATAAATATCTGCGTAGTAATTGAGATTGTGTCGGTGCACCTGCGCGATACTGTTCTTGTTTCTAGTTCAATAAAAACTATACACACATATTAAATATCGTATAGGGCTTACAGTACTGAAGTTGCGGCTACGCGCGACATAAACCAGAAACTGTTGCGTGCCGTGGTGTTTAGTTATTCGTTTATGTCCAACGTGGTTTATGTTCAGCAGAACAGAGAAAAAGTTAATTAAATTTTCTGTATTTATCGCTGGCGGGTGTGTGTGGTGTGGTGTGGAAGGACTTCTCGGAAACTGTATTACGTTTATGGCCGTAATAAATTAGCACATGACGGGTAGTTTGCTGCATATACCTAATTATGTACAGTAGTCGCGATTACTTACGGGCGTGAAACCGCGCATACACTGTGCACAGCACGTTGCAGAATACATTATTTATTGTACATTGTATTTATGTGTTTGTCATAAACATTTGGGCTTGGTTTGTGAAATATCGATATTGTTTTCCCAGGCGGATGTTTGAAAAACGTTTTACACCGAAGCGAAACGTTCATTTCGGCCGTCCGAAGCGTCACATTTTGTTGTCACCATTTCTTTTAAGTAGTTAAGTAATATAATTTCTAAAAATATAAAAATGAAGTCTAATACCGTAAGGGTCTAATATTAACGGTTCTTTAAAAAATGCGCTTCTTTCGAGCACTGTGTTTGCATACGTGCGTCTGTCTGTGAGTCTATGGAAAATTGGAATTTCATGTGCACAGACAGATGTTTCGTTCTTGTTTCTTGCAGTCTGCTACTTAATCCCTATTCTTGTACTCAGTAATTCAAGAAGCTCTTCAGTACGCTGGCAACCATTTTTCTCGACAAAAGTGACCTACATTTTTTTATTTCGCAAAATTGTCAATTGCTTTACTGAAAATGTAATGTTATTCATTGTGCCCAGAAACCATTTATAAAATAATTACACATGTTTTACGAAATGAGTAACTATATCTTGACATTCGTATTTCTTGAAACCAATTTGTTTACTTAAAAACACAAGTTAGTCAGTTAGTAACTTTCTCATCTCCTTGCCAAAATTGTTACCACACGTAGGAAGGTTACGTAGCACCTTCGTAGTCATCGACCAGAAAATACTCCGAAACATAGGCCTATATCATCCGCGAAAATATAAGAAATCACATGTGTGCGCGCGTGTGTTAGTGCGCGGAGGGGAGATCCAAGGTGGGCATCCGAACTAGTAACTCTAAATAAATACACATAATGAAGTCTAAATACGTCTTAACATGCAAGTCATTAGTGATAACAGAAATGTGGGCTTATAACACACACACACACACTCACATTTATTTATTGATTAATCTTTTACCTCAGTAAATGTAACAATCACATCATTTGCAGTAAAGATACGTTTTTATGTGTGTAATGAAATTATTCGTACTTCGATGGTTGAAAATAAATTATCGGAAATAGAAAACTGAAATCTTTTACACACATGTAATTTTCAGCTTGTATTTCTTATGGCTGTTTTGAACTATCGAAATAGAATAATTTCATTAATAAAAATAAAAATATATCCTTGCTGCAGATTGCATATTTGTTAGATTAATTGAAATACAAATTTAAACATTTACCGTGCAAGGAAGGAGTGAGTAGCTACCAGATATTTTTTTCTGGTACACAACACACACTCACACTCACAGGGCCTATACGTATAATATTTTTTTAGAGCGGGTGGATGATCAGCGTATGTCAAAGAAAATCCTGAGCGCGCAAGACTATACAAGCGGAAAGAGGGGTCGACCTAGGATAAGGTGGTTAGATACTGTGCTGGAAAATCTAAGAAGAATGGGTGCGAGGGGTTACACTGAGAGGGCAAAAGATAGGAGACATTGGAAAAGATCGGTGGAAGAAGAAGAAGAAGAAGAAGAAGAAGAAGAAGAAGAAGAAGAAGAAGAAGAAGAAGAAGAAGAAGAAGAAGAAGAAGAAGAAGAAGAAGAAGAAGAAGAAGAAGAAGAAGAAGAAGAAGAAGAAGAAGAAGAAGAAGAAGAAGAAGAAGAAGAAGAAGAAGAAGAAGAAGAAGAAGAAGAAGAAGAAGAAGACGAAGACGAAGAAGAAGAAGAAGAAGAAGAAGAAGAAGAAGAAGAAGAAGAAGAAGAAGAAGAAGAAGAGGTTTGTACGAGATTTAATGTTTGCATAAGACAATAGTTACTTTCATAGTTGTTGTATAAAAACTGGAAAGAACTAACGAGTTAGAATTGACAACACACACGCAGGAGCGGATAAACCACAAGTGTGTAAAAACTAGAGGTGGGCCGAAATACCTATAACAGGTATTTTGGAACGATATTTTTGTGGAACGGATATAACAGTGACTGAAAAGTTGAAATACATGTTCCGATAACTGAAAACTGAAAAGTCGAAATACCCGTTCCGATTACTCGCGGCCTCGTGATTCCGAGTCGCGGGACCCCCTACACAACTAACGAATAAACAAGTAAACGAGTACTACGCCACTTTTTGGTACTGAATACTTCAAACTGCGCGTGTCCCGATTGCCGTACAAGTACGAAACGAAGCAAAACAGCGAGGTGCAGAATATCTCTATACCAAAGAGACGAAGCTGTTTTATTAAATGAAAAAAATTCATACTGATGCATTTATTCTTGTGTGTTATGCAGATATATAATAGATATTTTCGTAGTCCTTCAGTCTTCGACTGGTTTGTACCCTCCCCGCATATACCCGTGGTGCATGTGGTACTGATTCTCTCACAGGTATATGGGACCTACAGTTTAACGTCGGATCCGAACGGCATAGTTGGGGAAGGTTTATACTAAGCAGGATACCTCTCG
Source organism: Magicicada septendecula (assembly GCA_034769895.1). Lineage (NCBI taxonomy): Eukaryota > Metazoa > Arthropoda > Insecta > Hemiptera > Cicadidae > Magicicada > Magicicada septendecula. The sequence continues at coordinate 241,975,895 of CM068370.1, read as the reverse complement.
CTGGTTTGCCATTGCCTTGCGAGGGGGAACGGTCGTATCTAAATCAGATGGCCCCCGGCGGGAATTGAACCCGCGCCGACAGCGTAGCAGCGCCACAATAATACATATTATAATAAATTATATACTATACTAGTCACCGACTTGGTAAATTTTGAAAAAGCGAATTATATTGTGTTATAACCTACAGACTGGCTGATAGGCCATATAGTACTTTTTGTTAATGTGATTTCGGAGACGATTTTAACTTCACTGCACATTTCACGTAAATTTTTTTTGACATCTTTGTTGTGCTATTACGTGCGCTCCTTGTGAAAACTTAAATTAGTATTCCCAATGGGAGATAGGCCTATAAAGTTTCTTATTTTCTTTTAAACAGTAACAGCTTAATAAAGTCACAGTGTAAAGTAACACTGTTAATACTTTTAGTTTCAATTTATTTCTTATAACAAATTATATAATACAGGTATATTACATGGTCACTAGCCTCTCGTCTCCAACTCCAACTCTCACCTACAAGCGGTGGGCCCTGCTAAGTCGAGCAACCCATGCTAAGGTTGTGGTAACCAATCCCTTCGGCAGCTTGGGTCGGCGAGCCAACGAGAGATGGGGGTCTGGGCGAGGTGGCCCTGAGGTAATCAGGGACCCGGCTCACCAAGATGTAGTGTGTCGGCAGCAGGATGCATGGCAGGGTTGGCGGCGGAAGAACATAAAAATGTCAGCGGCGGCGCCCATAGATCTAGTGAGTATGGTCTACTGCGGACGGGTGGATGAGACTCGTTAGCTCAGTGAAGGCAACTCATCTAAGAGACGGGAACTCTAAACATAAAACCCCTGGTCCTCCAGGTTGGGGGTTGGGCGTAGGGTTAACAACCCACCCCATAAAATAATATTGTTATGAAACCAAGAGAAAAAGGAAAAGCCGGACGGATTAATGGAATTGGGACTGGATCGTGGAAAAGGGACAAAGATTTTAAACTTGCGACATGGAACTTGCGTTCCTTATACAGACCTGGAGCCTTGAAGATATTAATAGGAGAGGTTCTCAAATATAAGATAGATGTTTTGGCTATGCGGGACTGCCGCTGGAATCATGGATCGAAGGGGCTACTCGGTGTATAACAGCTGTCAGAACCGGGACCATGTGCTTGGAACTGGCTTCTTGGTAAGCCGTAGAATGAAAGCAAATATCATTGATTTTAAACCCGTACACCTAGAATGTGTAAAATAAGACTTAGGGGAATCTTCTTTAATTATACTATAATAAACGTGCATGCCCCAACTGATGATAAGCCTGAGGAGGAGAAAGATGATTTTTATGACTTGCTGGAGAATGCGTATGCTAGCAGCCCTAGACATGACATAAAAATAATCATAGGTGACTTAAATGCCAAAGTGGGAAGCAGCCATGCTTGTAGTAATATAGGAAAGTATAGTTTACACTCTGAACACTCGACAATGGTTTCCGACTATTGAACTTCGCAGTTGGTCAAAATATGATCATAGGAGGGACTTTCTTCGACCACAAAGACATACATAAGGGCACATGGATCTCTCCAGACGGGAGAACGGTCAATCAAATAGATCATGTCTTATTGGATGGCCGCTATAAGTCAGACTTACAAGACGTTAGAGTTTATAGAAGTGCCAACATGAATAGCGATCACTATCTCGTAGTTGTAAAACTGAGAGCTAGAATCTCCAATAATAGAAATGAAAAAGGAATAAAGGCTGTTAGATACAATACAGAAATACTAAAGGAAAAAGAAATAAAACGGAGGTTCGAGGAAGTTACTAATGAGAAAATTAGATAGTGGAGACTTGAATGCCGTGAGGAACAAGATATAGAAAACCACTGGCTTAATCTAAAAAACATATTAGTGACCACGGGAGAAGAAATCGTTGGTTTGAAGAGACATGGGCGAGATGAGTGGTTTGATAAGGAGTATGAAGAGGCAACTGAATTCGAAAACAAGACATACAAATTTATGATCCAAAGGAAATGCACTAGGGCTGTTCAAGACGAATACAGGAAGTCCAGGCGGATGGAAAAGAAGATTCATAGAGGAAAAAAGAAGGAGTATATGATGAGACAGATGAAAAAGACAGAGGAATATAAGAGTAAAAGGCTGAGCCGAGATATGTACAGGAAGGTGAATGATATGAGACAGGAATTTCAGCCTAGAACAAATGCCTGTAGGGATAATAATGGTGGCCTTGTGAGTGATACTGCTGGCGTAATCAGGAGATGGACAGAACACTTCGAAGAGTTGCTAGGCTCAGTTGGGGAGGCTTCGATGGTGGCATCTGAGAATGAAGAGGAAGCAGGAGAATTCGAGGATGATAGAGAGGAGTTGGTGCTATCCTATGACAAGGTGTATGAAGCTCTAGAAAAGCTTAAAAATAACAAGGCAGCAGGTTCCGATGGTTTACCAGATGAACTATTAAAGAGCGCAGGAGGAGATTTCATAAAGGAATTTGCCCATCTCATAGAGCGAATATGGCTAGAGGAGGTAATGCCTGATGAGTGGAACAATGGGGTGGTGTGTTTAATACATAAAAAGGGTGATCCGCTCATATGTAAAAATTATAGGGGCATCTCTCTACTTAATACAGCATATAAGGTATTGTCCAACATCATATTTTCTAGGCTGCTTCCGTACGCTGAGGAAAACATAAAAGAATATCAATGTGGATTCACTAGGAATAGGTCAACAACAGACCAAATATTTACACTAAGGCAAATCCTGGAAAAAACGTTGGAATATGGAGTGGCCACTCACCATCTCTTTGTGGATTTCCAGTCGGCATATGATTCAATCAACCGGAAAATGCTATATAGAGCTATGAAGGAGTTGAATATACCATCTAAGTTGGTGCGTATGGTTGGAGTAGTTATGTCCAATTCTAAGTGCCAAATCAGAATACAATCAAATCTATCTAACTCCTTAAAAACATTGAATGGGTTGAAACAAGGAGATGCCTTAGCGTGTCTGTTGTTCAACATAGCTCTAGAAAATGTCATCAGGGATTCAGGAATTCAAACTAGCGGACACATATTTCACAAGGAGGTACAGCTTCTGGCCTATGCCGATGACATTGACGTCATGAGTAGGTCTGAATCTGGCTTAAAGGAAGCCTTTCAGGAACTTTAGTTGTCCGCTAAGGCTATGGGCTTGGTTATAAACCAAAGCAAAACCAAATATATGGTTGTAGGTGCCAACACTCGTGCCCTGTCCCTGCGCATTAATGATTATGAATTTGAAAAGGTTCAGGGTTTTCCATATCTCGGGTCATATGTGGACTCTGGAAATGACTCCTCTAGAGACATTGAAAAACGGATATTATCTGCTAATAGGTGTTACTACGGACTGGTGAAACATTTTAAGTCAAAATTAATAAGTAAAGATACAAAAGCCACCCTATACAAGACCTTGATCAGACCAGTCCTGATGTATGGCTCGGAATGCTGGGTGTTAAAAAACTAGATGAGCAGAAACTATCCGTTTTTGAGAGGAGGGTACTGAGGAGAATCTATGGGCCTGTGAAGGAAAACGACATTTGGAGGCGACTGCATAATCGAGAGTTGTACGAAAGGTTTAAAGATCTTCCGATCATGCAACTCATACAAATTAACAGATTGCGTTGGGCTGGTCATGTGCAGAGAATGGCGGAGGATAGAATCCCAAAAAGAGTTATGAATTATTTGCCGATGGGAAGGAGAAGGAAAGGAAGACCGCGTACAAGATGGCTGGACCAGGTTGGTAAGGAGGCAGTGAGACTGGGTGCAGCAAACTGGTGGACATTGGCCGGGAGTAGAGACCAGTGGGGAAGATTTCTTTTGGAGGCCAGGGCCCGGACTGGGCTGTAGCGCCGAGGATGTATGTATGTATGTATATGTATAATATGTATATAATAACAGGTATTTGTACGTGTTATTTTTTTGGAACGGTTTCGTCCGTACCTGTTATTTTCAAATACTAGTTTAGCGCACCTCTAGTAAAAACCTTTAACATTGTCTCTAGCGACGTTACGTAGTCGTTTGCGTATGTGTAACGCAAAATGCCATTAGCGTTACGTCAGAGTAACGACGAACACGACGTACGTTACAACAGAATTAAATTGTCCACTGTTATTTAATATTGCCCTGGTTCGTATTTACGTCAGGTTATAACGGAATGTACAGCTGTTTACTCTTGTAACGGACAGGTTATATAACAAAAGGACAGACAGTAGACTTTCTGGACACCTGGGTGTTAAATTACACCTGCGTAATAGTTATTATTTGTACGCCGTTAACAGCAAGCAGAAGGTAGTGACGAGAGTGAGTACTGTTAATTGGTATTTGACGCTCGTGTTTATTTTCTAGGCTTTGTAAATTCAAAGATGGAAAAATCATAATTTACAAATATCGCACGCACATCGAGAAACTGTGTTTGCTTGTTCAAATACACACTTCAGTATCGTGTATACAAATGTTATTTCTGCTTAATCTCCAACCTTCTTACGTTTAGTAGCTTCCATCATTTTCTTGACTCCGTGTCTTCTCAAATCAGCATGACTCTAATAATAATCAGCAAAGATGATAATGTTATTGATTATTTTGTATAGGTGGTTTCTGTTATGAGTCTGTCTGTCTCTGTCTTTCTCCCCCTCCCACATTCTCTTGTTTTTATTGACATTTCTTAAACATGTGTATGATCTACGAAAGACTTTCTTAAAAGAAAAAAAAAACTCACAAAATCGTGATGACGAGTGGTGTGTTAGATGAGATTAAAATTTGGGGGGGGGAGCCCACAAACGCTACATCTGCCAGCGCCCATGATGGATGCGACTGCAAGCTTAATAACATAGTGTTTTGTTTATGTTATTAATTTGTTATTTGTTCTGTATTGTTAACACGAACGGTAATAGTATCTACGTAATGTAGATTACGTATTACGTGAAGAATACTACAAAAGGATGTACGGCCTTGCACATTGGCCGTGCCTACTGTGTCCCAGATCTTGCTGTGTATTAATTTCTGGGATAACGTGATACCGCCGTGAAAACTAGATGTTTATGTATAAGCCTATTAGCTACAATTAAACGGTGACAAAAACCTTTCAATTTGTGTACGCCTCTGACAGTCAGACTACATTATTATTTCTTTTTTGAATTTGCTAACTGCTATAATTTTTTATTGTTCGACTAAGCTTTTCGTCATTACTGACATCTTCAGGTCTTAAACAACGTCTATCAACTGTACGTTGTAGGCTTTTATACTTTAGGCCCCTCCCCTTATGTCATCGCCCCTCCTATTGGTTCTAGCTGCTACCGCTCTTCACGGGAACTTTGTCTACCTTTTCCGTTAGGCATTTTTCTAACGTCCGTCAAATTGTTTTAAGAATCTCCCGTTAATTTCTTCATTCTTGACTTATAATTTTTTTGTAACCTTTTACATCGTCATTTTTTAGTGTGTTATTCTTATTATTTTAATTTATTTTTGTTTATTGTTTAATATATAATAAAATATTTCTTCATTTGTAAAATCCACTTTTATATTCATTAATTTATTTTTAAATTAATTTATATTAATATAATTATTAATATAATTTATATAAATACAAAAATAAATTAAAATAATAAGAATAACACACTAAAAAATGACGAAATGTAAAAGGTTACAAAAAAATTATAAGTCAAGAATGAAGAAATTAACGGGAGATTCTTAAAACAATTTGACGGACGTTAGAAAAATGCCTAACGGAAAAAGGTAGACAAAGTTCCCGTGAAGAGCGGTAGCAGCTAGAACCAATAGGAGGGGCGATGACATAAGGGGAGGGGCCTAAAGTATAAAAGCCTACAACGTACAGTTGATAGACGTTGTTTAAGACCTGAAGATGTCAGTAATGACGAAAAGCTTAGTCGAACAATAAAAAATTATAGCATTTAGCAAATTCATAAAAGAAATAGTAAGGATGGCTGCTAATTTAAACAATACGAAGAAGAAGACTACATTATTGTGGCCAAAACGCGAGATCACTTTGCATTCTGTCAATTAAAGAAGCCTGAGGGTTGTAAGTCCTGCATTCCACATATCGATCCTCATTGTTTATGTCGTTTACCAAGACGTGTCCGTTCAGTTTGCCAGTTTTGCGAGACTGTTTAGTGAACCAGAGTTTATTCGATGTGACGGGATGCTGATCCAACACCCAACTCTCATATTGGCGGACCTGATAACTTTTTAATGGGTTTTTTCCCCTATACTGACTGGCTTTTCAGGACTTAGAAAATCAGTATTCTCCTTTCAGAGATCTTTCGCTTTCACATAACCGTTGAGTTGTATGTCGCTCCGAGCCAGAGGCTTTCGTTTAAGAATACGTGTGTGGTTATCGTTACAAGACCGTAGTCGAAACTGACGGTAGTCAAGTTTATGGAGGGTATGATATAAATCAGTGGGGGATAGATTGCTGAGAGACAAGAAGCTATGGCCTTACATGATCGAGCTAAATAAGAAATAAAGTAATCAGAGTAATTAAAGCGAAGCTTATATGTGGACATATTAGAAATAGTGTAATAGAGGTAAAGCAGTTGAATTGTTGTGGCACAAAGCGAAGAATGCCAGAGCAAAACGGCCTCAAAAATATGACGATGGTTGCAACCGTCAGAAAGTGAATGGAAGATAAGAGAAACTTTCGCCGACAGGTGCAACGAAGAAAGCAGTGGAGAGTCACCAGTTAGAAGAAGAAGATGACTAGACTAATGGGCGGAAATGTGAGTTAGAAAGCGGGGTACGCTGATCGGTCCAGGACAACTCGCAGATAAAGGCATTTCTTTTTAATTATAAACTAAGTTCTACTTACTTTTGTTATCTGGTTTTTAGGATGTTGTAATTCGTAAAGCGAATCGCTTTACAGGATTTAGCAACTCCACTCTTGCATCATAACCTGCCCATCTTTGCCATCCAAGCGTTATACATTAGCTTTACCAGTAAAATAATAAAGTCCTTCCCTATAAACACCTCCCTCTTTTATTGGTTTGTGAACTTTGCTAAAGATTGTTTTGCAGACGCGTCTATGGCATCGTCATTGCTTTTGCTCGGGACGTGCAGCAGCACTAGATGTTTCTAGCGTATGAAGTAGAGTTTTTGAAGTTTGTAACAAAACGGCAAAAACAAGAGGCATAATTTTGATTTTGATTTTTCTGTAGCGTCCATCGCTATCTGCATAAACGACAGTTTAATAACAATCGAACTGTCGTGATAAAAATAGTATGCATCGTATAAATGTCAATTTATGCAAAATAAATGTAAATGAAGAATTACATTTGTGATAATTAATTATGTAATTGTGTTTACTATTAAGCATATACATTTATCGATCTCTCACATGTATGTGTATAATTGAATCTTATTTATTACTCTGATTATCTATACCAACGTGTTGATATACGGTTTATACAGTGAATTCTATATAAATTTATGTGCAATAGATAATATGTATTTACTTGCTTTAATTGATTACTTTCATGCCGTGTGTGAAACAGCCATTTAACATTATGCATAACTTTCTGATTCTCATCAACACATACGTGTTATCAATTCATTTACTTTATTTACACATATGAGACTCTTGAAATCTATTTGTATTCCTTCCAAATTCAGGTTGATATTTAGGTTGTATTTGGCAATAATGAACGCATACTTCTGATCAACGTAAAGTATTAGTTTAATTATCATTCATAATACATTATAATTGTACATATGATACGTCGCTGTACCTGAAATACATACATATTTTATAATAACAAATACATGTTTCAATATATGCTGAAAACAAAGAAAACATACATACATATATAAATCAAACAATATAACAATTCAATATTCTACTTATTTAATGCGTTCATTAAATCCCAAATAAGCTTTTGTTAATACATTCATTAATTACTTTATTCAGATTTATTCATTACTTTTCTTAATAATTTTCTCAGGTGTGAATTCTTTGAAAGAAACCAGGTCAGTAGAAGTTACTAATTAGAAATAATTATAATAATGGTTACTTGGTTATTGAATATCCATTAGTTGTTTTTGAAGTCGAGTTCCAGAGATGAAGATGGCTCGCAGACACATTCCGTCGGATGCTGCTTTATCGCAATCACTTAACACTTACTCTTCCGATCACTCGCGTAGGTGTTTGTATATGTGAATAATTGAAGTTCAGTATTCAATTAAATGTTTCATCTTACTGTGTGTGCTGTGAGTTCGTTTTAATGTTAATATACATGTCTAGTTCCACTTGTCGCTGCTTCATTAAACATTCGCATTATTTATTAGTTTGTTTAATGTCTCGTGTTCATTATGTTGTTAATAATATGTAGTACACTGTATTAAGTTCAACTGTCTAGTATATCGTTAAGTGATGATGTCAGTTGGTGTAACGGTCTGATTGTTCACTTTGTATAATTTTAACTAAGTCCGTTACATCGCACTTCGGTTTAGTCTCACTACCGTGACATGAATATATCACTAAGTCTTTTAAGTTACTGGTTAATGTTCTAACTTCCGGACTCGAGTTAATATTCCGCACGATTAATGTACTCTTCTGAAATTTGAATAATACTAACTCCGAATAACTAGCGTAAACTGTTGAAAGTTTATGATATACCGTCTCTCGCACTTGAAGTTAAACTACTTGAAAATACGAATGTAAAAACTGTCTGAAAACTTTAGTAAAACTGTCGAAAATTGAGTATTACTGTTTCAAAAATTGAGTGTAGACTGTCCCCCCGCCGTCTTAGACAGATAGTTTTTATTAATTCGTCCCTACTCAAAATTTTGTCTCTGGCGCGCTTCACGCCTACTTCATTTCGAGATTGGTCAGTTTTTAGTTTTCTTGGAAAATACTGTCCCACCATGTCAAGATTCTACGTCATAGTTCTCCCGATAGGTCCTTCGTTTCAGTTGCTATGGAAACACTCCTCACCACCAAATTTCTCGCTGGCTGAGAGCATCTGATAGGTTCTTACGTCTCCCCGATTTTTGCTCTGACGAACGTTGACCCGTTTCGACGAAACCATGGCTATTAGACACTTGTCGATCAGCCTATTGTCTGAGTAAACTCTGTGTTTCTATAGATTCCCATTATCTGTACTTTCAGTCTTCCTGGCGCATTGTTCCAAGTTCTAACCCCTTTTTTTCTGGCTATTAACAATTTTGAACATCTGCTGGCTGGTGAAGTCACCCCAACTTTCCCTTCGTAAATTCTTGTCTGTCAATTAGACGATAACTCCAGCTGCGTAACACGACTTTAGTCTTTGTCAGGCCTATCTTACTGTATTGTTTCTTAAGGTGCAGTGCAGTCGTTCCATTGTAATGATGTAGTTTCACTCTTTTTGTCGTTTATCGTCTACTGACGTAACATGGTCAACATCTGCTACAATTCTCGGTACGGGTGTGAATGTCCTCGCTTACTTTGTTACAGCTGCAGAGAGCAATAATTCTGGACGAAACTTTCCCTGTCATCTTACGCCACTAATTTCTATAGTTGGATCGAACTTAATGTGTTTCTATTGTCAAGTCAGCGACGCCTCACTGACATCTTCTCATTACTCCTTATTTATTGCGCCGACTATAAGTCGTTGACACTGCCTCGTGTGAACGTACTCTGCCGAGGTGAAAATTTAAAATTTTTTAAATTTTCAGCTCGTTACAATCGTGAAAAGCTATATTTCATCCCTACGTGCTTACTACGTCAAATCGTGACCGCTTAACACAAACCGTTAAGCGTTTCAAATATGAAACTAATTTGACACGTGTGTGTGCTTTTCACATGGGGTGATAGCGCCTCTTATGGGCTTTTCAAGTCTCGCGAATTGCTAGAGGTGACTTAAGTTCTTTCAACATATGCGCGTGTGTACAGTTCCGCAGCCCGTTGTTATGTTGTCGGCTGTCCGAATTGTAGCTGGGATGTCTGAATACCTGAAACTTGTGTGTTTTTTTAAAGCTTTAAGCTTATCCAAGACGTCCATATTTGTTGTCAATATGGAACTACCCAGAAGTCAGTCTACCTGCTTAAACACAGACATTCTTTAGGCTAACTCCACGGGACTCCGCTAGGCACTATCGGTCTGGCCATGGTTTTGGTATGACGGGTTCTTCAGGAATGAGATTAGGTATCATTAGGTATCAGCTAAGGAGTCCTTCTTAGCCTATACGCACTCTGGAGTTCCTTAATCAAAATTACAACAAAGTCGCACATTCTATTCCATACGTCCTCAAATGCCGGGATTCATCTCACAGTGCTATCGGGACTCAACGGTTGCTGTGGGAATGGTGCCTGAACGGCTCATTGAAGTGGGGACAGTTAAAGTACACGTGCTCCACATCCTGACAGTGCAGGCAGTTTTAATCCTCTGTACGTCAGTCAGTGAATGTGTGTGTGCGTGCTCCTGTATGAGCTCGCAACCGGTGTATCAGTGTTCTTATTCCGGATGTGTCTGTGTTGTAGTTTATCTTACCATCGACGTCTCGACATCTGATACTGTCTTCTCTAATGTCTTCTTCAGAAGAGTAGTGTTTGTCCGAGTTCTTTGGAAGAGGACTCGGTAAAACTCGAAGGAGGTGTCGGATAAGAAAGCTATCGAAATATCGAGGGAAAGAAAATCTATCACGTAGGCACATCCGGAAAAAAGCATACGGAAGTAATAATCTTTTACATATATATACACTCTTCACGATCATAGAAGGAATACCGATGAACGGCGGTAACTGCATGTAATGAATAGGCCTATGCTAGACAGGATTGCCCAATTGGGTGTGGAGCGTCTCAACCGAACGGATGGCTGTCGCATTCCCAAGCAATATTGAACCGGAAGAACAGAGAAGTGTAGGACGTGCGAAGAAGCGCTTTTAGCGACTAGTTCAAGACTGCTACTTGGGACCGCAACAAATCAACCTTGTTTTAATCCTTGGAGCAAATGATAGACTAATGCATGTTGACGTGAAAAATACGTGTTCGTTTCACTACCTATATTAACAACATCTAATTTTGGAATATTCATTTAGGAACCTAGAAGTGAAATGTTTGGGAAGCGTGGTAAGTCTGGAGATGGAGTGCCAGGAATTGTCAGGCGAATACTGTGAGGATGGATTTTCTCTGGAAGGACAGCTAGATTGTGAGTAATAACAAATTGCCAAAATGGGAAAGTTTTAACCTGCTTTTGCTGCCCGCAGTAACAAATGTGGTTTCAATGTCCTTGTAAGATTACCGCTATAGAATGTGAAGCTGTCGTCAACACATCTGTAGTCCTTGAAGTTAAAAGGAAAAGGAAAGATTATCGTTATATTTCCATAAAAAATTGTGGCATTACCAAGTTGGGACAGCTCGTGTCCGAACACAAACCACCTGCCAAAAATTACATAGGCCTACTTCTCACGCAGCGAGCAAGCACCACTCCATTATGAATGTGTGCATGCACAAGGTCTTACTGACAATAGACTCACTGGGCCGTGCACACAACAATGAACGCCGCAAACTTGTTTAACATTTTATTTTTATTATTATTGTTAAGATTATTATGGCTGCCGTCAGACGTTTGTGTAAGGATAAATTGCCTTCTGTACTTTCAGACGACAGAAATTATATAATAATGTACTTTATACAGATGACAGCATTCTGAAAATGCAGATTGACAATAGGATTTCAGGCACAAAGTACGAAAATCAAAACACAAATATAAATAATCTTCTTCTACGATTAAACTGGTTTCCTTTTCCGGCTTCGCTCACAGTGTCTTATCCTCAGCATCACAACTCTCCATTCCTTCTGGAAACATGTGCACTACGTGATCCCACATCCATCCTTCCTTGTAGCATGTTGCTATTTCTATTATACCTTATTGTTATTATAGATTTATTATAACTATTGTACTCATAATTCTTATATCAACATTCCTTGGCGTCCTTAGTTACATTTGTCGGAAAACCCCTTTTTTGCTGCCTCGATTCCGATGTGTAAAGCAAAGAGGGAACTTCCATCATTTTGTAACATTTTAGTATGGTATCCATTTCGTTTTTGCTTTTATAGTTCCACGTAATCTGTGGCAGCTCTTAAATTTTTGAAAATGTATTGGTATTTGTCGTCATCATGCAACTAACTGATGTCACACTCCAGATATGTATTATTATATATATATAAACTTTCACAATATGAACTTACTTTCTTTACACTGTCCCAAACGTTTCGAGGTGATGTTCCTCTTCCTCAGTGGGAGTAAATATCCCAGATATGTATAGTGTACTACCTGTTTCTTTTTAGTGATAAAATCAGTTCGTGTACCTACTGGATTTTTCCCATAAATTTCGTGTTATTGGTTTTTTGTAGTGAAATTTTAAAATTATATTTTACACGACTCTTAGTAGTTTGTGGATAACCAGTTGGCTTCCCTATCTTGGATTATAACTTAGCCGTCGGCAAATAGCAAAATATTTAAGAACTATTGTTGTCTTATTTGTATTCGTGAGGGCGTTAATAATACAAAAATTAAGAAGACAATGGAATTTAGAAAATGATTTCCTTTTCTTTACTCTGTAGCGGTTCATCTATTGATATATTGCCCAGTGTAGGTAATAAAGCATATTCCTGGTGAACACCTTGCTCTGATTTAATTTCTGAGATCAGGATCTTCCCTGCGCCCATGTTAGGTGTTATTGTGTAGCTCTGTCTAAATGTATTGGATACCCTCTTTTCTTCATTTTGGACCACAGCTTATCTATGGATGTAATCAAACAGTCTATGAAAACTACGTTTCTGAAATTGAATTCCTTGCGTTTTTGGATTAAAAAATAATATATGGGGAATATAAATTCAGTTTTATTGGAAAAAGTGTTAGGTTAGACTAATTATATGAGTTTAAGATGTTCGCTGATACCATATTCGTCACCATTATTGTATCATAAAAAAATAGCGCTCTTTTTTATTTTAGCGTTCAAATTTTTGAACCCGTAAAAGATGAAAGAAAGCATTAATGTAATATGAATTAATGTTAATTTTTCATAGTTTCAGAGCAAGACTAAAAGCGAAGATAGGCACATTTGTAGGCATAAACTACCTTAAAACTGCTTTGGACGTTGCGTATTCAGAAATGTGGCCTAAATGATTAAACTTTGCCACAAGAAGAAGCAAAAATGTAAGACCTCCTCTATCATGGAGAAAGTAATATCGCTCAAGCAATGGACGAGAAGACCAAAGCCAGAGTAGGGCCCAGTCAACCTCACTTCCGTTTATGTATTTCAGCGTGAATAGGTTTCTGCATTGCACTTGTCAATAATTGTTTATTCGTTCACCATTCCTCCGGCCGGGGGACAGGCTAAGTCTAGTGGCTGAGGTCGGTTTCCATGTCGGAATGGTGAAACGTTTTATGTAAATCAGATTAAAAAGTAACATAAAATGTGGGGTAGTGACATTTTCTGTAAATGAAAGTTACAAAAACGTGTAAGTGAGATAATCTATAATTTTCTAAAAAATCTAATAGATATAACGCATCTTGCTCCGCTAATATTACCCTCCATTGATCATATTCGTTGATACATACACACAACCGCGATGTAGAACACAGCCACGGACGCACCTACTTCCGCAAGACTGACCCACTGCGATCCTTATGGTATAACACGACTCCAGCAGTAGCAAACGCGCGCACACGAGCTAGGTTCGTCTCTGACACTGTATCACAGGAAACAGCAGCTAATGCAGTTGCTACATGTTTGCTGATTTACGATAAACAATTATTATTTCGTGTAAATAAACAAAAACAAAAACAAATTGGCTTTGCTGAAATGTAAAGAATTGCACATTGTTATTAAATAAGAATAATAAGGCCAATTACACCAAGTTCACTTGAAATTAATGCTAAGTTATTAGGTAAAACTCATTACTAGGTAAAACTCATTAGGTAAAACTCGTTGGTCAGGCTCCTGTGACGCACCAACATTACCTTAGTAAACCTTCGAATTGTTGGCGTGAATTATTATCAGTTAATTGTTTCAGACACCCGCTATCGTCAGTAATACCTACCATTCTTAACGACGTTTCGACCACTAACAGTGTGTAGTCGTCTCAGGTGAACTAATTAAATAGTAGAACAGAGTAAAAACAGAGGCATCATTGAAACAGTTAACATAAAATCATTACAATACACGAATTAAAACATAAATTATACCCGACTTACCTGCCAAGACGTTCGTCTGGCTGAGTCTGATTGTTCTGCCAACTAACTTCTTTGGAGGTAGATGAGTTATAATTGTCTTAAACCTTTTTTTTTTGTGCAGTCTGTTACAAGAACACACGTTAACATTAAGTAAAACTTATGTTACTGAAAGAAAATACATGTCATGAGGAGAATGCCGCAGCCAGCACTCTTACCTTACTCAAATCTAAGATGAAGGCAAAAAAGTCTGTTTGATATGGTTGTCTGTCTGAAGCGTTTTAGTTATCGTGAGTGACCTGCGTCATCCAGCACCTTTCGTGCCAGTTCATGCAGGTGCCCTGTTAGTCTGTTTCTGTACCTCGTGTAATGATTTCTTTTCGTACAGAAGGCACTTTGAGGTGATTTGGCAGTATCACGAGGGTTAGCCACTGCTCTGATTATTTTATGGAAAGGCTGTAGGATTTCTATGTTTGAATTATTCGCCGTCCCCCCCACAGTTGAATGCCATAGATCCAGATTGGTTTCAAGATTGTCTTATAGACGTGGAGTTTGTTCTTCGTGTTGTTTCAAAGTTGTTTTCGTTTTTCGATAGCTACTTTGTTATGCAATTGATTTTTATTATCAGTTCACCTGAAGACGACCACATGTTTTTAGTACTCAAAACGTCGTTATTATTACAGTTTAACGATGCCGGGTGGCCGAAAAAATCTAATCAATAAAGTATTTCTCTCTACACAAATGTGAACGGGAAATTATTGAATTTTTCAAGTCGGGTTTAGCGTCGTGTAAATTCATGGGTTTGTTGTGGGCAGGGGCTTTCTTTTGTTTTAAACTGGCTCACCTGCCGTCTCATTAAGTGTATTAGTTACAATTAAACGTTGCTTTTGTGTAGCCTCTGACAGTCAGGATCAGTGGTGAATGGGGGAGGGTCCAGGGTCGGGTCGGCTTCATAAAAATTTACAGGCATTGCACAAATGCAATGCACAGAGAAGGGCATTGAAAATGCTTCAATAAATCTAAAAAATATATATATTTACGTTCATTCACCAATCAATGAATTCATTCTTCATTTACCAATCAATGAATTCATTCTTCATTTACCAATGTACAGATTATAAGTTAAATGTAGTCGCATTCATAAGCGAAGTTTTATGTGTGTACTACGTTATTGACAACAAAGAAGTAGTGTCTATGGAAACTCACCGGTTCCCATTTTCGATCACGCACCAGCGATCGGCCGCAAATGTGCGACACGTCCTTATAAACATTTTCAATGTTAAAGAAAAACAAAAGTTAATGCTAATCGACATTACTATCTTTAAAGTGGCTGGAATCAGTCCCACTAAAGTGAACGGCAATAACACAATCAAAATACGCATTATTGAAACATTATTTACAAGATACTTATTGATTGAATTGTTTTTCCTATATTACTTACTTCAAACGTATACCCTAATGCTGTGTAATAAATAGAGTATATTTAAAATACAGTTACTATTATATTAGCGTACACGGCTGAAAAATAATAAAACAGCCTAAAAATTAAGAGGTTAACAAAATTCGTCAACTTTTTCCGGTCCAGCTCGTCCCCCCCCCCGTAAATTCACCCCTGTTCAGGCTACATATTGTGCCATACAGTATACAAAGAAGGCAAAGTGGTTACCGCTAGATCACTTTTCATTTTGTCAGTTAAGGAAGCCTGGGGGTTGGGTGAGCCAACAGTGTGTGCTAGATTTCGTGGAAAACACACCGTCCAATGGAACACACAACGTCCCACTTAGGAAGCGAGTTCGCTAGTCAGTGCGCCAGCCTGTCCCCACTGTGTTTTTCCTGTGGTCCTTATCCTGATGTCAGGATATGGGTTGGCAGGTGCTAGTAATGAGCTGTGTAAATTCGTAAACTGTCAGCGGGTGTATAATGTGCGGTAACGCGGCGTGACGAGGAGAGGCGCGGAAGTGTCGGTACGTAGTAGGCTACATTTTGTCAAAACGTTTTTGCTGTGTACTTTATTACGCCGTGGTGTTCGCATATTTTCCGGTTGTTAACAAAAAACAAGCGACAGAAGTGTGTTAAAACTCGTTATAGTCGACAACAGCTTTCTACTTCGGTGTCTATGGTATTACGTAGGAGTCGAGTTTAACAGTTTGGACACGTGTGGTTTGTTCTTACCATTTTCCGGTTCCAACGATTCTGGATCACTGCGCGCGTCTTCACAGCCTTTTGGATGACTTTCAACTGTTTTTGATTTTTATTATACATTTGTGAGCGTGACCTCTGTATGGTTATAGTGAGTTCTTGTATTCTGAACATGTTTGAATGTTCTGAGACCATTGTAGTCGTTAATTAATTTTTATTAACGACTAAAAATATCGTTTAAGCGTTTTGAAACTGTTGCGATCGTTGCTAAGGGTTTAATGAATTTTGGTCGTGTTCCACTTTATAAGATGGTGCAGAATTGATTGTTTCCTTAAAAAAACCTACCCTGTGGCTCTAGTAGTCCAAATATTTTCCTACCATGGACGTTCACCGACTTGTCATAATATCTCTTGAGGTTTTGGCTTTTGAAATCTCAGGCAATGATCAAGACTTGGACATTACAGACGTTAAGTGGAGACCAGTACAAAAAGCCCATAGATACAAAACAAATACCAAACGATTATCATAATGACGACTACACCTTAGTTGGACCTTAGTCGGACAAGACTATTGGTAGACCTATGCACGCCACAAAATGAAGTCCAGTCTGACGAACGATGTCATCTACTTTGTGGTTAGTGACGAAATGGTATCATAAGTTCCGAAACCTTGTACCGGCGTGTACGCCCTCAACTGGATAGGCTAGGTGTGAAAGTAGCGCTTTGATGTGATGTAGATCATAAAGACGATTATGGGGTACGTGATATTTATACATCATCATCATCATCATCATCATCATATTTACGATACACATCTATAAATATAATATGTAGACGTAAATAAGGTTCAGACAAGACAAATTATATTTCTAAGAAAAAACGGATAAAAAGCTGGTATTTACGATTTTGCAGAAAGAATGCAGGCATAATTATAAAGAAATCTTAAATAAATGCAACAACAAAAGTTTACCGTAATTGTAGGCGTATGTTTTTTGGTGCATATCCTTTCAATTATATGTACTGGAAGGAAGAAGAGAAACCATGGATTTATGTCTGATAATGTGAAACAGAACGACCGCTTTCACTGACAATAGGTAGCCTAAGTGTGGTGGTTATAGCCTACATATGATATTGTAGGAACTGATAGAAAATGAGAACCCTAACAGGCCAGTTAACATACGTCGGGAAGACCAAGAAGAAATCTACATACGGTGGTATTATTATAGTCCATACTCAAAAAAAGAAGTTTCACACGAAAATTAAATGATGGTTAAGAATAAAAATAAAGTATTCGCACAAAAATAAGATTAGAAGCTATCGCCGTAAGAGCTTAGGTTTCTTATTTCTTTGAACTCAGAGACGTGCTTAGTTTTATTTCAGATATTTAAAACGTATAATGTCTCAGCTGTTTCAGTGCTTAGTAAAGTCTTTCTTGTACGTAGGGACAGTTCGTTTGAGAGTGTCACCATTACTCAAAATAGGAGTCACCGAGTGTTTTATCACGTGTCCTTCAAAGCGACTTTCAGGAGCAATAAGAGAATAATAAAACGGGTTTTCCTCCCTTCCTTCTTAATTATTCACTAACAAAGTGAATTAGCGGGTTCGTTAAGAACCGTGAAGACGTATAAATGCGCGTTCCTGCTGTACGTAGTTGTTCGTAAACATTAAGGTTTTTTTGTGTTCCAATTATTGTTGAGAGAAAGTGTGTGAAGGGGGTGGCGACGGGGACGGTCAGGTGTGTGAACAAGTGAAAGGGCAACAGGTGAGATGCAGCTGTGCTCTCCCCTCGACCTGTTCTCTCTTGTGGTGGAAACATTATTACACTGTTGTCCGTTTAATTAAACGACTGTTTCAGAAGAATATTAAGATTATAGTAAACTTCGAAAGCAGAATATTGACGAAGTTTAGCCAGATCGTGTTTACTTTAAACAAAATTTCAAACCTTACGTGTAATAACAGTCACTATACTGCCGTCCGCTTGCTGCCTCTATACGCATGCATTATTACGTTGCCACATTGTTTACTTACGTTGTTACACCGTTGCCGTATTGTTGTTATGTTATATTGTCATACTGTGTACTAACACTCTTAATCTGTTATCATATTGTATAGTCACATTCAGGGCCTGATATACCAGGCTGTAGCTTAGTGCGCAAACTTTTGAGGGGCGCAAAAATTTAAGAGGACAAAACAATAAGAAAACTTATGATGCCGTGATGCCAATGTGAAATAAATAAATAAATAAAATGGAAAATTCCGATGTAAAAGAAAAACTACCAACTTGTTCAGAATGTATAGGTACTTATTCGACTTGGATCAGTCGTTTCCTGCAGAATGCGTTCATTTAAAGACATTTGTGAAAGAAAACAAATTTTGTGAAATAGAAGAAACCGAAACTAAGAAAACAAAGCATAAGAAAAATAAAGCATTATGATCACTTAGACTCTTAAAGTTCGTAAAATCATGTAGTGTGGAATCAATATTCGCGAATGTTGATGTCGCCTTGCGAATTTTTTTATCATGGTAGTCACAAATTTTAACGGAGGAAGATCGTTTTCAGCCCTAATCCAGGCAAAAAATTGTTTTGATTGAACCTTTTTATAATCCCTGGAACTTTTATTCATTGAAAATGGTTTCCTGCAAAGCGTTCCTTTCAGTGAAATTGTTCATCGATTTGCAGCTGCACAAGCCAGAAAAGTAAGCTCTGAGTAAACAAATATTCTCAGTATTAATAATGGATGTGAAAATTATTTTGAAAAACGTTTGTTCTTAGCGTTTTGATTTATATTGTGTAAAGGGTAAGTAAAGTATGGGGCTTTTGTAATACTTTCTTTACTTATTATAATTGTCAGTGTGTTCATGTTATTGTAATGAATAAATTTACATGATTAAAATGGAATCAAGACGAATTTTTGTTTATACATCTACGTGTTCCTAAATAATAAATAGCCTATAATATATGAGTAAATCGTGCGTAATATTCGTTGTTTGGGAGTTTCCAAGGAAGGGGGGGCATAAAATTCATCAGCTTAGGGCGCTAAAATCTTTAAGTCAGGCCCTGGTCACATTATTACTATACTGTTAAATTTTAGGATAATTGGGACTTGGAGCTGTCCGGACTGAAAGTCAAAATTACGTAAATTAACCACTAAAATAAGCCAGAGTGAGATAAAAACGTGCTATTCTAAACATGTACATTTTTACATTTACAATAGTACAAGTGAAAATAATCCGTAGGTACGAAATTATGGTACATTGTTGGAAACATTATTTGCCAGGCCGTTAGGCCGTCGTCTATAGTTTGTGTTGATAGACGTTTCGACCTCACAATCGGAGGCCATCATCAGTGCCGGAAACAATCGGCACGGTGTCCGCCAGTTCACCCCAGTCTCTACCTCATCACTGTGGGGTGAGTTGGCGGACACCGTGCCGATTGTTTCCGACTGATGATGGCCTCCGACGGTGAGGCCGAAACGTGTGTCAACAGGAACTCTAGACCACGGCCTAACAGCCCAGCAAATAATGTTTCCAACTAAGTGGACGCGGGCCGTGAAAGTCTTAAGAACTTTATGGTATTTTATTTAGAAAATTTTAAAACCCTTTGCGTAAAGCAAAACTAGTCTTGATTCGTTCTCTCTCAGATATGCCACTAACAGTTTAAAAAAAAAAAGTGATTGATCTGGTCTTTTCCCTTGTCACTCACGTCTTGCATTAAAAATTCACACAAGCGTCTCAGGTGTTGGTACTAGCCTGGTGAGTTTTCATTCTTGTTCTCCTCAGCATTTTGATGACGAAATTCAGGTCCTCTTTGACTGCACGAAATTTTGGTTTTGGTCCATTCATTGTCCGTCCGCTTGGTTTTGGAAGTGTAGTCTGCTTCATCGTCTTCGTTCTCTTTAAAACTATGTTTTGTCATCACGACAGGAAACCCTGCTGCGTCAACGTGATAACTCGGATTGAATTCGACACGTTTTATGCAT
Source organism: Magicicada septendecula (assembly GCA_034769895.1). Taxonomy (NCBI): domain Eukaryota; kingdom Metazoa; phylum Arthropoda; class Insecta; order Hemiptera; family Cicadidae; genus Magicicada; species Magicicada septendecula. The sequence goes on along the minus strand of CM068370.1, from coordinate 241,955,593 downwards.
TGTTTTTTTAAGGGAAGGTTTGTCCTGATTAAGCGAATTCCTGTTTAGTAGATTCCGGATTAGACAGAGTTTATTTAACAGTTACGCCTTTAACATTAATTTTATTATGCCCCGTGTTCTGGAGCGCCAAATTAACATTTAACTGTGATTTCTCTTTTCTCAGGGTTTATAAAATAAAATGTAGACTTATTCGTATAAATAGTTTTTCGATTTATTAACAATTAGTTATGATTGAGTATCATATTTATCATTGACACATGAATTATGTAATCTGTAATCAAAATATAAACATATTCATTTTCATAAATCTTATTTTCATTACTCATATTAATTCCTCTAATAATTCAAATATTGTAATTCTTATTCAAAGAAAAAAACTTTTAATTATTATTCTCTTAAATTTTAAATACTATAACATAGTTAATTATTGATCTGGAGTCATTTAAAATCGGTGCTCATAAATAAATTTAACTTCCATAGCTTCCTGATACTATTTTTTAAGTGAAATTTTATCTTAATTCTTTAATTAATTCGTGTGAGTTCTTTAAGTGAACAGACAGTGGACCTAAGACTAATTATGGCATGATAAGTTTACTTTTGGTATGTATCCAAATCTGGTAGAGGTTTATATGGTGCGGTTCGCATGTTGATCGTCTGGCGTGACGGCGATAATTCCCTCCGGATTAGCAGATTGTATCGTGGAATCCCGTGGAGTCTCACATGACACAGCACAACACCAAACTTCACTCATTCGGAATTAGTTCGCGTTAGTTGTTATTATTGTTATTCGCTTCCACAGACATTATTGATTATTATTTACCAACTGCGTTATGGTTGGAACTAATGTTATTTACGAGTTTAGTTCGTCTTGTAATATTGTAATATTACTCGATGATAAAGTTATTGTTACGTATTTGCAAAACTAAATTACAGCGTTATTGAATTATTATTCGTGTTGTACTAATTCACTGTATATCACTAATAAAATTACAGTTCTTGTACAGAAATTGTTTTTAGTCCGAACTTACTTTGCTAACCATCGTACCGAAAATTCTCTGACTTACACTCCCTTTTCCGTCAAAATTTTAGTTAGAATCTCTCGAGCGCGCCTTTCTCACGTCCCTATATGGAATTCCGCATCACTCCCACTAATTTCTGATTTTTCTTACGCTGTTTTCTAATTGTTCTACTTTACCACCCTCCAGATCTAGAGACCACCTATTTTTCCGAAAGCACCTCGCTGATAGGCTTTTGGATTCCCACCAGATTTCTTCTCTAGGTCACTATACTGAGATCGTTAACTGTAGCAATAAATTCTTGCCTGTCACTTTTTTTGGAGTATACAAAGCAACCCTTAACTTTCTCGTGAAAGTGTTGTTTTCTGCACATGGTCGTTCTAATGGCATCAACTATAGTCGCTTAAGGGCCTCACCAAACTTCCTTTGTATGTCCGTTTCTTTGTCAATGTTTCCATCAAAACATCTTTCCTTGAGTTCGGACATTACACCCGAGCTTTCTCTCTTCTGAGTAAGGTCGAAGTCCTGTCGTTGACCGTTTGAGTCTTTCAATAATGTATACCCTTTATTGTTTCACTATATTCAGCTGGCGTGTATACGTAGTTTGGTCTATTGTTAATACATACATTTGCTCTTCAAATGGGTTCGTTCACGTTTGTACTTTTTTTTTCTAAGGATTTGAGGTAGTTGTCAAAACTAATGTTTCTCAGTATGGAGGGCGATGAACTCTGTCTGCTTGCCGTGAGCGCGTTGGGGCTGTTACATGCTTTTATTGCCTGTCAATCATTTCTGCGTGTAACACATCAATTCCCTGTCACGGCGCTTAATTAATATAATTTCCTTAACTTTATTTTATAACCCTTTATGAAGATTTTGAAAAAAAAATCAGAAGGATCCATGGACACTAACTCAAAGTCGGCAGAAAATTCCTCACGTAATAGACTATAAAGAAAACATTTATTTTAATAATGGTTACATCATAACGGCAAGATGTATACGAGTTACAGTAACAAAATCTGTGTTTACTAACGCATCCTGTTCGTGTATGTCTACATTGTAATTGCCAATAATTCAGTAAACTTTGTTGAAAACGTTTTAAGTAGGTGTTACATAAAAACCTAAAACACATTCTCTGTGGAATCTTCATAGGGATCGTACACAGCAAATGGCAGTAGCGAGCATTTGTCACACATTCTCGTTGATAGGAGAGCGTCACGCGCGCCCGCATTTACGGCGTTTTTAGTTTTGAAAATCTCATTTAACGGAACATTAAAAACAGTAATAAAAATTCTCCTGTGCTCGGTACAAAAACGTGATTCACGGCTATTTAACACAACGTACGAATTGTTGACGTTCCGTCGCGCGCGCGCGTGTGTGGAATTAGGTCAAGTGTAACGATATGTATTTTAACAATATTATCAGTTTGCAAATGCTAATGTGTGTGCCGTCAGAACTGGGTTAATAAAATTCATTGTTACCGCTAACTGTACGGTTTTTGGTTAACTGTACTATGTGAATTTGTAACGCTAATTATTCATGGGATTTAACTGTAACACGGTATGTGGATAACGATTGAATCGACCAAGAATGTAATTGTGGTAATGCCCGCAGCTAATTATTTAGTAAAGTAATTTTGGTTGTACATTGTAGCTACGATAAACGTGCCTGCCAGTAGTTTGAAGATAAAAATCAGACTGAAATTAAATCAAAGACCAAGGTCATAATAGTCGATCCCCTCAGCAATAATTCTGTCACATCAGTCAAATGGCAAATTGTGAAGTGATAAACTATATTTATATATACTTATTTTAGATATCAGTGTTTAGGAAAGATTAACTATAGCCAGAAAAGCAAAAACAGCAGTAAAAAACATATGAAAAATCGTATTAAGGACGAAGAAACAGTGATGCTGGCTGATATTTTGATATTTCCAAAAGCAACTTCGCCCTGGACGTTATATATTGTGCATATCGCAGAAGAATGAAAACACTGAATTCAAACAATCCACATTTCTATAAGTTCATTAAAAAATATGTTCTTCCTACACACTAGTCAGCTCCCTGCGCTATAGAACTCGTTCACTCACTATTTAGAACAAACTACAATTAGCCTTGACATTATATTATATTATATTATAAAATCAAATCGCGTAATACAATTTCATTTTAAAGGTGTGAGTAAATTTGTTCGTATGTTTGATTTTTAGCGTCAGCCGAGAACCACCACGAGGATGTGACCGTACGTCGTTTCTTATGTTTTATGTTTGTTTTTAGTTTTATTAACTGATAATTAATAACGATATTTAAAGTTTATTGCAGACATAACTTAGAAACTTTTCGAAGGCAAAATTTGCAAGCGGTGTTAACAGATATAAATTTTCTCAAATGATTAGAGATACCGAATTCGTATTTTGAATAAAATTAATTATAATTTGGTGCCTCAGGTAGACTTATAATTTTTTCACAATTTAACCTCTATTTTTGCCTGCTACGTTCTTAACATTAAGAAATTTTCAAAGTAACACTACATTCGGATTTGGGTTAAAATTCCTTTTAGTCTGAACCCAGCATGTATTTTTTATCAAAATTTAAATCCTTATTTGGAGCTCTGGTGTCCTAAAAATTTGTAATTTCTAAAACTGTACATCATATTCAGATTTTGCTTAAATCAGATATTTAAATCACAAGTAAACCACATGGATTTTTACGTTTTTTTTTCAAGGGACACCTTTTTTTTGTCTCCTGCTAGTCAATTTTTTGTAGGAAGGATTAGTCACAAACAATAGAGTTCTGTGGGATAGAAGAACGGACACGCGTGCTAGGTTTTCGAAAGTCTGTTGGTGCATTCGTGACACATCTCCCAAATACTCGTTCAATTATAATTACACGTTATTACTTTCAAAACTCGACCCTGGCTTGCTACAATTTCTGCCTCGACTCAATTCTGTCCGCCGCTGCTCTCTTTCAATTCCTTATTTCCAATTCTGGTTCATCCTCTGCTACTCTCTCTTTCCATGTTTTCTAGGTTGGCCTCTTGGTTTTACACCATCCACTTGGCCTGCAGTACCACTTTGGCCTTTATATTCTACCGTACTTACTACGAGTCTGGACCATCTCAGCCTTTGTAGCCTAATAAAGTCTTTTCTTTTATAGAATTGCTAAACTGCTATAATTGTTTTTATTATTTAGACAAAGCTTTTCGTCATTACTGACATCTTCAGGTCTTAAACAACGACCTGTTGTTTAAGACCTGAAGATGTCAGTAATGACGAAAAGCTTTGTCTAAATAATAAAAACAATTATAGCAGTTTAGCAATTCTATAAAAGAAAAGTAAGGATGGCTGCTAATTTAAACAATACGACTAATAAAGTCTGGTAGGCGTATAATTCTTTATACGGTACTCACTTCGCGGAAACAATATTATAAATTTGTAAATAGTGTAACAAATGTACACAGTTAATAACAACCCTATTTTCCGTTATTGTATGTCCTAACATGGTTTCGCCCATTCTACGATGAACGGGTGAAATCTTTCGTGCTAAGAAAAATGAAGTTTGTGTTAAACGTTGAGGAGCGTTGTTACTATAAATAAAAATCAAAGTAATGTACGAGCGAAGTATTCACACTATTGCCTTGATGTAATTCGTCGAGGTATTAGAGAGTTCCTACTCTCGCTGCTTTTGTCCGGTCGCTCGCTGAAACTCTCTTTGTTCAGCAGCGCGTCTTCCTTCCCTTACCACAGAACCATCAGTACGTCTGAACCTCCGCCACCAATTAGTGTAAAATCCCCTCGAGCGATTCTTCATGACCCCCCGTAATATCAGCCTCGCCAAGCTATTACTTAATAGCCCCGAGTAACTTCTTTTCCTCTCTGTTTAGTCTACTCTCCTCATAGAAATCCTTTCGGAAACACGTCTCTAGCACACTGCTTGGTCCTGTTACCTTTTGCCACCGGCACGAATGTTCTCTGCCTCGGGGAGAACGATCGACGCCTCAAGGTGTCTGCCTACTGTGTCCGAGACAGGCGACATCTGCTGTCCGAATCGACACCAGTGGCAGAGCTATGAACGAATTAAATTGTTCATTCAGAAGAAAATTCCGGCGCCGTCGAGCGGATAACAGCGTTAGCGTGTCATTTCCCTTTTTTAGGTACCGTGTCAGAAAGACTGTTTTCATCGGGCACGTCCCGGACGCTCAATGGAGCCATGGATGCAAAGACGCCCCACTAAAAAAAGAAAGAAAAGCAAAGCAAAACACTATTGCCATGTAGGAATTTGTAAAATTCTTATTCCTTCTTATCGAATTCAGTGGAAATGATCATAATGTGCAAAGTATTATTACTGTATAACTATTATCGATTATTAATTTTGTTGCTTTCAACTAATAATCAGATAAACATAGAATTGTAACGTAATGAGCGAATTGACTCGTCACCCCGCTTATTTTGCGCGCGTCAACATATTTTATCCGCACCTAAAGTGTTACATCATGTGAATTATAATTACAGACCAACAAGAAAATACGTTATGCCGCCCGTTCGCTTCATTCTCCAACAGAGTTTCTCTGTAATTCGAGTAAACAATAGTAGAACAAATAATACCGTTTAAATAATTATTTTTTATTTACATAGAAATAAAACAGCGACGACAACATATGCAAACTGCGTGACGACCTTGCTCGCGCTCTCTCTCTCCCTCACGAACGACACAATTTACGTGTAGCGCATCGTTCGTTGTTTCCATTGACGTTTACAAATTCTGGCCCTCTTCGGAATCGACTCAGGAAACACGTTCCCACTTGTATATTAATTCGCGTTGTTCAACTAAAATTAATGTTGATAATAGTGATAAAATATAAATTCTGTGTATTCCTTTAACAAGAACACTTAACAGATGCTACGCATAAAACAAAGGATAAGAAGTTTTGTTCAGTTTCCACCGCTCGTTGGTGGTGCGCGGTATGTTTGCGAATTAAAGGTTTCAGAGATGCGATCTAACTGTAAAACTATCTACGAGTCTCTTTTCCTAGTTTTTTCATCACTGGTCCTAACTTACGAAGTTCAGTACACCGATTCCATTGTCAGCTTCCAAACATCATGCCGGTATATATCTTCCCTAATATTTATGACGGCTTACGAACTGATTATTGCACCGAGACTTCGTCTTCCTGCCTCGGAAGACGTCTGTCATACGCATTGCTTACGACGACCAGCCAGTCAGTAATGTCGAAAATACTTGTTCGTGACGGATGCCTTCGCTTCTCCTAAGGTCTCTAGATTACAGTCCCGATAATTGAAATATTAAATTTAGTTTTCCATGCTACTAAAAACGAGGTTTTCAGTACTTTGTAAAATGGTTTATTTATATAATTCATCTCATCAAGCAACAGTTTACTCGTAACGCAAGTTAGAATTATATTGATCTAAAAAAAATCTCGTGAAGTATTTCCTCTGTGTGGCTCCGAAAACATGTACTTATGGAAGAATTGTAGACTTAACATAGACTTAATACTTTAATTATAGAACAGATTTTAAAATTAAACAAAAAAATATAGATAAACTTGTAAACTTTAATTACTTTGAGTAATACTAATGACAAAATATACACAATATTATTAATAATAAATATTTGATTCTTTTATACAAGAATACATTTTTTTTATATACTTACAATGTTTCGATAGTATTAACTGTCATCTTCAAAATATACAAAATAATTAATAACATTGAAACCAATTCTTATTAACAGCTGATTAGTATATTAATATATTATATATTAATATATTATTAACAAAATAATACGTAATAACTATTACGTCTAGTTAAATAAATCCAAAAATAAAATAAATCAAGTTTATTTTACGTCCTGCGTGTAAGTTTTCGGTGTATTCACAATTAATAACAATTACTTGCGGTTTATTAGACGTTTTATTTTTATTTTTATTAGCTACGCAAAATTCAATACTCTCATTCCGCGAAGAGAGTGGATCTTGCATTAGTTCTGGGAAGCATGTGGATTAGTTAGAATTTGTAATTTATCAGCTACCGCAGCTCACACACACACACACACACACACACACACACACACACACACACACACACACACACACACGTGCCCGCTACATGACATTCCAGTTTAATTCAGTCACGAGTTCCTTTATTTTCGGCGTTTCGTTTATATTTATTTGCATCATATATTTCGTAACACAGTAAAATTTGCGTTGGGTCATGTACGTGATGAGTTCCTGTAGGCCTACATTCCTTTTGTTGTTTTGTGAATTGGATTTCGCAGTAATATGTACTACGTCATTGCGTTATTTACACCTTTATTTGCATGTATTATATGCAAGTTTTGAGGTTTGTTCAATTATTTTTTATTTGCAAATTTTGGCCTTGATCCATTTACATTTGTACTGCTCCCTACAAAATAGTTTCACTCAAATATAGAACGATTATTCCACGTTTTTCCGACTTAAAAACATTTCTTAAATGCACTGTTCGTATAGTTTCAAGTTGCTCGTTGACTTTTGTTTTATATGTCTTCAACAGTCGTGAAACGTTCTCCTTTCTTGGAAATCTCCATTATCGGGAAGAGGAAAGATCTGTTTGGGACACGTCTGGCGAATCCGGTGGTTGCAGTGTCATAACGATTTTTTTCCCTAAAATTCTTGAACAAACATTGATTTGCAGTGTACAGAAATTATCCTTCCGCAGTTATGGCCGTTTCCTACGAATGCCCGCTTCACACAAGTGACGTAAAATGCCCGAATAGTATCTTCTTTATTTGCCGATGCACCAAGTGATGAAAATTCGTGGAACACAAAACCACAATCTACAACTGACTACCACTATCTTCAACTCATTCATGACAATCTTTGAAGATTTTGTACTATTTATAAATCGTTTGTTCGTGTATAGCAGGCTTGCCAGAAACATTCTGCAAAAATTTTACTACCAAAAATAAGAATTGCAAAAAACCCTAGAGTTTGCAATTTCAGGTTACGTCTATATGTGGAGGAGTTAATGAGAATTGACGTGTGATTCGTTTATATTATTTGCCCCGATATGTGTACCCAATTCAAAAACTTCGGACTTTGTTGGTACTCGTTCATAGAGATTAGAGTATGTAGCGGATTGTGTGGGACATATAAAGCAGCTTGCTTTTGAATTCCGTCGAGACAATTAACAGTTATTTGCAAGACGGGGTTGCAAAATATTGCAAGATTGAACCACCGCAATATTAAAAAACTTTCGTGAATATACAGTACCGCGACCTTGGCCTACAACTTTTTCTTTACTAAAACGTTCAACTTCCAAAGTACCAAATTTTCTATACGGTACATGACTTTCAGTGTTATATGTTTCTTCATATAACCTAACGTAAATGTTACCCACCACAAGAAATGTTGTGTTCTTTTTGTGTTAGTACACGCCCGTGATGGAACCCTTAAGTGCCATGTTTTTCCATAAATAACGTCCAAGGTTAGCAATTTAAGGTTTTATTATAATGCATTAAGTTCACCTTATTGTGAAGTGAAAAGCGCATTAGTTTAGTTGTATTTAATGTAACTATGTTATGTTTTGATGCAGTTTAATGCACAAAACTGAGTGATTTAACACACGCGCCGACGAGTGAGCAGGTAAAATCATAGGATTCAGTCGATATGAGGAAACATATGACAGACCGTAAACGTCCGTAACAGGATACGATGTGTGAGTACCGGGTCGGTAGGAGGATGGTGTGTGTGGGTTTCCGAGTCAACGTCTCTTTGCCAACGGTACATTTGCATACGGATCTGAGAGTTCTAGTTGGGGTTTTCCTTGATTTGTTATCCGTATTTGCTTCTTAAAAACTTGTCTCGCACTTCGGGAATTCCTCGTTCGTATTCCTTCTCAGTATTTCGCTAAAGATTTTTCGTTCGCATCTGTAGGCCTATCCTTAAACTTTTAAATTTATGTATGTCTGTGTTGTTCCTAAACCACCCAATCATCTGGTGACCACTTTCTGGTTCTCTTTTCCGGGTAGGCCTACAAATCTTTTAAATTTTTAAGTCGTTTCGAGAATTTTCAGGTATTATTTTCAAATGACTTCTCTCAAGAATTTGATATAACAGACATTCATCAGCAACAAAAAAAATCATTATCATCTTCACGGATTAAACCAAGGATGGTTTGTTCCGATCGCAAATAGGTAAAGATTAGAGCTGGTCACTCTAGCGCTTCCTCGCGCGTCCCACACCTCTCCATCCCCTCGGCTTATAGTTCCAGAGTTGTTTGGGGATGCGGCAGTCATCCATTCGGCAAAGATGTTCCCACCAATTCAGCCGATACTGGGCGATCCTGTCGAGTATACTCATAATATTCAGTTCCTGCCGTATGTCTGTGTTTCTTCTATGATCATGGAGAGTATACCCTCACCTTGTAGAATTTTAGACGTGTTCCTTTACTTGCTGACTTAAGGGTTCGCCTAATGGTCCCGCACATAAGGTTGAACTGATGTAACTTATTCACAACGTCGTTGCATGCATTATAAGACACTGTAGCCCAGGTATTCAAAATTGCTAACTTGTTCCAGGACAGTACCGTACCATGTATAACAATTTTTGCCCGTACGGGATCAGTTCCACGAAAAGCCATCACCTTGGTCTTACGTGTGAATATCTGCAATCCGGAGTATCTGCAAAACAACTCTTTGGGAAGTGTTTGTATATTTGGTCTAGTAATAGCCACCGCTGTCTGCCTCGTCAATTCACATCCACACTCCCCATCCTTACCACCTCCAATTTCGTAGTTCTAAGGTCTCCACATGTTGCACCATTTACTACAGTTGAAAATAAATACTGTCCTATCTGTTTCTCTCCTTCTACAATCTCCTCGTCTCATTCAATGCATCATCTTCATTCTTTTCTTCCGCTATAATCTGTATACTTTGCATCATCACCAGAGGTCCCTTTTGACTATCGATCTTGTTTCAGAACTACAGAGCTAACGTATTCCAAAAGTACTCTGTACTAAATGTTTCATCACCTTTAACTTAGTCTTCTATAATACACGTGTCCTTACGCTTTCCTTGCTTTATTTTGCTTTAGTAATATTTGTACTCTTTTCCTCCAGTATTATTATTATTTTTATTATTATTCGAAAATATTTATACGATGTGATGTCTGTTCTCTGTTTGTTGTATAACCTACAAAAGAACAGGCTATAGGCCCGTCGTAAATATTTCCGCAACGAAGCAGTTAAAAAGGTATTTATGTAAAGTGTGGATTGTGGATTCTTCCTAAAGAGTAATTACACCGAAAGCTGAACGCGATATCCGCTCACTGGCACGTTTACAGAACATCTCGAAATATATTAAAACTAATGGTAATGGGAACGCAACAGAACTCTCATTGATGATATTATCTGTAAAACCGTAGACGTTCTGTAAAGTTGGTATGACAGAACCTCTTGTTGTCTTCGGTAATTACAATTTGATTACAAGGTCTAAAGCTATACCGGAAACTACAGACACTTCAATAATTACGATAAACATTAAAACGCCAAACATTGTTTTGCTACAAAATCTAAAACGATGGCATTTCAGGGCAGGTATCCTATAAGAACTAAGATAGTCGTGAATAATCAGATTTTGGATCAGGTTAGTCATTTTAATTACCTGGATTGTAATAGCTCATATGGAACTGATATTGATTAGGATAGTAAGATAACAAAATTTAGACTCATCTGTGGAACGATTCATAGGTACCTGAAAAATAAAACACGGAAGGATACCCGAATGAAATTTTATAAAACTGTGGCTGTCCCCACATTCCTGTATGCTAGTGAGACATGGACTTTTGTGTAAATGGACGTCCAGAGGATCCAGACAGCCGAAATGAAATTTCTGAGAGGGACGCAAGGTAGTTCTCTCTTGGATCGGAGAAGGAACGAGGGTATTAGACGAGATTTAAACATTGTATCATTGCACCAGAAGATTGAAGACCACAGAAGGAGATGGTGTGGACATTTGAATCGCATGCCTGATATCCGTCTACCCGTGGCTGCCTTGGATTATCACCCTACTGGGAAGAGAGATCTCGGTAGACCGAGGAGGAGATGGGTTCCGGATCAGGCGGTGGTGGTGATGATGATGATGATAATTAAAACTTTACTTGTTTGTAGTTAATGTGCTTTATATACAATAATAATTTTTGCGAGGAGAGGGAAATGCCTCCTACTGTCACACGTTTTTCCAGTGCGTGGAGCATGCACCCACTAAAACCGTACCTAGCAAGAAACACCACGGTACTAAGTTTTCACAGTACTGAAGGGAACGTTGCGTCCTTTTGTTGAAGGTCGTGGTGTTGCTACTTCCCTCCCTGTTGAGGCTTTACATTTCTTGGGATGCGTTACTATTGTAGTGCTTTAGCGGTCTCAATTTGTTTTCTTTCCGAAACAATAGGACTTTCCCGATGTAACGTATCATTTCAGTCCAGTTTCCCTGCTTACGTAGAATCTTTTCGACAATTTTTTTTTAGAGTAACGGGTCCTACTGTGCTCTCTGGGTGTTGTCTTTCGTCCGTCCATTTGATATTACAAAGAATGTGTAGTAAGCGTCTTCCTTCTCGTGTCCACAGTGTAGGCAGTTTGGTCTATCAGCCCCGTACCAGTAGTGAAACAAATCTGAAATTGTCCGTCATCTGTAAGAAACTAGGTTAAATAAAGTTCAGTCTCTCCGTGTTTTCTATTTATCCAGCAGATTTCCATTCTCGCACTGCTTTTGGTTCCCTGTGACTATTGTTCTTGGTCTTTCTGGCTCGCTATCATTCCTATTGTTATTTTGTACTACTTTGCCTGTAATATTCTTCCTATCTGCTATATATTTCTTTCCTCTGCAAGCAGGTCAGTGGGTATCGTGGCCGCAATTACAATATCTCAGCATGTGATAACAATGCACTAGGCGCATGCAACACTCAGTGCGCCTCTTCTTTGGTCTGAAGTCGTACGATGCCTGTATTTTTGGTTTTTGAGCGAGTCAGCCCATAATAATAATAATAATGGTTCACCTTTTGTACCAGTGAAGTAGCTTAGGGCATGGTAAGATGCGGTACAGGAGTCATATACGGCATACAGGAAAGGTAGTGTGGCCGTCATTACACTCAACTCCCCATAGTTACCCAGGAACTCATTTACTTATTGTATATTAAACTAAATAAATAATAGTTTTCGGGGGGGGGGGAGATGATATTGACGCAGTGGTTAGTGTTTCGGCTTGCTACACCACGTGGCTTGTTTTCGAGTCCTGCCGTAGGCGAAAAAATAATCTGTCTTTTAGGCAGTCGCTCTTCCTTCCGAACGAGTCGGGAAACTGACGTATAATACCTCGTCGGCGTTTTAATACTACTTTCCCGGCGATAAACTCTACGTCTCATATACGCGTACATGTTAGAGAATCTGTGAACGCAGCCTAGATGCAGATTGGAAGCTTACACTCGATTCGAATATGACACTCAGAAAATTTTAATTTTTCATACTTTTTGGTGTAACTTGACTGGTGTTACCTGGTAGCCTCAGGAGAGAAGACCAAAAGACGGGAAAAGACTTCATATGTTGCAAAGCGATGGAAAATCCCAGGAATGTTATTGTCAATAGTAAAATAAAATTAAATGTGTCAAATGAGAAGAAATCGTATAATATGATAACAAACTCATTGACTAGTGATATATTGTAACATTATTATCGTTGACGATGAGCCACCCTGTTGAGTAGCACAAATATTTGTAACGTTACAAGTTTTCAACGGGTGTAATCGTAATAATAACAACAACGTAAAATTGTTTAAAATAATTAAAACATTTATTAATTAAAATTTCAAAATAAATTTCGAATTAAAACTTCATTATTATTGCATGTGTATGGGTAGTCGTAGTACCCATACTTGTTGATTACATACACGTAATATCGCATATTCTATACAAACATAAAATACTCTTATAATTATAAATACATTTGATTATTATATAATATGGCTCTCGACTTGCTCAGTATATTATGAGTAATTTATTATATTCTGAAATCTTTCTTTTTAAAAATAAATCTTATTGTTATTGCACATGCATTTGTCATTTATATTAATTATTTTAGCAACTTTCTATTCTTTCAAAATTACATTTAAATAGTTTCAATAAATTATTAATCCAAGAATTATGCTTTCATAATTCAACAATTTAAATTTAAATATTTTCAGTAAATTATAAATTCAAAAATTATGCTTTCAGAATTACCATACAATTTAAATTTAATATTTTCAATAAATTATTAATTCAAAAATTATGCTATAATTACTATACAAGAACATTTACATTTACAAGTTATAAATTACACTTTTAGAAATTACTGTCTTTCTTTTTACAATGTTTATTCGTCTTTGATCAAGTCTTTTGTTATGAGGAAACATGGCTTTCTTTCACCTTAATTGTAGCGGTTCCTCAGCGTACCCTCTCCTGGTCCTGAGTCCTTTGTTGGTGAATCCTGCGTAGTCGTGAAGTCCTGGATCCTTTCCTCGTCCTCCGGGTCCTCTCGGAAATCCGATGACTCGTCCTCTACGTCTGGAATTTATGCCATGTAGTGTGCTACTCCATCGTCCTCCGTAATAGTCTCTGGCTGCAGCGGTGGTGTCACGAAAGTGATGATGTTGTCGAGCATCGCCTCCGGCTGCCGCTGTAGTCGAAAAAGAGTTGTTGTTGGGCAGAGCCTCCGGCTGCCACTGTGGTCTGACAAGAAAGAGTTGAAGTCGCCGGCCATAGCCTCCGGCTGCCTCTGTAGTTGCACGAGAAAAAGAACAAGGCTGATGTGCCTCGCGTATTTATAGTATAGGGCGCAAAATTCATGTTTCGACAATTCTCTGCAGGAATAGGTTTGTCGTGGCGTCCTTTTACAAACACGATTATTCACTTTTGCAAATTACCCTATATTCCTCTGTTCGGTAATTTTTATGTGTACAACTAGTTTAAACCGTTTCTCGTTATCTTAATTATTATGGGTTTTATTTATATTTATTTTCACTGTATTCGCACTTTTTATTATTTTCGGCACCATCTTTTCATACACACGTGCGTCTTTATATTATTATACACACTGTGGCGTATTTGGTTTTGTGATATTTCATATACACTAATCACCATTTAAATAATTCATATATTTATTAGTGTTTATTTAGGGGTGATGCTTTACAGGAATCAACAGGCCTCACTCACACACGTAAGATACACGTGTACTCACAGAGACAGCTGTGTGGCGTGACCCACCTGTTCAAGCATGCAGTTTTGTTGTCCCCTTTTACAGCTTTCAATCTGAATTATTATTACTAACAATATGGATTATTTATTTAAATTATATTAATTATCTTAACTAATTGTGCAATGCACAGTACCCTATACATTTGTACTGTTGCAACTGTGGTCTGCAACATATATATATATGGACTGTGGTCTCTCTCTCTCTCTCTCTCTCTCTCTCTCTCTCTCTCTCTCTCTCTCTCTCTCTCTCTCTCTCTCTCTCTCTCTCTCTCTCTCTCTCTCTCTCTCGCTCTACACACACACACAAACACACACACACACACACACACACACACACACACACACACACACACACACTGTATATAGTATCTTGAGTAGTCAGGACATGTAACAGTGAACGGATAATAAAACTTGTTTCGACCTTGGTCTGACATTGACTAACATGATTAATGCTGTATAACTAACGGTTCGTAAGTGTACAAGTAGCAAACAGTGAGCGTGTTAAAATTTTATGACCAGAATGTCTTTTGAAATTCTCTTTGATGTTTTTGACATTTACCTTCGTATCTTGGTAGTTGTCCTGGACTGACGCTCGTACTCCATTGTTGAACTGTTTTGCGTTACGATTTTTTCAAATTGTTATCTTTCCCGATATGACCAACGACAGTGGGATTTTAATTAACGTGCTGTATTGTTAATTTTTAAAAAATTAAGTTCCGTAATTTTCTTTTGAAAAAAAAAGAGGTAGGGCCTATTTTATTTAAGGACTGCGCGAGGCCATGTAGATGTACAAATTATGTTTTCTTTTGTACTGAACAAGCTCATAATTTCGTTAACAGTTCGATCGATGTCACTACGTGTACTCTGGCACCCAGTCATTAAATGTATAAAAAAACGACGTATACTGGAACCATGGTTACGCCCGCTTAACGCCGTTAATCATGCAAATTTTACACTTGATCATAAAAAAGTTAATATTTAATAAAAAATATTTATGTAAGAAATCCAGAAATTTTAAGTAAGATTGGTATGGCAAGTTAGCCATTTGTTGATTTACAGACAAAAAAATTATATATATACAAAAAGCGATAGGATGGGAAAGTACGAGGTGGAGCTAACTGTGCAAAATTTTACATGATCCGAAATCTGTACAAAATTCATAATATATGAAAGTACTGTATACCAAAACCAGTTTTGTGAGTTTTGCAAAAATCCTTATGTTGTATAGATTTTTAAAACCATAGTTCACCATACCTAATCTTTTTCGTTTGCCCTAATGGCACCATAGTAAAAAAGAATTTTAGCATCGAAAATGTTTTCTAACGTTCAAAATATTTCGTTTTTGGATAAGTTAATGCAGCGGTTTCCAACTTAAAACCCTTAAAACTTAAGGGCCACAGCTAAACTGAGATGCCTTTCGGCAGGCCCTGTTACAAACGATAAATTTTCGACACCACAAGTAACGTAAAAGTAAAGAAGACTGTATTTATTTGTGAATAAATGAAAACAGGTGAAATGAAT
This sequence comes from Magicicada septendecula, assembly GCA_034769895.1. NCBI lineage: Eukaryota > Metazoa > Arthropoda > Insecta > Hemiptera > Cicadidae > Magicicada > Magicicada septendecula. The sequence goes on along the minus strand of CM068370.1, from coordinate 241,939,778 downwards.
AAACGTAATTTGTACATTTATCGTAGACCTACGAGATATGTATAACGTTACAGCCTTTATTTTGTTAGTATAATAATGAAGATATAGCCCACTAAAGATATTAAACATTGTAACTTATATTTACATTAAAGCTTCAATGCGAAAACTGAGGTTGATCTGCTAAAAGTAGGACCTGGAAGACCATTCTCATTTAAAATAAAATTTTATTATACATTTGCTAGTTAAAGTAATTAATTGCTTTTCCGAGATAAAGACGCAGGGCGGCCATTTGGAAGTCACCGACTTAATGTATCCAGCAAGGTAGTTTTTACATAATATAACGCTGTATTACAACACCAGACCGTGCAATTTTTTCACGACCACAACGGCCACACCTTGTGTAGGCCTAAAAAAGGTTATTTTTTTAACTTCGTAGGTGCCAAGGACGTGGTAGTGACATCGAAGTATTATCTGATTTCTTACGTTCATCCTGACCTCTTCCGTAGTGCCAGTAACTATTAATGGCGAGTGAAGACTGTTTCATAAGCGCGGTGTCATAGTTGGCTCCAAACTATTCGTAGCACCGTTATTCAATAATAGTTGGTTATTTCGTCGAATGCGGATCGCTCGAAGCGACATCACATCAGTACGGCGAGAACGTTCTATATAGCTGTTCGCATACCTGTTGTGTACTAACGAACACCTGTGTAAATCTCACACTATGATTTTGTCACCAATAATTGTTGTTGTTGTGTATGGCGTCACTTGATAACTGCATGCCATTCATAACGACAGCCACACGCGACCTTGGAACACGTCTGCCTGGGTCCGCAGTAATATTTTGTGGTCACTCCAACGAAATTGGACTTCTTATTTTAATCGTGTATACGTACAGGCGAAAAAACGTTCAGCTGTGCTATATATTTGTAGTCGTCGTCTTCTTTTTTCTGTTCTTGTTTTTCTTGTTCTTGTTCTTGTTCTTCGTCCTTCTTTTCTACTTTATCTTCTACGGTCAAACATGAGTCCTGGCTTCCAATCTTCTCCAATGCTCCAATGGCAATAGGTAGCTGTTGCCGTCTCAGCGTAACCCCACAAATCCATTCTTCTGAGATCTTCCAGCACAACAGCCGACCACCTTATCCTAGGTCTACCCCTTTTTCTGCGTTGATACACCTGTGCCGTCAGGATTTTCTTTGGCGTAAGCTGGTCGTCCATTCGTTCCAGATGACCTAGCCATTGTATTCGTTGAGCCTTTACGAATCTTACGATGTTCTCGTGCTTTAATTTGTAGCAGCTTATTATTCCGTCATAAATCGTTAATTTTTTACCCTAAGCTTCACTTAATTCTGTCCATCTACTCAGTTTTTGTGCAGTGTGGATCAAATTTTTACCATTATTTTTATATCAGTGTGCTATTTTGTTGGAGAGCAACTAGTGTTTCAGCACCTATATTGGTAATACACATTGATTATATATATTATAACGAGAAAAGGTGTATGGGGTGTTTTTAAAATAATAATAACATTTCTTATATCATATCGACTTTGTAAAAATCATTCAAAATTTTATTATATAAAATTTTCAAAAATTACGAATTAAAATTTCGTCATTATTATTCGCTTAATATTGTTCTTTTGTGTGTGCTTATCATACAATTATTGTCACTATACAAATAACATTACACAAATATTCTTAAATATAATACACAAGATATAAATTGACATGGATAAATAGAAATTTTTATAATATATACTGTGCTCTCGAATTGCTCAGATTATATTTCTTTTTAAATTCCATATTTTTTTTTATATTATTACTACTTTGATGAAGAAAGTTGTGTTAGTGGTTGAAATCACAAGCAGAATGATCACTGTTGCACACCACTATATAAAAATTATCCCGATTAGCGCTTTCAAGCTTCACAGCTCATCGTCAGATCGGAATTGAAACAAATCACCTGAAAACAAACCCTTCACCCCATCTCACCCCACCCTGCTCACACACAACAAGCTATAATTCAAATGTCCCTTCCCCACCCCCTGAGCCCTGTCCCTCCATCTGGACAGTTACATATTTTTCTAGCAAATTCCTTGTGTTCAGTGGTGTGTGTGTGTGTGTGTGTGTGTGTGTGTGTGTGTGTGTGTGTGTGTGTGTGTGTGTGTGTGTGTGTGTGTGCATTCCTTTTAAACCTACCCGTCTTTCTCTCCACACACATGGGTCAGTCACACACCCTTATTTTCAAACATCCAATTAGTTCTATGTAATTTAATTCTTAATCTTATCTATCTGTCCTCTGTCATTTACTTCTTAATTATGTTATAAAATATTTCTTCATTATCAAATTTAATTTTAGTATTAATTAAATTGTGTAACCCTTTTTCTCTTTCTTTCAATATTTCTAACTCCTCCCTAAGCTTCCTTTCAACTGTGTTATTTACTACTTTTACAATTTCGTAGTCTTCCAAAGGATTAACAAACTTATGGTCGTCTTCTATGAAATGTCTATAACGAATTGGTTGTTCTATTACCTTCTCCACGTTTGTGGTCAGACAACCTGCATACGAATTTTCGTCCTGTTTCACCTAGGTACACTTTGTTGCAGTCTCTACATTTTAATTTATAAATTCCGCTTTTCTGTAATATTGGGATTTTTTCTATATTTTTATTCCTTATCTTATCAAATACCGTTTCACATTTTTTAATAGCTATATCTACTCTATATTTATTAAAACATTTTATAATTTTTTTAGTATGTGAACCTATGTATGTCAATGACCCTGCATAATTCTTTTGTTCTGGTTCTATTTTAGCTTTTTGTATGTTAACCCTTTTCATAACTTTATCCACTATGTTGGTGTTATAATTATTATTCCTTACAATTCTCTTTATCGTTTTTAACTCCCTATCTTTTGATTCGGTCTCTTTTAAACACTTCTGAGCTCTATAACAAAATGAATTGATTGCCGCCATTTTATATCTATAAAGGTGGTAAGACTCTTTTGGTATAATTATATCAGAATACGATTCTTTCCTAAATATCCCAAACTGTAGTTTCTCATTATCTTTAATTTCTATGTTTAAATCTAAGTAATTTATTTTCTTACCTCCTATCTCTTCTTTAAATTGTAAGTTTTTATCCTTATTATTTACCTCATTTATAAACTCATGCACTTCTTCTATGCTTCCTTCCCAAATTACTAATACATCGTCAACGTATCTAGTCCATAATTTTATATTGTCTTTATACTGAGTGGAACTTATTAATTGCTTTTCAAAATCATTCATGTATATTTCTGCAAGAATAGGAGATAATGAAGACCCCATAGGTAAACCTTTTTTCTGTATATAAAACTTGTTATTAAACCTAAAATAGTTCTGATTTACACATTCTTTAATTACTTTAATCAACTGCTTTTTATACCTGTATTCTCCCATATTCACAAGGAATTTGCTAGAAAAATATGTAACTGTTCAGATGGAGGGACAGGGTTCAGGGGGTGGGGAAGGGACATTTGAATTATAGCTTGTTGTGTGTGAGCAGGGTGGGGTGAAATGGGGTGAAGGGTTTGTTTTCAGGTGATTTGTTTCAATTCCGATCTGACGATGAGCTGTGAAGCTTGAAAGCGCTAATCGGGATAATTTTTGTATAGTGGTGTGCAACAGTGATCATTCTGCTTATTACTACTTTGCTTTGTGTGCCTGAGATGGGGTGAAGGGTTTGTTTTCAGGTGATTTGTTTCAATTCCAATCTGACTATGAGCTGTGAAGCTTGAAAGCGCTAATCGGGATAATTTTTATATAGTGGTGTGCAACAGTGATCACTCTGCTTATTACTACTTTGCTTTGTGTGCCTACATATGAATATCGTATTCATGAAATGTCAGTCAAATTTAGAATTACTTAAACATTTATGCTACGTTATAATTTCAAAAATAATTTCGTAAATGTTAAATATCATTATAAATTACTACAATTTAACCAAATGGATTTTACAATTATTATTTACACTATTAAAGTTTATCATTGTCTCTTTACTCTTTTCTTTTTAATGTCTTTTATGACTCGTTGGTTGACGAGTAAAAATGGTTTTATGTCACCTTATTTTTGTGCGGTGATACTCGGTGATTCCTCGTCATGATCCTGAGTCCTGAGTCCTGTGTCCTGTGTCGATCCTCCGTTGTCGTCTGATCCTCCTGGAGTCCGTCGTCCGGTCCTCCTGGTCCACTCAGCATTCAGATGACTCGTACGATACTGCTGGGATATCGACCTTGGATGCTCCACCGTCAGGCATAGCCTTTGGCTGCAGATGTGTTCTAGTGATGAGGGGTCGAGGCTGTGCTCCTCGCGTATTTACACTGTCGGGCGCAAAAATCATGTTTCAATCATTCTGTGCACTATTTATATTATTGTAGTTTGTCGAGCGTCCCTTTACAGATTCGTTTATTTTTCGTATTTATTTTAATTTTATTCGCAACATGCGAAGTCTTTTGTTTATTACTCGATGTTCATATGATAGGTAGTAATTTTTTTTATGTATAATTGTATGTTAACAGTTTTTCTATACTTTAATTGTTCTTGGTTCTATTCACTTTTATTTACACTGCATTAATATGTATTATTTGTTTTGCACTAGATTTTGCACATGTGCGCGTCTTTATATTATTAATAACGTGGCGTAATTTGTTTTGTCATATCTTACGCACACTTACCAAAATTTAAATAAATTACTTATTTAATTCACATTTATTCAGGGGTGACGCTATGCCGGATTCAACTGGCTCACACACACACACACACACACACACACACACACTTACATTACAGTGTACACAGTCTCAGCTTGAGTGTGGCGTGATCTGCGTGTACCGTCCTGCGATTCGGTGTTCCCCTTCGCTGGTTACTTACAGCTTTCAATACGCATTTTTTTTAAATATTGACAATGTTAATTATTTATTCTAATTTAACAGTTTTTTTTAACTAACTGCGACAATGCACAGTAACGTACGCAGACGTACTGTTGCATTATACTCTTCTGTTTTGGCAAATATGGATGTCTCCTGTATAGTCATGATTCTTCTGCTTATGTCGACCGTCATAGTTAGGCGTAAGCCTTCTCTTTCGATGTTTGAAGCCTGTTCTATGATGTGCCATATGATAGTCATTCATGTAGCCTAGATCCAACGTCGTCTGGTCCGCCCTCAGCTGGCGTCTTCGTTTTCATCGTTTGTGTCTTCATGGACTCCATTGCAACCTTCGTTACCTTCAGCCATCTTCTCACCTGGTGATGCAACTTTATTCAACATTATGCTTGTTCTCTTCCATATTTATTCTCGGGTCAACTTTTTCTTTTTTCTGGTTGACCTCATTATCACTGTTTCCGTCTCGGCTGGATTTCTCTAAATAATACTATACCATCTGAAAAATTCGATTTAAAATATAAGTCCATTTTCATCTTACTTTAAGTCCTTGATTTCTCCATTCGGTCATATGAGCACATCCTCCAACAGTTCTGAGAATCTTTGTGGTGGTGGCTCCCCCCTTGCTGTATTCCAGTTTTTAAAATGTTATTATCAAGCTCGATAACCAGTGCAGCTTGGCTTCAGGTTTATGTCAGTCAAAATCTCATATGTAGTGTGTGTGTGTCTGTGTGTGTTATTTGTATTTGTACTGTGGGATGCGCATGCACACACACAGAAGAGACAAAGGAAGACGGAGAGCAGTGTGTATTCGCTATAATGAGACGTCTCTGCTAGCTTTCACTGGCATTTATTTCTGTGTTAATATCTTGTCGTGTTTCTCGCTTCCTGCGTTTATCAAATCAGTTAGTGATAGATTGCGTTTCCGTCTTCCCGGGTTTATCAAATCAGTCATAGATAGACAGTATTTTCCCTTTCGTTAAACAACGTATTTTTTATTTTTGTTATTTCAGTTTACTGGATCGTCACGTCATATGCGATAAAAACTTGGGGCGTAGATTTGTAACTGAATAAATTAGCGCGACGACACTTCGTAAAACTGCACATCTTAAAACCCAAAAGTGAAATTATACAGGGTTGTGGTATTGGCGTCATAACTTGGCAGAGTTTATAAACTTGTGTAAATAGTTGCGTAACAAGAGCTGTCAGTAGAAATATTGGCTGTATACATCAGTAAAAGACATGACCATACATGCATGTCCACAAGAACCAGAAAATAACTAACTGTATTATTGAGTGGAGGGATCATCTCGTGTATATAGAGTGCCGTAAGTTTGGAATGTGATGAAAGAAGAAAGGCGTTTGGTTAGAACACATGTTTCAAACAATTTAGCTGTGTGAAAACTAAGATAAATGGAAATAAATAGAAGAGATAAAAGGTATAACAATGTGACTTATATTGCATAATACGTCGTCGTAAACAGATGTTACGTATATATGGAATACATTTTGAGTAAATGGAATCAATTTTTAGGCTCCCCTACTTTTGACAGGTCAAAAAACTTAAATTATACACATACCTGTATGTGAAGCTGAAATACAGCACTTGTGTGTTCTGTTGTTAAACACAGAAGTAAATGTTTACTTTCTATATTCAGTAGATTCAAAAGTTTTACAGTCTGTACTAAAATATATTCACTTTTTACTTCCATGTTCCATATGAGATGGAAGTATGGTGATGGCAAAAAAAATCGTGTTCGAGATAATTGCAGATTCTGATTGTACTATCCTCAAAACATGAAAAAAGTCATTTTTCGAAGTGAGTGAGTGAGTGAGTGTGTGTGTGTGTGTGTGTGTGTGTGTGTGTGTGTGTGTGTGTGTGTGTGTGTGTGTGTGTGTGTGTGTGTGTGTGTGTGTGTGTGTGTGTGTGTGTGTGTGTGTGTGTGTGTGTGTGTGTGTGTGTGTGTGTCTTCTGTGTATGTGTGTTCTGTCTGTAGATTTTTTTCTATGGCAAACGATAACAGCCGCAAATTCAAACAGAATCAAATAATTTTTAGCATACAGCCCTCAATTGTAGAGTACTCAAGACCCATTGTTTTTGGTGAAGATCGGTTAAGGGTAAGGGGTAGTTTACCTGCAACTTTTTTTTATCAAGGGTAAATTTTCTATGACGAACGATAACTGTCGTAAATTCAAAGAGAATCAAATAATTTTTTGCATACGTTCCTGAATTGTAAAGAACTGAAGGTCTATTGATTTTTGTGAAGATCGGTTAAGAGAAAGGGGTAGTTTACCTGCCACCTTTAATGTTTTAACAAGAGTAATTGTTTCTATGACGAACGATAACTGCCGCACATTCAAACAGAATCAAATAATGTTTTGCATGCGTCCCTGAATTGTAGAGGACTCAAGACCTATTGATTTTGGTGAAGATGAGTTAAGAGAAAGGGGTAGTTTACCTGCAACGTTTTATGTGATAACAAGGTTAATTTTTTCTATGACGAATGATAACTGCCGTAAATTCAAACACAATCAAATAAGTTTTTGCATACGTCCCTAAATTGTAGAGAACTCAAGGCCTGTTGATTTTGGTGAAGATCGGTTAAGGGAAAGGGGTAGTTTACCTGCAACATTTTATGTTGTAACAAGAGAAATTTTTTCATGACGAACGATAACTGTCGTAAATTCAAACAGAATCAAATAATTTTTTACATATGTGCCTGAATTTTAGAAGACTCAAGGCCTATTGATTTTGGTGAAGATCGGTTATTGGGAAAGGGCAGTTTACCTGAAACATTTTTTGTTGTAACAAGAATAAAGTACTTAATTTTGATAAATAAAGTATCCTGATAAGAAGATCTTAATAATCCACTGTAGAAACGTAGATGAAATATCTATAAATGAAGAGGCTAGTTGAACGGGGTGGGGGTAATTGTCTATAAATGAAAATTATAGTTGAAGGTGGAGGGGATAATTTTTATATGTGTACTACGTTATCGACAACAAAGTAGTTGTTTGTTGTTAAAATTCCTTCCCGGGCTGTTTGGCCGTAGTCTAATGTTTTCTGCGAAACCAGACGTTTCGGCAGTGCCGTCGACTGCCATCATCAGTGAAAATCGAGTGCGATAACGTGTGGTGGTATACGTTAGTGACCACAGTACTGTGGTTAAGGCTGAAGCAATAAGTGGAAAGAAGTAGTTTCTATGGAAACATTTCATTTCGTAAATGATTTTAAATATAAATCGTAGAACATGGAAGTCATGTATGGTTCTCCATACCGATATTTTCTTTTACCAGCAGTACAGCGCAGTAGGTTTTGGTTTATCTCGCAAAATATTCAGTTTTTGTGGTCTTTTAGCTGCCTTACTCCTCATACTCATACCCACTGGACTTTAAAAACATCATCCATCCATCATTTTCTTCGCTTGCTCTTGTTCACAAAAGAATCATTTGGGCCGGTTACCGGAGTCTTTTGCTTTTCTGGGCTTCAGGAATTAGGCAATTTCTCGTCTTTAACGCAACAGTTTTCTCTGTGTATCTACACCTTCCCCTCGTTTTATGATTTTTAGCAACTTTGTATAAACATTCTGATTCCTCGGTACGCTTTACATATTGTTTTTGTTAAAGATAAGACATTTAGTAATACTCGTGTACCTCAATGGACACAACAGGATAGATCAAAAGGTTGTTTTACAATGAGTTGAGCTTGTAGCAGATTTTCTTTGAACCAATCAGTACGCTGTCAGCCGGAGTCAACAACTAAATTCTGTCCATCCGTAGGATCAAACTGCAAAAAAATCCACCCAACTGTCAAAAAGTTACATATAATGTTTTCAATATTTCCTGTGATATGCATGCTTGCGTTCACACACACACACACACACACAATTCGAAAAACGTATGTAACAACATGGCTTACGAATTTTCCGACAACTCGAAAGCAGAGTTTTGTCTCTGTAGTAATAGTTGTGTGAAATCCATAGTCAGTGATTCCATTGACTGCGGAATATGCAGCTAAATCGTGCTTGAATTTCAATTCGGAGGCGCAAGAAAAATTGAATTTTTTTAAGATTATATTTCCTTCAAACAAGTAGTGCGCGTCTAGTAGATGAAGATGAGTAATGTGAGAAAATTGATCACACAGGCTCAATGAATTGAATGTGTAAGATGACCCGCAGTGTCTTCTTCCTAGTTGAGTTGTATAAATTTGTTTGATTGTAAGGTCGACCTCTGCTCAGTTTGGCCACTTGGCAGTTGCGGTCATTAACGTCACTTAACTCTTACTGAATGTAAGAGTGTGGTGTTGTGGCACGCGAACATTAACACTGGCTTAACTCTGAACACGTGTCCACTGGGGGACAGTTGTTTGAGTTCGTCCTCGTCACTGCCATGACAAATGTGGCGGGTCCTCTCACTAAGCTTGTTTCAGGCGCTGGTAGCTGTTTTTCAAATAGCCGAAAATTGTAACTGAGTTTCCAGTAAGGTCGTGTATAAAGATTTCTTACTTGGGGTGGTTAAACAAGTAATAAATTAATAATTAAAAAAATCACTTACTGCCAAAATGTTTCAATTTCCCGGGCGCCACCTCATATGTACAAGGATGTGGATATAAAGGATTCATTTGCCAAACACACAACAATAATATTATGTCTAATGCTTATTTAATTAATTAAGTTGTAGCAAATTACAAATATAACACTCTGTATGGATATTTCCTTAAGGGGGTTCGGTAGGTGATTTTCTTAAAAAAAATCTTTTTTTTTTTATTACATTTTCGTATTCTGCCACTTTTTAGGATTAATTTAAGACCTCCCTCATTAATGTCTGACAAGTACAACAAATGTTATGTCACTTTATGTAGAGGAGTGTCAGGGATTTTCATTGAGATTTCAGTGCACAGCGCGAGTACAAGATCATTTTCACTCCATAGCGAACATACTATCTCTCTAGCATTCGTATTTTTACTCAAGTATACTGTATGTGTGTAGTATGTAATAGTAAGTTTTATTGTTGTAGTCTTTGTTCAGTTGGCTAACCTGATGTTTTAAAACAGCTGTAGTGTTAGTTCTGCTTTTAGGTTATGTTGTCTATCAGCTAAGATTTGTGTTGTGAGTATTATCGTGAATAGTGGTTGTTTTTTACAGTTGTAATTTATATTCTACCGAAATGACTAGGTCTAAAAGGGTTTTTAAGAAAAGGAGAAATGTTGGAATACCAAAATATAGTCCTACCGCTACTGGGAATGACCAAACAACTGCTGCAATTGTAGGCCTATATGTGGATGGCATGCCAAATGTAAGTCCATCACAAAGCAAGATTGGAGATAGGGAAAGTTATAGTGAGTTCGATGCAAAGAATGTGTATGATTTAGTAGACATAGAGTCATTCTTGAATATATTATTGACAATTTGTGCCTGTAAGTCATGTGGTGAGGAACTAGCCTACAGCACAAATAGGTTATGCGGGTTAGCAACGAGCTGCAAATTGCACTGCACACAATGTGACTTAGAAGTTAGTTATACTAATTCTGAACAAATAAAGGGAACTAATTTGTATGAAATAAACAGTAGGTTAGTATATGCTTTACGAACTATTGGGAAAGGACAAACATCAGGTACAATAATGTGTGCTGTTCTCAATCTTCCAAAACCTCCAACAAAATTCACACGTTATAATGAAGTTCTAGGTAAAGCAACTAAGACGGTTTGCACTAATGCAATGAAGGAAGCTATAGAGAAGGCTGTCCAGGAAAATGATGGAAGTAGAGAATTGAGTGTAGCAGTGGATGGCACCTGGCAAAAAAGGGGTCACACTTCGAATAATGGAGTCGTGACAGTAACAAGCGTCGATACCGGCTGTGTTCTAGATGTGGCTATTATTAGTAAGTTCTGTACTTGTAAAGACAAGCTAGAGGGTGTACATGAACAAAAATGTAAAACAAATTTCATAGGACCTAGTGGTGCAATGGAAGCGCATGGTGCACTAGAAATTTTTAGGAGGTCTGAGCCTGATTTTGGCATTAGGTACAAATACTATTTAGGAGACGGTGATTCAAGCGCATTTAGTTGTGTTGTAAAGAGTCGGCCATATGGAGACCAATATACTATTGAAAAAATGGAGTGCTGTGGGCATGTGCAAAAGCGCATGGGTACTCGCCTTAGAAAACTAAAACTAAAATTAGGAAAAACAGTTCTTTCCGATGGAAAAACTATTGGTGGAAGAAATCGACTAACCGACGAACGCATCTTGGCTGTCCAGAAATATTATGGCTTGGCGATCAGGAGAAACTCTGGACAGTTGGATAATATGAAGCGAGCAGTTTGGGCGGAATATTTTCATTTATTATCCACCAACGAAAACCCGCAACATGGACTTTGTGAAAAAGGCGAAGAGAGTTGGTGCAAATACCAGCGAGCCATTGTTAAAAAGGAGAAATACGATCACCTTGAACACATGCATATACCGGAAGTGATTATGAGTAAAATTAAGCCTATTTTCCAGGATTTAGCAGACCCAAATTTGTTGAAAAAATGCCTACATGGAAAATCCCAAAATCCAAACGAATCGATAAACGCGGTAATTTGGTCGCGATTACCAAAAACTGTATTCGTAGGACTGCAAACCATGGAGTTTGGGGTTTATGATGCCATTTTAAATTTTAATAAAGGAAATGTAACAAGGTGTCTAGTGTTAAAGGAACTTGGGATGACTGTCAGCAAAAACACAGCCTCAGTTATGAGTCAACTGGACAAAATACGTGTGCAGAGGGGCGAGCGAATGCTTTCCAAGCTCCTGAAAAAAGCAAGACAACGCCGTGAAAGTGCTAAAAGGAAGTTAGAAGAAGCTTTTCTTGAAGATGAGAACCCAGACAACCCATCCTATGGTGGTGGAATGTACTGAACTCATTTTATCATGTAAGGAATAGCATAATAAATCTTTATTTGCGTTTTCCCGAAAACTGTGTTTTTTTGTATAAATGACCCGTTTTCTCAGAAACTACAAAAGATACAGCCATAAAACGTTTACCACATACTCTTGTAGTACATCTACAAACATTAACATAAGCGTTTTGAGTTGTATGTCTTAGTTTTGTTTTTATCGCCAAAAACATAAACTTTTTTCACGTTTTTATTCATACAATATTATAAAAATCATAAAACCGTAGCAGAGCATAGAAAAAAAAAATCCCTGTGTTAAAGTTCTAAGAAATAGTCATAGAAAAGCCATGAAAATTTTAAACTGGATATCTTCAGTAGTTTCCGAAAAAACGGGTCATCAATGTGGCAAATTTAACATGGGTAATATAGGGCCTACCGAACCCCCTTAAGTAGAATCACTTCTCTTATCTTAACAACGAGTATCTCTGAAATCGCGATTAATTAACACTTATAATTGTAAATTATAATCTACAATTGTATTTGGCAAATTTAGATTACTGTTTAGATATGATTTTTAAGAATTTACTAATTGACGTTTTATTTCGCTTCAGTCGAATGCAGAACACTGAGAGGCAGTTCTCAAGGTTAATTAATTATTAGTGTGAGTTCTTTGACTTGAATGAATTGAGTTTATTGACTTAACTCTAAAGTACCATTAGTTTGAGAGCGTTGATTATTCGTAGTTCATACTCTCGGTGACATCATGTGGTCCTCTGTGTTTAGTAGTTGCTGGTCTCCGTAGTCGTTGTAGATTACGTATCCCTTCGCGGTCACTGCACCTCACGATCACTGTTTAATTATTGAAGAATTCTCGAACTGTTCACTTTTCACGGCACTCGTATTGTGTTGAATATGAGTGTCCTTAATTGATGTTGGTAAAGTTCATGTATAATGTTTTTTAAAGCAGTTTTTAGATTGCTGATTTTATGTCTAATGTCTCTGTTGTAAAATATGCACTGAGTCTCTCTGTTGATGTTTTCTGTATTATATAAAAGCTGCTGTAATGTTTATAGTTTCTTGTGAATTATTTGTAATTGTAGAATGTCTGTTAATTGAATTTGTCTTCACTTAGTATTGTACTGTGTATCCGTATTCTCCGACACTTTGTTTAAATTACGGTGAAGTTAATTAATTGTAAAGTCTGTTTTACATGTTGACTTCGCGTGATATTACTTTATACTAATAGTCTGTCGAACGCGATTAACTGTTCAACTCTCTTGCTATGAGTTTAGAATTTAGTGAGAATTATAACAACGAGTTTCGTACGATTTGTCGTATTCACTTCATTGTTCACTTTGAGAAATTGAATGTTCGCACTGAAGTAACCGTTTTCAAGACTCTAGATATGCGCACTTCTGAAATTGTGTCGAACGCTTGTAGTTGTTCACGCTTATGTAATGAATCGATGACTAAACATTGTTACCGAGTTAAGATGACTCGTGGTGATCACTTTGTAGATGAGTACTAGACTGCCGTTTTTCTGTTCTGAGATCTACCAAGTAAACTCTCCTCCCTCCTACCTCTGCTGAATCTTCCATCTGCTTGGATACTCTTATTGGTTCTTTAGCCAGTGTGACAAATTGTATATTCGTCATTGGTTTTCGAGTATCTCTGCTTTACACGTGATTCTCTTGTCGAACTACCATTCGTCCTGATTGTTCCTACAGCCGTTTTCTCTATTTACTAGGAATCTCATTCAAGCACTCCAGAATTCGTGAGTTTCACTTTCCCCTTGTAAATCAGGCGACATTTTTTTGTCTCTCGTGGCCGTCTCCTAGTGTCCAATTTCTGTTACGCTTTGACATAGATACAATACTGGTATTGTTCGATCTGCTGCACCATTGTTTATCTTCAAGTTGCACTCTGGCTTTGTTTTGAGTCTGGAACGAATCTTCCTTTGTAATCACGACTTTCGTCAAATTTCTACGTTGCAATTGTTCTGGCATCTAATGTTGTACCGTATCGAATTGACAAACTCTTTGCTTTCAGTCTGTGTCAAAGTTTTTAAAAAGGGTAGATTGGTTTATTGGGGATTATGCCTTTCTTCACTCAGAGCAGCTGCCTGATGCGAAATACAACGTCTCACATACATCTAGTAAGTGTCACTCTTTTGTCAAACAATTAACTTTACAGCCGTAACACATCAAGCTGTCTGTAGGTTACAATGCCAAAAGGACAGTCTTACAAACTTTCCCTTCACACACCCTCACATACTTCTTTGTCAAATATAACTGCTAGTACACATTATTTTTAGCTATTATTTACTACTTGTACAATTTTATAAACATTTTCAAAAATAAACGTTACATTGTCCTAAAAATGTTTATTACTTGATGGCGTGTAACAAAATCAAATAATAAAATTTGTGCCCCTTTTTTAATTAATTATGTAAATTTTAATTAATTAAGTATAAATATCTAATGAGTTACATTTATTGCTAGTGATGTAATCCCTTTAACGGGTTCGAGTACGTTCAACTTGGTTTGTTTACGTTCGAAACTGTCTACAGTGTACCCTTGTGTCTGGGCTGAGATTTATGACCTCTCCCATTCATCCCCTGTCACTCTCTCATTCACAACTTGTTACTTGGCAAAGGGTCCTACTAGCGGTTTCACTTTTTCTGTTTGCTATTCTAACCTATACAATTGTTTACAATCCTACGCACTACCGTCCATTCAGACCACTTATCTTCCTAACATATCATAATATAGAATTAACAACTATCTAATTCATTATGTACATCTGTTTACATATAATTATTCACCTAGATACTATTACTGTTCTTTCTTACTTTCTATTAGTTAAATATCCACTAATATATATTTTTCATTTGTCAATAATTTTCTACTTGCAACTGCATACAACAACAACAAAATTCATAATATCATATTAATTATCACTTAGTTCTTATCATTACTTTCATTGTTAGTCATTGTTCAATGTCTTTGTTTTGGTTTTTCTTAGATATACTTTTATTCTTATACATAATATACAAAATATAAATCTTTACTCTGATATACATCGTCAGTTGATAACCTTACTTCGATTACTACTTTAAAATTTTACAATTATTATACATAACTTTATTATATCATATTTATTATATGAGTGCTACAATTTGCTTACTCACGTAACCGATCGTTACTAACGCATTATTTCCTTTTACTGCTCTTCTTGTCAGGTAATATATTGCTTTAGCTGTCGGACATTGAAATTTCCTCTTGTTCCTTTCTTCTCGTCCAAATATTCTAACGTATAAGTAGCTTTACTTATTTGCTTCGCAACCCTATATGGTCCTTCGTACAGGTCGCAAAATTTCGCTATTATCTTATTCATTGCATCGGATATTGGACATGTTTTAACTAATACCAGGTCACCGATGGCGAATGTTGTTAGTTCTCCTTGGTTCATCTTATTTGCATGTCGCTCTCTCTTTTCTTTAATCCTTAAATAAATGTCTTCCGGCTTATAAGTAGTTGGTTCGGAAATCACACTTCTGTCAATAAATTTGGTCCACTCTCTGGTTGGTTTCTTTCCAAAGTGTGCCTCGATTGGACTCATCTCAATGGTACTATGGTATGTCTCATTTAAACAAATTTCAATGGCTTGGATATACTTGGCCCAATTTGAGTGTTTCTCTTTGACAAATACTCGAAATAAGTTGCCTAGTTGTCTGTTAGTTCTCTCGGCTATATTTGTACAAGGGTTCCGAATAGCGGTAAACTTCGGTTTAATTCCTAGTTCTCGTAAACTCCTCGTCCATATATTAGTAGTGAATTGGGTCCCATTATCAGTGACAATTGATAACGGTTTTCCCCATGACGCTATATATTGTTTGAGTCTATTTATGGTAGCACGAGTTGTAGCTCTTTTCAACGCATAAAGTTTGACGTACTTTGTGAAATTATCGATGATAACAAGAATGTATTTAACACCTCCAGTTGATGTAATTAGGGGTCCATAGTAGTCCATACTGATTAACTCCCCTTTCTTCTTTGGCAGCATCGGTATGGTTTCTCCTACATTATTCTTATGATGATCCTTACATCGCTGACATGTATCGCACTTAGTAATGATTTGATGTATCGTTTTGTTTATTCTGTCTCCAGTAAAGTACTCTCGAAAAAGTCTTTCGGTTTTTTGTATGCCGCAGTGTCCGTATACAACGTGTAATTCTTGAATTAAATTTTCTTTCATGTTATTCGGTACATATATTTTCCATGACTTCTTGTCTTGTCGGTATAGGATTTTTTTAACATATTGATATTTATTACTTAATTTAGAGTCTTCCTTACTTTCTAATTCACAAATAATTTTGTTCAATTTAGGATCTTGGCGCTGCAATTTCTCAATATTTTTTATATCCTTCATTATTTTCTTATCCAATTTCAAGGTAATACGATTAATTTCCATCTCTTCACTAAAACTGACATCGCTGCTGTCCATAGCGTCCTCTGGGTTTCGGCTTAGTATGTCGGCTACAATATTTTCTTTGCCTTTACAATGCACAATGTCGAAATCGTATTCTTGGATGCTCAGTATCCAGCAGGTAATTCTAGCATTTGATAGGTGACATTTGTGTACGAATGTGAGAGCTTTATTATCTGTTATGATTGTGAATCTATGTCCTAATAAGTATATCCGAAATGTCTTCAAACAATGTATGATACTCAGCAGTTCCTTCTCGGTTGTGTGATAGTTTAATTCAGCACCTTTGAAAGTTCTGCTAGTAAAAGCTACGACGGCGATGCGTCCTTCGTCATCATATTGAAACAATTGCCCTCCTAGTGCGTAGTTGCTGGCATCCGTTTGTAAATAATATTGCTTCTTGAGATCTGGGTGTTTTAAAATTACAGTATCTATAAATAATTCTTTGACTAATTTAAATTGTCGGTCGTGCTGCTCCGTCCACTTGAAGTTGCGCTCCTTCTTTAACAATTGTATTAATAAAGATGTGGTTTCAGCATATCGACTGGTAAATCTGTTATAAAAATTTGTAAGTCCTAAAAACCCTTTTAGTTGCTTTTGATTTCTTGGACGTGGAAAATTTTGGATTGCCTTTACCTTATCTGGCATAGGACTAAGACCTTCAACTGATAAACAGTAACCAAGATAATTAATTTCTCTACGGAAAAACTGTGATTTTTTGAAGTTCACTGTGATGTTTGCTTCGTATAAATTGGTCAGTAATAGATCTAAATGTGTGAGGTGTTCCTCCAGACTGTTAGATAGACATAGGCAGTCGTCTACATATATTATCGTAAATTTCTTGTCTGCATCTGACAACACAGTATCCAATCCTCTCGTCAGGCTGGCCAGACTTGTCTTTAATCCAAACGGTGTGACTGTGAAGCGGTAGGTCTTTCCTTTATATAGAAACCCGGTGAAGTCCCTGCTTTCTCGCTTAAGTGGTACCTGCCAGAAGCTGGAGCGTAGATCGATCGATGACATATATTTTACTCCTCCGCAATTAGCAATGAGCTCGTTGATTGGTTGTGCCCCTTCGAAGTCAGGTATCATCACCTTGTTTAACTTCCTGGAGTCCAAACACAATCTTACGCTCTGGTCCTTTTTTATAACTGTCACCATGGGATTGATATATTGGCTGCTCGCTCGCTCGATCACTCCGTATCTTAACATTTTCTGGATCTCCTCTTCGACTTTATCTTGATAGGCAATTGGTATAGGCCATCCCTTTTGGAAGAAGGGGGTGTTGTCCGTGATACGTAGTTCATGTTCATATCCATGAATTCGGCCTGGTTCTTCTCGGAATAATTTCTATTTTTCATTAATATTTTAGTTAATTTTTTCTTCGTTTCTGTATTTATATTAGTTAACTCTTCGACAGCTTCTTGAAAGTTAATAGATTCCTCATCGACCGTTTCTTTATCCAAAGCGATCTGATGTATATGTACAATTTCATTAGGATCCTCTACATTTTTCTTATAATTTCTATTTTTAATATGCATTACATTTTGCTGGAAATTGTAGTACACTCACCTTCCTTCAACATCTTTATTCCTAGTATACAGTCTTTATTCAGTCCAGGGATGATAAAAAATACTAAGTCAAATTTATAATTATCAATCTCAGCTTCTAAAAGTAATTGTTTTCGTATTAATTTTGATTTATGTCCGAATGCACCTTTTATATTGGTATTCGATAAGTTTAATAGCTCGATTCTACCTAATTTATCTTTATTATGGTTGAACCACGTTTCGGCAATGCCGTTTAATTGACTCCCCGAATCAATTAGTGCAGTTACTTCTACATTATTTAATTTTATTTTTATTTCCGGACATTTATTGTACGGGAAATTAGTGGTTTCTTCTTCTTCATCCATTTTATCCAATTCTTCACGAATATCAATATAATCTAATGCTACGTCTAACTGGTTATTTATTTTTCTACTAGCTAAGTATTGTTGCCGCGACAGTGGGTTGGCTGGTCGTTTTTTGTACGTGATTCTTGTGAAGGGCCAGGTTGTTGACGCTCAATTGTTACTGTGTTGACAATGGGCTGTTTTGTTCCCCTATCCTCTGTACCAAACGTTTGTTTATTGCGCCACCCAGGTCTGTGACCCTCGTGTTCAGCCTCCACTTTCATACCCTTCGTTTTATGATAGCCATTGTTAATATGTCTTCCACCGTTGTCAACCGTTGTCTGTTGTGGCTGCCGATACGATCGTCTCATTTCTCGTTGTTGAATGGTAGCAAACTCATTTAATAAGCTTTCAAATTGATCTACTTGTTGGACGCCTCTAGTTATGATGGCAACTTCTATTTCCTTACCATAGTGGCGTGCAAGTTTGCGAATTAGATGCTGGTCCGAGATTGGTGGGATCAGTTGTCTGCACTGTAGAATTTTATTCTCGAGGTATTGCACCATAGTGAGTTTACCATTCGGATAATAACATCCGTACTCCAAGCTGTCCCGGATGTTTTCTTGAATTTGTTGACTCCAGAATTTCTTGGTAAACGCCTCCTCGAATTGTTCAAACGTATGTATTTGGGATTGTACGATTCTCCACCATACTGTTGCTTCACCCTCTAGATGCCTGCTAATCCACTTAATACCTCCGCTGGGGTAATATATTTCTTTAACCTCTTTTAATTCTTTTAGACATTCCATGGGGTAGGCGTCTCGTCCGTTGTACCGTACCTCCTTTAAATGTTCTTGGTTAGCCACAATAGTATTTTGGTTGTTTACCATTGGTCTTGACTCCAACTCTGTTAATTTTCGTTTTAATTGCTCTTGATCTTCTTTCATCTCGTCGATGCGTCGACCCTTTTCTTCAGCTAATTTTCTTAATTGTTCTTCCATTTCTTCTTTGTTTACGGTAGAAATATTTCTGACTTCTTCTCGGACGACCTCTTTCGTTGTTTTTATTTCTCTTGTCACTTCGTGATTGATTCGATTTAAATTTTCACTTAAGTTTTTAGTAGTTTTTTGTATTTCACACTTAAATTTTTCACTTTGTTGCTGTACCACCTCGCCAAAATTATGCTCAGTCTTATTCAATTCTTCACGCCATGTTTTATTCACTATTTGAATATCACCAACTAATTTGTCGTGCAACGTGTTCATATCGTTTTTTATCTCCTCTCTTAACTTAGTGTGCTTTACTGTAATATCCTTAATAGCTACTTCTAATTTATTCTGATTTACTTCAACTTTTTCTTCTAATTTCTTCTGATTTACTTTAACATCTTGAATGTCTTCTCGTATCTTCTTATTGTCTTCTTGTAATTTATTCAGACTTATTTCTAATTTATTCTGTAATTTCTTGTTATTTTCTTTCATCAATTCGTATAGCATTTGCAGCTCACTTTTTGGCTGTGGTCCTTCTGCCCTTATTTGTTCCTTCTCCGTCTGTGGTACTGTCGCACTTACTTGTTCAGCTTCTGCGCGTGGTCCTTCTGCCCTTATATTTTCAATATCCGTTCTGATTTCTTCCTCCATCATTGCTATGACTTGAGGATCTCCCATTTGGTTATATATCTCCATCTCTTCGCTCTCTTCAGCTCCCCTTGGTGCTTGTGTTTCTTCTTCACTGGCCATTGTCGTATAAGGTGTTTCTTTTTCCATTTTGTGTGCCTTACTTCGCGTCAACATATACCGTATATATTCGAACCGTGACTAAGCAACTGTAGTTACAATTACTAGCCCTATGTTCTTAATGTCTACTCTATTTATTAATACTTTTATTTTATTTCTAATTCTCAGTTTAGTTAACTTATTTAACTCAATTCATTCATCTGCCTTTTTGACAAATCTAAATTTAGATTTTGCCACGCGAGTTGGGCGCCAAATATAAAGATTTCTTACTTGGGGTGGTTAAACAAGTAATAAATTAATAATTAAAAAAATCACTTACTGCCAAAATGTTTCAATTTCCCGGGCGCCACCTCATATCTACAAGGATGTGGATATAAAGGATTCATTTGCCAAACACACAACAATAATATTATGTCTAATGCTTATTTAATTAATTAAGTTGTAGCAAATTACAAATATAACACTCTGTATGGATATTTCCTTAAGTAGAATCACTTCTCTTATCTTAACAATGAGTATCTCTGAAATCGCGATTAATTAACATTTAATAATTTACTAACACTTATAATTGTAAATTATAATCTACAATTGTATTTGGCAAATTTAGATTACTGTTTAGATATGATTTTTAAGAATTTACTAATTGACGTTTTATTTCGCTTCAGTCGAATGCAGAACACTGAGAGGCAGTTCTCAAGGTTAATTAATTATTAGTGTGAGTTCTTTGACTTGAATGAATTGAGTTTATTGACTTAACTCTAAAGTACCATTAGTTTGAGAGCGTTGATTATTCGTAGTTCATACTCTCGGTGACATCATGTGGTCCTCTGTGTTTAGTAGTTGCTGGTCTCCGTAGTCGTTGTAGATTACGTATCCCTTCGCGGTCACTGCACCTCACGATCACTGTTTAATTATTGAAGAATTCTCGAACTGTTCACTTTTTACGGCACTCGTATTGTGTTGACTATGAGTGTCCTTAATTGATGTTGGTAAAGTTCATGTATAATGTTTTTTAAAGTAGTTTTTAGATTGCTGATTTTATGTCTAATGTCTCTGTTGTAAAATATGCACTGAGTCTCTCTGTTGATGTGTTTTGTATTATATAAAAGCTGCTGTAATGTTTATAGTTTCTTGTGAATTATTTGTAATTGTAGAATGTCTGTTAATTGAATTTGTCTTCACTTAGTATTGTACTGTGTATCCGTATTCTCCGACACTTTGTTTAAATTACGGTGAAGTTAATTAATTGTAAAGTCTGTTTTACATGTTGACTTCGCGTGATATTACTTTATACTAATAGTCTGTCGAACGCGATTAACTGTTCAACTCTCTTGCTATGAGTTTAGAATTTAGTGAGAATTATAACAACGAGTTTCGTACGATTTGTCGTATTCACTTCATTGTTCACTTTGAGAAATTGAATGTTCGCACTGAAGTAACCGTTCTCAAGACTCTAGATATGCGCACTTCTGAAATTGTGTCGAACGCTTGTAGTTGTTCACGCTTATGTCATGAATCGATGACTAAACATTGTTACCGAGTTAAGATGACTCGTAGTGATCACTTTGTAGATGAGTACTAGACTGCCGTTTTTCTGTTCTGAGATCTACCAAGTAAACTCTCCTCCCTCCTACCTCTGCTGAATCTTCCATCTGCTTGGATACTCTTATTGGTTCTTTAGCCAGTGTGACAAATTGTATATTCGTCATTGGTTTTCGAGTATCTCTGCTTTACACGTGATTCTCTTGTCGAACTACCATTCGTCCTGATTGTTCCTACAGCCGTTTTCTCTATTTACTAGGAATCTCATTCAAGCACTCCAGAATTCGTGAGTTTCACTTTCCCCTTGTAAATCAGGCGACATTTCTTTGTCTCTCGTGGCCGTCTCCTAGTGTCCAATTTCTGTTTCGCTTTGACATAGATACAATACTGGTATTGTTCGATCTGCTGCACCATTGTTTATCTTCAAGTTGCACTCTGGCTTTGTTTTGAGTCTGGAACGAATCTTCCTTTGTAATCACGACTTTCGTCAAATTTCTACGTTGCAATTGTTCTGGCATCTAATGTTGTACCGTATCGAATTGACAAACTCTTTGCTTTCAGTCTGTGTCAAAGTTTTTAAAAAGGGTAGATTGGTTTATTGGGGGTTATGCCTTTCTTCACTCAGAGCAGCTGCCTGATGCGAAATACAACGTCTCACATACATCTAGTAAGTGTCACTCTTTTGTCAAACAATTAACTTTACAGCCGTAACACATCAAGCTGTCTGTAGGTTACAGTGCCAAAAGGACAGTTTTACAAACTTTCCCTTCACACACCCTCACATACTTCTTTGTCAAATATAACTGCTAGTACACATTATTTTTAGCTATTATTTACTACTTGTACAATTTTATAAATATTTTCAAAAATAAACGTTACACGTGTAATATGCCTTAAAATCAGCATTAAAACGAGAATAAAGATGGAAAAGTACAGCTAAATTATAGCTAATGAAAAAGGTTGACATATGATAAGAAATAGATGGTTATTTATTTAGAATATCGGAGTGGAGTTCAACAAGAAGAAGAAGCGGTAAGTCTCTGAATTAGTGGAGGGCTGAAGTAAATGAAACTGCCTAAAAGCGGAACCTTCTTGCGAAGACTAAGCAGTAGTTAAGAGGGGGAAGACGCACCAGCAATGTTATAGGAAAATCTTAGAGATTTACCCTGAATTCAAAAGGTGGTAACGTTCGATCCAAAACGACTCAACTAGAGCATACTGTTTATATTGTCAGTGTAACGTTTACGCTAAATTTTGTAATATATGTAAGAATTAAAATATCGTAGTAGGATACTATCCATCTAGAGATACAGGTCTGCATATTGAGTTCCTTAATAAAAGAATGGATGTAGTTCTTGACAAGTGAATATTTTATTAATATCTGTGCCATAGATTTTGGAACATATAATAACGAATCGTGAAAAAACAATTGAAAACATTAAATTTTAGCTGTGATTTTACTACTAATTCACTTTAGCTGTGACGTTTCAATGTAAATCGTTCAGCATTTTCAATGTTGTAATAGTAAGTGATTCGTATACATTAGACATGAGCCATTCCGTTCACGTCAGTGATTGTTTTGTCAGTAATTGATAAGTGAGTGAGTACAGAAGTGATAATAGCAACTGGGTAACAGGTTTAAACTGAATCCCAACGGCGGACACACCAAACGCACATACCGGACATCCTACTTGCTGTGCCGAGCCTTATACCTTCGTGGGGGACAAAGGGATTCTAACCCATCACGTGATTAATTAGTATAGTTATTTGATTTTTTTTTTATTCGTGTCGTTTGAATGTTGTCTAAATGTGAATCGTGCCACAGTTGTAGATCAGCTTCTTAATGAAGAGAAAAGTAATAATACATTTAAATTAAATCGAAATTTCACGAGTTTTACATTTAAATTTACACGAAACTTAAACTTATATGAATTAAAAATTTATAACCGTTGTAAGAAAACAGTTTTATCTGAAACAAAATATTTTTTCTTTCTACTGGCTTGTGTATGTTTGCATAATAAATGCTTTTTGACTGTGTTGGAATTATTATTTTCCGGGTGGTTAGGCCGTGGTCTAGGCCTACTGCTTGTGTTCACGACAGACGTTTCGGCCCCGCATCGGAGGCCGTCTTCAGTGTCAGAAACAAAAGGTACAGGTGATCCATAGTACTGGGGTGAATTGGTGGACAGCGTGCCAACTTTGTAATCGTTTCTGACACTGAAGATGGCCTCCGATGGTGGGGCCTAAACGTCTGTCGTGTACACAAGCAGTAAACCATGGCCTAACAACCCACAAATAATAATTCCAACAATGTTGGCGCTGGCCACGAAAGCCTAAAGAATTCTATGCTTTTTGACTCTTCATGATTATCGTATTATGCTTCATCGTGGTTTAGGACTGTAACCTTACCGAACTTCAACTGTGTAGGCCTATATGTAGCTATGTAGGAGCTCGTTCAGAATGCCGAGTAAGAGTATATTCATGAAAGGTTATTGTGTACGATGGTAGGAACTTCATAATAGAATACAGGGCATCGTGTCAGCTAGGGCCTTACTCGGATTTTGTCAGTAACGAATTTGTGCCACAAAGTTTTCGACTGTTATAGCTCCTTCATTTACACCGTTAGCGTCGGGAGTCAAAGCAACTGTTATCAGTCGTCTCCTTCTGCACCTCACGGAGTAGGCATTTCGCGTGTACCGTCTTCACAGACTATCTGTCCATCTCGCTCTCGGTCTCCCTACATCTCTTGTACCAAAGGGTCTATATCGAAACGCAACGTTAGGTAGTCGTCCATCCTCCTCTTATCAGTCGTAATTATTTTTTTATCTCCACCGTGTAGTTATGTTGTTCATATGTTTTGTATATTAGTTAAACAACGGCTACACCGAAGAATGACGGACACGACGGGCCGATTTTATTTAAGGTAATATGTTGCGGTTGTCGAATGCTAATTGTGGCAACGGCGAGTCCACGTGGACTAAATATGATAACGTCACTGTATTAATGGAGACAATGTGACTGGTGCACACAGACAGTGCCATAGTTTTAAGAACGTATCATTATATTAAAGAACACATTATTACACTGTCATCAATTTGGGTAAGGCATTTTTACAGAGGTACCAAAACAAAAATTCTCTTGCGATTTTCCTTTCATTTGGGTTTCATTTTAAAATGAAAGTTGCCATAATAGAATAGACTTTCATAATGGAAAGCAGAAAAGAGTAGACCGTCCTGCGTGATCTATAATCTCCGCGGGAAATCGTGTGTCCGCTCAACATCGTCAGATCTGCTACGTAGCTGCCATCTGCGCAATGTCTTGATACAGTAAGTAAAAATTTCGAAGATTAAGCGGCGAGTTTGTCCTCAGCTTCCCCTTGAAGTAACCGACTGGCAGAGGACACAGCGGACTGTCGCTCTAGAGATTAGACCGGAATTGAGTTCCCTGATTTAGCATTTCACGATCAGCGATCGAATACGAGCCAAACATAAGAAGAGAATTGAAAGCGGTAATCGATAATCGATAACTGTATTTTTTCGTATAGCGTATCGATAAAACGCGCGTGCGCTTACGTGCCCGTAAGTAATAACCATATATTTTCAGTAACGATAGGCGCACTTTACGCCCACCACACTTTCTCGTCATGCTTCCAGTTAGCGTAAACACTGACACAAAAGTAGCTCTACATACTACAGTTGTTCGTTAGGAGAGAAAACGTTTCACGAATAATAATTGGAAGCGTGTTACTTGTTATGTTACATGCTACTGCATGCTAGCCAGCGGTCTCAGGTTATCTGAAGTATCACATTGGGAGAGAACTAATCATTCTTTCTGATAGATCTGGGCTGATGTAAGGCGCGAGGCACTTCTTTAAACGCGCCGTACTCAAGTAGGGAAAAGTGAACCAAGAAAAACTCAAAGAGAATCTTATTGGCCGATCAGTGGATAAGAGGAGTTTAATAGAAGGTGTTTGGGCGGACTAAGATTCACGGTAAGAAAGGAGGACCAATCTTCAAGTTGGAAGAATGAAGAGGAAGACATTAACACTTGATGTTTTGTTCATTTGATAAAATAATAACTGGGGTTTACAGAAGATGATAAGAAATGGAATGAATATTCCAGGAATATAGTTGGTGTACTTAATTTGACCAGAAATCTTTTAACGCGAAGCAACGATAGGAGAGAAAAAGGTGGAGAAGAAGGAGTGGCGTGTGGCTAAAAACGCTCACCGGCAAGTTAATTTCAAGTGTAAATTTTATACTTCAAGTAGAACAGGTATTTTCATAAGTAAATAGATTTAAAATACTATTCTTAAAAAAAGAAGTGTCAACATAATAAATTACATTGAAAGGGTTATTACTTGCTAGTATTAATTTCTGTAGTAGGCCTACTAATAAATATTTCAGTCGAAAAAATACAGTAAATAATTTTTAAAAAGGGTAAAATAACTTTAACAAATTCAAAATATTTAAATTTTGAAAATATTATTTTATGACGTGTATTATTTATGACGTTTATGACGTGTTATAAAAACATCCTATTGGTGGGTACAAATGTTGATAGCTTAAATCAAAATTGCTTTTAAAATGTTGACTGTAAGTTGTGTTTTCTGCGCTTTTTCCACACTTTATTCAGTGCAACTGCTGCGATACTCGTTGACAGTAGGCCTATGTACAGATATTTCCTAAAAGTGGTACCAAACTTTAACAAATGATTCTGCTTATTAAACTGAAGGAAAAATGTCCAATAAACATTTGCCGAAAAATGCTTGGTTTTCCGTCTTTCTCTCTCCCTCTATCTGTGTGTGTGTGTGTGTGTGTGTGTGTGTGTGTGTGTGTGTGTGTGTGTGTGTGTGTGTGTGTGTGTGTGTGTGTGTGTGTGTGTGTGTGTGTGTGTGTGTGTGTGTGTGTGTGTGTGGGCGCGCGCGCGCTTTTTGTAATCGATTTCTGCTGAACGGAATGAGCTGCGAAGTGAAATATGGTATACACAGTAAGTATGCTGTTTCTTATAACCACAAAACAATCCAAAATATTATCTTAAAAAGTTTTTAAACGGTGGCTGAATAAAAAAGTTTAATTCAAAATTTTACAGAAATCGGAATTTATAGCAAAAAAAATTCATATTCCATAAATAATTACTCTTTTTATTCATATCCAACGAATTCGGATGAAAAATAATGGAATAAGAAGCATGCATGTTTTCTGCGTTTTTGAAAATTTAAAGAACTGGATTATTTTGTTCACTAAATGAAATAAATATTTAATTAAATTCAATTAGTATTTGATTATATATTTACTTCTCTTTTCTAAAATATTGATCATAGGTCTATTTAAGATCTACTACTAAATATGAGTGAGCATTCGTTTGAAACATGAGTTTCCGTGTGGGCTAAATACAGTATTATTGAGTAGAAATAAAAATTGTTAAACAACCTTAATCAGCTTCAAACAACTACTCATGCATCTAATCGTGGCAAAATAATGTAGATGAAAATACGTGGCTGTTATGAGGAAAATAAGCCAAGTGTTTTGTTATGAAAGAAATGTTGACTCATTTAATCAAGTTTGGCACCACCTTTTGGAAACATTCTGTATATTCTACCAGCATAGACGCTGCCCACTTGCTATAACGCTTTGTAATTACTGTAAACGTGCTTGATACTTTAGCTTGCTTGTTGTATATGGCCGTATCATGGCTTCAGAAGGTTAGTAATTTATTTCTCTTGAAAGCGGACAATTATATGAGACGCACGCGAAATGTTAAGGACAGAAGAACACTTTAGCCCAAAAACGGCACTGCCTTGCCGAAATCATGAAGTCTCATCACATTAAACAAAGTATACTGGTATACTGCACTATAGTGAGACAAGTATATGGGGAAGATGGAGCTTGGGGTATGACTTACGGAACGAAAAGAAACTTTGAGACTGGAAATCGGAAAACGTTGTAAACAAATCTGGATGGTAATCATAAGGATGCTGTATTATTCCACATATTACTACACTATTTGTCTACTATAATGTACTAAATTTAGAGTATAAGTAGTGTGGTTTCAGCACATTTTTCGGGAGAAAATAATACTACGCAATACGGTACAGTGTACAAGATAAGTTGTGTAATTTATAGCGTACAATTAGCATCAGTTAGCTTTGTGGACGGGCGGACAGCAGCCGCCCACCGCGCAGACAAACCGGTTCTCTCTGAGTTTAGCGAATGGGAAACCGGTCGAAGCAAATCATATTCCCCGTGTGAGGTGGTTGGAGCGTGAGAACCTGAGCATCTCTCGGCACTTTTATTGCGAACTTGTAATGCGCCGTACCAATTAAGATTTGGACCTTACACGTGAGCGTATAATATACAGGATTTCGCCAACGTGTACAAAACAAGTCCAGTTGGGCGGGACTTTGTTTCTTGATCATTAAGTTTTATATGAAATTAATAACGTTAACTTATATAAAATAATTATCGGCGACAAAAACTAAAGCAAGAATAAAACTTTCCCGTCGACAGTAAAGTATCTAAAATTTGGTCTGTGGGAGGGGGGATCCCATCGAGTCGGCTTCATACAAAAGAAAAAACAAGTTATGACTATAATCAATGTTACTTTCTTTGTGATTGAAAAACATGTGATAACCTGTTTCCTGAAACCAATCCCTTTAAAGTAAACGGTGATAACACAATAAAAGTATGCGTTATTGAAACGTTGTTTACAAGATACTTATTGACTGAATTGATTTTCTTATATATCATATGTCAAACGTATACACAAATGCTGTGTAATAAACCTGTTTGTACATTTAAAAAAGAGTTACTACTGTATTAGCATACACATCTGAAAAAAAATGAAAAAAATAAAACAACCTAAAAATTAAGAGATTAACAAAATTCCTCGTGAACTTTTGTCGACTCTCTGGAGGGAGGGGTCCGGTCCCGTTCGCCCCCTCCCTCAAATACGCCCCTGCCCGTTGACCTTTTTTTTAATTAACATCTTTTTTGAAAGTCAAACAAGAAAGAAAGAAAACTAATAAAAGTCTTTTTAGTGGAGCGTGGCTCGGTATGACTGAAACATGGAACGTTTGGAAGAGAAGCAAGGGACCAGAACCATTAGATCCATTTGAGAAAGTGTCATGGACGAATGTTAAGAAGCTACAGGTTATGACAAAGCGTCATTTGTCTCACCGTACCGACAGCGGGGACAACTTAATTACATATAATAGATTCATAACTATGGTATAAGAGGAAAATATTGATTGTGAAAGAGGTCTTTGGATCACGTGGTCGCAGGCGGATTTTAAAGGATACATAATTGACCTAAACAGCTTGTTAATTGGAGGGAAAGTCAGCATAGCCACGTTACCCCATTTCTATATTAAACGTCAAATTTAATGCACCTTGCTCCCTGTAATTTGATGTCGCTACAATATTGTCTTTAAATCCTGACAAGAAGTCCTGACAGAGGGAAACTATAGTCTTTCTAAAGAAAGTGTAATAAAAATCAAGGTAACAGATCCGTGTTTTGACAACAGAAGAGTATCTTATGTACAGTGTAATTATAAACATAAATTCTCGGAAGGGCTGTTGTGAACTAAGACGGGATACACGAGAAAGATTGGGAACGTTTCCAAAATACGATTCTTGGCTGCTTCTCTACGTGTGTTGCACAGCCACGCCTTCCGCACAGATAATTGCCTAGATAACACTACTGACCTCAAATACACACAGGCACACTACACGGGGTGAAATCAATTAATTAACGCGGATATCCAATCATTGACACAGCGACATCAGTGACCGCACTCACGGTCATTAGAATATGACTTTTTGTTTACATATCGACGATAAAATAACAGCATGCAATAATTAATTAATGTGTTTTGTTACCACATTGTATTGAAAAACAGAAAACTGAATTCATCAATTTGGTTATCTAAATATATTCACCGATACCAACCAAGGAAGTGAAATGTCAGTTTTTATCACTAATTGACCTTTATTCATTTATTATCAACAAAATTGGGGAACAAAAAGATGTGCCGCATAAAAAGCAATATAAATAAAAGATATGATCAATAAAATATTAAAGTCAAAAAAATGCTTCATCATTTTTCACACTAATTAAGTCCAATCGGCTCTTCCCCAGTCTTTGAATCTCATCTTTGTTGAAGAATGTGTATTAACCGGCTTTGCAGTGCGGACATTGCCCGGTTGTAACAGATTTTCTAACCAATGGTGATACTGGGGGGGGGGGGAATCAAGCCTCCCCAGAGATATTAAAAGTATCAGCGAAATTTCGTAATGACGTAACGTAGGCGTATTTCTAAGCCAGTTGAATGCCTTAAAGTAAGGATTATAAATTATTGTAGAACGAAAAATAATTACAATATTTGTGAATTAATAAAATGAAGTTAAAGTTTTTTAATAATGACAATCATTCAACATTTGTTAAATAACATACGTACTATTTGTAGCGTACACAAATACTTGCGTACACGCCAGAAAACGGAAGCATGACTGTTAATCTACCTTTATCTTTTCCACCCAGCCACACTTCTGCTTAGAGTTGTATATGTCATGACTTCTCTAGTCTAACGTCTCTGTGGTTTGAACAATCGCCTTTGTACAGGTAGACTAGCAGTTCTTGAATTTAATTCGGAAAAATGAGAAGAGAAGATTTTACTGCTGGATTTTACATACAAAGTAACGTACTTAACATAAACTATAGATTGCTTATAACATTCAATTGTTAATGAAAACAGCCCTAAATTAAAGTGCGAATGGGTAATAAAACTGGGTTTTTTCAAAAATCTTCAGAAAGACTCATTTTTACAAGCTCTATTAAGAATACAAATTTAGAATTAAAGTGATTCCTAATGACATGAGATTTATTATCTTTAATTTGAATAACAGACAGTCAAGACAGAATATTTTGAAATCAGCGCTTTTCCATATTTTTTTCGTTCCTTATAATTCACGTTGGATTACTCAAAAATTTTTTTAAATATTATGAGAAGAATACTGAATTTCCTATTTAATCTACCTTTATCTTTTTCGCCCAGATACACTTCTCCTTACAGTTTTCTGTGTCACGACTCTTCTA
Organism: Magicicada septendecula; assembly: GCA_034769895.1. Taxonomy (NCBI): domain Eukaryota; kingdom Metazoa; phylum Arthropoda; class Insecta; order Hemiptera; family Cicadidae; genus Magicicada; species Magicicada septendecula. The sequence continues at coordinate 241,909,249 of CM068370.1, read as the reverse complement.
GTGTAACAGTAACAGTCATGACTCTGTGATTTCAACAGTAGATTTCAACTAGCAGATTCTTGACTTTAATTCGGAGAATGAGATTTTATTGATGAGTTTTACATGACAAATAATGTACTTTAACACACACTATAAATTGCTTAAAACATTCTTGGAACGGCATCCTCAAAGTGCGAAGAGGCAATAAAACCGGATTTTTCAAAATACCTTCAGAAAGGCTCGTTTTCGCAAGATTTATTAATTTGGAATTAAAGTGATTTCTAATTACATTAAATTTGTTTCTTTTAATTTTAGTAAAAATTAATTAAGACAGTATATTTTGCAATCAGCTCTTTTCCATATTCTTCTTCACGTTGGTTTACTCAAAAACTCTGAGCCTCTTGTCAGCCTCAACTGGCAGCCCCGTTGCTTGTCTACTCCCGCTACCTGGGACCTGTGCAGGGAATATGTCACTTACTCTTGGTTCTCGTAGATATGCAAAGTTAAAAAAAAAGATCGGACCCAGAATACCGTTGCCGTTTTTTCGTAGTACCGGTATATATCAGAGATGCTGAAACAGCAACCTGGTCTATAGGTGTTTCTAAAGTTCCTTTAGGGACGATGTACGTAAGATGGTAGTAGGCCCAGTACGTGCCAGGCGTCTTGGCTTCTCACCTGCTGTTTACAGTCGACGCCAACCGCGTCGCTATTGAGGGCTAGGAGGGAAGCATGTTAAGGAAAAGCGGTAACCCAAAACGAAATACTCTTTTATTGAATGTTGTTACTAGCTGTAAAAAGTTTTACTGAATTTGTAACAAATTTCGAACTCTTTACTTTTCACGTTACTTTATAATACACCTATATTAAAAGGAAGCTTAAACATATATAAATTTATTTATTTATTTATCATTTTCTATAAGGTAACTCGAAGTTTCTTGCAGCAATTATATAATATTGTGATGTTATTCAATATAGTTTCTTCTGCAAGTAGTGTATTGTGTTTTTGTTTTAACGCCTGACGCACGTTTCACTGAAAAATATCAGCATCATCAGAGGTTTGTAAATAAATTAATATCAATCGAAATAATTCTTGTTTAATATTGAAATATAGAATTATTTCGATTGTTACTGATTTACTTACAAACCTCTGATGATGGTGATATTTTTCAGTGAAACTTGCGTCAGGTGTTAAAATAAAAACACACTACGCTATATGCAGAAGAAACTATTTTTAATAACATCACAGATATTGAATTTATTATATTGAATTTACTATATTGAATTTATTTATTTATACGAAATAATTCGCTCACGTGGTACACCCAAGTTTCACTGTCGGAAAAGTGGGTCATAGCGCAAAACGGTTGGCCACCACTGATCTAGTGCATCACATACAGTTTACTGTGTCTTATCCGCGCTCTTTCTGCTGCTGGTTTCTCTAAAATAGATCACACCCAGGTAGACTTTAGAACTATTAACGTCAAACGCTGCACACTTTGGTAAAGAAGAAGAGACAGTTGTAAACAGCCACCAACCAAGGCGCGCACGCTGCTAATAATCTTCCCATCTGAGTAAAACACGCACACAACCAAACAATATTAGTACGCCCACCACGTGTCATATTTCCTGTCCAACGCAACGCAATTACGCACACTTTTCTATAATTAACATACATGAGAACGCGCGTGTGCGCGCGTATACTGTTTTACAGAATTTGCCCCACAGTTTACTACAAAGAATTGCTGGACACATTGTTCTTGGAAGATTTTCTCACAAGATTAAGCCGGCCACTGATCAGCTGTTGTTTATGTCCATTGTTATATTATTCTCCAAATCGCGTGCAACTCGACTTTTTCTCTCGCGCAGTAGAGTAGAACCAGTTCTCACGTTGCGCCTGCTTTGCTCCCGCGTATTGAAACAATAACACAGAAATGATTAAGGCGACTCGGACCGAACTGTCGTACGGTAGTACAGTACAATTAATACCATTCTGCAGCGAAAACAGTTTGGAATAGCACACACAAGTAAAAAAAAAAAGTCTGTCATAAATATTTACATTGAAAACAAGGAAATACTCATGAGTGGAGCGTCGTCTATGTGGAAGTAAGTGAGGAAGTGTCTCAAGAGTCCTCTGTGTGAGGCGTCACTCTGAAGGTTTTTAATTATGGATCTTGAGGGTAAGGGACAAGAATCAAAGAGGAGTTGCTGAGAAATAGTGTTGGAAGATGGTTTCGTGGGAAAATTCGGGTAAAGAGTTTAAGAAAATACACAAGAAAGGAAGATCGTGTGAAATATTTTGAAAACGAAATGTCCATGTCTGGCGCATTTTTGTTGGCCACAGCAGCTACACAAGAACTGTATTAGACAAGGACTGGTGGAAGAGATACTATTAGAAGACTCTGAAAAGGAAGATATCAATAGGACTGCAGAACCCGATCCTCAAGGATATGGGGATCACAGTGAACGATCAACAGCGCGACCTTATAATTTTAGAATACGGACACATCAGATGCGATTTCCCAGTATAAACCCCCCCCCCCAAAGTTATCCAGATGTTTTTTATGCTTTCTCAGAACGCCACGGACACGGGATGCCGACGCCTGTTGGCCAGGTTCCCTGGTGGCGGATGAACTAAAATCTGTAAGGATTAGCAGATACAGTCTTTAACCGAAGATGTGTGTAGCCTATATTGCACTTGTAGGCTTATATTGGTGCGCATTGATCGTACATTGTCTTGTAATATCAGTGACACTGATGAGGACAACGTGTAGGCTTGTGTTCTTTCTACTCTTCAACAGTTTGAGTGTAAGTGCACGCGTGTTGTTTTTTGTTAATTCCAGACGCTCTATCACTCATGTTAAATATTTTAATGTTATCAAGTAAGTGGCAAAGATAATTATTTAAATGTGACTTGGGAGCTAAAGGTAAATGGGCATTGGGACAGATCCATAGATATATGGGGTACATTTCCATTCGCAAGCGCGCGCGCGTGTGTAACTCGCTTTTATCTCGCAGTCGGTTTATATATCTGTTAGTAATGTACTGGCAAATTTAACCGGTATTAAATATTTCTTTTTCAGTTTAGTTTCTGAGTGATAGAAGAACGTGTTCCACTTTTTTAATAATTTTGGGACTACTATTTCAAATGTGATCGCATTTCATTAGACTGTTGAAGAAATTCTCATCACTAAGAATATGGTTACCACCAAATGCAAATTGACCGTCGGCATTTTGTACGACACAAAATCTCTGCAGAAATCTTGAAAAACGGGCATTACATTAGCGGAGAATAACGCTAATATCTGTTATTGTCGAATATTGCGTATACAATACGAAGACGTAAGAATTACAAAACAAGTTAAATTTATACTGATAAGATAACAGTTCTGTAAAATTATATTTATTTTATAATGTCGTTTTGTTAGAATTTACACAAAATAATGTTGGCTGAGCATATGTGGCTAGACAGTTGTGTCACATTCGGTTCCTTAGACAGGCATTATCAAAGTCAAGAATAATTAAATAAAAACAGGTTTTATGACAAAGAAAAGGTTGCCGATTTCAAGGAAGACTGGAAACTAAAAGAAAATTGCGTAGAGTTTGTCTGTGTATGACTCTTAATCATGAAAGGAGGGCAAAGAATAACATAGGATTTCACCAAAATGTGGCAGTTACGTGCAGGAAAGCAGAGAGGGCTGTGGAAACCCTTCTCGCGCGCACTGGTTAGTGTTTGTGTGCTTGGGATGGGCATGTACATCCCTATTGTAGGCTTTTTTTGGTTACGGTTCGGTAAACGCTTAATTCTTATCAAAGTAAATGGTTAGAAACATCCTGGAGGGGAGATGAATTTAGCTTCTGGGGGAGGGTCCTTGAGGTTGGACCCCCCTTTTCCACAGGACAAACGAGAAGCTCAGGATACTTCCCGTTTATTTTTAAAAATACATATTATAAATTCTTTGAGTCTCAAACGTTTTGAGTAATCCAACGTGAATTTGAAGGATTGAAAAAAAAATGTGGAAAAGCGCTGATTTCAGAATAGTCTGTCTTGATTAACTGTTATTCAAATTAAAGGTAATAAATATCATGTCATTAGGAGTAACTTTAATTCTAAATTAGTATTCGTAATAGAGCTTGTAAAAAATTAGTCTTTCTGAAGATTTTTGAAAAACCACAGTTTGCACTTTAATTTAAGGCTGTTGTCCTAAAAATCTTATAAGCAACTTGTACTTCATATTAAGTACGTTATTTTTTATGTAGAATCCAGCAGTAAAATCTTCTCTCCTCATTTTTCAGAATTAAAGTCAAGAAACTGGTAGTTTTTTTGTGTGAAGACGATTGTTCAAACCATTGAGTTTTAGACTAGAAGAGTCATGACATAGACTACTCTGTAAGAAGTGTACTGGGTGAAAGATAAAGGTAGATTAACAGGTTCTGCTTCCGTTTTCTGGCGCGTGTGCAACTGTTTTTGTATGCTACAAATAATACTTATGTTATTTACCAAATGTTGAATGATTGTCATTACTAAGAAAAACTTTAACTTCATTTTATTAATGCACAAATATTGTAATTCCTTTTAGTTCTACAATAATTATAAGCCTTACTTTAAGGCATGCAACTGGTTTAGAAATACGCCTATGTTACGTGATTACGAAATTTCGCTGATGTGTTTAATAGTTCTGTAGTACAGGTTGAACCTTGTAGTTATACCACTAACTAATGTCATAAGTAGACGCAAAGCATCTGGTTGACGTAAAAGGACATCAATTCCTTTGTTATTTGGCCTGTATACTACACCACGGGTTCACTAAAACGGTGGACAGCTTCACTTTGTCAGCTGGTAAAGCTACGTTGTATCCGTTACAGTCGAGCGATCCGTACTTTGGCTTGGCTTATCAGATAGAACGAACATTCCTCGCCGTGGCTCTTAACATGTCACGAATGATTCATCCACGACTGTAGTGCTTCCTCAGTAACTAATCATCGTGCATGCTTTAACCTGTGGGTGAATGTGAATACATTTTAAATAAATGTGGAGAAGACTGAAGAGGACCCAGGTATAAAGGAATCAGGAAAATAACCAAAGAAAATTTCAGAGTAACGCTTAAGTAGTTTAATGTGTATCTACGATTACACATAACAAATTATGTAAACATAAATTTATTTTTAATATTTTCGTGGACAGACACATGAACATATCATTTTTCATTCACGGACAAATAGGCCTATTCACTTCCTACCACTTAAAAACGCATAACATAGGAAGCTTGCGACCAAAGGACGCAGACTGGGTATGTGATGTAAATATTACAATACACCCGTGTCATCGGATTGTGTTTCCTGTTTAGACCTTCATGAAACACCATGCGTTGCAGAACATCTTATTTCTCCTACAGTCTCTACAAGTCTTCCTCGTGCGGTGAACCAGAAGACACTCAACAGAAGTCAGTCAACCGGAACGTCAGTTATTCGCCACATTGTCGAAGGGGTTAAAAAAAAAGTTAGTTTGCAAGATGAAACTTGTAAAAATCGAATGAAAAGTGGTCAGCGATCTACAAAAATTAAGTAGTTCCCATAAAATTAACTGATGACTTCCGCAAAATAGTCGTAATACCTAGGAGTTTAAAATTATTTCTAAAAAATCAGAAATTTAAATAGACTTTTGTTTGCGAAATACACAGGTGGTTTCCACTCGACTGGTTCCTTTTCCAAACGTCACCTGTACTTTGAAATTTAACGGATTTGACTGCAAGAAGTAGAATGAGCATGCCAAACATTGGAGAACATCCCAAGAGGAGACAGAAGTCAAGATAGAAGGACCAGGTGCAGGTTGATGCGAGAAATCTGGAGACATAAAATTGGAAAGTAATAATGGTTAATAAAGGATAGAGTACTGATGCCTGGTGAAGCTAGCGAGAAGGGTTAAAACCTTACAGTTAGGAAATAGACGTAAGGCTTCACCACGAAGAGAACCAAAGTACTCTAAGAAAAATAAAGCGGTCAGTTTTCAAGTACATTTTAAGTTATTATTATTATTATTGAATGACCGAAGATAGTTTTCAGTTTTAACTCAACCGTCAGGCACTTGTTTGTCCTTCTATGTGAATACCTATCTGTTCGGGGGTCTCAACCTAACTTTTGAGTACATCAACCGATTTTCGTAAGCGTGTCCACACGTTTACCCAACAGACCTCTATTGTTTTTTTAATCGATCTCGCCAAAAATAGTGGATCCGAGGGGGGGGGAATAAAAAAATCTAAAAAAAGGTAAAAAAAAATCACAAAAATCCATGCGGACCATCAAATTAAGGAGTACTTTAACCAGAATCGAATGTACCGTATAGTGGTGGAAATTTCAAAATTCTGGAATAGGCTACCAGTGCTGAAAAAGTTGATAAAAAATTTGTGACAATGTGAAAGTCCATGCCGGGAGTCCAATAAAGAGAACTATATCTCAAATCCGAATATACTGCTAATTTTGAAAGTTGTTTATCTTGGCGGCATCATGGTCCAAAACTGGAAGTCAAAATTTTGAAGAAGCCGTAAAAGTCTATATGGGGCATCAAATTTTACTCATGTTATAAAATCGGTACCTTTGATAATTGATAAAATGTATATCCCTTGAACACCCTTTCAATAAGTTTGCAAGCTACGTTAGCGAAAAAACTTTATACATTATTACCAGTTAAAAAAGATAGAAACGACATACAACTCCTCATGATGTTTTTCGGCTAACGCTAATGATCATATACTTAGAACATTTTGATTCTATCTAATAATTAATGTATTTCATTCAAACTAATGAGCGAGTTTTGCAACTCAGTAAACTTACTGGTAATTATATAATAGGCCTAATAACGTTGATTGTTATAATAGTCTAAAGGAATCCCACACTGATAGCTGATTGCAAGTAATTCTATGTAGCCATGTTATCCACTTTCCTTTTTTAAACTTACACCATACATCTTTAAACTATGTATTGCTTCTGGATTCTTTGTATAAATCAGCCGTGGAAAAAATTACATTATAATTCGGCTACTCGATTATCTGGAAATTTGTGTATCCGGAAAAATACTGACATTATTGCGTAGACTGATCGTCAGCTTAGAGGGCGACTCATTTCTTCGCGCGCTTCTTGTATACTATCCTAGCCTGGAAACGTCGTCCTACTGCTTCCTATTCCTCAAATCCTAAATTATAAACCTACTGCCACCGTATTTGATCCGAAGTTCATCATCATCATCATCATCTCAATTTCACGTTTTAGGCATTGTTGCCCGTTACGGTTCCTGTCTTATTCTTAGTCGACCCATGTTTTTTCTTCCTTTTGCTTCATATATTCTTGCTTTTAAAGGTACTCTATTTTCGTTCCATCTTTTCCAAATCTTCGTTCCATGTAGGCCTAATTTTGTTTTATTTTATTTTTCATTCAAACTTAAAGTGGTCAAAGGGTGGTATCGGGTCTTGTAGGTTGCGCAGATGGCCAAAATTTGTGTAACAAAACTCTGAGAAATGCCGACTGTTATTAACAGCTCTGTCACGTTCCACGAAGACATGAGTCGCGTGACCTCTGAGCAATGCGCGGCGTACGATGGGTGTGCGTCACGTAGCAAATAGTAGACAGGGTGTACGGCGAGTTTCTAGCACCGCAGACCCAGAAAACTTTAGGTAAGGGAGACAACTCCGAAAGGGAGGCCTACATTTTTGAAGCCTAAGGGTCAGAAGCTAATCCTCCCTCCCCAGGAGTAGCTCATGGTTACGTCAGTGGTATTAGTTGGTGAAGCCACTTGCTAAGCACAACCACTAAACGACTGCAAGATAATTGAAAGTGATGAAAAATAGACTCCACATGTCGGGAGTTAAGTGAATGTAAACACACTCTTTCGTAAAGCAGAAGCTAAAAAATATAAATACTGCCTTAAACCTTATTTGTGTTGCTTCAGGTGTTATCAGACTGAGTAATCTACTTATATTAACCAACAGGTTTTTTGGTTTATAAAAAAAATAATATAATGGTGTCGAATTATTTAGCCGTTCTTATGAGTATGAGATGCAGTACGTCGGTGAGACGTGCTGGACTTAAGGGGTTCGTACGAATGAGCATAAAAGTTATGTAGAAGAGGGCATAATCCTCTCTTCGAAGACGGCAAAAGTTGTGTGAAATATAAAATAAACATTTATCAAATCATCCATGAATAATCGAAACAGAACGGAAGGTGGGTTGTATGTGCCCCGATTGCATACATTATGAACTCGCTCACGCTGAGAGTCTGTTTCTTGCTTGCCAACACTTAGTGATTATAGGTACACTGTAACAGTTGGGTAATTTACTGCCAAGTTGATCTCTTGGATTGTACTTTAGTTATAATTTTCATCGTAGGCTATTTTCTTCTATTCTCACATAACCTTCAGATTACCTTGTAATAACCTTCGTGTCTCTCTCTTGAAGTGTTTTGGTGTGGAAGGGTCTCAGCGAGATATAATCTAGTAACCGACCGAATGGTAATATTGCGGCGTGTGATGAATATTGATTTCATTATTAAATTAACATCGCGTCAGTTTGATATATTTACGGTGTCATTACATTTCTGCCCGATAGACCGTGAAAATTGCTGGCATATCAGCGATTGTCGTTATTAACCCCAGCCAATTAATTGATTTCATTGTGTGTGTGTGTGTGTGTGTGTGTGTGTGTGTGTGTGTGTGTGTGTGTGTGTGTGTGTGTGTGTGTGTGTGTGTCAGTAGGTTTGAGGTCAGTAGTGTGCGTAATTATTCGTGCGAAAAAATGAGGATGCGCGCACATGACGTAGTGTGACTGGAATGTTTATGGACGATAGGTAAATTGCATTTGTGTTTCGGTGGTGATATCCGCGTTAGGTTTATTCAGTTGTTCTGTTGTTTCGGCTGTGATAAATATCCGATTTAGTCGACTGAAGTACTTAGAATCTGCAAAATTCGTTTGTGGCAAAGAGTTGATAGAACTATTGCATATAGGTACTTTTTGTTACACGTTTTTCGTCCATAGTTATATCTTTTGTCGATATAAGACCAAATGGACAGTTTTTGGTATCATACATTTGTGAATTAGCATTTCGCACTTATATGATTCATTTAATAACTCTGTTAAATTTTGAACTAATAGGATAGGCCTACACCTTTTCTCTTTCTGCAGGTTTAGTTGCAATAAATAACTTAATTCGAAGTATATAACTTCTTTCAGCTAAACATTTAAAAAATATTAATGTATTTTATGGATATGACAAATTAGTTTAAACAGAATTATCACTGTTGCACACCACTATAGAAAAAGTATTCCGATTAGCGCTTTCAAGCGTCATAGCTCATCGTCAGATCGGAAAATTTGGTGATAATTCTGGTTGTGATTATAACACTAACACAACTTTCTTAATTTAAAACATTAGTTCAAGAATGAAATTTCAACGCCTATATGATATGTTGTTATCCTGTACGTGAAAACTACTAACCGCAAAGTCAGTTATAACGTAGGCCTAATAATCACCATCATCATTATCATCATATCCGTTGTAGATTAGATTACTGATTTATTCACGGTCTTCAGAGGTTGTCAGTATGCCGGTCTTCTTTCTCTACAGTGACGTTTAACTGGGCTGTGTCGTCAGTAACCGTTTTACAGCCGATAGAGAAAATGCTACACAGGCACACGTATCTTGTATGTCTCTTCAAAATTGTTTTACTAGAGTTCTTTAGTTTTCCGAAAATACGTACACCGTATACGATACGTATATGTCTGTATGTCCTGCCATCCACATCAAATATCCTGTTTTGGTAAGGTATTAAGCCCGTTTTTTTTTTTGTACTGTTCGTCTAGTTTCCTTATGAGATAAAACTCAGGTTCCGATAACTGATTTTATAAAAACGATCATTTCGTATTCATTGTCGTTAATTTTTGAGACGTTTCTGCTACTTTTCAGTAAAACTTATTATCACTAGCCGTTTAGTTGCCTTTTAATACTGTTTACTCCAACAGTAGATGTTTTACAGCTTAATTAAATTTCAGTCGTCCATACGTGTAGTTATAGGAGGTTTTGGGAATTGAAACCCTCAGGAATTACACATTCACCTAACAATCAGTAAATTGTGTTCTTTTTATTCTTCATTTAGATAGGTGTAATTATTTTTTACAATAAGCAAAATTAATTTATTCTCTTTATTTACAGAAAGTTATGAGGAGTTGTTGAAACTCTGCGTACGCCCGTTATTAATACGTGTGTGACTATCAGTTATTTGGATCTTGTCCCTCTGATGAAGTTAATCTTGCCTGTTTTCTATTCTATATCCAAGTACCCAAGGACGGTTGCAAGTGTTTTCCCAATTGTAACGGCGCTTTAAAAAAAGTACAGAGATGACATGTTGTGATGAAAGCAGCGTTAATCGACTTTTTGGAACCTCAGTCCGGAGAATGGCGGGTGGCTGTATTTTGAAATCGTCCGTTTACCTCTCGATCGTCCCTGCATAGATTTGATCTAAGAATTTTAGGCCTTCCTCTAATGTTTTTCTCATCAACTTTTCCATCTGTCATCTACTTACGTAATGTAGCTATTGCACCTGGTTAAGTATCCTAACAATCGATACTCCTTCTTATAAGGGCTTTCGATATTATTTTTCTACTCGATTATACTCTTAAATCTTAATACTTCATCGTTTTATCTTCTCATACTTGCCATGTTATCCTTCCATAAAATCCTCGCAAATTCTGCAATCGTTCCTTGTCACTCTTCTGGTGACCGATGGTCCAGAGCCATGCTCCACTCAATATCGTTATAGCTTTTTCCATTTTACGAAACCAGTATTTTCTTGAGTGAGTGCCGTCAACGAATACTGATAAAACCATTAACAATATTAATAGATATAGTAGTGTTAAAAGTCATTAATGTGTAGGCTGTAAGAGATCGAACAGTTTCGAGGACCATCGAGACGTATATGCGACGGGTATTATACATGTGATCGCCAGTGACATATATTTCCGTATATTGGTTAATGTACTGTCTCCGTGCTACGTATAAATGGACACTTCCCGTCACGAACACGCGGCGGCGGCATTCCTCAAGTGTGTACGGCGTAACTGCACGAGCGCACGCCTCGACAACGCGCTACTCAATGTCAACCACCCGCACAGACCGCCTTTATTTATCCTTTCCTGCGAATACGGCAATTATCCATGTTACATTGTAATAAGCATTTCTACTGCCGTCGCTCCCTTCTTTCACTCAACCTTTTTTCATTCATACCGTTTCCTAGCCTGCGTTTTTGCAGTTGCTTTGCGTTTTTGCAGTTGCTTTCTTTTCATCGCCTCATCTATTCCATTTCCCCAAGATCTTGATTTTTCCCGTGCTCATATAACTCCGTAATATGTTATTCTTGCTTTTAGTTATGTGTTCTGGGTTTGCTTTTCTTATATTACCATATATGTCGTTTTTATTTTACATTCTTTTTTATCCCCATTGATCTACTCGTTAATAATTCTGTCTGCTGCCTAACCTCTTCTCACAAAATTACATGTATGTTGGCGTGATTTTTTTTGTAGGCCTATGTGTTTTTGTGTAACATCCAGATTTGTCCTCTGTGTGGCTAGATACTACATGCCAAAATATTGTGAATTTAAGTATTATTGTGAAATCTCTGTCTCGGAACAGAATTTCGGTGTTTACTTCAATTCCAGAAGTGATCTGTTCTGTCCACCATCTGTCTTTCATCTTTAACGTGTTTAGAAAAATTATGAAACCTAAATATGTAGTTAAATTTATATTTTGTTTTCGCTTGGTCTGCCACCTTTGGTTTACAGATTTTTCATTTATTGAGCTTTTGTCAAATACATCTATCATGTGTAGATCTAGAAATGGACGATTAATACACAGTAAAGTAGGCATCCGTCCTCTTATACCCGACTAACACTAATCTGATGTTTTGTGTTCATTATGTAGCCTATAGGCCTACACATATTTGAAGATCATTAGACCATGACACCGCGTTTGGCAAGGTGGAGGAACGACTGGCTGGATACGAGGTGCTCTGAAAGAAATTATTGCAGGAGCAATCGGGAGGAATTAAAAAAATATTAATCAGAATACAAAAATCAGTTATTCTTTAAAACGTTCAGCACTATTATACAGAACGAATTTCTGCAAAATATTTGTAGAGCGATATAAATTTCAATTCTTATTAAAATTTTATAATATTTGTAATATTAACTTAATATGTCTGTATTATAAAGCAAGGGGTTGTATTGACATATACTTATATATGTCAATTTATACGTATATTATTCGTTTATACGTATAATAATTCGAATAAACTTCCGAATTACAATCTACTTATGGATGTATGTAATGTTTATGTGGCACAGTAAACCGGAGAAAGACGGTTGCGACACAACCGTGGATGACATCTGGAAGAGAGCAAGATCGTGCTAATGGTTCATGCCTGTGCGTGTGTGGTTTGTTGCAACTCGTTTTTATGTTGTAGTCGGATTATAGCGTATTTCTGTAAACAAAGTTTGTTAATGTAATCGGTTCTAAGTGTTTTTTTTTCACTGTGCAACTCGGATTCATAGTAACAGAAGAATGTGTTCTAATTCTCCAATGATACTGCGACCAGTCTTCCAAACACGATCTCATGCGCATTTCTACTCACTTACAGAATAAAACTGTAACTATAATAGGTCTACTACTTGGCATTACGGTAGGCCTTAAATTTCGTTATACACTTTGAGTTAAAACGTTTAATCTCATTCTCAAGAATGACCCCTTGCTCCGAGCAGGTACAGTATTTGTGGTGCCTCTAGTACTCCCCGTTTTTTATTCTCGTGACAGTGTTGTAGTATTATTAGTTTAGTGTTATAAGGTTTTGGTGTCTGCTTGGTCTTTATAGACCTATTCGGGGATAACTGTATTTTTGATGTACTGAGTACTTGATGCTTCCTTAAGTCTGTCCACGTAGCTCGTTGAAGATTTACTTCTAAGTGTGTTACTGCCTAATAAAATTCATGGGCTTAAATATAGGTTTGGGGTAACATTGGGTAGTAATTGGGGGGGGGGAGGTGCAAAGTATGGTAAACTACCTGTCTCGAGGCTTGACTTGTGACTCGGAGATTAGATATGGTATTGTTACCTGACTGTCACATTACGTGTTATTTGCATTTTGGGTCGAATGTTTATAACGGTTTTTAGGGTAAATATTTACTGCCTGTTACTGACAGATAGAAAAATGACTGTTATTTCGCACGTTGAAAGTCTGCAGTCGTCAGTTTCACAACGTTTATAAGAAGCGTAGTAGATTTATAACAGTAAGAATTTAGTACAAACGAGTTCTCCTGAGTAATAATCCGTAATATTCTTTATCGTGTCAGGAAAACAGGTAATTAGAAAAATATTTTGCAGTATTTGAGTTTCTTTGGTTATTTTTTAATTTGTGTTCCTGACTGCAGTTATTCTTATGTAACATAGCTCTCCAACTTAATTTCCGCTACTTAATCTGGAAATTCAATTTAGTGAATAAAGGAGTTTCTAAGTGGTACGAGTTTCTAAATACTCGTAGCGCGTCTTCACACTTTCATTTATAAGTTAAATTATCGCTACAGTTGTGAGGCAAAGTCAGCTATTTACACCACGTATGGAACTCAGGTAAATTTTGTAAAGGCCTGACGATGGATATGGTGATGAATCTTGACCGCCATCGTATCTCACAGAGATTCCAAGATACAGGGGGTCGTTAGGCCTAACCGTGAAAAGTCGCAAGCCTAGAGTTTGCGAGAGAGCATGATTATAGCTAACCGATCAATCGAGACTTTTCCATTTCACTGCTTCTTCTAGCTATATGACAGTCCAAAGTACGGGTAGGTCTGTTCATATTAATGGGGTTTAATAAAGTATTTCTTTCTGTAGTTCTTTTAATATGGAAGCATATTCGTTATGCGTTTTAGCAAGAGCATTTTGATAACATGTCTGTAAAACCAGAGTTCAAAGGCTTCGATTGTTTTGCGATCTACCTCTCTCAACGTCCAAACGCACAACTGGTTATTTTTATTTGTACTGCTTTTGTAATGGTTAGCTTTCCAAATTTTTGTTAATTTTTCCGTATCGTGGTTAAAAATCGTCTTGTAATTGTGGAATACACAAATAGTAATAATACAGATAATAGTAATAGACAAATAACCTATAATAGTAATAAGGCAGATTTTGACAGAATTAAACCTAAAACAAATAATTTAATTTATAATTTAAATAGAGTATATAAAATTGAATGCCCTGACTGAACTAAACTTTATGTAGGCAAAACTGAAAAACGTTTAAAAGAAAGATTTATTCAGCACCGTTATTCATATTTAATATCAGATATTTACAGATAAAATTTAGCTACTTAATTAAATCTACTAATCACACGTTTCCAAAGGTACAAAAATGACCTTATGGGAAAATTTAGAAATATTTAAACATAAAAAAATAACTTAATATCTGAACAAATTCAGAGTGATACCAAAAATTGTAATAACATCGAAGACGAAGAAAAGAAAGAATAAAAATTTAATTAAAGTAAATATCCTTTTTTTATTTTTTTTATTGTAATTTGAATTACCACTATAATGACTAAATTACTACTTCACAGCGTTGTTGGCTGTATAAGCACTTCAGCTGGTCGACATACCGTTTGTACAGTATGAAACATCTTTTGTTTGCTTCGCGTATTGTAGTTTTTGCTCACAAATAAAGTAGCAATCGTGTACACAATAAATACTTTTAAGGTTCGCCCAATTCAGTAACAGTAAATACAATATAACGAGGCGATCTTATCTGTGAATATTATTGTGATCATTGTAACAGCACAGCTTGACACGAGCAGGAAACAAAGGAGGTGAAGGACAGACACAGATCTGTTAGACAAAAAGTGGGCGTGTAATGGTTAGTGTCGCGGTAACTAGGCAAATTACCCAACCGGACCGCGCGCTCTCTATACATACCCAAAACAATAAACCGCATTACGTAACACGTGGTTACAACACATGTACTGTACACAAATAACGATACCAACTGTTAATGTCCATTGGGATTGATTGTTTCCAGCAGCGTTTGCACGCGTATGCGATCGGTGGCTTGAAAAACGTACGTTGAAAAAAAATCTTGCGCGTAATTTGAATTACTTAGAATTCGGGAGACAACATTAGCTAACAACATGGCAAAACGCAAAACGTAGAATGAAACAGTTCCTAATCTTTCTGGTTGGACCTTGTAGATTAAAACTAACGCTCAACAGCATAATTGATTACGTGATACTGCGTTAACTATAATTCAT
Organism: Magicicada septendecula; assembly: GCA_034769895.1. Classification (NCBI taxonomy): domain Eukaryota; kingdom Metazoa; phylum Arthropoda; class Insecta; order Hemiptera; family Cicadidae; genus Magicicada; species Magicicada septendecula. The sequence goes on along the minus strand of CM068370.1, from coordinate 241,893,947 downwards.
AAGTAAATAGTCATTATCGAGTTCCAGGCTTTTATAGAAGGTAGCAGACCAATCGAGTGGTTTCTGATGCCCCAAGATTCATGTATCGTCGCTGTTCTTGATTGTAACCTGTAGATAAATGTAGGTGGAAGTATCCACATGCGAGTTGTTTTATAGCGATTCACAGCGATCCTGAGTAGGCCTACTTGTTTATTCGTTTATTTGTTTTTAACTGCGATTAAGTGAACTTAGTGAGTTTAGTGATTGTAATTGTTAATGTGAACATAGAGTAATCAATTATTGAAGGCCTGTTGAATTAAGCACGAGTCTAATAAAACTTCACTGTTCTGTTCACTGCTTCTGCTTTCGATTTATGGTACCCTTTGCGGTCGCGGATATTCACGCAGTTCTGTGCGCGTGTGTGTTTGTGGTATCTCACACCACTTTTAGCTTGCAAATATTTAATTTTAAAAAACGTGAGCATATACTTAAGTTGCAGCAGAGGTATTGCCTATACAACGTATTCATACGTTTTACGTGTATTGATTTATAAAAACTGTATGTGTTTAAACATAAGAATTGTGTAAAAACAAACCATACAGGGTTGCGCGCCCTCACAAAAGTACCCTTTAGGCATATACGGAATAAATATATTCTGAATTATAAAAATAAAGACGCAATCCCTAGCGGTTCATTTCTGTACTGTACTTTAAGCCCAGGAAAGCGCGATAACGAGCACTTCAGTATAACGCACAGCTTAAAAGCTTCATAACTGGTTTTTGGGTAAAAGGTACCACAACTGCTGCGGAACCTTCTACTTCTATTGTTGTCTGTGCGTATGTGTGTTTTAAAAGCCGATTAATGCTTTCCACTCGCTCACGTTTTGAAGTAAAAAATATTTAAATATTTTAACCGGTCGCTATGAAGCAACCGATAACTGGGAAGCTGTCACCACTACCGGATCTTGATTCTCATAGGGTATTGAACGCTAACCAGACGAATCAGTTTTAAAAAGCCTTGTTTAGAAGTATCTCGAACCACAATTATTAATCTCTCTCTCTCTCTCTCTCTCTCTCTCTCTCTCTCTCTCTCTCTCTCTCTCTCTCTCTCTCTCTCTCACACACACACACACACACACACACACACACACACACACACACACACACACACACATATCGATTCGTCACCGTCACCCTCTGTCGGTGTTTTCGCCTAAGTATTCTCTCCCATTCTCATTGATCTCCTTCCTCTAATTCTGTTTTACACGTGAATATTTTATTTTACCCTGATTTAGAAAATGTTTCACTTTTACGTGTACCAGTATCATCAACTAGTCGATAATAGTATGATAGTAGTAACTTAGAAGTTGTTTTCCTAATACTGTCATCTATAAGCATAGCCTGTAGATATAAATATTGTTGGAGATTCTCGCAACCTGCACAAAATTAGACAATAATTAGTTTGTTATCAATATTAGTCAAGCGTCCTATTCTCATTACTACGAGTTCTGGATGAATGACCGCACTCTTGGTATTCGCGGATCTGTACGATAATCATAAATTGAAGGTAACAATCCGATTTAATTAACTTATTTCTGCAACTGTGCAACTTCCGTCTTGTTAAGTTGCGACTTGGAGAAAAGAAAGTTGATGTGACTGTCTACCTGTGGGTCCAAAGTTAAATAGAAACCACTTTTTGGTACGCAGTCTTTTACCAATGATTAAATCAGTCCATATCAGTAGAGCGTTGTATCAGTGCACTTTCTCAACAGGTGAAGCTGCATTGTATTTGTTCCGGTCGGGCGATCCTTTCTGTGTCTGTGACTTGTCGGACAGAATATAGACCTACTCGCCGTGACTCTTAAACACGTCACGGATCTTTCGTCCACCACCAGTTATTCATCCAGTGGTTTCTCGATATCCGGTAAATCATACATGTCTTAACCACTGGGTGGAGGAGCATAGTGATATACTTTTTTTTTAATCCAAGGAGAGAACCGAAAATATTGCAGCCCTCTCCCAAAAATTAATCAGCTAGTAACAACTACTCTGTTTGGGGGGGGGGGTTAATACACATTATTTGTTTATTGTTAAACAAGAATGTTAAATGCGCTCTACGTATTTATGCAGCTGTGTACTGTTTTAAAATCTTCGGCGTTACCGCCTTAAAGATTCTGGGAAGATCGTACCGTCCTTCCCCTATTCGCGGTATATTTTGTAATATCTTGATCAAATGTAAACTGACGCCTGAAGCATGCATACACGACCGCGGTTGGTCAGTCTGACTCGTTTGAAGCGTCGTCAATCTTCTGTTAACTTCGTCACTTGTGTATGCTTCCACAGGGGCGTATTAAGGGGGGGGGGGAGGCGAACGGGACCGGCCACCCCTGAGGTCGAAAAAGTTGACGAATTTCATAATCTCTTAATAATTTTTAGGCTGTTTTATTTTATTTTTTTCAGCTGTGTTCTCTAATATAGCAATAGCTCTTTTTTAAATATACAAACAGGTTTATTACACATCATTAGGGTATAGCCTACGTTTGAAATATGAAACATAGGAAAATCAGTCCAGTCAATTAGTATCTTTTTAACGCGTATTTTTATTGTGTTTTTACCGTTTACTTTAATGGAACTGATTTAAGGATGTTATCACGCGTTTTTCAGTCACTTTAAAGATAGTAATGTTGAGTAGGCTTAAGCTGTTTATACTTTTGTATGAAGCCGACTCAACCAAATTCTAGATACGCCACGGTCTTCCTCACATCCTACTCTACAAATTTCTTTATGTAAGCAACTTGGTTGCTTCAAGAAAGCTTCCAATTTTGGTACAAATCCGCAATATTAATTAATTAATTTTTAAACAGTAAAACTGTTAAAAAGTTTACAACAAAATCTGTCTAACTAGTAAGATTAAATTACAGAAACCTGTCAGAATAAACAACTAAGAATAAGAAACTAAGAGTCACAATTTGTTACGAAAAGGAGTTGATAAATATGATGTCAAGAGAATAAGTGGAATAATTTTTGTTTCAGGAAGACCACACAAATTGGTTTTACAGATTGTTCCGATTGAAGTCTCAAGTACTGACAGCACAACATTAAATGGATACCGTAACTGTTTTGAACTATAGGCTACGTGTTAAAATCAAACGAGGTTGCCCTTTTTTTTAGTAGACCTACTAGTTATTCTGTAGGTTTTCAGCTAAAGGAATAATCAGCAATCAGAGGCTGAATCGCCGACGCTTTTTAATTTGTAAATGTTAAAATCAATAAAACATCTCTCTCTCTTTCTCTCCCCCCCCCCCCCAAACACACACATCATCATCACACCTGTCTGAACATCTAAAGGAATTTTACGACATCAAATACAACACCCACGCCATAAGTTATTCCATTACACACATAACAGTAGGCCTATGTGTTGTGTTCTGGTGTGTCGGTCTCTCCGCGCCCGTTAGGTTTTGATCGCAGCGCTTCGTGCGAACTCTCTCTGCTGTCTGCGAGTATACACCGCGAATTTGTGGCGTCAAAGTACGAGAATTCCTCATGGTATTTTATGCATATAGTAACACCTGAGATGTACAAGGTTTACACAGTACAATGGCACAACAGCAATGTGAGGCCGCTTTAAATAACATCTGGGACACATGACGCCAGTTAAATATATACAGTGCGTCATGCATACGAGAAGTTTATTCTCACATTGCTGTTTCACAGGCGTATGCAAAGTCGCTAATTCCAACGGCAGATGCAAATTATTACTAGCCAAGACACAAGTGCAACTCGAGAAACTCAGATTATTTTAATCCGAAGGCGAATCGAGCTTTAACAAGATTGTCTTGTAATGAGTCACAAGATACGCGTCTGTGATCAGGATGTGTGTGCGTCTTCGTAAAAGCGTACAAGAAGGCCTCCCCTTTTGACTATCCTTTTCTTATCCCAACTTTGCAAACGAACTAAAAAGCAGTCTTTCAGCATACAGTAGTCTAATATTTTACGCTTACAGCGTAGGCTATCGAATGCCATACTATATTACTGTGTAGGAAATCGCCAAACAACAAAGGATAGTTTGTCTTCTGTATCACGCTGAATTGTAATCCCGTATTAGTCATGTCGTGAGTGTTAGCAGGAGTCTCTGAGAACAATTTTGGTGTACTCATATTAACAAAGTCAACGAAGAAAACTGTTTCAACAGACAAGAAACCGATGGTTTATGCCCACCTGCTGGTATTCAGGCTATTAACAATGAAAGAATTATAAATCCTGACAGTCACTTCGACTAAAAATTAAAACTACATGAACGTAGGAGACGCCTTATATCGTTTACTTACAAAAAAAAAACGGGTTCAAATCGAGAAGGATGGCGAACCACATACTACCGACCAGATAGAAATGGACGACGAAGCTTCAAGTCATAGTTAAAACTCTGAAGAAATTCCTCTGCCTTCAACAGACGAAAACTAAAAACTTAGCAACAGAATTGGGATTGAATTTCATTGAATATCCTCACAGATGTAACGATTACAGAAATTTCTTTCCGTGGCCTTCGCGAAGCAAGTGACGAATTAGTTCCACCTCACGTACGCGAAGATTGGTGGAAACGGTCTAATCCAAAGTAAGAGAGGATATGGTAACGACAAAATTTATTATGGGGCCTGTTTTTGAAGCTTATACCAAACAAAACTTCAAGAGGCAGGAAACATTCTAAACAGAGGTTAACAAGTGTTAATCGTTACAAACATGAAAACGAAAGACGTAAATCAAGTTAACTCGTTGTCGCTGGAAAATAAAAAGCGAATTAAGAATTAAAATTCTGTACATAATTTACTGTCCTTTAATAAACAATCAACACAAGACCAAACCGTAACAACGGTTGGACGTGATTGGTTACCTGCTTTTAGCGACTGATTATCTATAGTCCATTGAAGGTTACAAAGATTTTGTACCCACACGCGAGTCTGCGCAGACACGCGCACAGTCACTAACTCACTCACTCAGTGTAACATTACAGGTTCAGTATTATAACAATAATGACTGTTAACATGATGTATAGGCTGTTCGTCTTCTCCAGCCACTCTACGTAATAACTCGTGTTCCTCTTTTAGTCCTCTTTTCTTGAAGACTCGTAGACTCGTGGTTTCAAGTCTGTAACATTTCTGATTCCATCATTTCAAGGGCGCTTCGATCTGCCTCATTATCTTCGTCCCAGAAATCTCCACTGCGATACGTGTCTTTTTTTCGGTCACTGATCTTCCGGTAAATGTCAAACCTTTGCCTCTTCGTTCGTTCCACAGTCTTCTTCCGTGCTTCCACAACGATGCTTTCTTCATTGGTCTTTTGTTCTCGTTCTAAGACTCTAGCACTTCTCGTCAGGAAATACGTTTCCACTACAGTCAGTTTTCTTTTGAAACCTCGTTTAGACCCCACACCTCATAGCCGTAACTCAGTTATGAAGTCCTTACTTCAAGAAGACCTCCTTAGTCTGGTTCAGGTTCCACCTTGTTATTATTTTACTGTCAGGCTAATTTTCACATTTCAGCTAACACTTTCATGTTAGTGTGGGTCTGAAATTTTGCTCCGATCGGTGAGGAGGTCTTCACAAACCATAAGCTTAATTTAAGACAACAATCCACACATTTTTCGTACAATCTTTTAGTCGTGTATTGTAAACAACAGAAGGCTTGCGCTAAGAAATACCTGCTCTCAGGTAAAACTAACAGAAAGCAAACTGCACTCTAACCAGGATCCTAGTCCACTGCTGTATTTTTATAGTTTCGTAACGTTGTTTCGAGGTCCAAGTTGAAAAAGAGCAGCAACATGGTGCAGTCTTATCTCAGTGGTTGAATAAGACCTCTGATCCGATTGCTCGCCTTTATTTTAGCACTATTGTCTGTATACATTTCCTTTATGATTGTTAATAGATGTTTATTTACATTCAGTGATCATTACAGTAGGGACAGAGTCAGACGTTTTATTCCAGGTACGTAAGCGGAGCGTGCCTCTTCTGTGACTGAGATTTTCTTCTCCACCAACTGATTTATTTTTTAAACAATATTTTTCTTGTATAAATCCACTTTGATCTTCTCCTCACGTCCTGAATATTTTCGAGAGTTGGTCTTGGAGAATTTCCTAAACTGTCTGCAAACAATGCGAACAACGCTCAGTTCTTTGTAAGCTATTTCTGTTTTTCAGTCACTAACTTCCCACAAGTAGTGTGTATGCTAGCATTTTATTTTGCTTAGAGTTAGTTCTTAACACGATCTTTCAGTTGATAGATCGATTTTTCAGTGTACTTATGTGTAAATACGTATGTGTGCGCCTACACATGTAGGCAGCCACTAATTGTTAGTTGTGGAAGCGCTATGCTTTAATTTATTGTTTCATTATGGTGTTTGGCCGTGACATTATGCCTTGAAACAAATATGACGTACAGTATTGGCTGTTTAGAAACCTACACTCAGTAACGATCGCTTCATTAACTGTGTGACTATATAATTGATTGTATTAGTATTTGCGTGATCGAATACTGATATGGTTATTATTCCAGTTGTAGTAACTGTAATTGTTCTAAATTGATGAAACTAAATGTAAGTAGTGTTCTTGAAAATAACAGTTGTAATCGATTTGTTCTGTATGCTTACAGGTATGTGCCGTACTTATACGAATGAACTGTGAACCGAACTGACCCACTGAGCTGTCATGTAAGTTTATTCAATTTACCTTACTCTAGTTTTTCTGACATCGCATCGTCACCGTGACGCGATACTTATGCTATTGAAATTCTAAATAGCAATTTACGTCTAAACTGATCTACACGTCAGACCTTTAAGACTGTAGACCGTTCTTTACTGCGTCTTTCTATGTATATATTGTTCTTCACGACATACTGTAAACTGCTAGATTGATGTTTTTAACTGATTACGTCTAGCAGGCGCGGATCCGTGGGGGGGGGGGGAGATCCCCCTCCCAAAATGGTCACTTGAGACGAAATTTATTTGTCGTTTTGTCATTGTAAAATGTTTTTGTGATTGTAAATATGATGCAGAATTCATATCACGTTATGTGTTAAGGGATTTGCTCTAAAATTACTTTAAATCGTATCTGTACCTTAACAGTAGACTATATTAATTTTAGATTGATACTTAAATGACTAGTACCGTATGTATTGTAAACTGTAAGTGAATATTATTAAGAGAACAGTGAACGGACAAATACAGATACAAATGATATTGTATTTACACGTTAATAAACGTATTGTGTTGATAATAATACACCGTATTTTTATCTTCACTCATTCCTCTCATTTATACTTTGGACCATTAAAGAATGGTCCAACTTTTCATATCTTCCTCCTTCAGATTGCTTGCTGGGTCCGTCCCGGACGTCTACACTCATCTTCACGTCAGAACGTTAAAAGACTAACCCATATCTGGCTGGTGCATTATATGTAAGCATAATTAATTCATATTTTAAAATATGAACCTAAAAAGGGATGTAGAATACTTGCAAAGGTGACTAGAAAGTAGAGACTGGAACAAGCACTATCGCCTAATCTCGAAATGGAAATGTAGACACGATGAAACTTCAACGTGTTGAAACCAGGATCGAGCAAAACGTAAGCCATCAAGTTGAAGGTATGTCGTTGATGGGTAGGTTACATAGATGGAAGCAGAGACGTGCCAAACGACCGCTGTACGCTAAACAATAATTTGTTTAGCATATTTACAGTATGTGCTAATTATTGTTGTGCTGTAAATAAGCCATTGTGTTTCCATTAAACGTGGCTTGTATTGCTACCACCTACAATATTGCTTCTGTTGTTTCTCTCTTTTTCCTTATTGTTGTTGGTACAATTGTGTGTGTGTGTGTGTGTGTGACTTAACACATATTTGTATAGTTGGGCGGACTCTTTGTTGCTACAAGTATTTCAGTGCTCGAGTTTTATTGCAGTCACTATAGGCCTATGTGATCTACTGTTGTTGGATTCTTTTCTCCTTTTTCTTCACCCATCAGTATTCGTCGTGTCGTGTCCCATATGGTTTGTTATATTCCTCTTCATATTTCCTCTTGTCTTTTGTTATGGTTTGTGATTTGCCGCCATGAATCTGTGTCTTTAGTGTTTCTCCTCATGATTTCAGAGATATTAACAACTTCATAAGTTTTGAAACGCGGTATGGAATCTGCTGGATAACCTACGTTTCTTATTTTCCCGCCCATCTTCTTTTGTACGGTTGATTTCCCAATACCATCTCGTCGAATTTTATGCCACACACGAATGTTAATATTCTTTCTATGATAGTGGGTATTTCATGTCAAAACCGGGGAGACACAATATAAATGTTAATTCATAATGTTCCATTTCCTCTGTCAGAATTGTTCGTTTGCAAGAAATAGGAGAAGACGTATGGGATTGTTTCGTACAACGATCAAAGCACCGTCAACCGTTGTGGACAGTAGAGTACACCTATGATTGGAATAATTGCGTGAAGCTGATTCTTGTAAACGGGGATGTGAAAAGTAAGGAGAAGTGTGAATAAGAGAGTATACGAGGATGTACGGTACTTAAAGAGTGGGAGAGACAATGAATGTACGACTCCATAAACAAAAAAAGCTGTGCGACAGAAGGGATTCCTTGTCTCCACAAATTTTGAAACAAACATAAAACGCGAAAAATCTGCTAAGTAGGCCTATTTTGTGCTCGACGAGACCTTTCTAAGGCTCTGAACAACGGACCTTTAGAGCGTTACTTTTAGAGCGTTTTGAGACATGAAGCTGGAAGAGAATGGACAGAATTTGAAGGAGAAATAGGGTCCTTAATAGGAATAAAGGTCGACCTATGGCTGGACATTACAGCTACAGAATGAGGGCGCGCATGCAAGAAAGAGGTTCTTGTGTCAGGCGTTTTAGAAATGGTTTTGATGAATACGGTGATTTCAAAGGACGATTTGGCGTCTTCAAAGCTAGGCAATCTACCCGGCAGATTTCTTCAAACCCGTGAAGTCGAAGGAAGAATTTGTACATTGATACTCTTAAAACTACCATAATATGCAGAGATATTTAACAAAAATTAAGAAGAATAAGCATACGAATATTACTAGGCTAGGTATCCTCATACCCACTCTTAATTGAATAAAACGTATGTTTTTTATTTTTCAAAGTGTTGCTCGATACAGTCGTCTTTTACAGACATAGTCCCTTTATAGACATGTAAATATTTAATGAAGTATGCGAAAGGTTAATGAACTGCTATGTTAACAGCAGGGAGCACATGACAGCATGACAGGTGTTGTTGGAATCCACTCTAACACATTCCTGGCTGTTTAGCAACCTCGGTCGGCTAATACATGTAGATCTTCTTCTTCTTCTTCTTCTTCTTCTCTGATTTTACCCTTAGTGATCAGTCGTTGATTTCCTCATTAGTTTCGATCTGCCCAGTCGCTTTCTACCAAATCCTCTATCGTTGTCCGTCTAAGACATTGTCTCAATGACAGAACTATATCCCCTTTTAACTCTTAAGGACTTCTACAATAGCTTTCTTAATCATCTGCTTTCTCCTACACATGTACTCGTATAACTGATATGGACTCCTGACCAACAGACGCTCGAATACGCGTACTCAGACATAACAAAACTAGATGCGTGTATGTGTTACGGTTCGTAAAAGCTTTGTACATAACAGAACATACAGATTATTTCCTTGTCTTGCTACAGTTCGTTCCCTAGACTTAAAGCAGTCTATAGCTTTTTTTGATTTATCCTTTTAGTTTATTGAAGGTCTTCTTTCAACAGGGAACACGCAAGCCGTCGTTCTAAGTTTGCAACTTATCGTCTCGCAGATTACCGATTCGGTCTTGCCATTATTAGGGTGTGAATCCGTTTGTGGACGGTCTTTTGTAAGAATGGTGCACCCAGCCAACATACGCGACGCTTCTTCGTCTTTTTTTATCTCTTCTGCCCCTCACCGTTCGGTTGTAGGGAGCTCCCGTCCATCGTCTCCTTTTATTCTTCTCCATGCACATACCCTTCATTTCCTGTAAACTCCTCCCAAGGTCCTATCCCAATCTCTCAATGTATAACTGATATATCATCCTTGCCTGCCTGTTAGTCTCTGCCCCTCGAGCTTTACTTCAAGGAACTGTTTTATTTTTTATTTTTTACTTCATCTGCCTTACTTGCATGTCCCATCCACTTAAACTGCCTCACCTCCGGCAAATCCATCAGGGGCTTCACTCTCAAATATCTCATTACTAATGCGATCTCTCCTTGTTTTTTTCTGTTATTCGCTTGACAAACCTCATCTCCGTTTACGTTATTCTACTTGCGTGTTTGTCAAGGATAGTCCAACTTTCTGCTTCAAACATTATTGGTATACACATTTAAGTGCTTTCTTACGCACTTCCCTCATTCCTATTATTGAGTTGTTTATTTTATAATTGTAGAGTTTTCTTATAAAATTTGATATTTCATGATCTGTTCTTCCACCCCTGTCAAAAATGACATCTAAGGATTCGTATTCCTTGGCTTGAACCAACTGTTCACCATCACAGGTAATTCTCAGAGACTCTTCTCCTTTCCTTACAGCATCCATAACTTTACTCTTCTTATTCAGTTCTAAGCATTGTCTTCCCAATTACTTTTTCTTTCCATTCTACCACGGCCTCTTGAAGTTCATCTCTTGAGTCTTGTATGAGCGCTATATAATCTGCATGTAGCAATGCCTGTCTTAACCTGCAATATCCAGCTGTGGATCCATGTAGTCGTATCTTGCACATTTTTTGTATTTCATCCATATAGATTATGAGCAGTAGATGACTCAAGATGTCGACTTGTTTGATGCCCTTATTCATTCCAAAATACTCCATTCAGTCTCATAATTGGCTTCGGCTCATGATACACTCTTCTGATGGCCTGTGCCAGTCTATTTGGAATCCGTTTTCCTTCTAAGGAAATCGAAAAACAAAATCTATTGTGACACAAATATGAAAAAGTAGTAATTTTATAACAGTGCGAGTGATATTAATAATGAGGTGAATAGTTGGGTAATAAGACTTACGGTTTCCTTATAACCTTATGTATATTTTTCTAATATTAACATTGACCTAGTAATAGCATATTTTTTCTTAATGTTCCCTGTTTAGTACTTATTTAAGAAACTTGTATAGTTAACTATGAAATTGTTAATACGTAGTAATAAATTCACTTTTTTTAATAAAATAAGAATGATGTTCCACAATCAATCATCTTCACCAGTGGCGTATCTATAATTTGGTCTGGGGGGGGGGTTCAGGGTCTGCTGAAGTCTGATTCATACAGAAGAAAAACCAAGTTAAAACTAATCCACATTACTGTCTTTAAAGTGGCTGAAAACCGTATGATAATTTTCTGAAATCAATCCCATTAAAATAAATGGCAATAACACAATAAAAATACGCGTTACTGAAACATTGTTTAGAAGATACTGAGTGAATTGAGTTCCCTACATTTCATATTTCAAACGTATATACGCAAATTCTGTGTAATCAGTCCGTTTGTATATTTAAAAAAGAGTTACTAGCTGAAAAAATAATAAAAGAGCCTAAAAATTAAGAGATTAACAAAACTCGTCAACTTTTTTGACACTTTGGAGGGGAGGGATCCGGTACCGTTCTCCCCCTCTCCGTAAATAAACCCATGATCTTCACTCCTAGGATAAGGGCCTAATTGACCTGTCCCGGAACTCTTCTCCACTGTGGTATAACAACTTCTCTGTTCGAAATAGGCTTACATATCAAGGCTGGGACTGGCATGCAGTCCAAATATTCGTATCGAATTTGGATCCGAGATCTAATTCTTCGGTCTAAAGACTGGTGGGAATTTCTTCTCCCTTTCCTCTATAGTGCACCGCTTTCAACCACGAGCTGATGAATTGTTTTCTAGGTCGTAAGTATTTATATTGCTTACAGGCTTATGCATATATGTATGTATACGGTTGATTGATTTAGAAACTGGAGAGAGAGTGAGAGGAAGGAATGCAGTGAGTGAGTGAGTGGACGTCCGTGAGCTGCACATCGGATGTGTGTTTGTGTGTCGCGTTGCCCGATGTATCAGATAGCACGCGTGAGCAGATGTGTAGCCCGCGGCACGGCACGTGGAGTTGGAAACAAATGTGAACTGATTGTAATGCACATCGAGTCAGATGTGTGTTTGTGTGTCGTCAGGCGACTATCCCTGTTTCTAAAATTATTGGCATTAACTGGAATTACTTCTTAAAGGTATCTGAAGCACATAAAGCGAACGTTTGTCACAATTAACAATTTGGGCATGCATATCTAAATCCGTAAACCCCTTCCCTTACAGATATTAAACTGCAGTTACCATCTGCTAAAATGAACTCGTAGGACAATCGGATTCAAAACAATTCTTCTTTTCTATCTCCTTTCCAAAACTTCCCGTCAGTTTCTGTCTGTCCAACTTACAGTCCTGGACATGAAATCTGTACATATTAAAAAAAAAGACACATATGGTGTCATTCGTAATAAAATTACTATGTTGTTGAAAAAATAAACAATAAAACAACCTCTTCGTTTGAAAAACGGCAAGTTTTAGTCTATAAAATACACTAAACATTTAAGGCTTGGGCACACAGAAAGCGGTCTGTCGCGGCGGGCAGCGATCCAGCGGTCGTCGCGGCGGTCTGCGATATGGGGACGTCACATAGGACACGATATCTTAGTGTGAGCGGTCCAGTCTGGTCGCTTTCTTCTTGAGAAGTAGTAGTGCGTTTTCATATTTTTTTTTTATATTGAGTATGAGCTCGGACGAAGAACAACTCCTTCTGCTGTTAGCTTTGCAAAGCAAAAAGAAGAAAAGACGATGTTGGGTGCATGAAATCAATAAGAAGAGAGAACAATTAGGGGAATACCACCGCTTATGTATCGAACTGGAGTCACATGAAGATAGGTTTTTCAAGTATTTTCATATGTCGCGAGAATGTTTCGAGGAATTGCATGATTTGATAAAATGCAGGATCGGAAAGTGCACAACGAACTGGAGAAAACCAATTGAAACAAGGCAAAGACTAGCCATTTGTTTAAGGTAAGTTATGAAACATATTAATAACAAATAATATGATACAATTTAATTTTTATTATGAAAAAAACAAATAAAGGAAATTACAAACTCAAAAATCGTTATTAATTATTAGGATTCAAAATTTCAAGTACATCACGCGCAGAAAGGAATGCATTGCCACTTTTTATAGTCGAAGGTGATCCCATGCTATAATCCAGTGTTTCTTCAGAGTAGTTGAAAGTTGTAAAGTCTCAAATCCACTTGAACTTGAAGTAGAAAATGCTGGCGATGTTGTTTGTGATACCTCCTGTTCTTGAAGCTCATTCAGTTCGGTTTCTGAGAAGAGAGTAGCCAGTTTTAACTTTAACATTGATTGAGTCCTTGGCCGGAATGTTTTAAAAGTTTCAGCGTTATTTAGAAACAAGTGATCTACCCCGTCAATCTTTTTTCCTGTGATTTCTTGCTTTGTAAAAAGGTAATTACTTTGTCAACCTCTGAGTCTGAAGAAATATTTACTGTGGCTTCACTATGTTACTTCATTTTCTTCTTCGGTGGAGGTGGAGGGAGCATTTCTGGTGGTGAATGGAGTTGGTTCGATTCATCATTGTTGGTTGCCAGAGGCGACGTAGACTCTGGTGAGGGGCTTTCATCCTCAACTTCTCTTGTCGCTTGTGTTATATTGCTGCTCTGGAGACGATATTGAAGCGTCGCATCCAGAAATGACATTTGACTACTCCATGGCCACTTGGAATACTTTGTGGCCTGCCCTGTCTCACCTTTTATGGTCTTCTTGAACCTCATATGAGAGTCACGTAAATTTTTCCATTTCGTTTTCGCTTCATCACCTGAAACAAATTTTAATTATTTATTATTTGGTGAATCCGACCATGAAACAATACATGTAAATACAATAACTTTGTTAAGTTAAAGAGGCATTGATTTTTTAAATATCACTATTACATTAACGACTCGGAACACTTCGTTTTTTATAAGTAAAAGCATAAAGTTTTACCTTACAGCCTTAACCGGTTTTCTCCTTTAAAAGGCTTCTTCAGAGGCTCTGAAGTAAAACTTTATGCTTTTACTTATAAAAAACGTAGTGTTCCGAGTCGTTAATGTAATAGTGATATTTAGTTAAGTAACGGACACGTCATGGACAACGAAATCCAAGAATTGATTTTTTTTTCAGACATTTGGCTACAGGCGACACTTATCAGAAAATTGTGAAGGAAGTATGCCGAGAAATTTGGAATATTCTACAGCCAAAATATTTACCTAAACCTACGTTAGAGATGTGGAACAGAGCTGAGGAAGGATTCGCAGAACTTTGGGGATTTCCGAACTGCATTGGAAGCATAGACGGAAAACATGTCAATGCCCAAATAACAGTGGGTCGCAGTTTTTCTGTTACAAACATTTTTTTTTCGCTCGTTCTTCTAGCAGTAGTTGACCCATACTATAAGTTTATGGTAGTTGATATAGGAAGTTACGGACATCACAGCGACAGCGGTATTTTCGAAAATTCACTTTTTTACCGAGAGTACATTCATGGAAAAACTATTCTACCGCCGAAGCCACTGCCGGGTACAGACACTCCAGTTCCTCATGTTTTGGTTGGTGATGAAGGCTTTGCACTTCAAACTTATTTAATGAGACCATATCCTAAACAAGGAGTAATCAACAATGCACGAAAGAAACAATTCAATTTGCATCTCAGCCGAGCACGTCGTGTAGTGGAGAACGCATTTGGTATATTGGCAATGAAATGGCGGTTATTTTTAAGAGCTATAGAGGCAGATGTTGAAACTGCGGATTATATTGTAAAAGCAGCTTGCTGTTTGCACAATTACGTTATATCAAAGAATAATAACAGAGAGTGGACAGCGCAGAAACTGAAGAAGAGTGCGGGCCTACACGCGCATTTGTGGATACTACTTTAACAAATCGAAGGTCGCCCAATGCTGCAATTCAAATTCGCGAACGTTTTGCTGATTACTTTCACAGAATAAACAACGCAACATAAAATAACACATAAATGTAATGTTTATGTAAAAAAAACATAACTGTAATGTTTATGTTAGAAAAACAACCAATTTTAATTTCTTGTTTATAATTAAATTAATTACAATAAAATGATACTTACTTGTCATATTGAGTTCTTGAGCTATGTCATTCCATGCTTCAGCCTTTTTTGAAACATTTTTATAATGTTCGTGTGAACTATCAAACAAAAACCTGTATTTACGCACATTTTCTATCAAAATTTCTATTTGTTCACTCATTGTTCGAAGCCGGAAAGGCGGTCACGCTAAAAGCTGTAATTTTGTACTACCAGATCGCTTGTCGTCGCGACAAAGACTAGCGGGCGGCGGTAGACCGCGTTCTGTTTGACAGAGATGATGCATCATTGTGTAATACAACTAGACCGCCCGACCGCCTCGGTCGGAGATCGCTGCCCGCCGCGACAGACCGCTTTCTGTGTGCCCAAGCCTTTATGTATGACTAGTATGCTCCCTGAACTGCAGAACTCGCTCACTATTTTGAACGGAGTACAATTATTATTAGGCCTACATAAATTTCGATATTAGATAATTTTTCAAAATACCGATTTATTTACTACTTCTTTATTAATATAAAAATTGTATAGCACACAATCATACAATAAACACTAAAAATTCCGAACGTTAAGAAATTGGGTTACAGTTTCTTTCAGTCTGACGCCATGCTGGATTTTCAAACATTGTTCGAATTTTGTATCTCTTTTATGGGTCCTGGGGTACAAAAGTCTTGAAATTTTCAAAACGTAATACCGTATTCAGAAGTTAGTTAAAATCCTCTTTAATTTTGCGATTTTATCAAAAATTTCATTCACGTTTTTTAAGCCGTGACGTCGAAAATTTTTGAAATTTCCAAAACCGTACACTATATTCAGATTGTGGTTTAACTTCCCTTTAATTTGATATACCCCACATGGACTTTTGTGATGTTTTCACAATTCGCCACATCGCCACATTTTTGCCTTCCCCCCCTCCATTTTCGGAGAGTTCAATCTCACAAAACACAACTTTTCTGTAGAGTAAAAGTATGGACACGCACGCCAAGTTTTACGAAAATCGGTTGATGCGTTCAAAAGTTATCGTGAGACATACGCCAAATAGATAGGTAGATAGATAGAGAAACAGAGAAATAATGATAATGTGATGTATTTTATACTTACACTTATTGTTTTTTATTAATGGTACCTATAATTCAATTTTTTATTTTTTATTGTATTCTTTTTATATAGCCTAAAGGTACCATATAATGTTATTATTTATATTCTTAAAGCGATCGATTTCGGTCACAGACCATCGTCAGGTTACTGTATATAGCACATTTGTGTTCACAATATTATAAAACACTATTATAATAATAATTAAAACAATAGTGTTTTATAATATTGTGAACACAAATGTGCTATATAACCTGACGATGGTCTGTGACCGAAATCGATCGCTTTAAGAATATAAATAATAACATTATATGGTACCTGTAGGCTATATAAAAAGAATACAATAAAAAATTAAACAGAGAAATGTTGAACGATCGAGTCAAAACTGAGAACTCGCTTCTATCGTTCAATAAAAAATATGTATGCCTAGACGTACAAATATGTATGCCTACACGTACAAATGCGCTAGTTATTTACGGTGAAGTGGTAACAGTGCTCTAACTAAAGCAATGATAACAGTTCGTGCCCGTACGTCACGGAATTACAGGTTTTGAAATAGTCAATGAATTTCTGTATCTCGGTCCTCGGTTCACTACTGACAAATAAAAGAGGACGCGACAAGGAAATTAAAAGAACAATAAATATAGCTCGGAGTGGAACCACCCAGCTAACTAGAATCTTAAGGACGGCTAACTTTATCTCAGACCACCAAATTAAAGTTAATAAGCACACGTATAGTTCCAATAGCCAGTTACTCCTCTGAAGCCTGAACCATGATTATCACATCGCGAAAAATAATTGGTACCTTTGATGTGTATGTACCGATGGATGCTACGAATTTGATAGATACAGCATCGAGCTAACAAATCTATTTTACATGAGCTAAAGCTCCTACACGTTTATTGAGGAAAATAGAGCAATCGTACGTGATATATTTTGGACACATATCCGAAGAAGAAATTTGCAGTTTAGAGAAGTTAACGATGAAAGGTAAGACGTCCACGAGGGAGATGTACGATTCGCTGGGTGGATCACGTCAAATCGTTTATTGGGCATCGTATGCACAAAGTCGTCCAGGCACCACAAGCTCTCGAGAGGCCTGGAGAAACGCAGTCACCGTCATCGCCACACGATTTTATCATGCTCTGTTTAGATAGTAGGACTGAGGGAGTCATTTGCTTAACAGAAACGATATTTTAATTAAATGGAAAATAAAAAAATTAATTTTCATAAATCGGAAAATGTAATTAAAAATTTTAACACGGTTGCTCTTTTTTTGTTAGCAACAGTCAATACTCTTCTTCTTGTGTACCTACCAACTTTGTTTAAGATGTTTATCAATTTTCAGGTTCTCGGTCAAGTTTTTTTTTGTAATGAGGATACATTCTTTAACGTATTGATTAACAAAGAACGTAAAAACACTAAATGTAAAAAAAACTGATACTGTTTTAATTTAAACGAAATAAACATTTTAAAGATTTTGTCAGCTGATTAACTATATGTAATTGATGCCTAACCAAGCTAATATGTTTCTTAAAGTCAGTGTTACTGATCGTTTTTTCATGGATTTTAAAAATCCCAGACTTGACAAAAATCCCCACCGATGTTTCCTTTTCACATGAAAAAAGGACGTATCCGGGAAAACCCGGACTGGTGGCAACACTAATTTAAACGTAGTTTATTTTTATCCGTCTGCCTATTTCGTTCATTTTCTTTCTTCTAATCTCGAATATACAGTATGTGGACACGTCACCAAAAGAAGCCTTGCCCTTTCTCATAAATATTTTAATATCGCGTGACTGAATCTGTTGTTATCGTGACATACAGGACATACATTTAAAACTCCTCTCACGTATACATCAAATGATTTGGTGGTTAAAACCATTTAGCCTACTGTCCTGTTAAGAGATGTACGAGTCCTTCGAATGAAACGGAACACTAAGACGAAAAGGATGATGTACACCACCCAAAAACATACGGACAGTAAACAGCCTGTAAAATGTGGATACTATTACGTACTTTACATATGACTTGTTGTATATTAGGGAAACCACAACCCACATTCAAAGTGATTTGAATATTGATTGATATTATTAAACTATTTTGTCATTAGAATAATACATAGGTTAGGTTACTCACATATATATATATATATATATATATATATATATATATATACTTTATATGTAAATATGTGTGTTGTGTAACTTATGTATATTGATATACACGACAACGGTCTGTAACAATAGTACTATACATTTATAGTTAAACATAATTTATTCTGCTCTCGAATTTATGTCTGGAATTTACTAGACGTTTCTTGTAAGTGACGCATGTTGGTGAATATTGTTACGACGGTCCAACTGATCGTCGTATGGTACAGTGGAAAACAAAATACAAGACACCAATTAAGTCACTAATCACCAGCTTTAATTATCACAATTAAACAGTTTGTAATCTACAAGATAGTCTCTTACAACAGATCAAATAAAACTTGTTCACACGCAATAAAAATGTCAACTGATATAAAACACAATTTGTATTACAATTGTCCCACACGATTATAAAACACATAACGCTTCGCCACAATACATCGAACCGCACTGTGTAAATCGCCACTCAAACGCACTGTGTACTCATCCCGACAATAACTCGCAACTCAAACTGAACTGAGCGTCGCTGAGTACTTGTATTTATACCCCGCCAAAATACCAGAATACTCCATACTGCGCGTCAACAATAAAGGAAAACATTATAGCGTAATTCATTTCGGCCTTGACACAGTGCGCGTGGCCGCACGCCTTCTGCACAGTCTAGCTAATGCGTTGAGAATCACGTACGCACACACATTACAGCCGGATTCCACTGAAACGTTCGATAAACACGTAGATTGTTCTGTAATGTAACAATATCATTACCATACGCGTAGTAGACAGAGTTGGGATCAGTCAGTTTTTATTGTTAGTGCGGTTAAGTTAGTTTGTGGTCAGTCTTTATATAGTTCGATTAGTGAGTTACTTTGGTGTGTGTATTTGATACCACATTTGATATTATTATATTTGTGTTGTTGTTTGTATGAATTACGATTGTCTGTATCGATATCGAAATCAGTTGTGAATAGAAATTTGTATTTTTTGTGTTGTATATATTTTTAACTGTAAAAAACCGTATTGTATGTAAAAATGTATTCTGATAACGATAAGTGAACATGGTGTCGACAGTGTGTGAGGTGTTTTATTTCGATCGCTACAAGACAACAGTCTTATAACGGATTCGTTGCTAGGCCAAGAAACACACAGTATCAACGAAAAATAAATGATTTCAAAATTTTCTCTCGTCTGAGAGAGTATAAAACTTTGTCTCTCTTGGAATTTGGCTGAATGCAAAGGCTGGAATGAGCTGGACGTATAATTTTAGTCGATAAAGATAAACTTCCAAAAAAGATTGTCAAGAGCGGGATATTGTACAAGTAATCAATTGGGATGAAAGGAAAGTCATAAGAAGCCTGTGCAAAACAAGAAGTGTTTAAAGCTTCGTAGTTGAAGGAAACCATTGATAGATATAGAGAAATACAGGCGTAAATTGAGGAAGGCTAGGGTGCAATATGGACTTTGATTAAGAAGAAGGAGTTGATACATATTTGCAATAATCACTAAACAGTACGCACGAAAGTGAAAAATACGTACAGTATTTATATCAGTTTTTAAAAGAAAAATTATTAATGACAGATTGCACAAACATCCTCCATTGAAAAAGATTCTCCAAAATGCTTATTGCAAAAACGTACTAACTAATTTATATATCCTCGACGTTTTTCAGCTGTCTACCATCTCCATCTGTCTAGTGCAGCGTTTCTCAATCACTGCTGGATCGCGAGGGGACGTTTGGTGGAGCGCAAAGTTGGCCTTGAAAATTTATTTACTGTGCACATATTACATGTAAATTATCTATAATCCGTTTAAGCGTAAACTAGGGCGTAAAGTACTAGATGTTAACCAAAAATGTGATTACAAACTGGGTGAACACCCTACAAGTAGTTCTGTCGGCGCCCATGTTTATGGGTCTTATGATATCCTTCAAGGTAACCCGGACTTAAACAGGTTGAGAACAACTGGCATAGAGGGTCCTGGGGTCAGCCAGAGCCGCCCCTTACATTATCCCTCGAAACCAATCAACTAGCCTCAATTTAACAGCTTGACCATCATATGTGTCGGAATCAGGTGCCGGCAGATAGATGTCTTCTATTTCGTATGTTATGTTCTATCGAGCTGACAAATTCGGTGGTTCATAATGAATCCGTATAAAGCAGACTTTGTTGTGACCTCTTCGTGTCCTTCGTTTTCTACATGATTTTGCGGTTTGTTGAGGAAACGCTTGATTCCATATTATGATCAATACTGTTACGTAAAGAATGAGGATTTAGTGGTGTTTAGGCCTACGTGTGTGGATACATTGGAGCTTGGCAAGTTACCAGCCAGATGTTTACAAGGTCGGACAGGTCGTTTGTAATGTGTTTAACGTGTCGTTTGACACTGTCACGGCATTGAATCCGGGAAATGTAAATTCAACAAAAATTCCTGGAAGGGGTGCATTTTACGTAAAACTAATATATTTCGTCCCGTGTTCAGAGAAACAAAATGAGGAAAATGTAATATATATTCCCACACAGGTTTGACACAAGTTATATAATTTTGAAACGTCATAACTGAGTTTTTTATGAGCAATATTTAAACTTCGATTTGTTATATTTTTCCAGATGCCGTGGTCCGTTGTGTTTCTTCATTCAGGCCTTTCGGCTACAGGAAACAGTTCTGTATGTTGACAACAGCTCTTCAATAGCTGTATTCATCATTCCACGGCAATGGTGATCTTGTTGGATTTAAAGACTACATAGACCTATATTATTACATCTCGTTACTGTGTTTTTAATACAAACTGCCACGTCTTTGGCGAAGCTACTTGAAAACCGAAAAACTCCGCGAACTGATGTCTACCGCTGATTTTGCGGTTTGAAGAACACATCTAAAAACGAACCGCGGCCTCATGAAACTAAGAAAACCAAAACAATTCGAAGATTTTTGGACCGTTTGTTTCTTCACTGCTATTGTGTATTCGTAGGTCTTGTAAAAAGGACTCAGTATTTTAAATCCTCGTGTGTTTTATTTGTCTTTAGATACTTATGTTTCGGGGAAGTTTACGTCACAGTTTCCACCATAGTTTTCGGTGTCCTTTGAAAGACTCATACTCCTCTGAACAGGGTAGTAGTGCTGAACCATCTAATCGTAAACAACACACGAAAAAATAGTTTGTCACTATCAATCTGAGTTTTACTTTTAAAATCTTAGTTTTTACTAACGACGTAGAATCAGAATACTCGATATTTTGTTTGGTTATCAAGGCCGAAAGTGTGTAAACCGTATTTTTTTTTCATACACGGTTAAATGTAACATACTAGCATGGTAAACGTGATGTAAGTGGCAGCCATTTTTATTCCACGTAATTAAAAATATGCGGAGTAAATATAAGTACATGTCTTGTTCGAGTTGCCATTCATAGTCGTTGTAATGGTCGAAGCTGTGACTTCCAAAGCAAAAGGCCTGGTGATCGAATGCGACAATCGACAAAATTTGTTTATCTCCACAGACTTCATATATCAGTACTTACTGTGGTTCAACGGGAAAATAAAAAACCAAATCGTGGAAACAATAGATAGATTTAAGAACTTCTAAAAAAGTGCATACTTTTTACACTTCTGACTTTTCCTAAATTGAATCGTATTCCAGAGACACTTTGTTTCTTCAGTTTGAGTTAAATACAATTTAAGTTACCATCTTCTCTTCGTGTACTCAAGTCTTTCCTGGTACTGTACTTATGAAATTTAAAACATTTTTACCAAGTGACATTTCCTTCTTAATTTTAATTTGTTTTCTGCTTCCCATCGTTCTCATGAGAGAGCTTAATAAATTAAAATAAAGAAACGTGAGTCATAGTTGCAAACATTATTTGTCGGACTGTTAGCTCGGACTGTTGTCTGTAGTTTATGGTGACAGACGTTTCGGCCTCACCGTCGGAGGCCAGCATCATTGTCAAAAACAATTGTCACGGTGTCCGTCATTTCACCTCATACCTGTCTTGTAGTCCTCTCTAGTTGAATTGACGGACACCGTGTCAATTGTTTCAGACACTGATGATGGCCTCCGACGGTGTCTGTAAATACAAACTACAGACCACGATCCAACAGCCCGACAAATAATGTTTCCAAATGTGTGGACGCCGCGCCGGTCGTGAAACGTGAGTCGTTTGGAAAGGCGTGTGTTGTACCGTTACGTGTTTCTAACCTTGTTACACGACATTTTACGTATTATTCGATACCTGTTTGTGTTTCGCGACATACAGGGTTCGTCGTACAGCCTAACGCTTCTGATATAATAATGTATAATTAATTCAGTTATTTACTTTGTCTGCCTATAGTGACTGGTCAAGTTCTACTTCAATTAATTTATCGTGTTAACTTGAGTTTTTGTGTGACTGTAGCATTAATCTCTCTTGCTTTGCACTACACGAATTTTCTGTACTCCCTTTCAGTTACCGCGTTTTTTAGCGTATCGTTTAAGATTAAGATTGAACATAACTCCTCTCCTTAGACAAACAGAGATACCCGACTTAAAGATATTCCATAATTTTTCGTAGCCGCGCATGTAAGATTTATTCTCTTAGCAAACCCTAGTATAGTTGTCCCGCCAATTTATCAAATAAAGAGCTAAATATTTTTGCATAAGCGCAGTTTTAAATAGACACACACAGAAAGTGATATATTAAACATTTCAGAATGGCTGTATATATTTCATTATTGTGTTAAGACTCAGAAGCAGAAGAAAAAAGAATCACCGTGGCCACTACCGGACGTAACACTCGTGTGACCAAAATACAAGATTGATTGGCGTTTGGCAACGTTGATAAGAATCGTAACCATGCCAAGAAATAATAAATCTCGAGGTCCTGACGTGCACACGAACAGCGTTACGTAACCGCTATGAAGATGGTGCGCGCGCGTCATCAGTGGGATGACTGGCCGTAACGATGTCATCCCATCCACCACTTCCTTCTCATCCTACCAGTAGAGTCGTCAGACTATGGTGGATTGATCAGCACGCTCGAGTTGGATCATTTTCAGAATATCCAGCCCTAAAAGCCACCCATTGCCTGGTAACAATAGATAAGAAAAGCCCAGAGAAGACAAAATGAGTTCCGTTATTGCAGTCGAATGCATTGATAAAGGACAGGGCTTTGTGTATTCCAATGTGTGTTGTACATTGATTTTCCCGTTTGCACGTTACAGATGCAAGTGCTCTTTGGTGTAGAACTACCGGTTTTATGTTTTAAAATACGTTAAATCAGTTATAATGCAACAACGTTATTTGGCACTATAGTGTGCAGAAAAGTATTAAAAATAAAACACTGATCACAGCCAGTCTAGACGTAGAAAATTAACGTTATTATCATATTAACAACGACGTTGGAAGGCTTTGCTGCTTGATTGGTTTGCCTTCAAGTGAATTACACGAATAACGGTTATGTAATAGCAGGTTAAGTTGTGTCATACGCGTGAACGTAACTAAGAAGTGCTTATTATTATAACGTTTCTTGACGTTAAAAACTTACCATTGGCGGCGCAGGCACCGTTGTATACCTTATTCTTGATGATCATTACACCATGGTCGTTCGTAATTTCGACCACTACCGGTTACCCGAAAGCGTCCTCTTGGCTGTTAGGACGATGACCGCAACGACAGAAACTACGAATACCTTTTGTTTATAGTAAACTCGCGTTATTTCTTTAATATGTACTATTAATTCCTCAGTTGTGTTGTGTTTTCGTAACTATGTCTAGTCATCCACTATAGAAAACTAAACTTTTTTTGCTTATAGCTCAACTTGGGTACGTTCGGCGTGCCATCCCGTGTCGAACATTTTTTACTTCCATGTTACATAAGAAAATGGAAGTATGGTGATGGCGAAAAACTCGTGTTCGAGGTAAGGGCTGATTCTGATTGTACTACCCTCAAAACATGAAGAAAAGCCATTTTCCGATAAGTGTCTGTGTGTAGAATTTTTCTATGGCGAACGATAACTGCCCCAAATTCAAACAGAATCAAATAATGTTTTGCATACAGCCCTGAATTGTAGAGGACTCAAGGCCTATTGATTTTGGTGAAGATCGGTTAAGGGAAAGGGGTAGTTTACCTGCAACGTTTTACGTTTTATCAAGAGTAAAGTGCTTAATTTTGATAAATAAAGTATCCTGAAAAGAAGGTTACAATAATCCACTGTAGAAAGGTAGATGAAATATCTATAAATGAAAAGGGTAGTTGAAGGGGAGGGGGTAATTTATTTTATAAATTAAAATGATAGTTGATGGAGGAGGTAAATTTGTATAAGTTTTATATGTGTACTACGTTACTGACAACAAAGAAGTAGTTTCTATGGAAACATTTCATTTTACTTTAACAAAATTCTATATTTTTCATTTTAATTTAAATCACTTATGAGTGAAAATATATCGTTCCTGGCAGGCAAGCATATCTCAATTATGTAATGTTTACTTTTCCAAAGTTTTATTATTGTGATTACCGCAATAAAAAGGCCAGCAGGACACACACACACACACACACATACAAAATTCGCGTTATTTCTGGCCTCATAATGTTTATTTTCTTATGTTTGCACCCTTTTTAAATGGAAAGTGCCGAACAGGAAAGACTTTGATAACACTATAGACATCCTTCGGCCCCTCGCAGCGAGAGTCCAATTTCATTACAGGAATCAGATCGCAACTACCTTTAGCTAGCTCTTCGTTCGACCTACAGACATTTTATCCAAAAGTACAGTCCTTCCTCACGAAGGTTGATGATAGTCTTAATCCACCTGACATGGTGGTACCATTTTAGCTGATACGTAATTTCTTCAGAACTCAAGCATCCACTTATTTAATTAATATTTAAATGATTTTAAAAATAAATTTTTGGACATGGAAGTCATGTGTGGTTCTCCATACCGATATTTTTGCATATGTGCCCCCCCCGAGTTGTAGAGAATTCAAGGTTTATTGATTTTGTTGAAGATCGGTTAAGGAGAAGGGGTAGTTTACCTTCAGCGTTTTATGTTTTAACAAGAGTAAAGTACTTAAAATATCGGTTATGGAGAACCATACAAGACTTCCGTGTTCTAAGATGTATATATTTAAAATCATTCACTTGAATTCGGTTCGATAAATTCTAAAAAAATATTCCCTACCCTCAAACTATTTTTACTATTTATGGATAGTTTTGTTATTATGGGGTAGTCGTTTAATAAAATTTTATTTTTGAGTCTGTTTATCTATAAAAAAAATTGGGTACTTTATCTTATAACAAAACTGAACTACGCGGATAATTATCCACAAACACTTAAGAACATTCGAATTTGGGTGACAATTCCTTTTAATCTGACACCCAGTTAGATTTTTACTTAAAAATAAAAATATGATCTCTTTACTGGTTCTTAGAGTCCAAATATTTTGAAATTTTAAAACTTAACATTACATTCAGATTTTAGTCAAAATTGCTTTAACTAAATATGCCACATGAATTTTTGTGATTTTATCAAAACTTTCGCCAGCGTTTTAGGCTCTGACGTTCAAAAACGTTGAACATTTCAAAAACGAATACTAATTACAGATTGTGGTTTAAATTCGGTTTAATTTGATACCTCACACGGGATTTTACAATTTTTTTCACAATTTTGACTCAGTGTATTATTTTTTGGGTGATCAATCTCAAAAACAAGGTTCTGTAAGGTAAAGTTTGGAAATGTGTGCCAAGTTTTCCAAAAATCGGTTCATGCGTTCAGAAGTTTAGCGTAAACAGAATAGAATAGAAGGAAGCTTTTTTTCGTTAGACGGAGGGATGTCTGGTTAAGTAGTGTGAACTCGACAAGATTCTCTCGAGAGAAAGAAATCATTGGAGAACGATTGCGAGGTATTTGCTCGGCTGTCGAGTGCTAACGATGACGACGACATTAGTTGTGTAGTTACAAGTTGCAGCTGCACACAATAATGATTCAGAACATAGCTTGCTATCTACCCCTGTCAGTTGATAGCCCAATTCCGGTGTGGGTCATCGTATACAGTTGATAAAAAACTAGCGGTGATTCAACTGAACTGCGATAAGCCTTGTGTTTACTGTACAGCTCGTGTTTTTGTTGTGTACACAAAAATGATGTGATCCCGTGAAGAGACAATATCTGAGTAGCCCGACATAGTTTGAATACGTGAATGTTATTGCAGCCATTACGCAATGTTTTCGAAATTATTGTTATAATTATAAGTATTTTCATAACCTTTCAAGCCTAGAAGCTATGATAGTCATGTTCCTGTTCTGATATTTATTTTTGTATTAATTTCGGACAGTTATGTCCATATAGAACAAATCTGTGTGCTCGCTGAGTATCAGTAATCCATTCTTGCTGCAGGCAAAAAATAATATGGTTTTGTCAGCTCGTCCGATCCCTAGTCAGAGAGCCGTAACCCTGACTGATACAATCTGTGTATTTATTAGCTGTTCGAAGCCATCGTTAAACGGTAGGTTCTATATATACCTGCGTAGCGCCCGCTTTACGAACAACTAGCACACCTGTGAAAAATAAAAAGCACGAAGATACTCTAGTTAAATGGTAAGGTACGCTTGACTGTGACATATGGCAGGGTCCTGAATCGACACAGACCTATGAACATAGACGAATACAAGAAATTACTCTTCAGAAGAGTGAGAGGCTCTAAATTGCAATTTTCTCGGATATTTCCTCGCGTCTGGGTTAATGGATAACCCTGGAAGGCACAATCCCGTGAGTCAGTTTCTGGCAATTCGATGCAAGAAAATGTCCAGCATTAAGTTACTTTTGTCAGATGACGGTGTAAAAATTACCGGCTCCAGTGAAGTTGAGGGCCTGTTACATTTTTTTACTTATTTACGAATATATTGCTTACGGTTACGTCAAGAATTACCACTTTAACATGCAGTGCCGTAACTACGGGAGCGTTTAGGGGAATCACCCCCTCCCTCAACAGCCTCCCAAAGCTATTAAAAATTTTAGCGAAATTCCGTAATCATTACGGAATAGCTCTGTTTCTAACCGAGTTGCATGTGTTAACATAAGGTAAATAAATAATTGCAGAAAAATGGAATTACAGTATTTGTAAATTAATAAAATAGAATTTTCTTAATGAGAGTCACTCAACATCTAATAATTGCAGTCATTCAAAATAATGTACGTAATTGCAGCTTAAACAAAAAGAACTACGCACGCTCCAGAAAACGAAAGCAGAGCCTATTAATCTACCTTTACCACAGTTTCGTCCACAGTTCCCTTCACAGCATTGTTTATGTCATGACTCCTCTAGTAGAGTATAATATCTCTGTGGTGTGATCCGTCGTCTTTACACAAGTAAACTAGTCGTTTCTTGGCTTTAGAAAAAAAGAGAAAAATTTATTGCAGTATTTTACATAAGAAGTACCGTAGCGTATATTAACACGAACTACAAGTCGCTTAAACATCCTTATGATAAGATCCTTAAATTAAAAAGTGTAGGGATAATAGAACTGACTTTTAAAAAATATATTCTGAAAGACTCATTTTCACAAGATTTATTACGAATTAAAATTTAGAATTAAAGTGATTCCCAATGACGTGAGATTTATTACCTTTAATTTGAATAACAGTTGGTCAAGGTAGAATATTTTTAAATTAGCGCTTTTTTTCAACCCTTGTATTTCACGGTGGTAAACTCAAAAAGTTTTATAATACGTAAATAATAAAATTATATGGAAAGAATTTGTAATTTCTCATTAGTTCTGAGAAAAATATGGGAGGGGGGTTGACTACCATCAACCTTCAATGTAATCTCATCCCTTCCCCTACTTAAAAATATTTAATCGCAAAAAGTACTAACACAGAATACACAAAAACTGGAAATTTTACCGACATATATGATAAATAATTAAGAAGCTAACATAATGGTCATAATTTATATTTCTAAAATAATTTAATTTGTAGCTGAAAGGAATCTCAGAATTTCCTTGAATAAATTTAAAGGTTGACAGCTTCCCATACGTTCACTGAATCATAAAGTTCCGCTTTCACCCCTTTAACATTAAGACGCGTTCAGGAGTCCACAAATTTTTCATAAAAAACCTCTCTGCGAATGCATTGCTGACAGGAAAAACAGATACAGATTCGATCATTCGATTATCTGTAGGAGGAGAACGGTAGCAGAGACGGGATTGTCCGTGACTGGCTGACGAGGAAAAAACGTGTACCGGTTTCTGCTGTTGCGAGGTCTGAACTTTCAAAGCAGGAAAAGTTCTGCCAGTTGGCAATATCATCAAACAGACTATCAACATCCGCTTGACAAGGGATCAAAATTTCCTTCTACAGACTCTAAATATCTGCCTACAACGTAGTTTGTCTTTTTGTGACCTATCACATGCCTTAGCCACTAGAATGTCCCGGATACATGTCAGACCTGTATAATACCGGCCATTTTGCAAGCATAGCAATATATTTCGTTGTAAATTTTATTGTATATATTCTGTTGTAAATTTGTTGTTTCTATGTGAGTATATATTTTTTCTTTAATAAGTAAGAAAAGCAATTTATATTTTCCTTATTTATTTGTTATCATTACTTTTTACTTCTTACTGAAAAAATATTTTTTCATAGTAAAGAAAATAAATAGTTACTCGTATAGAAACACATTTTTAACAGAATACCGTAGGCCTATTTTATAAATATGCAAAAAAAAGTCATGCAGTGTTCTATTTCATACAATGCCTGGAGTTTTTTTTTTTGGCAAAGTATAGAATACAATACTTTTCAAATGTTTTTTATACATTTCCCTACATTGCCTAGGCATTCTATATAATTCCAGCGATTCTTAAGGCAAAGTGTAGAATATGCTTACTAACGTTCAAAATGAAAACATTTTATTACAGAATCACACGTAATTGTTTGATTTTACACAGAGGAGGACTTAGTATGACATTTCGAGATTACCTATTCCCTACTTAATTATGTTCAGATACTATTTTTTTAAATTTTTTTCAAATTATACTGTATAAGAACTTTTTTTAACCAGTCTGATTAAAAAAATACATTAGATATTATTGGTGCTTATTAATTCTAAATAGGGTGGAATAGAGTCTACTTATTACAAGACAGAGAGCTGTGACATTTTGAAGTACACTTTCTTTCATTTTTTACACAATTACATTATTTTTTTTTTGACATTTAGTCTTGCACACACATTTTACGAACCCTTGTCCGGATTCTGATTATTGGGCAGTAGCAGCAGAACGTTGTGCGGTTTCTTGTTCAGGAACATCTTCAACCCCCATTATGGTCTTTTGGATACAGTGAACTGCGATCTTGTGTACAGCTGCTTTAACAATCCGTTAGTGGTTCTCAGTTTGTAAAATCCGTCTTCTGTCACACTCACGACGATTGCTAGGGTGTTTCGAAAATCCCCCGCCCCTTGTCTACTTCAGGAATTGGAACACGAACAGACGCGCCCACAGGAGCTGGAGGAAATTTTTCGTCAGAATAAGGTTTCATCTTCTTTTCCTGAAGTTCTAGAAATGATTTTGACCTTTTTCTTTCATCAGTTGCATTTTTTTCTTCGATGCAGAGAGTACACAGCTTCTTGCCATCGTCACACTTATCTCCACTATTGCCACTACCATAGCGGCACTGTTGTGACATGAAACCATAGCGCACACATTGTCTTCTATACATTACCTAAAAGACGTTAGGCATTCTATACAATGCCCCTTCTATGCATTACCTAAAAGACGTTAGGCATTCTATGCAATGCCTAGGCAGTGTATGAAATGTGTTTTATTTCATACTTTGCCGGCTGGATTCAGGCATTGTATGAAATTCCTAGGCATTCTATAAAATACCTGATTTTGTACTTTGCCGGTAACATGTACAATAACGTGAAACGTAGGTCGTAGTATACATAATACTGCTGTGAAATCGAAAAGCTGTAATTATATTGACCGTTGTGAGTTGGACGTCGATTTGGTTAAGTTGATGTTAAGTGGTGTTGATGTGTTTCTGTTATACTATAACAGCTTCAACCACAAACGGTCAGTATTAAAGAACGATTGTACTGTCGGAACGTGGTTCCAAATAATAAAGTGACTACCAGTTGGAATCACAGAGTTAAACGCAGTCCTTTCACCGCGCGCGCCATTTGCTTTCAATCAGCTGTTACGTGCCACTTAGTGAACTTACTTTCATTATGTTCGCTCAGCCGTTGGTCGTTAAATTTTTATGAGCATTTTAATCGATATTAACTGTTACTAGGAAACAGTTCTCTCTCAAATTTGCACCTGCGCAAATGAATTTGCGAATCTTCCGAACCACGAGAATTTTTTTGTTTCAATTCGCACAAGTGTTTTCTCATGTTTAACGGATTCCTTGCAAATCCCACGTTATGTATGAAAGTAAAATTATATATGCGCTTCTGTGAAATACCTGCGTTTTCTGCAAAGAACAATGTGTTACTAAATCCAATTGTTTTGTCTCGGGATTCACTTTTTAATTTAAAAAATGTCTTAATCTGATTTAACTTTATCCATTTGCAGATCTGGTTAATTAATAAGGTACATAGTTTGTGGTCACAGATTCCCAGAATGGTATTGTGTACTGGCAAGAAATCTGTTCTTCATATTGCTTTTGTATGCATATATTATCAACATCATCTTCAGCAGCAGCAGCAGCGATAACTAGTTCGATCGTTACTGACCAAATGTTACCCTAATTATTCTCTACTGCTTTTCTATATACACATAAACATATCGCGCAGTTAATTACACAAATGCTAGACTTACATCTTTTCCTTATGACGTGAATTTACACTTAAAGCAGCAGCAAATTTCAATATGAAGGTAGTTTAAGTAGGCCTGGTCGTATTTAACGCTGTTTAGAAAATTAAAGTACGTAGTTAAACAATAAACTGTTATACACGGATACATACACAGTCACGAACATAGACCGAATAACACGATACATTTTATACTTTTCATTTAATTTAATCCTTTTGTTAGCGTTATCATTAGCACGAAAATTCCCGATTTTTGGACCCGATTGCTTACTATGTCGCTTCGGAGAACACTAAATTTGTTAAAAATGTTATTATTACTACCCGGGCTGTGAGACTACCCAATATTCGTTATTTAGAGACTACCTCAGTGCTGGGGTGAACTGGCGGACAATTTGGCAAACATTTGTTGACACTGAAGATGGCCTCCGATGGTGGGGCCGAAACGTCTGCCCATAACAACAGTCGACTACAGCCTAACAGTCCGACTAGTAACAAGCCGGCCGTGAAAGCGTAAGGAATCACAACACTAAATTTATTATATTGACTTCCACACGTGTGAACCAGTTGACATATTAGATAGGCTATTGAATAAGTCTGAATAAATTCGTCAAGCAACATTGTGCACTACTAACGTGCTCTGCTGCCTCGCCGAACACAAACATCTGATGGTCACAGTTGTTTTGTCGCAAAACAATGATAGACCCAGTATTTAACTATTTGGTACATTGCTGTGTGTGTATTCCCATTTTTGTTGCAGACATGTTGTAATATTTATCAAACTAATTATTTTCGCATGCAAGTGTTACAATTGTATACCTTATATTTCGGACACTCAGGTCAGCATGATCAGAGCCTCCATATATTAATAGATAATAACAATTTTAACATTTTTACACAGAAAGAAAACGTGTTATATTCTACTAGTAACTTTTATAACAATTATTATAGAAAATAATAATAATCACCTTCAGTCGATAGCGCCTATACCAGTTCCTTCTCAGACATTTGACGAATGCTCTCCGAGCAAACGTTGCCCAGTTCACAATATCTGACCACGTGGTTCCTACGTCTTGTAATCGCCGTGATGTGCTCTCACTGGAATAACATTCATGACCTTCTTGCCTTGCTAATTGTCATGCCCATATCCATTTCACTTATAATATTATTTATTTTGTACCATAAAACTCATTCGTTTACCTTGAGTTTTTGTTTCAGTATTCAATCAAGTATGTACATTTCAAGATTTTCGCATTAAATTTTTTTTAGTTCTTATGGTGGTGGGGGACAATGGAAGTTACATTCTTCCGAACACATTTTAAGAAAATGATTACAGTCTACCCTTGCAATTATAAAAATATTGAAGTAATAATAATTTGTTTTAATTGTGTATGTCTCTTCGTGGTTACCATTATCATCGTCATCGTCATCATAATCCACCGCACACAGTCTTTTGAATTGAGTACCTGTTCCGAGTAACATAGAGCAGTTGTAAAAACGTTATTATTATAGCATCACTGCTTACGTCATATTACGACTACAGCTTCATCAAAAAATACCCGAGTCAAAAATGACTTAAAAATGGTTTAAATTGACGAAACGCGCCATCAGGATCTGAACATGTGGAAGACATGTTTTAGGCAATTATTATAATATCTCTCTCTTAGCATGAAAATATGGCTCCAAATTAAAATCTGTAAATAATATAACAAAGAAAGGATAATATCAGATGACAGGAATAGACTGGCATAGAACAAACAAGAGTGATAGACATTTACTGCAAGAATAAAATTATCAGGGAAAATATACGTCATACAATTGTATTTGTATACGTTTGAGCTGAAAACAAATAAACAGGATAACACTCGCGCGCGCGCGCGCGCGCGCGTGTGATTAATAAAGTAATTAGTGTTTAATTAACATTTTAGATGCTTCACGATGCTTTATTTTGCGTGCCTTGCAGTAACGAACGTGCTTTCAACCTTTCGCTTTCACTTGTTTCTTAACGGTTATGTTTATGTGCGCGTGCGCGCCTTGTGCTCAGTTTACACAAACACGAGAATTCTTTATTTCATATATGTATGCAATTTAAAACACAAGGTTAATACGTTGAAAGCGTGTCTCAATCAGGATGCCGTGCGAAAATTTCTCCAGTTTTTGTATTGTTTTTTTCTCGCCCGGCGTTGTTGTTTTGTAACGAACTTCATAGAAAAAACAAAAACAAAAAACACAGTTGTTGCATATAAGGCCCTTGTAATGGTTTCCGTCCTTAAGATCATGTAGTTGTGACAGCGTTTTTATGGGCACGTGCATTCAAACGCCGGTCGCAGGTAGTCTGGCCGATCCGTTACATAATGATGCTGTGCGAACGTGTCAGGGACAACGACCACCTGTCGTCCTTGGTGGTCGAATTCAATTTGTGATATCGAGAAAGTGAATTGTTTCTACAATCGTCTGATGACGGAATTCAGAGTGTTTATACTTGAGGAGCCGTTCGGCACTAAGATCCGGATTCTGTGTTGGTTACAGACTGTTCTCCTTTGAATAACGTCAGAACATTGTACTTAGTTCACAGCGTCCCATTATCTCGGCCAGTTTTACCAGATCGGACGTTTGTAGTGATCGATTTCACGTGGAACTTTTAGGCGGATTTTGGTTGTAGGTCTACTTAATCCCAATGGCTAGCCACACTGAAATATAAAATAAAAGACTGTTCAGCTAGAACTTTTCACCGTGTGATGTTATATTTGATGATGCGTATACTACTATCAGTAATACAAATTGAAATTATGCACTATGGTTTTACAAAAAATTGAATAACATAAAAACTGCCCAATGTATGTACCAACATACTAGCATTGAACACAGTATGTTACTATGGCTAGACTCTTACCATACTAAATACCGCACACTTTTCCAATCAGCCTCCTCCAGTTAGATTTTTTGTGTTTATGTTGATAAACATAGAACAAGTGTCTCCAAAAGCGTATCAAAAATCCAAGTAATCCAATTGGATTGGCTACGTTGTACGACTCGTAGAAAGACAGAGGTTGCGTGGGAAGTCTTGCCCTCTGGTTTGTTTGCGTAGTCCGGGTCGTAGCGCGGTTTGTTCTCTGCACATGAAGTGTTAGGATGCGGATCCCGTAGATATAGGTGCAGAAGAGGATTCGTTTATTGCTCTGGCCTGGCTCCAGAGCCTGACGCCGGGGAGCAGCTCCGTAACTTCCTTAACGATTCTCTCGCAGGATAGTAGAGACTAATGTGTGGTGGATTTGAAGGAGGAGTAGTGTTGGCAGGAACTGAAGAGAACAACTGTTCCAGTTAGGCGAGGAAGGGAAACCTTTTTTGGCGTTACAAATTTTATATTTGATTGCAAGATGATGATCCTTAAGATATAGTACTTGTCGTACAAACATAACCATTGGGAATAATTGTAAATGGAAGAATAATCCAAAACGAATGACATTTTGCCGGCATTCGAGATTACGTGAGGAGCAGGGCTTGCTGTTACACTTTTACACTTTGTTGTACAATACTGCCCCCAGCTTCGTAAACATTTAAAAATCAGACGTAAAATTTAAAGAGTGAAAACAAAAAATGGAAGCCATGACTAAAACACGAAGCAAATAATCAATTTCAGATTGATAATTTATACGCAGGAAGTAAGCAAAGCTAACAGGATACTGAATGGAAGAGTGTACGCGTAGTAGCAGATTTGTGGTCAGCGTTTCGTGATTAATCGAAAACTTACAAACAAAAACACAAAACATGGTATTTTATGTTTAGGTTTAGAACTACTGCCGGTTGTTATGACTTTGTATCGTATATATTATCGTGTTTATGTGTGAATTAACGTCACATAGGTAGTGAAATTATTAGTCAGGCGTGACGTTTTGCCGGGAAGTTCTTATCGGTTACAATGTGGGCGTGTAACATGCCTTACGCCTCCGGGCAGAAGATGAGGCCATTATGAGTGAAAGGTGTTTCACAGTGGAAGGCCTTAGCCCTGAATACTTACACACAGCGATCAGAACGAACGGAAAGCCGTAATCAGCGGCTGTCAGCACAAGCCATAAAGGTAGTCATTAAATTCTGTCCATATCTTGGCACTGGTTTGTCATCTCCATATGCTTGCGTCATAGCGTGTTGCTGGTTTTTACGATTCGTTGTGTGCGTTCGAACTCTTTGTTCTAGCAGCGGACGCGTATTTACGTGTCTGTCATATAAAATGTATATCAAACAATGAAATTGTATCTGCTTGACCAGTGACGTATCGGGCAGCCAATTGTCGGTGACAGTGAATGATGCCGGACACTTGAGTTCTTTATGTCGTATTTAGCTTTATTTTATTTTCAGTCCCAGCGAAGGATGTCTTGTAAATATTGTGTATTTTTTATTTCAGTCCGTCTTTGTGATTAACACTTCAAGTGTTCCCCCCTCCTCGGTCTCCCTCTTGCTACTTTTCCAGAATTTTTAGCCTTCACGTGTTTTTGTAGCCTCTGTCTTAACATACCTGAAGTATTTGTGACTGTGCAATCGAACGACGATACATAGTCATTCTTGTACACCTATGTTCACGTCTTCTAGAATACAGGCTTAGTGAACAAGGGAGGCTATTGTTCCTCTTCATCTCTCTTGTCTTGTTCTCTCTTCTTCTTCTCCTGAACCCAGAGGTTGGTGGGCTTGCAATTTCTTCCTTACTGTGGAAAGCCTTTTAATCAGCACGTACCGTTTCCCTTCTTTAGCTCCTGCCTGGGCCTTCCCCGCCCATTACGTTCTCGATCAGGGGTGATGAACTAGTTAATCACCACGTACCTTTTCCCTCCTTTAGCTCCTACCTGGGCCTTCCCCTCCCATTACGTTCTCGATCCAGGGGTGATGAACCAGTTTGAATGGCGTAGCAGGTGATCAACCATATTACGTCTCCTTTCCACAATGGGTCGAATACATTCTTTTTTCACCGACTCTCCTGAGAACTTCACCATTAGGTACTCATTTCATCCATGGTAGTCTTAAGGCGCTCCTCCAGCACCACATCTGAAAAGCTTCAAGGGAACTTCTCCGTTAAGTCCAGGTTTCCGAGGCATATGTGCATATATGCTCCAAAAGATACTATATAAATTTCTTCCTCGTTTCCAAGGCTACGTTTCTGGACGCCAGAAGAGATCGTTTCTTGAGAAATGCTCCTCTTGCTTGTGCAGTTCTACTTTTTACGTCACTGGTGCTTCTCCCATCTGATGTAATGCAGCTTCCAAGATATTTAATGGAATCAACTTGCACTAGCTTCATATCTTCCAGAAGAAATACCTCAGCTTTCCGTGTCCTAGTTCTGGAACATTTCATGACTTTTTTTTTCGTTATGCCGCATTTATCTTGCCTTGTTACTTTACCGTAAATCAGTTTGAAGTAAGCGCCAGCATTTCAATGTATGACGAAACATTTTCAATCTTTGCTGTTGATTGTGGATCATTGATCTGAAATTGGAGAATACCCGTGGGTTACAGATCGTCATTAGAATTCGTTTCTTTTTCCAACAAGGGAGGGGAGGTATAAAAGATGTCTCGTTAACCTCTGACACGCTTTACCTATGTTGGTTTTAACAATAGAATTTAAGATTTTTAATTAAATAATGGATCGTTTGAGTTGAAGGTCATGTGGTTTGTACAAAGACAATGTATGTACGGAGAAGTGAAAAACAAGTTTTGCGTTGTAATTTTATTTGGTTTTGCTTAGCTTTTCTAACTTGACCACATGGTGAATCATGACCTGTCTGCATTCTCCGTGTGCTGTTACACTTATATCAATGCCACTGAGTCACGAACATAAAGAAACATATCAGCTTCTCGTGTTACAGAATGTTTGACTCGGGTCTGACTTGGACTC
Source organism: Magicicada septendecula (assembly GCA_034769895.1). Taxonomy (NCBI): domain Eukaryota; kingdom Metazoa; phylum Arthropoda; class Insecta; order Hemiptera; family Cicadidae; genus Magicicada; species Magicicada septendecula. Next base: position 241,856,905 of record CM068370.1, on the reverse strand, counting down.
AGGGGTGCCCACAACATGGTGCAATGGTGGAAGTCGCACCACTGGAATTTTGGGGGGGGGGGCGATTTTTGTAATTTTTCAATCCAATTACAAAATCAAGTTACATTATCTCTTGATAAGGCCTAATGTATAGTAATTATGTTAGGCCAGGTTTGACCAGGCTTTTACATTTCTCATAATTTAGTTAATTGATTAGGCATACTAGAAAACATTTTGGTATTGATAAAAGAATAACATTAGGTTTTCATTCCAATAATTGGTTAAATGGCTTTAGTTGTTCAAAAAATTTTGAATAAAGCCCCAAGATCCACCGTTAACTAGGGGTTATTCCATACCCCCATATTGTGATCCCCCCTACCAACGAAATCAAATTTTGGGGGGATTTCGGAATACTTGGGAGGAGATTGCACCATGGCCTTCGGGGGGGAAGGGCACCTCTGCTTCGACTTCTTTGTAAAGTGTAACATATAGGCAGTTCCTAGTTTCTTATGAGTTTACTTCTTTTAAGACTTTCATCGAATTATGTTTGTAGGTCACTAACGATAAATAAATCTAAAGTAACATGGTAAACTAACGTTTGTGAACAAAAAGATACTAAAACTGAAGAATCACTTAAATTAACCAGGAAAGTGTTTCAACGCCTCATGTTTGTCATCACAAACTGAAACCAGGAAAATCTTATAAAGCTTTGATAAAATGTGTGTATAACTTTGATGTATGAAATTGAATAAAGTTTCAGTGGGAGAAAGCTCTTCACACTGCCTACTAAAAGTAAAATAATAAAGACCCAAAGATGCCGGAACTACACCAGGCGCAAAACATACACAGAAATCATTGCAACAGTCATTGCCAAATCGATATGATCGTCAAGTATTTATTTTAATAAATTCTCAAATATATTAACGATACTTTATATTGCCCTTAGTCTGATAATATGAGTATAGTTCTAAATGGACTATAATACCACGTACTTTTCTTTACATGTTAATACATTTTTTTACTTTGCTTGAAGCCAGTCAAGTGATGTAGAAGACGCACCTGGTAATCAGATGGAGGCAGAGGATTAGGCCCAGGTCACTTCTGTAAGGGCGGCTTTTGCTCACACTTGTTCATGAAGGTTTAAGGTGTGAGCGTTCTCCTAGACCCCAATATATAGTTTGCCCAGCAAGATCATCTGTGAAAGGTGTGAAACTTAAGAATACCTTTTAAGAGAAACTTCTTGAAAGGTATTAAGAGAAATTTCTTGAAAGTTTCAGGGTGAGATTAATAATAGGCCTAATAATAAAAACATATTCCTTTCATCTATCACAGCACGCGCGTGATAGACCCGTCCAAAAACCCCTTATAACTTCTTGTATCATGTTTGTAGACCCTTTTTCACGTGTTCACAGTTGTTCGTTTCACTAGGGGGAACAGTTGTTTTCCTTTGACAATCACCCTCCCCCCTCCCCATAATAGGGATTGTACTATTAACGTTGCTATTTCATTTTCACTTTTTATTATTGTTCACTGGCATGTACTTATTCATTCTTTTTATATATCCCTTATATCTGTTTCAGTTTGTTCTACTACATACCTAGCATTAGCATTTTGTTATTCGTATTTTCTGAATTTTCTTGCTAACAAAAGCTAGCATTAACTTCAATGCTTTGTGATGCTTTTGTAGCGCTTTCCGTTCTACTGCATATTGTAAACACTGATAAAATAACAGTAAACTCAGCATGCTTAGATAAATAAATATCGGTTAGATAAATCGAACTCTCCTGTACGATAAATAACAGATTATCGCAAGATACCGATTCCTGAATATTCATTGTTTCTATTAAGTATAAGCAATTGATTAAGTATAATGAATGGCCTTCGTGAAATAAACATTGATGCATCACGGCGGTATATTTTTGTGTGGGTATATGTGAGGATATGGTTTTATGAGGATGTTTGTTCACAAAGGCGCAAACATCGTAGTAAAGCAGTTTCGTTACAACTTAACTACCCAAGGACAGACGTTTCAAGGAGAACAGTTTGGGCAGGAAAATTCAAACTTCTGGAAAGAACAAAAACGTATGCCGTGACAGACATAATAGCGGAGCAGAAATTGAACTGGGCCTGATGTGTAATTCGATCGGAGGATGACTGCTTGATGGGCAGAATTGCGTTCTGCTTTTTGTATTTTACTTAGTTTTTCAGCTTACTTAGTTTAGTTTTTAGCAGTCATGCTAACTACAGGAGACGCCTACAAGTGTAACTGATGACTGCACCGCCAAGGAAACACTAAATTACTCGCGCAGTGAAATTCAGCAGCGGCAGCATTAACAACAACAACGGAGAGTAGAAAGTAACCGTAAACAAGGTCACATTTGAATACTAACTGCTGCTACTACGTCTACGGCTTGATTGTGCAGCAGTATGGATAAAATTAATTCGGCATCCATTACTTGTGTGTTTTTTTTTGTCGTTTTTGCAGATGAAATTTAGTGGTGATTTTCTCTGCTACTGAATTGTTCGACGGCCTTGATAAGGGCCTTTTTGAATAAATGTTTCAGCACATTCCCGAGTGATATTTTTTGGTTGTTATGTTCTCTTGTGGAGTCTCTTGTTCTCTGTAGTCAACAGTTTTGAACTGGATTTTTGTATGTAAGCATTGTGAGCGAGATGAAGTAAATCTCAGGCAACAGCCTAGAAAGTAATAAATCATATGCATAGCTGTCGATGTTTTCGTCCTTTCAGGCACTGGTCTAATGTGTCCTACTTGGCAGTGACGTATCTGGAATTTGATCTGGGGGTGGGGGGGGGTCGAGTCGGCTTCATACAAAAGAAAAAACAAGTGAAGACTAATCAGCATTACTATCTTTAAAGTGGTTGAAAAACGTGTGACAATATCCTGAAATTAATGGACTTATAATAAACGGTGACAACACAGTAAAATTACGCGTTATTGAAACATTGTTAAGGAAATACTTATTGACTGAATTGATTTTCCTATAGTTCATATTTCAAACGCAAATGCTGTGTAATAAACCTGTTTGTATATTTACAAAAGAGTTACTACTATGTTAGCGTACAGAGTTGGGAAAAAATAAAAATATAGCCTAAAATTCGCACGATTAACAAAATTCGCCAACTTTTTCGATCCTCTGTGGGGAGGGGGTCCCGTTCGTCTCCCCTGTAAATACGCCCCTGCTACTTCGAAACAAGGCAAGAAATATTTTCATGAAGCCTCTTGTTGTGTGGTGTAGATCTGTGTGACTTTAAGCCATGGTCATCAATGGTGTTAGATGCTGTGATAAAATAGAATGTAAAGGTTTTGTATAGCTACGAAAGTGTGAAAGAGGATACCTGAGAACACATAATTATGATGGAAATACATAGTCATGTTTGGTGACATTTTTCAAATATTTGTGTGTGTGTGGGGGGGGGGGGTTGCGCTAACTGAAAGGTAAAAGTTCGATAAACCAAAATGTTACTCAATATTCGGTCCTGCAGAAGAACAGAACTATCTGGAGAAATTTACTGGAGGAAACCAAGTATAGATTTAGGCTGTACAACCACAAGAAGAGAAGAGAAAAAGATTTGATGGTGAAACGTGTGGAGAAGATCAATAAAGATGTTCTCTGATAACGCGGTTGTACAGGTAGCATGGAGACAGAACGATCAGATGTACGACCTGGTGTAACCAGAACATGGCCGCCCACCAGTTTCTAAACTAAGGCTAGAATTTAAAAAAATTTCAATTACTCCTTTCTTTAACCAACTTGTTAGTATTAGAATGTATTATGTGTATACATATTAAGTGTAAACATTCATTATTATACCATATTCACATCATATTCCATGGATAGAGTAAGTGAGAGGAGAATTATTTAGTTATTAGACTATTTAAATATGAGAAATAGGTACGTGATGTGAAGATGTAAAATCCACAGAAACTTTAATTTACGATGTGACAGACAAAAAGAACTTTCAGAAAAAAGGAAGGAGCTGCCAATCTCAAGAAGTATTGAACTCAAACTAGAAAAACTCTCATAAAACGTTGTGTGTGGAATAATGGACTACTGCTAAGGGAGGCAAGGAACAGTTAGAATAAAAAAAATGCAGTGAGTAGTAATGAAGTGTTTGAGTATATAGACGAGAAAGAAGTCTTTGGAAAACCCTCGTCAGAAGAAAATATCGTTGGATGAGACATTTAGACACAATACCTACACGACTTCTCTACTGGAAGGAGAAAATGATGGGAGAAATACAGTAGTATATAACAATTTTAGAAAAAAGTTTGTTATAGCCTATCAAGTGGCCGTATAAACTGGGTTGAAGTGACGGCAGAATGACCCGACGACTTCAGAATGTGAGACCACCCACCAATCACCGGATACAAGAAGACGTAATTAAAAGAAAAAATACTGAATGCATGTAAGAATCCGGAAATGTTATAACGTTCCACATTGTTGTAAGATAAGGTACTGTAGTGGTTAATAACGTAAAAATGTAAATCGTATTACTGTAACAAGAGTAACATGCTGCCCACAGTATGCCGGACGTTGCATTACCTCAAGAAGTACTCGTGACGTTACGTCATTTGTAAGTTAATCTGTATAATTAATTAATTCCGACATTAAAGTAGCGCCTGCGGTCGTATATATATTCAAATTACGGCGTTATCAGTGGCATTCTAATGGTTATTGCGCCAACCGACGTGTTACATTGGCAATAATGTATGGCTAATTGTGTTCAGCTCACATCATCAGCTGTTTGTTCAGCTCAGTACTAGCACTGTGTCGTAATAGCGTTCCTGTGAAATACTTGTGACCTGTGCAGGAATATTAGAGCAATTTCTTATGTTCAGCTCACATCATCAGCTGTTTCCTTCACTCAGTACTAGCACAGTGTCGTAATATCGTTCCTGTGAAATACTTGTGACCTGTGCAGGAATATTAGAGCAGTTTCTTATCAATTGGCCCTGCAACTAAAAAACCAGTTTCATAAAACGCCTGCCTCGTTATTTTACTGTCTTTAAACATTAAGGCCATTATTTATTATAACTTCCATTTGTTATTTTTTAGGTGGCCCGAAAAGCAATTAAAAATTACCGGAGTTTCAAAATAAACCAGTTTTTCACGCACTTGAAATGTAATAAAATGTTTGTATGGCCTTTGTTGAAAGCAAAATTAACATCAAAATATATAATTTCTCGCTGAAAATGTACTGTTAAATTAAGAAAAGAATTTAAATCCTATTTTTCCATTTATTTTCTTGATTCCTATTTTTGTTTCTTTTCAGTCGTGTTAATCTCAGTTTTAATAATGTCTTAATTCCATTCGGATTCAAAAAGGAATGATTTCGATCCGTAAAATGTCTTGGATGAAGTGAATTTGTCAACCTATACTTTCCGCTTATGAGGTTTGCGAGCTTATATGCCCCGTGTCTCTCCCCCTCAAAACATTATTACAGTCATTACATTTCAATGTTTAAATTAATTCGTGTGAATAACTGGAAACTTTATTATATTGCTATGACGGTCTCACTGATCGTTGTATGGTACAGTGGAAAACAAAATAAAGACACCAATTAAGTCACTGATCACCAGTTTTAATTAATCTCAATTAACAGTTTGAAATCATCAAGTTATTCAACAAGATTATACTGGTACAATAATTCAAGTTAATTTGTCCACACAAATAATAATGTCAACTAACAGAGTCTCGCACAATAATCACTTTTCACTAACACCACTTGAGACGCACTGAGTAAATCGCCGACATAAAACTGACTTCAAAGCGGCAGGTGTTGGCTATTTATAGTCTGCAGGGTTCCATAATATGCGTCCTTAACAAGCACTCGAAATTCTAGAGGATACTTCAGTGCGGCCTTGGCAGAAACACACACCGGCTGGGCTAGTTGTGAAGCTTGTAGAACGACACTATCTACTGTACGAGAATGTTCCGTACTACGTAACACTGCCTCGATTGTTGAGGCATAAGTGTCACGTAATTGCCTTTCTTCTCAATTTAGCATATGTACGCACACAAACATTACAGTTGGGGTCTGTTGGGATAGCCGAGAAACATAGAACGACACACTGCGTTGTTACTCCGTTGCGTAACAATATGATTGTTGTTAGTACGTATAATGACGTACATCGTCATATGTTCCCCCTCTCGGTCTTTGTTCCTGATCAAATAAAGTCTGAAACAAGTAAAATTATTACGTAACATGAATTTATTTAGATTTTATTACACGGACCGTCTAAAGAGCTCATAAGGCTGTTTCTCGAGTTTCTGAATTGAAATGTTTTGGTAATGTCATGTAGTCTGGAAACTGAGTCACAAACAAACATTAGGTCTCTATCTAGTCATTGCGATATCTTCCGTTGGCGCTATTCTTGGACATGTCACCTGGACGGTTTACCTCATGTCCCACACCGAATAACGTTCTGCGGTAGTCTGTGACATTTTTCGATTATTTATTTCGGTTCTACGTATTCCATCTTTTCTGCAACCGTAGACATATATTGCAACCGACTATGTGAGTAGTACAGAGACAGATATACTGTATCGTATAAACGTGTATGTCAATTTAATGATTTTATGAAAACGTTAGTAAGCTTGTAAGATTTACCAGGTAACGGCTCCTCCGTTGTGTTTAAAAGGGGTTTCTGAGGTCAACTCCATGGAGAAGCAGGCGGACATACGAGTGTATAAGTTTACGTTGGTTGTGCCTAAATATTACAGACTGTAATCACAACAGGTCTATTGTGGCTGCACGCTAAATATTTTCCAGCGTTCTTTCGTCTTTCAATGCGTCCACTTCCCTCGGTCGTCTATTCGTAACTTTTTCATCACTTTTCTTTCTTTTTCGAAAACAACCCCTCCTTTTATCGCCAACTCTGGTGCACTTCATCCACGCACGGTGGAAGCTTTCATTGCGAGTTCGCCCTCTTTTCAGCTTTCTGTGCTGTTTTTCGTGTCTGTATACGTGCATTCAGCTTTTCAGGATTGCTTCTTTTTGTGTGTACCACAGCCGTTTCAATAATGTGCATCGCGTTAATCTTAGAGTAGTCTCTCTCTCTCTCTCTCTCTCTCTCTCTCTCTCTCTCTCTCTCTCTCTCTCTCTCTCTCTCTCTCTCTCACGCACGCAGTGCTTAAAATTTAACCGTTGGAGCTCTCATTTGTAAAGTTAGGTATTTAAACGTAATCAAAATTCTGGAATTCAGGCAATCTGGCTTCCTCAGATTGCTGAACTTCCATTCTTCAGAGTGGAATATTCTTCATAGTAAATTCTTCATTAAATTTAAACCATTCACCTCTCCTTTAAACCAATGCACGCCAGTCGCCCAGATGTTTAATTGCATTCACAATTTTCACGCTCTCACTACTAATTCTCACCGTCTCAGCCGGAGAATTAAAAATTATTCTTGTGTTTCCCATATTCATTCAAGACCAGCCTTTTCACTTTTCTGGTTAATGTGATTAATAATCTTTTTCCATGTCGATCACGTGCTCACTGAAAAACGCTACGTTATCTGCACGTTTTGTGTTTTGTAGTCACCTTACTTTATAAAATACAATTCGTCCATTTTATGTACGCTCCTTTCCCGATCTGATACCCTGATCACACTGCTAAGTAACCCGCCCGCACACCGCTTGTCACCAGGGCCGGATTAAGGTATCTTAGCGCCGTAGGCTAATTATATTTTAGCGCCCCCTCACCTCCCATAGGCTACTCTTATGTTTATTTCCAAGGGGCTGAATGAAGCTTTAAACACCCTACAATATATTTCTTAGTTAGAAATATTTCAAATATCTTACTGTTTTTGGAAATAGTCTCAAGAATTGAAAACTGCAGCTATTTTTCAGAGATTGTTTTAGAGTTACACCTTCAACCATTTGTAGTTTGCATGGCTTTTATAAAGAAAAAATTAACCAAAATAGTTACAGAATTATAACAGTTTTATTAAGGGGACATTTATCATCATTTACACAAAGAAGACAATCAGTTAAATATCTGTGGATTTGTTAAGACTCGTGTAAAGTTCAAGAGAGATTCTTTTTTCTCGCTTTAGATTGAGCAAACGTTTTAATCACTTCACTGAAATCAAGTTCTTGCAGAAAGTCACTTTCAATGAACAAGAGGGCTACACTGGTCAGTTTATCCTGGCGCAAATGTAAGCGTAAATAATTCTTCACCCTCTTCAAAGCTGAAAAAGATCTTTCCCCATTGCAGTTAGTGACGGGCATAGTAAGGAAACGCGCAAAGATATCTCAACATTAGAAAACATTGATTCTAAGTTAAGCGTTTTCAAAAAAATTCAACAGCGGTTTTGCTTCAGATCGTTTTTTCTTCTTTTCTTCTCCTTCTTGTTCTGGGTTGAGCGCCGGCCGCCGATGACTCGAGAAAATAGTTTGGGAAGCACTTCTATTATTTACGTACAGTTTTACCATAATTTCTCGCCAACAGGCGCTTGTGTTCAAGATGAACTCAAATTTGTATCCTTGTAATTTATTACCAATTTTACATTTAAGTGTAAAATTTTATTATTTTTTAGCTAAAATTTTGCGCCCCCCAAAGTTCCGCGCCCTAGGCTACAGCCTAGTCAGCCTAATGGTTAATCCGCCCTGCTTGTCACTCTAGTGGCAAGGTATCTACTTATCGTACTCTTTCCCTGATGTAAGTTGTCGATTCTTTATGCATTTCGGGTAAAATCTGTAAATCTTTCAAAATTGTAAGGCACTGTTTCAGTAACCTTACCTGCACTAAATTCCGACATTTAGATTATGCGAAAGTCGTTATCGATATGAATATCGCATACAATTTTAATAAAATTATATAAAGCGTGTTAATTTTTTCTGTTTCAGACTCGTTTGTTTCCTGTTGTAATCGTTTATGCGATGCGCTTCTAGCAGTATTATAGTTTACACCTGCGTCTGTACCAGCAAACATTGATGTTGTTAGGTTTTCAGGCAGAGTGAAAACTACCTTGCGAATCACTACCTTTGAGATGACGGAACTCGCTTTTCGCTTTGAGCAGTAAATTTCACATATGTATTTTCTTGTCACCGAAATCTCTTTGCGATTGTCGTATAGCCTACTGCATTTGCAGTATTTTCATAATGTTTACTTGCATAATGTGTACGGTTACAATACAATCCGTAAAGATTGCGTATTCTGTTAATCGCAACACATTTGCAAAATATCGGTATGTAGAACCATACATGACTTCCATGTTCTAAGATTTATATTTAAAATCATTTTCGAAATGAAATATTTTCATTGAAACTACTTCTTTCTTCAGCCTTCGATGATGATGGCAGTCGATGGCACTGCCGAAATATCTGGTTTTGCAGAAAACATTCGACCACGGCCAAACAGCCCGGGAAGGAATTTTAACAACAAACTACTCCTTTGTTGCCGATAACGTAGTACACATAAAAAAATTATCCCCTCTCCCTTCAACTATCTTTTTCATTTATAGATATTTTATCTACCTTTCTACAGTGGATTATTATGACCTTCTTTTCAGGATACTTTATTTATCAAAATTAAGTACTTTACTCTTGTTAAAACATAAAACGTTGGAGGTAAACTACCCCTTCCCCTTAACCGATCTTCACAAAAATCAGTAGGCCTTACGTTCTCTACAACTCGGGACAAAAAATTATACACATATACAAAAAATTATTTGATTCTGTATGAATTTGCGGCAGTTATCGTTCCCCATAGAAAAATTTCTACACGCAGACACACACACACACTTTTCGAAAAATGACTTTTCTTCATGTTTTGAGGGTAGTGCAATCAGAATCAGCCCTTATCTCGAACTCGATAACCTTTTTTCGCGATCACCATACTTCCATTTCCTTACAATCTGTGATTGTTTTTATGGCTTTGGTTTGAAATCCACTGCTACGTTCACCGTAACAAATACGAAACATTATAGAGTACAGTATGTATTTAAATAAAACCAAATACAAGGTACATGGATAGAGTATGATCAAATATCGTTGGGATACAACATTCGACAGATGGTATTGAGAAGCTAATTATCCAAATAAGGTGAAGAAGAGAGCGATGAGGAAAAGTGATAGTCCACTCTAAAGATTGTTTAAGCTAGTATCAATACTCACAGACCACTCAGTGTCGGAAACACGATTTTTTTCACCATACTTCCATTTCCTTATGGGACATGGAAGTAAAAACAATGTTTTCACTAGCAAGGTTAGGTTCGTTAGGTTAGGCTTAAATATAATTCCATAATAGTAAAGTATATCCATTTTTAAGTGTAAGTTCAGGATATTTATAAATAAAGAAGAAGAAAACGCGTGAATCCCACATCATTGCCTTAGTTCAGTTTGGTTTCAGTTGCGTTTTTTTTTTTTTATGCGGGCTGAGATTATCACCAAATGCCAGTCTGTTACAGTCATTGTATTAAACGTTTTATTTGTCCAACCATGTGTTCCGTTTTCTTTAAACGGTAAATTAATCTGAAATGTTTTTATCTAACTTCACATATTAACACATTACGTATTTTCGTATTACTTACAACAGTAAAATCATTTACAATTTGTACATTTCCTTTTCTTCACTACGTGGTATAGCGATACTATCGCGTACTCCAAACATCGAAAATGTAGTGCAGGTACAGTTGTTGGGAAAGTACCAAATCTTCTAAAACATTCATTTCAGATTTTATTTATTCTTATGACGCATGTGCCCTGTTTCCTCGCAAAACTGATGTGAATTTTTAAAGATGCGCGAGTTACGTAGAATTTGTCATTTTCGGACAGTAAACGAGTAAACGCATGAAATAAAAAAAGGAAAATAACAATTCAGCTGAGTACAGCAGTGCATAAAATGCGTAATGAAATTTGCACTAGTGGTATGTTAAGTATTGTAAACAAGTCCCAGCTATCGGTATTAGTAACACCGAATGTTAGGCGCGTTAGTCATGAGTGTAGTTGACGTAAGACAGTACTGTTTACGTTTGGCTGTCGTAATTCGAGTTCCATAATTCCAGTAGCGTTTTAATCTATGTAAATGCGAAATCGTATTTAATTCATTTGTTAATGTAAGCGATGTTTTGCAATGAGTTTTGTAAAAATTTTTAGGTTCATTAACCATCGACCTAAAAAGGTATATATTCTTCGAGGAGCTGAGAAAATCAACTACAGACCAGCCAGAATACATAGCATCCCGGGATCGTGTATTAGAACGGATAAAGGAAAGACAATTGATTGGCAGAGACATTGTGCTACGGATTGCACAAGTTTTTACAAGTTTAATAATTAATAGTTGTGCTAAATTATAAAGTATAAAATACTATTAACATTTTACTCAAAACAACACACCATAATTATTGTGTGTGTGTGTGTGTGTGTGTGTGCGCGCGTGTGCGTGTGTGTGACGGAATCGTCACTTCAACGTGAGCGGCAGTCGCTAAGACCAGGATGGTTAGCTGCGTTGTTCGTGGCTGTAGTTCCGCACAGAATCTCAAATGATATAAGCTTAAAGCTTATACCATCCCCGGCTCTCCATTGAGCTAGAGGTCTGTCGACCCGAACATTGGCCAAACTGACGTTGTGGTCAGTACTCTTGGGTTGGAGACGTGCAGCACTAACCAGTGGCGGCGCTAACGAAACGGGGGCCCCCCCGCGAAACTAATTAGGGGGCCCTATAAAAATGGTTAAATTTTGTATACGTAATAGGGGAAAACACTCAAATGAGTTTCTATTTACGTGTGTTTCACAAAAATGGTTTGTGAATACTTTCTCGTCTATCACAAAGCGTTTGCAATTTGCAAAGGATGTTTTACACGTGTACAAACTCTTAAAATTCATTGTTGCTAAATAGACAAAGTTCTATACAAACTATAAAAAAAACAAAATAAAAAGAATGATTTATTTTTACATCAAAGATTTAAATTCGGACTATGAAACAGTACCGCACACAGAGTGTTAAAAATTTATTATTTAAAAACGAATATCAAAGTAACATTCTAGCTTTTTTCAAACATTTAAATTAGTTTGAAACTGAATTTGTAAAATTCTTGAATATACTCTATACAAGTTCTCCTTAAGTCTAATCCAATTCAATAACACTCGAACTCAAGTAAAGTACAATATTTACAGATGAGGATCAACCAAAGTTCACTGTTTTCCTAAGCCTAGTCTTCTTTTTGTATAGCTAAGAACTTTTCAACCACTTCGTTGATATTAGTTTTCTGTGTCTCTTCATGCTCAATGCTTAACAGTGCCAAGTCACTCAACCGATTTTGGGCCATGGTACTTCTTAAGTATGACTTAATTTAATTAATTTAAGTTTTGAATAGCTTCTTTCCGCTGTAGCTGTTGTGACAGGTATGGTTAAATAAAGCTGCAAAGGTGTAGTTAAGTCTGGGAGGCAACTCATAAGGCAGCTGTTTTCTTCAACCAGTAAATTCATCATTTCTCGAATTCTTTTCTTGTGTACAATTTCTTTGGCCATCAGAGCTTTGAAGGATATTACTTGGTCAGGCAGTGATGTGGAAAGGTCACCAGGATACACATTTACCAGAGCCTTACTTTTCTCCACTATTGTCTCTTGTGAGAAGTTTACTAAATTCTGAGGCGTCAGGAATGAAAACCTATCATCAATGCAACGCAATCCTTCGAATCTCATTTGTAGCTGAGCTATTACAATATCTAGTGTTGCATTGAAAACTTTTACTTCAAATGATTTAACTGGGTCGTCAATTCTATGGTCAACTGATAATTCAACAAAGAAGCGTTTTACAACTCGTTTACGCTTATTTTTCATGTTACAAGTTATGTCCCATGACTGGGCCAACTGGGGCCCCCCATGAGGGTCGGGGCCCCCCCGCGCCGCGGGGTCTGCGGGGGCCTTATCGCCGCCACTGGCTCTAACCCTTCGCGGGGTCCGGAAGTATCATACTACGTAGGATTTAGCAGCCGAGAGTAACTATCCAGAACCAACGCTCAACCCAGGCGGGCACAGATCCGGCAGCCACCCAGCCGAAACCACAGACCAACCTCGAGTCCAACCCGAAGGTTAATTATACATCGGAGACTAATCCGGTGAACCCGGATTGGCTGTCGATGCCGGTCGGGGCACAAACAGGGCGTGTCCTGTTCACGGGGTCCCGGCCCCCCAGGAGTTGATTTAGCAAAGCCAAGGCAAGCCCTGGCCCGCCTCCCATCAACCGCGAGTCGACCCCTGTTCTGGGAGACCTATCGAAGAAGTCGGCAAACCACCGTTTCGGGTCTGCACATCCGGGGTTTTGATCGGCCCATACGTATAGTGGTTTAAAGGGACCACCAGCCCTATTTGTCCCAATATTTATGTAATCCGACCTTCATTAGGCAAAGCCTTTTACGAAACGGCCGGGCGTCCCTATGAACTACACTCTCTTAATAATCCTATTCAGTTCCCCAAACACTTGCTTATGCCCCTACACTGTGATTCCTTCCCTTATCCAGTTCTTGTATCCGTTGATGTTATCTAATCGTCTGTCTGAGTTACAATTCCATTGAATACTACCATTGTATCCAGTCGCCGACATAGTTCCCTAACATCCATGTGCCATTTGCTTTATGTATTTTACACTATTCACACAACCCAAATCTATTTAGGTAGCTCCTAAAATTTCCGTGCCCTGTCAGGAAACTGAGTGCCGTAATGATTTAGCGCCATCTTGTTCTTAATCCTCTCTCTTGTGCCAGAAATGTTTAAATAAAGGGCCCTACCTTTTTCACTATTGCCCCATCTACCCTGCCAACTGTCAACGTGTATACTCTTTATTTCATGTGCCATATTCCTTCTACGTATCTTAATCCAGTAGAGGTCTCGTCGCTCCATGGCCTTCATGCCAGTTGGCAGTACCTGAGTAAATACCTTCAGAACCTCTTTCTATACTGTTCTCTTGTACCCTCTGCAGGTCGTAAGCACCATCAGTCTGCGCTCGCAATAGTGTTTCGGCTTATATAGACAGACTTATTCTGTAAACCCAGACTGCTACACCATAAAAGACTGCTGTAGTACAGGACAGCCAGAACTCTTCGAGAGACTGTGCACCATAGTTATATTGCCTTTCGACAGACTGTACACCAAGTGAAATATTGTTGTACCTAGTTGCTTTCGGTACATGGCGTACGTATAACAAGCGGGCGGGGCCTGTCGCCGACGCTGCGCAACTCTGTCTCTTGATTAAAGGTAAGAGTTACCAACAGAACCGTTTCCTAAGATGTAGTCTGTGCTGGCCGTGATTCTTTACCTTCCTATAAACGTGAGTGTTGAAGTGAGGACCTGTTTTGTGACTAACACACAGGCCTACTACACGACCGCACAAGAACGTAAAATACTGACTCTCATCATCTTAAAAACCTGGACAGTGTGTTATCAGTTCGGATATGGGGTTGTCTCCGATATAGTTCCTATGGGCAGAGCAAAACACGATATGAAGTACGCAGGAGGTAAGGTAACTGCAAACAAGCCTAGTTATTTGTTCGAAACAAGCTGCTACTCGTATAATTCCTCAATGAATCATTCGTGAATGTAAACAATGTCGCACTGTGAATACAGAGACACATGTTGTACTTGAAAAGTTTTGTCGCCAAACGTTTTCTCATTGAACAGGTGTGCTGCGAAAGACAACATCGGGAAAAGAGTTTATACACTTACGCAAGTGCCTACATAAATAGTAATGTCATTTCACAACGAGTTGCCTGGAGAAGATGTAAACACTGATTGTAAAGTTAGCGGTAGAAACAAGTTGTTCTGCATGCAACGTGGTCGCTGACCTCGCGTACACTAGTACCTAGATTAACCGAGCATCCTTCAACTGAGGTACAGTATCTCTCTTATCCAAGCATTTAAATATGCAAAACAAGACGACTTTTTAAAAATAATATGTTGTTAATAAGAATATTAATGAATAAATAAAACGTACACAGTATAACTGTCAAATCAGCTGATTATACAATCAGCTCGTATAAAGAAGCGTTACTATTTGATATTTTATTACAAACTGATTACTTGTTAACGCCATCAGTGAGATAAGAAATACTTTTAAGAAACGCACAAAACAACCCAATTTCAATCTTGCGGACGGAAATATTATTATTATTATTAGTATTAGTATTGTTTTTTTTTTGTAATGACAGCAATGACCATACGCGTTACAATTGAACAACATATGTTTATTAAACTGACACTTACTCATGAGGAAGGCATCAGAGGCAGATGTCGAAGTGTAGAAGCAGAAATACGGAAGAAGAATACAAGGGGCTGGGGAAACAACAACACATGCACGCTCATAGTCCTGTATGTATAAATTTATTTGTTTGTATTATTTAATATTAATACACATTAATATAATTAATTTTAATCAGATCCCATTTCCCATAGTAATGGCGGGAACGAGGACCACAATTAATCTAAAACCACGGTGTGCATTTTTTCTGACGGTTTGTAACGGTGAAATCTAATTTTAATTTGTGTTGGTCAGTGCTTGCATATATACGTTCAGTTAGGTTGTATACGTTTCAAAGAACAACATGTGTGTTAATAAACATACACATATGTGACTTAGACCCACATTGAATCATGACGATATTATTTTGCATCTGTACATTCACTTTAACACAAAACGCTTTCAAAGGCTTTGAGTATTTCATAATACATGAAATGTTTAGTTACTGAGATGCATATTAAAAAATAACCTCACTATGCATAACTCGCTCACTATTTTGAACAGAGTACATTCATTATTGGATAGATTTCAATATTAGATAATTTTTTAATTACAAAGACCTATTTTTTGTAGTAGGCTAATATAACAATTATAAAGCAGGCAATCATAAAACACTAAAAATTTCAAACTATTACTTTGGTTATTCAGTTAAACTAGTGGTCGCCCAGTGGTCGAAATTCGACCCTAATTCATTAAATTTTTAAGTTTGAACGTTATTGAGGTTCTTTTGTCAAAGAGTATACCTCTATAATCATTGCATATAATTTTTTTGAATTTTGTTCTATTACGTCAGCTGCGAGCGTGTACAAATACGTCATTAGCGTGTGTTGTTTGCCTTAATTCCCTGCAATACCTATGAAATTTAAAATTTAATGTTAGTAACAGTTGAAAAAAAACACAATTACAGCTTGTATTCGTATTTATTTTTTGATATAATTCATTGTCAGTTTTAATTTTTTCATGTTATTATTGAATCAAATAAACGCTAATAAAAATGAGACTTGAAATTCATAGAAGTATAAGATACATTGTTTTCAATTCCAGTGGATTACATTTCATTTTTGGTAAGGTACAAAATTCGAAAACAGTTTGAAGATTATCTGCTACAAAGCTTATATAATTTTTTAATTTTTTTTTCTATGCATTAATTTTCAAGTTATTTGAAAAATATGAAAGATAGGAAAAATGAGGTTTAGCTTGGCTAAGCCATATTTAAAAAGCAATAACGCGTTTTTTGACATTTCCTTGGGTTTTTTTTTTATTGCCATACTGACCAGGTTTCGCCAAGGCTACACAGTTATTTTGCCTATCTTTTTCGAATTATATAAAATTTAAATAAAAAATTCATACAAAATAAAAAATGAAATAAAAAATACGTGCCTCGTATTTTTTCATATATTTTTCATTAAATAAAAAAAACCGGGCGGTTAAAAAAATAAATGTTGTCCATTGAACTTAAAATAGTTTGAAAGTGAATTTAATGATTCAGAATTTCTGTGTAAACGATGTTTTTTGTAAAAACTCTTTCATCATTTGGTAAATGCCCTTGGCCATTATATTCGGAAATATAAAATCTCAAACCATCGAATGATCGAACTCTACTTGCTGCGACGTACAATTGACCATGTGTAAAAACTGGCTGCCTCAATAAAATTCCAATTTTTTCGAATGTTTGTCCTTGAGACTTATTTATTGTCATCGAAAATGCAGGTATAATTGGAAATTGAGTTCTTTGAAAGTTAAATGGTAAAACAGTACCGGAATATGTTAAATTTATACGTGGAATCAAAATTCTCTTATTGCGTGCGGTTCCAGTTAAAACTTCGCAATCAATAGCATTACGATGCATACACTTGATGCGCATTCTTGTTCCATTGACTAATGCTTCCTTTGTATTTAAGTTTCTGATCAGTAAAACGATGCAATTAACTTTCAATACTAACTTATGTGGTGGCAAACCACTAATAGTCAAAGAATTCAAAAACTCTAGTGGATAGTTATTGATTTCATTGTCATCATCACAAATTATTTCATCGTAGCTATGATATGTTTTCTGTTCACCTGGTATTCGATTAAGTATATCAGTATTAATAAAAGTACAATCATCATTTTTAGGTGCTAAAATAACTGACTTCAATATGTTATATGAGAGTATGTTTTCGGAAATATTTCCATATACCTCATTAATAATATTATTTTCATCTCCTATTAATTGCTGAGGTATTTCAATAATATTTTCACCAAACTGAGGGGATTGTGGGGCTTCATCATTACCAATTTTTTTCAAGAATTCGACAAATTCTATTTCACTTGGTAAGGCTCTCATATTTTGAGTAAACGTTACTTTATGAAAATAAACAAATTTATGCCAACTCGTGACACAATTTTCAATTAAAGTTGCACGTGATCCATGTGGGACAACTGGTAAGATTTGCCGAAAATCACCGCACAGAAGTATCGTTTTCACTCCAAATGGTTTATGTTTATCATTTTCATCGCATAGATCCTGCAATAATCTATCTATGATTTTCAACACTTGCAGTGGGCACATAGAAATTTCATCAATAATTATCAATGATGATGAATTTATGTAACGTCCATAGCTACTATTTGCGGTAATATTCGCTACAGAATTTTCCAAAACGGGTATAGGCAATTTAAACACATTGTGTAAAGTTCTACCTCCAAGTAATAGAGTTGAAGCTATGCCACTGAACGCTGTTGCAATGCAACTAAGATTAAGTGAATTTAATTTGTGAATGATTGCTGTTTGTGTGAATGTTTTTCCACAACCTGCATGAGCGGTTAAACAAAAAACATTAGATCCAGTATCATGGTGCAAAACTTCACGAATCACACGATCAATTAGATTACGCTGTTCAATATTTGCAGTTTCATAATGCTCACAAAACAGAAACTCTTGTTCTATTGGATCAATAGCATTTGCTTCGTCTGTTCTCTGCGAATACATGGGAACTGGTAAACCAAGTTCTTGACATAACAAATTATGAACATTCAAAATATCTTCAATTTCTAATAGAGCTGTGTTAAAGGATACTTCTTCGTTGTAATCTCTCAAAAAACCTTCACTAAGATATACTTTAAATTCATTCCATAACGCCAATGCATTGGCTGGCATATTTAATGCACAAATGTAACCAAATAAATTTCGCATTTGTTTTGGTGAATGTAATTCTTTTGCTTCATTTAAACATTCGCGCCATTCATTATCATTTGAACCAATGCCGCGAGCATGGCACGCTTCAACAAAAGAAGTGTGTATAATTCCATTGTATGTTCTAACATCCTCAAATGATTTTGGACCACAGACATGTAATAAAAGCAATCGTAAATGGAAAAGTTCGATGTCTTTTGGTGATACTACATATATGCGTGTAATGATTTTATCACCTCCACGCCTTCTCTTCTTCCATTTTTTTCGGGAATCTTCCCACACATAATGCAAAGGAATTTCAATATACTTATATTCATGCGCTGATGGATCTGATCGATTCAATTCGAAAAATGCTAATAATTTTGTTTGTCTTGCATTTTCAATTGCTTGACGTTCTTGCCCTTCTCGAAAGTAAACATTCTGTCTACGCGGTAAATGAATGTCAAGTCTAACGATGACATGTGATTGAAAATGCATTGGTAATTCATAGATGCGCCATACAGCTTCAGTTGATCCGACATAACGGGCATTTAAAAAATTTTTAACTTTATCAATTTGTATTTCTTGACCTGGTTCATTTCTCTCTGAACCTAATTCAACAGATGCACTGTCATAGCCTTTATACACGTATTTATAAATGTATTTAACACTTTTAACTGTAGTGCATACTTCAACATTTATATGGCAATTAAATTTGGCAAGTAAATACGGATTGTATGGTACAACATAACGATTGTCGAGGCAACTACCGCGAACTTCAGCATTAATACCATTATCACGCCTTCTGTATAATGGATATCCATTTAATGATTCACATGTAAATTCATTAAATCGTTTTGGATAATCTTTTGTGCATTTTCCATCTCTCATACATACAGAATTTGGATTAAGTACACCGCATGGACCATGCATCATGTGTTTTACAACATATTCATGTAATGTAGGATGTGTTTGAATGTTAGGAATCTCCGCAGATACAACTTTATCAATATCGGTAGCGTTAACAATTTTATCTTGCTCATTTAAAGAGAGTAAAATGTGAGCATGAGGCAATCCTCTCTTTTGAAACTCAATTGTATAAATGAGTGCTTCAACTTTACCGAAGATTTTTTTTAGTGTAAGGCCCTCAGTTAATGCTTTCAGTTTGGACTTGAATACACGCACAACAATATCAGGTCGAAAATTAGCTGACTCACCTACACCAATATTGCTAACTATTTCAGGCCAACTTGGATTGCAAGTCATTGTAATAAACAAAGAAGGCTTTCCGAAATGTTGTACAATTGACATTGCATCTAAATAATTCTGATACATATTTCTTGGAGATCCATTGAATGAAGATGGTAAAATTACTCTACGGCCAACATTATTGGCATTGGGGTTCAATTCTAAATAATCTGTTAAATTGTTGTAAACCTCAGACCTAAGACTTGTTTGATTTTGTCGAATGAAATGTAACCTTGTGCCCTCTATTCTCACATACATATCAATTATCCACTGCAGAAATAATTTTTGTGAATGGTGCCACATGCTAAAATCTTCTCTAATTGCAAGTCGATAGGCTGCATACTGAAGCATGATTAATTTATTTCTGGGCGCTCTTGAATTAGATGTAGTTGGTACATTATGAGAAATATTGATATGCCACCCAGTATCACCATTTGGAAAAAGTAATGGATACGCTAAAGGGTCCAATGATGAATCCAAAACAGAGATATTTTTAATGGTACCATTAACTTTTGAAAACGAAACCATATTTCGTTCAAAGGGTGGCTCACCATCAACTGTACTAAATATTACTGCTACATCAGTTTGAACTGCATCATTATAACGGCGTAGATCTAAATCACGATTTACTTTAATGAGTATACAAATTTCTTTATTTTGATTTTCAACTCTCTGACAATGATCTTTCATTGCAATGAATGACCGAACGAAAGGATTAATGCGTTCCAATTCAAGAGAGATTTCGTGCATTGTATTGTTATTGCATGTTTGATTATAGTGTTCACGTAATCTATAATTGACAGCAGTGTCAACATCATAAAAATATAATTGCGCATAACATGGTGAGCGACCATATCCAGCAGTCATTGGACCTGATCTGTGATAAAAAACATCATGTATTTTAAAATGATACACTCCACGCGTAACTGTATCCGAAATTTTAGCTTCTGAGCTAACCATAGCAAATGATGAATTGTATTTACGAATGTTTTCAAAATAATTTTTTGACTTCCTTTTATTGAAGGTTCATTTGAAGTAAGTCCATCATACAATGATTTAAAGTATTCATTTTGACTTAAGGCCGGTAATATTGCTTTACCCTTATGACAACATGAAGTGAATGCAGTCCTTTCACCTAAAGTGACCTCAGATTCGTAATGTTTTGCATTGCAAAACCTGCATTGTAAATGCATTAATCCACAATCAAAAGTATTAAAATTTCTTGGAATGACATTCAGTGCGCATTTAAATATATCCCTCAAAATAATTTCATCATTTTGTATACTATTTACACTATTTAAATTTGCATTTGGTCTATTATCATTTTGACTTTCACGCGAATATATATTCCTTCTTCTTTGTCTCTCACTCCGACCCGTCAATTTTATACTATTTACACTATTTAAATTTGCATTTGGTCTATTATCATTTTGACTTTCACGCGAATATATATTCCTTCTTCTTTGTCTCTCACTCCGACCCGTCAATGTTCTATGTCGAGGCATAATGGAAGTAGGTGCGAATATCTGAATGTAAAAAAAAAACATGTAATGAAATTACTGAAACTAAGATTAGACAGGGTTTAATTTAAAAATAATAAAATGTACTCACTTTTTTGAAACCACCAATAATAATTAGGCGAGAGTAAGTCAATTCAAATTGCTGCTACAAAATTTTCCTTTTGCAACAGGTGTATATTAAGCAAGCTGTATTTCACTTTCAACTGAACATTAATATATAAAACACAGATATCTAATATACAAAATATAAAATAAACGATTTTTTGCCTTGACATACACTCCACAGACTATTGAAAAAGGAACATTTGAAATCGTAAACAACAGAGAGTGTCATAAAAATACTTTACACTTGAATGCCGGTTAAAAATAGTATTTTATCTTTTTACGTTTGTCATCAATTTTTGTTTTACTCCCCATTTTTTAAATCGATGCACGCAGTTTTCTGAAAATTCATTTTTCGATTACCCGATTATCCCCTAGATATCTGATTAAATTGTAAAGGTAAGTGAGTGCCATTTCTTCAGAAATTCTCCATGCAGTATGTCTTTTTTCTCATACATCATTTTATGTTTCACTGTTTCATAATATTTTATTTGCATTTCCTTGAATTTGTACCTTTTTCTGGCCTGCAACGGTTATCTGGAAAGCGAATAATCTGCCTCCGGACAGTCTGGAATAGACTGTACTTTTTAGTACGCATATTATACAAACCATAACATTGTTTGTGTGTGTGTGCGTGCGCGCGCGCGCGCGCAATAAACTCATCTTGTAATATTGAGTTTTGTCATCATGTGCACACGCTGTAATGTACAGTATGGAGCCGCCAGCTGTAACCTGCGCGACCTTTGTGGTGCTAAAGGGGAACACGTGCAGTGAAAGTTATGCCTGACCGGTACGCACACACACCGAGATCTCTGGGTGTGCCTACATCATTGCTAGTAGTAACAGACATTCTGTGTGTAAATGTAGCCAGTTTTGTTCTTTGCATATTGCGCATTTCATTATAGGCCTACATATATAGAACATCGGTAGGCCGAGTAGTATCACAAGTAGATATTTTAAGGGCATATCTGCACTGAAAATTGTTGTTTCACGTCTTTAAATACGTGCTACTTTATAACAAGAGTTATAACCTTTTCGTGTCTGTAGACTCCTTGGAAGGGAGGGGGGTGGAGAGTAGCTTTAAGGTTGAACTCCTCATTTTCCTCATTTCCTCAGAACAAACGGGAAATTCAGGGATTCTACCCATATAATTTTGTAAATACATTTTATAAATTCTTTGCGCCTCAGAGCTTTTGAGTAAACCAACGTGAGGTATAATAGTTCACAAAAATATGGAACAATGGTGATTTCAAAATATTTTACCTTGATTAAATGTTATTAAAATTAAATGTAATAAATCTCATGTCATTAGGAATAACTTTAATTCTAAAAATGTATTCTTAACAGATCCTAAGCAAATTTATAATACGTTATTTTTAGGCAGTTCTGCTCATGTTAACCTTGTTAAGCTATTATAATTATCAAGATAACTCTTAACTGTATTTTATTAATTAACACATACTTTAATGTGCGTTATTTCTACAAATCAATAAGCTTTATTTTAAACACGCAACTGGCTAAGATGCAGCCCTACGTTAAGTAATTATGGAATTTAGCTGACGTTTCTAATAGGTCTTGGGGAGATTGACTCCCCCCCCCCGCAGTTACGCCACTGTATTGTCCGTCATGCGACTGTATGAACAATGTAATGCAGTATTGTACTCTATACTCTGGTAACGGTGAACGTAACGAGAGAATAAAAGTTTGTTGTTTATTGGGTGCGTGTCATGTCGGTACTCTAAATGTAGCCTAACTGTTTATATCTGCAAGTACTGTCCCGTGTGTATATATGCGTATGTGTACAGTAAGAACCAGATTTAGTATTGCGTTTTGTTGTCCTGGTCAGAGCCGGACATTTACCGTGCACTGTTTCTATTTCTTGCAGTACATTTTTCGTACAGCGGTTTTTGTTTGCAGCCCAGGGAGGGTTATGGAATTTTAACATTGAAAATGTTTATAAGGACGTGTCGCACATTTGTGGCCGATCGCTGGTGCGTGATCGAAAATAGGAACCGGTGAGTTTCCATAGAAACTACTTTGTTGTCAATAACGTAGTACACATATAAAACTTCGCTTATGAATGCGACTACTTTTAACTTATAATCTGTACATTGGTAAATGAAGAATGAATTCATTGATTGGTGAATGAAGAATGAATTCATTGATTGGTGAATGAACATAAATATATATATTTTTTAGATTTATTGAAGCATTTTCAATGCCCTTCTCTGTGCATTGCATTTCTGCAATGCCTGTAAATTTTTAAATCTCCTTTGTATAGAGCGCCAGTGGACTTCTAAAACCTGCTTACAGGAATAACCGCTCGTTAGCGGCCGTGATACTACATGGACAGTAGGCTATGACGAACTTCTAGTACCACGAACACCTCTGTCTCCTACTTGTTTGTATAACTACATCTCCTGTGTTTATTATTTTACAGTTGTGACCTCCGAACAAATCCATCATTCGAACTACTCCTGGCCCGCGTTAGTTCGGATATCGACTCTCTGTTCTGTGTTTTACAACGAAGTAGTCTACATGTTGTGTACGTATTTCGATAGTAACGGAGAACTGCGAACGTTTATTATCGATGTGCACCATCGTTGATTTCCTCAGAACTAGAAAGAACGCGACAGAAGTAAAACTAACTACACGCTGATTTTTAATTAACGCTAACGTGGTGTGTAATACATGTACGGCATCTAGCATAACGAGGCGCATTACAATGGTAAATCGACGGGAAGGCTACGTTCCCATAGTGAAAGTGCGATGAGAAGGAATTAATCACGAGAAATTATAAGAAAGACTACGGTTACCGAAAACGTTCCGGCTGAAAGCATATGTTCTTGGAAGGATAGAAAGCTGGCCGATGTGTCCTAGTCCACAACATTGGATAATGTACTGTCAGCAGTTAGCCTTTGCAACCGGACAAGGAATGTGGTGACGTATGCCATTCCACTGCACGCATCACTGTAATACTACACATATAACATACGTTTAACACAGTTTCGGTATTACTTGACTGTCTCTCACAAGGTATTTCTTGTAGCGAATAAAAAAAAAACACTTTAACAAAATATTCAGTAAATTACACTTAAATACAATGTACGAACGTTCAATCTAATACGCACACAACTTTACAACTAAATACGTGTGAACAATGTGTTCAGAAACAGTAATACCGCACCAACACAAGCACGCACTATCATTCAGTAGACGTCCTCAGGCGTCTCGTCAGCAAAGCTGGTGTACGTACAGTACATAATGTTTTGTCAGTATTCTAAGCATGTGTGCGCATTCGTAGGCACGCGTTTCATCCGTTTGCTTTCCTCCGTCAGTATTATTTTATTCAACTGATTAATCGCTCGCGGTTACCGGATGAATGTTCTTCACGCATTTTTCTACGCCGTCCTCTCTCTTTGACTTTTACTTTCGTTCACGCTATGTTTTTCTTCCATCTACCATCTCAGGTAAGTCTAAGTTCTATGTAGAACATCGAGTTCCACTGTTCCTGTTTTGCGTCTAACGTATTACCGGAGGTCACGTCTCGGTCACTGTCTATTTGTTTGCTTTGTTAACTTTTATTACACTTTGATTATGTTGCTGTTTTCTCCTCGTAATTCTAATCGTATCTTTTTCCATATCACAAAGATACTTTTTCAATTCTCGATTATGATAAATGTTTTAGGAAATAATTTAAAACAGAAGCCTTAAGTATTTAAAAATAACCGTGCTTTCAGTCTTGTCACCAGCTGTTTGTAGGTAGTCCATTTCAGGAGTTTCTCTGAAGTCGGAGCTTCAATTGTCGAAATGGATGAGGAAAACGGAATGTGATATGTTTAAGAAAACTATATGATTATGCCGCCTAGATAAAATTAGGATGTGACTGTACTTCCAAAGAATCTGATTAATTGGATACACACAGTACAGAAAACGTGAGGCAAACTAAAAAAGAATTGAACGAACGGTATGCAAGAAGTTACGATTATGAGATATTTGGGAGAAACCGACAGCAGAAGACAATGAACATTAGGCATCGAAAGATGTTTTATACCGATACGTATACAGTACTTACCCGATAATGAGACCCTTTTTTATTAGACTTTTTCTCTAAAATTCTAGTCGGGTCTATGAATCATGTATACAGAGACAGTAAATAAAAATGAGCACACTTAATTGAGCACAGTAGTCTAAGTGAGTAACGGTTACAGATACATACTAAAACATTTGTTCTATAGCAGAAATCTGATAGCATTCGAGTGTCCAGGCCAGTAACACCAAAATCAGGACAAGCTTTTTAAAAATTCACGTCAAAATATAATAAAGTCTTATAATCGAGAGGGGCTTATTTCAAAAAAATGTTTTGTATTGTCATTATTTGCGTTTGTCTATAAATTGCTGATCTAATGTTTCCTTGGCCATCTCTACTGATTTCTCTCCTGACGTTCCCGCTATTTTGCAGAGGCCTTCGTGGACTTTTTAGGTGTCTTGACCTTTAGTTCGTGCCCGTGTGCTATCTCCTCTAAGTGTCCTGTTCGTCTGCCCAACGTAATGTCTTCCCACCTCCATTTCGTTCTTATCCTGTCTTCCATTACAGTATTGTTAATAGAATATTAATTTTCATGTTTTTCTATGCAGTAGCAGTTTATGTTCGTTCTCATGTTCATTGTCTCCATTTCGGACCAATAATTAATTGGAGGAACACACTTCTTATAATGTTTGTTTTTCTTCATAATTTGTTGATGTGTTCAAAGACAGTCAACCCTATTCTTATTAGGTTGGTGATTTCGGACATTGGATCTTCAGTGTTTGTTACGATTTTCAAAAACTGTTTCACTTCGTACTCAGCTGTCAGGCCAGGTCCCCTATCATCAATATTCACCTCATCACCTGGTGGACTCTAATAAACATTATGGTTGTCTTTCTTCGTTTATTCTCAGCCCAACCTTTGTGCTTTTCTGGTCAAGCTCGTTAATCTTTTTTCAAACGCGACTGAAGTTTTACTACATAATAGTACATCGTCTTCTAATCTTACATTTAAAAGATGTATTCCGTCTGTTTTAATTTCTTTATTTTAAAATTCAGATGCTCCGTACACACCCTCCAACACTGGTGGGTTCAAAACAGGTTTTGTATATCTCAGCCTCCGTGATATACGTGACAGCTACAAATTGACCACGACGGAATGCATTGAGGGTATTTGTTCAAGTTGTGTTTCTGACATTTAGTTGAACAAATTTAAGAAAATGAAAATAAACTCCAAGTAGTTGGAGTTCACCTGTTAAGCAACAGACTTTCTCTGAAAAGTTGAATGCTGTCTTGCTGTATAATTATTTGTATTATCAATATAATCTCTTGGTTAGTAAGTGAAGGTAGGACAGTGAACCGGCGGCCAGTACACTTGTCACCCCACTTTCACTCCGCATAGTTTGCCCTATATAACGACCTAGCCACAGGCTGATACCTGATAGATTCATATCAATAGGTTCGTACGAGACACAGCCTCGCGCGACTGGATTCTAGTGGCTCAGTTCTTTTCTTTCCTGTTCCTCCTCAGTACGTCATGCCGCTTCCGATTGTATATAGAATATTGCCCAAATGTCATTTCGTTGCTTCGTCCGTACTCCAAATCCGTTCCGAAGTTTATGAGTAATTTTGAATATCCTCTGTACAGGTCATCAGCCTAATAAGGCTGCCATCGTGTGATGGTCAGCATTTTCAGCCCCCATGGAATTCCAGGTTTATTTTCCTTACATGAGCTGCTCTCCACAGCTTCACTGATTTGTCTTTATCAACCTCATCACACAAGGGTTGCTGACTTGAAGGTCCCTTTTCTCCGCCTTTACATTCGGTACGGATTTCACCTTGGACATAGGAGAAGCATTATTTTCCGTCGTAGACGTCCCCCCCCAAACTTAGATAACGACCCTGTGACGTAAGGTATTCCCTGGGTGTGGACTGTTTGCTGAGATTTTGAGTTTTTAGACCAAGTGGAATTGAAATAGAAGCTTTGATTTCCCTTGGGTAGGATTAATGCCAGTGTGATACCATTAGCAAAGGAAGTAAAGTGTAGTTATTAATATGATGTAGTAGATCCAAGTAAATCAAATTAAGTCAATAATAAATCAAGCTTACTTATACTTTCTGAACATCTGACATCTGCAGTAACACAAGTTAATTTTTGAGAGGACATGACCAGTAGAACAGGCTTAAGAATTTCTGCAGAAATAAAATTTCTCATGAACATTAAAAATGCGCCAAAATTCCTTCTAACAGATATTGGTCGAATAGAGAAGGTTAGAAAATTTAAGTATCTAGGGAAAATAATTAAAGAGAATCGTTTCGAAAAATCTGCTATAAAAGAAAGAATTCATAAAATGGAAAGAGCATATGGTATAACTAAAGATATTTACAATAAAAAGTGCATACCTAAAAATGCGTAAATAAGGCATTACAGTACAGTAGTGATGCCAGAATGCATTCCAAGTAAATGAATATCCAAGTGAATGTCTAGCATTGAATTATAATTTAGACAAACTAGAAATATTGGAAAGACGAATTATTAGGAAAATAATAGCACCACGGAAAACTTCAGAATGTTGGAAATTTAGAAGTAATGATGTAATATATCAAAGTATAGAAAATATAACAGAAACAATGAGAAAAAGAAGACTGTTATTTTTTGGGCGTTTATATAGAGTGGACGACAATAGGTTAACAAAGCAGATCTTCAAATATCTGTGGGGGAAGAAGTCAACATCAAGTTGGATTAAAGAAGTCCATAACGATTTAGAAAAAAATAATATAAACGCAGAAGAAGCAGTTGAAAGAGAAGTTTTTCGGGCAAAAGTGTTAAAAGGAATTTTTATTTATTGTTAACGTATTTTGTAGATAATTCTTTTTTTTATTATAGTTTAATATCAGATACTTCTGGTTTTGCACGTTTCTTGTTTCTGTATTGAGATAATTGTTGTTTCTTATGGTCTGCGTGAAGTTGTGTATGCGGGAGTTGTGTCCCTCAAATTGCCCATACCCCTATGCTCCCTGTTTGTTACTGTCTTTTTCCCTCCCCCAATAACTCCAGCACTGCCAATCGCTATTCCCTTTGTTACCTAATTCATTAAACTGTTTTAGCTTTCGTCCACCGCACGCGGCTTCACGTGCAACTGAAGTGTCAGATACGTGGTAGGATGATGAACGATTCTATCTTCGGCTCATCTTTTAATCTCGTTAATCTTGACATAGCACGCCACGTTGAGCTTCCGGACTGTAGCGTAAATCCAATTGATTGTATTGAAACAAAGACGACATCGTATTCGTGGAAGCAAGAGTGTAGTTTATTGTTCTTTGAGTTCATTTAGGTAGTTTGTAGATTTTTTAGGAAAATAGTCATGTTTTTATCCGTATTGAAGACTTTAAGAAAGTTATCATTTTATAGGCCTATCTTTGACAGTGTTATAGGCTTATATTGATCGGGCTCTATTACATTAGTCGCACTAGGACAGTGTAGTCAGCGTTACTTCTGGGTTGCTTTTAATCCTGAACAAATAAAACCGACTAATTATTGGTACGGGTAGACATGAGAAACGATTCACTCCCAGCTAGATTCGAACTCACAATGTTCCGCTGAGGAAGCGATTGTGATGATCACAGCACCCACTAAGGATTTTTGTCGTCTAACCGTCCGGAATATAGACGTTACGCGAGTGAATTATACTGCTCTCTCTTCTGTTTCTTCGTTTTATGTCATTTAAAATAAGCACCCGTTGGCTCCTGCCGGATTTTACATTGGTCGCTGTTTTTCAGCCACATTCTTTTTTCAGTCTCTCAATGAAATTTACGTAGACCTATGTCATTATTGATTCTACAGTAGCTTTGTATGTATTCTGTCGTCTTTGTGCTAAGTTTGATTTCAGTTGACCACACCAAATAGTCGATGCTTTTTGACGTGTTGTGACCTTGCAGAATTCTATTTTGTACATCGAAATCCAGCGAATTCCCACGTCTAGTATTGTGCGAGTGTAGTTTGCTGAGATTTATCGATCTTCCTCTGTTTTATTTTTCGGTGTCTGTACCTTAAAATAATTTGTAAATCTTGCCACATGTACGGTGCAGTTATTCATAGTAACTAGGTTTGTAACTACATTTATTCCTCGTCTAATGTCTGTTTTAATTGCTCTGTCGCTTAGTGATTCCATACCCAAATTCATCATTCTATAACGGCAACGTTTT
This sequence comes from Magicicada septendecula, assembly GCA_034769895.1. NCBI lineage: Eukaryota > Metazoa > Arthropoda > Insecta > Hemiptera > Cicadidae > Magicicada > Magicicada septendecula. Next base: position 241,827,411 of record CM068370.1, on the reverse strand, counting down.
GTTTTATACCTGACCGTGTTTTAGCGTCATCCATTGGGATTAGCTGTACACATCCCTTACGTTAGGCTTACCATCTGCTAAAAAGATCTATTAGTCGGTTTCAAAAAAACTAGGACAGCCCAGGACATGAAATATGTAGGCCTACTTTTAATACAAAAAAAAAAAAAAAAAAATACGGCACACCTGATATGTCATTAGCGTGCTTATAATAAAGTTCCTTTATCGTTGAAAAAAAAATAAAAATTACTTTTACAATGTACTTTATAAAAACACTGAAGAGCTGTAGGATTATAGTTTATAAAACGTTTATTAACGTGTAGTAACGCAATATATACACGTATGCAATACGCTCCTGTCATTCATCATAAAATAATAATAATAGTAGGAAACAGCTATAAATAAAAAGATTAACATTTATTGGAAAAATAAATAAGAAATGAAAGTACACAATTGCTTTACTTTTTTTTGAAAGCGATAATTAGTAATACTGTTTTTGTGTTCCCACTGGTACGATTTTCTCAATTTTCCGCTTCCCAAACAAGTTTTACTTTTCTGACCGAGGGATACCTTTTGTGCGCTATGGCATTTTTTGGTTCCTAAAGCAAGTTTAAAGCATTAAAAATAAAAAACTGATACTGCTTTGATTTAAACGCAGAAACCACAACTTAAAAACCACATGTTAACTATGTGAAACCGATGGCAAGCGAAGCTAATATGCTTCTTAAAATCAGCTGTACCAGTGGTGTCTGTTAAGGACTGATCTCAGGCGTGCGCAAAATTTACCCCCCCCCCCCCGACACAAAAAAAGAGAGGGACTGTCCGGGCAACCCGACTTATGTACCTGTCTTTTGTATCGTTTTACGTCTATAATGATATCATACGTGAACGTTCCTTAGACGTTTGGTTTCATGTTAAGATTTATTCCTCTTTGCAATTCACAGCTTTATCTCTGCCAATCGTCCAGTTACTCCCCAAGTACTTGTATCAATACTTAAATTAGATTTCCACATTAGATTTAAAAGTACTTTTAAATTAGAATTAACACAGTACTAATAATTTCGTTCAGAGTGAACTAACCATTTAGATTATATATTGTTATTTCCATGGTAGAAGGTGGCGAGGCGAGATCGGTTGGCCTTTGTTACATTAATTGAATACTATTAATTAATGTAACTTTCCCAGATACCATAAATTATTCGCAGCTTTCCTAAATCAATTCTGGCGCAGCCTCTGTATACGTGCAATACGAAGTGCAGGCCTACATTTCCTTCAGATTGACTCATACACTACTGGTGCTGTCCTGTTATTTGTCGTGTTATTTTGCTTTTATGATTGTGCATTGTATGCTCTTGGTTAAGTGAAAGCTACTGTTATCTGACCACTGCAAAGGACACACAGGACAGAGCCGTGTACTGTGGATCGCTTCATGTTCCCCTTGGCGTTGAGGAAAACAAAGGTTAGCATCAACAGCTGTGCTGTCCGTTTCCCATTCTCACAGTCATACGCGTTCTCATGCAGTTAACCTTCGCAGTGGTTGACGTGTTTTGTGTGTGGGTTTGTTTTTTGTCTTGTTCTTAACGATTACGAGAAGATATGTTGTTTGTATTTCGTATTGTCGTAACATAAATTTAGACGTGAAAGTTTACTTTCTAACTAAACATATAACTTATGTAGTGCGAGAAAGAATTCTTAAATGTTAGAATGACTATGAAGGGCCAAGCTGAGCAGGCTATAGGTCCAGAAATTTTAAGTTGGGACTGTGGGTAAGTAAAGTAGATCTTTAGATTTTTAATCGACGACATACATCTGTTTATATGTGCTCTTGGGTAGAAGTGTCTCAGTGGATGAAAGATCCCAAAAGGCATTCCGTCTAAGATGGCACAAGCAGAAACAGAGTGTATTAAAAGGAGATGTTATTGACCTCAAGGAATATCGTTTTCAAAACAAGGGAAGTCATATACTTTTTCCGCGTGGAATGTGGCACCAATCCAGGGTCATTATGAAGAGAGAAAAAGGAAGACTCCAGATTTTTGAGTCATAGTGTCGAAAGATAATGGAGAGGATTTCGTGGAAGATAGGCTAAGCAATGATGAAGTATAGGACACAATTAGTTAGTTGTAAAAACGTAATCAAAGGAGGTACTAGCGGTTGGGGACACTTAAACAGGTGCAATAGATATGTGACTCGTAGATTACAAGGAAACTTTAGTGGAAGAAATGCAAAGAGAAGGCAAGAAAATGTTATTAGATTAGTCTACTGCAGAAATAAGTTTGTGAATTTTGTAGGTACGATCCCAGTTTCGTAAAGAACTCGTAACTTCAGAATATAGCTACAAACCGATCCCCAGATCGATGTTACAGGAAGGTAACTTCTGGCACATTATGCGTTAATGTAGTGTACTTTTAATATTTTGCACGCACGTTATTGATAATGATAAATTTACCATTGTGGTCACTGACTTTTCACAACTGCAGTAAAGTTTAATTTTCTCATTACATACAGAATAATTTGGTTCTGTTCGTACAGGTGGAAACTCGTCGGGATCAAATTATCGGATACATTATTGATGTGTATATTGTTACATGATATTTTGTCACTCATCTTGTTGATAGAAATATACTTTACTACTCCTACCAAAAGTACCAAGAAACATGATATAGCTTGTTTCAATAACTACTTATTTAAATACAGTTTATTTAACTATTATTTAATTAATAATAAACAAGGTTCTAGTAGTTATGTTTAAATAATTAAAGTTAGTAAGTAAGGAGGACAATGTTTTGGAAACTACTTACAGTGTTTTGTTGTGTTTATAAAAACTGGATTGTATACAGAATGTTAATGAGAATTGTCATATGTTACTAATAGTTATTAGTAATTAATTTTGCTATATTGATTGACATTATATATTGTAATATTAATAACACAAATGTTAATATTAATAGAAGAGTACCAAAATAATAATAATAGAGATTTGTAAAACTAGCCATGTTAAGCCTAGATAGTTAAGGGTTTGAAAAAAGAATTTATATTAAAATTAAAATTATCAGTGTTCCATCAGAAATTCAAAGATACTAATAAATTGAATATCAAAGATCTTATAAAAAAGTTATAACAATTTAAAGAAAATGAAAGGTAAAATATTAGAAGTTTGTTTATGTTGAGGCTCAGAGAGCACCATAGTAACATCAAATGTTACATTTCACACCAATGAAAGCTAAGATAGGCCTTAGCAACTGAAATGTTATAAATTGAATAAAAAAGAGTGCATTATTAGATCTAAACGAGAAAGGTTGATATAAAAGTAAGAGTGACTAATCCAACATATTGTAAAGTTCATATCAGTTAACCTAAAGTAAAGTTAAATAATATTACTAAACAAAATAAATAGAAGAAAGAAGTACTATATTATTCAAAAGAAGTAAACCAAGTAACATATGAAGAAATAAAATCAAATTATCCAGGAAGGGAAGTATTTTTTGATAAATAACTAAACTGAACAATTTCCTTCAAGGCCTAGGTTACACTTCTCAAAGACATTGTTTACACTTTTAATTAAAACTATTTTGAACTTTTACTGTGAAAATAATTAACGAATAATCTTATTTTCAGTGTAAAAAACTATTAATATAGAGTAATACTATCATATAAAGTGAATTAGACATTAAAAACACTTAAATCAACATAACCTAGACACTGAACATTGTAAAATTATTAATGTACTCTTGTTAAGACACTGTAATTTATTATAATCCCATGTATTTAGGTACTTTTTCTAACCTATTTGTTGGTTTATACCGTGCTCAAAAGGACCTAACTTAAAAACAATCTATTTGTATTTTATTTAGCAATTATAAAATATGCAAATGTGTTTGCCCTGAGACATAAGAAATACTACTGCTGCCATTCTGAGCCTATTTAAAGAACAGCCGGTCGGACTTTGTTAATAATTATATTTGTCTTTTAAAAGAATTTAAAAAGGATAATAAAGGATTTGAGTTCAATAACAACAGATAAAAGGTTTTCTTTTCTTTGTTTAATGGATAAATAAGTGTATATGATATTATAAACACCATATTAATGAATGTTAATTTTTTAATCAACTAGCATAGGTTGGCAACACTCTTAACCAGGAAAGTATGGCATCCGATTTGAATCTGCCTTGCTGAACTTTAGTAATAACAGTCTTCTGGTAAATAAAAGATTAAAAGAGATAGATTTGTAGCAGGAAAAAGAAACCTTTATGCTATTTGAAATATTACTTAACAATTTACAAATACATTTTATTTGCAACCTTTGATTGCAAATTGGCGCTAAACTAATATTACCCTGACAACATACTCATCCTTAAAATATAAACAAAGTACACATTAGACAGGTAACGAGTCTTGTCGTTACAAATTGGCGATCCCAACAGTGAGGTTTAAAAAACCCGTAAAAGAAGTTTGTCGTTACAAATTGACGCAACCAACGTGTGGCTTAACACCATTAAAGAATACTGTCGTTACAAATTGGCGATCCCAACAGTGAGGCATAAGATTTGATACAGGAGGGATTTACGTTGTGTTACAATATAAATAGCAGTTGGTATAGGGTTTTACCATTGCCACCAGGTGCGGAGAGCAAGACTTAATAAAACAACTGTGGGTGGGGGCTGTGGAAGCAAACGTGTTAAATTGCACGTTAATTATAAATTAATTTGCCCAAATATGCAGTTACAAAGTGTCGATTTTTTCGAGATTAATTCCGTAAATAGCGATATTACAGAATATTCCGTTTAACAGTTTCCTCGGTACATTTTTTGTTCAGAAATATGATGATTGATCTTCAGTGTCGGTGAATTTATTATGGTGTTTGGCTACATCGTGCGTCATCAAACGTACTATTAATAGAACACGGTTGAATTTTAGTTAATATTTGTCCACTGGTCGGTGTGATTTTAATGCGTTGTTATTGAGCGGTGTGGTTCTGGCGACGTAGCGTCTGGCATAGCCTATCGGTTCTGGCTCGTAGCAACAACTAATTTCATTAGCAAGTCATTAAGTGTAGCTGTGTTCGCTGTCGCTCCCTGGTATGTCAAAGGTAAACAAGAGAATATTAAAGTAGCTAGGGAAACATCTATAAAACTAATAAAACACTTCTACTGACCTCATTTTCTATAGGTCTTTTCTATTGTAGCCTGTGAAGACCCCGCCAGGCAGCGATTTCCCGAATTCGCAAAACACCATTGTTGAAAGTCTCTTTCCCTCGACGTTCCAGTTAGGAGGGCTGAAATACGATGAGTGGATAGTTTTGGTATGGAATATTCTTGGTAGTCGAGTTTGTAGAACACATTTTTTAGTAGGCCTATTATTTTTGTCTATTTAGGTATAAATGTTTCCGTTAATATAAATGATTATTTATTGGTAGGGTTAGTTGGACCTATAATGAACGAACTTACCACTCTGCGCTCGTGTATATCGTGCTGTTTCACTTCATTGAGCACGAAACTTACTCCGTTCCCATATTCTGCTCCTCCTCCTCTCCTTCGTCTTATCTCGGTCCCTTCTGAACGTCGTCATAACTTGAGACCCTGGCAAGTAACGTGAGATGTTGTCTAGTGAGTCCCGTCTTCAGCGATAATAATGACTTCAGCTATTAAGAGGTTTGTGAGGTTTGATACTTGGTCTCAACATCTTCTGAGTCATCTGTACCTTCTCTTCTCATCCACCTTGCTGTGACCTACAAACCTAACATTCCATTTTGAGTAGTTTGAGTAGAGGGTTCTTATTATGTATGTGGAGGTCTCGTGATATCAAGACATCGTCCTCTCAGCAGTACTTGGAATCTGCATCGTGCTGGATAAGGAGGTAATGTGAAAATTTTCCTCAACCTTCACGTTCAACGTTGTTGCGTCAGGTTACATTGAGGGTTAAAGTACCAAATCCGTAAGTTCTAATGGTGAATTTCGTTACGCTGTGATCTTAACAAATATTTGTTTGGGTAGGAATGTAGTAGTATTCCGTTCCTATTCCGGACTTGGCCTTTGTAACTACTGTATTCCATTTACTTGTTCTCACCAGAACTTAAAGCGACTACATGTCATAAAATCTTGTGTGATAGTAGGAGTTTTGTTCTATCGACAGGACTATTTTTGGTTTTAATAGGTTTAAACCAACCTATCATTACAATGCTGATCATGTCATTTCGCTGTGTTAAGTTTGCATCTCTTCTTCAGAAGTGCAAACATTTTGGTATCATCGGCATATTGGAGAGTGAAGATTAATTTTCATTCCAGCTATGGATACGCAGTGAAACTCCACCATTGCATTACCTTTCTAATTATCCATTCCCCGTGTAGCATATGTTGAAGACTAGTGGAGAAATATTAAATACTCGAAACCTTAAAAACCTTAACTATAACCTCGAATATTAAATAACCTTAGCTACGAAAGGTTAAGTGAACAATATTATATGTTTAATTGGTTCCTTTTGTACCAGCCGGGATGAAATATCAGTATATTGGAGTGATTCATCTTCGTATAATTTAATTGGGAAAATACATTCGGTCAGAGGTGGATGTGTTTGTAACACTGTATCAGCAGCGCTGTGTCAGCCGTCTATGGTGTCTTAAAACAAAACACCAATAAACAAGGTAATAACTCCACAACTGGTCGGATCAGCGACCTTTGAACGTTAACGAATGAATCAGTCTGTACGTTTGAAAACAAAAAGGAAACAAGTACCGTAGTAGCTTTCTGGTAGTGCGTCATTTCTTTATGGCAAGGCCAGAGTAATATTTCTTACCCAGTGACTAACTCAGTGTGTGTGTGTGTGTGTGTCAAGTTTACGGATATTGTTATTGCTGTGTAGTAACCTGAGGTTTTGCGAGAAATTCAAAGCTTGTCTTTCGTAATACGATAGGTTGCGTGTTTCGTGCTACATTGTGCACGGTTTTGAGCTGTCACTTCCTTTCCAATCAACCAGAAGTTTGGTGGTCCGTTCTAAAACCATGTGTTTTCCAATCAAAAGAGAAGCCGTTACTTTCCTGTTCCACAAAAATACGTGCCCTTTGTTATTTTAGCTTCTCATTTTTGTACAAATTTTAATGGTTACATTGCTGGCCCCGTACCAGACTCTTGCCAGAATATAATTTGGATTTACACAGTTACCCTTTCATCACAAGACACCAACTGGTATCCCTGTTACTGACCCGTTTCTTTCCGCTCGGTTCACCGTCAAACTATAGGTTAGAAGTGGGCCGATATACCTATAACTGGTATTTTGGAACGATTCTTTGTGGAACGGATATAACAGTGACTGAAAAGTTGAAATACCTGTTCCGATTCAACGATAACTGAAACTGAAAAGTCGAAATACCCGTTCCGATTACTCGTTCGTTCGCGGTTCCGAGTCGCGAGACCCCCCTACGCAACTAACAAATAAACAAGTAAACGAGTACACGAGTACAAAGCCACTTTTTGGTGCTGAATACTTCATTCTGCCCATGTGCCGATTGCCATAATAGTACGAAGCGAAGCAAAACAGCGAGGTTCAGAATATCTCTATGACAAAGAGGCGAAGCTGTTTTTAATAAATGAAAAAAAAAAATTCATACTGATGTTACATTTATTCTTGTGTGTTGTGCAGATAGATAATACAGAGTATAATAACAAATTATATGTTACACTAATCACCAACTTGGTAAATTTTTAAAGAGCGAATTATATTGTGTTATAACCTACAGAGTGGCTGATAGGCCATATAGTACTTTTTGTTAATGTGATTTCGGAGACAATTTTAACTTCACTGCACGCCTCACGTAAATTTTTTTTGACATTCTTAGTTGTGCTATTACGTGCGCTCTAAATTTCATTGCTTGAGTTTCGCAGCTGATGTGTCTAACCAAAATGAATCAATAATTTAATATTAAATCTATGTCAGTTTGTTTACTCCTAGTTGTTACGACGTCTAGTGATCGTCGTATGGTACAGTGGAAAACAAAATACAAGACACCAATTACGTCGCTAATCACCAGCTTTAATTATCACAATTAAATAGTTTGTAATTAACAAGTCAGTCTCTTACAACAAATCAAATGAAACTTGTTCGCACGCAATAAAAATGTTAACTGATATAAAACACAATAGTCTTGCACAATTATAAAACAAAATAATACTCCACCACAATACTTCAAACCGCACTCCAATAATTCGCAACTCAAAACTGCACTGAATTACTTGTACTTCTCTGAGTCTTACTTGTATTGCGTCTTGTATGTCTCTGAGTACTTGTATTTATACCCCGCTGAATCAGTCCACAATATTCGCTAACTGCGCGTCAAGAATGCTACTAGAAAACACCAGAACATAATTGGTTGCGGCCTTACACACAACAGGCGCAGACCGGTGAGCCCGGAACAATCTCGCAACGCATGTCGAGAATCACGTACACACACGACATTATGACGGATTCCACTATATCGTTCGAGAAGCACATAGATTGTTCTGTAATGTCGTAACATTAAAGAAAACTTAAATTAGTATTCTCAAAGGGAGACAGGCCTATTTCTCTTGTTTCTTATTTTATTTTAAACAGTAACAGCTTGTAACAACCAAAAATTTAAAAATTTTAGTGTGACTGAAAAGACGTTACATTCAGCATGACACACCTACTCAGCCCACGAGCAATAAATAAAGAAATGTGTGTAGAAGTGTCAAGTGAACGTTTACTTCAGACAATGCAAGTACGTTTCACATAGTTGTACAATAGGGCACAGGGTTGGCCGTGACAGACTCGTCTAAAACACGAGATTTACAGCCTGCAAATGTCAGATAATGGAAACTGTGTCAAGTACCAATTTAGAGGAGAAACTGTGACGGACACACTGCCGGGTTAATTTGTAAGAGTACCAGTAAAGAATAAAAGAGTGTAAGTCACACAATAGTATATACCCTATACGAGGACGGACATCGATACCTAAAATAATAGAATCGAACTTGTAAACAGCAGGGGAACGACTTACTGGCGACAACGGATATTTACGACAGGCAGTAGGTGTGCCGTTTTGGAAACGACGTCACGCTGCGCCAGGATAGCGTTCAGGAAAAAAAGGGTCAAACACAGCGAACAATAACAAGAGACGACACATTGTTTTCGTGAGAACTGCTGCGAGACCCGGAGTACGCTTAGACAATAGCATGATAAACGAGCATGAAATTTCTCCTGTTCTAGGAAAAGAGTACGGAGGCTTTCGACGCGAACCCGTGGGGAGACAGGATATCCAATCACAACCCAGCATCTACCCAGAGACCTGGTGGAGAGGACCGTCGCCAGCATAGCAACGGGAACGTCGAATGGGAAGTGAAGAACGACACTCTGGCTTAAGGGTAGGAGATCTTCCGTCCTATCATGTTCAACTTGAGGCGTGTTTTCCAGTACGGTGCATTGTGGTACACGATGTTTGATAAAAACTGCTTGCAGAGCACGCGGGAGGACAGTCTCTCATAATTTTTCAACCATATACTTTGGACAGTCTTTCATAAAATTTTACTCATATACTTTGAGCAGTCAGTCGATCGTCAAAGTTCGCTTAACATACGGACGGCAGTGGGACTTTGAAAGTTTGCCACGCGTCATATAACTAAGAGACTTAGACATTTCGATATTGGCGCGTATCCGGTAATAGTGTACTTTCAGTGTCTAAAAACATGCGACATACGCCAGTGCTTAACAATTATAGAATCCTTCATTATACTCTAATTCAGAATTGAACTAACCAGTCACACTTACATCAATAATCGACGCGTAGAACTATCGTTGTTGTAACACCGGACGGCGAAATCATAACATTATACAGTGTTGCGGTGCGATACAATATCATGTGGAACAATTACACCGCGGCATCAAAACAAACAGTAATGAACATATCAAACGTTGAACAATAGACAGACATATATATATACACCATAGTTAACGATGAACTTATCTTCACGACACATAATTTCATGACTCGAACAATAACAGCAGAATCAACACAATACGAACACACTGCGCGAGTGAATCTGTTTCGCGTGTGTTAAGTGTCAGTGACCACAGCTTCCCACACATGATCCAGCAGAGAGGAGTTACGCCGATGGAAATATCGGATAATTCACCTAAACAAGTAATCTTTATGTTATTCTTATTATAAGGAGCTCTACTGTCCTGTCTCTTTTTCAAGAAACACCCCTTGAGCATTTAAATTAAACATGATAAACATAATTTAACGCCATCCATCTGAGGCATACGATGAACGCATTAGTATAGGATTTATTGTTTGAATATTTGTGTTTCTATATATCGATTGCATTATATATGTATGTATATGTTTTTCAGCAAACAACGTATTGGATTTACCTTGTAATTTGATGTATAAACATGTGTTCTTTTATGTTCTTTTCATGAGTTTATGAATGTATGTATTTACAGGGAATCATCCATATTTTATATATTGAATTTAATGAATGGTATAATGTTAATAAATAAGTGTTTATTTTATCAATATGCGTTCATCATTGTCAAATTACCTCAGAACGAGAAAGTAATGGCATTTGAGTGATTTATGGTAGTTTATTTTATTTTATTTATTAATGCAACAACTAGAGTCTCCATGCAATAGTTATGCTAACGTAAAGTAATTAACGTGTTATTTATTGATTACACGAGCTCCTTATGCAAATTAATATATTCAATAATTACTTAATCACAGATTCGTTAATTCAGTAGCGTAATAGCATAACACCCCACAGTGTTGTAAGCTTAATAAACATTGCAATAACAGTGCAAAGTAACACTGTGCAAAGCTTAATAACAGTGCAAAGTAACACTGTTAATACTTTTAGTTTCAGTGTATTTCTTGTAACAAATTATATAATACAGGTATATGTATAATACGTATATAATAACAGGTATTTTTATGTGTTATTTTTTTTTACGGTTTCGTTCGTACGTGTTATTTTCAAATACTAGTTTAGCACACCGCTACGTATAGGTTCGTATGTCTGTGCGATGGCGTAGGCCCACATGTATACAAGCAGGGGCGTAGCCAGCAAGCAATTTGAGGAAAACCTCCTCCAGTAAGCGGATTATGAACAATTAAAAAAACTTTAATGGTGTACAGTATAAATGATAGGAATGAGTACAGATAAAAATACAGTGCGTTATTATCAACATACAGTAAATTTATTAACATACAAGTATAAAATCATCTATGTTTGACCGTTCGTTATTCTTTTAATAACATTTACGTATACAGTTTATAGATACACTACTCATTTAAGTTATATATCAAACAAACGTTAACATGGTGGTAACATACAGTTACAATTTACGGTAATTTTAGAGAAAAACTATAAACCTACATAACGTGATATGAATGTTGTGTCATATTTGGGCCTACAGTCACAAAACAACGAACAAATTTCGTCTGATGTGACTATTGGGTTCTACCCCCTCCCCGATCCGCGCCTGATTACAACAAGACAGTATATGCAGATAGATACATGTGGACGGATTTATCCATTACGAACAACACGTAATTTTAAACAAACCCTACACACAAAAGAACTGCACCGATCATCGTATGTTACAGATATCAGTTGTTGACCTGAGTCGTTCCTGTTTTGCTTTAAAACCAGTCCATCCATTTATAAGGACCTCTCTTATTTTAACATTGAAAATGTTTATAAGGACGTGCCGCACATTTCCGGCCGATCGCTGGTGCGTTATCGAAAATGAGAACCGGTGAGTTTCCATAGAAACTACTTCTTTGTTGTCAATAACGTAGTACACATATAAAACTTCGCTTATGAATGCGACTACATTTAACTTATAATCTGTACATTCGTAAATGAAGAATGAATTCATTGATTGGTGAATGAAGAATGAATTCATTGATTGGTGAATGAACATAAATATATATATTTTTTAGATTTATTGAAGCATTTTCAATGCCCTTCTCTGTGCATTGCATTTGTGCAATGCCTGTAAATTTTTTGTCTCTTATTTACACATACTTATAATCACAGCCTGAAGATATGTAAAATCCATTACGTAGAAATTTTGATTTTTCCGTTGAAAAATCTATAATTACTGTATAATTGTACTTACGTATAAAATTAGTCATTATTACGTTATTACTACCGTCATAATTAGTTGTGTGAATATTCTTGTAACTATTGAGACATCACGCGCAAACGTAATAATAGCCTTTAAATATAAAACACAAATTATCTATCTGGAGGATTAAATAGGCTACTTGTTCTTTACCGTCTTCTTCTAGTACTTCAGATCTGAACCGTCATCGTGAGCTACTTGCCGTTGCGCGCAGTGATATTTTTGGTGGTTCGCGAAACGTTGTTTACACTGGACAGTCATCTCCAGCTAACTTAAGGCGATTCACATATGGGTACGTTTTTGCGGTACCCCATTTTCAAGCGTTTTCTAAACAGCATATCTGTAGAAAAAATATCAACCGAGTGATGTCATCACTTTAGTTATTTGAAAAACAAGCTGGAAAAACAAGATCATTATAATCTTCCAGAAAAAATGACGTCGAAAATGAGGTAGTTTTCTTGAAGACTTCGGGGAAATTTCGCTCGTGGCACATTCGTCACATCACTTTTAATGAAAACGTGATGTTCCGTTATGCGACTCTGAAGTAGATAACGTTGCAGTGAAAACAGATCTTGTAGCATTACAGATCTGTCATTGAAATCTGTTGTCTCAGTTCAAAATCTATTTGGCCTCAAATGTCCAGGCAAAAGTATGCTGTTTTGGTTCGTATTGCTGTACGAGTAAATTCATTGCATATACGAGTAAATTTACAGCACCTATCTGAGACTTCTTTCTCACATACGAAGATGATAAAATCAAGTATAGATAAGACTCACAGTTGAACATTTGAATGGTTGTATGAGAGATTAGCTGTGACTAGTTATGAATAACTATTCACGTAATATAAATAATTGTTGATGAAAGTGAGTGCCATCCTTCTTGCATTAAGCAGGCAGATCGTTTCAGTGTTGTAAGATTTTTTCGTGAGTTTTTTCTTTTATTATTGTAGTAAAGGTACTGTATACATTTTTACCAACCATACGATTCTGATCATATTTCCCTCCATGTCATCATGTGTAATATACATTTCTTTCTTCAGCGGCGCAACAACCCATTACTGAGTCAAGGCCTCCTTTAACAGCCTCCGCCAGTTGTCCCGGTCAAGTGTAACTGCTCTCCAGTTCCGGATCCCAAGGATGTGGCGCGCATCGTAGTTCATACCGTCTTCCCAACGTAGTTTGGGTCTACCAACTCTCCTGGTGCCATAGATCTGTTCTGTGAGTGTCTTTCTTGGTATTTCATTCTCCCCCATTCTGATCACGTGTCCAGCCCACCTGAGTCTACCAAGTTTTATAATTTTCACAATATCTGGTTCATTCAGAAGAGTGTTCAGTTCTTGGTTGGTTCTTTTCCTCCATTCACCTCCTACACATATATTGGACCAAATATACTGCGGAGGATTTTGCGTTCATGAACCAGCAGGCTTGACTCAGACTTTCTAGAAATGGTCCAGGTCTCAGTACCATAGGTGGGAACTGGGCGGATCAGTGTTTTATACAAAAGCAGCTTGATGCTCCTGGCACTTATTCTGCTTTGGAACAGGGGTCTGAGACCAAAGAAGCACCTATTAGCTGAGGTGATTCTTCGCTTTATTTCTTCTGTTGTTCCCCATCGGCGGTAACTTGGCATCCTAAATAAACAAAGTTGTTGACTTTTTCTAAGGAATAGATGCCAATTTGGATGTGCTCTCCTTCTGTAGCCTCCTGTCCTGTGGCCATGCATTTTGTCTTCCTTTCATTTATTATGAGACCCAGCCTCCTTGCGGGACCTTCAAGAGCAAGGAAGGCTTCAGTGACTGCTCGAAGGGACCTCCCGATTATATCTAGGTCATCGGCGTATCCTAGGACCTGAACCAACCTGTTGAATACAGTCCCGGAGGAATCTATTCCAGCATCACTCATAGCTTTTTCTAAGGCAAGATTGAAGAGGAGGCAAGCAAGGGGATCGCCCTGGAAGCCTCCCTTTCCATAGTCAAACTCTCCTGATAAGTCATTCTGAATCCTCCTCACCATGCCCTTCTCTGTCAGCATTGTCATCCTACACAATCTTATTAATTTTTTTGGTATGCCCAGTTCTTCAAGAGCAGTGTAAAGTTCTTTTCTGTCAGTGCTGTCATATGCATTTCTGAAATCTATGAAGAGGTGATGGGTTTGTAGCTTATGTTCCCTACCTTTCTCCAGAATTTTTCGGAGTGTGAAAACCTGGTCTATTGTCGATTTTCCTCTACTAAATCCGCACTGATATCGACCAATCACCTGATCAGCATGTGGAAGCAGTTTTTGGTATAACATATGGGACATTATTTTATACGCCACAGGGAGAAGAGAAATGTCTCTGTAATTGTTACAGTCTAGTTGATCTCAATCTTTTTATAAACCGTACATATAACTGTCTTCTGCCAGGCTGTTGGCAGTTTCTCTTCTATCCATATATCAATGACAAGGTGTTGAAGGGTTTTAACCAGCTCTGGGCCACCGTTTTTGAAAAGCTCCGCAGGAAGATCATCAGAACCGGGAGCTTTGTTGTTTTTAAGGCTTTCTGTTGCAGCTATCACATCATCTTCATCCGGAGGCTCGATGGGCTCATGTTCGTAATAAACATTTACCATTATCTTTATAACGGCAGTCAGAAGTCAATGAATTTGTCAAATTGTCAATTGTAAAACAATCAAACGTAAAACTCAGCAGTTAAGTTTGTGAGTCAAATAATTGGAAAATATTAATAAAGAAAATGAGTTAATTTTGAAAAGAATTCTTCCTGTATTTGTATGTTTAGTAAAAACGTATTACAGTGGTTTCATGTTTTTCGCCGTTTTACGTTTGTTCTTTTTCTGAAAACGCAACGTTTAGCATATATTATCGATCAGACTTCTTCAGGGTAAGTAGCTCAATGACTTAAGAGACTTTGGCATCAGGTCATTTTTCATCCATAGAAGATACGGTCAGTCGCGTGATCATATAACGGCTCGATGGCCACACAGTAGTTTCTACACATTTGTGTGTGTGTGTGTGTGTGTGCATAAATTATTAGACAAAGTCAGATATCTGCTACACAGCTATAAATGTTTTTCATTTCTGTGACCGGAAGAAAGAAACCTCTTGATCGTATACTCTGTCCATCTTAAAAATTATTGAAGGCTGTATGAAAAGCCAGTGAAACCACAAGAAACTGTAGAAAACAATCAATATTTTTTTAGCAGGAAAGGAAAGTTGACAGAAGAGCTGATTGGAGGATTGCTGCAAATCAGTCTGCGAATAAAAAGCAATTGAAGAAGTAGTGTCTCATTTTTCCTTAACGACTCGTGCCCTAAAAGTTTAATCAGTGCGTAATATGTGATAATCAGATATGCGTTTAATCAGTGATTAATATAATACGTTTGCAGTGAACCATGTAAGACCCACCTCTTATATGACTCACATGTAACGAGTCGACATTTTGTAATTTACCTTGTCGATCTACAGTGCCGGCAAAAAGTTTAAGAACACCCGAGAAAAAAAACAAACATTTTTTAGAATTTATTAAGCCATATATTAACAAAAAATACAGAAAAATGTGTAAATTGTCATTTATACATTAGTAGGCAATTGGACTTCCTTTTACTCATATTCCCTTATAGATACAGCCTGGAATGATGTCAGTCAGTCGACGACTCTCCTGGAGTGTCACGGTTTGCTGCTGACGCGACGTAACTACAAGCCGTAGTTGTGCACCATTTGCTGGTTTCATTTTTAACAACCGGTACACCATTGTGTTCCAATAAGTTTTCTGTGGTGTAAAATAAGGGACAAGGCAACAGTTCAGCATCTTGAGTAGTAAACCGATCCTTGGTGTGCTGGGAACGATGGCCTGGAATATTGTCCTGCTGGTAGACGAAGTTTTTACCAAGAAGTCATCGAACTGATGGCGACACAACGTTTTCCATCGTTTGACATTATTGTTCACTGTATATTATTACCTGGACTGAACAACATTCATCCGGACCCTCATATATAGGCAGAAGGTGTCTGTCCGTTCTCGGTGAGGTCTTGCATGGATGGCCGGATCTTGATTTGTCAATCATGGTTCCACTCTTTTTAAAACGCCTGAGAGCTTGCTTAATAAGTTTTGGTGCAATTAAAATATTACTGATCTTCCTATATGGCTTACCAGCTTTCATTATGCCGATTATTTCCCATTTACTGTCTTGTGACACACATTTCTTGCTCATGTTCTATTGAAAAACAACTCACGTAAAGAAAATAACCGCAAATGATTAAATTCTGCTAACAGCAGGTGGCCATAAGGCGGAAAGCTAGCATACAATGTAGCCAAGATTAGAATAAATATGTTTACACATTGATCATGACGCCAGAAACAATTGGCGGGAATGTTTATTTTCATACGCGAACCATCAAAAATATTTTTAAAAAAACTTATTTGTTTAAATTTCTAAGAGCCTTCAGCCGCCCCATGATGATTTTAAAATGATTTAACAGGTGCTTTTCAATATCTGCGATAGCACTAAGCATGTACAAAAATTAAAACACCCTCAAATTAAAACACAAATTTTACTATAACTTTGTTGGAACCATTAGTTGTAAATAATTGTTTTTTGTACTGATGCACTTTTATGGTGCATTAATACATTATTTACCATTTAGCGTAAGTTTAAGGACAAAACAAGATTATTTCATGTGGAGGGGTGTTCTTAAACTTTTTGCTGGCACTGTAGTTGTTTTTTTTCTCTGTCCGGTGAGCCATATTTTTCTGAGTATAACAGAAATAATCGAATAACAGAAGCTGAAAAAAGAAGGAAGGCATGAATGTCCAGATTCGCAGTAGTCTTGTACACAAACACACATACCTTTGTCAATGAACTTTCACGCAAACTGACAAGGGAAACCTGCTTCCAATGAACCGGCACTAATGAGCCGTACAGTACACCGTAAACGGTATCCATAAATATTAATTAAATCACCACGGCACTCAGCATCCGGTCCTTCCTTACGCACCTACTTTCAGCTCACTTTCTCTCCCACACTATGGCGCGCTGTCACGCGTCGCATGTCTATAGTAATCTCTTGCCAACCGCGGGGGGTTACGTTCGCGGTTGGTGAAGGTAACTTTCTGTATAGGATGTCATTTTTTTGTAATTAGATTATAATGAAAAATCTGCCGAGACGAGGAAAAGCGGTGGTTAATTTTTGGTGCTAAGAACGTCAAATTTAACGTTAATTTTCTCTATACTTCCGACGTTAACGTCGTAGTCTTGCCATCAGACGATGTGAAGAAACTTAACGAGAAATCGTCTGCTTCGTTTTATTAGGAATTCCCTTTTGAAGCTGGAATAAAAATTCTCCCAAACTGTTTTAAGTGTCATCGGTCAGTGTCGAGAAAAGTGTAGAGAGATTGTTAGTAAAAGATATAACTACATCTGACTGGCTTCGAAATTGAAAAAGCTTTTTTACTGACTTCAGTCCGACTGGATGGGATTTCTGTACCCCGAAACACTGAACGTTACATCAAACCGAATTTATCACGGCGGTTGGAAATTATGCGCATTCACAAACCTACGTATAAATTGTGTGGTTGGAGAAACAGTGAGATAATTACAACCGTAACGTGTATGCTATTCAAGGATAAAGCGTGCTCCTTTACAGCGCACGCTTGTATCACGTATTCTTTCGTAGTTCGTAACAGTTATTTACTTCTGTAAGAATAAAGTAAATTTGAAGTAAAGGTAAAACAAAGTACCTTACTTTCTTAATCAGTGACATCGAAAACGCAAGTACACAATTTTCGACAATTTATTCCAAGTAGTTTACTAAGAAAGATATTTCCAGGGGTGATTTCAACTTTGTACTACGTAATATTCCAATAAAATTTTGACCACCGTACTTCTTCCCTATGTTTTTACTTAAAATTAATGTCTGAATATCGTAAGAAAAAAATTTTAATTATCGCTATTTTATACAACGTATAAAATAGTTTTATACGTAAAATATTTTATACATAAGTACCCCCTTTTGACTCCCGTCAACTATAAATTTGACGTCAAATACGCATAAATTTTACCCTAAATTATTACTCAGCAACCTGAAAAACATAATTATACCCAGTTTCACAAATTTATTCCGAATAGTTTGTTAAAAAATAATTTTCCGGCATTTGAGGGTTGTTCTCATCCCTTACCACCATTTTATTTTAACCCTTCTACGTATACACTAAGTAGAAGTAGTACAAAAAGTTTCATGTCGATTCATTTTATTTGCAGGGAATCCGAGTTTTTCTGGCGTTATTGAATCGACTGTTATGCGTTTTGTGAAAACATCTATATACGCTTAGAAGTAAATGTAATGCACATTCGGGGTGTAGATGCATAACTCACATTATCCAATTTTGTAGTCATTCTACAATGACTAATATATTTATGCATATATATATATATACAATGACTAAAAAAAATATGTGTTTATTTTCTGTTGCAGGTGAGTGAATCCTCATTTTACCATTTGTGCTGATTATCTTACGTGACGAATATGTTGTACAGATAAGTATGTACTTATATTCTTTTTACTTATTGTGAATTCAATGGATTTCATTGTTCTTTATACGTGTAATACGACAGTGTAACATGTATTCAGAGACACAAAACAAGGGTACAGGATAGTAGCGGATTTCCAGTTATTAGATCCTAAGAAAGTTGTTTTGATTTCTTCTAGGCAGGGCGGGAAACAGTCAGTTTCCAATAAAAATAACAACTGCAATTAATTTCTAGTGATTATACCAATGAATAACTTATACGTGCACTTGCTATGTGACAACACAGCCATTTTGTAAACGTTTATTCTCATTTCTCTGGCTAACAAACTCATTTTTCCTTTTCTCATTTTTCAAAGCTTACGAACTTCTAGACCATGCAGTTACCTTGTGTATATTAAGCTTCACCTAATACATGTGAAGCTTAGTATTCCCAATCCCATTTCAGTGTCAGGAACCTTAAGCTTATTGTATTTTTATATATATACGTTCATCATTCGGTTGAATCGTACTCTTTGTACTCTTCTTCTCGTCTCCAGATGAAAGTACCAGTTCGAATATTCATCTGGTACTTTCTTTTTGTAGGTAAGTAAGGTCTCTTGTCTTTCGCTTTTATTGTCCAGACTTTGAATGTATAAATAGGCATCATTGACATTTGAATTAATCAAAAAAATTAACGGTGCTCGACAAGAAAAACAAAAATAACAATAAAAAAAGCAGCAAGTCTGAATCTCGCAACCAGTAAATTGTTGGGAGTTGAATTTAAAGTGTCAGCATATGATTTTTTACAGATAGCGTACAAATAAATAACACACCAGCAAAATATACAAGGAAAAGATGCCGAATACTTCGCGGTCAAATATTTCTGTGCTTCAGTAATAAAATTTTCCTGTATCATTTGCAGTGACCTTTTAGTCAGTCTTAAGTATTTTAATGATTTTTTTTAAGAGTACCGTAAATTGATGGTGTTATATAACGATGTCTGAAGGATTTGCAGTTTTGTTTTCAGTGGTTAGTTTTATTATTTTATTCTGCTTTCTGTCATTAGTCATTATTTAAATTACACTGTACTTGATTTGTTTTCTTATTGCGGTATCTAATCGTATTTTGTGTTAACGTTATAATTGTATGTTCTCGTGTTCTTCTACGGTATTTCCATTTCAGTTATTTCCTCCTTATACAGTTTTTGGTAAACGTGACTGTGACCACGTCTCGATTACAGCCTCCAGCGATCACTTTCAGTGAATTCATTACACATGTAAACATGTAAGACAATGGATGACAGTCTTAAACCGACATTACATAACATCTCTGTCATCATCACCATCATCAGGTGCTCCCCAGCCTCAGCCAGGAAATATTGTGTCCAGAATGCTTATCATAATACTTAACTAGCTTAACCTTTGCAAAGGGCAACCATTTCGGCGTCTCTTTGTATCCTGCCTTCAATATTTCGTTACTATTTGTCGTCTTCTCTTCTGTGCTTAGCCAGTTTTCCTGCCTTTTTATTTTCGTAATTTTTAAAATGATGTCATGTAGGTATTCGTATGTATTGGCCTACATTAATTCTACGCGTCTGAAATAAAAATTCTCTTTTCTTACTGTGCACTAACTTTTAGATCCTGTTGGATGTTTGCCATAGAACTTTTTCCCTCCTCTGCGGTACGTTTTAACATGGTCGTAAGTAATCCTTGACTGTTGTCAGGATTTGTCGTTTCATCTTCTTTTTCTTGTTCTTTAACTTCCTTGTTAGGACTCTGTCCTGTTCTATAACAACGGTCCTACATGCTGTCACTCCACTTCTTCCTTGGCCCACCAAAGCCCTTCTTGGTGTCTGGTTGGCTATCTCTTGCCTTTTTCACTAACCTTGTGTCATCCATTCTTGATATGTGTTTTCTTTGCATATCTTCGTCTTTCCGCAATCCAAGAATTTATATCTGTTACATTACACGTTTCTCTTGTACTATTGTTTGGAGACTCTTATACTATTGTCTTATACGTTTCTCTTATCGTACCTTGTCTATCTTAGTACCCTCCGTAATATAGTCATTTCTATAACTTCTCGTTTTCCTTGAGTTGTTGCTGTATTATGTTCTTTTTTATGTCTGTCACACATTACTCGAAGAAAACTTTATTTTAAAATGTCACTTTTTTGCCATATTTTTAATATTTTTCATATTTTACGGATTTCCAAAGCAATCATTTAAATGTACACTTTTTAAATATTTCAACACTCATTGTGCGCGCGTGTGTATTTGTGATTTAGTAATAAACTTCTGTTTACCGAGAGTGTATTTTACTTAAATTATATCGTATTATTCTGTATTCGAACAGTTTATTTTCAGTTTACATAAGTAAATATATAATTTATTTATCTATAATTTGTGAATATCTAGGCCTACATATCAGTGTATCAGGAATCTAGATATCACAGACAGTTTGAAACAGCGTAGTCACATTTAAAGGTATTATCGTATTCGCCGGCAGATACCGTATTTGTTAAGTAGCCTTATTTATTGTCGGAGTGTTCTCCAATTTGGGTTTTGTTTAGTTTTTAAAATTGGCCAACTTTTGAACTGTTTTTTGTTTGCTTGTTTTGTTTTAAACTTGATTAATAATGAAGAACCTAACGTGGCTGTTATATAGATGACTGGCCCTTGATATTTACTATACAGTTTCTAACAAAGAAACTTAATTTCTTTGAGTACTGAATTATTTTTGGGGGGGGGAGTTGTGAGTTTTAGAGATTATCCACGGGTTGGGTCCTCCAGACGCGCGCGCGCACACGCACACGCACACACACGCGCACACACACACGCACACACACATTTGACACAGCTCCTTTTCTATTAAATCAAGAATGATTAATTTTAGTTGAAATTTACAAGCTGAGATATATTCGTGATGATTTAAGAATTGTATCGCCGTAAATTAGACAGTTCGTTGTTCATCGTCAGTCATGTTTACTTGTCCTGTCCTGCCTGCCTTCACGTCTGTCACTGTTTTGTGTGTGTGTGTGTGTGTTTTAAATTATAAATAATGGGACATAACGAAGGATGCAATAAAAAAATAAACGGTAAATGTTCGGCGAAACAAGGATTGTACTATTACATTTTCACAGCTGGCATGAATTGATTCGATTGGGAGCAATTCACATCGTACTGAAAAGGCATCACGACGATCCGCTCACTCAGCCCATTAATGAAAAATAATGTAGGGGGGGGGTGTCTCGTGGAGACAACGGAAGTTAGAAACGTATCCGAGTTGTGTAGCGCTGAGCGGCAGGTAAGAAGCAATCCGGAGCTTGAGATCGGCGAGGTCAGTCGCTCAGGAAGGTCGCCAGCTGTACTGTATCGGCCTTGCCTTGCCGCCCGTTAATTTATACAAACACGGACAGATTATAACCACTACACACAGCCAGCCTCTACAGCGTCTCGACTGTTAGGTACTCATAATGGCTGACAGTGACAGCAGGCAGATTATAGTAGTGTAGGTACAGTGACTGGCGTGACTACCAGCCCGCAATGCGGAGGGTACCCGCATAAGCTGTGAAGCGTAATAATGTATATATCAATTTATTAAAAAATTTTCACTTATCTCGATTATTTAAAAATATATGTTTTGACAAATTGATTATGAAAATACTATGTGTAGGTCTACTGTAATTCAGTTTTATTGTATATTTTGTTCCGTAGCAAAAAAAAAGAAAATTAAATTGCCAAAGAAACTGTTTTTATATATCATAAAATATTTACAAATATAGTACCATTTTTAATTTTTTTTGTATATATATTTCGGTATCTTCATGGTTCCTTGGATATATGTAGAGCGGGGGGGGGCATGAATCATGGGGGCGGGCGTAAACTGCGTATACATTGGCTTGTGTTACGTTGCATTACTACGAGTTATTTTTAACTAAACGCAACAAGATGAGGCATGGGAGATGGCGCATTGGTCAGCGCGCTCCCTTACAAAGTGGGACATTCTGGTTTAGTACCATAACCTCCAGCCGGATTGTGGGTTCAATCCACTCCTAATGCGCATGGGGGCATGCCCTTCGACATCTCATCAGCTGGGGAAATTAAAGGTGGGCCCAGGCCCAGTACTAGCCACATTGCCGTCGTTATTTAGTTTACTGTTCGGAAAATAAATTGTCTGACTGACGTTGACCATAATCCCTATCAAGGGAAAGAAAAGATTTAAGTTTTCAAGGATAGACAGGAATACAATTAAGAGGATTCGAAAACTATAGTAGATTGTATCATATCAGATAAAATAAAATGGAAGTGGGCGTTTACTTCAACGATAAGATGGCAGATGATCAAGAAGGACGTCCTGATATTGGAGGCCAAGAGATTTGAAACCCGACGAATGGTTTTTACAACATGGAAGGATGACCTTGTTAAATACTATGGTTTAGTGAACAGGTTGGTGGTTAAGAACAATTCTGTATTGGGATACAACACATCTTGTTTTAGCTAACGTGGAACATTTCGCCGACTGACTCTACGATGAGACATCGTAGAGGCTGAAGAATCTGCTTTACGAGTAGGCATTTAACCATACCTCGTTCTAGTATGGACAAAAATTGTCGTAGGAAAAATAAAACAGGCGTGTCACACGTTTATTTTACTGTCATTAATTTTTGAAATCACTGTTTTTAAATATAATTTTATTTCATGCTGTATTAATATCGATAACTTAATAAAAATTCGTACTCCTATTTTACACGTCCATACACCTATTCTTCATGCCTTCTTCTGTCCGTTGAGAATTAGAAACCCTATAACCAATTTCTGTTAATCAGAAACCAGTGAAACTGTTGATTCAGTCGCCGCCATAATAACGTCCTTTGTTATGTTTAGGCAAAACTTTTGTTTACGTGTAATGCCTAAAATATGGATGGGCTAGACAAAATATGGGTTCAAAGATATGTGAAGAGGTTGTACGGAAATGTTATTCATAGAAACTTATAATTACTTCCTTGTTCTGTGGGATGAATAGCTCATAAAGGGCCTTAGCCTCCCTTAAATGTGACAGATTAACGGATTAAATGTGAAGAAACTTACAATTAAGAATCAGAAATGCATGAGCACATATAAGATGTGTTAAAAAAAAAAAAAACAATTTGTATACCACGTTAACCTGAGCTTAGAGCGAGCTGCACAATTAAGTGCTGCTAGCGACTGTTTTTGACGACGGAATGCCGCAACCCCCATCCCATCATGATAATCAGTCTTCAAACTACACACGCGCTCGCGCTCGCCTGTGAAACTTTCCTGCAAATTTGGTAAAATCTTTAAATAAACATTTCCATTGCATTCCAGAGTTGTTCTTACCATTTGCATTGATGCGCAGTTGCTGACCGATTTCAAAACGGATCTCTGTCTGATCGTCAGTCGACAAACGAAGCAAGAACGTTTCACTGATACGATGCGTTTAAGTTTTTCTATCAAAATTTAATTTTATGATATTATATTGACGTCTACTCTCTCAGGAAGTCTTGGGAGTTGGACGATGATTTACAATTACCACATCACGAGGTCTCTTGCCATGATCTTCGACATCTCTTTGATCCGCATCGACCAGTGTTTTGGCGTCTTTAAAACTGCTTAAAATAATCGTTCGGCTCATTTAGGCCTCCCCATATGCTTAGTTCAACAAAAAGAATGTCTGTAAAGTTTTAACGTAGTTTTGCCGCAAACTTTCATACGCATACGTTGTTCTTAGAGGTCTTTCTTAATCACTTTTCCACTAATCCGACGGACAACGTGCGCACGTCCCCACTCAAACCTCATGTAGCCCGAATACTAATGTTTATAGCGGAACAGAACAAAAACTGTCGCTAGTCGCGCTCAAATAGTCCCAGCGCGTTGTTTGTGATAGTTGGTGTGTTATTAAAATAGTTCTTTTTTTTTAACACACCTCCACCTCTTATAATATAATTTTATGAGACGTCACATGGTCCGGCTGAAGGTCTTTGGTCTTCAGTATAGAATATGGCATTCACCGAGAGACATTAAGAAAATTGCCAGCTTTTTTTAATGACTTTTATCCAAATCACACTTTATTCTAATTCAACAATTTTTATTTACAAATATTGAATTACTGAATTTTGTAGTATTGTACAAGGTAAACGAGTCCGTCTGTAAAGTCATTAAGTTTACTAAATTGCAGTTAAGCACTTAAATTCGCGGCGCACAAACCCCATAATATTGAAACCACACACGTTTAATCCCAGTCACTGTCACGTATTTCGATGGGCGCTTGATACTGGTAAAGGATCAGTTAAAAAAGAAAAATATAATATACTCAGAGAAAGAAAAATGTCTAAGTAATTTAGACTCGGCGCTAAAAAGAAAGAAATCGCTTCAATATCACAAGGTAAATAATAATGGCACGTGACAGCAATTTTTGTCCAATTTATTAACACTGCTGAAGTAAGTGTTTGATATGCTGTCATAATTATATGTTGGTATAGTTTTCTTGGCAGCGTGGTAATTATCCATTAATTGACGAGCTAATAGCGCCGTAATTGAGTCTATCCACGCGCGCCCGTTCTTCTCTCCTTATCTCACTGGGGTTTACGTCCAATTGTAAGCAGCAGAGGCCAATGCTTCCCTGAGGAAACTAACCGCCAGTAACGTCGTTCCAACCCGTACCGATGCAGAGTTAGCGACACTACACTGTGAATTTTCTGCTTTACCAATATGGTTATACTGACTTGAAGACTTGCAGCCTCTTTAACAGCGCCTTCGAAATCTTCTACGCCTTTTTAGGTGCTGCAAAAACTTCAGAGAAAATATGTAGACCAAAAAAATTGGATGATGTATGGAGAACGAGGAAAATAAGGAGTTTCAGGAAGCGACGGGTAGCCACGACAACTGATCAGATCTGTTAGAATATGCAGGCTTACAGAATGGGAACCAGCAGAACATCCAAACAGGTAGATTAATATATGGACCCAACAGGAGAGAGAACCAACGAGGATTAATCGCCAAGGCTCACCGACAGTTCTAATACCTGATGGTAAGCTAAGAGCACTAATTGTAACCTCAAAATTTGTACCCGATTCCTCCAGTGTTCCAGTAATTTTCCTATTTTGGACACCATATTCAAGTAGGCTGCCGTTGTCCGCTGGACTTTGATTATTATTGTATTTTCTTATTGTGAATACGGCCGTAAACTTCCAAAGCCGAAACGTCAACTATCACCCGTTATCAATGGTGATACACCTTCGAAGCAGAAGAATTATAGAACTGTATTGTCATCTCTTGATATCAGAATGATTCGTACTTACTTGACTGAGCTACCCAATTTGCCACAATTTTTGACGTGCCGTATTAGGCCTGTGTGAACGTATACTGCAGTCATAGGCAACCTTTGAATTTATGGGGGCGTATATATAACTGAGGATCACTTCGATGGGCGCACCCCATCCCACCCCATATACGGAAAACAGAAAGGAGAAGAGTTCAATAGCCGGACGTTACAAGCATTAACTGTCGCTTTATAATACCCTTGCGCTTATATTTAGCGACGTGTAATACCAAAAAAAACTTCGTTATTTTCACATAAATTTGTGAAATTAGGAGTAGTTCATCAACAATCTCCCATCATGCACCCGCACGTTGAAACTAACAAATTTTAAACGAAAAAACGGTTAAACAGAAAAACATTTTAATAAAAGTAGATTAAAAACTTACCACAATAGCACTATTTATTTTCATAAAGTGTACAGAAATGTAAAAATTAAAAAAAAATCACATTTAAATCATAACTGGAAGTTTCTGTTCTTTTTCTTAAAAGAAAACTGACAGTAATTATTGTATTAGAAAAAAAATAAAATTGTGGGCGACAAGATCGATAGTCGTAGCGCGGTTCGGTAAATGGCTCGTACTATTTTATAATACAGTACTTCGAAGCAGGTACAATGTCGGTGTGTTCCTTCGTTCAAAATAAAATAAAATTACAAATTGGTTGGCGGGCGCAGGGTTGCCGACTGCTGCTTGAGGGAATCTGAATGGACAAATAATAACTCCTGTTAGCAAGTATACAAATGGTAGTTTGTTAATTATGTGAGTACTTAATTTCGGTGTAGCATAGAAATATTTTTTAGATGCTGTGGTTTCGATTAGAACGAAATTTTGAAAACAATATATTCATGTATTCTTCTGGAATTCTCCTACAGTCTGCCAACCTGATTTCATGTGAATTTAATTTTTCGCGGTTCGTAGTGGTCTGCTGTTTTTTGAAATGCTGTAATATCGACGCTTTATAAATCAAAGGAGACAGCTTTAAAACGCGGTGTGTATTGCATTTGAATAAAGTTTTCAGATAATGTGATGTGTTCAGCTTTACAGAACCGAATACACTGTATTCTTAGGTTCTTGAACATTAAGAACAGGGACAAAGCGACCGAGAAAAACGACAAGATACAACTCTGCTCACATTGGTCGATGAGTTGACGCTTAATTAACGGCAGTGTTAATCAAGCGGATCTGTTACTTTCTTTAAAAGTATCACAAAGTTAAATGCGCGGTGTGCGATTGGGATATTATATTTAATATACTCGTAAGTTCTAAATTGAATCGTACAAGACATACAATTAACAAAGGATCAGTGGTTTATAAATAGTATACATTCTTTTATGCTTTTACAATTCTGTGTGACTCTGATAGCTCTTTGTGATACCCAATATTTCACGAAAAAAGTAGCGGCTAGATGGATTACGCGTACTCGTGTTTTTTTTCACACTCGATTTCCATGTATCGATATTATTTATTGCTTATAATTTTTTTACTGAGGTAAATTTTGAAGTGCTACCGTTCGTCGCTTTTGTATACCACAATGAACACGTTGGACAGTTTAGTGGCGTAAGTATCTTTTCGTTTTAATGTGAAAACAAATACGTCGTTTCGTGACAACAGGATGACTTGATTTCACGTGATTGTAACGTTTTGTTCAGACGCAGTGGTGTCGATGCCTCCATGTTGTAGTTGTACTTAACAGTTGAAACACGTGCGCCGCGGAACTGACACTCATCATTTCGGTGTGACATTGCGGGCATAATATTTCTATTTTATATTTACACTTCCTGACACACTGTCAAGGTTTCTATTCGCGCCGTTGATGAGTTTTGTTTTAATTACGGATTCATTCTTGGATTTTTAAAATTTCTGTTCAGCCAGTATAAAAACAAAAAACAACGGATACATCAATCTAATAGGCTACGTTTGATAATGTATTTGTGTAATTAATTAATGCTTAAGACTTGGCCTTCGTAAAGTGATTGTTTGACTCGTTGTGTACTTATTCACGTAATTGCTCGTTGTATTTAACGCAGTGTACAATTTTAATTGTTTTCTTTGTATAGGTTCACACGACAAATTATTCCCATTTGCATAACTACATTAAACTGACCACGTTTTCCTCGTATTTGTTCATTGTATAGACTGTTATTTAATAGTGATCATGCTATGTATTTACTCGTTACTCATAATGCGCGACATCCTATGTGATTTTATAAGGGCTCAGTTGTTATATATGATCAAAATTATGAAGAGATTTTGACATGATAATTTCTTTTAGCTGGACATCGTTTGAAACCTTCTGTAACATTTTATTTACCGTCACGCTGTATGACGTCATTTCCACACTTTCGATTCCTGTCCTGAAAGTTTAAAATCAAGTGTTAACACAATTTACCAGCCGGGAATCGTTAACTAAAACCGCGACTGCTAACATGCTAACGTCGTCGCAGATTAAAGACCTAACAAGCAAACAACACTGCATAGCTGTAGATAGGTTATTGTCTCTAGTTAATGGTTGTCTTCGTTTGTGATTCAGCTAACGATCCTGCATCTATTCATTAAAATATTTGTGTGTACTGCATCGTAAATGCAAATCTACTTCCTCTTTATATGTAATTACTCACCGCAGAAATGTGAAGATATAACACAGATACATAATGTCATTGGGATTGTTGTAAATAAAGGTTTGTTTTGTGTTGTGGTGAAATACACTGCTGCTGGTATATAGTAACCATAACGTGGCGACTGACTAAAACAGCGTTCGACAATGGATAGCAGCGACGAGAAGCCTCAGATCAAGAAACGACAAAATGCCGAGCGAGCAAGAAAGTATCGGGAACGAAAGAAGATCGAGAAGGAACAGCAACGAGCGGCTGCTGTCGGCGGTGAAGTTTCGGTACCAGCGGTACGTTTCGGTAACAAAAACGAAAGCAGGATGACTTGATGCGCGAAGAATTGAACGAGTACTTAATAAATACACCGTTCGCGTCGACGATGACTGAGCAGGAGAAAATCGATGCATTCTACAACATGAAACTGGCAGAGAAGCGAAGGAAAACCAACGAACGAGTAAAACGTTGTAGATTGAATAAGAAAATTGAGATGGCAACTAAACGAGCGAACGAAGCAGCTGAATTCGAACAGGCAATCGCTGCGGTATCGCCAAAACGCTTGAAAACTGAAGCGATAGCAGATGCGGAATTCACGAAACGATTCGACGACAACGAGTTCGGTTACGCCTGCTCCGTCTGCGATCGCTTATGGTTCGAGAGAGATTTGCGACCACCGCCGCAAAAGAGTCAACACATACTGGCTGCTGAGTTCCCCGACGACGATGTAGCTAGCTTCAAAGTGTGCGAAACGTGTTACAGGTCCCTAGCACTCGAGAATATACCCAACTTGTCAAGATCCAATGACTTCGTGTACCCCGAGTATCCCGATCATTTGCCACCGCATGATTGTATAACTGAATGTCTGGTCTCACCGCGTCTACTGTTCATGCAGATACGACGCCTGGGGTTCGTCCACGGCAGTCAAAGTATTATAGGACAAATAATAAACGTGCCGGTCGTTATAAACACGATGGTTCGAGCGTTGCCTCGTAGCTTAGACGACGATAGAGCATTCAACGTGCACATTAAACGACATCTCATACATAAGTCGACGTACTTGCAAGGCTACGTCAATAAGGGTACCGTAAAGGACTGCAATACTTGTTAACGAAACCGCTATACAAAATGAAAAGATACAGTACCGTTTACCAAATGGTAAAAGCTTAAGAGCATGATAATGTCTTTCAGCCGCCAGCTAAACGCAACATTTGCGCAAAAGAAACAATCAGTCGTCAGTAACCGTAATAATGTTGCGTTTAGCTGGCGGCTGAAAGACATTATCATGATCTTAAGCTTTTACCATTTGGTAACCGGTACTGTATCTTTTTTGTTCCTCTCGTTAGATTAGAAACTAAAAGCAGTAAGCGAGTTAAAATACTGTAGACTATAGTCTGAACCAGGAGTTCAGGATAAACTGTTAACCATGGTCACACGAAAACGTGTGAAGGCCTAATTTGTTTGTGGTGTACGTCTTTGGTCTCGATATTACATATATTGCTAATCGTAAAGCATGTGTTAATAAAGAGAGCATGTGATGTTTCCACGTTGAGTTTTTATTGAATAATGAGTTCGGATCAAGTAGGTATATCAAGTATACCTAACGCATCTGCACATACCTGTGCTCCACGTGTTCGCTGAATTCTAACAGGCACATGGGACTTAAGGCCGTTTCACACTGATTGCTAAACTGTGGTTCCTACTTCTCTCGTGAATTCAGTGTTGTTTCTGGTCTGCTTCTGCGAAGTTTAGTGAGGTCGCTCTCTAAAGTGTCATCATTGTATCTGAAGATCATTTAATTCTTTCAAATCTCTATCTCGGTCAGTTATTTTTGATATTAAACTAGATACCTCTAAAACTGTCATAAATCCGTATTC
This sequence comes from Magicicada septendecula, assembly GCA_034769895.1. NCBI lineage: Eukaryota > Metazoa > Arthropoda > Insecta > Hemiptera > Cicadidae > Magicicada > Magicicada septendecula. The sequence continues at coordinate 241,796,958 of CM068370.1, read as the reverse complement.
GACGTTATATTTTATAAACCGGGTTGTAACCCCTTTAACAGCTATTTTAAGGGAGTTGTCCCACAAACGTTTTGCCGAACTTCCAGTATACATGTAATTATGTAGGCTACGTAATTTTTAATCTGTCCCATAATAAATTATTTCTGATATACTGTTTCTGAATTGTCCATAATTTGTCTGTTCTGTAAAATTCACTGTATTAATTAAAAATATAAGCGCTTACGAATAATTAATTCAGCCAAAACGAAAACATCGCTGTTATGCTTACAAAATACTCATGTAGGCCTACATGAGATACGGTCTGTAAGTTATTTTATGTGCGTCCTATAAAGTTTATATTTTTTTTACGTGTTCGTCGTAGTTTTGTTTTTGCATTTTTACGTATTGTGAAAGTACAACTGAAAGTATTTACGTTGAAATTTTTTAAGCAAAAGATTTTTAAGATTTTTCAAGTTTTTTATTAGTGAAAACTTCATTTTAGAATCTATAATTATTTTTCACAGTAATAGCTCTTTATTGTATAATCTTGTAACATGTAATTTATATTATAAAATTTAAGTTAATCAATTAATTAAGTTCATAAATAAGTTATTGTGACTTATACAATCACCCTCTAATGTGTTGCCTATTTCCTACTACACGTTGTCCTTTCGAGTTTGACCCCGATAATCAGTTGACTTTGTATTCCATAAACACAGATATTGTTTCACTAATTCAATTAATGCTTCCATATGAAAAAAAATACTCGACAAATTAAAAATTATTACAAAATTAAAGTAATAAACGATAAAAACAAAACACAACAAACGTCAAAAAAACGATCTGGCATTCAGAACTGTTTACGTTGAACATGTGGCCCAATATGGATGGGTTGTGCGTATGTGCAATGCTTGCTGGCTGAAGGTGTGCTAAGTGAATATTCCCGGGAGAAACATATGGGTTTTTTTAAATATGGAATCATTAATTGAATTGGTGAAACAATATTCAATGTATGGAATACAAAATCTGTTGATTATCGGGATCAAACTCGGAAGGACAACATGATAAATTTTAGAAAAATTTGTATTTTTGAAGATATTTTGAAGAAGCCTTTATTTTACTCTCTGACACCCTCATTTAAACGTGTTGCCCCAACAGCTGTTCGTACAGGCATTGGGTTATGTTAAAGTACGTTATGTTTAATCTACTCCAGCAATAAAAATATTTTATTCTCTTTTCATAATCTACGTGAACTATTAGACGTGTGTGGTCTTAAATAAAGTCAGTTACAATCCAAATGTATTTCTTCTTTGAAAGTAAATTACTACCATTGGGTCAACACTATATTACTATTACCACCCTCGCAGTTTAGAGCTAGAAAAGATATGTGTAATTTACTATTACTGAACTCTTAACTCTGCTTGATGGCGACTCTTAAAATTATCTCAAGGTATCAAAGAAATGATTACTAACACAGTTAACTTGAACGACCGCTAATTTTAATGAGCATTTTCATTTACATGTTACAATCTGCATACAATCTTCATGGTTAACAATTATTAAATTTATAACTTTCATCAATTATTATTGAAAGTAGGTTCATAGACCAATTGAATTGCCAATAGTAATAGACTTAGAAAAAGACATGAATTAAATTGAGTTTAATGTTCAATTCGGTTTACTTGTTAAGTTGAATTCCTTTTGGTTGGTGAGTCCTTCCCTCGGAGTCTGCGATCTTGGAGATTGCGTTGTCGGCGATTCGGATGATCCTGTTGATGACACTCGATGACACTAACCACTTGATTATTTCGGTTACACTTTAATTATCACAGTTCACACCTACTCACTGATTCGGCATGTAACTAGTGTATACTAATTAATTTTTGACACCTTAGTAATACGTGATTAAACTGAGTGCTCGCACTATCAATGGTACATCTCGAAAACACTCCCACGATCCGCAACTTCCAAATGCACGCGTTCGATTCTCGATGCTCTGAAGTCCGGTAATTACCACCAAGTTATTCAGTCTAACAATTACTTTAATCTGGCATATGTCGTTTACCGTACTACCGGGTTTAATACTATTTAAACGCACGACATGAATACTGTACTTCTCACTTATTGCAAGTTTTAGTTATAAATTTTTAATACGTGCTAACGAGTCTGAATAGTTGAAATGTTCGCCGTAGACTAGTTATGAAATCGTAATAACTAGATATGAAATGCGCGATAACGAGTCTGATAGTTGTAGTGTTCGCCGTAGACTCGCTATGAAATCGTAATAACTAGATATGAAATGCGCGATAACGAGTCTGATAGTTGTAGTGTTCGCCGTAAACTCGCTATGAAATCGTAATAACTAGATATGAAATGCGCGATAACGAGTCTGATAGTTGTAGTGTTCGCCGTAGACTCGCTATGAAATCGTAATAACTAGATATGAAATGCGCGATAACGAGTCTGATAGTTGTAGTGTTCGCCGTAGACTAGCTTGACAACACACAACTGGGGGTTGCGCAGCCCGCGCGAAGCGCGGGTCGCGAGTGGTGCAGTGTCCCGAGTCTCAGGAAGCACTCCTGCCACTGGGTCGTTTTGAGTTACTTTTATATTATTTTATCTATGTAGGGGGGTCTGAAGCGACCTGCGATTGGTGGATTATACCACCGGGGCTAGCAAACGAGGTCGCTTCCAGGACTCACCTGGTCGCGGGGTGTATTTACCAAGTCCGGCAATGAGGGAATTGTGGGTCACTCTGTCGGAACGAACATAGAATCTACGCGCCAGGCGTCTCACAGTGTCATCAAGAGAGCGGACACCGAGTCCTCTCCTCAAAAGACGAGAAGAGTACCTCCGGGGGACTTTGCACGCGAGCTTCAGTCCCCGGTCGAGTACGCGCTGGAGCGTTGTTCTATGACCACGAGCCAGGTATCCCCAAACAGGACAGGCGTAGGTAATCACGGGCAACACGTACGTGTTGACTATATGAGCTTACCTAGCCGGGGGGTCATTGCCGGATTAGATAGCACGGGCCAGAGTCTACTGAGTTGCGCCGAAGCGCGTTGTCGGATGTACTGTGTATGGGTTCGCCAGGTGAGTCGGGAATCCACGTGGAGCCCGAGGTACTTGACGCTATTGGTCCATGGCACCTCGACGGGGCCTACTTTAAGCGGCCGAGACCGCTTACGTTTGCGCGAGAATATTACCGCGGCGCTCTTGGAAGCGTTAATGGCAACTCCCCAGTCGTCGGTCCAGCCGAAATACGCGTCGAGTTGGCGCTGGAGCTTAACTGCCGCATAACTCGCGTTCGGCTCTGAGGCAAAAGCCGCAGTGTCGTCCGCGAACAGCGACAATTTCACTCCAGGAACTCGGGGCGTGTCGTTGACAAACAGCGAGAACAGGAGAGGCCCAAGGACACTTCCCTGAGGGACGCCGGCGGTAATACGCCTCTCCGAAGAGAGAGCGTGGTCTATTCTCACTCGGAAGCTACGGTCTCTCAGAAAGCTGCTGATCAAGTGAACGTAGCAGTCTGGGAGAAGGACTTCCGTCAGTTTGTATAGGACACCCTCGTGCCACACGCGGTCAAAGGCTTTCTCTACGTCTAGGAAGATCGCAGTCGTCTGTTTGCCCTGGCAGCCAGCCTCGGTAATGCGTTCCACGAGTCTCATCAGCTGATGAGTCGAGGAGTGCAGCTCACGGAAGCCGAACTCTTCGGGGATCAGCACGTCTAGTCTTTCTAGATGGTCGCGGATCCTGCGCTGGATCAGACGCTCAAAAACCTTGGACGTCGCGGACAAGAGGCTGATGGGCCTGAGGTTTTCCACGCGAGAAGAATTCTTTCCCGGCTTGGGTATCACTATGACGGTAGCCGTTTTCCATTTCACCGGAAAATAGGCCAGCCTGAGGCATGAATTGAACAGGTCAGTGAGGAACTGGGTTCCTCGCTCCGGAAGGCGATGGAGGGCGGAATTCATGACTCCGTCCGGGCCAGGCGCCTTCCGGGGCTTGAGCTGAACAATCCTCTCAGAGACCTCCTCCGGGGAGATGGGCTCCGGCTGGACTGTGATATCGGCCGATAGAAAGCGCTCTACCTCGCGGCAGATTTGCTCAGTGAAAGCCGGGTTCTTGGATGGGTTGGTAGCGAACTGTCGCTCTAAACTGTCAGCCAAGAACTCTGCCTTTTCGAGGGGGCGGCCAAGGGGTACACCGCCGGGTCCGGCCAGTGCGGGGAGAGGCGCGCGTTTGCGCTTTCCCGTTAGGGCACTGGGAATACTAGCTTGACAAATTCGCAACTACCTTTTTTATACCCCCTCAAACATTACCCATACTCACTATTTACAAATCGCGTTCCCATTGGTTTCATATACCGCGATATTCGATTTCCACCAACCCAACTAGCTGATTTCGCCCGCTTAAAAGTGACGCTTTCTATCATTCGTCAAAAGACAGCGCGTGGCAACTTTTACCGCGAAACCAAAACATGACGACACTTCGAGTTTTTCTCTCTCACCTTCTCTGTCTAAATCCTAGCGGTACGGTTTTGTCCGAGCACTCAATTTTCCCTCGACTTCACTTAACTTTATTGCTTTTTTTTAACACAATACATTTTATGCTTTTACACCCTGTACGTGACTTGCTGCATAACTTTCGCACCGTAATGCTGTCGCCTTGACTAGGGGGTGTGTGCTTTGAAAAACACCGCCACGCTGGTTTACAACAGTACATCAAGTCACATTACTTGCATTTCTTATTCTAATATACATTTAGTAATCATGTTTTCTATATAAACTAGCGTAAAATTTAATAGCATTCAATTTTTACGTTATACTATATTATATTCTCGAATAAATGGTACCAACCCAGAATGAAACTTGTGTCTAGCTATTAGCGTATGGACACCCATAGTGTTATCAGCAGTCTGAACTGAAATAAGACACTTTAAAGAGCGACATCACTAAACTTCACAGAAGCAGACCTGAAACACTGAATTCATGGGAGAAGTAGGAACCACAGCTTAGCTTAGCATGGCTTAGCATTCAGTGCGAAACGGTCTTTACAGTTTAACACAGGCTACAACAGTTAAGCAGAGAAACCTTTACTATTGTCTTGCGAGGGAAACTTGCCGCCTATAAGCCATATTATGTTTTTGCCGACAGAGGGAATCGAATCCACGTGTTTCAAGTGGAAGCCACATACTAAGTAGTTATTGCTTGACGTCATGCTTTTCTGTTTTCATCCATCTCATCAGTAACAGAAGTATGAGTGAATCTGATCAAGTCTGATACGTTCCCAGTATTCTATTTACTTCAGGTGTACGAAGTGTCACATTGTGTGACTGTAAGACGATAACTCTGCACTAGTACGAAGTGTCACATTGTATGACTGTAAGACGATAACTCTGCACTAGTACGAAGTACCACATTGTATGACTGTAAGACGATAACTCTACACTAGCGACTGACGTACTATCCTATCTCTGCATCAGATATTGATTAGATAAACGGAGACACACCCGCTGCAAATTGGATACATGAAAAACAAAATTCTTATTGAAAAAATAATACAGGCATACTTCTGAAGGCATGAAATAAATATTATGGCGTCTTAAAATTATTACTGTTGTTTTTTCACTAACATTGTCAATTATTTTTTCATCAAATTGGTCGAGTTATGTGTCAAGGTTTTACTTGAGTGTATGTAAGTGTATATTTACGTATGAGAACGAAACATAATATATACATGATATTCTGCAGACAGGAAAAAAATCAAAACCGAAGATCACCAACGAGACGACAGGCTTCAACGAAACTACTAAATCTCCTGTGCCGGCCTCAGTAGGACTTAAATCGGATACTCCAGGAGGATTCCGAAGTGCACAGAAAAACACACCAGGTCAGTGAAGAAAGTAGCACCCTCACAAGTCGACATTATAAGCGGTTGCAGCATCTCATTCAAACCATCAAATACCTGCCACCACCGAACATATGAGAGAGAAAACTCAGCGACCTTATGGCGATCAGAAATGACCACACTGCCTGAACAAGAGGGAAGGCAAGAAAGATTTTCTTACTTCATTTATTCCTACCAATAACATCTATCCTGTGCAGTCCTTATTCTAGGACTAAGTCATCTTCACATCTAGTCGTCTATTCTCGTAATATACACATACATAACGTTGTTCCACATATTCACATAACATGCTAATTACAGAAACGCGTGTGAGGTCGTAAGTGTGCACGACTTAAAGTAAATGTTACTGACTTGTAATAAAACAGTAAAGAACTTGAAGACACGAAGAAAGGTAGGAAATTGGTTGTTCTTTTGTAATCATGCTGTATTCGCGGTTGGTTGGTATTGTGTCAGTTTTGCATCAGATTCTCGTATAATATTGTCGCCGTATCTATTCTGGTTTTAAAAATTAAATTCTGAATGGTAACAATGTACACGTCGTATCTATTGTCAAATAAACAATGTTATTCGTTTTGTGTTGAAACGATTCTGTATCCGGGCATACAGGAAAGGGTTTCCAACTGTTCACAAGGACATTTCTAAAGCCATAGTATTACATAAATTACCAATTGTGAACAAGACGAGTACAAAGGGGAACATTACGTACTCTGAAATAAAGAAACGCTTCACAGGAGGCCATACAAAGTACAGGAAACTAACCTATGTATAATATTATCTGATTATTAGTTCTTGACGCCACCCGTATTAGACTTTAACTTGTTTTTCTGACTTGTCCCATCCTGTCTGAACGTCATATGTAGTCAGTGACCTGTATTCGTACCTTATAAAATTATTATTATTAGCGGGGGTCCTACAGTCTATGCCGCATCCCGCATTTCGATCGCCATTTCCCCCTATCTTTCCAGTCATCGTCTTCAATAGCTCGATCTCTCATGCTTTTCCTAGTTCCTGTTCTCCATTGTGTTGTCAGTCTTCCTTTTCTTCTCCTGTTTTGTGGTGTGTAAGTCAATGCTTTCTTTGCCCATCGCTTCTCCTCCATCCTCATTACGTGACCATACCATAGCAACTGTCTGGAGTCTATTCTTTCTGTTGTTGTAAATATGCGTCCTGTTTTCCTTCTTATATCTTTGTTTCTAACATGTTGCATTCAAGAAACCTTATAGAATACCTGTGTTTGTAATTAGAGTCCTTGGCCTTCCTCTGTCACTGTCCGTTTCGAATGTCGCGACCCATGTTTTAAGGTGATGACAAAGAGTTTACGACATTCCCTCTGTTGTCTCTCTGTTTAGCGGTCCTCATGTAGGCCTATTGAGAGGTTTATAAAGGTTTTCTTTGGATCTACGAGATTTTTTCCCGTTCAACTTGCATGGTTAGTTTCTCAATACTATCTAGTCGCAATATCTAGTAGGCAACAGACGGTTCTCCACAGGTTATATACGGAGTTATATTAATATCGAGAAATTTGTTCTGTGAGCGATTCACGCTATCATGTAGTAGGTAATTTCAAACTTACGATTTTTTTACGGCATTTTGCATGAGGACAAACGTTTCAAATTTGTAAATTGCAATTGGAAAGAGTAAGGTGTGCGCAGTCGTTTTTGTTTTGTCTGTTTGGTTATCTGGTGATTTTCGAGTTTTATGTCTTCTTGGTTAAGAGTGTTGTCATTTGCTTTTGACGTCACCTTCGCGATTCTCCAGAGTCTAGAATGAAATGAGTAGCGAACAAGCGACTTTACCTTGATCTCAACTTGATCTCTCTCAGTTGAATTCGGATCTCTGATTATCATCAAATCTGCTTTCCGCGTAGGAGCAAATGTTTCTGAACATAAGTGTTGTCTTCACTATAAAGCTAAAGTCTGTGTTTTGGAGTGGGAAAATAATCCACAAAATCAAAAAAGATTATTTACAAAAGCCATTACAGAAACTATAGTCACCGATGGCTCTGAAACTTGGGAGACGAAGAAATTCCCGAAAGCTCCAAGCAGTGTAAATGAACTTCTGAACCAGGTCTCGTGGGGTGTCCAAGCTCCACTGCATTATAAATGAGGACCTCAGGAGGATATCAACATCGTGTTGACAAATCATTTGTAGACATCATAAATACCAAGCGCGCGTATGGTATAGCCACGTGGAGCGGATCGTTGGCCCGAAAAGATGTTACGGATACGTAACAGGTACGGATACGGATTAAACCCTTTAGATCGTAGAAGGACATACTCGATGAGACGGAGAAAAGCGGCTTACAACGTGGTGACTGGAACAGCAGATGCCTCTGGTGTGCAGGCTGCAGAATGCAGGAGACGGCAGTAGCTCCAAAGACTCGCACATGCGCATGCACTTTCATCTTTAGCCGGGCACGTAACGTTTTTTGCAGATTTGGACACGCTAGCTAATTCGTCCGTCTACCTTGAGCCCCTAAAATCCTCCTCGTTTTGAAGATGGGATCCTGCTTATGCTTAACTAATTGTGCTCCATAACACACCACACCAATTTAAATAAAAACATTATTAAAGCTAGGAGATTTAGGTAAGGGAAGATTATCTCAAGAAGTGGCCATAAATCAAGGTGTTAGACAAGGCTGTAGCCTCTCTCCAAGTTTATTTAATATGTAGACTATATTGACGAAATTTTGCAAGAATGGCTGAACGTCTGTCCTGCAGGTATACGAATCTCGGATAAGGGATCACTTAGCACATTACTGTACCCAGATGACCAAATAATTATAGCAAAGAGTGAAAATGAGTTACAAAGATCTATTTATACCTTACATATAATCTGCCACAAATACAACTTTTAGATCCCAAATACTAAGACAAAAGTAATGGGCGTCCTAGGGAAGAACCCTGTAAGAACAAAAATTGTAATTGGAAATAGTGTTTCAAATTTCTTCATTAAACGTCTGTTAAGATGTGCAATCGACTACAGGTAATGGACAACAACAATGAGGTAATGAACGACAACAATAAGGTAAGTAAAGTATTTAAATATCTTAAGTTAAAAGTTAAATTGAAGAGGGTTTTAAGTAAAATATGGTTTAATAAACAATGTCTGGATAATAATGTCATCCCAAAGTACGCTCAAGTTAAAATTAAAAATAAGAACAGTGTAGCCAAAAAAGTAAAAGAACAAAGCGAGAAGTTGTGGATAAAACTGGAAATAAGGTCACTCTACGGCTTAATCAATAGATATAATAGGGAATTATATGACAGACACATAGAATTGTTAAGAATATACTCGTATGTAGAGTTAGAAGAAATATTATATAATTTTGGTTTGGGGTACGTAGAAAAGAAATTGGAAAAGAAAAATAAAAAAATGGTAGATAAGTTAAATAAATTAATAAGGAAGAACGAAGTAAAAAAGGAACACCTCTCTAAGAATAACTATGAAAAAAGAGTAATAAACCTTACAGAGGTAAATTTCAATACAGAAGAAAAAGAAATGTTAGCAAAAGGCTTAAAATACGCACCGCCACCAGAATTAAATCAAGAAAAAACGATTATTGAATGCGAAAGCATAATACAAAAACTAGGAAATGAAAATGATAAAAAAAGAATAAGGTGGGAAGTAGGGAATGTAGTAGATAAAATATTTAAGAAAAGTTTGTATAATTCAAAAAATGAACAAAAAATCAAATCAACTGTAACTAAACTAAAGAATAAAATAAAGAAGAATGATATTATAGTTACGAAGGCGGACAAAGGAAATACAATGGTACTACTGAGAAAGGACGAATACATAAAGAAAACGGAAGAATTTATAAGGGAAGGACCATGCGAGGAAATAAAGTATGATTATACAAGTAAGTACCAGTCAAGGATAAAACAAATGATGAAACAGATAACATTTATAGAAGAAAATAAGAAAAAGTATTTATTGGAAAGTAATCCAACAGCACCAACTTTTAAAAGTCAGGTTAAGATACATAAAGAAGGAAAACCAATTAGACCGATTGTTTCTTTTATTAATGCACCTATTTATAAATTATCAAAGGAAGTTAGCAGAGTACTGAAAGAGAAATATGAATTTGGGACAAAATACAACATAGAGAATAATGTAAAATTGATAGAAAAATTAGAAAATATTAGGATTAATGTAAATACAAAATTGATATCACTGGATGTTAAGGACATGTTTACCAATATCACAGTAAATAAAGTTATTAAGTTAATAAACGATAACAATATGGGAGAATACAGGTATAAAAAGCAGTTGATGAAAGTAATTAAAGAATGTGTAAATCAGAACTATTTTAGGTTTAATAACAAGTTTTATATACAGAAAAAAGGTTTACCTATGGGGTCTTCATTATCCCCTATTCTTGCTGAAATATACATGAATGATTTTGAAAAGCAATTAATAACTTCCACTAAGTATAAAAACAATATAAAATTATGGTCTAGATACGTTGATGATGTATTAGTACTTTGGGAAGGAAGCACAGAAGAAGTGCATGAGTTTATAAATGAGGTAAATAATAAGGATAAAAACTTACAATTTAAAGAAGAGATAGGAGGTAAGAAAATAAATTACTTAGATTTAAACATAGAAATTAAAGATAATGAGAAACTACAGTTTGGGATATTTAGGAAAGAGTCGTATTCTGATATAATTATACCAAGAGAGTCTTACCACCCATATAGATATAAAATGGCGGCAATCAATTCATTTTGTTACAGAGCTCAAAAGTGTTTAAAAGAGACCGAATCAAAAGATAGGGAGTTAAGAACGATAAAGGGAATTGTAAGGAATAATAATTATAACACCAACATAGTGGATAAAGTTATGAAAAGGGTTAACATACAAAAAGATAAAATAGAACCAGAACAAAAGAATTATGCAGGGTCATTGACATACATAGGTTCACATACTAGAAAAATTATAAAATGTTTTAATAAATATGGAGTAGATATAGCTATTAAAAAATGTGAAACGGTATTTGATAAGATAAGGAATAAGAATATAGAAAAAATTCCAGTATTACAGAAAAGCGGAATTTATAAATTAAAATGTAAAGACTGCAACAAGGTGTACCTAGGAGAGACAGGACGAAAATTCGTATGCAGGTTGTCTGACCACAAACGTGGAGAAGGTAATAGAACAACCAATTCGTTATATGCAAGACATTTCATAGAAGACAACCATAAGTTTGTTAATCCTTTGGAAGAATACGAAATTGTAAAAGTAGTGAATAACACAGTTGAAAGGAAGCTTAGAGAGGAGTTAGAAATATTGAAAGAAAGAGAAAAAAGGGTTAGACAATTTAATTAATATTAAAATTAAATTTGATAATGAAGAAATATTTTATAACATGATTAAGAAGTAAATGATAGAGGACAGATAGATAAGATTAAGAATTATTTTGCATAGTACTAATTGGATGTTTAAATATAAGGGTGTATGACTGACCCACGTGTGTGGAGAGGAAGAGGGTAGTTTAAAAGGATGCACGCACACACACACAACACTGAAACACAAGGAATTTGCTAGAAAAAATTGTAACTCTACAGATGGTGGGACAGGGTTTAGGGGGTGGGGAAGGATAATTTATATTATAGCTTGTTGTGTGTGAGCAGGGTGGGGGAGAGGGGTGAAGGGGTTGTTTTCACGTATTTCCTGTCTATTCCAATCTGACGATGGGCTGTGAAGCTTGAAAGCGCTAATTGGGATAATTTTTATATAGTGGTGTGCAACTGTGATAATTCTGATTGTGATTTCAACCACTAACACAAATTTCTTCATTAAATAGTGTTTTGGAGTATGTATCACATTTTAATTATTTGGAATGTGGTATCTCATATAGGAAGGATAACGATATGGAGAGAAAGTTAAATACATTTAGTTATACCTGTGGAACAATAAGACGACAGTTAAGGGATGTAGTTTGAGTGATATCTACGAAACGACGATATAAGGAAAGACCTGAAGTTACAGTCGGTTCTAGAGAGAATAAAGGAATAGAGGCAGAATTGAAAGTCCCATATGGAACGCATGGTAGACACACGTGTTCCTAAACAAGCGTTTGATTATAGGCCAGTGGGACGAGAGATCGTGGAAGACCCTGAAAAAAATGGTCAGAGTCTCTGTGAAGTCGGAACGGGCTGTAGCCCAAGCCATGTAGTGAAGAAGAAGAAGAAGAAGAAGACATTATTAAAGCGATAACTAATTAATAGGAAATATAGTTAATAAGAGAAGACATTCTATTAACTCATTAATTCAGAAGACTAGCAACTCATTAATTCATCAATTTGAAGAACAAAGGCCAGTAAGTGTCCGACAATTATATTCGTAGTCTTCTTAATTGTACTTGAGCTTCATACATTAAATTTGAAAAATAAATTTTAACGAAAAGACGAAACGTTAGCGTCTGGAGTTCAAAAATTTATTAACCTGTTTTTGTTACACGTCAATGAAGAGGATACTGTTATTTTTTATCAACGGACTGTTTAGTCGTTAACCTTAAACATGAAAATTAGGAATAAAATATACGCTGTTTTTAACTGATAATGATGTGTTTTGGGTGCCTTCACCGGTTTTGGATGTGAGGCTAACATTGAAAACGTAAAGTACCGCTAGATGGCATCACTTCCGCCCGTGTCTATTAGTGTAAAGGTTAATCGTGTCCTTAATACGTCTCAGTGATATACCAGCGCCTTAATGCTGGGCAGTATGACTTGTAGGCAGTCTCTTACTGTCCGTTGTTCATTCTCAATAATAAGTGACATGTAGTACTTCTCAAACTGGCGGTTGGTCTGAAATAATTTATTGTAATTTTGAAAGTTTGCAGAGAAAATTGTACGCGTTCGTTGTCTCTTCATATCAAGCATTGTTTTGCACCCGTGAGCTGGGGTTACTGAATGAGCTATTCCGAGATAATATTTTTTTGTTTTTGTAAGTGTTGGGATCGAAAACTAGGGCCTTAAGCCATCGTTTCTCAATATCCAATCACCTCGTGCACTCAGAAAAAATGAATGCACTTCATTCATTGGTTGTATTGGCTACCACCCAGAATAACTTGGATTATAACTGGTTGACCAAGTCAGCTGCCTTCAAGAACGACAGACTTCTCTCAATCGCTGGCGTTTCGTCAGCGGGGTCTGTTTCAGATCACCTCTGACCCCGCATCTTTGTCTTAAGACTCAGACAGCAGAGCACTCACTCCTCTATAATGTGTTTTACTGTGAGTACTCCGAGATAACTGCAGTGAAAACTTAACTGATGCTTTGTGTACTCGCTCACAATCATGTGTACGAGTATATTACTTGTTCCCACAATGTTTTGCATAAATAAAATAATAATAATAATTATTATTATTATTATTTTAATTACGACTACAAAAATTACTCCTATTCTCGTTATTCTTATTAATCATTATCGCATTTGTTTTCACGCTTTTTTACTCATTAGGAGGGTCTGATTACTAACCTCCAAACCCAACTATGGCCGACTTTCCCAATCCCAAACAAGTCGGTCTGAATTGAACTGATCTTGGGGCACCAGAACGAAATACGCAGTAAATATTGCTTTCTGTGTCTCGTTTAGATGACCTTATGAACATAGTCCAACTCACGCCTTCCATGGCGTTTCTAAGCCGTTGCCAGGGTCTGCCCTTGGGCGTCGTGCTAGTCCTCTTCGTCCTGACTGCCGATCTTGTGAATAATTCAGTTGAATATTGTATTTATTTTCTTAAGTAATTTTAAACGTACTATTTCTGCGTCATAAGACTTTATATGTTTATTTTTGTTTTTATTGTAAATCTTTCGGTTATTCGACTGTTTCCAGTGATGACGTTTATTACACAATCAGCATGTCCCAGCAAATATTGTAGGCCTATAATTAATTTTAAGTAGGCCTAAACTGAACGGTTTTTGTACACAGACATTTTACGTTTTAAGTTTTACCCCCATTTTTTTACCATCGGAGTAACACCGAGATTTGAACCAGGGTGAACAACTCGACCTTGTTTACGAAATCCCACTTATACTGATTTAATTTTGTTTACACGCGAAGAGTTGCTTTGCTGCAATGGTTCGGTAAAGAGGGGTAACTTGCACTGATGTTTACCATTTATAAACCTTCATTAACTGGAATAGGCTTCTTCTGCGTTAAATATAAAAAACACTATTCTACATACGTTTCTTTCCACACATTCTGAGCTGAACTCAAAACTGGTACAGGTTACCAGTTTGTTGTACACATGCTAATTACTGATATCTTATTTAAGACCGTTGTTAACAAAGTCATTACATGGGCGAAATATTTGTACGGTACAGTGATGTCTAAAGCGATTATAAATAGGCCTACATCCAGAAATTTGGCTATAAGTCTCCGGATAAACTGTTAAAAATTCATTGGCCTTACCTACTAGTCGCTAAATCATAGACGTACACATAAAAATCGTGACAGTACTAATCACTGGACTTCACCGTGACTGGATCTTCATGTCAGTTTTCAACTCACAACTGTGTGTATTGTGTATAAACAGACTACATAAATAAATTAAATACAACCTTCGCGTGTATTGTGATTCTGGTGGGTAATGTTTTAATTAATAATTATATAGTTCGTTATTAAAAAAAGGAAGTAACGATGGTGGAAAAATAAATAACGGTACAAGTTTCGACAACACTTTAAGTTAGGCTTACTACAGCCTATTAAGAATGTTATGTGTATGTTATTGTTTCCGTAGCCGTCACGCGGTGTTGTGGCCACAGGTTCATGTACACCGTCTGTAATTCGTAGCAGATGAGGTCAGATATCTATTGGGGATGGTTAAGCCCAAAGTACGTAATGAAAATCGATATAACCTGAAACAGATTCGAACCCACAAAGTGTCTCTTTGGAAGCCGATACGCGTCCGAACTCCAGTTGCTGTTTACACACGAAAACCATGTAAAAGTGGCAAATCCGAAAAAAAAGAACTATTCAAGGAGGAAAACCGGTCAAGCCAGTAGCTAGTGGGCGGTTTTTTACCGCATAAAAGTACTCGAGTCGATGTTTGGTTTCGTGATCATGCATGCTTACGTCCACTCGAGACGTTGTGTCTGTCCCGCTGTTGTTTACTGTACTTCACACAACGATTCCCGGCACTTGGCGTCATAACGATGCACTCACACGCACTTGCGGCTTTCTCTTTGTGTTTGTGTATGCCAAATTATGTAACCCCTCTTGGTGATGCCGTCTGTACGCTTGCCACTCAGGTGCTTCACATTGTAGTGCTTCCCCCTTCACACACATACCCGCGCGCGCTATATTGTCAGTCCTTTCCTCATCACGAGTGGAATACGAAATTAAAAATTCTGTATTTTGACTCCACGAAGCATCTGACATGACCTTCCTTCTCTCGACGTTTTTACTTTTAAAAACTATTTGCCCTCTTTATCTGCGGATTGTGCTGCCGTCTGCTTTACTTCGCAAACTGGGTTTCCAGTATCAACTGAAATGATGACAGCATTAGTGAATGTCTGTGGTAAAAGAATTGTTAAACATGTATCGTTTGGTTGCACACTTCTTCACTGTGTCCCTAGTTAAATGCGTTATACGTTCACACCGTCTTGGTATGGGCAAGTCCCAGTACACGCGGGGGACGCATTCTCGTGAAATGCCGCTTATACGTATCACACCGTCTTGGTATGGGCAAGTCCCAGTACACGCGGTGGACGCATTCTCGTGAAGTGCCGCTTATACGTATCACACCGTCTTGGTATGGGCAAGTCACAGTATACGCGGTGGACGCATTCTCGCGAAGTGCCGCTTATACGTATCACACCGTCTTGGTATGGGCAAGTCCCAGTACACGCGGTGAACGCATTCTCGCGAAGTGCCGCTTATACGTATCACACCGTCTTGGTATGGGCAAGTCCCAGTACACGCGGTGGACGCATTCTCGTGAAGTGCCGCTTATACGTATCACACATCTTGGTATGGGCAAGTCCCAGCATACGCGATGGACGCATTCTCGTGGAGTGCCGCTTATACGTATCACACCGTCTTGGTATGGGCAAGTCCCAGTATACGCGGTGGATGCATTCTCGTGAAGTGCCGCTTATAAGAAAATTGGGTAAGTAAAACGACACAAAATAGAAGAAAAAGAAATCATTATTTACTATTTATTTTGCAGTAATGAAGATAGTAAGTGTGGAAACATAAGTTTACGTCAGTAGATATTTAAAATTTCACAAAATCTTGAAACAATAAAGATTACGTCTCTTACGTTACAATATAAATAAAATAAACGATACTAAGAAACTGGCACAAATTTTCTCCAATTTTCTGTAGTATTAATGTTTTACTCTTCGTATTGTTTAAGACCTGATGATGTCAGTGATGACGAAAAGCTTAGTCGAACAATAAAAATTATAGCAGTTAGCAAATTCATAAAAGAAATAGTATTAATGTTTTGTTGAAATTTTTCCATCCTTCGCATTAATGAGAAAGCATCTAAATATATTTGGAACAAATAGAATGGGCAATGGCGTACTCTTTTGTAACGGTAATAGATTTATAAAAAGCCGTTAAAAGCCCTCAAAAACGTAAAAATTCTAAATTGCACTATGGGATGCGCAAATACGTGGTTGACCGCACATTTTGTTGAAGTTTCCATACAAATCAGTTGACTAGCAGAAGCTCTGGAACGCTTCTAAACGACGGGCGTTCGGTCTTAAGTCTGGGTGTAGGCGAATTGCCTTCGAGTTTCTATACGAAGGGATGTCGAGTTCCTATGATAGGTAATAAATTCATAGACCGAGGGTCGGAGAAGGTTGACAGACTGCTTTAGGACAGTTGGGTTCTCTAGATTTCTGCAATAGTTTGAAAAATATCTACTTTTTTAAATAATTCTCAGGAAAAAGAACTAAATGTCCAGTAAAGTAAAGGGAAGAGTAGGCTATACATTGCTTGCAAAAATTTCTACCCCCAGTCTTGCACAAAGAGTTGATATTTGTGTTTTTAAAGCGAGTTTGAGAATACTAGATATATATTTCGTGTAAGCCTATAGCGAAAATTGCAAGACATTGTTTGTGGTAGGCAATTTTAAATTTTATTAAGATCATATATCCAATCAAATATTTACGCAGTACAGAAAAGAACTGTTAAGCGAAATAGTGCATCGAAGGGAAAACACTGAATGTTGACGTAAATAAGTTATAAATCATGAAGGAGATGTCAGCAATGCGCGCAAGAGAAAAGCAACCGAACATCGGAATTAAAATTGCCTCACTCCACTCGACCCACCACGACTGATATACAAATTTGAACTTTGTATTGTAAACTACCCACTTCTTGTGAAGAAGTTCATAATGCAGTGCAATGTTTCTAGATAACTGTACGATAATCTTTGCTTGTGACACCAAGATTCGGTGCTTAAACACTGCAACTTCTGTTTACTGGACGGACCATTGTGCGAAATATTTCTGTCAACTGTACACCATTCATGGTTTAGTGAATGGTATTTACATGTCTTTAGTTTATGTGGTTCTTCCAAACAAAACGTGTCAAACGTACATCAGATTTCTGGAGATATTAAAAATGAAAATAGACATTTTCTCATTAAAATTTGTCGTGGACTTCCAGCAAGGCAGTTCATAAGGCCATTTTCATAGTTTTCCGACGGCAGTTATAGAAGGTTGTGGTTCCCATGTGGGACAAGCGTGATTCCGTAAAATATAACAACTGGGACTTTTTGTTTCGGTTCGTTTTTTTAAACCCATGTGAAGTTTGTGACTGTTTGTTGAAAATTTAGTGGCAATTAAGCCCAGTATCGCTAAAGAGTCATCTGCTAAACATATTGAGAAGTATAGTTTAAAGCTTTCCCTGAGATACGTACTTCAAGATGGAAACACTTGCAGGATATTGAAAAAGTTTCTGTGTGGGTCAGAGCATTTAGGAACTCGGAGGTGTCGTTTTTAAAATTTACAGACTAATTGCCCTGACTCGTCTGGGAACTCGCCTACTCTTTAGTCCACGTAGGGAACGTTTCAAGATTTTAATTTTTAATTTGTTTTCAAATTTGTAATAAAGTACGAAATTAAGAAACACACAAAATTATTAAATATGGGTAGAGAAACCTGTAAAATAATAGGCACGTTGTAAGATTCAAGAAGCAAGCAAAAAACCGTTTTACTACTGAAACTTTTTAAGTTCTGCGGAATAAGTTACTGTACTATAAATACTGTACGGTAAACCGAGTTGGATATAGGCCTACTGCGGGCTGAATAAACATTCCCACTCCATAAGAGATGTAATCACACAAATTTGAACCATCCCTTAACCATCACACAGCTAGTAATATTTACAGGAGGCGATTTCATACAACACGGCTATAGAGGACTGTAATTTAAAAGATTCGTACTCACGTAACTAATTAACTTAAATTAATTAACTTGACTTGGGTACGTTTTTACAAGCACCTTTTTTTTAACTTTTGACTTTTCTTTTTCCTTTATCCCTGTGGAGGGCTAATCCTCATAATCCTTGCTCCCCTACTATACTGACAGCTTGCAGAGAACATAGCCGTGTTTTACGCATCACGCATCACACGATTTTGTGTTTCCCTAGGTCAGTCCACCTGTATGCGAAACCGAGTGTAAAGCTACTGATTTGATTGCGCATGCGCAACCAGAACATTCCGGAATAGTAAGTAATTGTAAGAATCGAAGTCGTGGTGCCTTACCAGGAAATGTGTCTGCCTGTTTGATTGGTGTATAAAAAATTCAGTTTTATGTTTCCAGCTTCATTTATCTGGTAGCCTTCAGGTTAATAACTTATACAGCAACTGATGACAATTGTTTTTGTTTGAGTATATCAGTATATTTATATTTATACGATAAGTGACTCACATTCTGAGGGGTCGAAACGTTATTTTAATTGTTATCAAAACAGCAGGGTTGAAGCCGCTTTTTTTAGCTTATATTTATTTATAGTGAAATTAACTGTGCAGTAACTATTTGTCATGACTTTTTTTTAAGAAAAACTGTTAAAATTTAAGATGTATTTTGAATCTTTCAATATCGTATGTAATCTTACCTTTTCGCAGACAAGTTTCAAAAGTCGCTGTAGTAAAATTGTGAAATAAATGTTGGATTATATATGTGTTTTTAATTTAAATTGCAAATTAAATGTAAATAAAAATTGTACGAGCTTATAAAATATAATATTTATGTTAGAATATTGTAAATGACATGTTTCGTAGGAACTCTACAGGACTGCAACCCCCGCGGCTCCGATTCCGCGAGCAAAACAAAAGGTGAGCAACCGCAATCTAGATTTCGCTCAACATGTACTGTTTGCAGAGGTTCCCATTTGTATCATAATAAACTACGGTGTATGAACACAAAGGGGTCTGACACTGTATTATACGTTGTCTAGTGAGTACAGCATGTTGTGTGTGTGTGTGTGTGTGTGTGTGTGTGTGTGTGTGTGTGTGTGTGTGTGTGTGTTGTTTCCGGCGTCTTGAATACCACCGTACCACCGTAGCACAAATGTTATTAATTACATCACGTTACCACTGTATGTACAAAAGCGCGCGCTCACTCACATACATATAAATATTTACATTTTATACGTATATGGGCAGACAAAATATACGTCTGCTATGGTATTATATGGTATTCACTTGTCTGTCCGTAGCTGAATGGTTACCCCCTCCCACAGTCATTATCCAGTAATTTGTCTCGTCACCTGTATGCACTCAATCCAGTTACCTATACCAGCTCATCCCTCCGTCTCGCAAGGGGTCGCCTTCATGATGACGTCTAGCCTCAATTTCTCGTCTAGCCAACTGGCTCCCCACTACCATTTAATATTCTTAATTCCATAGCTGGTATTATCTATTCAAGTTTGACTGCGTGTATCCATGTGACACTTTTATTCCTGGCGTTATGCTTTCCGCGCTTCTCTGCAGTTCTCAGTTTTGTATAATTCATCTTCATTTTCCACGTTTCTGATCCACCACTTATTTGTGGAAAGCACACACTTTACGATCGTTTTACGGCACGATGCGTTCAGAATCAGATTTCCAAATCCGTAAGTTGGAATTGAAAAGATTAGGGACTGTATCAATCCTTATTTTCCTTTGCGTACTTTAATATCGCGCGGTCTTTTTTTAATTTTTTAAATTCCTGTATTCTTCCTTTTTTGGCATTCCTCTCGTCCTCTATCATTAATTTATATTTGATTACAAAGTAAATGAAGGTTTTAACTTGAATGTCTGTCATTAAGCTTCCGCTTGGCCGTGGAACCGTGTTTTGTAGACGCATAGCAGTCAAGAAAAACATTCTTCAATATTTTCTAAAGCTCTCTATTCGTAACGGATTCTAACTAGTTCGTTTAATAGTCACAATTAAATTTATAAAAAAAGTCTCGAGGTGTATTTTTAATTTCGACTTCGAAAATTGTTTATTGTGCCATACAAAAGTGTAACCACAATATGCGCTCCCAAAGTGGGGATCTAAATATGGTCCCAGTGAGTGTAACTTTTGGGGTGACTATATTGAGAAACTGGCCAATAGACGAAGAAGACCATGTTAGACATCAAGCGCCTCACCCACTGTAGAAGGGAGCGTTGGAAGTGGCTGACGACCCCGACGCTTGACGGCAGAAGGGGTTGGAAAGAAGAAGAAATAAATGTAACTTCCATTTTTTTTTTTTTAATTTCTGACTAAAGTGGCATGAAATGTATGTGTATTATAGGATTTTGTCGTGACGAATTATGAATATGGAGTGTAAAAATCTGGAGACTTTTTTTTAAGTTGCTTGTATTGAAAGAAACATCTTTTCGAACCGTTTGAGAAATGGGGGCTGTAGGGAACTGAAGAAAAAAACCTTATTTTTGGATCGCTAAGGGAGCACCGGAGTCGTTGAAGCTTATCCAGTCAAAATGTTTGCATTAAAATAATGTCCTTCCTTCAGGCTGGAATATATCGATAAAGCCAAAGAGACTCCAGCCTCGCCAGATGTTCCTCACTCTGCAGCGTCTACACAAAAAACGTTTCCGTGCAGAACATTTCAGCAATAACGTTTGGGCACACGTTAGTCGATCGAAATGTAACAGAATCAGTCGAAGTAAGACTGTAACGGTAACACCAGCGGCCGCCACAACAGTGTTGTGTTGTTATTCAACCATTTCTGCCGTGTTACGACACAGCGGCGAGAAAGCTGCGCTTTACCGGCTGCTGCTGTAGCCGTCTCACTGACCGCGCTGCTCGTGTGTAGTTTACACATTAATTGATATAATTTTCAGTTTCTCATGCAAGCCAATATTTTTTATATTTCTGGCATGAATATTCATGTATTCTAAAGCATGACGTTTTCATCATTAGAAAATATTCGGAAATATTACCTTTCGTTTGACGAACATACATACTGTCTTTTTCAGTTGGTGTTATCCCCTTCTCTCTTTCCCTGAACGTATGTGTGTTAAAATTGTTTTATACCATACCCATCCGTAAAGGCAAAGTCTTGTTGCTGCAGCCACATATTCTTGTCCTTCGTGTCCACTATAGGAGCCACACTGATTTTCACTTCACACGTACAACAACCAGGGCGCTTCCCACAGTCTCCTCCCCAATACTTTGCCTTGAAAAATGCTTTCCAGAAAGGCGTCATGGCGCAGTGCATGGCTCAGATTCTTGCCCTCTTAAAGGAGCTTTTAGCAAAGGCCTTTTCTCCTTAATTCCACACAGAATCTCCTCTACTCCCCGTCTGCTTTGCTGAGTGTCCTTCAGAAACAAATTTTCATAACTTCGTGAATTCTCTCGTGATCCCACCCCCAAACCAAGACTCATATCCATACGTCAAGAAGTTCCGAAGGATTTAATTAACAACTTCCTAGTCTCAATATGAATATGCTTACTGCGCAGCAAGATCCACTTATTCTGATATACTCGTTTTGACTTCTCTGTTTTTCTTGTAACCTCCGAAAGTGACGTTTATTATTTCCTACAACCACACGACCCATATACCAAAACTCGGTAACATTCTCCGTACTCACGTCACCTAATTTTGTATTCGTCGCTACATTGCTCTTCCGTTGGACTGTAGCCGTATTTTTGTTTTCCTGTGTGTTAACTATGAGCTCAAACTTGTGAGGAGTTTTGTCGAATGTGCGTATCCAATGAGTATGTGAGTATCCAGCCCAAGTATGCTAGTATTGCTATATCATCCGCAAAGCGGACACGGCTATCGATTTTTACACCATTCGATTTCCTCTTCATCAATGAAATAGCAACATCTGTAAGTAAGTTGAACATAATAGGTAATAGACGGCAGCCCTGCCGCACTCCTCTTGTGATCCATGCTGCATTCCCATGATCATTCAAGTCAGTAAATATTTAATACAGTAATAACTATAGGCTACATAATTATTTTTTGCATAATGTGTTTCTGAGGTCCGTACGTCAGAAGTTTCAGGTCAGTAGCTCTAAGTATAGAAAGTCCTATTATCAAAATGTCCAATAAACAAACTGTCCAATGAGACGAAAGGTCCCTAATCGCGTAAAATCTCAAAAAGGAAGAGAATCAAGTATACTCTGCTAACGCCGAGATTCGAAAAGGTGTGGAACACGTTTTGACGACCTAATGAGTTTGCACGGAGATCTAGCAATGAAGTGGGCCCAGAGGCAAGTTATATAGAACGAATATAAAGGGGACATCACAGACAGCTAAGAGACAAGCTGTGCCGCCACGTTTTCCTTATATAGAATGTTTTTGATTTAGTCACCAACAGAGTCCAACAGGACTATCAGTGCCGTTGAGGGGTGACATTCAAAGTTTCAGAAGGAGCTGGTAGTTCACCACATAAAAAATATGAAAGTTCTTGTATAGAGTGCTATTTTAATAACACAACGTACGGCTGATCATAAGCGCGTGCGACGCCCAGTGAAAAGAACCTATGAAGGAAATCACAGACACGTAGAACAATTGTGCGAAATTATTAAGCTTATCAGGGCCATGAAGAAACTTCAGTTTATCATCGATCTCTAAGCTGTAGACTAAAAGACTGAAACCGCAAGTCGAAGAGGCAGAAGGGGAAAATGAAGCACGTGTAAGGAATGTGGACATAATTCATAGTATTGTTAAATATCTGTAAATTATAAATATGTCGTCGTTAACTTCAAAGATTGGGTGTTGCAACTTGTTCGGCCTCTTCTAGAACGGTCGACACAGTGTCTTCCAAAAGGTGTATACTGGAAAGTTAGCCAATGTTAACAATAAACCATAGCTTACGATAAACATAAAATCGCTCGTCTCGAGTAGAAAACTCCGAACTCCTCCCGAACAACTTCATTCATAAATTGATATCGCTTAGTGCAATCCTTAATAAATCGGACTAACCTCATTTCTGCTGACTGAATACTAGTTCAGTAGCACGTCACGCTGGTACAGTTATCATCTTAAAAAATTTCAGTTGTCTCCTTTCTACAGTGTCTGCATAGAGTCCTCCTTATCGCGCCCAACGTATTAATATAGCTGCCTTATTTCCAGTCCTATCAGACCCATAAGCAGTGGTCACAACCTAGTTACTTGATCGAATGGTGTCCTTACCACAAAATTCCATTATCTTAGTTCTGACCTTAGACATTTCACATCGTAGCTGTTGTAAATAAATACTTAGTCTAATTAAGAATGCCATGTCAGTTCACTTTACTCACAAGTCCAAACCCAAAGAAGACATAACTAAGCTTTGTGTACTGTTGGACTCTCGTGATAAATAATTTCATCATTAGACGCTATGTAGTGACAAACGAGCGTTGGACGTAAAATATTAGGCATTACGTCATAGGACATTATTTTCATGAACCTACTACATTCCTGTGTCACGTTAGGCGTTCTAAATTATAATATTTGCAATAGAAAATAATTATTTATATTTTCGTCTCTAAACGTTTAGGCCGCACCTCCTGAGGCCGTCTTCAGTAGGAAAAAGAAGGAAAGAAACCGTTCGCTAAGATGACAGGTCGAACGCACCTCACAGTTGAGTAGTAAGCAATTTCTTTTTTTCCTTTCTTTATTTTCTCTACTGACGATGGCCTCCGGGGATGTGACCTAAACGTTTAGAGACAAAAATTTAAGCAATCGCCCACAACCAGCAACCGTGTGTATAATCGTTTTAGTAATCTTGACTCCGGCCGTGATAACCTTCATAATAAAATAACTATATGTTTGATTGTTATGAAGCTACTGCAGCAGTCTTACGAGTTACAAGTTAACGACGCGCGCGTGCATAATATTTCGGTACAATGGGCCACAGTATCTCCAGGGGTCTACAGTTGTACACAAAGTCTATATATTTGTACGTTTTTATAAAACGTGTGTGTGTGTTAACACACAAAACGTCCTCCATCTTTCTGTTACATCACCGTCTTTAACATCGCATGTGTTGTGCTGCTGCTACCAAACGTCGCTAGGTATTACTGAAGCCACACACACACACACACACACACACACACACACACACACACACACACACACACACACACACACAAATGTTTATTAATAAAATGTAAACAGGAACACCTGTACAAATGTCGTGATGGTATAAATTATGTATGTGCTTATAACGTCGTTGTTTTGCGACGCAAACAGCAAGAGAGGTACTTTTAAGCGCTGCACACGAGTCGTCTGACAGCCATGATCTAGAACCGAAACTGTGTGTGTGTGTGTGTGTGTGTGTGTGTGTGTGTGTGTGTGTTATATAACAAAAACAGAACGTAGAGGACGTTTGGTGTAGCGCACAGTGTCTCGCTGGACAAATGTAGACATTTACGTAACTCCACGAATTTGTGTCGGAATTCAGCGGCACAATATCTTCCTGGTGCCGCTAGGCGCGTGCCTATGCAAATGACGCTTTAAGAAATCTCAAAAAGATTTTATAAACACGTGTGATATAACAAAACATCGCCCCTCAGAATCTCTGTACGTTTTGTCTCATTTAGTCATCCAGCCTTCCGATCCTCCAATTACCTCTGTTTTTGTGGGGATAAGTTATTTCATAATCTACTCATTTGTATCATTTCCGCGTAAACCAATAAGTATTGTTATAGAGAATTTTAAACGTAGGATGGTGTGAGTACTTATCAACATAATAATGGTACGGATCTTTGTTGACGCTAACAAGGCATTTAGGTTAAAACTATAAGAGCTATTACAATGAGCTTTTTCAACCAGCCGGATAAAATTAGTGTAGACTTCAGAAGGCCAAAATAATGCCTTTATGTCATAAATTATTTTATGGGTTTCGTCATCCTACACAGTCTCAAATATAGAGTCTTAACCTTGCCGAAGAGTTCGCCTTAGTCACGTCTGAATATTTTTATCATGTCTCTGTACTGCTAAAGACAACATACTGAATATGTAAACCAACTGAATTTGAAAAATATCAAATAAAAAATGTCGTTTTACTTTTTAAAAGTGTGTCGAGCGAAATCGGGAAGGCTGTAAACATTTTTAATGAACCACAGCACCTCACACGAAACTTGCATTCGACTTATTGTGTGTAGACTACTTCACATTTTTGTCGCGTATGTATACATTGCATGTTTTTCCTGTGTTTCATAGAGGGTGCATGCGGAATCTTATTTTGTCGCTTGTTCGTCACCCGCATTCATTCACCTGCGTATGAATACCATGTGTAAGACACCAGGTTTAATTCGGTATGCCATTAAACGCATCCCTCATGGTTAAGCATGGTTGATTAAAGTACCTCGACTCAATTTCATCTGACAAATCGATCACTTAATAACAAAAGTGCGGAGAAACAATACAGAGGACTCGTAGAATATTCATATTGTCAGACTAAATATATCAGATTTATAATTGTCGGCAAAATATATAATTCACCATAATTATCTGTTTCGCCTGAAATCTGACCGCTGTCAAAAGGTCGAGTAATATGTAAGTTACACACAATATAGGCCTAAGTATGTAAATTAACATAGTACAGGCTAAAAACCCTTATCTATAGATAGTTGATTAGTGACGCTGCCACCGTAAAAACCGTTACACTGACTGCTAAGCTAAGCTGTGGTTCCTAATTCTCTCATGAATTCAGTGTTGTTTCTGGTCTGCTTCTGTGAAGTTTAGTGATGTCGCTGTCTAAAGCGTCTTCTTTGAGTTCTGACTGGTGATAGCACTATGGGTGTCCATACGCTAATAGGCTAGACACAGTTTCACTCTCGGCAGGTGTTATTTTTTTCTAAATATAATTTAGTAATATACTGTTGACCCAATGGTAGTAACTTTTTTGTTGAGTTTAAGTGTAAAAGGGGAAATACATTCTGATTGTAACTGACTTTAAGACACACGTCTAACAACCAGGAAGATTAGGGATAGAGAGTAAATGATTTTTTATTTTGCTGGAGTACATTAAACATAACGTACTTTACCACAAACCAATATGTGTATTGTAATAATAATTAATAAATAAAGGATTGTTGATTTATGTGTGTTGATTTTATAATACAGATTGTGAAGTATGTGACTCCGATGTAATCAAGCCCCTCTCTTTGGGCTAGCCAATTTGTAATAAATTAATAAATAAGTTGTAAGTTGTAATGTGTTTAATTGGTGTGTAATTGGTGTGGCTCTCGACGTCTTACTGGCCTGAAACACTTCCTTAAGTTTCCCAGCTTGTTGAGTCCCAATGGTAGCAAGACCGGTCGAGTAGCGTAAAGTTGATGAAGGAATATATATGTTCAGCTTCGCCGAAAGTTTCAAAACAAAATTTATTGTTTTGAAGGAAATTTAAAAAAAATTATGTTTATAAAAAAAAATAATTAAAAATTTTTTTTTAATTTTATTAATTAATTAATTAGGATCAATTAATTAATATAGGGCTGTGAAGTTTTAAACAGTGTAATGCTCTTCTGAAAATTTTTATTAAAGTTTTAGTATATTTTAAATAAGCTATTACCACTCATAAGACTGTCTGTAAACCAATCGATACTTGTTTACCTTTTTATTTTTTAGGTTATCTTCACTTACGGGTGGTAAAGTCCTTGTAGATTATCAATTAGAATTATATTATTGGTAATTAGTATTATTGAAGAAATAAAGAACTATTAAGTATTGAAAAGTATTAATGTTTTATTAAGTAAAAGCAATATTGACTCTTATCGATTAGTATCGATTCTCAGGATATCGAAAAAAAAAATTACAAGTATATGATATAAAAATTATATAGGGTTCTTTAAACAGCCAGTTATTACCAAAGTCAGAGAAATCGGGCTAATATTTAAAAAGTATAACGTTACAATCAAATTAATAGTTATTAATAAACACAGACATTGAATAATAATTTGTAAATATAATAATTGTTTTCACCAAACAGCTGAGTTGAACTAAGAAGAAGGCACTGGGATCGTCAAAGCAAATGGCCGCCGTCAAGTTGATCAAAATGTTGCTCGTTCCTGCAGTGTTCCAAATAATGTATTTTCTGGCAATATTCCTGTTCTTCTGTCTGCAAATCTCTTGTTAAATGTTGTGTAGTGATTGGTGTACTGTTTCTGAGTTGTATTTAGTGTATCCGTATAATTATTAGTTCAAACACTTTCTCCGATTCCGTCACTAATTTGGGTTAATGTATTATACAGTTTTCTAGTGTTTTGTGGTGTTTTTCGGAGTAGATTTATATTGTTCTGTGTTATGGAGTGTTACTTGATTGTTTCTGTTATAATATGATAGTTTTAGAAGTATTTTACAAGTCACTCGCGATTTCACAATAACGCACTATACACTCGCTTTGTATGACTATTATAGGTTAGGTTATCCACGTTATCAAACGTATGTCATGTTAACCGTTCAAATACCAATAATTAACTAACTGTTTCCTTCAGTTTCAATTAAACTCTTAGCCCATATAATATTATTCTTAACATTGTTCAAATATTTTTTCACATCCTGTGTACACTTTACTATTTCACTATATGAATGCCTAAACTTTGGTTATTTGTCAATTTTATTCACTAGATGTGATTTAAATTAATCTTTCAGTTCATTCTGGTTATTTTCAGATTAAATAATGCCATTTTATAGTGTTTTCTGTCCAAAAAATAGTAATTTCACTTTCAGTTTGGTATACTCTGAAAAGTCAAAACATCAAAATTTACTTCCTGTCATTATATAAATTCAGCCATTTTATCAGTTATATTTAATATTAATAATCCTATATTGTATTAAAAGGTTCATATTCCCTTATTTTCTGGTAATTAATTGAATTAGTTGTATTCTGAAACATTATTCTGGAATATATGACTCCCATGTCCAAATTTCTGAGTTTAGTCATTTTCATTTTTATTTATAATTCTGAATATAATTTATTAAAATCTTCCTAAATGGTATGTGCAATTATATGGCTTGATCTCAAGTTTATTTTGTCTAAACCCCTTTTGTTTACTTGCATTTAAATGAGCAATTTCTCTGTTTTGATGAAGTTTGGTTTCCATTCTTTTGGCCTATGATTTTTTTACAATTTTTCTTATAAAATATTTTACAAACAATATATGATGTGTAATACCCTCTCTGACTTTTACATATAGTATTATAAATTAAACATGTTTTCAAATTACACAAAAACAATTAGTATTGGTTACAATACAAATAATAGTTAAACAAAAATAAAGAATATTTTTTTAAATAAATGGTTGTCTTCAAGTCAGACATTTTGCAACAAAATCCTTATTTCTAAACATGGAAATATGGCTTACAAAAAAGGTTTTTTACTAACTAACATCTTAATTACTCTCTACTATTTACAAATGGTAACTATTTTTATAGTTCTGATGTTAGTTGTTTCAGACCCAAACAAATGGCCTTATATCTAAAACATTTTTAAACATTCTTATACTATATACATAAAAACCTTATATTTATATTCTTATTTCTAACTATTATTATAAGTAGGATTCTACAGTTTTTATACCGTCTTTTATACATTGTCTTTGGGGAATTGTACCCTGTCATTAATAAATAAATAGTATGAATTGTTCAAAAGGTATTATGAACTCTGTTTTTCTTTTTTCATGTAAAACAAAATGTTATTTTAAACAGATTCATGTCTTATGAACAACATATTGTCACAGTACACATTTCAAGTCATTGAAAAATGCATATTTCATTGCATCCAATGTTTGTGATTGCCAAGAATGAAACACAAGGTTCATTTTTTATAATACCCAAAACTATCACTGGTTCACTTTGCACTTATATATTATGTTAATGCTAAATGGTCGTATAGTCTTATTAACATAATAAATTGGTTAGCGTTTTTTCAATGGAGATTTGTTCCATGGGTACTATATTATTGTTTCATCTTAGTTCACAGGAAACTTTTACTTTATACACTTCTCTCTCTTAAATTTATATACATGTGGTTTTTATTTCGTTATACTTTTGTTTTTAGATATTTATTTTGGGGATATAGGGATTTGGGTGTCTTTTATAAGAGCATGACATCTTCTTCAGGATGCTGCCTTCTTCTTCTTTCATCAGTCTTCTTTTCTCCTGCCTTCTGGGACTGGTATCTTCTCCATCTTCTTCTTGATGCCATCAGGTTTCTTGGGATCTTCTCCATCTTCTTCTTTATTTTAGAAATACACAACCTGTATTGGTTGATCTTGGCTTATTTTAGGGTTTCTATTCTATTTATTCTCCCTCGTTGTGGGTTTGGTCATATTCTGTACTGCTTGGTTATTTACTTTTTTACCTTCCTGGGTTATACCTTGAAAACCTTTGGTTATGAGACTGGTCTTGGATGACTCATCACTAGTAACTCCTTTTATTTGAACTTGTATTTTCTTTATAATAATGATTTCTTTCCACAGTTGCTATGAATTAATCTATTTATATTAAACTTAATGCTTTCTTCCAAATTTAAATATTATAACTTCATTATTCTAATGATCAATTGCCATTCAATATTATGCTTATATCTGTCATGCTACAGATTGCTCTCCTCCAGAAGTAATTATTTCAGACATGTTTATGGATGAAATAATTTCTTATGATAATTTCATCATTTCTTATAATTCATTTTCTTCTCCATTTTTATATCGACATTTTATAATTAGAGTTTAATTAATTTTATATATATAATTATTTGTTTTACTACTGATCCTTTTCGGATAGTTAGTGTCTTCTGAGATATATTATTATTGTAATACATTTTCTTCCTTTATCAACTTCGTGTTGCATCCTTGGGATATTAATTCCCTAACATTCCCTATCATGTGGGCTGGGGCAGATCAGAGGAGCACTGTACGCTACTTCTCTGCTGGCCATACACCACTTCTATAAATTGAGTACAGAGGCATATCCATCCCTGCTCAAAAACATAATGCTGCTGGAATTATCTTCAGTCAGTCATCGAATAAATAAATAAAAAGTAGTCTCATTTTCGACTAATAAAAATATCTTTGGATTCTCCACTTCGTAGTCTCTCAGATTATCTCACATTTTCTATCTTAATAAATCTTCATAATCATTATTATACTCATTACATATATATTTTTTCAAAACTCTTAACTTGTCTGATATATTTATTTTAATTATGGTTGAAAACCTTTCTTTTAATAATTCTGGTTACTGTTTACAGTGTAACTCTCTTTCTTCTTCATCTGAATTCTCTTTATACTTTCTTCTGGTTATTCATAGTATTAGCATGGTCTTTATAAATAGTCTTTCGTATTCATTATTTGAATGGTCTTAATATATTATATTTAATTTTTTAACATTGTATCTTTACATTAGATATACAGGTTGTTATATTGATCATTTTATTTAAACATTTTGGTTCTTTCCTTTCTCTTAGAAAGTTATTAATCCGCCTTCGCATTTATTAACATTAATTCATTTATATTATATTTCATGTGGTATTTCTTCTCTTTGCATTTCGTATAGGTTTTATTATAATCATTGGTTCAAAATCATCTTCTCCATCTGTTTGGTATGAGTTGTTCTTCTTCGCTCTTAATTAACTGTTTTCATTATCGTTTCATAGGTAATTAGTCTCTTTGCTTCCAAATTTTTTCTTTTCTTGCATATTACACTCTTTTTTGTTATTCTTCTCTACTCCTTCAAATGCTATTGTGAATGTCTAGCATTTATTCTGGATTAACGTTAATTCTCTTTTCTGAATTAATCACTTTATTTTCTTCTCAATTCAATCATAATTGACACATAATTATTTTTTGGAACTTGGTTAGTTTTAATATAAAATTCAAACTATTCTTTTTATTTAATTGAAAAATATTTCTCATAAATCCTTGTAATATGTTGATCTTATCTTGTTTCAAAGTACTGACGTTCTATCAACATTCAAATTCTGTTTAATTCATTTATTCCCAGAATTGTTTCATTCAGAATTGTTTATAGTACTGTGATTTTACTATTATTTCTGAATGTTTTGGTATTTCTCCAAATTCAAATTCTTCTTAATTATTTACCATAAAGTTTTCTCATAAACTTAGTTATAGTAAGTTGGTCTTACTTCATTTTTAAATTTTTTGTAAAATTAAGTTCAAAATTCTCTCTCTTTCTCTTTCTTCCATAAAGTTTTGTTCTAAATCATCAGGTTGTAGTAAGAAGTACTTACATATTTAGAATAAGTTATATTCAAAATTCTTTCTTTTTCTTTCTTCCATAAAGTTTTGTTCTAAATCATCAGGTTGTAGTAAGAAGTACTTACATATTTAGAATAAGTTATATTCAAAATTCTTTCTTTTTCTTTCTTCCATAAAGTTTGTTCCAAAATTATTAGGTTGTAAGTTGTTCTTACATATTTTAGAATTTTTTAAAAAATAAATTCTAAATTCCTTCTTCTTATAATTCTCCAAAATGTTCTTCTCAAAATATTAGGTTGTAAGATGTACTTACATTATTTTAAAATTTTTTTAATTAAATTAAAAAATTCTTCTTCTTTTAATTCTCCAGAATGTTCTTTTCAAAATATTAGGTTGTAAGGTGTACTTACATTATTTCCGAATTTTTTAAAATAAAATTAAAAAATTCTTCTTCTTTTAATTCTCCAAAATGTTCTCTTCAAAATATTAGGTTGTAAGATGTACTTACATTATTTTTAAATTTTTAAAATATAAATTCTAAATCTCACAACTCATTCTTCATAATATTTCTTCATAGAAGCTTGATTGTACACTCCTTTGATTTTTCCTGAAACGATTTCCTTCAACTCATATGTATTGTTATGCTTATCATTTACCACAACATATGGGCCAGTGTATAGTAATAGTAGTTTTTTGGTTATGCCTTCTAAGGTGCTAGGCAGCTCTCTATTTTTTAGGAGGACTTTTTCACCCTCTTTATATGTTACAATTCGCCCTATTGCCTTCTGGTATTTGGCTTGCCGTTTTTCCTGATCTTCTGCTACCTTATTGTAAAACTTCAACTGGTTGAATTTCCTATTGTTGTTCGTTGGAAATTCAATGATTTGTTCAATGTCTCGGGGAGTCGGCTTCTCATACATGGCTGAGTACGGTGGAATTCCTATAGCTGGATGGTGGGCGTAATTTAGGAATGTTTCTGTCGCTGCTAGGTACTCTTGCCACTTTTTCTGTTGGTTGTGACAGTACGTGCGCAATATCCTACCCACTTCTCTTAGTACTCTCTCAGCCGGATTGCTACTTGGGTGGTAGACTGATGTCTTATACGTTTTGACCCCAAGTGCTAATAACGTGTCTCGCCATCTCCTCCCCTTAAACTGTGTACCATGGTCGGTAATAATAGAAGATGGTCTACCGATCTCTGGGATATACAAATCAATAATCACCGCCAAAACCTTTGCTGTTGTTGCCCGATTAACCGGATATAGCTTTATATACTTGGTGTAGTGATCCATTATAATTACCAAGTATTTATATCTGTGCCGACCACCGCTACGGGGAAATGGCCCGCATATATCCAAAAACACTTTTTCCAGTTTTGTGTTGGAAGTTATTGGTATCATGATACCCTCTGTCTTTTCATTGTTTACTTTTGCACATTGGCAGATCTTACAGGACTTGATGTATGTTCTCACCTTGCGGTTGATATTCTTGATCTTACAATTTTCCTCAAGAGCTTGTATCACTTTTAACGCTCCCATGTGACCATATCTGACATGGTAATCGATGATGACATCCTTTTCGATTTGGTGTGGGATTATCACCTTCCATGTCTCATCGTCCAAGGCGGTTTTTATGAATAAAATTCCCTTGTTAAGGTGGTAATATTTAGAAATGGTTTCATCATTGGCTTCCAAACGACTCACAATGTTTTTCAGCTTAGGATCAGACTGCTGATGGATTCGGATATTTATTAACAAAGCTTGTAAATCGGCTCTGGTCGTGAATATGTTATAAATTTTTACTAAGCTCTCCTTCTCTCCCTCGAAAGTCTGATCTTCCAGATTTATACGTGACAACACATCCGCTACCACGTTCTTCTTTCCTGGAATGTATTCCCATTTCAGGTCATATTCTTGTAGGGCGAGTACCCACCTAGCCAATCGGCCGTGACTCAGTTTGCACCTACGAAGGAACGAGATGGATTTATGATCAGTTCGTACCGTGACTTGATATCCGAGAATGTACGTCCGGAACTTGCTGCATGCGAACACCACGCTCAACAATTCCTTTTCTGTCACACTGTAGTTCTTTTCGCACTGGTTCAGTGTGCGACTAGTGAAGCTTATTACCAGATGTTGTCCCTCCTCATCTTCCTGGTATAATGTCGTTCCTAAGCTTAGATCGCTAGCGTCACAGTTTAGAAAGAACGGTTTCTTAAAATCTGGGTGACGAAGTATGACACTCTCCAGAAACTTCTCTTTTATCAAACGGAAAGTAATATCTTGATCTTCACCCCAAGTCCATTTGTTTTTAGCAGATAACTGTGGTTGAAACTTGGCGGTCAACTCGGAATATCGGCTCTGAAACTTCCTGTAATAGTTACAGAGTCCGAGGAAAGATTGCAATTGTTTCCTGTTTCTTGGTTGCGGGAACCTCTGAATTGCCTCCACTTTTTCTGCTGATGGGGTAATACCTCGGTCGTCTAGGTTGAAACCTAAGAATTGTACCTCGCGCGCTATGAACTTGGATTTCTCCAACTTCAGTGTTATGTTGTTCTGCGCTAGTTTGCTTAGTACAAATTCCACTCTGTAACAGTGCTCCTCCCAGGTTCCGGATGTAATTAGTAAATCGTCAACATAGATGGTGGTAAATTGGAGCGCTTCTGGTCCCAAAATCTGGTCCATGCATGCCACAAATATGGCGACAGAATTGACAAGTCCGAAGGGCAGTCTCTTGAACTGGTAATTGCGCCCTTCGAAAATGAACGCTACGTATTGGCGGCTTTGTGGATGCAGCTCTACCTGCCAATAACCACAGACCGTATCCCAGGTGCTAATAAAATTAGTACCATGAAAACGTTTTAAAATTCCTTCTATTTCACCGGGAGATGTTCTGTCATTCACAATTGTCTTGTTCAACTCACGCGCATCTAAACAGAGCCGGACTTGTCCGTCTTTCTTCGGAACAGCAATAATTGGACTAGTGTAAGGTGATTGACTAATCTCAATTATGTCGTTTTCTATCATCTTGTTTATCTCTGTTCTCACGGCTTCTTTGAGCGATTGCGCTATTGGATATGACCTCCGGTTAAACTCTACGTTTTCTTTAAAACGAAGTTGGCACTGGTAGTTTTTTACCTTCCCTGGTTCATCAGAAAACACCGCCTTGTATTTCTCATATATAGCGATTAGACGATCCGCCAGATGGGTTGGTATTTTCTTGTTATCGCTTCCGCACTGGAAATTCCGTATTTCTTGGATCTTAACTGACCATAAATCCTCTCCTCCATGATTGTATATTATGGGTTTATAAAGAGGGCTGTTTCTAATAACATTTATTTTACGAAGTTGTTGATGTATAGGGCTGGGAAGTATAGTTGTGCCTCCTACCAGATCTGCGGTCCATGTTACTCCGTCTGGGAAAAGTGATACTTTATTTAAATTAAGATCGATTACTGCCGAATATCTACGAAGAATATCGCAACCGACTAAGATGTCAAATGGTAATCCGGTGGCGATTAAAAATTCCATGTCTAAAGCTATATCACGGCTAACGACACTTAGGGAAACTTGCTTCCTGATGGTTTTATTCTGGCGGCCAGTTGCACCTACCAACACAATGTTGTTGACTGGTAACATTGGCAAAGTTTTACCACATGTACTCTGTATTCTCTCCAACTCATTGGAGTTTATTATTGAAATATTAGCTCCTGTGTCTATCATTATTTTAGCGGGAACTCCTTCCACCTCCGCTGTTGTATAAATTATCTCATTATTACTGTTGCTGAGACTCTTCTCGTTTTCTTCCAAAAGTTCAGTTCGTATGTCTTTCAGATAATGGTTACTGATAATAGTGATGTTTTTATTCTGGTTTTCTTGTCGCAATTCATCCTTTTCTAACCCAGGAAGTATAAGCAGTAACGGGTCATCGTTGTTGATTACTGCCTCCTCTCGTTTAAAGTATTTTGTTCATTGTTTGTGTTATTATTGACCGAGGCATCGTTCGGGAAACTCTGGTTTGTCTCCTGACGTTCTGTACCCTGGTTGATGTTTAACGCCCTGTTCTGTTGTCTGCCAAGATCTTCCAGGCTGGTACTTCGTCTTTCCTGTTCGTATCTTGGGCCGTCTCGTTCCGCACTCCTCCATCTTCGGTCGGCGCCGTGGAAGCTGCTCCTCCTCGGTTGATAATATCTCCTGGGTCCGCGATCTTCTGCTCTTATAAAATTTACCCTAGGGCGCGACACTCGGTTATTACTATTGCTATTATTGTTATTACTAAAATTATTATTATAGTAATCTCGGTTAGGTGGGTAAGGTCTGTCAACATTATTGTTGGGATATGGATTTCTCTGACTGTATGGGACATTATGATTTTGTTGATAAAAATTGTTTCTATTATTTGGGTAGGGGTTGTTATTCCTAACGCCGTTAAAATTACTGTTAAACTGGTTATTACGCGGCGGGTTGTTAGGGCCGTCGTAATTACTGGGCTGGTTCCGGTTACTTGCATGGTTATTGCCGTTATTGGGGTAGGTAGTCGGCCTTGCTTCTGGTCTCTCATTTCTCTTTCTGCTCTGCCGATAATACTCTTCGTTCTCGTATCCCTCCAATAACTCGGTCATTCCCTGGATCGTCTTGATCTGACTACCTCTCCGGGCCCTGATAATGTCCTCATCATAGTGATAAGATATCTTATTCACTAAACATTCTTCTGGGATTGCTGGCTCAAGGTGTTTTGCCATACACACCTTCCCCAGGAAATATGCCGTCATACTGCTACCTAATTGTGACCTGTATCTTCCATTACAAATATTGTCTCGGATCAAGTTCTTGGTGGTCTCAGACCAGTATTTTGTCTTAAACATTTTCCGGAACTGTTGGTAGTCGGAAATTTCACTCCGGTTGGCCATCCACCAATTATCTGTTATGTCTCGGAAAGATTCGTCGAATATCTCCCTGCTATGGCTCCATTGGGTAATTTTATGCTTGGTCAAATATTCTTCTACCCTAGCCAGGAACTCCATCGGCTTGCGTTTGTATTGCCGGAAGTTGAGCCACTCTCGGCTTTCGTTGACGGGTAATCCGGTGAAATGAGTCGGTCTGTTTCTAATCGCTTCCATCTCCTCTCGGCTTTGTCGCACCTGACCGGTGATATTGGCCATGGTCTCTTGTATATCATTACATCGTTCTGTGACCTGGTTGCGTACTTTTCCGAATTCTTCTTGATTTTCCTTCCTCTGTTCTTCTACCTTCCTACGACTATGTTCTTCGATATTTGTGAACTTGATGTTCACCACTTCTTTAAACTCATTCACCTCCTTTTCGGTCTGGTTGCACTTTCCATCAATCTCTCGAATCTGTCGATTGACCATTATATTTTCTTCTTCCATCTTCTTATCCATCGCTTTTTTGTTAACCTTAATTTCCTTATTCATTTCTTCTCGCAACAATTCCATTCTTTCGTCCAGTTTGTCCAAATTCTCCTGATTTACCTCCCTTAATTCTTCTCTTAAAATTTGATTATCCTCTCTCAATTCTTCCAATTTCTCCCCCATCTTCTCTTCCAACTTCTTGTTATCTTCTTTCAACTCTTCCTTCAATTGCCGGTTGTTCTTCTCTATCTTCTTCCTGGTTTCATCGATTTTCTGATTGGTGTTCTCAATTTTATTAATCAATTCTTCTTTAGTTGATTTGAATTCTTCCTTGAACGCTTGGTTGTCTTCCTTTAAATTTTCTATGTTTTTGTTCATCCCAGTCAACTCTTCTTTTGTGGATTGATTATCCTTCTTCAATTCTTCTAACTTTCCTCCCATCCTCTCTTCCATCTTCTTGCTATTTTCTTCCATCTTCTCTTCCATCTTCTTGCTATTTTCTTCCATCTTCTCTTCCATCTTCTTGCTATTTTCTTCCATCTTCTCTTCCATCTTCTTGCTGTTTTCTTCTATCTTCTTATTCAGGGACTGGTTGTCTTCCTTTAAATCTTCTAACTTCTTATTTGTTTCTTCCTTACCGGATTTGATATCTTCTTTCAAAGACTGGCTATCTTCTTTCCTTTCCTTGTCCATTCCTTCCATTTTGGATTCTAGGTTCTTATTATTTTCATTCATTGCCTGCATCATCCGCCTGAACATTTCTTGGTTTGTCATGTCCTCTGTTTGCGACGGTCTCTCCTTTTCTGGAACATTGACTACCCCTGTCTGTGTGGGTGCCTCCGGTTGTTCAGTTTGTTTGGACAACACCGATTGTAATACCTCTTCCAACTCTACTGGCGTTGCCTCTTTGTTGTCCATATCGACTTCTTTTTCGGCCTCCGCCGCCCGTTTCTTAGATGTCGCACGTCGTTGCATTTTCCCTTGAAATTCTCTGGCTTTGTAGCTGTTGCCTAGCTCCAACTAGTGATTGGGCAGAATTTATTGGCCTTCCAATCGCTAATTAAACCCCCTAAAGTTGTACGCCAATTTGTAATAATAATTAATAAATAAAGGATTGTTGATTGATGTGTGTTGATTTTATAATACAGATTGTGAAGTATGTGACTCCGATGTAATCAAGCCCCTCTCTTTGGGCTAGCCAATTTGTAATAAATTAATAAATAAGTTGTAAGTTGTAATGTGTTTAATTGGTGTGTAATTGGTGTGGCTCTCGACGTCTTACTGGCCTGAAACACTTCCTTAAGTTTCCCAGCTTGTTGAGTCCCAATGGTAGCAAGACCGGTCGAGTAGCGTAAAGTTGATGAAGGAATATATATGTTCAGCTTCGCCGAAAGTTTCAAAACAAAATTTATTGTTTTGAAGGAAATTTAAAAAAAATTATGTTTATAAAAAAAAATAATTAAAAATTTTTTTTTAATTTTATTAATTAATTAATTAGGATCAATTAATTAATATAGGGCTGTGAAGTTTTAAACAGTGTAATGCTCTTCTGAAAATTTTTATTAAAGTTTTAGTATATTTTAAATAAGCTATTACCACTCATAAGACTGTCTGTAAACCAATCGATACTTGTTTACCTTTTTATTTTTTAGGTTATCTTCACTTACGGGTGGTAAAGTCCTTGTAGATTATCAATTAGAATTATATTATTGGTAAT
The DNA here is from genome assembly GCA_034769895.1 of Magicicada septendecula. NCBI lineage: Eukaryota > Metazoa > Arthropoda > Insecta > Hemiptera > Cicadidae > Magicicada > Magicicada septendecula. Next base: position 241,758,368 of record CM068370.1, on the reverse strand, counting down.
TAGTATTATTGAAGAAATAAAGAACTATTAAGTATTGAAAAGTATTAATGTTTTATTAAGTAAAAGCAATATTGACTCTTATCGATTAGTATCGATTCTCAGGATATCGAAAAAAAAATTACAAGTATATGATATAAAAATTATATAGGGTTCTTTAAACAGCCAGTTATTACCAAAGTCAGAGAAATCGGGCTAATATTTAAAAAGTATAACGTTACAATCAAATTAATAGTTATTAATAAACACAGACATTGAATAATAATTTGTAAATATAATAATTGTTTTCACCAAACAGCTGAGTTGAACTAAGAAGAAGGCACTGGGATCGTCAAAGCAAATGGCCGCCGTCAAGTTGATCAAAATGTTGCTCGTTCCTGCAGTGTTCCAAATAATGTATTTTCTGGCAATATTCCTGTTCTTCTGTCTGCAAATCTCTTGTTAAATGTTGTGTAGTGATTGGTGTACTGTTTCTGAGTTGTATTTAGTGTATCCGTATAATTATTAGTTCAAACACTTTCTCCGATTCCGTCACTAATTTGGGTTAATGTATTATACAGTTTTCTAGTGTTTTGTGGTGTTTTTCGGAGTAGATTTATATTGTTCTGTGTTATGGAGTGTTACTTGATTGTTTCTGTTATAATATGATAGTTTTAGAAGTATTTTACAAGTCACTCGCGATTTCACAATAACGCACTATACACTCGCTTTGTATGACTATTATAGGTTAGGTTATCCACGTTATCAAACGTATGTCATGTTAACCGTTCAAATACCAATAATTAACTAACTGTTTCCTTCAGTTTCAATTAAACTCTTAGCCCATATAATATTATTCTTAACATTGTTCAAATATTTTTTCACATCCTGTGTACACTTTACTATTTCACTATATGAATGCCTAAACTTTGGTTATTTGTCAATTTTATTCACTAGATGTGATTTAAATTAATCTTTCAGTTCATTCTGGTTATTTTCAGATTAAATAATGCCATTTTATAGTGTTTTCTGTCCAAAAAATAGTAATTTCACTTTCAGTTTGGTATACTCTGAAAAGTCAAAACATCAAAATTTACTTCCTGTCATTATATAAATTCAGCCATTTTATCAGTTATATTTAATATTAATAATCCTATATTGTATTAAAAGGTTCATATTCCCTTATTTTCTGGTAATTAATTGAATTAGTTGTATTCTGAAACATTATTCTGGAATATATGACTCCCATGTCCAAATTTCTGAGTTTAGTCATTTTCATTTTTATTTATAATTCTGAATATAATTTATTAAAATCTTCCTAAATGTTATGTGCAATTATATGGCTTGATCTCAAGTTTATTTTGTCTAAACCCCTTTTGTTTACTTGCATTTAAATGAGCAATTTCTCTGTTTTGATGAAGTTTGGTTTCCATTCTTTTGGCCTATGATTTTTTTACAATTTTTCTTATAAAATATTTTACAAACAATATATGATGTGTAATACCCTCTCTGACTTTTACATATAGTATTATAAATTAAACATGTTTTCAAATTACACAAAAACAATTAGTATTGGTTACAATACAAATAATAGTTAAACAAAAATAAAGAATATTTTTTTAAATAAATGGTTGTCTTCAAGTCAGACATTTTGCAACAAAATCCTTATTTCTAAACATGGAAATATGGCTTACAAAAAAGGTTTTTTACTAACTAACATCTTAATTACTCTCTACTATTTACAAATGGTAACTATTTTTATAGTTCTGATGTTAGTTGTTTCAGACCCAAACAAATGGCCTTATATCTAAAACATTTTTAAACATTCTTATACTATATACATAAAAACCTTATATTTATATTCTTATTTCTAACTATTATTATAAGTAGGATTCTACAGTTTTTATACCGTCTTTTATACATTGTCTTTGGGGAATTGTACCCTGTCATTAATAAATAAATAGTATGAATTGTTCAAAAGGTATTATGAACTCTGTTTTTCTTTTTTCATGTAAAACAAAATGTTATTTTAAACAGATTCATGTCTTATGAATAACATATTGTCACAGTACACATTTCAAGTCATTGAAAAATGCATATTTCATTGCATCCAATGTTTGTGATTGCCAAGAATGAAACACAAGGTTCATTTTTTATAATACCCAAAACTATCACTGGTTCACTTTGCACTTATATATTATGTTAATGCTAAATGGTCGTATAGTCTTATTAACATAATAAATTGGTTAGCGTTTTACTTCCATATTCCTTAAGGAATGGAAGTATGGTGATGGCAAAAAAAATCGTGTTCGAGATTATTGCAGATTCTGATTCTACTACACTCAAAACATGAAAAAAAGTCGTTTTCCGAAAAGTGTCTGTGTGTCTGTCTGTCTGTCTGTGTGTCTGTGTGTCTGTAGATTTTTTTTCTATGGCAAACGATAACTGCCGCAAATTCAAACAGAATCAAATGATTTTTTGCATACAGCCCTGATTTGCAGAGTACTCGCGACCTATTGTTTTTGGTGAAGATCGGTTGAGGGAAAGGGGTAGTTTACCTGCAACGGTTTTTTTTTAGCAAGGGTAATTTTGTTTGTTTGGCAAACGATAACAGCCGCAAATTCAAACAGAATCAAATAATGTCTCGCATACAGCCCTGAATTATAGAGTTCTCAAGATCTGTTGATATTGGTGAAGATCGGTTAAGGGAAAGGGGTAGTTTACCTGTAACGTTTTATGTTTTAACAAGGGTATTTCGTATGGCAAACGATAACAGCCGCAAATTCAAACAGAATCAAAAGATTATTTGCATACATCCCTGAACTGTAGAGTTCTCAAGACCTGTTGTTTTTGGTGAAGATCGGTTGAGGGAAAGGGGTAGTTTACCGGCAACGTTTTTTTAACAAGGGTATTTTATATGGCAAACGATAACAGCCGCAAATTCAAACAGAAACAAATAATGTTTTGCATACAGCCCTGATTTGTAGAGTACTCAAGACCTGTTGTTTTTGGTGAAGATCGGTTAAGGGGAAGGCGTAGTTTACCTGCAACGTTTTTTTATCAAGCGTATTACTTCCATATTCCTTAAGGATGGAAGTATGGTGATGGCAAAAAAAATCGTGTTCGAGATTATTGCAGATTCTGATTCTACTACACTCAAAACATGAAAAAAAGTCATTTTCCGAAAAGTGTCTGTGTGTCTATCTGTCTGTCTGTCTATCTGTGTGTCTGTAGATTTTTTTTCTATGGCAAACGATAACTGCCGCAAATTCAAACAGAATCAAATAATTTTTTGCATACAACCCTGATTTGCAGAGTACTCGCGACCTGTTGTTTTTGGTGGAGATCGGTTGAGGGAAAGGGGTAGTTTACCTGCAACGGTTTTTTTTTTAGCAAGGGTAATTTTGTTTGTTTGGCAAACGATAACAGCCGCAAATTCAAACAGAATCAAATAATGTTTCGCATACAGCCCTGAATTGTAGGGTTCTCAAGATCTGTTGATATTGGTGAAGATTGGTTAAGGGAAAGGGGTAGTTTACCTGTAACGTTTTATGTTTTAACAAGGGTATTTCGTATGGCAAACGATAACAGCCGCAAATTCAAACAGAATCAAAAGATTATTTGCATACATCCCTGAACTATAGAGTTCTCAAGACCTGTTGTTTTTGGTGAAGATCGGTTGAGGGAAAGGGGTAGTTTACCGGCAACGGTTTTTTAACAAGGGTATTTTCTATGGCAAACGATAACAGCCGCAAATTCAAACAGAATCAAATAATGTTTTGCATACAGCCCTGATTTGTAGAGTACTCAAGACCTGTTGTTTTTGGTGAAGATCGGTTAAGGGAAAGGGGTGGTTTACCAGCAACGTTTTTTTATCAAGCGTATTTTTTATGGCAAACGAAAACAGCCGCAAATTCAAACAGAATCAAATAATTGTTTGCGTACATCCCTGAATTGTAGAGGTCTCAATGACTTTCGATTTTGGTGAAGATCGGTTAAGGGGAAGGGGTAGTTTACCTGCAACCTTTTACGTTTTAACAAGAGTAAAGTACTTGAAAATTTATTTAAACTTTTTGAAACAATGGTAATTGTTAAAAATAAAATAATTTTGTTGCCAGGCAATAAAATTATAATTTTTTCATTTTAATGTAATATAATATTTTTCATTTAATACAGCAATTAAAAGGCAGGTAAGACAGAGCCTGGCTGTTTGGCTGAAAATGATTTTAAATATAAATCTTAGAATATGGAAGTCATGTATGGTTCTCCATACCGATATTTTACTTCCATATTCCTTAAGGAATGGAAGTATGGTGATGGCAAAAAAAATCGTGTTCGAGATTATTGCAGATTCTGATTCTACTACACTCAAAACATGAAAAAAAGTCGTTTTCCGAAAAGTGTCTGTGTGTGTGTCTGTCTGTCTGTCTGTCTGTCTGTCTGTCTGTCTGTAGATTTTTTTTCTATGGCAAACGATAACTGCCGCAAATTCATACAGAATCAAATAATTTTTTGCATACAGCCCTGATTTGCAGAGTGCTCGCGACCTATTGTTTTTGGTGAAGATCGGTTGAGGGAAAGGGGTAGTTTACCTGCAACGGTTTTTTTTTAGCAAGGGTAATTTTGTTTGTTTGGCAAACGATAACAGCCGCAAATTCAAACAGAATCAAATAATGTTTCGCATACAGCCCTGAATTGTAGAGTTCTCAAGATCTGTTGATTTTGGTGAAGATCGGTTAAGGGAAAGGGGTAGTTTACCTGTAACGTTTTATGTTTTAACAAGGGTATTTCCTATGGCAAACGATAACAGCCGCAAATTCAAACAGAATCAAAAGATTATTTGTATACAGCCCTAAATTGTGGAGTTCTCAAGACCTGTTGTTTTTGGTGAAGATCGGTTAAGGGAAAGGGGTAGTTTACCTGCAACATTTTTTTAACAAGGGTATTTTCTATGGCAAACGATAACAGCCGCAAATTCAAACAGAATCAAATAATGTTTTGCATACGGCCCTGATTTGTAGAGTACTCAAGACCTATTGTTTTTGGTGAAGATCGGTTGAGGGGAAGGGGTAGTTTACCTGCAACGTTTTTTTATCAAGCGTATTTTCTATGGCAAACGATAACAGCCGCAAATTCAAAGAGAATCAAATAATTGTTTGCATACGTCCCTGAATTGTAGAGGTCTCAATGACTTTCGATTTTGGTGAAGATCGGTTAAGGGGAAGGGGTAGTTTACCTGCAACCTTTTACGTTTTAACAAGAGTAAAGTACTTGAAAATTTATTTAAACTTTTTGAAACAATGGTAATTGTTAAAAATAAAATAATTTTGTTGCCAGGCAATAAAATTATAATTTTTTCATTTTAATGTAATACAGGGTGAGTCAGCGTTACCTGACGTTTTTGGCTCGAGTAGTAGCGAGGCTGTACTCGTAGTAGAGGGGTGCGGTTGGTCTCGCAGTTTTCCCCTAGAGCAGCAGTTTAGTTACAATGGAGAGGTGGACCGCGCAACACAGTGCGTTCGTCGTAGAGACTTTCTTTAAAAATGCAGAATCTGTGACCACCACTCAGAGGAAGTTCCGTCTCCAATTCAACATTCCACGCAATGGTGCAATTCCAACCCGCAATACCATTCTGCTATGGGTTCAGAACCTTCGTGAGACCGGTTCTGCATTGAAAAAAAAAACCGGGAGGCAGTGCGAAGACGGCCACGTCACCTGAAAACGTTGAAGTTGTGCGTCATGCAATTCAACAGAGCCCCAGCCGATCTGCAAGACGACACGCTCAGTCTCTTGGGTTATCAAATTCTTCCGTCCGACGCATTTTACACAGTCTAAACTTTCATCCCTACAAAATTGCGATTGTCCAGGAGTTGAAGCCTCAAGATTTTGTGAGAAGGAGACGTTTTGCTGACATAATGAGAGAGATGTTGGAAGAAGAACCTGGGATTGTGATTTTAACGTCAGATGAGGCTCATTTTCACCTAAACGGCAGTGTTAATAAACAAAACTGTCGTTATTGGTCCCCAAATAACCCTCAACAACTGCACCAGCGCCCATTGCATTGTGATAGAGTTACAGTGTGGGCTGGATTGGGGAAATTTGGTGTCATAGGGCCTTATTTTTTCGAAGAAAATGGGAGAGCCGTCACCGTGAACTCTGAGCGTTATTTGACCATGTTGCGTGAATTTCTCCTCCCTGAACTTCGTCGCCGTCGCCTAAATCGTTGAAATGTGTGGTTTCAACAAGACGGAGCGACAGCTCACACTTCGAATGTGTGTATGGCCGAAGTAAGGAGGTTGTTTCCAGGGAAAGTGATATCCCACAGAGGAGATGTTGACTGGCCGCCACGCTCTCCTGATCTTAGTCCATGTGACTTTTTCTTGTGGGGCTACCTCAAAAACAAAGTGTACATCAATAAGCCACATACTGTGGTTGAATTAAAGGATGCCGTCGAACGAGATATTCGTGCTATACCCCGTAACATGGTGGAGAGAGTGATGACAAACTTCGCGCAGAGGGTCGACGAGTGTGTCAAAAAAAGAGGGCCAGCACTTAAAGGACATTATCTTTCACAAATGATTAATTTCTGTAAAAAGTAACATATGAGATGTAAACTGCTATTCATTGTGTATATTTTGAAATAAAAAAAGTTGCTACATCTTAAAATTTCACTGTGTACCATAATTTCAAAAACCATCAGGTAACGCTGACTCACCCTGTATAATATTTTTAATTTAATACAGCAATAAAAAGGCAGGTAAGACACAGCCTGGCTGTTTGGCTGAAAATGATTTTAAATATAAATCTTAGAATATGGAAGTCATGTATGGTTCTCCATACCGATATTTTCAATGGAGATTTGTTCCATGGGTACTATATTATTGTTTCATCTTAGTTCACAGGAAACTTTTACTTTATACACTTCTCTCTCTTAAATTTATATACATGTGGTTTTTATTTCGTTATACTTTTGTTTTTAGATATTTATTTTGGGGATATAGGGATTTGGGTGTCTTTTATAAGAGCATGACATCTTCTTCAGGATGCTGCCTTCTTCTTCTTTCATCAGTCTTCTTTTCTCCTGCCTTCTGGGACTGGTATCTTCTCCATCTTCTTCTTGATGCCATCAGGTTTCTTGGGATCTTCTCCATCTTCTTCTTTATTTTAGAAATACACAACCTGTATTGGTTGATCTTGGCTTATTTTAGGGTTTCTATTCTATTTATTCTCCCTCGTTGTGGGTTTGGTCATATTCTGTACTGCTTGGTTATTTACTTTTTTACCTTCCTGGGTTATACCTTGAAAACCTTTGGTTATGAGACTGGTCTTGGATGACTCATCACTAGTAACTCCTTTTATTTGAACTTGTATTTTCTTTATAATAATGATTTCTTTCCACAGTTGCTATGAATTAATCTATTTATATTAAACTGCTTTCTTCCAAATTTAAATATTATAACTTCATTATTCTAATGATCAATTGCCATTCAATATTATGCTTATATCTGTCACGCTACAGTATGTTGGGGCAATACACTTAAATCGGGGTGTGAAGGGGTAAAAAAGCAGGCTTCTTCAATATGTCTTCAAAAATATAAATTTTCCTAAACTTTTCCTCGTTGTCCTTCCGAGTTTGAACCCGATAATCAACAGATTTTGTATTCCAATTGAATATTGTTTCACCAATTCAATTAGTGATTCTATATTTTAAAAACCCGTATGTTTCTCAGCTTCACCGGCCGGGAATATTCATATAGTACACCTTCGGCCAGCAAGCGTTGCACATGCGCACAACCCATGTTGGGCCACAAGTAGGTCTACGTTTACAGGTCTGAATGTCAGATCGTTTTTTGACGTTTGTTGTGTTTTGTTTTTATCGTTTATTAGATTAATTTTGTAATAATTTTTAATTAGTCGAGTGTTTTTTAATATAGAATCATTAATTGAATTAGTGAAACAATATCCATGTTTATGGAATACAAAATCAGCTGCTTATCGAGTTCAAACACGAAAGGACAACGCTTGGAAGGAAATAGGCTATACATTAGAGGCTGGTTGTATAAGTCACAATAATTTATTTATGAACTTAATTAATTAACTTAAATTAAAAATACTAATTTACATCAAGATGGGCTTCAACAGGGAACGATGTATTTGGTAGATCGTCAGGCAACTTACTTTGGTCTTAGATGGCCTAAGTAGACGAGCATACAAAGGTTGAGCACTCCTGCTGTAGATAATGATGATGGAAAGTGTGTCATCGATGATATCGCCACGTCATCTGACAATTGACATCGACAACTGATGTACAGATAGTGTTCGTGTTGCTGGATACAGCAATGTTATCTTATAATTGTTATTATTTCATGCTCTTTATTAACATGTTTCTTTGTCACAATGCTTATCGGAGCTTCAACAATTCATCTTTTACGAAATGTCTAAAGAAACAGTAAAAAATTAATGTAATGAATATACAGTGATTGGAGAAGAGAATAAAGTAATAGTATTCAATATATCTGGGTATTACTGTCACTATTGTTTGTATTAAGTAATATTTTCGCATGCACTGTTGCGAAAAGTAACAAGGAACAATTGAAGGTTTTTGAGATATGGTGCTAGAGAAGAATGCAGAAATTTCGTCTGAGGATGAAATGAGCAGCGATTGACGATACATGAACAAAACGTAGCAGAATGCTCAGGAGAGGGATATGTCGACGGCTAGGGCTTTAATTGACCACTAGCTCCATGATTATGGTATCGCAGGGAAAGGTTGATAAAAAAATATAGGAAAGCCACGAAAGAGGTTCTTGTGGCTACAGAGATGGATGTGAAAGGCACAAGTCTTTTAAAAAGGGAGCGATCAATAGCGTCTTCTGTGACTTCAGAAGATGCCCCCCCCCCCCCACACATATCGTCGGATTTAGGCTGCAAGAAGCTGTTGAAACAAAAATACGTCTCCCAAGGTACCAGAGGTCATCTTACCGATTAACAATGCGACGTGATGATGATGGCATTTAGAGAAGTAGCGAAATGTAGAACCTTCTGGCCAACTTTTTATATCGAATAAACGGTGAATTGTAATGGGTAAGTTTAGAATAGTAACAGCTCGTCTTTGTAATACGGAAACAGACTGGAGCCGTACGGCATAGGCCTACAAGGAAGGTAGTGTGCCCGGACACTAAGTTTCAGCCGCACACTGTTACCCCAGGACGTTGTCCTTGGTTCTTATTTCCACATGTTGAGTCAAACTGTGAGCTGAAAATTGCACTAAAAAAAATACGTGTATAGGATTTTTAATTTCTGTTTAGACGTAGAATTTAAAAATTATGTTTAAGGATTGTAGGAAATTAAACTGTGTGGTGTATCTTAGTATTTCAGTACACTTGCCTCTCCATTTTCATATGCTATTATTTATTTACTTTCATATTTGCAAAACAGATGTGTTGAATTTGTATAAGCTGTCTTCGTAAAGATAACTAGCCTTCACATAACTATTATGCTTTGGTTAGAAGTTCACTTTTTGGTGTTCATTTACGAATAGCTGTTCTTCAGCATGAAACACCAGAGTAAAATAAGAAACAATAGTTCTGATAAACAATGGTTAAAAAATTTCGTTTGAATCGCAACCGCGTACATTAAATCTGACGTGACGTGTTGAGTAGTACCAACCTTTTACGTTGGTATTACACCAACCTTACCACTTACTTCAACAGTCCGATTCTTGTGTTTGTTTCAGAAATCTTTTCTTTTCTTGCATATATCCTTTATTAAGAAACAGGATGTGCTTTTGTTATGGATAATGAGTGTATTAACAAATATTTTAGTTTTTGTTGCGGCTCGGTGTATCATTAAATAACGTAGGATACGTCTGCTCAACGTAAGGAGTGCGCATCGCAATCAACGGGACGATCGCTGTAACATCATTACTCGGTTTGCATTTATTTTTGACATTTTTTAAGATTCTGCATTCGAGAATTGCCGTCGGTTTGCAGTGAATGTAAACGCCAGACAGAGATGAGACTTCATAATGATTTAGCGTCGAAAACAATTGAAAGAAAAGAATTTTTGGTGTTTAGTCATGTGAAAAATTATCTATTTTATGCACTTCAGTAAGCGTACTTGCGCAGGTACGGCGCGAGTACATTGATTCCGTCGATGCCATCTTGTGTCTAATAGCCATCCAGTCCGTTCATACCGTCGACCCGACTGCCACTGAGTAGACGGGGTTTTGTTGTTTTTTTTATTAGTTCGTGATAACTGGGATTATATCACGTTAATTGTGTTTTTGTGATAAGTTGTAAAAAGGAAAAATGATATACGTTTTGTTAAGGGAACAAACATCTTTGTGGTTGGATAGGGTGGAGACTTATGACTGTAGTATAGCTAAGGTTAATTCAGGCGGGGACGGGATGGCATCGGAAATTAGATCCCATGTTTGCTAGTATGTTGTAGTATCTGTCCTTTCAAAAACATTTTATGCTGGACACATTGAATATACCGCAGCTTTATCGAGTCTATTCGCTCATCTCATTGGAGACCTACGCTTTGGTCTTCACATTCTAGTATTTTCTTTTGTACACGCAAGTTTTCCGTTTTCTCTCTCCTTCTCGCTTTGTCCAAAGCATCAGGCATGACGTAATACTCCGCTTTAATAACCTATATTTTAGCCTTCAGTTCATCCAATATGGAATATACAGTACCTCATATGCAGTCGTATGAACTAATGAATAAGAGAACGTCAGCGATACCTTGCTGATACGTTTTCGCAAGGAATGACTCAGAGATCTTGACGTACAATAAAAGTGTGTCATTGGTTACGTCACTCCGTTGCGATGTCCTCTGATAAATAACACCAGCAGGTGTGTGTGTGTGTGTGTGTGTGTGTGTGTGTGTGTGTGTGTGTGTGGTCTGACGTTATCGTCTAATTAACCTCACTGTTTCGTGCTTATTATTATTGTTAATCATACGTATTGTTATCCCAGGTCTCATAGTTTCAATAAGTCTTCCGTTATGAAATATCGAAAGAAAAATAAGGTATAAAATGCGAAATAAACTTATTAGACAGAGAAGTAAGCAGCATTCGATACTGTGGACGATTAGTAGTATGTTTAAATGAATTTACGATTTTGTTCTTTTATTGCACATTACTGATTTTAGCAAACTGCACTTCGTATTGGTGAAATTTACATATCGAAAAATTATAAAGACATCTTGTTAGACATAATGGACTTACTGCGAAAGTACAAAACTGAATTAGAGACTGATTAAAGGTGAATTACTTAAACTGTGCAGCCTGTGGTATGGTCTGAAAGAATTAAATTAAATTAAATTTAAAAAATGGGACTGGATAGGAATTCCTGGTTGCAACGATATTTTCTTTTGATGAACCAATAGAAATTGCTACAAATCAATGCGTACACTGCTGGAGATATTTGCTTACAAGTGTAAACAATTTGTGGAGTATTTATTTAAAGAGTGTATAATTTCCTGGCTGTTGGGCCGTGATCGATTGGTTGTCTGTGATAACATTTTATTCACTAGACATTTCGGCCACCCATCGGAGGCCTTCTTCAATAGCAACCTCATTGCTTTTACGTCAACTTGATGTAGCCTACGTTCGGCCTACCATCCCATTGTCGAACTATTTTTTTATACTGAAGAAGGACTCCGGTGGTTGGCCGAAACGTCAAGTGAACAAAATGTCGTCACAAACAAGCAATCGAGCACGACCCAATACCTCGGAAATTATACACTCTTTAAATAATGACTCCGGTGACAGCGTACGTATTAGAATTTGTGGAAGACCTGAAGTCAGGGCCGTGATAACTAGTCAAAAAACTGTGACATAGCAGTAACGAGCAAGCCACACATTCGATGTTCCTGGTGTTCATATCCTCCCCAAAATAACGGATATGCCCGTTTTATTTGTGGTGGAATCGCGTTCCTAACTTACCAACAGAGAGCTGTTTCATTGTCCTCCACCAATGAACCCGTCGTGTCCGGGAATGGTTAACTAGCAAGGTAAACCATTATTCTCATGTCTTGTTTTAATTTAATAAAACATAGACTATTATTCTGTTTCACAATATCACGGATCTCCCGCCCACCCTTGTTATGAAAACTTCAAATTTCAAGGCACATCAGTTATTTACAAGTATCAGTATTTGTATCTAAAGTAAAACCGAAACACGTACAGGTGACTTTTGTTTTGAGTTGCTTACCTCTCATTGTAAAGCATCAGCTTCTTTACTTTTAACGAACAAACTCGTAAATGTTTCAGTGTAATGGCGTTCTCAAAATTAAGTCCACTTCCGTTGAGAGCGTTCTCTCATTCCCTATTCGTCTTAAGGAATAAACAGTGCAATGTAGATTTTTAAATTGAACAGTGTGTATCATGAACGAAACATAAGTACGCTACTACTCGGGCGCGGCGCGACTTTGTGTCTCTGAGCTTCATGCGCTTCTGGGCAAATTCCCAACGAGCAGGATTTGGGGATTTTATTTTCAATGCTTTGAAGTATATGCGCATAATGAACGATGATAAGCTCGACGTCCTGCCAATTGAGTTGTAAAGTTTGTTTGATTGTAAGGTCGACCTCTGTTCCGTCTGGCCGCTTGGCTGTTGTGTCCATTAACGTCACTTAACGTTATGAGTCTAACAGTGTTGCTGGCACGCGTACATTAACACTGACACTGACTGAGTCAAGCCCGGAAGAAGGGTGCATTGAATTTGTAATGGTAGTCGTCTTTTTGTTTCTGTAAGAAATGTTTGTTTTTTTGTTTTTATTAGCCTTAATTTAATTAAGGAGAGAGTATTATTCGCACGGCGAAGATTTGTAATCTTGAAGGCGATATTTGTAATGATTTTTGAACGAGTTAGGTATCGGTAGCATTAGATTAAAATAGGTAAATATAGAAAGAAAAAGGATTAAATCTGGCCAATGTGAACAGTGTTGGATTACCTTCGAAAATCCTAGTAGGTCTGTATAAAAGCGCGTTGCAGAAGCTTCAGGCGTGGAGCAAACAAAAAGTGTTGGATACCTGCTAAACAATCTTTCTTGATACATGAAGTGCGGAAGGAGATACATTAATTATCATTATCATTATTATCGTTGCCGCCGCCTTGCCTTGTCTTTCTCTCTTTCCTCATGTTCCTTTTCGATTCCTCTTCAACTCCTCTCCGCTATCAACTTTCAGAGATTAGGCGTTCAACTTGTTCTGACCTCAGTTCCATCTTTTTAGTGATTGTCCGAAGCTTTTCTTACTTGTCTGCTTAAGCTATATTTTAAGGTTTTTGAAATTTGTGTGTTTTCCGCTCTCTCACAGTTTGTCTATGCTTTTTAGCTTTATTTATTGATAACATTTTAAAATAATGTTTAATATTATATATATTTATTTTATTTTTGTTTTGATATTAATAGACATTAAATATTTAATTCGTTTGAAACAAGTGATTGTTTTATTACGGAAATGTGTATAACAACCTCTTTTTAAAAACACGGTGGAATAATAAGCCTGATTTGTTTTTGGAAGGTGTTACATTTAAGAACGGTTGAAAGGGAGAATCAAGAGAGACCTTAATCACAACTAGGGTCGTTGACATTTCCTTATTCTCTGTTATTAAAGTGGTTGAAGTGACAAGGTACCTGCATACTTTTTTTATATTTTTGTGAACACCCCCGTTCGAGCCAGGCGGTCTTTGTTGTGGCGTAGTGTCCGATGAGAAGATGAGTTATGTTCTGTATGACGGTGGTTGGCTTGTGGACCCTTGGCCTACCTGCTGCCTCTGCCCCATTGTAATACTTCCGCCCGGGCTCGACAGCAGCTAATTGCCGCGTGAGTTATCTCACTGTGCGTCCAGTATAAAACAATTTTTGTTTGCCTCGCCCAATACTGGTAAAATTTTGTTATATTTGAAATCAGCGAAATAATACGATGAAAATGACACCAAACACGACTAAAAAATATTAAATTTTAAGGTGTTTCAAGGTAAAAGGTCAACAACTACTTTAATACACATCTTCAGTGCATAGTGCTTTATAACGCCCAATTTTTAATATTCCTTAGTTGTGTTTGTTGTCATTTTCATCGTATTATTTCGCTGATTTCAAATATAACAAAATTTTACCAGTATTGGGCGAGGCAAACAAAAATTATTTCATACTGGACGCACAGTGAGGTGACTCACACGGCAATTAGCTGCTGTCGAGCCCGGGCGTCCTGTAAATCGTCACTAGTGACAATCGCCACCAGGGACAATCGCCACCACCACCACCTCTCGTTAATATTTAAAGCTTGGGTTTCACAGGCCTGGTCTGCCTTGAACAGTCAAGTGAATTTTACTGATTCCCATCACACTTTTCACAGGCTTTGGACTGGCTACATGCAATATCTATTGCATATAGGCGTGTTTAAAATCAGCTATTGGCTTCGTCAGTTACTTTGAGCTCAAATTAAGCTCCGTCACTAATATTTACTTTATTTACATTTTTTACTCTCATAAGTCAACGTTTAAGCTCCTGGACTTTATAATAACTCTTCAAAGTTTTTGGAGATGAGAAATTGTTTTCAAACAAGTGACAATATCACCACTTTCTTCATATTTTTTAACCGTTCTTTCCAGTCTGTCATCTAGAGTCATGTAAGCAGTCTTCCTTCGTTTACCTTCCATGTTGAGCTGGGCCCTTATTAGCGTACATGCTGTGCTCTCTGCTTCTTTCTTTAAACAGTTGATGAGGTCCTTGACTCGAGGATTTGGTCTTCCAAGTTCGGTATTAATTTTATTGTGCCATCCCTCGACAGAGCTGGTGGTTCGATGACGCCTGTTGTAACAACTCCAAAGCTCGACTGGAACTTCTTCGTTTACCATCCATCTCTCCACGAAATAGTCCAAAAATCCAGAAAGTTTTTCATTGTCAGGCACTCTGAAATGTATTTCCAGCCAGCCGTCGGGAACATCCTCAGGCCGAAGGAACCCCAAAGCAGCACACGATGATCATTCTCACTTCTTCGTTCTTTATATGCTCACAAGCAAGTCCCAGATCTTGAACTTTTCTCCAGATGGACTTGCTCATGTGGAAGTAGCAACCTATTACCTCTACTGCGGGAAATACAATTTTAAGGGCAGAAATTGCGGCCGATTCAAAATCGACTGTCACCGTCGGTGGATTCCACTCTGGTATGGCCTCAATAAGAAGGCGGAAAAGTCGAATATATGTTTCTTTCCTTTTGTTTGGCAAGAGAGCAAATATAACTGGATATATATTTGTTTCGTTTTTTGAGCTTCCCAAAGTCTGCATGAATGGTATAAATTTGCGAAAATTGTTTACTGCAACTCTTAAAAGTGCCATCCATAAAAAAATCTTGCTTACTTCTCAAAGCTGCTTTTCCTAATGCTCCACTAAAAATAATAAGTCGCCCGCCTGTGTTGTCGTCTTTCAAAAGAAAACTACTTCCATCTGTCATGGTAAGCATTCTCATTTCCAGAACAACTTCTTCAGATGATTCCGGTTCTCGTTGATTACCTTGCGATGCCCTGTGGCGATATAAAGACCTCTTCGTAACTTACTGATCTGGCATTTCGGTTACAAAATCATAGCCCATGTTTTGGAGATTACCCATTTGTTCGGAGTATATTTTAGAAATTGGCGTGTCCTTGTCGCGTGCTCCCTTCTTCGCCTGATTGAAAGCCTTCAATACTTCTGAGCGAGCATCATCCGGAGGTCCACATTGATGCTCGCTTGAACACAGTACTTCACCACGTTGGCTCTTGATTGATCCTCGACAACGTGTAACCTTGGTAGTGGGCGCATGGCTTCCCGTGACTGTTCGTTGACACTTCCATATCAAACACAACTAGAATGCACTAAATAACTATGACCGGAACACTATGACACTCAGAGCAATAATGAGAGAAAGCGGGGCTAGCGGGCGAAGGGGATGGTCCTGCGGAATTTCCCGTGATTATTCCAGCGGTCATTGCCTCAAGGGAGGGAGTGGGTAGTGGGACAGTGGGTAGCGATTGTCACAAATTTTAAGCTGGTGGCGAATGACATGTATTCGGTATTACAAGGGGGTAGAGGCAGCAGGTAGGCCAAGAGTCCACACGCCAACCACCGCCGTACAGAGCATAGAAGCTCGAAAAGGCTTATCAGTAGTCACGCAACACAGTGTTAGCAGCACATAAGTAACTTACAGTTAATGACAGTTATCTCATAAAATTAATCCTTCAATGTCCTGGTTGAGCGGGAAAATGGTTAAAGTCCGACTGATACAGCGTTCACTAGCTTTGGGTGTGTCATGAGTGGGTTGAATCACTACTTCGCCCCACTGCTACAAACTTGGCTTGGCTTGGCTTAGCTACCGTACACAACGACATTGCGTCTTGTTCTTCTCCGAACGAGTTAATTTAAGGCCGAATTACTTGACTTAGTCCAGCGCGAATTACAGATTATTAAATAACAAAAGCCGTACACTATTGCCTGGAATGGTAGTATCAAAATCGTAAATTTATTTGCAAGAATGAACCCTCTATATTGTTGGACTGTAAACGGTAATCTCATCTTACTAACGGTGCAGTATGATTGGTGCACGGTGCAAACTGTTTGATACACAGAGTATCGCGCAGTTACGAACACATTATTACATCAAAGACTTCCGAATGGTATCGTTCTGGCCGAGGGCAATATTAAGATAAGATTAAGATTACCGTTTTTGAGTCCACATTGCCACAATTCGTATTCAGTGGAGGTGACCATTGATAACGTGTCGTCATCGTTATGCTGTCGTTATGGCCCTGTTTAATGGTGTGCAGACTCATCACAACAATTACACTGATGCGAGATTTAAAAAATAATAATTACGATTGATAACAGTTTATTTGATTCCGACAGTCATTCTTTTGGCTGAGACAGTTATACGAAGCAGTATAGTTAGCCCAAATCGTTCCGAAAGGACCAAATAGAACCTCATAGTACCACCAAACCCTCACCGGGTAAAAGGCGGGGGATGAGTTCGATAAGTGTTACATCGGTAATTTAACTTCATTTACAACTGGCCGACGCGACGTTTGATAAACGTTCCAGCTTTCCACTCGAGCAAACTGCAGCGTAGGCAATACTGACGTCATAGTAACTAATCCCCCGACAAATCTCTGCTGTCATTCCACACCAAGGGATTAAGTAATGGAAATGCGATTAGCCCGTCCCTGTTGTTACACTGTCCTCTCCATTAACCTTATTTGCCCCTCTCCGTCACTACGCCTCGGCGCACGATTTGAATGGATACTGGTGAAATTTAGTGCGCGAATATACAGTTTGTAAAAGAAAAATAAATAAAACTTAATATCGACATCATCGTCCTCACGTCTAAATCAACACTTTTAGTGTCAATACGTGTGTCATTTTTTATGATAGCAAACATTCCCGAGACTCGTAGTGAACCTCGTTATAGACTGTATATTGGGAGAAACGTTTGATACTGACAAAACTAAACGTGTAATGAAAAAAAACCACACACACAGTGGATTTTGTCACTAATGAAAACCAGGAAACCTTGCAATTGGGAATGAGTCACTTAACTTTTTTTAAGATTGTGGGAATTAAAAATTTTCTAACTAATAATGGTTTTAAAGTTACATGCAAGCAAGACATGGCTTTAGCATGTTTAAAACTTAACAGTGATTGAATATTTCTGTAAAATTTGTAAAAACGGGCGTTCGGAAAAAATCTAATCGGATTTAAATTATACACGTTATTTTTAACGTTCGTATGGGAAAACATCGTGGAGTTTAAAAGGGAGAAACAAACAGGACTTTGTGGCTAAGTTTTGTAAAAGAGACGTGGGCTGTTCCCAGAGTATCTCCTGGATCTGGACTGCGACGTTTCGTAAACGAATTTTTGTCATGTACTTATGACACTTTGGTCATGTACATATGACACGAGTTAAAGTTGGATCACCTGGGCCAAGTAAACTGGTCCAGAGTAGTAGGCTATTCAGAGCATTAATAAAAAATAGTATTTGGGCTTCTTAATTCTCTGAATGCTTTGTGAATCACTTTCTTCTTCAACGGGATTGTCCACTTCCAAATCTTCGCTAGCTTTCTCGACACGCAGGTTAACATTACTCTTCATCAGAGTTCGCGTGTACGTTGAACTGTTCTCAAAGAAATAACACATGCATCCACTACTTCCGGGTAACGTTCTTGACTCCTGCGTTATCCTCTCATTTTTGAAACACGAGTACAAGGCCTTTATCATTGCCCTGGCTGTAGTGTGTAAACGTGAAATTTTTGCGGAATTGATATTTTAAACGTCAGATTGTTCAAGTTTTTCTTTACTTCACTCGCGATAGGTCACAAGACTTTCGTTGACCCAGTGAAACGACATCTTTAACACTGACCTCTCGATTTTTTTTTGTCTTTTAAGTATCTTGAAGTCTCCGTGGCCAGTGAGTAATTATAAGAGGCAGATTAACAAACTGCATCGTTATATACACCATGTTTCATAAGGTGTAGACAATGTCTCTTCGGATTTATACAGTATTGGGTAGTATTGCTTTAAATTCATCACATAATTAAAAAAAACGTAGAATTAATGGAATTAATTGTAACCAGAGAAACGTTGGCCTGGATATGTAATGTCCAATAGAGGAATCAAACAGTAGGCTAGATGAAGCACGGTCGGACCGGTAGCATTCGTGAATCAACAGGTAGTCGACCGCTTTTGCTTAGTGGACAAGCGAAATTATGACTTAATCATAGTCGTTGACTAATAAATTATGACTAAGACAACAAAGCTACGTGTATTATATAGAGAACAAATTAAGATAAAATTTACTGTCGTTGAGGATGGCAGAAAATCAAACATGCATATACAACTCACAAGGTATAAAATTGTAATTAATTCTCGTTTTTGTTTTGGTATTCTGGATGTTAAGACCGTGTCTTCCAGACGCATTAAGTTAGTAACATCTGCGGTAGAGCTCTTTCAGTGACTGACATGACTTTTTAGTCCTGCAGGAAGGGTTTAACTAACCCATCCTGCGTGAGGATGAAGACATACAACAAAGGACCACGGGCTTTGACATCGAAAATACCACACAAAAAACAAGAGTATTAAATTGTGGCAGTGAAACATTTATTTATATTCACAGCTAGTAATGAAAATAAAAAGTATAAACAAAGCTTTGTACTCGTGTAGGCTTACTCTGTTCGTGTACTCGTGTAGGCTTACTCTGTTCGTGTACTCGTGTAGGCTTACATGTTTTCTCTTAATTGCACATTACAGCCTCTTCTCGGAGAGGCTGTAACAAAATTTTTTGTACTCTTTTGTTAATTAAAAATTTTGTTTACATTATTATCGTTTAATATTTTGTGGCTTGTTTATACTTGTTTCACTACCAATCGTTAACACTAGTTACAATTGTTTTCTTTGTTACCATTGTGTAGTACAAGTAAAATTAATGCGTACCTGGTTAACGGCTTCATACGTCGTTGCAACTGCCATTTTTCCGTGTTAGTCTTTAGATACTCCTCCAGGTCTCTCTACCTGATTTATTTATATATTCCTTCTTGTCAGCTCTTTCTAGGTCGATCTCGTCTTCCTCTTTCAGACTACCAGTAGTGCTTCGTTATTTTACTTCTTGTTTCCTTTGTCCGTGACCAATACGTGTGAGTTGTTAATATCATCTGTAATTGTTTAACATTTATTATTTTTCATATTCTTACCGTTGGTAATCTGATCTCTTCTAGATTTGCGTACAGATTTTTCCCAAAACTGTTCTCTATATTATGTCAGTTTGTCATACTTTATTGCTGTATGTTATAGTACTTAACTATAATGTTGTAGATCTTTCGTTTATTTGCCCCGTTTATTTGTCCGACAGTATCCCATGTGTGTGTGTGTGTGTGTGTGTGTGTGTGTCCTTTCTTTTTTGTATGTTCAGTCTTTTGTGGTTTGGTCTGGCGTTTTTCATTTTTACTCAGATATTTAGATATTACTAAATACTGCTATCCATCTGTCAGTAGGTACTTTATCTTGCCTTTTGTTTCCGGTCACTGTTCTCGGTTTTAGCTATGCTCACCTGTACAACCCATCTTTTATTTCTTCGTGCTCGCATTCTAGAGTGTCGTGTTCCTGAACTAGTACTAGTGTCGTGAATCGTCAGCACTATGCAGAGTACGAAGGGACTTGTTACTTAACGGCATGTCCATTCCTCCGAGTATTAATTTCCAGCTTTTTAGAGCTTATTCTAAATGTATTTCGAAGACTGTTGGAGACACAACAGTGTGTTGTGTTGACACACAGGCTGGGCCAATTTGAGTCCTTTGGTAGGAGTGATACGGTGGGGTATCGCAAGCCGGCGAAGACCGCGCGCGCGCCTGTGTATACGCGTGTACGTGTTTCAGAAGCAACGCTAGTGTCCGTTTTTCTGAAAGTAACATTAGTTTCTGTATTCATTCAATGCTTGATCTAGGTTTAGTTTCGTTATTGATTTTCCTCCGACTAGGATGGCGGTCTCAATTGTAATCCTTCAAAGGGACTGTTTCATGCAAAATTTAATAACAAATCGTGATTTATTTTAATGAAGGCAATTGTTTTACCGGTCATCATTCCTTTATAAACACCGAGTTGTTATTTAATACGCGTTCTCCATGCTGGGTGAATTCGTATAATTGTGTGAATTTTATTGTTAAGGATGTAAAACGAATTCACGTACTGGAACAGTAACACCGTTTTTTGGCTTATTCTTATTTTCGCGTAAGATGAACGGTTTATGAGTCAAGTATACTATGATAAGAAAATTAACCGTTTTACAAAATAAAGCTGTCCATCATGCAGTTAGTTTACAGTCGGGAAGGACAGATCCTTGGAAAAAGGAGGAAGGACAACAAAATTATTATTTCTAATAAAATCGCATAACTAATTACAGTTAATTTAGGGACTCGACTATAAGATGCGATCACTGGCGGAAACATTAAGGACGCGGTTAAATACAAACCATTATAATGTATTTGTACACGGTAATCACTATGCATTATGACGCAATCATTATTATTAGGTAGCCTATACGTTACTTTGTTCGGCGTTTCTGAAAGGAAACCAATCTCGGCGTAATGGCCAGCACATCCTGTCGTGTGGAATCGCATTATTAATAATGTGCTTCGTGCACTGCATCAGCTGAGTGTCTGGTAGCGGTTTATCGTGGGCCTACCACTTAGGCAATGACTGACTGACTGTACCACGCAGCTTTGGTTCGATTGTAATCGTAGATTAACGATAGTCCAGTTTTCTGTTGTAACTTTGCTGCTTCAGAAAGATGGAAAGACTACTTCAAAAACTTCGCCACCGCAACCCTTTGGCAGTGCTTTTCTAACAACGGGAGTTGCAAAGAGACAATAACGTTCCTCCCAGACACTAAACTTGCAAAAGTCAGTTTAAAATACGCCTGGTCCGTAATCTTTCCAATTGTACCTTAGGGTTTTGAAATGATCTGCTGCCTCAGGTGATGGGCCAATCACAGGGCAAATGTCTCGAAAGACGTCCACTTTCATAAACTGTCTACTGCCAACTGTTCAGCGAAAAAAATTAACCTTTGTAAGAAATATCATTTAACTGCGGTCACTAGCCAGGTGTAGATGTGTGGTTGGACATTGAAAAAGAAGCAGATTATGTCGTTATTCAAAATTACCAGGCTTTTGTTAGAGTGGTCAGTTATTAAAAACGGTGTCTCCGTTTTTACTTATATGGCATCCATCTTCAGAACGTGGACAGATGGAAAGAATTGTTCGTGACTGGTAGCAAAGATGAGTAACGGAAAGGTCAGTTAAAGGCTACACAACTACCCATCAATAGTTTTCGAGCAGGTTTCAAAGTTTCAAAACTTTCTAACATCTCTCATTGTCTGACCACTTAAGACTGAGACCAGTGGCGGAACATCGCATACTTCGTACTAGCATTCTAACTCATCACGAGTACCAACGACAGAAGAAGGGTGCATGCTGTCAATGTAATATAATCAATTACTGTATTTTTATAATCGATACAGTTTCACTTTCACATTAAAATTTTAATTTTCATCGGACGGTGGATAATTTAATAGTATATCTTACGTGTCTATGAGTTATACATCGATCTTCTTCTTCAAGGATACCCATCAGATATACTAAACCTGTCTGCCTGTTCCGGTTTTAATTACTCCCTTCTTACACCATGTCTTCTATGTGTGGCCCAGTAAATATGAACGAGCGCCGGGATCCAGTCGTTCGTTATCCTGTTCAGATGGCCTTTTCCTCTACACCCAGTAGGTCTGTATACACAGACGTTATCGTGCGTAGACAATATGTCAGGCTTCACAAAATCTTCAATTCGCTGCTTATTTACTAGATATGTCATTTCTGGCTTGATACGTCATTTACGTCGAATTATAACTCTTTGCGTCAGAACACTAGATTCATTAGCATACAACGGAAATGGGATTGCTGTAAAATTGTAACTCACATCGACTTGTCGTTTCTTTTCTCTAAAAGCTTTCTTTTCTTAACACAAGAAACATTACTGATATTTACTGAGCACATTATAAACATCTCTGCCATACTCAAAACTCTTGTCCAGCCGACATAACTATGGGATGTTCCAAACCGGATGGCACGTAAGGGATTAGAAGATTTACTCTCGCACGTGCATTCACAACCGACACGGCCCGGCCAGGATATTTACTAGGAGTGTCACTGACACAAATGGGCGGAGCATTTGATATTCATAATAATTTATTTATCAGTATTTTTACAATCAACCGTCTTTGATCCGTTAGATAAATAGATTCGTAATAATTTATTTATCAATATTCTTACAATCAACAAAATATATACACTTTTATGGTACACACTTTTTATTGAATACACTACATTGTAGTACAATATACATTAATTGTCATTAGACACACAACTTTGCAACTCATCTCTACGATCAACCATTGATGGACTTCTATTAATTTTTAGCAGTCTATAAAAATTTAAAGCCGGTTTTAATAATAATCCTCCTAATTTGTTCACTCTTGAAAGAGCAACATACGTTAATCCAACCTGAAATTCATTGTCTCCTAAATTAACAATTGCCTTATCTAATGTTATCCCTTGCAATCTATGTATACTAACAGCACATGCTAACATTAACGGAAATTGTTTGCGAGTACAAGATATTTCGTTTTTTTTTTTAATGATGCCATTACTGGTACAATGGATATTGAATTCTCCTACAGAACTGGTCCTGTATATTTTTCGAAAGATACAAGTATACATATTGGCATGTGATTGTTATCATTTTCGCATTCAACTGCCGGGTCATAAATAATATCAGTTACTCTCCCAACTGAACCGATGGCTAGTCTTTTGTGACCCAAATATGTCTTCTAAGGATAACTCGAGCACCTTTACATAAACGTAATTGGGCAAATAATCCCTGAGCATCGTCAGATTTTGCTAGAGAGGCTTCTGGGCAATTATGGATTGCATTGATTAGAGCCACGGGTTGTTTATTGCTTTCCAGTTTTTCATAATTAAAGCGTTCGATTTCAGCATTTTTCGACATTATACAGACAGTATCTTTGAAATTTTTCCCGTCCCCGATATTGTTTACATAAAATCTTTCAGATAAGAGCTGATAATCCTGTTCAGTCATTGTTCCATTTGCGACTCTATTTAAAGTCTCTCTAAAATTTTTTTGATCATCACCTTTCTGTCTCATAATCTCCGTTAAAAAGAAAACTTTTTGAACTGTTTATATAAAAGATTCGATTGAATGGTCTGAACATTATTACCAACATTGTAAAGACTCCTGTCACAAACCAGTGGAAGTTGGGACCAATCACCGACTAAATACACGCAAAGGCCACCAAAAGGAACAGCTGAAGAACGCTGCTTTGCTTGTTTGAGTCACATATCCACTTTGAAAAATAAATTCAAACTTAACATACTGGCTTCATCAATAATAACGAACCTCACATCTTTTAATTCTTCTTCAAAAGCAATTTTGGATTCTCCTTCTAAATCTTTGAAATTTCCTCCCCTTCTCTTTGAAGTAGCATTCTTAGAGCTGCATAAATAGTTTGTCCAGCAATATTGTTAGCTGCCACACCAGTACGAGCCATTAAAAGAGTTCATCGCAGCCAAAGGGGGCAAGGAACTAACAATCTCCGTTATATTTTGATCAATATTTATAATATTTCCCATATAACCATATTGACCGGGAAAACCTCTCGATTTCACCCTATACACACGCATCACTGGTTATACTCTTGCTATCAAGAGTTGTTCTACATAAGTGAGATCCATCAGTTCTATAGGTACATCTTTAGGATCCATACGATTAACTGCAGTTAAATTATTTGGGTTTCGCTTACACTGCGGACACATATCAAAATATGTTTGCTGCATCAACCCTCGAGAACAATTTACACATTCATAGAATTCTAGGGATCGTAAATTATCTTCAAATTCATTCTGAAGATTCCTATATCCTGTGTTGTTTTGATCATATAACACATGATTCATGTTATGTTCTGCAGGGCCTTCAACAGTTGCTGCAGCAACATTTTGTCGCTGTCTCATCCGTCTTTGATTTGTAGTTAAACGACCAATATTTGGACCCCTTCTCCGTCGAGGCATACTATAAATAATACATATATATAAATTGGTGAATAAGAATGTATAGAATATGCGTATAACAGGAAAAAAGTACTTAAATAAAATATGTAAAAGGAAAGTTGCAGTTGCATCAGCAACTATATAGATTCTCGTCTAAAAATTTACACTTGTTAAACACTTAAGTCCAATCCGTACATCTGACTACACCATAGAACTCTCCTCTACTACTGTTTGAATTAAACACGTGTGAGACACGAATACAAAGTGTATACAGCAAAATCTTATCTTATCTAGCGACAGCCAGCGCGGGCGGCGCGAGCCGCACACGCACACGCACCGGCATTTGTGATACAGCAAAATCTTATCTTATCGGGCGACAGACAGCGCGGGTGGCGGAAGCCGCTCACGCACACGCACCGGCACCCGAGCGCCGAAATCGGCCGGTGACCGGTGAGTCGCCTAGCGCCCCGTAAGTGCGAGTGAGACATAGCGCCGTAGCTGGGCCACGATATCTCTATCTCCCTTCCTCTCACACGTTTAAGCTAAGATTTTTAAAAAATCGTAATATCTTTTGAACCAAATAATTTAGAGAAATAAAAATTACTTATGTGCACTCTACAATACAGTCCGGATATGTATGCAAAAGTTTATAACATTCGGTTGAGTAGTTTCGTAGGAGTTCGCGGTCTAAGTTGTGCACCGAGTCGTGGATAGAGGGCTATGCCTGATTTCGCTACGCTCATCAGGCTCCTCCCAATAATTTGTTTATAAAACACTAAAAATGTTATAACTAAAAATAACTGTCAATAAACATATTTATATGAAAATAATTAAATAATATTGATATTAAAACAATAAAAATATAATTTTCGAATTTTTAGGAAAACCTCGGGTCTCAAAGATTGAATATATTTATAGTTTGACAGGATTTTAAGCTTTATTACCCCTAAATTTAGCTCAAAGGAATCTCCATTTGATTACATGTATTTCTGCTTCACATACGCAATATACACACATAATACACTTTATTACAATAAAGATATGTTGAATTGTTCTGATTATCAACGAAAATTAAATAAAAGTTGCAAAATACTAATTTCTAAAGGCAAAATGAATA
This sequence comes from Magicicada septendecula, assembly GCA_034769895.1. Lineage (NCBI taxonomy): Eukaryota > Metazoa > Arthropoda > Insecta > Hemiptera > Cicadidae > Magicicada > Magicicada septendecula. The sequence goes on along the minus strand of CM068370.1, from coordinate 241,732,632 downwards.
TTAAGTTAGACTTAGTATTTTAGTACATCTAAAATATATCACAACCACGTCGTGTTTGAAGTCATTTTCTTTAAAATTTTATGGAGATTAAAAGTATGCTAAGCTCATTAATAAAAAAAAATGTATATTATAAAAGTTGCAGTTACGTAGTGGATGCCCCAGGCGTGCGGGCCATCTGCGCGCGCGCGCGTGTGTGTTACTAAGAGTCTCCTAATCCCTCAGGTGCCATGCGACTTGGAACGCCGTAGTTTGCAGTATGATCAGCGAGCCATTATTTAACACAATTTTTGTTCAGATTGGGTATGCATCTCGTAATGTCATGTCTGAAACACTTGGCACGGCGTTCGCCAATTACCCCAGTGTTGAGGTAGAGACTAAAGACTTGCTGGGGGAATTGGCGGACACCGTGCCAATTGTTTCCGACACTGAAGATGGCCTCCGATGGTGGGGCCGAAACGTCTGTCCATAGAAACAGTAGACCACGGCCCAACAGCCCGGCAAATAATGTTTGCGACTATGTTGACGCCAGCTGTGGAAGCCTGTGTGTCCTATTCGTCTGGCACGTCGTTTCCACGTTTGTCTTATGGATGATAACTTATATCTGTTTGACGATGGCTTTAACATACGCAACAAACCAACAGTTCTTATACAGTGCCTGTGTGAAATAATTCCCCCACATTTAAGTCCTGTAAAAGCTGCTGTTACTGCATGTCTGCAGTCTTTGACGTTTAGCCCGTTCTGGCTGTATATTGCGGAATATTAATTTCATTTAAAAAAGTCGTTGGCGAGTGTTACAATCGCGGCCACCACAATCATAATACAGTGCACGTTTTTGGCACTATCGCCATGTCGGACATAAATCATTATAATTCAAGCACCCGATCTGTTAATGATTTCATAGAATAATAGTTCAGTTATAACACAAAGGGGAACCATAAGCCTTTGGTCGCGCCGCGGTGAAAGCAAGCGTATTTTGAATCAGCTGATTGGCAGCCAAGTAGGAAGTGACTTTTTCTCCAGCTGCGGCAGCAATGTGGGCGTTGTAGTGGTAGTGTGTGTTATTGTGTTTGTTGAAAGCATGTGTATGTGTACACACATTGATTTCTATTTATAAGTTACAGCCAGCGTTCATTAGCCTGAAAGAGTTTCTCTACACTGTTGCATATGTAAGTACTACACGATGTAGAGTTAGTTTCAGATGTTACTTATTAGCAGATACTGTTCGACCAGATCACTAGTCGTAAGGGGGCATCTCACAGACAAAAGAATAATAAAAAAATAATAAACGTTTCAACGAAACGCCAGTTACAAATTACCAACCGGGTCATCAACAAATATTTTAACACTTCTTCTTCTTCTTCTTCTTCTTCTTCTTCTTCTTCTTCTTCTTCTTCTTCTTCTTCTTCTTCTTCTTCTTCTTCTTCTTCTTCTTCTTCTTCTTCTTCTTCTTCTTCTTCTTCTTCTTCTTCTTCTTCTTCTTCTTCTTCTTCTTCTTCTTCTTCTTCTTCTTCTTCTTCTTCTTCTTCTTCTTCTTCTTCTTCTTCTTCTTCTTCTTCTTCTTCTTCTTCTTCTTCTTCTTCTTCTTCTTCTTCTTCTTCTTCTTCTTCTTCTTCTTCTTCTTCTTCTTCTTCTTCTTCTTCTTCTTCTTCTTCTTCTTCTTCTTCTTCTTCTTCTTCTTCTTCTTCTTCTTCTTCTTCTTCTTCTTCTTCTTCTTCTTCTTCTTCTTCTTCTTCTTCTTCTTCTTCTTCTTCTTCTTCTTCTTCTTCTTCTTCTTCTTCTTCTTCTTCTTCTTCTTCTTCTTCTTCTTCTTCTTCTTCTTCTTCTTCTTCTTCTTCTTCTTCTTCTTCTTCTCATATTTTAAGTTATAACCTAATACGACTTTTATACTTGTTCTTATTAATGGAGTTGATGTCTCCATATTTACCATACTGTCCCAAAAACCTACTTCCTTTTGTTTAGTATTCGTATATATTTTATCTTTTTAAGAATACAAATGTGCTCAGTTTTTCCAAGTGACATATCGGTTTGCCTCTATATCGGTACGAACCTATACTTCGTATGCGCCCTTCTTTCTATGTTTTTTGTCCAATCACGTTTTGTGTATCCTGCCACTTCTTCAAAAACGTTTGCTGTTTGAAGTCCATCCCTCACTTACGTACTTAAGACATAGAATTATCATGGATTTGTATAGACTTTCGTTACAGTATCTTTGTTTACTTTTTTGTGTAATCGTTTGCACATCGTACTGTATATAAAATTAAATTTTATCTTCTGTATTAGTTTTTCTTAGGGAATCGACGTTGTGTCCTAAGCAATTAATTTTATTCACCCTTTCTATTTAGTGTTTATCACCAGTCTACAGTTGTTAATACCGTACTTAATTGTCGTAATCTGTTTTCAAAATATACTTTCAGTTATTATAGCACATTATTATAATATCATAATGCATAATAACAATTTCGGTAACTACAATACTCGTTTAAGCGTGTAGTTACTGTATGTTGTAGCAGTTACTGTAGCCTACTTCTTGAAGGAGCTAAATCGAGTTCTCAGCTGTTCAAAACTTGGAATGAATATCCATACTTAACACGCATCCCACCGACCCGTCGGTATGTTTTTTTTTTAGTTTTATTTCTCAGACAGAGCCGAGATGCAAAAACGTCAGGTGTCAAAATATTGAAAAATTCGCAAAAATCCATGTGCGGTAAGAAATTAACGAGAATTTTTACCAGAAACTGAATACAGTCTTTAGTTGTAGAATTTTCCAAGTTTTAGGACACTAGGGACCAAAAAGGATCGATGTTTTAAAAAAAATTGTAAAAATTCTTACCGAGATTTCATTTCAAAAGTTTTAACCAAAATACGAATTTATTAATGTATGCTTAAAATTTTTTTAACTTTAGTGGCACCACGGTCGAAAAATTAAAATCAAAATTTTGAACAATTTAAGTCAACATGGGACATCAAATTATGACGAATTTTATTAAAAATAAAAAATCTGTATCAGCACCTCTTGCAAACTTTGTACATCCCTCAAAACGCTTTTAAGCTGTGTTTGCTAGAAACTATATAGGCTATATCGTTATCAGTTTTGTATGTTCGTGAAAAGTATTAGATGTAGGTCTGTAAAAATTGCTTAATGTTAGGATCATGGAGGAAAGACAACACCTTCCTGACGACACCGTAAGAGTTTCGTTTTGTATAGCAGCCTAATTAACTTTGGTACTGCTTAGCGTGTTATTTGTAACCTCTTCGCATGTATATTTTACATAAAACACGTAAAAAGTAAAAAGAATTATTATAATGTAAAAAACACAAATTATTATTAGGAACGACGTATGTCACAAACATCTTCGTAATGATTCTCGAAGAAATTAGTTAAAAAAAATTAAAATTGATTACTTGATTTTCTCTGAAAATTAATGTTTTTCATTGAATACGATTAGAGAATTCTGCAACTCAGGGACGTACTACTGACTTATGCCCTTCTGAATCCCAAGCAAACCTCGTGTCTCAGTGCTGCCACGAGTGTGAAGTAAAATCTAATACATCATAGAATGGGCCGTAAAATCGAATCATTTGCTAATAACTGTTGTTTTGATTTCAAAGTGTATGATCTAAATTACTGAACGACTCCAGCAAACAGTATTAACTCGCCCGATTGTCATTTGTGTGTCTGTCTGTCTGTCTGAGGGATGTCTCACGACAACTTTTGAGTGCATCAACCTATTTTTGTAAAAAATTACATGTTTATATCGTTTAACAGAAAAGGAAAGAACATATGAAAAAGGACATATGGTTACTTCCACCTCGTGAGGTTTCTCGGCTAACGCTAAGAATCGCATACGAAGAAGTTTACTCTCAGACTTAAAAAGTTGAAATTTAGAGACTCTGTAGAAACTGGGCAAGTTTAAGAGATGATTATTAAACTTTTTTGTCTAACGATTATTCTGATATTACTGCGTTGGTTTCCGTCGCCGCCTATACATATAGTACAGATGTATAGTACATTAAGACATGAAACGGTTCGCGCAGATCGTAGTGGTGGCAGGGGAGGCGGTACAGGAAGTGGAGGTGTGAGGTGACAAACCATGACACACAGCCATGTGATACACTATCCGTATCACTGTTCTGAACACAAAATAATTGGTCCGAAAACAACGCGTCAAAACTACGCATGCGCAATGAGAGCTTTTGACACAGCACAACCGTTTCATGTCTAATTATTTTAGCCGTACGAGTGCACTGTAGTGACGTGTAGCCCTATCTTGTACAGAAAACTGTAGATATTTTTTTATTGTCGACTCGTACAAAAATTATACACTGTCCAAGTAGTAATTTTTGTGAACCGTTTGATAATACAGATACGTATACAATAAATAAATACCTAATAGCAGGTCTACATTCCGTAAAGCGTACTACAGTATGGTAGATTCGGAAACTTTGATAGAAGTTCGCGTTTTCTTGACACTCTTCGGTTAATATAAGCTTTTTGTTTTTAAATTAGTAAATTATAAAGTATGATCATTATAAGATTATAAAATGTGATTTGAAATCTAGACAAAATTTAAACTGACTTTTATTCCACTACTTTTCCCTCACAGGCGATGTCTTCTCACAGCAGGTAGTAATACTACTGCATCCGCATAAAGGATGACAGTTGAAATAACGTGTCCTTAACTGTATGGCACTTCCCGACAAAGTCTCAGATAGCTCCATTAGTAATATGAGATTACCGTTTCGAGTCCACGTTGACATGAGGTTGCCACAATTGATAATCAGTTTCAACAGTCCACGTTGACGTGAGGTTGCCACAATTAATATTCATCAACCGCAACTTATCACCGTCAATGGACCCGGCCCGTCGTGTCGTCGTCATTCTTCTAACGGTGTACAGAAACGTATCAACAATGTAACTACATTGTTGCGAGTTAAAAAACAATTGCCATTAATAACAGTGCGGACGGGTAACGGTTTAAATGAGGGAGTAATATCCGAACATAGAAGAGCATATCTGTCTTCCATAAGGTAACTCCCATAATATGGCTCCAGTGATTCCGACAGTTCTATCACGGACATCTACCACCGTTGACGTGTCGACGATCGTAATGTAAGGCCAAATTCAGAATTCGTCATAATCCTATCATGGATTAGGCGACAGGATATGTCTCTTCCGTCACCCATCACCGATTTTTGGGTGGAAAGCCAGTACTTACCTCGCAATTGTGTGGTCGTCCAGTCGCTTCACATGGCCGCACCTTTGTTCACTAATTATGGATGACAGCAGTTACAGAGGTTACAGGTGAATACCGGTCAACGGTTTCAACAACGGAAGAGAAGAATATTCCCAACTGTAGGGAGATCGCAAGACCTGAACTTAGGTTGGTGGTTCTGTGAAGCAAACCCGAGTAGGACTAGAGGTTCTAAGACAGCGGCCCGACAACCAGACTTACACTACAACCAGTCTCTAGGAGATTTTTAAGACAGTATTCACTACTTCGTTAATATAAGCGAACGTCTGTGGTAAGAGATTTTTTTGGAACACCTCTTTACTTAACCGTTGAGAGGCAGTGTTAAGTACCATATAGGCGTACATGTGAGAGAGTTCGAATTACCCAGAGCAGTAAGATACGCGAAATCCTCGCAGGTAACTCAGACGAACGGCCAGTCAACCCGTACCTGTAGTCGGTGGTGGGTTGGTTCTGCACGTTTGTTGGCGGCCGGGATATAATTTTGTGGAATTAATCTTAGCGCGGTCCGGCCTGTCATTAATGCGACCTTGCCGCGCAGCACCGTCATAAATCAGCTGATGTTTATCTCCGGACGGACTTCACACAGCACGGCGTTCCTTTTACTTCACGTACAACACAATTTAGTGAGGCAGTCATGTTCGTAAGGTCGCTGGACTAGCCTGTGGAATTTACAAAACTTTATACAACTATCACTTTCAAGTTTAAAGTGTGGATCGTTCTTATAATACAAGTATTTCATTCTGTCCTATCTTAATTTATGTATGTCAGAATATATGTCTTCAGTTATTTAGAGAAAACGGTCGTACGACACATACCAAAGAAGAAGCTTCAGGATATGGTAGTTTACATGTTGACGAAATGCGTATGAAGTAAAAAAGATTAAAAAAAAAAAAATTCTTACAACGTAGAATGAAAACACTATAGTATTCATTACAAGAACGGGTATGACAGATCCTTTTAATGTCACGAGAGGGTTAAAACAGGGCGATGGGATGGCACCAACACTGTTGAACTTAGCACTTGAATATGTGATCAGGAAATTGTCAATTGATAGGAATTCAACATTAGAACATAAAATGGTCCAGATTGTAGAGTATGCAGATGATATCAGTATTATGGCAAGAACCTAAGGAAGAGCAAAAGAGACATTCCAGGAACTCAAAGGTGAAGCAGAAGAAATAGGATTGCAGGTTAATACAGATAAAACAAAGGTTATGATTACCACTCGGAAGAAAACTAGGAAACCTGAACAGTTTGAAATTGAACCACTAAACCTGGAAATAGTGAATCAGTTTAAATATTTGGGATGTTGGGTGGCAGAAAACAATGAAGAAATAAATGAAATAAGGAAAAGGATACAGGCCGCAAATAGAACATATGCTTTATTATTGACACCTATATTCAAGACAAGGAATATCCACCATCAGTCCAAGGTCACATTATACTAAGTTATGATTAGACCGGTGATAACATATGGCAGCGAGACTTGCTCTGAACAAACAAGCCGCTAACACAGTCAATACTTTTGAAAGGAGAATTTTGAGGAAAATATATAAACCAATCCAAGTAAACGGGCAATGTTAAAAAATATGTACATTGTTATATTGAAGCAAAGACGAATGTAGATCATATAAACGTATGTTACAAACGTGTGTGTGTGTGTGGGTGTGTTACATTATAACAGACAACAAGGAATTTATACATAATCAGACAAAGCAAATGAAGCATGTTAACCACTTCAGTACAACAAAAATTTACAAAACAGAAATATGGTTTGGTTTTTTAGTCTCTGAGGGCGCAACAGAAATCTGTAAAACTTGCGTCAGACCATACACTTTTGTGTACTTATAGATAAAACTATGTATTTATTTTATAACATGTATATGACGGGGACACAACAGAGATACAAAAACAAATTAAAAAATGATCAACTAACTAATCAGTCAGTCAGTAAACTGGTAAATCCGACAATCCAGAATAGGTAAATTTCTTGTAACATCCATAGGATGCCTACTACAGTAACACGAGTGACAGCGATAGACGTAGCGTACCACGTGGTGAGATGCCGTGGGAACAGTTGATGGCATGACACATGTTCGTGTCACCGCGCGCGCGGTTTTTACCACAAATCACACGGATGCGAACCAGTGTCTCGCTCTTTTTGTTTTGAATCTTTTTAAACGGTTTCATTATTTGTCGGTGGGAAACGTGTAGAGTCGGCTGCTTACCACAGTGCACACCCTAGAGTGATAGTCGTTCTCTGTACGGTACACCACAGCACGTATGTCCATCGCCCTTGGTTTCTTATACACCTTACTTTTGTCGGTGGGAAACGTGTAGAGTCGGCTGCTTACCACAGTGCACACCCTAGAGTGATAGTCGTTCTCTGTACGGTACACCACAGCTCGTATGTCCATCGTCCTTGGTTTCTTCTGCACCTTACTTTTTAAATATCAAAGTCGTATGCATCCTATTGCCTGGCAGTGCAGTTTTAGCCCTTTTGCGTCCCTGTACACAGGGCGTTGAATACAGTTAGGTTTCAAAACACTGCGTTCCGATAGTATACTTTTAAAACGTAAGTAGAATAATTCCCGAATTCCTTCTGTGACCTTGTATAAAACTGAACGTTTAATCGTTTCAACTCAATTTTCGAGCGTTTAGTTTTGATTTTTGAATTTTGTGTAGCCTGTTTCTTTCGGTGAGCGAATTCCTAGTGTTTGTTTTAAACAGGTTATGAAAAACTGCTAGGACCCCGAGCGGCAACTCAAACCATGTGATCGAGGACGTTATTTTGTTTGTCTTTTAGGGGGGAGGGGCGTAGAAGTGCGGTGCGTCTTCTTCTTCTTTAGCACTACAGCCCAACGTGAGCCCGGCTTCCATCACCAGTCTTCTCCAAAGTCTTCTATCCATTGTCATCTCAGTGTAACCCCTGACATTCATTCATAGATCTTCCAGAACGTCATCCTAGGACGCCCCTTCTCTCTGCTTTATTGACTTGCGTCCACAGGATTTTCTTTGGCATACGCTGATCATCCGTCCGCTCTAGGTGACGTAGCCATTGTATTAGTTGAACCTTTATGAATCTTACAGTGTCCTCATGCTTCAACAGCTCATCTGTGTCGTGGTTATTTCGTATTCCCCATTCCTAATCTTCTTTAGCCGGGCATAAACATGTCATACAATCTTTCTTTCACACATTCTTAGTGTTTCTTGTTCCCTAATGTCCATGTCTCGCCTCCATAAGTAACAATCGGTCTGATAAGTGCCCTATATATTTTTTTTTTGTTACGACTAATTAGTTTGCTTCTCAATAATCTACTGTTGGTATAATAACGCCCTATTTCACATTTGTATCCTGTCATGTATTGCCGTGTTTGTGAGCCCTTGATTATCTATCTATCATGTTACCCAGGTAGCGTAGACGTGCATAGTCGGCACGTTTTGTAATGTCATTATGAATGGGCAAAAAACGTTTTACTGGTGTATTCAGTAAAACTTGGTCGTCAACCGTTCCTCATCTGCAAGCTTCTCTACATGGTTAGTGCGATCCCTGGCCATATCATGGCGTACTGTGAAAGTACGTTATGTAGCAGTGGTAAGAGGGCGAAGGGCAGGTTTTTGGTGTCTTAAAACAGTAGCAATTCGACTAAGGAAGACAACGCATACACAAAACATGTGATTGTCCTTGAAGGGCTACGTAAAGGGGTTTGAGCGGTGGACCAGTCCCTCCCACGTTATTCATATAAAAGGTTGAATCGCTCTAGAAATCAAAACAAAGCCTCGGAAGAAGAGCAATTAAGGAAAAAGAACAATTGTTAAAGTGATTAAAGTGGTTTGACGTACGCTAGGAACCCAAGAAGACGACCACAAAAGATATTCCATGGAAATTTCTAGTACAAAGAATAAGAGGAAGTCTTCGTCGGTCTTGGAATGCAAGGAATCAGGAATGCTATGGGAACTCGAAACTTAGAAGATAAACATATCTTATTAGTTTGTATAAAGGGGTTGATTTCAGTTGTTGCTAGGACATTCAGAAAGACTTGAAACAACTCGTCTCATAGCTGTCACCAGCTAATGTACGCGTAATCCTCGAGTGTTATGTGCGAGTTAATATTTTACCGCGCAGTGCGATTTCGTATTACGCGTCCGTGTCATTTCTTTTTTTTAATAATAGTAATTATTTTTAAAGCATGTATTTTACTGAAGCCTAACAATAATTCAACTTAGAAAGCCATGTGAGGAATAAAAATTGTATTATCAGTCGGACCAGAGTTGCGCCATTTTCATGTGGTTTGTCGAAGATGAACTGTAAGTCTAGTACACCAAAATACTATAGCCCTACTTTTTAAATGTTTACTTTATAGACTCTACGAAATTAATAAACCAAAATGGCGGTGAGAAGTGGGGGTTCCTAAAAAAATTACAACTGCTCTAACATGGTGTTAAGGCGCTTTGCTTGATCAGTGTAACGAAGAAGAGGAAAAGATTAATTATTTAAGTACTTTAAGCTGAAGTCAAATATTTTAAAGAAAAGAAAATGAAACAGTAAATATTTAACAGTTGTCGTTCATTGTTAGTAACGAGTTTAGTAACAGTTTCAGGCGGTAGGCCTACGTACAGAGTGCTTTGACATTACTGTGCCATTGTTTGTAGCCAGTACTTATTCTTACACCAAGGTCAATAACTTGGCGCGCTGTTCAGTTCCGCCAACAATAGTTATTAATTATTGCGTTTCCGATACCTTTGTTACGTTACGTGTCGGCTGCACGTACCTGTGCAGTGCATTATTCAGGCATACCTCAGAAGTGGAGAGGAGAAACGGAGAGTTATAAGAGTAATGGAAAAAAGAGAATGTAAAATTATAAGCCACGTCATGAGGTACTACTCTTTTATTGTGATGGTATTTTCGAAGGAAACTGCACATTGATACAAGGAGAGTATTGAATATTTTATAGAATTATTTTATGTAATATACACACTGTTAAGAACACACAAAACACACACACACGATAAAGATGGCTAATCACACTACGTGATATTTATTAAAATCTCAACCCCCACAAATTAGAAGAGCGATTTTGTTTGCAATGGTCTACGGGTGGTACAATTGTTCATTTTAAGTACGTATATAAAGATTACTTTTTTTTGTATCGGCCATCTAACACATGCCAATTCAATTCTTTATTTTTTGTTGTTTTCTTTTTCTCCAATATTCTTTCATCTTTTCACTGTGTTTCTTCTTCCTCCCTTCAGTCCACTTTGAACCGGCGTTTTTCTCTCTCCTGCCCTGGACTCTTTCCATTTTTAACACTTTTGCCCGAAAAACTTCTCTTTAAATTGCTTCTTCTGGGTGTATATTATTTTTTCTAAATCCTTTTGGACTTCTTTAATCCAACTTGATGTTGACTTCTTCCCTCACAGATATTTGAAGATCTGCTTTGTTAACCTATTGTCGTCAATTCTATATAAATGCCCAAAAACTAACAGTCTTCTTTTCCTCATTGTTTCTGTTATATTTTCTATACTTTGATATATTTCATCATTACTTCTCAATTTCCAACCTTCTGAAGTTTTTCGTGGGTCTGATATTTTCTTAATAATTCGTCTTTCCAGTATCTCTTGTTTGTCTAAATTATAATTCAATTTTAGACGTACACTTGCATATAGGCATTCTGGCTTCACTACTGTACTGTAATACCTTATTTTCGCATTTTTAGATATGCACTTTTTATTGTAAATATCTTTCTTTATACCATATGCCCTTTCCGTCATACGAATCCTTTCTTCTGTAGCAGATTTTTCTAAACCATTCTCTTGAATTATTCTCCCTAGATACTTAAAGATTACTTTATTATTACTACTTTCAATGCTCCACTTCTGTCTTGTCGAGTGTAATTTCAGGCCTGAATCCGATCGCCCTCTTTAAAGTTACTTTCTTAAGATTATTCTGACTTATCGCTTGCTTCCATAGTAGGCCTATACATTTTCCTAAATTACTCAGCAACCGTCAAGTCCGAGTTGGAATGTTCCGACTAAACGTTAGATTGTCATCGTCGTCGTGGGGTACTTTTGCCAGTTTAGTTCATCCACCTGGTCCGCTTCACCGTTTCAGTGGGCGTCCCTGAGGTTTATATCGGCGCCAACATTCTCGGTATGCGGTTCTCATCCATTCTGAACAGCCGTTATTCCCAATTTCCCTTATAGGTGTGCACTTTCTCTTCTAGTGGCTCTACATTCAACTCAGTCCGTACGGTTGCATTTCTTGCCCTATCCGCTTTCCAATATCTTGTAATTCTTCTGAGAAATTTTATCTCTGGTGTTCGGAGGCTTTGTTCCTCTGTCTTTGTAGATGTCCATGTTTCACTCCCGTATACTACAGGTTGATTATACGGATTATATCCTTGTACAGGTTATATCCTTGTTCGGAGGCATATACTCCACTCATTGTTAAACATCGATGCTACAGTTTAAGTCTCGGCTGAGGAGACAGACGAAGTATATCCCATAGCGTCCTTTTGTGGTGTACACCAGTGTCCTTAACCATCCTTTCCTGTCATTTGTATTCTTTCTGTAGCCTTCAACGGAATGGTGTGATTTGAGTTCCTAGAGTGCCCGCTGAGACCGATAGATGGGTACTATTGGATAAAATGCTATCTGGGCCTTTCTCAGAAGGAGAAGCATGAGGATGTGTGTCTGGCGCTCTAAAACTGGAGCCCCTCGGGTAAGGTGTGGGAACCCCCTACAGAAGAGTCCCTGATGCTCCTGGTTGGGAGTTTTGCAACTGGGCTAGTAACCCGTCCATGTAAAAAGTATGACTAGAAACTTTGCAAGTGGCCTCGAAATGGATGGATTTCAGGGTAATGACGTTATGTATTTAAACCAGAAGAATTGTGTATGTCACAGGGCAGTCTTAGAATGGGTCTATGTCTTACACATGACGAAAGCGGAATGTGTGATGAGTTGAAAACGAGAAGGATAATGGACTGTAATTGTCGTATATTAGGCTTCAGATAATTTTGCTCTACACGTTTAACCTTTTCAGTTCCTGCCGGCGCACGCGCGCACGTACGTACAGGGTGCGTCTTGTAGCCTGCGGAAACATAATATACGAGAAGTATATGTGCTTGCAAGCACAGCTTGTTATGAAAAATTAGACTTAAGGAGGAATTATGTTCTGTATGAACTAGCGGTGACGTGCAATGCAATATCAAAACAGATTTTGAGTGCACCCGTTAAAAAAGAAGGATTATGGGTAGATTCCTAGACTTGGGGTGGAGACTACTGCCTCGAATCGTCAAAAGATTGCCAAGTGTTTCTTTGTGTTTAGTATGACCAACGGCTAGTTTTGATTTTGTAAGTTAAACGCGTAAATGAAAGAGATTAGTATTTCAGTGGGTCGACTAGGACTGACCCATTAGGTTACCTTAATGTTGTATTCTTCTGTAGCCGTGATTTAGGATAAGTTTGTCAGGAGAACTGATTATAGGGCAGTGTGGCTAGCGTTACAGCTAGTCAGACAGCTTTCATTTTCCCAACGGAAGAGGGTAGACCCATTGTAGTTAGATAAGCCCAGAACCGACTGATGGTCGTGACACCCTGAGGTAGATTCGAATCCATAACTTTCGAAAGCAAATGTGCTGACCATTGGGTCGCCCATAAGTCATAAACTAAATTGCAAGAAAGATGATAATCACGAATTATGCTGTGGAATTAAATAGTAACAATCAGAAATAAAGTGTGAACAATTTAAAATCCTTTAACTTTCTTTCTTGCGGTAGTCTTTTCAAGGAGCTAGTTCCAACTTCCTTCTTCGTATTATTATTAAAGTAACGTTTCGTCAGAAGGAAACGGCTGGTTTTCTTCAGAACCACAACCTAGAATCTAAATCAATAATGAGCCAACAGTTTTAACAGAAATGTATGTGGAATATTGTCGCCCGTTAGTTCACTTGTCAACACGTGGTGAATGCGGATCAGATTATGTTCTGAAGACGACCAATGATAGGTTTTAATAGAACGCAAACACGCGTAGTGCAGTGAAGACGGTATAGAACGATTTCCCAAATTTGTAATGTATGTAAGAACGCACACAAATTGTGTGTGTACTGTGGGAGTCGTACAGCACGTGGGCACGGTGCAGCGTGGATAACCTGCTACAACGGCGGGCAGGTACCGTTAGGTGAAATTATAATGACAAACGCACCTGTAATGTCACGTAGCTTCGTCGTTGGTAATGAAACCAGATTTGGAGGACGACTGGGTCACTGTCAACATGGGCCGTCACTACTGCCACTACGTATGCGCCTCTCGCGCCGTGTAAACCTTACTTAGATTTTCCGTCTATCCTCGTGCTTCTGCATCCCTTTCATTTAATGATCGTGGGCGTCCCAAACAGGCCCCTTCCCCACGCTGCCACTCAGACCAATACATGGTGATCGTGTTATGAGTCACCACCAAAACATCTGTTTCAGCACGGTCACAGACAGGCCCGTCTCCAGGCAGGGGCGAACCATGCCACCGCCCAGGGCGGCAGATTCCGGTATGTTAAGTTTTGAAATTGAGGGGAAAAATAAAATTATTCACTTAATTTCATCACAATATGTTAGATCAGTAAGAATTACTTTATGTATAAAGTCAGGGGGATTTGCCGTATATGAAGGAAGCCATTCGCCGCATCGTAAACGCGAAAAAGTTTTAGTTATTTGATAAACACAACAATGCAAACATTCCTAGTCGTCATTTGAAGGCAATCGCCGTATCTTTAAAGTAGGTCTAGTGTGCGTGAACGTGTTCAGAGTTAAAATAGGGAGGGGCATTACACAGGGCGGCAGAAGCGCTGGGGCCGGCCCTGGTCACAGACCATAGTGTGAGACGTCCTAACAATCTGTTGACTTACCTACTACTGAGTATCTTATCTATTCTCTACAGCAGAGATTCTCAACCTTTTTGTGATTGAGAGCACCTTTCATAATCCGGGGCAAGTGGGAGAGCAACTTGAAAATTTAATAATAATAATAAATACACTCACCAGGCTAATGAGATCCTTGGCCCTGAATGTAACTCCGAATTTCACTAATATCTAAGGAGAAGTCGCTTGCAGCCACACGTAAACAGTCCTCCAAATGTGAGTCATTTAGTCTTGATCGTGCTTTGTTCTTGATGTATTTCATTAATGAAAAACATTTTTCACACAGGTAGGTTGTCCCAAACATCGCCAAGCATTTGAGAGAAGCATTTCGCAATGTCGGAAATTTCATTGTATCATTTGCACCCCAGAAATCTGTGATCCTTTCCTTTTCGAAAAGATATTTTAAGGCTTGAGAGGACTGGAGCTCTAATAATTCAAGTTTCGCGCGAGCAAGATTGTGCTGTTGAATAATCTGAATTTTTCTGAGAGAGTCCACATTGAATTGAAATGGATTGAGCACCATATTAAACAACGACTCACTTTCTTCGAGTACATGAAAACGTGTAGCAAACTCTTTCAACAGATCTTGAATTGCCAGAACGACAATTTTAGGACACTCCGAGTGGGGACGACCAAGACTCGAGAGTGTACGTGCCAGTTCAGGAAAATGAACCAAGTCATTTTTACTTGCCGTCCCGAGGAATCTTTGTAACTTTGATCGAAAGGAAATATAATTACTTTCAGTTCACAAATTGCGTTTTTCTGACCCTGAAGACTTTTGTTCAGCTCGGTGAGATATTGAAATAGGTCTACCATGAAAGCAAGATTGATCTTGAAATCATCCCCGAATATTTCTGGAAACTTAGTGACATAATCGTTGGCAGAAATAAACGTTTTGATTTCTTCGAAAACTTTCCAGACCCTTGTAATTGCTTCCCCGCGACTTAGCCAACGAACATCCGCATGTAGGATTAGTTCTGAATGTGGCGCTGATAAATCATGCAAGAAGACTTTTAGTAAGCGTTTATTCAGGGGTTTAGAATCCAAAAAGTTGATCAACTTAACTATCAGTTTTAACTGTTCTGAAATTTCAGGAACAGATATAAGATGACTGGCTAAGTTTTCAACGTGAATTAAACAATGATAGTGAACAAAGGGAGGAAAATGTTCATCATTTTTCAGAAGAGCGACAAATCCTTTATTTTTACCTACCATGGAAGGTGCGCCATCAGTAACCACACACACGAGCTTTGATAAGTCAATGCCATTAGGTTTCAGGAAATTCGCGACAGCGTTGTAAATGTCTTGCCCCGTAGTTGTACCCGGGAGCGGTAAAATTGTTAAAAAGAAATCTTCTACAATTCCCACATTATCTATACAACGTACAAAGCACGCCAATTGTGCTACAGAAGCAATGTCTATTGATTCGTCAACAGCAAGAGAAAAATAACTACATTCAGAAAGTTTCTGGAGTGCTTTTTGTTTAATTTGAGCCGCGATGAGGTCAACGCGCCTGGCAACAGTGTCATTACTAAGTGGCACATTTTTTGCCGCATTAATCAAAACACTTCTGTATTTCTCAGGTATACTTTCAGCGAGAGTTGTCACTGCGGAAACTATGCACTCCTTCACAATTTCTCCACTTGTAAATGGCATCCCATGCTGAACAAGTTTATGAGACACAGATACAGACACTTCGGTTGAAAGTTTGTTAACAGAACTATTAACATTAAATGAAAAAGACTTCTGTTGACGTTGGAGTTGTGATTTTAACTCTTTGATTTTATGTATCCTTGCATCTGATCCCGTGGGATATTGATCAGAAAACGCATTATGATGAGTTTCATAATGTCTTTGACAATTTGCTTTTCTGAAACCCGATAAAGGTGCATGACACAAAACGCAAATAACTCCAGTATTCTCGTCATTAGTGACCACCAAAAAATCCGTCTCCCAGTTACCTTGAAAAGAATACAGTTTCTTTCTTTTTGCTTCGCTACTTTTGTTGGAATCTTGGGTTGATGAAGAAGGTAACTTAGGTATCGATTCTTCACTACGTTTTCGTATTACAATTTTATCCATGTCTCTTTTTTAAGAACGTTCACAACACACTTCGAGGCGAAAGGAAAATTGCAAACTGACAATAATTACGCGTATTTCACAAATAACAGAACAGCAATACTGCAACCAAAATACGTCACGAAACTGGTGTACACCGCTACACTATGTCACTCCAGTCACAATCTAAATAAAACTGATAAATCAACAACACATCTAATTTCTGCTTTCCGTGCCGTCAAACGTGATGGGAGGAGAGTAGTGGCCATAGAGGTATATAGATAGAGGGGGCAAAGTATAGACGCTCGTGTAAGTGGAAATATCCACGCAGAAACATTCATAGAGGTCATTTCTATCCTTGTCTACTGACGCATGCGCGAGAGTGGAACTCGTGCGGATCAGCTGATTCAGCGTCAGTTCAGCGTTAGAGGCAGACAAGGACAGAAATGACCCCTACGTGATTCCATCTCTCTTTTCCAGCCGGACGGTTTCTCAGCCACTTCACCACCTCTATCTATATAACTCTATGGTAGTGGCTGCTCTTAAAGCCTCATTGGCAAATTTCGAAATTTCTATTTAAAATCTGAAAATTGATTGGTTGAGCTAAGTGTAAAATGCTACGTGACTATTTCTGTGAGAACGTACTTAAATCTGCCAAGTTTAGGGATTTCAGAGGCAATAAAATTAAAATATTTTGAATAACCGCTTCTTTTGAGGGTACTAGTACGTGTTTACAGCCCATTTACAAGATGAGACAACCTGCGCCTACAGTAATAAACCCCTCGTAGGCTGTCTCTGCCTTTTAAAGCTGCAAACAATAGAGTCAGTATCGGCTTGTAAACTACGGACAATTCCGGAAACCATTGCAAGTAGTGCTCTTAGAAGTAACAAAGGTTTCCAAACAGTATTCTGCTATACTCAGTTGTTGGTGGACAACAGCTGTACGGCCGTGCTATATAGTTCATAATTGAAAATTAGGGGTCACTGTTGCTCGCGAGCACTTTTTTATACATCCATGATGAGCACCATTTTTAGTTACGCGAGCACTACAGTGCTCGCGAGTACCAGGTTGAGAACGGCTACTCTACAGGAAGTAAATTTTTCTTTAGTCTTCTTCAGCTCCAGAGTGCATAGGCTTCACAATCTGCCGTTCTCTTGTGAGGCTGCTATGGTTGCCCTGTCACTCCCCATTACATTGGCTAGACATCCCCATCATCATCATTGGCTAGACAGCCCCTTGTGGGTCCAGGCCTTCTTCAGAAGATTTCGCCATTCTTCTCTATTCACAGCCACACTCCTCCACTTTCTAATTTCAAAAGTACTGATGTCCTGACTCACCCCGTCCATCCATCTCGTTTTTGCGGGCGCGCTACACCTCCGCTCGGCCAGGTAAACATTTTATAATTACGTACTACAGCTCCGCTCGCCTTGTGTTAATGGCCCCAAATGAGATATAACAAGTCCGCTCGCCCATCTTTACCACTCCTTAGGTATTCCCCATTCTGTAGAGATGTAATAGAAAAACGTGCAACGCTAAAATTTATTCACTCGGAACCACATAAGAAAGAATAATTTCAAGAAGAGATGGTAACCATAATTATCCTGCCGTTAGCCAGCAAGATATTCAACGTCAGATTATTAGTGCTGCCGCGAAACAAAAAGCTGAAGCAGAAGTGGATAAAAGACCATCCCAGGGCCGGCCCCAGCGCTTCTGCCCCCCTGTGCAGTATTTATGAGTGCCGCCCCCTCCCTATTTTAAGTCTGAACACATTCACGCACTCTAGACCTACTCTAAAGATACGGCGATTGCCTTCAAATGACGACTAGGAATGTTTGCATTGTTGTGTTTATCAAATAACTAGAACTTTTCGCGTTTACGATGCGGCGAACGGCTACAATAAAAATTGTAGAGCAAATACAAGGAATCGTGGGACAATAAAAATGTATGCCTATGTAAACACTCAAAATTAAAATACTAACTAAAATTCATTATGATTGAAATATAACAAAAGTAATGTACTTACTTTACTGTAGCCAACGCCCGTACGTGGTTCTTCAACCATTCGACGTCGAGCCTCCCAGTAGCGATTGGCTATGTCGTCGGTCGGGTATGTGAGTGCTTGGCAGTCCCGTAAGTGTTCTCCGTCCATTCTTCCGGAGTTGCAAAGCGGACAGGTTTCGTTCTCAGCTAGGCCGATGCGGTGTAGATGAGCTTGCAAGTAGTCATGTCCGGTAGTAAGGCGGAAACGGGCGACGGCCTCAGCTCTGTCCAGGTGTCTCGGTATTGGTCCTACAGTGGCAAGACTTTCTCACTTTTTACCAGTACCCAGGGTTTTTAGAGTTCTTTGTGTGGAGGTGTTTATAACTGAGGTGATGAGGTTATTGGCTCTACTGAGAGTAAGCGGCACGTCCGGCTGCTCCGATTCTGCTCCTTCTTTGGCTTTGACGTCGGCTCTTTCAAAAGTAAATGTATAATATACCTTAGTTAAAAAATACTCGTCTAGCTTTTACACCGGCAAACTCCTTTATGACTTCGTTGTAATCAAGTGATTCAGCTAACTGTTGTTCTATAGATATTGTTACAACACAAACAAGCCACCCCAATACCAGGGAAAAAACGATGAATCAACTATATTAAATGTATAACTAATGAAAATAAAATGACTATGACGCGACAAACGACTATGACCCAACCCAAGTGATTGACTCAATAAAATGAAACAAAATGAAATCAAATGAAAAGGTAAATGAAAGGGAAACAAACAAAATATGAATGAAATAAAATGAGAACAAATGAAAGGACACAAACGAATAATATAGAACAGAAAAGGAGAAATGTTACACTCAATTAAAGAAATGAAAAAGAAACCAATAAATAATAAATGTAAATGATAATATTAGTATCGACTAAATAGTTAAGGTAAATGATAATTGTTAAAATCCAATAAAGTAAAGACAAACAAAGTACACTAACCAAAGAAATAGAGAATAAATGTTATAAATAACTCTGTAATGATATGAAACTTGTTAATAGTATAACTAACCATTGTGAAGTGAGAGATAGATAGATAGAGAACATGATTAAGTGAGAAAAGAGAATTTAATGTTAGGGAATACCCATTAGTAACACTTAAATACTATATAAAAGTGCAAAGTGCCAGTGAAAACCCCCAAAATAAATAGAAAACCCTACTGATAGGTATAGACACCTAAAAACCAGTGATAAACACTACTGTTTAATGGTGAAAAGTGATAGAAAATAAGAATCTTGTTATTATTACGATTAAGAGTAATTGTAGATTAGGAATACAATAGTATTCAGGGAAAAAACCCCATGAAGAGTCAAAGTAATAATAGTGTTACCATGGTTAGCTAGTAAAGATTAGAAAAGAAAAATATAGTAAAGAATATAAATGCAAAATCAATAAACATCCTATGTTCAAAGGGATAATTAGGTAGATAAAGTAAATGGTGTGATGACGTTTGTCACCAAAAAATAAATAAGAATAAACAAATTAGCATAGTAACTATTAAAAGATTTGTTTGATTAAGTTTATGAGTAGGAATATGGCTGAAAGAGTTATACAGACCATAAACCTAAATTTTATGTTATGTTTTATAAATAATAGTAAATAATAGACAAGATATAAGGTAAAGAGATAAATTCTTACGAACTTAATAATACTGTACAAGCCAGTTAGAAGATAATAGACAAACCATAATATGTAAAATAAGGAAAACATACAATTATTATAAGACAACCCAAATCAAGTCAAAAAGTAACCAAATCATTTATGACACAAAACAAAACATGTATAAGGGTAAAATAATATTTAATTTGTATAAAATAAGAAAATATAGCCAATTACTACCTAGGCCTATGAAATGCCTAACTGTATAAAACCAAAAACAACAAATTGTAAGAAATTAACTATTATATTAGCAAATCCAAGGCAAGTAACTAGTTAATGATTAGTGAATCATATTAAGAGATAAAAGTTAAATTAAGGACATAAAATAAGAAAGAAATATAATTACATAATATCAACATAATTGTCAAAACATTAATACACAAGCAAACCCAGCTTTGAGGGATGTCAAAATGATCTTTGAAAGAAAATATGAACAGTTGTGATAATATCTCAGATATTGATAAGAAGACAGAAGAATAATAGCAATCAGAAGATATTTGGTCATTTTGAATAAAAATTCAAATATTATAACAATGGGCTTAAGTCATGAATAGCCAATGAGAGGCAATCTGTTGCCATAACAACCAAACGATGTTGATGATTATTCCGTTAGAAACTGTTAGTCCATTATTGAAGCTCGAGACGAATAGACACCAAGCCGTAAATGACTCGAATGTTAATTTAAAACAAGAAAAAGTAATCCAAATATAATAACATGAACAAGTAAGAAGATGAAGGAGAACTAGACCATCCAAACGAGGCCAAAGACCAATTTATTCAATTCTAAATTAATAAATTTCGATCAACTTATCCGAACAAGACGCCAGGCGTACTTAAATCCCAAGATGATTGAAGTTTGATGATTATCGAAGACAACAACCCATTTCAACTGAATGACATGACACCTCAAGTCGACTGATTTGATAAGTATTGCTGAATTACCCGAAGTTACGGAATAAATTCTTTCCAATTTTTTCTCACAACACTTTTAACTCTCACTAAAAACTGATGATCTAATTTCTTTCAAGGATTAATTAAAAATAAAACACTAAACTTATATGAAACTAGAAAATAACTTGTATAGAAATTACGAACTTTTGAAATACACTTTTTAACACTTCAGGAACGAATTGTAATTACACCTTATAGTATATAAGTACCAGTAATGTAAGGTAGTGTACTTTATTGCAATCAAATTGATTTTTTTTTTGTTCGTAAACCAAAAGAATCCAGATTTCTTGAACGAAATTGAAAAAATAAATATTCAGTAGACGCCATGTCTGACTAACTAAATCGTTCAGAAACATTCGCCGAACCTTGAGATATAATTGTCTTTTACTGCCGGAGCAAATTTGTTTAATAACAAAATATAATTTTGTATAATACTGAATAACTACTAATCACAATTTAATAAACTAGTGCAGAGTTGTAACCACTGTTCTTTATTTCATAGGAAAGTGCATTGTATGATTTGTGTATTATAGCGACTAGCGAAAGTGGCGGTAAGCGCTCACGTCGGAAACTCGGCAAACTACCAGCGAGATTAAGAAATTCGAACGTGGCGGGAGTAATTTGAATTCACCATACCGTCATAGCCACGAACGCTCAATCGTCCTATTCTTTTTAATTGTTTTCAGATTAAACAATTTGGCGCCACCCGGGAAATACAACCACATATTAAAGAACAGGTAAGGTTCCCACTCACGTGTACTGGTAATTCGAGAGATCGCTACGGACATCGTCAGCGTAAACGTAAAGTAACGACCACAACGTGTGAGGCGAACACACGAAACATACACTTTTACAGAGCACATACAAAGCTTATCGTTACAATATAGACGCGAGATCACTCAGGCGAGTCTCGGACATACTCGATCTGAGATAAGTTTTAATAAGTTTGAGCTTCGAAAAAGTCCTTTCTCCGCTTGCCACTGTCACAGGTAAAGTAATTCTTACTGATCTTACATATTGTGATGAAATTAAGTGAATAATTTTATTTTTTCCCTCAATTTCAAAACTTAACATCCCGGAATCTGCCGCCCTGGGCGGTAGCACGGTTCGCGCCTGCCTGGAGCCGGGCGTGGACCATCCAAAATTTTCCGTTCCGCAGCCGAAAATACGGATTTCAGCAACATATATGTGCGTGACGTGCGCGTTATAAGACAAACAATTTACCGTGTAGGAGGAAAATTTTGCCACAATTATCAAAACGTGCGGGCGAAGTGTTCGATGTTTTACAAACACTTGAACCAAAAACATATCGCGGGGAAAATTTCGTATACGTAGTTGATAGACAGAAACATATTATTATTTTTACATGTTATATGAACTTAAAATTCTTGTGCGACTCAGCTACTATTTATATGGACGGAACATTTCAATTTTGTACAAAATTTGTTTCACAACTTTTTACAATCCACGGTTTCCTAAATAATCATTACTTACCATTCGTGTCGTGTTTTGTGTTTTAGGAAATAAGACGACTGAATCTTACAAAAATGTGTTTTATTTAATAAAAGAGGCGTGTAATTCAAAAGATTTACCTTTGGAATCCCCGGAATGTGATGATTGATTTTGAGAAAGCGATAACATCGGGTACTCGAAGAAGTTCTACCTCAGTCACGTGTAATTGGTTGCCGTTTTCACTTAACACAATCTTGGTAGAGAAAAATACAAAACTTAGGTTTGGTTTGTGAATATAAGAATAGAGATTCCGAAATAGGAAAGTGGTAAAATTAACATTTGGCATGATCTTTTTACAACCTGACGAAGTGGGAGTCTTTTTCGCCATGGAATTAGCTGAACAAAACCTAACGACTGTAGAGTTGACGTTAATGCAGATTATTTGATTGAAATGTATGTGGACGAAGAAGCTGAATTCCCACCGCACATCTGGGCTTCTTTATCGGCAGACAGTAACAGGACCACAAATGGCCGTGAATCTTTTCATAGTCATTTTAATAAAAAATTCTACCATAGTTATCCATCTTTGTAGGTATGTTTTTATAGACGGCTTACAGAGTATACAAATGGAAACGTACATAAAAATCCAAAGTTCAGAAAAGCCGAATAAAAGCAGAAGTGAAAAACAAAGTCAGCTGCGTCAAAGGGCAATAGACATGTATAGGCGACAAGATATTTCGAGGCTGCAATATGCTAAAATTATGTCTAAGTGGTACAGTGCATGATACGAAACAGTACTGATTTTATTTTATTTTATAAAAATATTATAAAAATTACTAAAAATAAAAAATTATAAAAATGAATAAACAAGAATAAAAAAAACATATATTGTAGTTCCGCTCATCGGATATCTACAACTCACGATCGCTAATAAGCGTGAAATATGCTTTCTATTTTAGTTTAAAATATTGAAATAAGTTTGACAAGCACTTTGAAAGTTAGTTTCACTATGCTGGAAGGGGGACGTGTTTCCCCTCTTTCCTCCTTCCTCCTGAATTTATCTGGCGAACCCGAGCGGAGGTGTTATATAGGATTAAAGTCATAAAATAAGACCCGAGCGGAGCTGTAGAGCGGTCGAGCGGAGGTGTAGTGCGCCCGTTTTTGCCTTCCAACTTTCCTTTTACCCTCTGGCTTTGCATCAGACATTTTCCCGACAACTCTGCTTTCACAAGCACGTACAATGTGTTCAGCCCATTCAGCCATATTACATGAATTCAGCCTCAGTGTCCTGAGAAATGGTACTACTTTCATTAAAAATTTCGAGTTTTCGTGTTACATTCTCGTCTTTTTCAGTCTGGTTGCAGCCAGTATAGAGCCGTGTATTTCTTCTGTTTGGTTCTTAGCCACGGGATTCCTGCCGCTCTCGTTATGTTCCCATGACCCTGACATTCAATCAACTCTCTTCCTTGGGTCCTAGCTATGTAATCCCATTTCAAGCAACCTAGTCTCCCTTTTACATGAGATTTCGGCTTGACATCGATCTTTCCCTAGCTCTTTGTATGACTTGCAGTGTAAGTATTATCTGTTCCGTAACAGTCTATGTTTGAGGTCTGTTACAGCAGTTCTGATATTTTGCATTTTAAATGCTTGTGTTATTATATTGTTATGTTAAACAAATGCGAGTTTACCAAACAACAAGTCAACCTTCGCCTTACAATCTGTACATCTGCCTTCTCCTTCCCCAGTGTTACCATTTACAGGCACACAGCAAGTAAAAATAAGAAATATTCGGAGATATTCGTTTGCGGGCAGATAATTTAAATGTACTGTCTTCGTTTTAAAATGTAAACATGAGTCGGATTGTAGTCGGTTGCGGACGTGATTAGATCTGAACCCTATGTAAAACGTAAATAAAGCGTCTCTCACATTTTGTTTGTTTTAATATTGTCACTGTGTAATTATTTATACTGGCTCTCCGCTCTCCCTCCAAGCTTAGTCACAACGTTAAACAGATACGCAAACCTAGGTAACGAAATGTACAATCGCTGAATCTATAACATGCAATTTTGAGTCGCCGAATGTCTTACCGATCACAGAAATTGTAACATTGATTTTGCAGGCGCAAAAAAATATTAGTGAAGTCGGAGAACAAACTGGTGAATTATTTAAAAATATACCAATTGACGATCTCCCGACTGCTTCCTGTAGTCTCACTGAGTTAGACATTAAGAAAGGTTACAAATTAAATATTTTCGTACTGCAACAAACTTGAAACATTTGACGGAAGCGAGACAATTTTTTAATTGTCTACAGTGTAAATTCGTGATTGTATGGACAGTACAGACTTAATTTCTGTAGTTTTAATCTCTTATTTTTCCGCCACGGTACAGATCCTTTTCGAGCTGCCTCTCTTTCATTCTCCTTCGTATGAAAACGAGCATTAAAATTCAGTACACGTGGTGAAAGGAATCTTGGGAAAGAAATCCCCCACGTTATCTACAAAAATAAAGGTATTCACAGGTTGTGTCATTAATGATAGAGTGGAACTCCTCGTCTGCTATGCAGTTTGGCATCACGTAAATGGTCCATCACGCCGCCGGCAGGTTGTGTAGTGTGTGTGTGTGTGTGCCCCATTACTCCTCTCCTGTAGACGTAACAATTTGTTTTCTCTGCTTACAGCGTAGCGCAGGTTCTTTAGCACGTACGATTGACTTGTCAATAGATGTTCGTATAAGTACGTCGGAGAGAGAGGAGAGACAATAATCTCATCTACATCCGCATAGTCATAGTTGATACATCTTTTGAGTGTCATTTTCGAAGTTCACCTATTGTTTACTCATTCATGAGCAGTTTTTTTTTGTCATTCAGAATACTGAGCACCATATCTTCCCTGCACACAATTGAAGTTAAAAAAAAAACAATCGATTCATTCCTAAAACGCTTCGATTTTTTTTTTACCTGTTTCAATACAAACTGTTCTCAACATAAATACAAACTGCAGAATTAATGTATATACCATAAAGACAGTCAACTGTTACATTCCGATAGTTCGGTGATGTGATGATTTGTTCCTTTTAGCTTTTATATATTGTTATGGTTGTTTTCCGCTTCTATCGAATTGTAGCTCTCATTTAGTAAAAAACTCGTATCATTGTGACTTGTGTGATGAAGACATGCATCCAAACCGATATTTTACTTTATTAAAGGTAATTGTTTCGATCATTAAAAACGTAAATTATTTAATGTCTAAATAAGTGATACGGATTGATGGGTTGATCGTATGTTAGTGTGATTCATGATATATTATTTAATCTCAACGTAGGTAATGTCTTACTCCTTCTCACTACTCCAACATCAATCCAAGAGGTTGGTATGTGGTTATATTTTGAACATCATTCTGTTGATTATCTTCTGTTTAACATCTTTTCAAACCCAATTATGCACTTGATCAAGAACCCCTTTTTTTCTAAATATAATTATTTCACTACCGACTCGGAACACAAAGTTTTTTACGGCTACTGTAGCATAACTCACGTGAACCTTTTCATCAGATACCATAGTCGTGTAATTTAATTCAGTACCGCAACCATGGACGTACCCTTTTTGATAGGTGTGTCCACAATCTCTTTTCTGTCGGGTATCCCCTCTTAAATGCTTAATTACTCTCTCTCTCTCTCTCTCTCTCTCTCTCTCTCTCTCTCTCTCTCTCTCTCTCTCTCTCTCTCTCTTTGAAATCACGAAATCCTCTGCATTCTCGTCTACAATACGTTACAAGTCTCCGATCATTCCTTGTTACAAACCTTCCCAATGCATAACGAATCGGAGCCGCAAAGAATCACACTTCACACGTAAACCCACTAAGATTTTTCTATGTTTTCGTCCAGTATTTCGTGGGATCAGTAGTAGCCTCTGTTTAAAAAATACTTTCTATCCTACTATCCCAGCCATCGTAGTACTACATTTCAGCATCGTCAAATGTTCTCACAGTGGCGTAGCCAAGTGGGTTCACTGAAGATTACACCCTCCCGCACAGAATATATCGTCAATGAAATCTTATAGTACAACGTACAGGAAGGCTGTACTAACTCGCCAGTGACTGTTATGCAACAGTATACAGTATTTAACTGGCGTATGTTGTAAACAATGATGCCCTGCTTAACGTTGGCACACGACCATGGAAAATCCTGGGTCCACAAGCCTTTTATTTTTGGTTAAGAAATATGTTGACAATATCATTGTTGATATTCAGAAATATAATTGACAGTGTTAATAACATCAACAGTGAAATCAAACTTAGGAACGAATGAGGTAGAACAGCCATCTGCTGACCATGTCCACTCAATCAGGATATAACAAGTAAGTTATAAGATTCCTTCACAAGACAGTACTGGAAAAGTAACTGTGTATACGGACAGAAGTGTGAGAGGTTACAGAACTTCGAATGGACTGAAAGCATTGAACGTGGATTACTGAAGAAGAAACTGTGACTTACAAGAGTGGCCAAATAAGACAGGAAAAAATTACAGCAACAACATAGGTTGCTATGGACACGTGAAAAAATACAAATAAGATTGGCCTCCCAAAAATGTGAAATTGACAGTTAACATCAGGAAGAAAAAGAAGATAATCATAACTTTTGTGGGGGGAATAGAAGAAGAAAGTGATAGATTATTGCCAAATCAGAAGACTAAATCTGTAGGGAATAAGCAGAAATGGAAACTAGGATGTAAGAAATGGAGGACAGTACAGTTCAAACTGGCAGGGAATAGTTAAGAGCACTGACAGTTTTAACAGTAACGATACTTTATTATTAATTATGTTGTATGTTTTCATTAGAGTTAAAAATGTATTTTTAAAATTAATTATGTATAATCATGTTCACATCGGTTTATTTATAGTATTATTTATGTGATACAAGCAATGAAGTAATTGATTTCAGTTACTTTTGGAAGTTGAAATTCAGTGTTTTTCTTATATGATGACCGACTGGTTATAACAGTGTAAACCCAATCCTTGTGGTTATTGAGTAATGTCCCAAACGATGATACCCTATTATAGAACTGGTAAGACATATTCAAAAACAAATGGTGCTTCCTCTCGTTAAAAAAAAAAAAAAAATTATATATATATATATATATATCTGTACATTGGTAAGTGAAGAATGAATTCATTGATTGGTGAATGAAGAATGAATTCATTGACTAGTGAATGAACATATATATATATATATATATATATATATATATATTTTAGATTTATTGAAGCATTTCAATGCCCTTCTCTGTGCATCGCATTGTTAAGTTTTATATATTGTTTTAATTTGAATATTATATAAATCAATAAGCTGACCCAGTAAAATGTGCAATGATAATCGTGCATTAGGTCAGTTAGAGGAGACATGGACAAACAACGGACATCATGTTAGCCTTGAGACCAGGAATCCTGGTATCCTTTGGCGTACTTGTTTTTATAGACTACTGCAGATATGTTTATATACCTTTCTCCAGTTTCTTCTTTGACTGCTGCAATTATCTTATAAATACTGTCATTACGAAGCACTTCAGTTTGTTTCTGTAGTTGCTTTTTACAATGTTAAAAATGTAATTGTTATATAAAGACTGCTGCATGCTGGATGCTAAGTAATTCAATCCGAGAAAAATGTTTTATTTTGCTTTATTTTTAAACAACATTTCCAAGTTATAGTATATTTTTAAATGGTCCCAAGTTATAATCCACCTATTATAAACATTTGCTGTCTGAAATCTTTGTTGTAGTTCTTTATGTAGGGGTTTGAAATTTCTTAATATGTTCTACTAACTTTTTGTGTTTGAATCAATAATTTACTTACATTATCTCTATAGTAAAATTTTGATAATACGTGTCTGTATTTAGCTTGTGTTGTCTGTTGTAGATAATACATTTTTATTAGTGGCTTTCATTTTATTCATTCTTTCATATCCAACCATCTGTTTTACTAACAAAAGATTAATTGATTTTATTAATGGCTTTAACTGGGAGAAATAATATAATTCATTATCTTTAACTACCTACCCTAATGTATCTCATTTTCAAACTCATTCCGTTTTTTTTTTCTTTCGTTATTTCCGAAGTTAACATATTAACAAGAAGGAATCATAGGTAACTTACAAAACAAAAACAGATGAGAAAAAGACTAATCTTAGATAAAAAATAAAACCAGGTGTCACAATAACAGGTTAAGATACTTAAAACATCGAAATGACATATCTATCTGCAGTTTAATAATAGTGTGACTGTAGTGATTGTGCTGCAGTGGACCATATTATTTGGCTAACAAAGAAAATGGTGACATAACCATTTGTGTAACAGAAAGAAGTAATGATGTTTGGTAAAAAATTAAGTGAAAAGTGACTGAATTAATTTAATAATGAACATGAATTAATCAGAAGTACCAAATTATGGTCTAACAATTAATTGTACACACATTTTTCTAACTACTTACAGTATAAACTGTTCTACTAGAATTTTTATATTTCTGAATCATCTTTTACCAATATGATAACTTGTGCATGTTTAGTTTTATGTCAGATATACAGGGTTCTACTATAACTCGATTTTGGATAGTTTCATTGCTATTTACTGCAAATATACTGTACTCATTAATAATTCCACATATAGATCATTATTAATACTGTGTATGTGTTGTGTTACAGTTATGTTGGTGTGCAGACTTAGTGATACAAATACCCGGCAATCTAAGCCAAGACAATAGTTCGTATAGGTTAGACTATTCGCCTCCACATGGCGTGCCACTTCCAAACACAACGATAGCGTCCAGAGATATCGGAGACGTGATCCACTTTTCTAAAGGTCTTCCAGGAACAAAGTACGAGTTCTGGGCTTTATTATTCAAACTCATCTTTACACGACTGGCTGACATGGACAGCGTCAATAACTACAGGTACTGCAACCAGTTGTTAGCAATTAACCATCAGTGACTTTGTTGTTATACATTTTCTCTCTCTCTCTCTCTCTCTCTCTCTCTCTCTCTCTCTCTCTCTCTCTCTCTCTCTCTCTCTCTTCTCTCCTCTCTCTCTCTCTCACACACACACACACACACACACACACACACACACACACACACACACACACACACACACACACACACACACACACACACACACACACACACACCACACCACACCACATCACATCACATCACATCAGATTCACAAACAAGATTAAGTTTGCTTACGTGGGCTTGCTCTTTTATTGAGCCTGAAAATCTTCCTGATTTTAATTTTCAAAGGTTGGCAATTACTTCTGATACAAACTAATACCAAAGCACACACTAAGAACATTAAATCCATACTGTGTAACACACATTAAAGAAACCTGAGAAGCATAGTTACATACGATATGTACTTTGTTAGTTACATAGTTACTCGTATGTACTTTGTGCCTTCTGTTTGCACAGTTTTCTATAAATTAATCGATAGAGTATTTTTTATGTTATCTGTATTCATTATATTTTTGTATTAGCCTGAAGTGCTGAAATTTTGCTTGATACACTGATGGCTAGCATCAAAATTTAAAAACATTTTATAATTTTTAAGTTTAAAAATGTGCTTCCTGAGGTCTGCACGTACAGTGTGGTTGACAGGTGGGAAGGGAGAGAACAACTCCTTTAAGTTTCTAAAAGGAATGCTACTACATATTCCAAAATCAGCCAAATGACAAAACAAAAATGATAAAAGCAAGGACACAACTGTTGAGGCATTTGCTGGGTTATTATATGCCGGTTTGTTATGTACTGGAAACTGCAATGTCATGGGTGGAAAAGCAGTTCCAGTGCTCCACCGCCTAACTTTTGTTTCGATAGTAGTATCCTCCAGCAGAATCATACAATTTTCTCTTACCAATGGACCATGGTTCAGAGCCATACACAAAATCTATCATATGTTGAGTCCAATATTTTTTTTTTTAATATAAGCATGCTCGTAATAGCTTATATGAAACCTTTCACAGACTGTGCCAATAGTGTTAAAAAGTTCTGAACTATGTTTGGCCATGTTTGAGTATTGTGTATACCAGTCATTTGACAAATGTCTAGTAGTTTGGACACTGGTCCAGCTACAGACAATGGCTGCCACTTGGGTTGCCAAAAATCTGGTGTACACAGTATTTGACCATGGTTGAATTGCCTAAAACGTTTCAACACTGTTAACATTCTCTTGTTTTCACAACATCTATTCTGTCTGTGCTGTCCTAGATGCCAATTGTGTTCTGCAGATTTTCCATAGCATGAAACTCTCGTACTCAGCTGTTTGAAAGTCTTAACACGTCTTGCAGCTTCCAGTCTAAAGAATGTTCATCTTACACGTGTCATATGTGGCTACCATACCATTTTCTGGGTACCATTACTCTGGTTTTTTCTTTTCATCCTCATGTCATATTCATGACAGCCTCCTTTTCATGATAAACATATTGGTCAATCGCTTACTCACTTTGTGTATTCAATTACACATCTGAACACGGTGTTATTCATCCTATTTTTACTCCCTCTTTTCTTCATTACAAAGTCTGTATATATCATCACTTGTGGTGACATAAGACTATTCCTCCTGCCTATGATAGCCTGCCTCACTTTTTTTATGTGAGCCTCTATTTCAGAGGCATCCTCAGACCTTATTTCCAGACTTTGACTTCTATAGAATATATACACTATCTTTATGTCACAGTAGTAGTGAAATTTGGATATGTTCAAGAACTTTAACAAACTGTATGCCACTGACATTGTCTGGAAGCCTTTCTGTAAATCCACAAAATCTAAGCATAATGACTCTGTAGTTTTTCATTTTTTTATGTTGGAACAGTCAGTTACAAGATAGCCTCCATTCCACATCACATTTTATAAAACTATACTGATTTTTTATTAATAAGTATGGAAACCATAAGTGCAGTCAACCACAAGTGTATTCATATCATAATTATATTATATGTAAGTATATAATAATAGATAATGTACTCTTAAAAAAGAACAGTTGTTTTATAGCATGTACATCATAACACATCCAACCAAAATTTATTACGTTGAATTTTTTGTTATAGACCTGAACATTTTGTTTAGACGGTAATTGTTCATTTAAGCCTAATGTAAACAGAGGCCGACACGAGTGAAGCAGATGTACCACCAAAAAAAAAAAAATGTATATATTTAAACATACTTAAACAGTTCTGTTGTAAATTCTGTGCTGACCTGTGTGCTGGATATTTAAAAACATACATGTTAGAAATAGTTCTGTAAATTGTGAGAACATCCGGTTTTATTTTTAGTACAGTAAAAACACATTTATTTTTAAATAAAAGATTACAGCTGATGTGATACAGATTTTCTTGCATCCTTGATAAAACAGAAATGTTCCTGACAATTAAGAATAACATGCACACACAATAAGAAATACATTGTAAGTAGCATGTGTATTTCTTACATAATATTACATTATTAGAGTTTTCGCAGTTCATGATGGATTTCTCAGCATGTGCGTGTGTGTGTGCATGCAGTGATGGAGCTTGTCTGTTACTATAAAGGGATGTAGTGTTAAGTATAGTTTACCCATGCACAAAATTTTGTGGTCCAGTAGCTTCGTTCCAATGCTTTATCGCAGATTCATGTTTTCATAGTCATCACTACCAAGATTTATCTGACTGGTTTGAGCTGTTCTATTCTTCGCAGTGTTCCTACCAACCCACTAACTCAATTATCTTCCTTTCATGAATTCAAGTATAGATTGTACACGTAATTCTTTTTCCAATGTGTCTCATTATAGTCTTGTTTTCAAAACCCTCTAACTCTCATCTTATTTTGTTTTTGTATATTTCAGTCAATACTCAGATCTCAGTATTAGAATGGACCTATAAGTTTCCGTAAATATCTTCATCTATGCTTTTGTATCACTTCTTTGTTCCAAAAAAGTCAGAACTATTTATGTAGCACGTAGAGCGAGCTGGACAATTACATGCTGCTAGTGACAGTTTTTAATGCCGGAATGCAGTTATCTTCATCATGTCATGATCACCAGTCTTCGAGCTACACACGCTGTAGTGGGGACTAGCACACACTGTCCGTTGGGTTTATAACGAAGTGAGAATGAAGATTTTAACACAACATGTATATATAAAATGTTGCTGCTAGCTTCGTAAAATCTTTAAAGAGCAATTTCCATTGCATTCCAAAGTTGCCATTACCATTTGGACTGGTGCTCAGTTGGTGACCAATTTCAGGACGGGTTTCTTTCTGATTGTCAATCAACAAACCCACCACAAATTTTTCCATGATATGATACATTTAAGTTTTTCTAACAAAATTTAATTTTACGATCTTATATGTATGCACCTTCTCTCAGAAAGTCTCGGCAGTTAAACGATGATTTACAATTACCACATCATGAGGTCTCTTGTCATGATCTTTGACTTTGTTTTGATTTGCACCGACCATTGTTTTTGCCCTATTTAAAAATGCTTAAAATAATCGTTCGGCTCATACAGGCTTCCACGTATGGCTTAATTGAACAACCAGAATGTCTCTGTAAAGTTTTAACCTAGTTTTACCACAAAGTTTCATACACACACATTCTTCAAGGTATTTCTTAATCACTTTGTCACTAATCCGACGGATAGCGTGCATACATTCCCACTCAATCTGAAATAGCGTAAACACTAATGCTTATAGCGGGCCAGAATAAATAGCAGTTTATAGTCAAAAACTATTGCTAGGCACGCCCAGTAGTCCCAGTATGGCGTTTATGCGGGTCGGTGTATTATTCAAAAAGTTTAGTCTTTTTTGAACACACCGCGTATTAATAAAATTGTTGTTCACTGTGTAGTGCAAGTATTTTTACTCTTAGTTTGTTTTTTATTTCATACAAACACAATGCACAGTAACTATTGTGAACTTATTTTGAAAATATGACTAAATTCTCAAGCCCCAGTTTATAGATAATGTTGTAAAGTTACAATTATTATGCTAGGACTTGACACACACATGCATTGATTTACATAAATACTACATCTGTTTGAAGGGCTTTGTTGTATTCAGCCTTCTAATTAGATTTGGTTATCAAGGGGTTGGACACCCTCCGCACTGACATGTTGATTGGCAGCAGATCTTTTATTTTTCTAACCGCATCATGAATTCCAAGAGCCTGGTGTACATCGTTATTATGACCATACTTTACGGCTTCAACCATATTATGTTACCTATCAGTCATCGTCATCATGGTATTGTCTCCTTCCACTGTTTTCCAAATATTTTTAGTAGTCCATTTGCACTCAAAATATGACCAATCTGGTTTCTCTTCTTTTTTATTTTGTAACCTACAGAAGTATTTTAACCTCCTTCATTCTTGTCAGCACATCTTCATTGCTTATTTTATCACCCAACAAATGACTATATCCATATTTTCAGATCTTCAGTCCTGTCATTGTCCGTTTTCCCCATTTTCCATTTGTTGGTCCATAACATAAAACATTCCTCCAGTTTTATCACAGATCCAACTTCATATTGCTACACCAAATTCCTTTTTTCATTTTATAACATCTTTTTTGTGGCTCCTCATTATATAGTAGTATTTTTTCTTTTAACACTGCTCTGTTTGCCTTAATTTAAAGGTGTATGCCTAAATAAATTGTCCAGATAGTCTTCAAGATTTGATTATATATAAATATTTTATTTTATTTTCACATGGATGGACTTTCATTTGTTCATATTTCATGCTTTTTTTTCATCTCAAGTATGTGGCTATTTTTGTTTAGTAACTTAATACATTAGTTATTTGTTAACTGAGACAGTTCTGTGACATGTGCACTGAAGTGAACATTTGAATCTGAGTTATCACCATTATTTGGGTTGTTGATTTCAATGATTTATAATGACCATATTAGCTACAGCAGTTCTCCTAACACAGACATCGACTGCTGCCATTATTTAATTGGAGAATGCAAAGAACGAGTATCCAGAAACATTAACAATATATAATACTGCTAATAAACAAAAACTTATAATGTAGATCAGCAAACCGTTCTTATATATCATTTGGACTTTTAATGTGCTATTATAACCTATGTGCTAATATGCTATTCTAATATGTGAAGTCTTAAAGAGCATGCATGGACATAATGCATGTACGTAAATTACTATGTAGTTCATGCTTTCATCACCATTCAAATGACTTCTACATAGGGGAAACCGTGATATGAAATACAACATTAGCTGGATGGAAATTTTTAACATTTGTTAAAGATTTTAATAGCTGTTTGATCACAATTTGTAGTAAAAATATCGGTATGGAGAACCATACATGACTTCCATGTTCTAAGATTTATATTTAAAATCATATTCGAAATGAAATATTTCCATAGAAACTACGTCTTTCTACTTATTGCTTCAGCATTAACCACAGTACTGTGGTCACTAACGTATACCACCTCACGTTTTCGCACTCGATTTTCACTGATGATGGCAGTCGATGGCACTGCTGAAAAGTCTGGTTTTGCAGAAAACATTGGACTACGGCTAAACAGCCCGGGAAGCAATTTTAACAAAAAAATACTTCTTTGTTGCCGATAACGTAGTACATATATAAAAAAATTCTCCCCTCCACCTTCAACTATAATTTTTAATAATAGAAAATTACCCCCACCCCGTTCACCTAACCTCTTCATTTATAGATATTTCATCTACGTTTCTACAGTAGATTATTATGACCTTCTTATCAGGATACTTTATTTATAAAAATTAAGTACTTTACTCTTGTTAAATCATAAAATGTTTCAGGTAAACTACCCCTTTCTCTCAACCGATCTTCTCCAAAATCAATAGACTTTCAGTCCTCTACAATTCAGGGAAGCATGCAAAAAAATATTTGATTCTGTATGAATGTGCGGCAGTTATCGTTCGTCATGGAAACATTTCTCTTGTTACAACATAAAATGTTGCAGGTAAACTACCCCTTTCCCTTCACCGATCTTCACCAAAATAAACAGACCTTGAGTTCTCTACAACTCAGGAAAGTGTGCAAAAAATTATTTGATTCTCCTTGAATTTTCGGCAGTTATCGTTCGTCATAAAAAAATTACCCTTTTTAAAACATAAAACGTTGCTGATAAACTACCCCTTTCCCTTAACCGATCTTCAACAAAATCAACAGACCTTGAGTTCTCTTTAGTTCAAAAAGGTATGCAAAAACGTAGTTGATTCTGTTTGAATTTACGGCAGTTATCGTTCGTCATATAAAAAATTACCCTTGTTAAAACATAAAATGTTGCAGGTAAACTACCCCTTTCCCTTAACCAATCTTCACCAACACCAATAGGTATTGAGAACTCTACAATACAGGGCTGCATGCAAAACATGATTTGATTCTGTGTGAATTTGCGGCTGTTATCGTTTGCCATAGAAAAAAATTACCCTTGATAAAAAACCGTTGCAGGTAAACTACCCTTTCCCCTTAACCGATCTTCACCAAAAACAATAGCTCTTGAGTACTCTACAATTCAGCCTTGTATGCAAAAAATTATTTGATTCTGTTTGTATTTACGGCTTTTATCGTTTGCCATAGAAAATACCCTTGTTAAAACATAAAATGTTGCAGGTAAACTACCCCTTTCCCTTAACCGATCTTCACCAAAAACAATAGGTATTGAGAACTCTACAATTTAGGGCTGTATGCAAATAATCATTTGATTCTGTTTGAATTTGCGGCTGTTATCGTTTGCCATAGAAAATACCTTTGTTAAAACATAAAACGTTTCAGGTAAACTACCCCTTTCCCTTAACCGATCTTCACCAAAAACAGTAGGACTTGAGAACTCTAAAATTTAGGGCTGTATGCAAATAATCATTTGATTCTGTTTGAATTTGCGGCTGTTATCGTTTGCCATAGAAAATACCCTTCTTAAAACATAAAACGTTGCAGGTAAACTACCCCTTTCCCTTAACCGATCTTCAACAAAATCAACAGACCTTGCGTTCTGTATAATTCAAAAGGTATGCAGAAGAGTAGTTGATTCTGTTTTAATATACGGCAGTTATCGTTCGTCATAAAAAAAATTAACCTTGTTAAAACATATAATGTTGCAGGTAAACTACCCTATTCCCTTAACCGAGCTTCACCAAAATCAAAACGTCGTGATAACTCTGCAATTCAGGGCTGTATGCAAAACATTATTTGATTCTGTTTGAATTTGCGGCTATTATCGTTTACCATAGAAAAAGTAAAATATCGGTATGGAGAACCATACATGACTTCCATATTCTAAGATTTATATTTAAAATCATTTTCGAAATGAAATATTACCATAGAAACTACTTCTTTCTACTTACTGCTTCAGCCTTAACCACAGTACTGTGGTCACTAACGTATACCACCTCACGTTATCGCACTCGATTTTCACTGATGATGGAAGTCGATGACATTGCCGAAACGTCTGGTTTTGTAGAAAACATTGGACTACGGCCAAATATCCCGGGAAGGAATTTTAACAAAAACTACTTATTTGTTGCCGATAACGTTGTACACATATATATAAAAAATATGCATAAAATTAATGGCTTGTATAAGTTAATGATTGATCTCCATTAAGTAGTGCTCAAGTATCCAAAGTTTTAATATTATGATGTCCGTAATTAAAACATCAGAGCAGGTTTAGTGTGAATGAGGGTACACCGTGGACAAAAATTTTCAACATTTCCTATTGAGCGTTGCTTAGAGTAAAGCTGCGAATCTACAGTGTATGTTTCACAGAACACACACGCGAAAAAGAAGGAGCGCTCCGAAGTCACTCATAGACCCTCAGCATCTTGCAGAGGGTTCATTCCCTAAAGACGAAAAGTCTGTCTATGAATCGTTCCTCTGTAAACACGTGCAGTTACACTGCCCAGCGATCCACAGGAAGCAAATTGATGTCTATTTTTTCGGTTTGCACGCGTTATGTTGGTGTGGGTTTCGGCACTTTCCATTTAAAAAGCGTGCAAATGTAAGAAAATAAACATGAGTGAGGCCAGAAATAACGCGAATTGTGTGTGTGTGTGTGTGTGTCTTCCCTGCCTTTTTATTGCTGTAGTCATAATAATAAAATGGAAACGTAAACATTACATAACTGAGGTATGCTTACATGCCACGAACGATATATTATTTTATACATGTATATTAACTCATACATAATTTACATTAAAATGAAAAAATTATAATTTTATTGCCTGGCAACAAAATTATTTTATTTTTAACAATTACCATCGTTTGAAAAAGTTTAAATGAATTTTCAAGTACTTTACTGTTGTTAAAACGTAAAAGGTTGCAGGTAAACTACCCCTTCCCCTTAACCGATCTTCACCAAAATCGAAAGTCCTTGAGATCTCTATAATTCAGGGCTGTATGCGAAACATTATTCAATTCTGTGTGAATTTGCGGCTGTTATCGTTTGCAAAAAAAAAAATCTATAGACACACACACACACACACACACACACACACACACACACACACACACACACACACACACACACACACACACACACACACACACACACACACACACAGTTTTCGAAAAACGACTTTTTTTCATGTTTTGAGTGTAGTACAATCAGAATCTGCAATAATCTCGAACACGATTTTTTTTGCCATCACCATACAGTACTTCCATTTCCTTAAGGAATATGGAAGTAAAAATATCGGTATGGAGAACCATACATGACTTCCATGTTCTAAGATTTATATTTAAAATCATATTCGAAATGAAATATTTCCATAGAAACTACGTCTTTCTACTTATTGCTTCAGCATTAACCACAGTACTGTGGTCACTAACGTATACCACCTCACGTTTTCGCACTCGATTTTCACTGATGATGGCAGTCGATGGCACTGCTGAAAAGTCTGGTTTTGCAGAAAACATTGGACTACGGCTAAACAGCCCGGGAAGCAATTTTAACAAAAAAATACTTCTTTGTTGCCGATAACGTAGTACATATATAAAAAATTCTCCCCTCCACCTTCAACTATAATTTTTAATAATAGAAAATTACCCCCACCCCGTTCACCTAACCTCTTCATTTATAGATATTTCATCTACGTTTCTACAGTAGATTATTATGACCTTCTTATCAGGATACTTTATTTATAAAAATTAAGTACTTTACTCTTGTTAAATCATAAAATGTTTCAGGTAAACTACCCCTTTCTCTTAACCGATCTTCTCCAAAATCAATAGACCTTCAGTCCTCTACAATTCAGGGAAGCATGCAAAAAATATTTGATTCTGTATGAATGTGCGACAGTTATCGTTCGTCATGGAAACATTTCTCTTGTTACAACATAAAATGTTGCAGGTAAACTACCCCTTTCCCTTCACCGATCTTCACCAAAATAAACAGACCTTGAGTTCTCTACAACTCAGGAAAGTGTGCAAAAAATTATTTGATTCTCCTTGAATTTTCGGCAGTTATCGTTCGTCATAAAAAAATTACCCTTTTTAAAACATAAAACGTTGCTGATAAACTACCCCTTTCCCTTAACCGATCTTCAAAAAAATCAACAGACCTTGAGTTCTCTTTAGTTCAAAAAGGTATGCAAAAACGTAGTTGATTCTGTTTGAATTTACGGCAGTTATCGTTCGTCATATAAAAAATTACCCTTGTTAAAACAAAATGTTGCAGGTAAACTACCCCTTTCCCTTAACCAATCTTCACCAACACCAATAGGTATTGAGAACTCTACAATACAGGGCTGCATGCAAAACATCATTTGATTCTGTGTGAATTTGCGGCTGTTATCGTTTGCCATAGAAAAAATATCGGTATGGAGAACCACACATGACTTCCATATTCTAAGATTTATATTTAAAATCATTTTCACCCAAACAGCGAGGCTGTGTCTTACCTGCCTTTTTATTGCTGTATTAAATGAAAAATATTATATTACATTAAAATGAAAAAATTATAATTTTATTGCCTGGCAACAAAATTATTTTATTTTTAACAATTACATTGTTTCAAAAAGTTTAAATAAATTTTCAAGTACTTTACTCTTGTTAAAACGTAAAAGGTAGCAGGTAAACTACCCCTTCCCCTTAACCGATCTTCACCAAAATCGAAAGTCATTGAGACCTCTACAATTCAGGGACGTATGCAAAAAATTATTTGATTCTGTTTGAATTTGCGGCTGTTATCGTTTGCCATAGAAAATACGCTTGATAAAAAAACGTTGCAGGTAAACTACCCCTTCCCCTTAACCGATCTTCACCAAAAACAATAGGTCTTGAGTACTCTACAAATCAGGGCTGTATGCAAAACATTATTTGATTCTGTTTGAATTTGCGGCTGTTATCGTTTGCTATAGAAAATACCCTTGTTAAAAAAACGTTGCAGGTAAACTACCCCTTTCCCTAAACCGATCTTCACCAAAAACCACAAGTCTTGAGAACTCTACAATTTAGGGCTGTATGCAAATAATCTTTTGATTCTGTTTGAATTTGCGGTTGTTATAGTTTGCCATAGGAAATACCCTTGTTAAAACATAAAACGTTACAGGTAAACTACCCCTTTCCCTTAACCGATCTTCACCAAAAACAATAGGTCTTGAGTACTCTACAAATCAGGGCTGTATGCAAAACATTATTTGATTCTGTTTGAATTTACAGCTGTTATCGTTTGCCATAGAAAATACCCTTGTTAAAAAAACGTTGCAGGTAAACTACCCCTTTCCCTCAACCGATCTTCACCAAAAACCACAAGTCTTGAGAACTCTACAATTTAGGGCTGTATGCAAATAATCTTTTGATTCTGTTTGAATTTGCGGCTGTTATCGTTTGCCATAGGAAATACCCTTGTTAAAACATAAAACGTTACTGGTAAACCACCCCTTTCCCTTAACCGATCTTCACAAAAAACAATAGGTCTTGAGTACTCTACAAATCAGGGCTGTATACAAAACATTATTTGATTCTGTTTGAATTTGCGGCTGTTATCGTTTACCATAGAAAAAAACATGGAAGTAAAATTACCCTTGATAAAAAACCGTTGCAGGTAAACTACCCCTTTCTCTTAACCGATCTTCACCAAAAACGATAGGTCTTGAGAACTCTACAATTCAGGGACGTATGCAAAAAATTATTTGATTCTGTTTGAATTTGCGGCTGTTATCGTTTGCCATAGAAAAAACCCTTGTTAAAAAAACGTTGTAGGTAAACTACCCCTTTCCCTTAACCGATCTTCACCAAAAACAATAGGTCTTGAGAACTCTATAATTTAGGGCTGTATGCAAATAATCTTTTGATTCTGTTTGAATTTGCGGCTTTTATCGTTTGCCATAGGAAATACCCTTGTTAAAACATAAAACGTTACAGGTAAACTACCCCTTTCCCTTAACCGATCTTCACCAAAAACAATAGGTTTTGAGAACTCTATAATTCGAGGCTGTATGCGAAACATTATTTGATTCCGTTTGAATTTGCGGCAAAAAAAAATTTCCCTTGATAAAAAAAAACCGTTGCAGGTAAACTACCCCTTTTCCTCAACCGATCTTCACAAAAAACAATAGGTCTTGAGTACTCTACAAATCAGGGCTGTATACAAAACATTATTTGATTCTGTTTGAATTTGCGGCTGTTATCGTTTGCCATAGAAAATACCCTTGATAAAACAAAAAACGTGGCAGGTAAACTACCCCTTTCCCTCAACCGAACTTCACCAAAAACAACAGGTCTTGAGAACTCTACAATTTAGGGCTGTATGCAAATAATCTTTTGATTCTGTTTGAATTTGCGGCTGTTATCGTTTGCCATAGGAAATACCCTTGTTAAAACATAAAACGTTACTGGTAAACTACCCCTTTCCCTTAACCGATCTTCACCAAAAACAATAGGTCTTGAGTACTCTACAAATCAGGGCTGTATGCAGAAAATTATTTGATTCTGTTTGAATTTGCGGCTGTTATCGTTTGCCATAAAAAATACCCTTGTTAAAAAAACGTTGTAGGTAAACTACCCCTTTCCCTCAACCGATCTTCACCAAAAACAATAGGTCGTGAGTACTCTACAAGTCAGGGCTGTATGCGAAACATTATTTGATTCTGTTTGAATTTGCGGCTTTTATCGTTTGCCAAAAAAAAAATTTCCCTTGATAAAAAAAAACCGTTGCAGGTAAACTACCCCTTTTCCTCAACCGATCTTCACAAAAAACAATAGGTCTTGAGTACTCTACAAATCAGGGCTGTATACAAAACATTATTTGATTCTGTTTGAATTTGCGGCTGTTATCGTTTGCCATAGAAAATACCCTTGATAAAACAAAAAACGTGGCAGGTAAACTACCCCTTTCCCTCAACCGAACTTCACCAAAAACAATAGGTCTTGAGAACTCTACAATTTAGGGCTGTATGCAAATAATCTTTTGATTCTGTTTGAATTTGCGGCTGTTATCGTTTGCCATAGGAAATACCTCGTTAAAACATAAAACGTTACTGGTAAACTACCCCTTTCCCTTAACCGATCTTCACCAAAAACAATAGGTCGTGAGTACTCTACAAATCAGGGCTGTATGCAAAAAATTATTTGATTCTGTTTGAATTTGCGGCAGTTATCGTTTGCCATAGAAGAAAATCTACAGACACACAGACAGACAGACACACAGACAGACACACACACAGACACTTTTCGGAAAACGACTTTTTTCATGTTTTGAGTGTAGTACAATCAGAATCTGCAATAATCTCGAACACGATTTTTTTTGCCATCACCATACTTCCATTCCTTAAGGAATATGGAAATAAAATATCGGTATGGAGAACCATACATGACTTCCATATTCTAAGATTTATATTTAAAATCATTTTCAGCCAAACAGCCAGGGAAGGAATTTTAACAAAAAAATACTTGTTTGTTGCCAATAACGTAGTACACATATAAAAAAAAATTATCCCCTCCCCCTTCAACTATAATTTTGATTTATAGAAAATTACCCCCAGCCCGTTCAACTAGCCTCTTCATTTATAGATATTTCATCTACGTTTCTACAGTGGATTATTAAGATCTTATCAGGATACTTTATCAAAATTAAGTACTTTACTCATGTTACAACAAAAAATGTTTCAGGTAAACTGCCCTTTCCCCGTAACCGATCTTCACCAAAATCAACAGACATTGAGTTCTCTATAGCTCAGGCACATTTGTAAAAAATTATTTGATTCTGTTTGAATTTACGGCAGTTATGGTTCGTCATATAAAAAATTACCCATGTTAAAACATAAAACATGAGATTTATAAAACATATCTAAGATTTATATTTAAAATCATTTTTGAAATAAAATATTTTCATAGAACCTACTAACGCTGGGGAAATCTGAGGAGCCAATCAGAGTTGGGCCTACCTGTCACTCTGCTGAATTTGGTGGAAAGCCCTGTCACTGTCGTCAAAGTATCAGCCTTGACAGGGTCCTCTTTTTCTGCAAAATGGGAGAGGCTTGAGATGGAGTGAGTGACATGGTCCCCACCTCAATGAAGAACCCATTGTTTTATAAAAATATATTTAAATTTTGAAAACTGAAAATTCTTTTCTTGTTGTAAATATTTATATTTTATAATCAAAATGACTTTATTTTTGTTACCTGGCAACAAAATTATTTTATTTTCAACAATTACAATTGTTTCAAAAAGTTTAAATAATTTTTCAAGTACTTTACTCTTGTTAAAACGTAAAAGGTTGCAGGTAAACTACCCCTTCCCCTTAACCGATCTTCACCAAAATCTAAAGGCCTTGAGTCCTCTAGAATTCACTGACGTATGCAAAAAATTATTTGATTCTGTTTGAATTTGCGGCTGTTATCGTTTGCCATAGAAAAAACCCTTGTTAAAAAAACGTTGTAGGTAAACTACCCCTTTCCCTTAACCGATCTTCACCAAAAACAATAGGTCTTGAGAACTCTACAATTTAGGGCTGTATGCAAAACATCATTTGATTCTGTTTGAATTTGCGGCTCTTATCGTTTGCCATAGAAAATACGCTTGATAAAAAACGTTGCAGGTAAACTACCCCTTCCCCTTAACCGATCTTCACCAAAAACAATAGGTCTTGAGTACTCTACAAATCAGGGCTGTATGCAGAAAATTATTTGATTCTGTTTGAATTTGCGGCTGTTATCGTTTGCCATAAAAAATACCCTTGTTAAAAAAACGTTGTAGGTAAACTACCCCTTTCCCTTAACCGATCTTCACCAAAAACAACAGGTCTTGAGAACTCTACAAATTAGGGCTGTATGCAAATAATCTTTTGATTCTGTTTGAATTTGCGACTGTTATCGTTTGCCATAGGAAATACCCTTGTTAAAACATAAAACGTTACAGGTAAACTACCCCTTTCCCTTAACCGATCTTCACCAAAAACAATAGGTCTTGAGAACTCAACAATTCAGGGCTGTATGCGAAACATTATTTGATTCTGTTTGAATTTGCGGCTGTTATCGTTTGCCAAAAAAAAAAAATTTCCCTTGATAAAAAAAAACCGTTGCAGGTAAACTACCCCTTTCCCTCAACCGATCTTCACCAAAAACAATAGGT
This sequence comes from Magicicada septendecula, assembly GCA_034769895.1. Taxonomy (NCBI): domain Eukaryota; kingdom Metazoa; phylum Arthropoda; class Insecta; order Hemiptera; family Cicadidae; genus Magicicada; species Magicicada septendecula. The sequence continues at coordinate 241,688,733 of CM068370.1, read as the reverse complement.
CGTGAGTACTCTACAAATCAGAGCTGTATGCAAAAAATTATTTGATTCTGTTTGAATTTGCGGCAGTTATCGTTTGCCATAGAAAAAAATCTTCAGACACACAGACAGACACACACACAGACACTTTTCGGAAAACGACTTTTTTCATGTTTTGAGTGTAGTACAATCAGAATCTGCAATAATCTCGAACACGATTTTTTTTGCCATCACCATACTTCCATTCCTTAAGGAATATGGAAATAAAATATCGGTATGGAGAACCATACATGACTTCCATATTCTAAGATTTATATTTAAAATCATTTTCAGCCAAACAGCCAGGGAAGGAATTTTAACAAAAAAATACTTGTTTGTTGCCAATAACGTAGTACACATATAAAAAAAATTATCCCCTCCCCCTTCAACTATAATTTTGATTTATAGAAAATTACCCCCAGCCCGTTCAACTAGCCTCTTCATTTATAGATATTTCATCTACGTTTCTACAGTGGATTATTAAGATCTTATCAGGATACTTTATCAAAATTAAGTACTTTACTCATGTTACAACAAAAAATGTTTCAGGTAAACTGCCCTTTCCCCGTAACCGATCTTCACCAAAATCAACAGACATTGAGTTCTCTATAGCTCAGGCACATTTGTAAAAAATTATTTGATTCTGTTTGAATTTACGGCAGTTATGGTTCGTCATATAAAAAATTACCCATGTTAAAACATAAAACATGAGATTTATAAAACATATCTAAGATTTATATTTAAAATCATTTTTGAAATAAAATATTTTCATAGAACCTACTAACGCTGGGGAAATCTGAGGAGCCAATCAGAGTTGGGCCTACCTGTCACTCTGCTGAATTTGGTGGAAAGCCCTGTCACTGTCGTCAAAGTATCAGCCTTGACAGGGTCCTCTTTTTCTGCAAAATGGGAGAGGCTTGAGATGGAGTGAGTGACATGGTCCCCACCTCAATGAAGAACCCATTGTTTTATAAAAATATATTTAAATTTTGAAAACTGAAAATTCTTTTCTTGTTGTAAATATTTATATTTTATAATCAAAATGACTTTATTTTTGTTACCTGGCAACAAAATTATTTTATTTTCAACAATTACAATTGTTTCAAAAAGTTTAAATAATTTTTCAAGTACTTTACTCTTGTTAAAACGTAAAAGGTTGCAGGTAAACTACCCCTTCCCCTTAACCGATCTTCACCAAAATCTAAAGGCCTTGAGTCCTCTAGAATTCACTGACGTATGCAAAAAATTATTTGATTCTGTTTGAATTTGCGGCTGTTATCGTTTGCCATAGAAAATACGCTTGACAAAAAACGTTTCTGGTAAACTACCCCTTCCCCTCAACCGATCTTCACCAAAAACAATAGGTCTTGAGTACTCTACAAATCAGGGCTGTATGCATAAAATTATTTGATTCTGTTTGAATTTGCGGCTGTTATCGTTTGCCATAGAAAAAACCCTTGTTAAAAAAACGTTGTAGGTAAACTACCCCTTTCCCTTAACCGATCTTCACCAAAAACAATAGGTCTTGAGAACTCTACAATTCAGGGCTGTATGCGAAACATTATTTGATTCTGTTTGAATTTGCGGCTGTTATCGTTTGCCAAAAAAAAAATTTCCCTTGATAAAAAAAAACCGTTGCAGGTAAACTACCCCTTTCCCTCAACCGATCTTCACCAAAAACAATAGGTCGTGAGTACTCTACAAATCAGGGCTGTATGCAAAAACTTTTTTGATCTGTTTGAATTTGCGGCAGTTATCGTTTGCCATAGAAAAAAAAATCTACAGACAGACACACAGACAGACACACACACAGACACTTTTCGGAAAACGACTTTTTTTCATGTTTTGAGTGTAGTAGAATCAGAATCTGCAATAATCTCGAACACGATTTTTTTTGCCATCACCATACTTCCATTCCTTAAGGAATATGGAAGTAAAATATCGGTATGGAGAACCATACATGACTTCCATATTCTAAGATTTATATTTAAAATCATTTTCAGCCAAACAGCCAGGCTGTGCCTTACCTGCCTTTTTATTGCTGTATTAAATGAAAAATATTATATTACATTAAAATGAAAAAATTATAATTTTATTGCCTGGCAACAAAATTATTTTATTTTTAACAATTACCATTGTTTCAAAAAGTTTAAATAAATTTTCAAGTACTTTACTCTTGTTAAAACGTATAAGGTTGCAGGTAAACTACCCCTTCCCCTTAACCGATCTTCACCAAAATCGAAAGTCATTGAGACCTCTACAATTCAGGGACGTATGCAAAAAATTATTTGATTCTGTTTGAATTTGCGGCTGTTATCGTTTGCCATAGAAAATACGCTTGATAAAAAAACGTTGCAGGTAAACTACCCCTTCCCCTTAACCGATCTTCACCAAAAACAATAGGTCTTGAGTACTCTACAAATCAGGACTGTATGCAAAACATTATTTGATTCTGTTTGAATTTGCGGCTGTTATCGTTTGCCATAGAAAATACCCTTGTTAAAAAAACGTTGCAGGTAAACTACCCCTTTCCCTCAACCGATCTTCACCAAAAACAATAGGTCTTGAGAAATCTACAATTCAGGGCTGTATGCGAAACATTATTTGATTCTGTTTGAATTTGCGGCTGTTATCGTTTGCCAAAAAAAAAAAATTTCCCTTGATAAAAAAAACCGTTGCAGGTAAACTACCCCTTCCCCTCAACCGATCTTCACCAAAAACAATAGGTCGCGAGTACTCTACAAATCAGGGCTGTATGCAAAAAATTATTTGATTCTGTTTGAATTTGCGGCAGTTGTCGTTTGCCATAGAAAATACGCATGATAAAAAACGTTGCTGGTAAACTACCCCTTCCTCTCAACCGATCTTCACCAAAAACAATAGGTCTTGAGTACTCTACAAATCAGGGCTGTATGCAGAAAATTATTTGATTCTGTTTGAATTTGCGGCTGTTATCGTTTGCCATAGAAAATACGCTTGATAAAAAAACGTTGCAGGTAAACTACCCCTTCCCCTTAACCGATCTTCACCAAAAACAATAGATCTTGAGTACTCTACAAATCAGGGCTGTATGCAAATAATCTTTTCATTCTGTTTGAATTTGCGGCTGTTATCGTGTGCCATAGGAAATACCCTTGTTAAAAAATAAAACGTTACAGGTAAACTACCCCTTTCCCTTAACCGATCTTCACCAAAAACAATAGGTCTTGAGAACTCTACAATTCAGGGCTGTATGCGAAACATTATTTGATTCTGTTTGAATTTGCGGCTGTTATCGTTTGCCAAACAAACAAAATTTCCCTTGCTAAAAAAAAACCGTTGCAGGTAAACTACCCCTTTCCCTCAACCGATCTTCACCAAAAACAATAGGTCGCGAGAACTCTGCAAAACCGGGCTGTATGCAAAAAATTATTTGATTCTGTTTGAATTTGCGGCAGTTATCGTTTGCCATAGAAAAAAAATCTACAGACACATAGACACACAGACAGACAGATAGACAGACAGACACACAGACACTTTTCGGAAAACGACTTTTTTTCATGTTTTGAGTGTAGTAGAATCAGAATCTGCAATAATCTCGAACACGATTTTTTTTGCCATCACCATACTTCCATTCCTTAAGGAATATGGAAGTAAAATTACCCTTGATAAAAAACCGTTGCAGGTAAACTTACCCCTTTCCCTCAACCGATCTTCACCACAAACGATAGGTCTTGAGTACTCTACAATTCAGGCCAGTATGCAAACAATCATTTGATTCTGTTTGAATTTGCGGCTCTTATCGTTTGCCATAGAAAACACCCTTGATAAAACATAAAACGTTGCTGGTAAACTACCCTATTCCATTAACCGATCTTCACCAAAAACGATAGGTCTTGAGAACTCTACAATTCAGGGCTGTATGCAAAACATTATTTGATTCTCTTTGAATTTACGGCAGTTATCGTTCGTCATAGAAAAAATTACCCTTGTTAAAACATAAAACGTTGCTCGTAAACTACCCCTTTCCCTTAACCGATCTTCAACAAAATCAACAGACCTTGAGTTCTGTATAATTCAAAAAGGTATGCAGAAGAGTAGTTGATTCTGTTTTAATGTACGGCAGTTATCGTTCGTCATAAAAAAATTACCCTTGTTAAAACATAAAATGTTGCTGGTAAACTACCCTATTCCCTTAACCGATCTTCACCAAAACCAACAGGTCTTGAGAACTCTACAATTCAGGGCTGTATGCAAAATATTATATGATTCTGTTTGAATTTGTGGCTGTTATCGTTTGCCATAGAAACTGCCCTTGATAAAACAAAAAACGTGGCAGATAAACTACCCCTTTCCCTTAACCGATCTTCACCACAAACAATAGGTCTTTTGTACTCAACAAATGAGGGCTATATGCAAAAACGTGTTTAATTCTGTTTGAATTTGCGGCTCTTATCGTTTGCCATAGACAATACCCTTTTAAAACATAAAACGTTGCAGGTAAACTACCCCTTTCCCTCAACCGATCTTCACCAAAAACAATAGGTCATGAGTACTCTACAATTCAGGGGTGTATGCAAAAAATTATTTGATTCTGTTTGAATTTGCGGCTGTTATCGTTTGCCATAGAAAAAAAATCTACAGACACACAGACACTTTTCGAAAAACGACTTTTTTTCATGTTTTGAGTGTAGTACAATCAGAATCTGCAATAATCTCGAACACGATTTTTTTTGCCATCACCATACTTCCATTTCCTTAAGGAACATGGAAGTAAAATTACCCTTGATAAAAAACCGTTGCAGGTAAACTCCCCCTTTCCCATAACCGATCTTCACCAAAAACAATAGGTCTTGAGTACTTTACAAATCAGAGCTGCATGCAAAAAATTATTTGATTCTGTTTGAACTTGCGTCTGTTATCGTTTGCCATAGAAAATACCTTTGTTAAAACATAAAACGTTGCAGGTAAACTACCCCTTTCCCTTAACCGATTTTCACCAAAAACAATAGGTCTTGAATACTCTACAAATCAGGGCTGTATGCAAAAAATTATTTGATTCTGTTTGAATTTGCGGCTGTTATCGTTTGCCATAGAAAAAAAATCGATTGACAGATAGATAGATAGACAGACATACAGACAGACACACACACACTTTTCGAAAATTGACTTTTTTTCATGTTTTGAGTGTAGTACAATCAGAATCTGCAATAATCTCGAACACGATTTTTTTGCCATCACCATACTTCGCTTTCCTTAAGGTGAGCGTGGTGTATTCATTCCAGACAGTAATTTTGTGAAGAACTTATTGCAACAGAAATTATTTTGTGTGCTGTTTAACTTACATGTTATATAGCTGCACAATTAACTTTTATCAGTCATTCGAACAACATTTCTAAACACCAACTAAACCATTAAAAAGACCAGTCATATTCATACCCATTGTGAAAAATGTAACATGCTGAGTTGAAATACAGTGCAATAAATATACTACATACTGATCACCGTATCATGTGGCCCGAATCTGATTAAGTAATCATCATATAAAAACCTGTTACTATGTACTATAAAAAATGTATAAAAAATTTTAGAAGTCTAATCTAATGCAAAATTAAATTTGAAATAGGTAATCATGTTTTAAATAATATGTAGTCACAGAAATGACAAATCATATTATGTCAGAACTTGCTAATTAATACTAATTGTGTGAACCACAGGAATGCAAAAAGATGATTTTGTCACACCCTTAACTTTAGTCTCCTTTCTTTAAAAAAATGTGAATTTCATAATTGTGGGTTAATGCCACTTAATATAAAGTATAATAATAGCTTTTCAACTGTCTACCAGGTATGAAATTGGCAAAATCTTTAGTTCTTTAGTCAAATGAATGAGACTATTCAGTCTATCCAGTGCTGTATTGTGTTCCTGCTTCACAACAGCTATTTTTCCTTATGAACAGTGACTTTGATAATCACTGTCCTTTTTTAATCACATTCACGTACATATCTGGAAAATGATAATGTATAAGTGACTTAGTATAAAACCTAGAATATCGTATAGCGTTCCAATAAACTTTATATTCTAAAAATTTATGTGTTAATATATGTTTTGTTCATGTTCAGCACCAGATCCACCATCAAATCTCTCAGTCAGTGTACGAGGTGGCAAGTCAGCCCAGGTTAGCTGGAATCCACCTGCTCTTGGACATTATTCAGGATTCAAAATGAAGGTGACTTTATTTTTATTAATTATGCTCAAGTGTATTATCACGGAGTTTGGATAAATTCAGTTTCATTATTTAAATTTAATAGGAATGTTCTCTTCCTTGACTGTCCCTTGGTGTGTGTGTGTGTGTGGGGGGGGGGTAAAGCATATAACCTTCAGTCTTCAGAACACCCCTCCCTCCAACAATGTGAATATGGGTACTTAAAAATCACCTGACTTTTAATTTTTAACCCTATTCCCCCACAAAAGTGGTATGAATTACTTCACTGCTGTAGTTGAAGCCACTGCTTTTGTTCTCAGATAGTTAGGTCACTTATATACCCTTATCCTCACTGAGGGGCTCTGCATCTTTTCTATTTGAACCCAGGGTGCAGAATATGTCCAAGCAGGAAGATTAGGTAGCCCCAGGGAAAAACAAACAAATTTTTGGCTGGGATGAAAAACAAACAAAACAAACAAATTATCAGCATTAACCAACAAGAAAAACTACGTGACCAACGACGAATGTTATGTGGGAGATAAAAGCTTTCGACTTCAAATAATTAATTGGGTAATAATCTTGAATACATCATTTTTAACACAAGATGTTTCACACAAGTATTGGTGTGTGTGGTTTAACATCACACAAGTATTAATGTGTGGTATGTTGTGAAACTGAATTTTTGATTTTACTTGTTAGATCAACTTTATTTGTATTTTTTGAAATGTTATTTACATCAATCTGATGTTTTTGTTTAACACACATATGTAATGAGAGGGGTAATGGTTTTATGTTATTGTAGGTCTCCTATAGAAGAAAACATTGTATGTAAAAGTGACTTTTACAGTTTTAAAATCAGTTGTGAATTTGTTCTACATTACTGTTATGTAATATATACCGTGTTCGAATCTGTAACAGCATATAGTATTCTCAAGACTTATATAAATTGATGTAAACATATGTAATTTTATGTAATCACATGTAAACTGTTTATATTTTACAAACTAGATCAAATATATGGGTTAATCGATATGATTTGACATTCATTCTTAACCACCAACTTAACATATTGATCGATTAACCTTACAGGGAATATATGCTACAGTTTTGGGTATCTGCAAAAAATTGTGTTCTAGGGAAATTTAACATTTTCTGCACCTCTGCTTGAACAATCCATAATATCACTATCACAGATGAATTAACTACATCCTATGTGTGTGCAGACAACCGTAGACAAGTCCTACAGTAACCAGTGTCAGATACTCTTGAATATCACTATGTGCGAAAGAAAAACTTCCTTTTTTTCTGAATTGTAGAAAAATATATTTAACAGTAATTAACTTATTATTATTAAAAAGTATTAAACACTGTACTTATATCTAGTTAATGTTTGTAGGTCAACAGTTTGTCAGAACAAGCTGCACCAAGATCAATCATGCTGTCAGAGAATGCAAGTCCATATACGCTACGAGATCTGACACCTGGAGGCTCATATCAAGTTCAGCTGTTCACTGTGTACGATAACAAAGAAAGCAGTGCTTACACATCAAGAAATTTTACTACAAGTATGTATATTGATTTGCATATGTGTATGGGACAGTAGTATAGCCTGTATTTTCCTATGACAGTTTATCAATTATGCATTATGCAGTTTAGTATATGGGTTATTGATGATTTGGGGGGTGGGGGAGGATCAGTGACTGATGTGTAAAGTGCCAGCATAGCCTGACATGCTATTGTAATACAATATTACTCTATAGTCAGATAATATACGTGTCCACAGACCCATATGGCAGTGTCGACAGGAAAGACATCTTGTAAATGGTTTTACGAGATTTTATTTATAAGTTTCATCTTACCCAAGGAGGGATTGTAACCTCCTTGACTATGCCACTTATGCCATTAACATAGCACAAAATGGGTTATGTATTTCTTATTGATGTCTGCTACTTACTGTTTTATGTCAAAATTACTCTCCATGCAAAATGTACATACAAAAAGATGTATTTTAATCCCAGTTTTAGCCCGTAAACACATGAAACTCCAGTATAAAAACGCAAACACACACACAAGTAACTATAATTTTAAGTACATATCGCAGGCAATATGTAACACACGCCTCATTGGTGTGTGACTCCTGTTTTGTCACATGCTACCGATAATATGTTAGGCCTGCTATGTACAACTTTCAATTCAGCTAAGAAACAAGTGATTATTGACAAAATGTCTTCATATCATACTAGTGTTTGGAAAAGTGTAAGGTGGTACAAAAAATTTAGGTTCGAAGTCCTTTACAGTAGTGAATGCATTGATTGTATACACTTTGATCTGTTCCAGGAAGCTGGGAGTAACAGAATTTTGTAGAAGAAAATTATTGTTAACAAGACTCCAAAGTAATCAAAAACTATCAACTGTAAAACTTGTTGCTCAAGGCATATAGTCTAGCATGTCAGATTGTCATTAATATTCTACCTTTCTTAGAATTCTCACACAATATTTACTCTCAGTGAATAAACACGTTCTGTTAGGCATTATTTTGCAGTGAGAGTGTTAACTGTCTTCTCTTCCTTCTTGTTATAACCCTTGTGGTTTCTGGTAGAACTGTAGTTCTGATAGCCTTTCTTCTTTGTGTGTGTACATACATGTAAGAATGTAATATCTTTGTTTGTATTGAATATTTATTTGATTCTCATGCATTTCAGTATAATTGTTTTATATTTATAACATCATTTTACTATTCAAACATTTATTTTGTTTTATGTACTAACATACATTTTGTTGTACTTTTTTCTTTTTTAGAGTAAATTAGAAAGATCTAAATAGAGTAATTAGAACATAAAGATGTCATCAGATAATGATAGTAGTGTATTTCTGTTGTTGGTGTTGGATGTAGGACTTTACTGAGGAAAGTTAATTTAAGAAAAATCATGAACTCATTATACTGGTTCCCATTTTATAAACATGCTATATCCAGCTTATTTTAAGGGATATGATTTACCCAATAATGTCTTGGCTACCCATCATCTCCTTAAACTCTTTCTCACATACATAGACCCCATATGCCCCTTCTGTTATTGGTCCACCACATTTCCTATCAAATCTTACCACATATTTTTAAAGATTTCTTAGTACCCGAATTTCAGCTTTTTTGTTCTAGAAGTGAAGGTTTTTTAACCCTGGACGCTGGTTTCTTTTAATCCTGTTAAATTTTAATAAATAAAAAAAAAGATTCTGATGAATTTACAATTCCTTGACAAGCTTGGACTCTCTTGAAATTTTAATCCACTGAAACGAAAAAATTATTCACAAAATAATTGTTGTTGCCATCATCATCACTGGCACTTGTCTACCCACAACTGAGTAAATACCTACTTAACCAATGACTTCTGTATAGAGTAGATCTTATCGTGTTCAATGTACCCCAGTTCTTAATCAGGTCATCATTCAATCTTCAGTCTTCTTAACATTTTTTTATCTTTGCCATTATCCTGCACATTTTCTTTTCTTTATTCTATAAGTTTAAAGATTGTTAAATTTCCAAGGTTGTTATTTCTTCTTCTTCCTTGTTATTTCCCTCCCTTATGCCAGTAGTGTATAGAATGTAAGACAAAGAGAGGATGATCAGAGAAAGGTGGTGGGATGCTGCACAACAGGTTTGAAGAGAAATAAAAAATGAATATGTGTACCAAAAAATAAAGAAGCTTAACTGCAGAAAGAAAATAATATGTCTTTCTAATTCTTTTCTCATTTTTGTCCTCTTTTTCAGTATTGTTTCCATGTAAATTTTATGTAGGAAATCTCTGGATTTCTACAGCTGGCTGTACTTTTGAATTTGTGATTCTTTTTTCTGTTTTTCTACTAACATGTCTATACCATATAAATTTGAACTACTTATAAGTTTGCAGTGAAGCTAAATAAGAAATCCTCAGGAATGGGATTGAATGTAAATATTATCAAAACTAAATTCATGCTACTTTCTGCACCAGAGAGGAAAAGGAATCTCTATAATCTATGCATAGAGAGTAATTCATTCATTGCAGTTAATAAGTTCAAATGTCTAGGTAACATAATAGATAATTAAGGGTGCATAAACATAACAGTACATGACAGGATACAAATAGGAAATAGAGTGTACTATGCTACGTTGTGAAAAGCTAGCTCATTATTCACAACACAAAAATGAAAATATACAGGGTCTGGCATAAAGACCTCCCCTATTGAAATAGGTAATTACAAACAAACAGAGAAAGATACAGAAAAAATATTTTTATTTATGAATAACATACACTATGCCATGTTACATTAATGTTTTTTAAAAATGATGTCCATTAAATGGCGGCCTTCATTACTGACACACTGACGAAGCCATTCCCGAAAGTTTTCCATAGCTCTTCATGTTATTTCTGGCGGAATGTTAGCAACTTCCTGGGTGATTACCTCCTTAAGAGCTTCCATGGTCCTAGGGTGATGTTTGTACACTTGTGCCTTTAAATATCCCCAAAGGAAATAATCACAAGGTGTCAAATCTGGCGACCTTGGGGGCCAGGCAATGTCACCGTGCAAGGAGAGCAGACGCCCAGGAAACAATTCTCTCAGAATTTCTCGAGAACGCCGAGCAATGTGGGCTGTAGCTCCGTCTTGTTGGAACCAGACTTCTCCTTCATGGTCCTCAATGAATTGGTTAAACTTGGGCTGGAGGAAAGTTTCTAACACGTGACGGTAGCGATTGGAATTAACCGTTACTGCCTGGCCATCTTCTTCAAAAAAGTATGGACCCCACACACCAAATTCGGCAATGCCACACCAAACAGTAACATAAGGGCTGTGAACTGGCCGCTGGTGAAGTTCTCGAGGGTTACCTTCAGTCCAGTACCAAAATTTTGCTTATTTACAGTGTCTGCCAAGTGGAAGTGAGCCTCATCAGAAAAAATTACAACAGCTGTAGGGGGAATGTTCTGAAGAATGTCTTCACACAAAGCTCTGCGAGTTTCAAAATCTCTTATGCTTAGTTCTTGTGTAACCATCATTTTGTAGGGATGCATGTTGAGATTGCTGTGCAGGATTCTTCTTACACTCCGATCAGACAGGCCCAGGGAAGCTACGTGTTTCACTGCTGAACGCTTTGGAGATTGCAGGACGGAAGCTCTCACACGTGCCACATTGTCCGGCATTGTTACAGTCCGAGGTCGGCCAGGAGATTTTCTTTTTAATGCTGAACCTGTTGCTCTAAAGTTCGATACCAAAACATGAATTGATTTTCTATCCGGAACAGACTCATGTCGGCCAAGTGTGAACCGAATACGAAATGCACGCTGTGTAGTAATCACAGAACCACCATTACGAATAAATTCCTCCACAACAAAAGCGCGAGCTCACCAAGCCAAGCCATTGCGCTCACTGAAAACGGCACGTACACCACTATCGATCGATATCCCCTCCGCAACCGTACCCCCACCACCGCTCGTCCAGTGGCCTCTCCAAATGGGGGAGGTCTTTATGCCGGACCCTGTTTAAGACACTTATTAGACCAGTTGTTGCTTATGGAGGTGAGACGTGGGGATTAGCAAAAAAGGAACAAGAAAAACAAGAAACACTGAGAAGGTTTGAAAGAAAGATTGTACAACGTGTTTATGGCCCTGTTAAGAAAGATGATGAATGGTGAGGAAGAAATAGTCAAGAGATAGACGAACTATTGAAGCATGAGGACATCGTAAGGTTAGTAAAGATTCAACGAGTACAACGGCTAGGTCACCTGGAAAGGATGGATGATCAGCAGTGGCGTAAATAGGATTAGCTTGGGGGGGGCGTGTAGTTTGTAGGAGACTCTACCGGGGGGTCCGGGGTCCTCCCCTGGAAAAATTTGAAAAATTGACCTGTAAAATCAACATTTTAGAGCCTACTGGTGCTAGTTTTAAGAGAAAATATCATAAACGATTTGTGCTAGATATTAGATTTTACTGCAGTTTGTTTAAGTTATAGAGTAGCAAAATCTTGTATAAAATAAGCTTGTAAGTAAAGGAGTATGATAGTTAAATATTTGTACACAAGATTGAAAACCAGTCTTTGTAAAGTTATATATTACTTTAATTTTGTTGACAAAACTTATTAAAAAAATTCGAACTAAAGGACTTTATATAGTAAAAGAGTAATAACGGTTAAGTTAACTACTAATGATACTAAAATGTAAAATACAGTTTAAGTATAAGTATACATATTTTAGAGAAGATGATGTTTAAAATGAATATAAGCCACTGACCTTTGTATTTAAACGTGTTTATTGACATACATTAATAATAATTAATACTTTGAGTAGCAGCTAGATTACAGGACAAAATCTAACTTCCTGGGTTTCTTAGCAAAATCTTCTATGATCTCATCAACTGTTATTTTTATCTCTCGATGAATCGAAAGCATCGCAAGGCCATTCAGTCTTGCCTGTAATTAAATAAAAAGGTTCAGTTTTTGAGATAGGTAACTTTTAAGAATAAGCTGATGTTGACAGCTTTTCTAGTTCTTAAATGGTTTAGCTTATATTTATGTAAGTTTACTAGCTACATTTTTGTAGCTACAAAAATAATAATATACAAAAATGTAGCTAGTAAACTTACATAACGTATAACAATTACTTACTCATCAATTGTTTATTGTTATTATCTTGTTACTTGTTGTAATGATTTAAGGTTTTTTGGAACTTTATTGCAGTGAAACAACTCTTCAAAACTAATCAATTTTATAACAAGTTACTTCTCTTGCAAGAAATGTAGCAAAAAACAATTATTTTACTTTGCAACATTCCTTTTTCCCTTAAAAGTAGCATGAATAAATGAATAAAATAGAAATTCATATAATAATTAAGAGATAAAATCTCCACACTTACTTGTCCAGTAGAGTTCCTGAGATAAGTCTTTATTCTCTTCAGTGTCGAAAAGGACCTCTCTGGAGTACAAGTCGTCACAGGCAGCGTGCACAGAATTTTCAACAGATGGTAGATAGAAGGATACAATGTAGGATCACATGAATCGAGACTGGTTATAGCAGACTTCAAAACTTCCTTGTTTCCAGTTCTTTCAACCTCTTTCCTCCATACTTTCAGCTCAACAAAAATGTCATCACTAATAGAATACACATCAGTAGCATAAAACTGGACCAAAGCCTCCAATTTGATTTTGCAATTATTTGTTAGTTCAGAACTAAACAAACACTGGAATCCTTCAAAAATTGATTTATGTTTCTTGAATCGTTCTTCCAACTGTGAAATGAAAAATTCAAGAAATGGACAAATAAGTTTATTCTGAAATGCTGCTCAATTCTGTCCAGTAGGCCTACACTCACGTCAGCATTATCCTGGGATGTGCATGGTGCATTACTTCTGTTCTTTTGTATTTTGCACGTCCTAGGAATTTTTAAGTCAATACCATTATCACTTGATACAGCCTTGACTTGGGTAAACATTTCATGGAACTCTTTTTCAGCGTTTTTATGCATGAGGTGCAACTCTTTTTGGCAAATATCGGCCAACGAAACAGCTTCTTTTAAGTCCAAATTTTCTTTTTGAAGTTCCTTACACAATGGGATCCCAAAAACAAACACGTTTGCAATAACATGTACAGCAACACAAAACTCTGTGTTTAACAGTGCCCATTTCAAGTTGATGGATTCACAACCGTCTGTGAAGTTATACGATTATTGTAAGTAAATAAAGTCCCTAGTTCTGGGCGACATCTGTGAAGTCTATTAATTAATATATTTTTATAATAATAATATACATCTCCCACTTACCGTTAAATCTTCTTTCTGCCCAGGATTACGTCACACGAACGTTGAAATGCAAGCATGGTAGTGAGGTTATTTGAAAAATGTACGCTACGCACATTTATGTAATGGAATTCAAAAAATTTTTTATTATATAATTATTGCATTTTTGTATTGTTCTCTAATCATGACAGATTCTTTCCAAAGAATCAAGACAAACAAAAAATTCTTTAAATATTAGTGAAACATCTTATACTAATAGAGTTTAAATACACATCTTATATTACAGAAAGCAGCCCAGCCTGCTCGCACTCACATTCATTGCATTTAAAACCCCCCCATTTAGTTAATTTAGGCAATCATTTAAAAATTTCTTGCGTGAATACGTTTACTTTTAACGGCGTCTCATCTGACCTCGTGGCGCGTCCCGCACAAAGTCCTCTTTTAGTTGACTGAAGGTTTATGAGTTCATATTTTTTTTTTCTTTAATTAAATCAGGTCCGCACGGTTCATTTTGAACTTGTTTCACCACTACACTGTTCTTTTACTTAATGTTTGAAAATTTTACTGATGGACCACGTTTGGTCCTCTGCCTGGCCAGGCGAAGCGTGAGTGAAGACTGCCTTTTTTACATGCGGGCGGAAATCACTGCCTTTCTTGCTACCAAATTTCGTCGCTGTTCACAGCCTTCATGTGGCAAATTGTTAGTAGTGGCACCGGGAACATGGTTTGTGATTGTTCCCAAAGCGTTGACGAAATTTCACTGCCTTTCGTCGTATGACTCGGATAGGCGTGGTCTCATTAAACTTCCGTCACCATCCCGACCGCATGGCACAAAACTTTCATTTCGCCATTTTTTCACAAAGTCGGTTGAAACTGCTTGGCGTCCCGTCGCGCGCCTGTTTGTTGTTGCGCGCCCGAGTGTGTCACATGCCCTGAAGTTCCTAGAATTGTAATGCGTTGAAAACCAGACCTCGCATTCCAATGCCCCAACTACGTTCCAACTTCACATCACTGTTTCTTTGTTCGTTTACAATTTTACTTAACATGTGACCGGCCACACAGATGGAAAACAGATTTATGATTTTTTCTAATAAAATAAAAACCCCTCTTTTTAGCCCCATTACAATACCCCCCCAATGAGAGATCTTTTGTCGAGACAGAAGAACTCTCATTGCTAAACCCCTAAGAGGATCGGAGAGGATATGGTGCCAACAACGCACTAATTTCTTAACGCTTCATGGGTAAACTACCCCCCTGGTTCGGCGACCATGGCTGCACCTGAACGATATCACTGGACTTCTCTATCCGAGATCCCAACACCATAAAATCGAACAGACACACACCACAGTGCACCTAACCTTCTATCATTGTACCCCAAAATCAAAACCTTGGCCTCATACCATGCCAAATCCTCAACCGATATATTCCCCCTTACATGCACACTGGGCTGCCTTTAGCAAGTACTGGGCGCGTACACATATTCATTAATACATCCTAACAAATTCCTTATTTAAAATTCAAAAAATATTTATCTTTAACTTCAAAAATTCATTTACGTTCAAAATCAAATTGTTATATCTCCATTACTTTCTCAAAATCAACAAAAAACAAAATCTTTTACATGAATCCATCAACTCTATTAATTTTCTTCACTACTAATAACAATCCTAAAGAAAAACAAATTGAACACCTTATTAAAACATGAATTCGCTTATTCTAACATTTGATTATACAGATATACTAAACAATGTAATTCAATAAAACACTAGTAATACACATAAACAATAGTATACTTGAAACTCAAACATCATCTATATGGCAGGCGTGAAAAATAAAAATTTTTTTTTTCCAAAAGATTTTAAATTTATCAAAATATACTTTTCTCAATATTCAGAAACATTTAAAATCATTTAATTCAATTAAATGACAAATTGCATCAATCAATTGCTAGAAACTGGTTTGGTCTATAACCTCAACCATCAGCTGATCTCTCTGGGTCAAGTCAGTGCCCTTGACATACATATGTTACACAAAGCTACATCATAAAATACATGAAACATCTTTATAATCCTTTACCTTTGAACATAATACATCATAATAAAATAAGACATTCAAAATTAACATGGTTATTATTATCTTACAATAGACAATCAAATTTACATTTAAATTGACCCAAAATTACACATTTTATAGCTTTATATTATTCTCAAATTCTATAAAAATCTGTCATTTGTTTCAATTATTTTCACGTTTTAACTATGACTTTCTTTCTTTAACATTTCCATTCTCAATTAGTTTGGGTGACTCAATTCTTTATAACAACTCACTTTATCAACTTGGCATTTATATATACTCTTAGCCCCTTTTGATTCTAACACTCACTTAACAGCTTTAACTAGTATGACACCCATCTATCAAAACATCCACCAACCATTCTCCACCCCCAACTCACTATTCAACTCATTTCGCATCATTCTACTCTTATAACAAAAATACTCTCCACCCCTTTGTACTCACAGGATGTGTGTTCCCTTCCCACTGCTCATTCCCTTATGTTGGTTCCTGGACTCACCCTAGGTAACCCTTTCCGGCGCTAATCGGTTCCCTTCCTGCCACAACGCTTTTCGTTGAGGACTCCTTATCACACCACCCCCCTTACAAAATTCCCATCAACTAATTACTCTCCCAATACATCACTTTCATGTACAAAATATCTCCATTTATTTATTACCTCAATATATCACTCATTACTCTACATATTTTCCCCATAGCTACTGTGTCACTATTACCTCTCAAATTCTACATTACTCTTATTCACAATAATCTTACTTTGTTCAACTCCCCTTCTAAACTTAGCTTGGACTGATCTAAATGTCCTAACAAAATAATAATCACCCAAATTCTACCTTTTACCACATTTTACATTTTAACTCTTGAAAATTCAAAACTAGCTCCATTCATTTTACCATGTACTTCAAAATCTATTAAACCACATTGAAAATACTATATTCAATCATTAATGATATTCAATTTTAATTATATTCAAACATTTAATTACATTGAAAAAAAACTCTGCAAACTATTTCTAAGTGACATAGTACGCATATAACACCAGCTGATGTTCCTGGTCAGGTGAATGACCTTTCTCTGAATCTCTTTCAAGCAATTCTACTGTATAAAAGACATAACTTATACTTACAATCCTTACTCTCTAACATGATAAAATAATAACACAATAACATATTAAACACAATATGATAAACATCTACAGCACCCCTTTCTTTAATCAAAACAAAATTATTTATTCAGCTCAGTCGCGAGTCACCATCATTAAGTTACAACATTTTAATTCGTTACTCCCCTGAGTGACCTCCTTTACCACACACACTATGACCCCCCCTGGACTGTGGCGTCCAGTTGCGTCCACAAGGACTGAAGTTTTGGAGGAATTTTGTCATCTCCTTGTCCTTGCTTCTGCGTTACATTATAAAAAGCAGTTAGATATCGTAATATCTGTATATTACATAGTTATATGCCCTTAATGTGGGTCTATCACCTGGTTAACTGTTCCCACGCGAACAGAGTGATAGCCGCTGTTCCATAGTTCCGGGGATTTCCCCTAAAGTCACCCCCCTTTAATTTCAAATCTATACCAATTTCAAGCCAACTATGGTCAGGTTTACAATTGCTGCCCATAGCTGGTTGTCGTCCAAAACCACAATTAGTGCTGGTAAGGCAGTAATCACCCGAAAAGGCGGGGAAATCATCTTTCATCTCAGGCATGTTATACTTCATCTTTGTGATACACTGCACGGCAACAAATCAACATATAATATGACATTATACAATAAGTTGTGCAGTGTATTTTACGCCAGTTTGGCCTCCGATGATGGTAACATACCTTGACGTTACCACCAACACTCATCGCTATCTGCAGTAGCACATGCCACCACTGCAATAGCCTAACTAATATCTAAACTAAATCCTTCTACTTTTGCAGTCTCTACTTTCCATGATTATTTCACTTCGATTAACACCACACAACCCCCCAAAATTACCCACACATCTTGTATGAAAACAAGTTTTTATTTTATTCCAGACCCTTCTGCACGTCCCACCTCTCACTGGTACTACAAACTTTACAATTATATTTGGTCATTTCTTTACATAAACTAAAGTACAGCTACTCACATAAGTTTAAAATTATAAACATTCCAAATTATATTGATAAGTATTTATATTGGAGGCTAATTTTATCCTTAGACTGCTAAAGTCGTGACCGCCTGAAAATGGGGTTTTGCCATGAGGTAAACTGGGGGACAAGATAGATCCACTACGTGAATTCACGTCCTCCTTTTATACCAGATTTACTCCCCTTTCTCTACCATTTATTCAAACCCGCCGTCTATCTATTCCTCCAGCCCACCTCTCAACAAAACTCATGTTCAGAATTATTCTGAAACTATTGTCACTGGCTAAACTTAATTTTCCAATGACACCAAAAAATTTTTACTTTGAATGCACTGGCTTTAATACATATATAGCCTCCATAACTATTTACAATCACTCGAAAGCAGTGCTGGTACATGATATGGTACACCTAGCCGCTGCACCTTGAGTGTTTAAAAAAATAATTCGCATCACGTACCTTTAGGGGTCCCCCTCCCCGTTCAACAATGTGGTGAAATTTCTAATCTGTACCAATTTTGGTGGAGCCGGACCATCGTTGTTTCACCACCCGCAGGAAGCTCCTCCAACCATGGTCCGCCTCCAATTTCCGAAAACCACGGCCAGGACTGGTAAGGTCGTGACCGCCCGAAAATGGGGGAGAGTCCCTTCTGAAAACATACAAATACATATTAAAATTCAAAAGAAAATTTTACCTTGACCAATACAATTTCAAATTCATAGCATTTTGCGTGCCCACTATCTCCTGTGTTACTTGGTTGCGTAGTACATATGCATTATTCATCTTTATTTCTACAATCTCATAAGGTCCTTCATATAATAGGAAAAACTTCTTTATTTCTTTATCTTGTGCGCTAGACAAATCATGTCTCCTTACCAACACCAATTGGCCTACCTCGTATTTGACCCATTTACCTTTTTCATCATGCTTCCGCTTTCTTCTCTCTCCCTTTGTGAGTAGGTTCTCGTTTGCGAGTTGTATTTTTACATTCCTGTCTATAGTTCTTTCTTCCGGTGGATATTCAAAAAGTTGTTCTAATATTCTGGGTGGTCTGGCTCCTTTTATTAGCTCATACGGTGTAAAACCCGTAGAATCATGGGTAGTTCTGTTTAACCAGTCCTCCACTTTCTTTACGTATAACGGCCATTCTGAGTGACAATACGCCCTGAATATCCGGCCGATTTCCCGCATCACCCGCTCTGCCTGGTTCGACTGTGGATGGTATACTGCTGTATGCTTGGGTATGATGCCTTCCCAGCCAAGAGTCTGTCTCCACTTACCGCTGATGAACTGTGGTCCACGATCGGATAAAATTTCCTTCGGCTTGCCTACATTAATCATGTAGTCCTTGGTGATCTTTTCGCTGAGCACCTTGCTAGTAGCTCTCTTTATGCTGTACAATCTAACAAACTTAGTAAAAGTGTCTAAAACAACAAAAATGTATACTACTCCACCTCTACCTTTAGGCAATGGCCCATACAAATCTACCGCAACTAAATCGAAAGGTCTTTCAACTTTAATATAATTCATTTCCCCTTCTACCCCATAATTTACTACTTTTGACTTCTGACACAAATCGCAAACTCTTAATACTCTTCGAACTCGTTTCTCCATATTTTTGAAAACACACGACTCTTTTAAAACATTTGTACATTTTTTCGCACCAAAGTGCCCATATCTTACATGACAATCCCAAATAATTCTATCTACTAACTCATCAGGTATCATTAACCTCCAATCCCGTTCACCCCCTTCTACTTTCTTAAACAGAATTCCCTTATATATTTGGAAATGTGTATTATACTCTGAACCATTTATATCTGCCTCTAAACTAGCTATTATCTTACCCAATTTACTTTCTGATCTTTGTATGTTTTTGATTTCCCTTAGTTCCTCCCCAAAAATTCTATCTTCCCTGGTTAATCGAAAAATTTCTATTTCTTTCAGATCTCTCCCTGTCTTATTATCTATTGTATCTACCCTGGACAGAGTGTCTGGTACTTTGTTATTTGTTCCCTTAATGTATTCCCAGGAAAAATGATATTCTTGTAATGCTAGCACCCACCTGGTTAATCTGCTATGTGTCAGCTTAGAATGTTTCAAAAATGATAAGGCCTTATGATCTGTTCTGATGACTGTTTGGTTTCCTAGCAGGTAAGTGCGAAATTTCTTTACTGCGAAGACGATGCTCAGCAATTCTTTCTCTGTTGTCGTATAGTTCCTTTTATAACCTCTTCTCTTGAGTTATAACAGAGGGAACCCAAAATAATTGGTTCGGCCAATTACTTCAGGCTGCCTTATTCGGGACGAGCTGAAATTTAAACAGAACAACACACAGTAAATATAAAAGGAATCATGGAAGGGAAAACTGTTGATTTATGTATATATGTGTGCAACAAGAAGATTTCCCTTTATTAAACATTTAAAATAAAACAAATGACATTTACTCAAAAACAGATCCCATTACATTATTAATTAAATTATTAACTTGTTTAAATTGCTTTATGTAGACTGTGGGATCACAACAAATTATATTTAGCTTTTCCCCGGATCCGGGTAACCATTTGGTATTTAGTCTTTAAACTTTAAAATTAATTATATTCAATTTAAGATATTAGCTTGCAAGACTGTTACTTTTACCTTTACTTTTACTTTTAAGTTTCATTATTATTCCATTTGAAGAATGGTATTAATTATACTACGATACGTTAAAATCTAAACTGTTACAATTGCAAGAAGCCTGAATAGTTACAATTAAATTCTTAGATTTAAATTTTTATATTCTTATAAAGTCAATCGTCTCTGAAAGTCTCTTTAAGAGAGTATTGTGTTACAATTACTATTATTATTTTCCTCGATAGACGTGCTATCGAGACACCTTTAATTTGGGATGTAGAAGTCTCCTCCATATGGTTACATCTTGGGAATCCTAAGAGCGTCGTCCTCGTCTAGGTCTGGTCTCAGTTGTTCACGGCTTAAACGTCTGCAGGATAGAGTGGGCCTTCTACACAGGTACTCATTGATTCTCAGAAGTCTCGAACTGCATTATCGGTCGGGTCTACTAGAGTTGTAATTCTGATGATTCATGTCTCCAGGCAGGATGTTGTGAAGAGTCGTCAATCGGAGAAGATAGCTGTTATAGTTATTAACACTCGTACTATTGGTTGTCACATATTTCTTCTTGTTACAACGTTTTTTTAATTTTACTTTCTCTTAACGTTACATATTACACTCTTTTGTAGCAGTTAGTAAAATACATAAGAATTAATCCAAACTAATAACCAATCACATAACATTTCAACAGAGCATTTCGCTTGTGCGTGTGCACTGCTTGGAGTCGTCATAGCGAGAGAGAGATTTTTCGTACGCTATCACTGGTACAGGACAATAGATAGTGGGGTGTTTATTCCGCGAGAATATAGTCCCGGTCTCTCTCTAAATAAAACTTTTTTATTTATACAAACTATCGCTAGATAAAAATACATCATTTAAATTAGTTGTTTTCGTGACTATCTGTGTCTTCAGATTCTTTAATTATTAACATTATTTTTCTATATTATTTTAATTACAGAAGACTCGGTAAACATGTCGAGTCCGGTATCAACAGGTAGGCGCCTGATAACAAGCAAAGTGTTAAATGCGACAATAATAATTATTTACAATATGTCTTTTCTTTACCGTTTCTTTGCCCTTATTAATTACTACTTCCATTCACACTTAGTACCTACATGTTTTTTATTATCATTGTGAGATTTAAATGGTTAATTGTTCGCAACTTAAAATTTTTTATTTTTTATTTTTTTTTTTAATTGTCACAATTTAAATCGTCACATACTCCGCCTCTTAACCAACACCGACTCCGGAAATTTGGTTAGATACGTACCGAGAGTATGCTTGGGGAGTACAGTGTGAAATTTCTTATTATCATCATTATTTATTATTATTCTCTTTTATTGTTATTAGTGCACAGTTTGTTTGTTTTAAATTCTCTTTAAATGATCTAGTTCTCATTTAAATGTTCGCTTTCGTGAAATTCCCTTTATCTCACTTCTTACAGTACTAACTTATAATACTAATTTCCCTAATTTCAGCAACTCACAATATCGTGGCCCGACTGACATCAGCTTACTCTAACACTACAGGTTAGCTTTCAGCATTCATAAATGATCTCTTGGCTCTCTTGGCTCATCATTATCCTTTTCAGCCGGCGCCGTTGTGACTCGTTACTTAACAAGTATATAATTCTATCTTGATTATACACCGGTATATAATTCTATCTTGATTATATACCATAGACTTACTTTTAAATAATCCAAAGAGGGTCTCATACTACACTCTTGATTATAGTTACTTGGAGAGAAGCGGAATTTCACGAAGATACTTCTCTTTTAACTCTTTAACAATAACTAGACAAACTATGCGGAAGGGGACACTTTACACGCTGCATTTTATTTCACACGCGGTGGCATTCATTGTTTAGGGAGCGCTACCGTTTATACAATAGAGAGGGTGGCTGCTTAGTACAATCCTGAACACGCATTATTTCTTCTAACTGGCCACCACAACTGGGGTGCTTACTAATCTACGTTACTTGTATTATTAATATTCTTTTCTCTTACTTCTACGCTACACTTCACACATTTAGTTTAAATCAAGAATTATTTAGCTTATTATTTAAACAATTATTATTCTCTTTATTCTGATTTACTTTCTTTATAATTAATTAATTACTTTGGAGCATTTACGAAACGCACCTAGAATTATTTACTATCTACTACCATATTATTTAGAATACTCTTTATTTACTTTGTTTTGGGACTTGGGGTATAATACTTTATCTAACAAGGGAGGGTTAACTAAGTCATTTATTCATTTGAAATTTAAGTCACAATATTATTCGCTTTACTATACTACACAATTATTTCGTACACACTTTAGTACATGGTAAACGTTTATTAACAGAGCTAATTAAACATAGCATTAGTTTTTTATTTAAGCGATCAGCTGTTTCGCTGGAAAGTAGGTTAGACTAGTTTTAAACAATGGCATAGTTTTGCTTACAAAGGGGAAAAGTCAACTCGAGGGAGAATATCTCTATTGTTTCATTTAACAATAGCTAACGGACACCTTATTAACTTGCACTGGCTTGCTTCAAAAGGGGTGGCGTGTGCGATGCGTACGCAATGTTACGGCCCATTACCAAGCTGAGTTTAGTTACACTTTTATAATTATAATTATACTAACGTGTTATAATAATTTACAATATTATTAAACTTTTTATTTTAAATGACTAATCATTTATTTCTTATTATTTACTTTACTCAGATTTAAGAAACTTCGTTTTTCATTTATTTAGGACTCGGTTGTTTACTTCGGGAAGCATCATTCCATAAAATTAATTAGTACACTTGTTTTGTTTAGTCAGTAGTTCACATAACTCATCGTGTCAGTAGAAACACGAATTACACATTTATGCAGGCTTGTACAGGAAAACTACAGGTCTTAAATCGTCGCAAAATTGACGTGTTAGAGACTGAATACTTTGACACGTACATACATGAATTGGTATAATACAATCTAATCTTTTCACGTATAATTATATACGAGTATGTGCGTAATCTCACACAAAATATACACTTATATTTATACACTTATAAATATCGTCAATATTATTCATATATGCTACTTAGCCTCTTTCTTTTTACATACAATTTCCTAACTGAGTGCATCGATATACAGAATGGAGTATTTTATAATTGATACTAAGTACACTAAGCATTTACACAAAATGAAACCAAAAACAGTGGCGCATTTTAATAATAAAATTATTTACTTGTTTTTTTTTGTTTTAATTTTCAACATAGGTCTGAAATCTTTTGTTACTGGGCAAGGGGTCACACACTTTTTTATACAATAGAGGGAGGTGATGTATTGTCTAACGCAACTTTGCGCTAGGGTGACAAGGACACTCTCACACAGGCTTGGACAAGAATTAAACTGGTTTGATTTTGTTTACTAACAGACGTGTTGTTGAATGAGCTTTTGACAAGCACATACCTGATGTTATATCGAATACACGGGGCGTCTTTAGTTAATATTATGATCATTGCTATATCTAAATAATAATTAAAATTACCTATTTACAAAACTATTATAATAACTATTATCGTTTAATTTTATTTAAGATTTTAGACACATTTAAAGTACATGAGTAAATAAATCAACAGATTATGGTCTGGGTTAATAGGCACAATTACTGCTTAATAACACAAGTCACAAAATTTCTTTTTTTTTGTGATTTTTAATTAGCAGCAAAATTTTAACTAATTAGCAGAGTTGCGCAATTTATAACCTCTTCTCTTGAGTTATAACAGAGGGAACCCAAAGTAATTGGTTCGGCCAATTACTTCAGGCTGCCTTATTCGGGACAAGCTGAAATTTAAACAGAACAACACACAGTAAATATAAAAGGAATCATGGAAGGGAAAACTGTTGATTTATGTACTCAGTATATGTGTGCAACAAGAAGATTTCCCTTTATTAAACATTTAAAATAAAACAAATGACATTTACTCAAAAACAGATCCCATTACATTATTAATTAAATTATTAACTTGTTTAAATTGCTTTATGTAGACTGTGGGATCACAACAAATTATATTTAGCTTTTCCCCGGATCCGGGTAACCATTTGGTATTTAGTCTTTAAACTTTAAAAATTAATTATATTCAATTCAAGATATTAGCTTGCAAGACTGTTACTTTTACCTTTACTTTTACTTTTAAGTTTCATTATTATTCCATTTGAAGAATGGTATTAATTATACTACGATACGTTAAAATCTAAACTGTTACAATTGCAAGAAGCCTGAATAGTTACAATTAAATTCTTAGATTTAAATTTTTATATTCTTATAAAGTCAATCGTCTCTGAAAGTCTCTTTAAGAGAGTATTGTGTTACAATTACTATTATTATTTTCCTCGATAGACGTGCTATCGAGACACCTTTAATTTGGGATGTAGAAGTCTCCTCCATATGGTTACATCTTGGGAATCCTAAGAGCGTCGTCCTCGTCTAGGTCTGGTCTCAGTTGTTCACGGCTTAAACGTCTGCAGGATAGAGTGGGCCTTCTACACAGGTACTCATTGATTCTCAGAAGTCTCGAACTGCATTATCGGTCGGGTCTACTAGAGTTGTAATTCTGATGATTCATGTCTCCAGGCAGGATGTTGTGAAGAGTCGTCAATCGGAGAAGATAGCTGTTATAGTTATTAACACTCGTACTATTGGTTGTCACATATTTCTTCTTGTTACAACGTTTTTTTAATTTTACTTTCTCTTAACGTTACATATTACACTCTTTTGTAGCAGTTAGTAAAATACATAAGAATTAATCCAAACTAATAACCAATCACATAACATTTCAACAGAGCATTTCGCTTGTGCGTGTGCACTGCTTGGAGTCGTCATAGCGAGAGAGAGATTTTTCGTACGCTATCACTGGTACAGGACAATAGATAGTGGGGTGTTTATTCCGCGAGAATATAGTCCCGGTCTCTCTCTAAATAAAACTTTTTTATTTATACAAACTATCGCTAGATAAAAATACATCATTTAAATTAGTTGTTTTCGTGACTATCTGTGTCTTCAGATTCTTTAATTATTAACATTATTTTTCTATATTATTTTAATTACAGAAGACTCGGTAAACATGTCGAGTCCGGTATCAACAGGTAGGCGCCTGATAACAAGCAAAGTGTTAAATGCGACAATAATAATTATTTACAATATGTCTTTTCTTTACGTTACACTTTCAGCTGCCAATAAAGTCCTGCTGGCAAAAGCGATGGTCCGGTGTTCCTGATCCTCACCCTCCTGGTAAAGTTCTGCGCCGAGGGCTATGTTGCTGGCATCAGTCTGTAAATAAAACCTTTTCTCTCAAAATCGGGGTGATTCATCATTATCATATTAATAAATTTCTCTTTAATTTCATTAAACAATTCTTTCCTCCTCGCCCCATTTCCATTGTTTGTTCTTTTGTGAAACCGCACTTAGTTTAGAGGTAATCTGCGCATATTTTCTCTGAAATTTCTGGTAAAAGTTGCATAATCCTAAAAAGCTTTGTAACTGTTTGATATTTTTTGGTTCTGGAAAACGTATGATAGCTTCTACCTTGTCTGGGTTTGCTAAAATACCTTCTGGAGTGATAATAAAACCTAAAAAGTGTATCTCAGTTTGTAGAAATTTTGATTTCTCCCAATTAACAGTTAATCCCCCATCTTGCAATTTATTTAAAACATATTCTATGTGTTCTAAGTGTTCGGAGAATGTCCTTGATGCTATTAATATGTCGTTAACGTATACAGTTAAAAAATCTAAATCCTTGGGTTGTAAAATCATATCTAAATATTTTATAAAACTGGCTACGCTAGTGGTTAGTCCGAATGGCAGACGCTTAAATTGATAGTTCTTACCATTGAAAATAAATGCAGTAAATTTTCGGCTCTCTGGCGCTAGTGGAACTTGCCAGTAGCCTGCTGTTAAATCTAAGGACGTCATATACTTGACTCCGCTAAACTTCTGAAAAATTTCGTTCATGGCTTCCGGTGACTCCCGGTCAGGTATTATAATTTGGTTGATTTTTCTAGCGTCTAAGCACAATCTTACCTTACCGTCCTTCTTGATGACCACCACTAATGGATTAGAGTACAGCGATATAGATCTTTCAATGATGTCTCCTTCTATCATCCGGTCCAACTCCTCTTGAACGGCTCTTCTCTTCGAAAATGGCACTGGATAACTTCTCTGCATGTAGGGTGAGTGTTCTCGAACCTTCAACTCGCATACATAGTGCATGGCTTTTCCAGGCAACTCAGCAAAACATCTCTAAAACGTTCAATAACTGCCCACAACTCCTGTCGTTGGGGACTCCCTACAACTCCACCCTCCTTAAAAAATTTATCTGCCCTATTTTCCCATACTCTCTCATATTCTCTACACTCTCACTCTCTTGACATACATTCACTCTTGGTTCTAAAATCCAATCGCCTACTCGGTTTTGTATCATCTTCACACCCGTAACTCTAACTTCATCTAACACCCTCTTAAAATTTACCCTGACTGGTTCACGCCCCTTATTAAATTCTACTATTCTCTTGTTAAAAATCAATTCTTGCTTTATTTCTCTCCAAAAAGTCGTTTCCCAGAATTATATCTAAATTCAAACCCTTAACTACCAGAAAGGTATTCTCAAATTCAGTTCCACTAAGGAATATATTTAACTGTACTTGTTTAGTAACTCTTTTACTTCGTACTTCAGTCACCCCTGCAACTGTTATGCCTGCAACTGGTAATAACGGTATATTTTCGTTTACTTTTTGTAATTCACCCATTACATTCTCTGAAACTACTGATATTTCATTCCCTGTGTCAATTAATGTTTTATAATTCTTACCTTCTATGGTTACAACTACCTCCGTCAGTCCGGTTTTGGTTTCTGTCATTTCTGCATTGTCCTCCTCCAGTAACTCCTCCGCCATGTCCTTGATAATTATATTGCTTTGGTAGTTACACTCCTCTTGGACCCCCAGGTTCTCCTCCAACAATGGCTGGGCCCGGTTCCCCATTGTCTCTTCTAGTTTCCCGTGGATGGACCTGCTACTGCTTGGTTATATCCCCCTCTGCCTCTGTTGCCGATTCCATTTCCCCTTGGTGCTCCTCTGTTGGTCTCTGCTCCTCTCTGCGGCTGATTCTGTTGATGGTACGTTCTCTCACTGCGTTGACATTCTCTCGCCTTGTGGCATCTAAATCATGTTGTTCTTATAGCATAGTTTTCAACATAAAAATCTGCACATCAGCAACCCTCGCCTCTATTGTCATTTCCCCCACGTGCCCCTCGGTGAAAGTTTGGCATTCCCCTGGGTTGATTATAATTCCCATTTATATGTGATGCTGGTGTGTTTATACGCCTACTCATGTCCCGTTCTCTTATATTCTGAAATATATCTAATATTTTTTCTAGTTCCGTAATTTCTATAATTTCTCGTGTCATTAATATAATCTGTATTTCTCTCGGCAAATGCTTACTTATGTGGTGGACGAATGACCGGAACGGTAACGGTGGCTCTAAATATTTTGCCTCATATAGTCACAGTACGTACATAGTCACGTTACCCCCGTGGGTCCCAAAATTACCTGGTCCCATAATTTTACTCCGTAATATATCTTGTTCTTCTTCTGACCAATACTTATCTCTAAAAGCCGTCTCAAAACTCTGATAACTTACCCAGTCTATTTTATGTACCTCCGCCCATACCGCGGAATTCCCTCTAAAACATTTCATTATCTTTAACAACTGTACTTCCCAACTACTTCAACAAAACTGATTGAATTCTTTAACTCTATTTAAAAACTGCATGGTGTGCACCTCCCTATTTTCACAATTAAATAATTCCAAATCAATATCACTATTCATATTTCTAGTAACTACTACTTGTTCCATAACACTATTAAGTTTTTTATTTATTGTTACATTCAATTAATCTCTAACATTAACTATGCTCTGCTCAATTAACACAAATTTATCATTATTTAAATATTCGAATTGTTTATTACTTTTATCTATAGTATTGACTGTATTTTGCATAGCTTGTATCTCTGATTTGCAATTACTTTCTATTTCATTTATTTTGAAATTAGTATTAGTTTCATATGTCTTAATCTTGTCAACTACACAATTAAACTTATACTCACTACCAGCATTACATTCATTTATTTTACATTCAAAATTTTCAGTTACCTCCTGTATTTGTTTATCGATTTTTTCTGCCATACTACTCTCTACTTCATCAGTTCTATTGTTCATACTTTTTAATGAATGATTCAACTTTTCGTTTAATTCATATTTCAATTCGTTAAAGTTACTCTCGCACTTAATTTTTACTTCATTGATATCAATTTTAAGCTCGTTAAACTTTCTACTCTGTTCCTCCAATTTTATATCATTATTATCAAAACGTTTATTTAATTCATTAAATTGATTCAGTATAATACTCATCATATCATTATCAACCTTATTGTACTTTGTTGAGGTCGGGGTTACTTGAATCCCTGAATCCTCTGTACCATCTGTAATATTAGTTTCACTTGTAACATCTAGTTTTATTTTATTGTCCTGACTCACATTTGGAGTGGAGTGGACCTCAACATTATTCATAATAACTGACTCATCGAAATTGTCAGCATTAGTTATTTCATTGACATCGTCATTATTTCCTGCCATTTTTATAAATTTACTGATTTTGTTTAACTACTCTTTAATTTACATATACAACATATACCTACAACATTATGTACTTTACGTAATTTTTGCGTACTGTAATTTTTTCAGCCCCTCAACCACACTTGCATTTCCGTAGGTGCGGAATTTCATATATAAAATTTATTTAATAAAATTCGTTCCAGTTCGTGGCGCCATCTGTGAAGTTATACGATTATTGTAAATAAATAAAGTTCCTAGTTCTGGGCGACATCTGTGAAGTTATTAATTAATATATTTTTATAATAATAATATACATCTCCCACTTACCGTTAAATCTTCTTTCTGCCCAGGATTACGTCACACGAACGTTGAAATGCAAGCATGATAGTGAGGTTATTTGAAAAATGTACGCTACGCTACGCACATTTATGTAATGGAATTCAAAAAAATTTTTATTATATAATTATTTCATTTTTGTATTGTTCTCTAATCATGACAGATTCTTTCCAAAGAATCAAGACAAACAAAAAATTCTTTAAATGTTAGTGAAACATCTTATACTAATAGAGTTTAAATACACATCTTATATTACAGAAAGCAGCCCAGCCTGCTCGCACTCACATTCATTGCATTTAAACCCCCCCCCCATTTAGTTAATTTAGGCAATCATTTAAAATTTTCTTGCTTGAATACGTTTACTTGTATCGGCGTCTCCTCTGACCTCGTGGCGCGTCCCGCACAAAGTCCATTTTTAGTTGACTGAAGTCTTTTAGTTGAATATGAGTTCATATTTTTTTCTTCTTTAATTAAATCAGGTCCGCACAGTTAATTTTGAACTTGTTTCACCACTACACTGTTCTTTTACTTAATGTTTGAAAATTTTACTGATGGACCACGTTTGGTCCTCTGTCTGGCCAGGCGAAGCGTGAGTGAAGACTGCCTTTTTTACTGCCTTTTTTGCGGGCAGAAATCACTGCCTTTCTTGCTACCAAATTTCGTCGCTGTTCACAGGCTTCATGTGGCAAATTGTTAGTAGTGGCACCAGGAACATGGTTTGTGATTGTTCCCAAAGCGTTGACGAAATTTCACTGCCTTTCGTCGTATGACTCGGATAGGCGTGGTCTCGTTAAACTTCCGTCACCATCCCGACCGCATGGCACAAAACTTTCATCATTTCGCCATTTTTTCACAAAGTCAGTTGAAGCTGTTTGGGGTCCCGTCCGCACGCCTGTTTGTTGTTGTGCGCCCGAGTGTGTCACACGCCCTGAAGTTCCTAGAATTGTAATGCGTTGAAAACCAGACCTCGCATTCCAATGCCCCAACTACGTTCTAACTTCACATCACTGTATCTTTGTTCGCTGACAATTTTACTTAACATGTGACCGGCCACACAGATGGAAAACAGATTTATGATTTTTTCTAATAAAATGAAAACCCCTCTTTTTAGCCCCATTACACGTCCTTGTCCTTCCAAGAGGAAATTGTGTCAAGGGCCTCTACCACAAAATCAAATATGTGCATAAAATCCCGAACTGCATTAAACTTTGCAACCCAACGTGTAGCACACAGTCTTTTAAAGTTTTGATTCTTGGGTCAAGTTCTGATTTTTCAGTTGCGTCATTAAGAACTTCCTGCCTCTTGGGTGTATTGAAAAATGTAGGCCTATAGCATTTTTCAATTGTACCAAGACAGTTCCGGACTTCTTGAACTTCGCAGGCTCTTGATACAGCTAAGTTCAATGAATGGGCTGCACAGTGGACATAAACAGCTAAAGGGTGCTGGTCTTGCACAATTTTGCTAACACCGTTGTATTTACCAGACATAGCAGCAGCTCTGTCATATCCCTGTCCTCTTAAACCATTTAAATTGATACCATAACTTTCCAAACTACTTAATATGGTGGAAGCTAGACCTTGCCTGTTAAGTCAGAAATTGGTTCAAACTGTAAAAAGTGCTCTTTTACACAGTGGCTACCATTTTCAAAAACCACGTACCGAACGCACAGTGACATTTGTTCTATATTTGAAATGTCACACGTCTCATCTACAAGAATTGAGAAATATTGAGCGTCATTTATTTCTTTTACAAGTTTACTCTTCATAACGGAGTTACAAGATGAAATTATTTCATTTTGTAAAAGGGGTGAAAGATACTTAATTTTCCCACTTCCATCCAACATTCTTGCAACTCTTTGTCACCTCAGCTCCTATATCTTAAGAGAGCTCTGAAGTTCCCCGCATTTTTATCCGCGCACTTGAAAGTTGTTTCAATATTTCCAGAGTCTCTGTGGCCTCTTAGGGCAAGTTCTTGCCGCCCACATAACACAATAGTTTCAATAACAGGTTTCAAATTGTGCCTACTTTTCTTTACTGCAGCATGACGTGCACTATCCAGTTGATTGACAATTATAACGGACTTATTTTCTAGGGTCTTCTTCAAATTTTTGTAGTCAATCACACTGTTGTTATGATAATCTATACAAGAGTGATTCCTAAAAATCTCTTTAGCTTTTTTCCAATTTGTGAATTTGTGTTTAACTAAAGAACCAAACTCCTGGCTGTTTACACCTGCCCCATGTTTAGCAAACAAGAAACAATATTTACTGAAAGCTCCCTCTTCTTTTTCCGAGTACACTAGCCAAGGGAACTCGTTAAACCATAAAAACTGAAATTTCAACTTACGTTTTTGGAACTTTTCCAAAACAGGAAACTGCTACTTGATTGAGGGCTGCCAAAAGTTCTGAAGGACGGTTATTTTTTCTTCATCTGGTACTGGTTTATGTAAAAACAGCCCTGTCATAAGGACTAAACGACTTTCCGTGATTCACAGGCGTTACTTCAATCGGCTTAACCTCACTCACAGTAGGCCTACTTATGAGACCCGACGCAGGTAAACTTTCTGATTGAAGACTAGAAACACTTGGTTTACTTAGTACATTTGAAGAATCGTCTTCTTTTGTCTTTTTCTTAAAAAGATCAGATATTTAACACTGGCTTTTTCGTATACCTGACATAGTTCTAGAGCGAAATAGTTAGACCACAGTTTTATAATTCCACAAAGCAAAAACGAACTTCTGAAAAAAATAAAATAAATAAAAACTACACTTGCCCAAACACAAATCAGTACGGTATCAACGCAGACGCTGAACTTCTCAATATCAACCACTGCACTGGACTAAAGAGGTTAGGTTTGCCTAGTATTCGTTGGCCGAATATCACGTGACAAGTACAATGACCGAATGGCACTGCAGGCTTAGAGTGCTTTCACATGTGCGGTTCCTCTGCAGCTGCGACCCTGCGGCTGCGGCTCGAAGGAGGGAATTTTCAAAAATACTAAGTTCGATGTTATTGTTTTGGACTTGTAAACAAGGTCGTTTGTTAGTTGTTTATGCTGCGATTTATTTCTTAACGAAGGAATTATGTAACTTTTGGGTAAAAAAAGTAATTGTAAATATTTTTATTTAAGGAGGGATTTTTATATAAGGCGGGAATTTTGAAAAACACAAAGTTCGATTTTATTGTTTTGGACTTGTACACTAATCATTTTGATAAAAATAAAGTTAAGACGTTTGATTGGGAGAAACAACGCTTTATTCAAACGTCTTAAGTTTATTTTTATCAAAATTATTACTTTACCTAGGATTCTGTCAATCATAATAATTTTTATTTATTTATTTCCTTTGGGGGGAGGTTGATCCCCTCTATCCCCCCCGTATTTACGCCACTGATGATCAGCATATGCCAAAGAATATCCTGAGGTCAAAGATGTATAAAAACAGAATGAGGGGTCAACCTATGATAAGATGGTTGAATGATGCACTGGAACATCTTAGAAAAACGGATGTGAGGGATATTACATGGAGACAGCAATGTATAGGAGACATTGGAGAAGATTGTTGTTGAAAGCCATGGCTCAAATTGGGCTGTAGTGCTGAAGAAGAAGAAGAAGAAGAAGAAGAAGAAGAAGAAGAAGAAGAAGAAGAAGAAGAAGAAGAAGAAGAAGAAGAAGAAGAAGAAGAAGAAGAGGAGGAGGAGGAGGAGGAGGAGGAGGAGGAGGAGGAGGAGGAGGAGGAGGAGGAGGAGGAGGAGGAGGAGGAGGAGGAGGATTTGCACATAGTCATCTAAAGAACTAATGAAAATACTCTGTGCGCGCGCGCGCGCGTGCGTGCGTGTGTGTGTGTGTGTGTGTGTGTGTGTTTAAAACCTACAAATTAATTATAATTCAGAGATAAAATATGATTTGCTTTAAAGTCCTTGGAATGTGGATTACAAGTCAAATAATGGAGGTAATAACAGTGGGTAATTATCGTTTCTGGTTATCAAAATGTAATTGCAGTAACATTATTATGGCTTGCATTTAGAAATTGAAATACCACTGAACAGTAAATGGGTAATTACAAGGTCGTTAATCAGTTGTAATAAAATGAAAATTTGTAGTTCATGGAGAGTCATAAATAATGGCATCCAGGTGAACATTAAATCTATTGATAAGTGTACTAATAATGTTTGTTTAATTGTTGTTCATTGTTTTGAATGAAATAGAAACATAAAACACGTATTGTGTCAACTAATTAGTTATGCAGCTTTTGTTTAAGACTTAGGAGTAATAAATGTTCTGCTGTGAGGTGTTATGTTTCATCAGATGTTCACTGTTTCTTTTTATAGAAACATTTTATTTATGATTTTGTATCTATACAAAATATAAAGACCATGCAGTATGTTAAACGTGTAATGTTAATAACATCAGGTTCAAGTATGATGTGCCTGTGTGTGCACATGCATATAATTTAAACTATTTTGCCCTCCTCCATATCTGTCTCCACTTTCTCAATATTGTCTTTTTTACTCTCCGTTATACCACTGTTCTTTGTACTATTATTTATCTATCTTATGTCTTCTCTTTTCTATCTTCTTTTCCACCTTTCGTGCTGCTGCCATTGATTCTACTTTCTCATTATCACCGTTATATGAACATGAGAAGTAGAAACTTCTACTAATGCAGACGGATTTCTTGACATTCATCACATTGTCAGTGTGGAACATCAGGACGTCTGTTGCACTCCTAGTGGTGTTGCGGAGGGGGGGGGGGTGTAGTACTGTTATGTAATAAGAAATTATATTATGAGATTGCTACCTCCACCATAGGCAGCTGGACCATCGGACCATTTCTACACACTGACAATTTCACAAATTTTATGAAGCGTGTCAACATAAAAGTTTTTATATCCTAATTTAGTATAATAATGATATTATTTAGTTATATTTATTCACTCTGTTTTAGTATTAGTTTACACTGACAATAAAAAATGCTTTTTAAATGGATTCATTTATGATTAATATCCTGTTACAAATTTTAATACAACTATTCAACCAATGCAGATGTGGAAAGACATTGTATGCTAGAACTATTTTAACATTCTTGGATTTTGTGAGTGGCACAGATACGTTGATGACATTCTAATACTATACAGGGGGAACAAAAGACAATGTGAACAGTTACTAACGCGCATAAACAAAATACATAAAAACATAACCTTCACTGCCGAATACGAACACAACAATACCATAAACTTCTTAGACCTCTCCATCACAAAACTAGAACACAAGCACAAATTAAGTATATACAGAAAACCAACTACAACTGACACACTAATACACAACACCTCCAATCACCCAACACAACACAAACTAGCTGCTTTTAGAACCATGATACACAGACTTAACAACATCCCCTTAGATGAAAAAGACTACAAAGACGAACTAAACACGATAAAATATCTAGCAGAATCTAACGGATATGACAGAACAATAGTCAGTAAACTCCTACACAAAACAAACAACAGACAAAGACAGAAAACAACAAATTCATAACACTAACATACATCAACAAACAAACTGAAAAAATTGCCCACAAATTCAAAAAAGCAGGATACAGAATCGCTTACAAAACTACTAACAAAACAGAACACACACTATCAAAACGCACGCACAAAGCACAAAACAAATTTGATCTACCCGGTGTATACAAGCTAAATTGCTCAAATTGCAATAAATTCTACATAGGCCAGACAGGACGTAGCTTCAAACAGAGATACATTGAACACACAAAGGCACTCCACACCACTACAGAATCCACCTTTGCAAACCACCTCATTGAAGCAAACCACACATATAAAAACATCGACAATAACATGAACATTCTACACGTACACACAAAAGGCCGAAAACTAGACACTCTAGAACAATTAGAAATATACAAACACACAAAAACAAATAAAAACGATATCCTAAACGAACAGACACAATTCAAATCGCACGCATTATTCGAACACATCTCACCACACACACACACACACACACACACACACACACACACACACACACACACACACACACACACACACACACACACACACACACACACACACACACACACACACACACACACACACACACACACACACACACACACACACACACACACACACACACACAGCATCGATCTTTCAAAAATCTATCCCGTCGCCAACAACAAGACAGACAGCGCTACCTATGGCAGCCTCTGATGAAGCCTTCTAAAGGTGAAAGCTGGTTTAGGCTGTAAAGTAAATCTTTACAATTTTACTTATAAAAAACTTAGTGTTCCGAGTCGTCAAACAATAGTGATATTTAGCTATTTTAACAGACGGTGTGAAAACTTTTTATGTTTTATAAATTCAGTGTAGAGCTACTCACTTGCACTTTATACATATCAGAGTTCATTATAAGCGTTCCCTTGCACTCGTACTAATCATATCAGCAATATTTTAAATAAATTTGTTGCAAAATAATAATAAAAAATTCTGATACTATAGGGACCAAAAGAGTACTCATGTTTTAGGCTTCAAAACATTAATTTTGTACCACAGTGAAGAATTATATTGTATTATTTTATAGTATAGTAAAGGAATTAAAATTTCAACGAAAACTGTATTCTGTTTTAGAACCAAATACACCAGGCAAGTTTATAGTATGGTTTAGAAATGAAACTACGTTATTAGTGCTGTGGCAGCCATCATATCCAGCTAGTATATATACACACTACAAAGTATCCATAGACCCACCAGATGCTGTGGAAAGTGTTCTGTATGTAGAGAAGGAAGGTGAACCTCCAGGGCCTGCGCAGGCTGCTTTTAAAGGATTAGTTCCAGGTAACTTATATGAATTTGAAAAAAAACGACTGTATTTAAAATATTATAACACTTATGTCCTGTATTGTAAACAATAAAATTATTGGGTCTAATATTAAAAAAATAAACAAAAACAAAAGTAGTACAGAGTGGTCAATACAATTTTTAATTTGCACATACTATGTAAAATACTGTATATGTATCTACCCAAGCAAATGTAGTAATGTTTCCTTACAATTGATGCAACAATGTTATCTGTGGAAACTCTAATCTGTAGTCAAAGATAGGGTATACACAAAGGCTTAGTGTGTATGTTTACATCCTTTATCTGATATATTGGTTACTCTGATTAGTTGTTGCTCTATGTTCTTGGACTGTACTGAATCTGAATTGGACATTTACCTGATGCAGCACTATCTGAGTGTCTCATAATGCTGTCTGTAATTCAATAACAATACAGTAAATGTTTTTGTATAAGATTCCAGAAAACAGGATTGCTGTAGCTATGGGCTGTACATGTGAAAACAGAATTTCATTTTTGTTTGTTATTGGTATATTTTTGTAATGTTTAATAAATAGTGAGCTAATTTCATTTATGGCTTGCAAGTATAGCATCCTGGTAATGCAAAAGGCCTACTAAGCCTAAACATTTCAGTATTATTTTTGTTTTACAATTTCTGTATGTTTTGGACTTCATATTAAACTCTTGTATTCAAGTTGTCAGAAGAATTTGAAATTGATGAAGATACTGAAAGGTCTCATCCAGTGTGAATTAACAGAAACAACTTTCAAATAATGATGATGATTATTACCATTATCTTCTACGAGAATTGAAACAAAAACTGGCTTGTTCAGGTCCCAAGCAGGTAGACTAGAGCTGGTTACCCCAGCATTTCTTCACATTGCTCACACCTGTCTGTCCCTTTACTGTAGCTTAAAATTCGGTGGTTGTTTGGGGATGGGAAAATCGTTTTTTTGGTTAAGATATTCCAAACATGGTAGCCAATAATGGACAATCTTACTGAGCATACTCATAAACCTTCAAATAATATACACTCCAAATTTCTTATTGACATTTTGAGAATGTTGTATCAACAGTTAAATTACTGAAGAGAATTGTTTGCTTGATCATTACACACAGACCCATTATCATATTTTTCAAAAAAATGGGTACAAATAATACATAATATGTTACACCATGCCATATCATATTGTTTTTACACGTGAACAGTTTTTTTGACAATATCTATGTGTGACTGCAGGTCGGGCATACAACATATCTGTACAAACAGTGAGCGAAGACGAAACATCAGCACCTACAACTGCTCAATACCGCACTATACCTCTGCGTCCAATTATGTTCACATGTGACAAACAATCAATTACTTCAAACAGTTTCAAAGTACGGTGGCAGCCTCCAAAGGGTACCAGGTAAGGATCGTGTGTGTTAGACTTATTTTCTTTTTTCCATTCCAGTATTTGTCGATATCAAATGTTCTGTAGTCTGTTCTACTGTATTGTAATTGTATGATCAATCCATTTCAATATACAGTAAATCCCCGATTATCGGAAATAATGGGGTCTGAACCCATTTCCGATAATCCCAGATAGTATAATTAAGAAGTTATAATATAGTTAACTGTATTAAGAAACCTTCGGTAAAAAAATGTACACAATTATGTATAATTATTCTCGTTTAATGTTGATTTACAAGTATCATAACTTTATATTATTTTATGAATGAAACTTCAATTTATTTGTAATGGAAAAAGTCATAAATCTTCTGTTGCACTTTTTTCTCAGATCGCTTTCTTGCCGCTATATCTCACCATCGTTTGATAAGAAGTACATCGGTGGGCATTGAGTGTTCACATTGTTCAACAAACTTTAATGCAATTTGAAAAAATTATACTTTCATTTTATAAGCCTCTGGATTGCTTAATTTAAGCCTAAAGATTTAATTAACTTAGCAGTCCTTTATTTGTGTAGCCTAAACTTGTTTCAAAATCATAATCTCATCATCAGTAGGCCGGAAGAATACAATGAAGGTATAGGGTAGTGGTAGCAGTAATTGGCATATTCCTATGATTGGCACCCTTGGATATTCATTGTGCCAATCATATGAACATGCCAACTACTGGTACCATTACCCTATACCTTCATTGTTTTCTTCCAACCTACTAATGATGGGACTATGATCACGAAACTAATTTAGGATACACAAATAAAGGATTGCTAAAGGTAATTAAATCCATAGAAGTTTATACTGTTCAGCTTTAAGCATTTTCTAATAAAAAATATGAAAGAAGTATGATATACTGTAGTGTATTTCTACTACAGTACTGACGAAAACAAGAATATGAAGATTAGTGGTTTATGAAGTGAAAACTTTAAGATTTCTACGTTAAAAAATGTAATTCCTATCTCCAAGGCCTCCAGTCCTTCTTCATCAGTAACAACGGGGGTAGGCTGAGCACTGTCATCATCATCATCATGGTCTTCATCCTTGTCCTCAGTCCCCAGAACAGCTTTTACTATGTCTTGATCGGTAAACTCTTCTTGTTCATCAGAAGTAACCCACTCTTGTACCTCATTCTCATCTATGTTTTCGCAGCCAGGAATCTTCTTTACCATCTCTGGAAGGTTATCTTTCTCAGGATCAATTTCACTGTCAATTACAAGACCATGAAATAATTTGACCCAAGATTTCTCCAGAGTGGATGATTTAACATCCCTCCAAGATTCTGCGCACCAATATGACATGCTTCATGGTGATATTCTTCAGTGCATCTTTCAATGAGCCATTCTCATTATATTCCAGTAAAAGCGAACGAAGTAATAATTGACAGTAGTTTCTTTTGAAACATTCAAGGACGCCTTGGTCAATCGGCTGCACTAAACTGGTTACATTAGGAGGGAAGAACGTTGAAACAATATTAATTAATTGAAATACTATATTATCTTACTCTTACCTTCAGGTCCAAAGTCATTCAGACGAAACCAGCTACAGACAAGGTTACTTGGGTTGACGTTTCAAAATAATTTTTCTAACACCATATTTTGTATTCTAAACAACTAACTTTCTTTAATTTACTATTTGCTTTCACTCTATTTTTACATTACATTTTTTTTTTAAATAAGGCATGAATACTTGAACAATTGGTTTTAACGCATATGAAAATGACTTAGCAATAGTACAATTTACAAATAACTTGACCAGCACTTTGCAACGCTCTCTCATTCATACTTTTTTTTATTTTATTCTCTTTTAAAACCCAGACTGTGATTCACAAAGAGCCTGCTGCTGGGGCAGTTATGCAATACGTCTGGGCAATTGTTTAGGCTAACAATGTGCATTGCTGGTTACTGGGGCTCCCCACAGGTGAAGTCTGGCAATTGAAAGTTGATTGATACAAAATAAAATTTACATTTCTGTACCGTTACAATACCCCCCCCCCCAATAAGAGATTGAAGGCCGAGGCGTTCAAACTCTTATTGCCTAAACCCTAAGAGGATCAGTGAGGATATGGCGCCGCAACCCCCCTGAACACTCTACTGAAATCATGGGTTCTTACCCCCCTAGTCTGGTGACTGCGGCAGCACCCATCCGATCTTACGGGACTTCTCTACTCGAGATCCCACCACCATAAGCTCGGACCGATATCCATCACAGTATCGCCTGACTCTGGAACATTCACTTAAAATCCAATAGACGGCCTTCCATCACTCCATATCCCACAACTGATTTGTTTCCTCTTAGCCATAAAGGCTCATTCTTTGCAAAGTACTGGGTTCTGCTTATACAAAGTACTGGTTAGGTTTAAAATTAATAATATAACCTTACAGTCTACTTGCAGTTCAATCATATAAACTAAATAATATTCCCCGTATAATATTACCCAACCAAAATGACACATTAATTATGCAGGATTACATTAACTCATAGGAATCGTACCTAAAATACAAATTATGTCCTTACTTGCCTACTATATTTCTATAGAATAAACAACAATTTTTTTTCTACCCCCCCTTTTATCCCTTAACCCCTGATACCCGTTACATATTAATGTGTTCTGCGCTAGGCTTCTTGGCCTTTTCCAGCCTCATCCTAGCCGTAAACCACATCTCCCTCGTGGCCTGTAACTGAGTCACCGCCCATCCACACTCACTATTACCCCTCCTAGACTGTAGCGTCTAGTTGCTTTCACGAGGACTGATGCGGAAGGGGTGGACATTTTTTTCTTTTATTCCACCCCCATCCTTGCTTCGGCGTTACAATAAAATTCGGTATTACACCTACTAGTTTTTATTTATACACCCCTAATGGACTACCACCCCTATCTGGGTGAAAATAGCCCTGTTCCAAAAATAGGTAGATTCCCCCCAAAACAACCCCCCTACTAAATCTAACAAACCACCGGGTTAGCAAAAT
The DNA here is from genome assembly GCA_034769895.1 of Magicicada septendecula. Taxonomy (NCBI): domain Eukaryota; kingdom Metazoa; phylum Arthropoda; class Insecta; order Hemiptera; family Cicadidae; genus Magicicada; species Magicicada septendecula. The sequence goes on along the minus strand of CM068370.1, from coordinate 241,647,729 downwards.
AAAACAAACCACAAGCCGGTTATATCAAGTAAAATTTATGATTTGCCACAATTAACTACTTTCACGGTCATGGTCCGGTGAGGTCATGGCCGCACTTAGGTGGAGAATCTACAGTTAAAACATAAAACATAGATCGACATTTATACAAGTTTACATGAATAGTTGTAAGCATATCTTATTTCCCAAACACTATCTTAGCCCCAATATTTCCATCAGTTGTCAGTTTTAAATGAATATTTTAATCATTATTTACATCAATTAGTATTTAATTTATATTCCGGTTTACATTCAAATGAAAATAAAGTTAATTTCATTATTAAAAATCATCTTCTCTATTAATTTAATTACCAAATTAATTTGATTTTATTTAATTTCTCAAACTCTAAGTTACAATAATTACCTCATTATTATTTTATTTGTTCAAAGCAAAATATTAATTGTATTACAATAAAAAGCCACCTCCATTTCAACACATCATACATTTCTTTTGTTTCATAATAGGATTTACTCATCAGAATACTGATTCATCAGGCTACAACAGTTATCAACTTCAACACCTGGCTATGAACATTAGTCAAAACATACAACACACCTGTTTACATCAACAAGTGTCTGCCAGACTGGTGTTATAAACACTCTGTTTCAACATTCATGGTTACATCATATACTGACACATGTACTGCACTTTTCAATTTCTATAAATCTTTTAGTTAACATATTTATTTAATTTCTACCCATTCAGATCAGAGTTACTTTTGCTTCATTAATAAAATTAACCTTTTTAAATTATTTGTTTAACTTGACAATTATTTAATAACCTCCACTCAAAACAATTTAGCTGTAATTATATTATTTAAAACATTTTTAATATACACACATCATACAAAATAAACTTAAATATTATTATGCCATTTGTTCTTATTACAAACATACGTTACCTATAAGCTATACTGTACATTGCAGCAAAATAATATTAACACAATACATTTATTTACAAATTTTCATCATATCCAATTATTATTTGTCACACTTTAATACCTGATTCAGCCAAGTCGTTACCATATACTAAAGTATTTAAAATGTCCATACACTGCTTTTTACTTCAGCCTCCATTGTCAAAAATTAGTCTTTTCGGTATATGACACTTTTCAATTTTATTTATACACAACATATGGCTCTTTTGTGTGTTGTGGCCATAAAATTTTATTTTTCCCATTGTGCCAAAACAATAATCTATAGGGTTACCCCCCAAAATTATCTTAACATAAATCAAGTCGACATCAGTATTATTTGTAAAGTCTCCGTCAGTGTTTTTTGTTATTACCATTACATTATTATTACCATATTCTGCTACTATCGGTTCATTAACAAGCAAATATTTGTCATCCATATACACATTATTTGTCACACAAGGTATGTTTTTAATTTTACCAGTTCTCTCACTATTTAAACTCTGTATTAACTCTTCATAATTTCTCTTTACTTTAAATATTTCTACCATTCTCTCTCTCTCATAATCACTTTCATTACAATACTTCTCACAACATTTTACATTCTCATTCCACACAGAGGGCAACACAACATTATTACAACATCTGGCTTTACCAGGTACACAAAAATAATTTAAAGACCTTTTGTCTTTTACAAAAACTAAGGAGGAACCTTTGTCCTCCAACAATACTAGTGAAGCATTTTCTTCACCCGCAACCACATCACGAGAAAATTCTACCCTCTGTACACTCTCTACATTTAAACTGTCTTCACACTCTCTCTCATCCTCATTGGCATTTGCTAGCAACACTTCATTACTAAACTCTACTTCAACAAAATCTTCCTCATCACTCTCAACATTAATCTCCTTATTCTCAACTACCACGTTTTTACACATATCATTATGATTCTCATTTGTATTACTGTCTCCCACACACACACATTCTCTTGACTCATTTGCTGCTCTTTTTGTTTCAGTACATATTTCATTTATTTTACTTTCAATGCTACACAATGAATTGGTTAATTCGTCAAGCTTTACGTTTATTATATTTTCACATCTCATATTCTGTTCTTTATATTGTTCAAATTTAACATTTAAAACATCCAATTTCTTATTTTGTTCATTGAACTTGGTATCATTCATGTCAAAACGACTATTAAAATTATTGCTTAACATCATACTTTGTTTTTCTAACATTACTTGTATCATATTCACTATCTCGTTATTATCATTTTGCTTGTTTTGGATAGGCGTTGAATGAATCTTGGCGCCTTCCATTGTCACTGATTCTGTTAGGCTTATTTCATTTATTACCGTTTCGGTTATTATTGTGTTTACTTGATTGTCAGTACTTGTACTGGTCAATTCAATATTATTGACTTTATCACTATTACTCTCCATTTTGAGTAAATGTGTACTTATAAATGTGTGCTTAGCAAACTACACAATAATCGCCCTCACTTCCAAATAACCTGTTCTGCAGCTTGGTTAGGTCTGGCGGATATAGGTTATAAACCCTATACTCGCGTCCCTGTTCAGGCGCCAATGTAACTTTATTAATTAATTGAAATACTATATTATCTTACTCTTACCTTCGGGTCCAAAGTCGTTCAGACGAAACCAGCTACAGATAAGGTTACTTGGGTTGACGTTTCAAAATAATTTTTCTAACACCAAATTTTGCATTCTAAACAACTAACTTTCTTTAATTTACTATTTGCTTTCACTCTATTTTTACATTACATTTTTTTTTTAAATAAGGCATGAATACTTGAACAATTGGTTTTAACGCATATGAAAATGACTTAGCAATAGTACAATTTACAAATAACTTGACCAGCACTTTGCAACGCTCTCTCATTCATACTTTTTTTTATTTTATTCTCTTTTAAAACCCCGTAATTAAAACTCGGTATTTATATTTAATGTCTGTATTTAGGGAATAGTTCTGATACTGTTATGTAGAATATTTAACCCACGGCGTTAATCCGTTCCATTACCACCTTGTGTTGTTGGCTGTTTTTGGTCACTAAGGTTATTTCCACAGTTCATAATCTTCCGCACTACCGCTACACACTCCATCATATTTAATTCACTTTAGTTTGCAATTACGAATTTTACTTTTACAGACTTGTTTGTCGGATAGCTTCACAACAAAAGTCGGCCGACATACGTGACTTGAACTCTTATGTTTTTTACTATGTGACCACGCGTTATACTGTTTGTACCACTTTAATTTTTTATTGTGCTTTAAAATATAGGCCGAATTAATTTTACGGCCTATATTGCACCCGAGGCCACCGTTTAATTTTAAACCACTACCTTTTTACTGTCTGATGCTGCTTACTACTGTTCACTCTCTGATGACAAACTGCAGACTGTGATTCACAAAGAGCCTGCTGCTGGGGCAGTTATGCAATACGTCTGGGCAATTGTTTAGGCTAACAATGTGCATTGCTGGTTACTGGGGCTCCCCACAGGTGAAGTCTGGCAATTGAAAGTTGATTGATACAAAATAAAATTTACATTTCTGTACCGTTACAACGTCACTTCAATTTCCCTGCTTTTTAAGTTGCTTGGATGAGCACATGAATTATCATGGGTATAGCCTTCTTAGGTAAACCTTTATTCTCCAAAAACTGTTCAACTTTCGGCACAAAAAGATCATAAAACCACTCAGTTAATAGACCACCCGACATCCATGCACTTTTATGACTTCGGTACAACCCTGGAAGGGCAGTTGGGTTTATGTTTTTTAATGCTCTGGGATTATTTGATTTGCTAGTGCACAATAATGGAAGACGAAAAGTACCTGAGGTATTACTGCATGCAAGAACAGTAATTCTCTCCTTGCTTAATTTAAATCCAGGGGCTGAAGTTTCAGTTTTTGCGGCAAGCAACTTTTTTGGGAACATTTTGAAATTAAGGCCTGTTTCATCAGTATTGAATATTTGATCTTTAGTGTACCCTTTGACCAGATCCTCGAATTTTGTTTAAAACACATCAACAGCATCTTTGTCTTCTGCAGACATCTTCTCGCCACATAGATTCAATTTTTCAATCCCATAGTGGGCTTTCCACCTATCAAGCCAGCCAGAACTAGCACTAAAATCTTTATACACCCATCATTTCGGACAGTAATTTAGCTTTCTTCATCAAAATTGGTCTGGTTATAGGCATGCCCTTCTCCCTTGCCTGGGAAACCCACAAAAAAGAAAAGAGCTTCATTTACCTGCTCATACTCAGAAGGCTTCGTTGACTTTCTATTCGGCATTTTAGCGCAGTATTCTTTGTTCCGAATTCATGTAATATTTCACATTTTGTTTGGGTGCACCCGAGATTTAGTTTTGGAACTTTTATATGTGTCTGGCTGGCACAAGTGGTATTACGTGACTGAGAGTGAGATGAACGGCTTCAATTCTGAGGTGGAGAGGGTGTCACGTCACCAATCTCATTGTCTCCAAACTGTGACGACTCAAATTTTAAGGCGAGGCAATTGCGTACTGCATTCTCAAATGACGTATTTTGCAGGCTTGGCTTGTTGACAAGTTCGTTTGGCTAAAAATAGCTGTTGTTTTGCACGTACACTGTTGACCTTGATACAATTCCTGCTCGCTTGGTATTACGCCGTTATAAAACTTTACAAAACCTTACCATTATTTATGCTTTTGAATGAACAATAAAATTTATATATGTTTTTTCCCCAAAACCTCTATATGTACCAGATTGTACCGTTACAAGAACCCGTCAATGAGAGGTTTTATGCCGAAGCATAAAAACTCTCATTGACACACTCATACTTCCTAAAGGGATCAGCTAGGATATGTCGCCACAACCCCCTTTATGGTTTATATAAAAAATAGTTAACTTACCCCTTGGTCCAGTGACTGTGACTGTACCTGAATGACCTTACTGGACTTCTCTCTCGAGATCCCAACACCGCAAGGCCAGTCAGGCACTTGACGCTCCTGCTCTGACGCATTGGCCAGCTCAGGACCGCCGCCACAGCATCACCAGACACTGAAACATCAAATTAAAAATCAAATTGTAGCCTTGTATAATACCATATCCCTAACTGATCTGTCTCCCCTTAGCTATGTGCTGGTTTGCGTTAAGAAGCACTGGTTTTTTCCTTAACTCCTAACACATATATGAATACAATATTTATTCTTTAGACGTTTCATTCTCTTACTTCACTCCCAATATTTTATAAAATTTTCGATTCCAATCAACAATAATTAAGCCTTTCCCATTTTACAAGAAGAAGTATAAATCCTTACACTAACGCAATAATATTTCAAAACAATTAAATTCATTAATATAATTCTTATATAGAACAAAACACATTTAAGTTTACTACTTCAGAACAACTTATCTACTTGAAAATGTCAGTCATCTTCCTTGTCATAATATTTCTTAACTTAATACAAAATAATTTATTTATCTTCTCAGATCAACATTATCAACACATTTTAATATTTACTAATTCGTTACTAACAATCTAGTAAACTGCTTCCACACACACTATGGCCCCCCCCTGGACTGTAGCGCCAAGTTGCTTCCACAAGGACTGAAGTTAAGGAGGAATTTTGTCATCTCCTGTCCTTGCTTCTGCCTTACATTTAAAGTTCAGATAAAAATCTTACTGATTACATAATAACAACCTTAAAACGGGTCTATCACCCTTTTATTTGTATAGAAAATTATAAACATTACAACTTGAACTTTCCATTGACTCTTTTTATATCAACCTTTAATTATTTATCATTTATTGTGCCAAAAATTCTCCACGAATTCAAATCTATTATCAACCTTCATTTTACATCACTTTTCATTTATTATTACATTTCCAATATGAATTTTCTATTTCACATTTTCATCGTCAGTTAGTTTGGCTGATTCTCCGTCATTCACAGTGATTTGATTTATTGAATAGGCATTTATACATATAACCTTACTCCCTTTCTTCCTTCTAACAACCACCAACAGATTTGCATAGGGTGACACCAATCTCTCAATAATAACCCCCTTCAACACTTTATCTACTCTACTTATATTATTCTCCTCTTAGAATAAAATACCTAATACCCTCTTTGTACCTAGGATGTGTGTTCCCTTACCTGCAATTCCATTCATACCCTTTTGCCCTCCACAGATTCTCGGCAAACACTCTTCGACATTTCTCTATTACCTGCCCCAACGACGTACGTTGATCACTCCCTACACACCACCCTCACTACAAAATTTCACCGTCACCTATTTACTCTCCTATTACATTACTCACTTTCTCTACATATATGCACTCTCACTACTGTGTCCCTACTACTACCCTGTTTCTGTATTACTTTTATTCCAAAATTCTTATTTTATCTAACACCCATTAAAGTTACTTTGACTGACTTAATGCCTTATTGAAATAATCATCACCCAAACTCTATCTTTTACAACATTTTACTGTATATTAATATGAGCATTGAAAATTATACTAGACAATTCATCACTTACCTCATAATAACAATGTAACTCAATATCCAAACATATTGTATGTTTAATCACTTACTATTCATTATCGAATCCAAATCTCGATCCAAAAATCATTTAAATTCATCACAACATTAAATAATTACTCTCCAATTATTTAATTCAATCAGTTTAAAATTCACAATTACTCTCATCACTTATTTAGTCTGAAAAATGTTATAAGTATTATTAAATCAATTCCTATTACCTACATACATTGTTTACATAGTTCAGAATACACCATAATGTAATACACAAATATATTTGACATCAACACATAAAAGTATATACAATCCAAATTATTATCTGTTATCTTTTACCACACATCATTTCGTAATACAATCCATGTCGAAACCATACTATTCACATAATTAAATGTTCATAAACAACAACTGTTTAACCACCATTGTCGAATAACAATCTGATCTTACGACTACACAAATAATTTTTTAGTAAATACATTATATTATTACTATCAACATAATGGCTATTTAATTTTTCATATTTTTCTACAATACTAACAGGATTATTCCATATTATTATATCATACAACTTGTCATCATAGAGTATAGTCATGTCGTCTTTAGTATAATCTGTCACCACTAGGTAAGTTAATAATTCGTCATTAACAACATCATCTACTGCTGCTATATCAGCTTCAACACCAGGTAAGATTTCAATATTATTATCCACTCTTTCGATACCTAACCTTTCTATAAATTCTTTATAATTTCTGCCAACCTTAAATAATTCTCTCTCCTCATCAACACACAACTCTCTTTCAAAATATCTCCCACCAAAATGCCCTTTCACATTTTCTCTACTAGCCCATGCAGAAGGTAATACAACTTTATTACTGCACCATCTACCAGATGCACAAAAAATCAAGGGACAATTATTTGTAGACCATACATCTCCCAAATACACTCGTGAAGCATTTTCTTCACCCACAACCACAACACCACGGGAAAATTTTACCCTCTGCAACCCCTCTACATGTAAACTCTCTCTACACTTTCTCTCTAACTCATCAACACTTGTTTCTACCCTTTTACAACCCCCTACTCCCATTACTCTCTCACTCTCAATTACTATCTCTATATTATCATCATCACAATTTATTTTCATTATATCACCTTTAAATACCTCTTTTTCAATTATTTTACCACTATTTTTAATTGTATCATCATAATTCTCAACCCCACTTACCTTATCGTCTTTATTTTCGTTTAATTGGTCTGTCTCTCTACCATTTTCTACCCCCATTTTAATCTCATAATTATCATCTACTTTATTCATTGTAAAGTTATTAATTATGTCATCTATTCTTGCGTTTTGTTCCTTGAACACATGATCTATTGATTCTAATATCTGTTCTTTCATATTATCACAACGTGTATATTCATTCATTTGCTTATTAAAATTCAAATTCTGTTGTTTAATTTCGTTTCTAATTTCATCAAATTTACTATTCTGTTCATTCATTTTAGTGTTTACTTCATCAAATTTAGCATTTAAATTATCATATTTAACATCGCAATCACTTTTTTGTTCATAAAATTTACTTAACAATAACTGCATCAAACTCCTCACATCGTTACCATCATCTTTTTTGTTTTCATAACGAGTTGAGGTGGGTGTCACTTGGATTGTATTTAACTCGACTGATTCGGTGGCACTAGACTCACCGATTTGGCTACCTGGTGTTGAGTGAACGCCCATCTCACTCGTAAATGTTTCATCAGTTATGGTGACATCTAATTTCTTATCGTCATTAGTATTCATTGTGCTTATTTCTAATACACATGTAAATAATACTATAACCTAACCCTATCTCTGTATGTCTATTTTCACGTACCTCAAAAATTTTATTTTACTTCAAATAACCGCTCTGCTCTTTCCAGTAGGCCTACTCCACATAAAATTAAAATTTTATGTCGAGTCCCTGTTCACAAGGCGACACTGTAACTTTACTCACTTTTATTACTTTAAATTTTATTTAAATATTGTTTACTTTCTTTCCTACATTTGGTCCGGACACCATCTTTATTGATACCAACAATGAAACCTAAAAATTTGCTTACCTTTGGGCCAGTTTCGTTTAAGCGAACTGAAAATAGCAGAACAAGGTCATTTTCAGTAACTTTACTCCTAACTTTGTTGTTTACCAATGACATTACCTTTTATTTTACTTAGGACATACATTTACATTGAATCCTACTTTGAAAAAATGAACACTGCTATTCGGCCATGAGGTGTAGTTTATCAAATCAAGTTAGAAGAAATTATTCCCATTAACATTTTACATTCCCACCAAAATAAAGTATAATAAATCATAATAACGTATAATAAATCATATTAGAACACAACCCAGCACTTCTTAAAGATAGATTTTTTCATCACGCACTCATTCATGCTATACACATTCTATATTCCCCAAATTGAGCTCATTTTTAATAAACATTTCTTTAATAGAATTTTAAATGGTTTGAATTTATCTGATTGACTGATTGAACAAGTCGTCTGATGGTTCGTTGTGGTACTTATCTGGTTACATGTGAGTCCCATCTTATTGTGCACATTCCTGTTATTGTTGGTCCTACGCACTTTTTTGTAATAATATATTTACATGATAACTGTCAATTAACTGTTAATTTACAATTTTGTTCCGAATTCGTGTAATATTTCACATTTTGTTTGGGTGCACCCGAGATTTAGTTTCGGAACTTTTATACGTGTCCGGCCGGCACAAGTGGTATTACGTGACTGAGAGCGAGATGAACGGCTTCAATTCTGAGGTGGTGAGGGTGTCACGTCACCAATCTCATTGTCTCCAAACTGTGACGACTCAAATTTTAAGGCGAGGCAATTGCGTACTGCATTATCAAATGACGTATTTTGCAGGCTTGGCTTGTTGACAAGTTCGTTTGGCTAAAAATAGCTGTTGTTTTTGCACGTACACTGTTGACCTTGATACAATTCCTGCTCGCTTGGTATTACGTCATTATAAAACTTTACAAAACCTCACCATTATTTATGCTTTTGAATGAACAATAAAATTTATATGTTTTTTCCCCAAAACCTCTATATGTACCGGATTGTACCGTTGCACAATATTAAAGTGTCTAGAGCACGGTACAGTGTGTAAACAGCACTGACTGGTCAGGGTCACTGAGATTCCAACGGAAATTGCTTTTATAAGTTTTCTAACAAATTTATATTTTCTCCAAGTCGTTTCCGATAATTAAAGTTCAGATAATCAGGGTTTTACTGTACTTTCTTCGGTCCTTGCATTTATAGAGACTATATGTACTTCAGTTCTTGTTATTTCATGTTTAGTGCTAACATTCTGTACACATCCTTTTACATAGCACAAGAACTTTGTCTTGCAGAATGTGTTTACTTATGTCTTTTTTTAGTCAGTGTCAAAAAAAAATTTGTCTCTTTTTATACTGTTATGCCGGTCTACTTGATCGTCGTAGGTACAGTGGAAACAAAATACAAGACACCAATTAAGTCACTAATTACCAGTTTTAATTTTCACAGTTAAACAGTTTGTAATTAACAACACAGTCTCTTACAACAAATCAAATAAAAATTGTTCACATGCAATAAAACGTCCACTAATATTAAAACACAATTGTATTACAATTATCTCGCCCGATTATAAAACGCAACACTTCACTAATAACCACTTGAATGTAATATCGCCCGATAATAACTCGAACCGCACTGTAAATATATCGCCACTATACTGAAACTTAAGGCCGCTGCCGCCATGTATTTATACCTCCGCTCACAGACCAGAATGTTCCAAACTACGTCTTAGCGCCAGTGTGTACTACGTCATTAATTGTGGCCTTGACACAGTCTGCGCGGCTGGCAGCTTCGAGAAAACTCTCGCAAATGCGTCTAGAGTCACGTATGCCACACACATTAGAGCAAAATTCTTCTGGCAAATTTGACAAACACGTAGACTGTTCTGTAATGTCGTAACAATACCTGCATAAAAGAATGGGGATGGCCACTAACTTGAGGATTTTTTCAAACATTTATTTCTTGTTTTTCTTTCTAAAAATTCTTTAAATAGTTCCATGTTGTCTATTAAAATAATATCCTCTTGTGTGTATAGTGAAACAAAATATTTTGTTAATAAAATGTAATCAAGTATCAAAATAATTTCTATCAATAATATGGAATTATTATTAATAGATATTAACTTTATCTAATGAGGTTATTTTATAAATACTTTGACAATAATGAATGAACTGTACACCAATGCATTAATGCATTAAGTCAAACTCTGTCATTAATAATTCACTAAATGTGTATGGACCACACACTGGTTTGAACACAACAGTAAAACTGACAATAAGTAGTAAGTAATAATGAAATTTGTTAAATAAGAGACGTGACTGACATGTAATGCACAGTTACTCATAACTCGCAAATGAAAAGAGATAGTCAGTAGAAACAAATATGACATAAAAGTACATTTTATTTCCTACAAAAACGTACATTTATTTTTCCACGTAGTCACCATTTACACCTACACATTTCTCCCAACAGTGAACTAATTTTCTCATTCCGTCAATGAAGAATGCTGTCGGTCTTTTCTTGATCCACAACCTCACTGTGGCCTTCAGTTCAGGTTTATAATGAATACCTTTGTTTGTGTAAAGAAGTGAAAATCACAGAGCGCCAAATCTGGTTGAGTATGAGGGTGTGGGATACGTTCATATTTTAACTTCACAAGAGGCTTGGCAGTTGCACGCAAGGTGTGTGTGTGTGGCCAAGCATTATCATGTTGCAGAATTATCAGCTCCGTGGCTTGTTGAACACAACACACACATCTCCTAAGGTGTTTTAACGTCCCTATGTGTCATACAGAATTTATAGTTGACCCAGCTTCTAAGTAGTCAGTTACATACATGTGCTTGGAATCCCAGACCGTTGTCAAGAGAATTTTTTTTGCAGAGGATTGTGTTTTGAATTTTTTTATTGTGGGTAACCATAGTGCCAGTATTCCATGATCTGCCATTTTTCTTCTGGGTGGCAATGATGCACCCAAGTTTCATCTTGTGTCACAAATTGAAAACGAAGTCGTCTCCCTCATCATGATAACATTTCAGAATCTGTTCACAACATTCCTTTTGTTGTTGTTTGTTCATTTCTGTAAGTTTGCATGGCACCCACCACGAACAGATTTTACGGTAGCCCATTTTTATACAATAATGTGTCCTGCTTATTCTTTTGATATGCCTATCTCAGTTCCAATGCGTTGTTGTGTGATGCAACAGTCATTTTGAATCACTTCATCCACCTCCTTTTGGTGCTTGTCATCAGTCACAGAAACACCACTGTGAGGTTCATCCTCAATATTGTATTCACTTTACCAGCTTCTGATGCACGATATTATATTTCCCACTACTCACGGTACTTTGGTTAACAGTTTCATCACCTTCTTCACCATAAATGGCTTTTAGATGATGGTGAATGCTACTAGTATTTACTTTTTCCGCTGTAAAAAATTCAATCACTGGATATTGATTTAGACACGTTGACATAGCAGGTGTACTTGACTCTATGACAATGCCAACTGACAGAAAATGAGAGGGGATGGGTGAACGAGTTTTTGGACTGTTAGTAGTAATGGAATGAAACTACAAGATGGCAGCACCTGTCGCTTTGTGTGACATTTTATTCCCTGATACATTCCAGTGTGCACTACATTTCAGCTACTCTCATAATACCATCAGACTACTTTCGTGTTAAAACAAAGGCTTACACTTTTTCTGGTTACACTTCTTGCCAGAAGGAAAAAACATAATGTTGTATGAATGCCTTCAGCACAGACGTGCAGTAACTGAATTAATTCTAATCGCTAAAGAAATTAGAAAAAAATACAATAGTAGAACTAATATCCCACTTTCAGTACTTGGGAAAAAATATTACGTGTCAGCAAGAACATTGAGGCAAAAATAAACAGATTTCAGGCAATTTTGTATCATATTGTGATAAAAAATATATAGTATCCTTACAAATTTTATTTTACTGTTTGGGGCTTAATCATAGGAGTTAAATATCACCCCAAATAAAGTTTTTCAGTCTCACACCAAGCACAGTTCACAATATGCAGTCACTTACTTAAATAAATGGAAGTCTGACATTTTCCATTTTCTGAAATAAAAAATAGTTAATTTCATTGTAATCCAGAATGTGTGCTCAAAATGGGGATGGTACTCATATGTCGTGCAGAAACACAATCAAGTGACAAACATTTTGGTTCAGAGACTTCAATCATGTTTTTAAAAACGTTGTTGTGACTGTGTTTCAGGAGTGGGTACTGTGTACTATGCTGATCTGTGAGGTGTGCAGAAGTGTTCTGTGTGTGTGTGTGTGTGTGTGTGTGTGTGTGTGTGTGTGTGTGTGTGTGTGTGTGTGTGTGTGTGTGTGTGTGTGTGTGTGTGTACAAGACGAAGACAAATTTTCTTTATTTTATGTGTGATTTGTAACGTTATATTGAGGAAAACTTCTTGAGGTAAGAGTAATACTTTATACAGATCGGAACTTAATGGACACAGTCCTGAGTGTTGTCAAGAATTATAAAGTGCAAAGTATAAGTGATTGAAATGTTTATGAAGAGAGAAGGGATGAGATAAAATGAGATGATAGGAATAAGAGGAGAACTTAAGACTAAATGTATCCTAGACTACACCTGAGTTGTAGGAACATATGAAGAGAATGAGATGATCTAATTAAAAATATATAAGAAACTAGAATAAACAAGAGAGAAGCAGAGGAAGACAGAAGACCTTAAAAAAGCTTGAAGTAGGGGACAGTCACCAACATAATATTGAAAAGAGAATTGACAATATCAGAAGAAAGTCTACCAGTGTAGGTGTAGAAAAAGTGATCAAAGTTTGTACGCCTGTTAAAAGAAAAGTAATTGTTCTGGACAGATTGTGCAAGTGTAAGATTGTAAATTGTTAAGAAGACACGAATTAATATTATTTTTCTGATGATTATGATAAAATGTAAGAAATAGTTGTTACAATAAAACAGTGAGCACACTTAAAATACCATACACCAAATTTTAGAGTGGCACACAGTATAGAGATTTTAAATATTGTAACGTTATAACTGGTGTGTCTCTGTAAAATGTGTACCAGTTTTATATAGGTGTAATGTGTTAGTGCGTTCATCTCGCGCTGGGTCGTTACATCAATTTTACGCTAACGATGTCCGTAGCGATGTTATGATTACCAGTATAACACGGCAGTAACCTTACCTGTTCTTATATAGGGGTGTGATAATCCCGGGTGGCGCCAAATTGTTTGTTAAAACAATTAAATTTGTCAATCTGTATCTTACTAGGGTGTTCTCAGCTGTGACGGTCGGGGCGTTAAAATATTTCCCGCTCGTTCCGCCTTCTGTATCGTGTAGGTAGTTGTACTAATCACGACTTGAGCGCTGATTGTCAAATTAGCTTTCGTAAACGAACACAAGTAATATAATGCACTCCCTATGAAATAATAACAACGGTTACTCCCTCTAATAGTGATTTTAATGTTTGATAATTAATATTTTCAATTTTTGACAATTAAAATAACAACTTTGCACCTACGTTTTACACGAAACAATTTTACTCAGGATGACGAATCGATTAAGGAACGAGGTACTTACTCCAGCATGGCCGCTGAAGTGTTCAGTTATAATATTTTTGTTCCAAAATCGTGGGATTCTTTTGATTACAAGGCTAAGAATTCCTATGATTACAATAAAATTACGTTACCTTACTCTAAGTGTACATAAATAATAAGGTGTGTTGTTACAATCTGTTCTGTTGTGTCGTTAAATGTGATTCGAAAGTTCGTGTTTAAACAATAGGTTAGATTTTATGTTAACAAATTTTCAGTGTGTTTATTTTTTCTTAAATAATCTTTGAAAGAGAAATATTCGGCTTATAGTGAGATCAAATTACTTTTAGTAAAATTCAGAGTGATTTTGTTTTTGGAAATAAGATAATTCAATGGTACTTAACGCATGGTGTTTTCATTCATTGGTTCGGAAGAGGATTGGGCTGCAATAAGTTCTATTTTCATTAATCTTTGGACTTAAGTTGGTCTGGCGTCCTTTTCATAGAGGATGTGGTCATATTTTTCTTTTATTTTTCTATTTTATGGTCCTTGGTCTTCAGTTGACTGCTCCAAGTCTACTTCTTATTCGGTCATAGTTTTGAATTTCGTTCACTGTTTTACATTATTTAATTAAAATTCGGTCTTCCAAAAATTGGCTTCTATTCTGTTCGAGTGACGCTTTACGAGTAACGGTATTCAACGGTAATTTTCGACACCAACGCCCGTTTCTATGGTAACCAAAGAATTCTGATTGGCTAAGATTGACATAAATCCATTGTTATCAAAATTTGAATTCTTTTCAAACTCCTAGTATATCTTCTGATTGCTGTTATTCCTCTATCTTCCTTCCTAATTATTAAATATTGTCACTATAGTATGTATTTCCTTTCATAGATTATTTTGATACCCCACAAGTTTGGGTTATTTTAGGTTTTATGTTTTTACAATTATTTTAATACTTGTTAATTACATTTGTTTTTGAATTCAAATGCTTATTATAATATTTTGTCTTAAAAATGATTTACAATTTATCCTTGGTGAGTCTTTCGCCTCGGATTTGCTAATTTCTTAGTTATTTGTTATAATTTGTAGTTGTTTGTTTCTGACAGTTAGGCATTTTCATAGGCCTAAGTAGCCATTATGGTATTTGACTTATTTCATTTAAATTACATTTCCTTGTAGCCTGATGGGCTTTATTTTGTTATTATAATTGGTTGTATCATTTATTGTTATGTTTTGGGTCTGTTTATGTGTTATTATTATGTCAGTGTTATTTTATACATAATTGTTTACTATTTGGTTTCCTCGTATTCTAGTCATACATTTCTTAACTTTTTTACTTATTTACTTTGCCAATAATAACAATGTGGCTATTATTTACTGTTTTTTGATCTTATTAAATATAACATGTAGGCCTATGGTCTGTATAATTCTTCCAGCCATATCCTATTCATAAACTTGCTTAAATAAGTATTTAACTATTATTTGCTAATCTGTGTTTACAATTCATCTTATTTTATATCATTTTTTGTGTGATAAACAACATCAATTTTTTGTTGAACTTATTTGAATAACGATCCCTTATAACATGGGTGTTTATTGATGAGTTTTTTAACTCCTTAATTTTTTAAACAATCTTTACTTTCCCTCCATGTTAACACTATCTGGTTTTCCTTTCATGGTATTCTCCCTTTTAATTATAATTGCATTTAATTAAATTTAATAATAACAATTTTTCTTAACTAACTACTGTCTTCATCACTTTTCAGCGTTCATTATACCTTAACTATTATTTGCTAATCTGTGTTTACAATTCATCTTATTTTATATCATTTTTTGTGTGATAAACAACATCACTTTTTTGTTGAACTTATTTGAATAACGATCCCTTATAACATGGGTGTTTATTGATGAGTTTTTTAACTCCTTAATTTTTTAAACAATCTTTACTTTCCCTCCATGTTAACACTATCTGGTTTTCCTTTCATGGTATTCTCCCTTTTAATTATAATTGCATTTAATTAAATTTAATAATAACAATTTTTCTTAACTAACTACTGTCTTCATCACTTTTCAGCGTTCATTATACCTTAATTAACTGTTTATACTTACTGCTATTCTTAATTACTAATATTCTTCACTTTTTATTTAGTGTTTCCTTAGTATTTATTAATTATCTATGCTTTTATAATTCACTTTATTTCACTATATTAACATTCTTTATTTTACACTATTCTCATTTAATCATCACCTTCACTTTTAAATTATTTATAGTTTATTATAATTTAATTAGTGTACCTTCTTTATCAATACACTTTGGGGTTTTTACACTTTCATTTTGCACTTCACAAATGTTTTTGTTTTTTAAGTGTTTCTGAATGGGTAATCCCTCTAATTACTATCTCACTACCATACTATCTCTTTCATTACAATATATCATTAATAATATGAACAATTTTAAGTCTTTATATTTTAACATTACATCTAACTCTAAATTGTGGGTTATTTTGCTTTTTTATATTTATATTTAACATTGTTTAATTGGGTTTCTCTCAATTATCATTTACTTTTTGTCCATTAATGGATAATAACATTTACTTTTTTTTCTCATAGGTTAATTATTGGTCTTTTTTCCAATATTACATTTGAGTGCATCTTTTCTCCTGCTCATATTCTTTATTACTTGTTTGTGTCTTATCATTTGTCTTCATTTTTATTTATTTCCCTTTATCTTGGGTTTGTTTACTTTCCATTTCCCTCCTTCTTCATTTTCATTGTATTTGGTTCATACCATGAATTGGTTCATACCATTGTAATTGGTTTTACACCTTCTCCTTTGGGTTCATTTTAACATGTTGCATTGAGTTATACAATTCCATGGACTTGTTTCGTTTTTGTTTGGTTTTGGTTTTATCCCTTCTTCTTTTGGTTTGGTTGATCACTTTCTTCTCTTCTTAGGTTTTATTCTTGTTTGTTTTTTGTGGTTCCCTTCCTCTTTTGTTTCCTTTTGTTGGGTCAATCACTTGGGTTAGGTCATGTCGTCGTTTGTCGTGTCACTGTTTTTATATTTTATTTATTTTAAACATTTTATTTTATATTAAGTATTATTTTATATTCAAAATTATCTTTTTTCATCCCTGGTATTGGGTTGGCTTATTTGTGTTGTAACATAATGCCTCTCCTTCAAAATTGATCATTTTGATAAAACACTAGCATAGTTTTTTATGAAATTATCAGTTATATATAAACTTTTTCCTTTTCTTTCTTGTTTGTTTCTTCATTCTTATTTCTCTTCTTACTTGATTCATTCCATTTTATTTGGATCTGTTTTTTTTTATTTCCATTAGTGTGTTCTCCCTTTTATACAATTTTTTCCATAACTTTTTAGTAGCTGGTTTCTTCCATTACTACTCATTTTTTCTGAGACCAGAGGAACATCATCTCTGCTCAGTTTATTTTGATTGCTGGACTTTTTCAACAGTCAATCTTAAATTCCTTTTTTGTCAACTTGTGACTTAAATTAATAATAATAATATATTTTGGGATTGTCCACCTTGTGGTTTGTTTTTAAATCACTTTGTCCTTTTACTCATTCTTCCTTCCGCTGTACCTTTTCTACATACTGTCATTTACTCATACAGTTGATTGTTTTTTATTTATTCAGTTGTTAATTTCATCATTGCTAACTTTTCATTAGTTTGTTTTTCTTTTCTTCTTGTGATCATTTTAATTATCTTAGACATCTTTTTTCCTTTTCTTGGTTGTTTAGCAATATTCTGCTTTAGCCATTTTCGGTATATTTGTTTTATACATAACTTCTCTTTTTTCCTCTTACCAGTTCTGATTTCTTTTTTTTCTTTGAATACATTGAATTCATTATAATTTCAGGTATTTATCTTAGCAGGTTTTGCTTGATTTTATTTTTGTTTATTTTATTTTGTTTGAAATATTATTTTAAATAAATTTTTGTAAGTTAGTTTTTCTTACTTTATAGGAATTTTTGTAACTTATTCCTTTTTTGGTACTTTTTGTTTAAATATTATCGTAAGTTTGTGGTTCTTACTATTTTATAGGAATTTTTGTAACTTAATCCTTTATTATAATTTTTTATATTATACTTCATATGTCAACTTTATTTTATTGTAAATTGATCTTACTTGGTAGGAATTTTTGTAACTTATTCCTTTTTTAATATTTTATATTAGGCCTCATAAGTCATCGAAATATGGTTGTAAGTTGTGCTCACATAATTTTTGAATTTTGGCATTTTTATTTATTTATTGTAATTAATTTATTTTTCTTCATAAAACTTTTTTAGAGAAGCTTGATTGTAAACTCCTTTTATCTTTTTGGTGGTTATATTACTTATTTCATAAGTATTGTTTCCATTATCTTTGGTGATGACATAGGGTTATACATATTATTATACATAGGACCTTGTTATTTATACTTTTTTGTAAGGTGATCTTCTCCTTTTCTTTCATTATTATTGCCTTCTCTTGTATATTACACTCTTTGTTGTCTTTCTTTTCTACTCCTTCAAATGTTAGATGTTTGAACATTTATTCTGGATAATATTTTAAATTTATTTATTATTGTTTATTAGCTCTCATTTAATTCGTCTTAGTCGTTTAGTCGTTTCTTGTCAATTCTTGTTTTGGTGATTATAAATTGGTTTAAATTAATTTAATACTCCTTTCTTTCCATTGGTCTGCTTGGTCAATAATTCGAAAATCAGTCCCATTTCTCTGTGTTCTTCTTCACTTTGTTTACCCATGGTCCATCATTTCCTCTGCACTTGTGGTTCGGATGACCTTGGTGTGTATAACTATTTCTGTTCGTGTGAAATAGGTATCTTCCATCTCGTACCACAATTCTTCTAATATCATATGTTCAGTTGCCTCCATGCCTACGTCATTCAATACATTTTGATTAATCAAAGAAGTTGTTAATTGTACCTCCTTCGTTAATTTTATTATTGATTTTTTATTTTGCATTTCCCATTCTGGTGTGCTCCAGTGTTTTAGGGACCTCCTTAATTTGTTATACACTGTCTTGTTGTAAGTCCTTTCTATTTCTGGCATCTTCCATTGAAGCATAGATTTGCTGAATTTTTCACCCGCTGGTTTGCTGTGAATTCCCTCTATAATTGCTTTTAAGGTCCTCCTACAGTCTTTGTATTTCATTAACTTGCTTTGGTCAGTAATTGGTAAATTGAATACATCAATTAGTCCGTTCTTCATCATCTCCACTTCTTCTCTTGTTTTCAGTAGTTTCTTTTTATATATTTTTCCAATTTCCTTTGTTTCCTTAATCTTCTTAATTATTCGATTCTTCTTTACTCTTCTACTGTTGGTTTTTATGCGCTTGATTTTCTCGGTGTTATTGTTACCTTTATCTTCAGAAAACAATACACTTGTTTCTTCTACAATTTCCATCTCCTTACTACCTTCAGAAGTGGTGTATAGTGTTTCATTCAATGGTTTGAAATCACTATCTAACGTTTCATTAAGTTGATCTACTGGGTAACTTGTTTCTTTTCATCTCTTGTTCATCCCCGTTTTTGTCTGTTTGACTTCTTCACGAAACTCTATTAGTGTGAATCTTAATTCTTCTCTGTTCTTCTCACCATCTTCCTTCAACTGTCTTTGGAGTGTTTCACCGTTATTTTCAATCTTGTTAATTAATATTTCAAGATCCTTCTTTATCTGCCTCTTCAGCTCCTCACTCTTCTTTTCTAGGATCTCTTGGTTTCTCTTTAGGGCTTCATGGTTGCTTTCCATCTTATTATTCAGAAGCTCCATGTCCTCCTTGAGTTGTTTCTTCAATTCTCCACTGTTTCTGTCCATTTTTCCATTAATTTCCTCCTTGTTTCTGTTTAATTGTTCCACCATAATCCTCATCATTTCTTGGAAATTGGTGTCCATTAATTGGGTTGGTTTGACTGGTTGGACGTCACCTACTACTTCTATTTCCGGTTCAGGTAGTGTTGGGTTTTCTGGTTGGTCCTCCTGGGGATCCTCTTCGAACAATTCTCCGATCATTTCCTCAATTTCTTCCATCTCTTCTTGATCTTCACCTTCAGTTCCTTTCTTTTTTAGGTATCTTGTAACCATGGAATGTCTCCTCATAATCGCCGCTGGTCTTCTTTTAAGGCCTCACCGCTTGGTCGCCGATCTGTAACATTATATCTGTGACGTCCGTCTTCGTTTAAGCCCCGCGATGGAAGCCAAATCTGTAACGTTAAATTGGTGGACGTCCGTCTTTGTTTAAGCCCCGCGATGGAAGCCAATCTGAACATTACAACTGGTGTGTCTCTGTAAAATGTGTACCAGTTTTATATAGGTGTAATGTGTTAGTGTGTTCGTCTCGCGCTGGGGTTGTTACATCAATTTTGTGCTAACGATGTCCGTAGCGATGTTATGATTACCAGTATAACACGGCAGTAACCTTACCTGTTCTTATATAGGGGTGTGATAATCCCGGGTGGCGCCAAATTGTTTGTTAAAACAATTAAATTTGTCAATCTGTATCTTACTAGGGTGTTCTCAGCTGTGACGGTCGGGGCGTTAAAATATTTCCCGCTCGTTCCGCCTTCTGTATCATGTAGGTAGTTGTACTAATCACGACTTGAGCGCTGATTGTCAAATCTAGCTTTCGTAAATGAACACAAGTAATATAATGCACTCCCTATGAAATAATAACAACGGTTACTCCCTCTAATAGTGATTTTTATGTTTGATAATTAATATTTTCAATTTTTGACAATTAAAATAACAACTTTGCACCGACTTTTTACATGAAACAATTTTACTCAGGATGACGAATCGATTAAGGAACGAGGTACTTACTCCAGCATGGCCGCTGAAGTGTTCAGTTATTATAATATTTTCATTCCAAAATCGTGGAACGATTTACAAGGCAAAGAATTCCTATGATTACAATAAAATTACGTTACCTTACTCTAAGTGTACATAAATAATAAGGTGTGTTGTTACAATCTGTTCTGTTGTGTCATTAAATGTGATTCGAAAGTTCGTGTTTAAACAATAGGTTAGATTTTATGTTAACAAATTTTCAGTGTGTTTATTTTTTCTTAAATAATCTTTGAAAGAGAAATATTCGGCTTATAGTGAGATCAAATTACTTTTAGTAAAATTCAGAGTGATTTTGTTTTTGGAAATAAGATAATTCAATGGTACTTAACGCATGGTGTTTTCATTCATTGGTTCGGAAGAGGATTGGGCTGCAATAAGTTCTATTTTCATTAATCTTTAGACTTAAGTTGGTCTGGCGTCCTTTTCATAGAGGATGTGGTCATATTTTTCTTTTATTTTTCTATTTTATGGTCCTTGGTCTTCAGTTGACTGCTCCAAGTCTACTTCTTATTCGGTCATGGTTTTGAATTTCGTTCACTGTTTTACATTATTTAATTAAAATTCGGTCTTCCAAAAATTGGCTTGTATTCTGTTCGAGTGATGCTTTACGAGTAACGGTATTCAACGGTAATTTTCGACACCAACGCCCATTTCTATGGTAACCAAAGAATTCTGATTGGCTAAGATTGACATAAATCCATTGTTATCAAAATTTGAATTCTTTTCAAACTCCTAGTATATCTTCTGATTGCTGTTATTCCTCTATCTTCCTTCCTAATTATTAAATATTGTCACTATAGTATGTATTTCCTTTCATAGATTATTTTGATACCCCACAAGTTTGGGTTATTTTAGGTTTTATGTTTTTACAATTATTTTAATACTTGTTAATTACATTTGTTTTTGAATTCAAATGCTTATTATAATATTTTGTCTTAAAAATGATTTACAATTTATCCTTGGTGAGTCTTTCGCCTCGGATTTGCTAATTTCTTAGTAATTTGTTATAATTTGTAGTTGTTTGTTTCTGACAGTTAGGCATTTTCATAGGCCTAAGTAGCCATTATGGTATTTGACTTATTTCATTTAAATTACATTTCCTTGTAGCCTGATGGGCTTTAATTTGTTATTATAATTGGTTGTATCATTTACTGTTGTGTTTTGGGTCTGTTTATGTGTTATTATTATGTCAGTGTTATTTTATACATAATTGTTTACTATTTGGTTTCCTCGTATCCAGTCATACATTTCTTAACTTTTTTACTTATTTACTTTGCCAATAATAACAGTGTGGCTATTATTTACTGTTTTTTGATCTTATTAAATATAACATGTAGGCCTATGGTCTGTATAATTCTTCCAGCCATATCCTATTCATAAACTTGCTTAAATAATTATTTAACTATTATTTGCTAATCTTTGTTTACAATTCATCTTATTTTATATCATTTTTTGTGTGATAAACAACATCACTTTTTTGTTGAACTTATTTGAATAACGATCCCTTATAACATGGGTGTTTATTGATGAGTTTTTTAACTCCTTAATTTTTTAAACAATCTTTACTTTCCCTCCATGTTAACACTATCTGGTTTTCCTTTCATGGTATTCTCCCTTTTAATTATAATTGCATTTAATTAAATTTAATAATAACAATTTTTCTTAACTAACTACTGTCTTCATCACTTTTCAGCATTCATTATACCTTAATTAACTGTTTATACTTACCGCTATTCTTAATTACTAATATTCTTCACTTTTTATTTAGTGTTTCCTTAGTATTTATTAATTATCTATGCTTTTATAATTCACTATATTTCACTATATTAACATTCTTTATTTTACACTATTCTCATTTTATCATCACCTTCACTTTTAAATTATTTATAGTTTATTATAATTTAATTAGTGTACCTTCTTTATTAATACACTTTGGGGTTTTTACACTTTCATTTTGCACTTCACAAATGTTTTTGTTTTTTAAGTGTTTCTGAATTGGTAATCCCTCTAATTACTATCTCGCTACCGTACTATCTCTTTCATTACAATATATCATTAATAATATGAACAATTTTACGTCTTTATATTTTAACTTTACATCTAACTCTAAATTGTGGGTTAGTTTGCTTTTTTATATTTATATTTAACATTGTTTAATTGGGTTTCTCTCAATTTTCATTTACTTTTTGTCCATTAATGGATAATAACATTTACTTTTTTTTTCTCATAGGTTAATTATTGGTCTTTTTTCCAATATTACATTTGAGTGCATCTTTCTCCTGCTCATATTCTTTATTACTTGTTTGTGTCTTATCATTTGTCTTCATTTTTATTTATTTCCCTTTATCTTGGGTTTGTTTCCTTTCCATTTCTTTCCTTCTTCATTTTCATTGTATTTGGTTCATACCTTGGTTTTACACCTTCTCCTTTGTGTTCATTTTAACATGTTGCATTGAGTTATACAATTCCATGGACTTGTTTCATTTTTGTTTGGTTTTGGTTTTATCCCTTCTTCTTTTGGTTTGGTTGATCACTTTCTTCTCTTCTTTGGTTTTATTCTTGTTTGTTTTTTGTGGTTCCCTTCTTCTTTTGTTTCCTTTTGTTGGGTCAATCACTTGGGTTAGGTCATGTCGTCGTTTGTCGTGTCACTGTTTTTATATTTTATTTATTTTAAACATTTTATTTTATATTAAGTATTATTTTATATTTAAAATTATCTTTTTTCATCCCTGGTATTGGGTTGGCTTATTTGTGTTGTAACAATATTTATCAATTTTTTTTCAGATCAAGTTGTTTTAGAGATTGTGTATGAAAATATTAACTTGTCCATGGCTGATGTACATAAAAATTAGTCATTTATAAATTCTAGATAGAGTACAACAGTCTAAATAATTTTTGTGTCTTGCGCAAACTCAGTAATAGTACTACTGAAGGAGAAATTACCATTTTTAAATTATGCACAATCACAGAATTGAGAGAGCACAACAGAAGTCCAGATTCCAGCCATACTGTAGCACTCTGTCTTGTTGTATCAGACATGCGATACACTATTCCAAGCTGTACAACTTTATTTACTTTGTATTTTTGTTTGGAACTACCAGACTGGAGAAACTCAACAAAGTTAGTGTGGTTAATTTGTAACTTATATTTTGTAATATGTCATCGTGCTAGGCACCCAGTGAAAAACATTTGTAAATTAATGTTTTGCACTTGCTAATATTGTATGGATTTATTGAATTGTACGTGTAATGCATGTTTTGGTGTTCAGCACACCAAATTCAATAACCAGATTTTTTGCTAGCCGTATTTGAAAACCGTTTTCACATTATCAGTAATATTGTAACAACAATAATAATTGTGTGTATATTAATATTATTATTATTAATAATGGAAAGGTTAACATTGTCATTAACATGTTTACTGTGTTAATTGATTACATAGGACACACTGTGTGTTGTGAAAATTTGTTAAAATATGAAATAATCCTTTTGTGTTTTATTTTCATTAACATCAGTGTATTCTTCATTATCATGTTAATATATATTATTCTGGTTACGGATGCTTATGTGTGCTTACCGCACATAGCATCACCAGAGTGTGGTGCTACAGATGCACATGTTGCCATGAACAATCCTGTACATGTCTTGACAATAATGTAAAATGTGTATCCAATACTCTCAGAATACATTGTATTGAACTTAATGCACTTATTTAGTTTTTTCAAGTAAATATAAAATCTGATTGTGTTATATAAACAATAACAAGAATTTTATGCTAACTGAAATACCTGTTTTGAAATATGCGTCACTGAAAACAATACATGTACTGTTTGATTCAGTGAAGACACTGTATATTTTAGAACAGAGGGATTAGAAAAAAAATGACATAAAACATATATTACACATGTAATATTTAAATTATATAATTATTATGTAATCATAATTACATACATTCAAAAACATTGTGCAAAATGTAAATAGCACACTTAGGCCTGCGTATAGTTACTTACTTATTTCTTACTTCTTCCTGCAGGCGTCCAGCTTCAACTGTAGCCGATAGCCCGATGTCCATGGTAGATCATAGAAGCGATAGCCCAGTACTTCTTAGTGTTCATGATTTCTTGCCATCCCGACACTTGCATCCTTAAGATATCCCTTGCGGCAATCGGGTAATGACATTTTATAAGTATATGTTCAAGGTTCTCCTCTCCGTCTTCACACAATAAGCATTGTGGCGTATCCGTGAGATTGAACCTAAAGAGATATTCTTGGGTAACGATATGGCCGGTACGTGCCCTCGCAGCAAAAGCAGCTATCGGACGCGCTACTCCCTTGTAGATGTCTTCCTTGGCCGGCACAGGTTGTATTTGGTATAAGCTGCGACCTGTGGTTGCTGATTTCCAACTGTCCTCCCAAGAGCTCCTGAAGTGTCGGTCACCCGAGCTTCTGCACTGCAGCAGGGAGAACTTCTTTAGGTTAGTTGGATACATTGTGCACGCTTCCCTTGCGATCCCATCTGCTATTTCATTTCCGGGGACTCCACAGTGGGATGGAACCCATTGAAGGGTGATCATTTTTCCTTCGTTGTGTAGCTGGAGGAATAGTTTCCTTATTTCATTAATACGAAAGAAGTACGCACTCGTGCCAGATTTTGATAGCGCTTCTAATGATGATTTGGAGTCAGTCAAGATACAGATGAGCTTTTGCTCAATGGAAAGACAGCAGGTTAATGCCGCATTTATAGCCAATAATTCGGCGTCCATACTGGACTGTGCATTAGCTGGAATATAGTACCGTTCGCCATTACTCTGGTTAAAATACCCTGCACCTGACTTCCCGCTTTCGATGTCCACCGATCCATCTGTGAAGATCTTCGTATGATTTTTATACTGCTCGTCAATCATCTCTAGTGTTTCTGCTCTAAGTATATCTGGATGACTCATTTTGCCGAATTTGTGTGGAAGATCCACGATCGCTTTTATTCCCGGCCAGCTACGTGGCGGTTCATCATACACAGGTGGAATTTGCTCCGGCACATTATACGATAACGTTGTCGACAGTATGTTCATTTGATAGTTGAACGAATTTTTAATGCTTATCTGATTGGCACACAAGTTGTATAATGGGTGAGTTATTGGTAATGTATTGACTTTCAAAAGTTTTGTCCACATTTGTCTTCTAATGTACATTTCGATCGGCTCAACACCTAAGTCAACTTGCATAGCATCTATCGCGGTGGTTTTTGTACAACCCAGGCAAAGACGTAGTGCCGCTGATTGGATCGCCTGAATTTTGTTTATGTGGGTTTTTGCAGCTGAACCCCAAACTTCACAACAGTAAACAGCCTTCGACCTCACGAATGCAAGATAAAACATTTTCAGCGTTGAAGTGTCACCGCCCCAGTTGCGACTGGCTACCGCTTTCAATGCGTTCAATCTTGGGGTACATGCCTTTATTACATATTCCACGTGTGCTGACCACCGAAGTTTTGGATCAAGAACCAACCCCAACAGTTTTGGATTTCTGTTATGCTGAAGTATTTCGTCTTGAAGGGTAAGGAGAGGCACATAGTTTGCAAGCTTATTACGTCTGGTGAAAAATGCGCATTCAGTTTTCTGGGTTGAAATCTTTAAAGACCATTTTTGACACCACCTGCTTATAACATTGAGGGCTAGCTGAATGGATTCCGTTGCTTTCTCGTGGTTTGTATCCGTTGCCCAAATGGTTTTATCATCCGCAAAAGTAACACTGTGTACATCAGGTGGAAGTTCATTTGAGATATCTTGTAAGGCAATGTTGAAAAGCGACGGACAGATTATTCCGCCCTGTGGTATTCCATTCTCTATTCTGTGGCTCGAAGAGTTTGTGTCATTTACTACAGTTTCTATTTGGCGGTTTTCAAGAAATTTTACTATGAACTGCAATAATCTTCCCTTAATCCCAATTTTCATACACTGTAGGATGACTGTGGCATGTGGTATTTTGTCGAACGCGGCTTCAAAGTCAATCATGACCGCAACCGTGGACTTCTTGCATTCAAAGCCTTCGTAAACTTTATTTGTGAAGTATAGCAGGGCGTCCGTGGTACTTCGTTGAGGCCGAAATCCAAACTGATATTTGTCCAAAAGGTTTTGAGACTCCAACCTCCAAGTCAACCTTTTGTTGACTAGGCACTCCATTAATTTCCCAAAACAAGAAGTTAATGAGATGGGTCTGTAGGAGGCCAATTTCGATTCGTCCTTTCCAGGTTTTAATAAGGGAATAACACTGGCCGTTTTCCATTTTTGAGGGATTTCGCCTGTCTTCCAGATATCGTTAAATAGGTCCAAAATCTTCGTCAACATTTTGGGGGAACAGTTACTCAACATTTCGTTGTGGATGTTGTCCGAACCTGGAGCTGAGCGTTTAAGCTTTCCCACACTATCTGTTAGCTCTGCCAGTGTGAAAGGGACGTCATCGGGGTCCGCGCACCTATAGAAATGTTCCATTCGGCAAGACAGGAATTGCTCATCTCGGCTTAACTGTTTTGGCCATGAAATCTTGCGACCCGACCTATCCGAGAGGAATTTGCTGAAGGCTTCCGTTTTTAAGTCATCGTCCAGGAGGAGATTCCCGTTTGGTTGACTAATTGCATTTATCCTTTTTGAGGATTCTCCATTTGTTGCTCTGAACTTTTTCCATACTGTACTTGAAGGGGTGTTTGTGTTCATGGAGCTGACGAACTCCCTCCACGACCCTCGCTTAGCCTCAAGAATAGCTTTGGCATTGCATTTGTTGAACTGACTTCGGTTTAAAGCTATTCTTGTTTTCTTCCATTTTTTCCGAGCGTTATTACACGCTCTTCTTAGCTCCTGAAGCTCGTTGTTCCACCAGCTATTCATGTACTTGTGCTTGGCTTTTCCTGACTGTTTTGGGATACTTTTGTCGGCTGCATTAATGATAATTGTTTCTATTTCCTCCAACGTAGCTATGTCTTGAGTTGGAATTTTTGTTGTTTCATCTTTGAAGGAATCCCAGTCCGCTTTCTTCATTTTATACCTGCTGTGTACTGTGGTGTTATTCCTTATCTGAGTGTTTCCCGCGTCGAGTTCCAGGAAGACCGGGAAGTGGTCGCTACCAAGATCTTGTCCCACATGCCAGCCTACAACCTTCCCCCACATACCTGGAGTGACTATCGATAAATCCAGGGTACTGAGTGTACCTGTTGAGGCTGATTGGAACGTGGCTGTGTGATTTTTATTCAATAGAATTTGGTTGCTTCCTAACAGCCATTCATAGAGGATCTTTCCATTTCGATTTGATGAGCCACTGTTCCAAGTGTGATGTTTGCTGTTGAAGTCACCGACAATTACTGTTTTCTCTTCCGTCGGCAGCAACGTCAGTAGGTCTTCTTTCCGTAGTCCTTGCCCAGGTACATACACATTGTAGAGTATAAAAGCCTCATTATTGCTAATTCTAATCCTCAGTTTTGCAACTTCCATTTCGGGGGTTATATCACCCTCAATACGCTCTACAGTCAGTGATTCATGGATTAGCGTCACTAAGCCTCCACCACTACGGTTTTCTCTCGATGCGTGATACATTTTGAAGTCACTAAATTTCGGGTGATAAGTTTCGATTTGTGGTAATGAAGCTTCTTGTATACACGCAATTTTCACTCTTTTCTCTTCCAAGATTTTTCTCAGCTCATCAGATTTATTTCGGAGCGACCTTGCATTCCAGTGCATGATAATAATACCATTCACTGTTTGTGATGTCATGTTGTTATTCCTCTTTAATTTCAGTTTCCTTTCTCTAAATGTTGTACCCAAAGATACATGCCCATTTTCATGTTTAGCTTTCATTTTAATTTCGCACATTAAAGTGTTTGCGAATGTTCTTGTCGGGCACCAAATTTCGTATCTTTTGAAAGCCCCCACACCTCTCTCTCTCATTATGAGATCTTTGTCAATTCTGTATTTCAGCCGCATTGCTCTAATGCTTTGTCGTTTTAAATTCCATAATAAAACCTTAAGTCGGTCAGGATGTTCTCGTCTCACCGATGGTGAAACACGTCGAGAATCCTGAAAAGGACTGTTTGAGAGGATCGTTTTGTTATTCGCTTCGTTCATGGGACTTTCACAAGGAAAGCTAATGCTGGTGTTCAGTTCACTGTAAACAGCTATCCAGGGGCAGGACGAGGACCAACCATACTATCACCTGCGTATAGTTAAGGATCTATAAAAGGAGATTATAGAGCTCTAGTATAGTCTATCTTACTTGTAGTTTTTCACCATAATCCATAATGGTAATCTTTGAAACATGGACCCAAAAACAATACAAGAAGTTCTTGGCAGGTGATGGGTTGATTATTGGTGTTTACTTGATTTACATTGTCTTCACATCTTCCATTTTTCATCAAAGTCTGAGCTATATCGTACTTTGTAGAGAATTATTCAGAAATCTTTCTGATGACAACCATATGGAAATTGTACAAAAACCTTTTTTTAGAAGGAGTGTACGTGTCATACAGTAACAAAAAAAAAAATAATGACATGACAAAGCTAGGAAAAATACTCATTTTTATTCCATTTGCATAGAACATAAGTTAACATTTGAGGATTTTTGTTGACACTAAACATGTAGAGGTGTACTTTACAATAGGTATACGTTTTGTTTGAGTGATGCCCCTCTTTTTATGAAATTTATCATTTAATTTGCCTGCAGAATAGAAATATACAAACTGTCAAAAATACCATGCTGTTTATCAATCATCACACCAGCATCGGAATTCCAGCATACAGTGTGATGGCATTTTACTTTTGCTTATGCAATGCAAGTTGGTGTGCCTTTCTTTTAGCTATAAGATTTCTGTGCAGTGTCATTTTCCAGTAAAGGTTTTGAGATCGTGAGCATTCTAAAATTGTCTATATAAAAATGTACCAAACACCAAATGTTTTGTTCATGAGATTTAGTACTACTTAGATGTAAATCCATTCTACTAAAATGTTCAGTTCCCAGCATACACTGTAGTTTTCAAGACAAGCCCATTTTATTCACACAGAGTACAGATTTTTTATACAATACTTGTTTTGTACCCTTGACATAGTGCCAGAGAACTAAGGAGCCTCACCACAATAGTGCAACTCCTTCTGAAGAAAGTTTTTAAGCTGTATAATATGATACAAACATTTTTTTTAAACAATCCAAAAATCATTTACCCTTTATATAGTCAATCTGTGTAAAGTTCATTCCTTTTGTTCAGTATTTTTGCAGAAACACAAACATCTAAGAATTACCATAAAACAGTGTAACATATAATTGTAGGTAGCTAACCTATTCATTGATGGGAATGCAGTAGAGCATCAAGTATCTGGTGAAATAATCAATATCATTATTATTTGGATAAACAGATGTTTCTGTATTGTTCAGACTAAAAAGTGTTACTGTTGATAAAGTTGCAATGATGAAGATAGAAAAATTATGTTGCAGAACAGAATATTAAGAGTAGGAAACATTATCCAGGTTCTTAAAAAAACCAGATGAAATTCTAAATTTCATTGAGTATGCAAATTTTTTTTCAAAATTTGTTAGCTAATTTTCAGGAAGAGAAAATGAATAATCTGGAAATACAAATTGGATCTTCAGTCATATGGTCACTAGAAAAAGATTCAGATCCCATGTAAACTTTTTTTATCTGCTCCAAGAAATGTGCCAGATAATCACAATATGGTCGTCCACTTCCATTTAAATCACACTACACAATTTGAATTATTTGACTGTTAAAGAAATTAAATGTGTATTAGAATAATGTTTTACCTCAAATGTTTCCTACACATTAGAATTAAGAACATTTATTTTTGTTAATGAGCCTCTTGTTTTGGTTTTCCTTTTTATGACCTACATGTCTAAAATGTGTTATGTATTCGCCACATAGTGTAGTGAAAGAAGTGTCTTTGTCTTATTGACTTTAGGAGTCCAAGATTTGTATTTACTCCAACTACCATTAAATCATTCCCAATTCTAGTGATTCGGAACAACAAATGGTTGGGTATTTTTGAATAAACTAGTCTCTCAGGTTACCAAAAAGTATTAAATGTTACTGCTTCATGTTATATTAATAAACACTTATGTTTTTGTAATTGCTCATACTCATTATGTGTGCAATAAAACTTATCAATTGAAACTTTTTATCACAGAAAAATTGTTATATTAAAATATTTCGTTAAACATTATACCTACAAATACACTTAATCTTATATTAGGTAAACTGTAGATAGGATCACATAGGTCACTATTATATAGGGTAATCAGAAATTTTTGTAAGGGTAGAATATGCAGTACCTCCTAAAAGAGAATGTAAGGTACTCTTACTTCCCTAAGAAAAGCTATTTGAGGGGCTACATTAAACAGATTAAACATAATAGCCATTAGGCCTACAATAAGCTGCCAGGCTAGTGGTAGATTAAAGACTAAAGGGGACAGACTTAATCCACTGATTTGATGATAAATTTTAAAATAATTTTACTTAAAATTTATATATTACTTGTTAGGAGATTTATCTACTACTTTATCATTTTTCCTTCTGCAGATATATATGTAATAAGGGATATTAGTGTATTTTATTAAAACATCTCTTAATAAACCATGATGATTATTTTTTTTTTTACAATAATTTTTTTCCAGTGAGTTCGATAAGTATCAAGTTGTAATCAACATGAGGCGGCAGGGCAGCACAGCGCCATTCACACGAAACAGAGATGAACCGACGGAGTGGGAGTTTAAAGAAGGACTAGAACCTGGCCGCACGTACCATGTTCTGGTGAAAACTGTGTCTGGCAAGGTTACCAGCTGGCCTGCCACTGTCAATGTTACCCTCAGTAAGTAATGCCTTGTACAATGTTATGGTCCAGTTCACAAATGTTATTTAGAAGTATGTTGTAGTGTACAATATATACAAGATTCCTCTAATGCCTTCGATGACTGAAGTTAAGTAAAATACAAATAAAAAACTGAAATAATCTTAAAATACATAAGTTGAGTTTTAGTTTGAAGTTTTTCAAGTACAGAGGTTTATGTTACTTTGTTAAAGTTATCTGACAGTGTGCTGTTTCTTCACCAACAGATTGCATAGCAGAATAGCATAGTATAAATCATATCATTAGACACAAAGGTGGGATACAATAAGGTGGGAGTGAGAAAAGTTACTACCACTGTTCTTGAAAATATTAGCTCAATAAATTAATGATTTTTGAGATGTGTAAGTTTTGATATTTATATTCCATAGAATGGTTGGCCTTATACTCTTATAGAAATTTTTTGTATTTCTAAAACAATTGAATTTTTAAAAATTAAATCTTATATATTGTTAAGTATTTAGTTCAGCATATGTATGGCAGCAGTCCTAATGAATAAATGAATGTGTATGCTGAAATACACTCAGATTTTTTGCTACTAAGTTCATAGCACTGTCCACAGAAATGTGTACATTTCTTATTTAAACACAAATTACACATGGCCTAAATCATGTATATAGTAAATTATAGATAAATAAATCACCTTATATCCGTCGTGTGACTTCGTTACATCGATTAAAATGACGCGTTTCGGAACATCTGCTCCATCATCAGATTAAATCGCTCTATTGAGGTCGTTAATAGTTAAAATCACATGTTACACATAATTGTCCACTATGTACTTCACTCGCTTTCTAAATGGTGCGCACCACGACAAAGCCGATCGGACACTGAATTATTATCTGAGTGATTACGCCTAAGCAGGTTCAATGCTGTATCGTATAGCGGGTTGGATTTAAAATTTAAGTGAATTACATAGTGGACAATTATGTGTAACATGTGATTTTAACTATTAACGACCTCAATAGAGCAATTTAATCTGATGATGGAGCAGATGTTCCGAAACGCGTCATTTTAATCGACGTAACGAAGTCACACGACGGATATAAGGTGGTTTATTTATCTATAATTTACTATTCATACGTGACTTGGATACCAAGAACTAATATGCATGTATATAGGATTGAGCTCTGCATGGTAGGGTGGAAGTCATTAAAGAATGTCCATGTCTTGCCAAAGTAATGCCTATTTTAGAAGTTTTCTATGCAAGGTAATTTTGTAGAATTAGTTAATAAAGCTCAGGTTTTAACACAGATGGACTAAATACAGCGTGGTTCACTAAACAGTTAATGGTGTCTTTTTTTTTTTTGATATCTCGTCACGTCTTCAGAAACTCCGGATCCATGTTGGCACAGGGAGACCTCAACATGGAGTTTTTTCTCTTCCGGTGAAACAACTTGGGCACAAATTTTGCAACCACTCTGTGCATGCCAAAATCCTCATTCAGAGTGCTGTCTGCAGAAGAAACGCTGATCGCAGCCTCATCAGTAATTTCCCACTGATGATCTATGTCGAACTATGGCCCTCTGTGATCAGTGTCCACACTTCGACAGCATTTCGGCATGTTGATGGTCTTCCAGAACACTGGTCACTCTCCATGGACAAGCAGCCATCTTTGAAACAGTTGTACCACTGTTCAGTTTGCGCAATCCCCGTTGCATCATCACCAAAGGCCTGCTGAATCTTTTGGATTGTTTCTGCTTGGGTATTCCCTAGTTTCTAACAGAATTTGATACAGTAACACTGCTTGAACTGTTTGATCATAGTAAGAAAATGAGTATGTAACAGATGTGTGTTGCACTATGTGACTCTGGTGGAGTCAGAAAATTACATACGTGCATGAAAGTCCTTTCTACGCATACCCATTGTTGGCTTGTCTAGACCATCACTAGTTATTGTGAAAAAATAAGGTCAGATACTATTTTACAGTTCTTGTACAATTGATAATTTAAAAAATAAGCAAGTATTCAATTTTTTTGTTTTATAGAGCCACTACCAGTTCGAAAGCTGACTTCTTTGATAAATGATGACACTGGTGATGTCACAGTCACATGGGTGCCAGACAACTCTAGTTACCAGGAAGAATATAAGGTCAGTAAATTTTTTAATAGTCTATAGTTTGCATGTGTGCGTTGTATTAACAAAAATAAGAACTAAAATATACTTTATGACATGGAACATAGTATTTTAGTAAAGTTTTTAAAAATGTTTACCTTATTTCCTGAACTATCTTTTGCTCATTGCAAGCTTTGTTAGAGGCTGGTGCTAGGAACTTCAGATATATATCTGATGAAGCGCACAACGAGCAAAAGCTAGTTCAGGTAATAAGGTAAACATTTTTTAAATTGTTATCTAAAAGGCTGTGTTCTACATCATAACTTTAGTTCTTAATAATACTCAACATTTCATGGAAATCCAAGAATTTAACAAAAATATATTTCAATGTGTCAACATATCATTCTGTTATATAATTCTGTCATACAAGTAATAACAAAATATACTTTGTTACCTACACATGTTTTGTGTACAATACTTTTTTTTACTCTTGCAACCACAATTCAGGGATCAGTGGGAATTGGGTATGTTTTCTAAGCTATCAACCATTCTGCCATTGCTTTAGTCAGAAACCCTGTATCTGCAGCCATGTTAAGACCCTCTTTTTTTTGGCCTTTCCATACTAGCGGTATGTGACAGTACAAAAAAGCCTGATATAAAAATATGGTATGCGAGGTAACAAACTATTGTATTCCGATGTTTTAAAATCATTTCTATGGGTTACATAATTTCCCTTTGTTTTGCTGACAACGACGTAGTTCCGAGACGACAAAATAATCTCAAGGACAGCAGTGGACGTGCAGCTAAAAAGACTTATAATGGTTACCGCCACTAAGAAAGGCGCTTCATATTCATGTTTCATTGGCCAACAGCTCGAAACGTCATTAAAACCACTATGACGTTATGAAAATACGTAACAAACAAAGCTATTATATAACCAGAGACAAAAGAACGATGACGTGTGCTCACTCACACATATGAAGAATTTGCATAATTCTCGCCCCAGTCGACACACAACAGCAGCAGCAGTAACAACTTGTTACAGGCCGCTGGCAATTTATACCGGCAAAGTGTTTTAAAACAGTACAAAATGTAGTTAAAACCTCATTATGTGATAATTAGAAGTGAGCCAAACAGTGAGCAGTAATTGTTTTTCAAAATTATGCAGTAGAGTCAGTGTTAATATCAAAAAACGTAACCAAACCAACTTAAGGCCTCAACATGTGAAACCTCTTCTAGAACTTCTAGTTTACAGATACAGGGAAGTGCAAAACAAATTTTACTAAAGAGCTCGTTAACCCTATAATTAAATATGTGTACACAATAGTAATTTAAATTCATAAGTATGAGTGGGTGAGAGAAAGCGGGGCGTGTTGTTGTTTTTTTTTTAATGTCGACATCCGAACGGGATGTTGGTTTGCGTTTGCGTTCAGCCAAGATAATCAAAACCAGTTAATAGCAAAGCAGCTGCTAAATTAAAATATGATATTTGTTAGATTAACGATTAACAAGATATAAAGAAGTTCATGATGAAGACGAGCCAACTTTAATGGCCGCCATGTTGATTTTGTCCGGTGTACACGTTTATAGCATTTATGGAATAAAACAATATTCATGATTAATGTTTATACTGAACGTATTCTCATTTCAATGCCTGTCTCTGCCAGCATTCACGCTGAGCAGAATCCTGGATCCCTTAGGTAATAAAAATTCATGTAACGAGATTGAAATAAGCAGACACTATAATTATGGTGGATACCATAATTATGATACCATAATAGTGGTAGACGAGACACACGTGCTTTATTCGATTAAGGTAAACAAACCCAGATACAAGTTATTAGATAGTTCCCATGACAAATACATTTATATTTAAAATAAAAAAAAAAGTGAGTAATGACAAATGACGCCCTCACTGGGACAGAATAATTTATGGAGTAATGACAAATGACGCCCTCACTGGGACATAATAATTATGAATAATTACAAATGCCGCCCTCACAGTGACTATAGAGAAAGATGACAAATGGGCCCGAACTGGTGACTATATAAAATACATTAATAGATTTTATATAATAAGCCTAAATGGTGGCGGGGTGGACATTGAAAGTGAGAATACGGTTGTAAAGTAGATGATAACGATAAGATAAAGCGACAAACCATTAACAAATGTCATAATGGCAGAAAATAAAGAAAATAATTCTTTATTGAACACAATTGATAGTACAAACAATAGCCAAATAAGCATGACAGAATCAGTAGTCATGAGTGAAGGAGTTGTTCACTCAACACCAATCCAAAATAACAGGGCTGAAAACAGCGAAATTATAAAAACAATGCAAATGCTTTTCAATCAGAAATTCAGTAAACTTGATGAGAAATTTAGTGAACAAAAAAGTTTAATTAGAGAAGTACAAAATAATTTTAATGTAAAATTAGAAGAATTAAAAAATGAAATACAAAGACAAAATGGTAGTATTGACAAAGTGGACAAATTGAACAAAGACGACAAGGTAAGTGGGGTAGAAAATTACGATAAAATAGATGAAAATGTAGTAATAGGTGATAATAGTGTGGAGGTTGGTAGTATAAATGAAATTTTATGGGGAATTGAATATAATAATAATGGAATGATAGTGTGTGTTGAAGGGTTAAAGAGAGAGAGATGGTATGATAAAGAGAAATATATTGAGAGAGAGAAATGTTGTTGGGAGAGTTATTATGAGAGATGTTTTAAGAGAGAGAGATGGGATGATAGTGAGAGATATTGTGAGAGAAAGAGGGAGGTAGAAATTTTTAAGATAAGCAGAGATTATGAAGAGTTTATGGGAAGGTTAGGAGTAGAGATGATATATAATAAAAATAATAAGTACTTACCTTGTAATGAAGCGGATATAGCAGTTGGAGATGATAATGAAAATAATGACTTTATAACATACCTACTGGTGACGAATTATACTGGAGGTGACAGGACAATGACCAATCATGACAGATTAAATGAGTTTGTGGAAAATAATGAAAATTTGAATGGTAGATGCATTTATGATGTTAATATAAGAGATTCAATAATAAGCAATGTATATAGATATAAGATAAGACTATTGTTCGACGATATGGGGTAGTTGTGTATTGTTTATTGTGTTATGAACATTTAATTATGTGACCAGTGGTTTTTTTTTTTAATGGACTGATCAGGACTGATTATGGTAAATGATTTAATGATTATGTGAATTGTATATTTTTGTGTATTGATGTCTATGTATTTGTGTAATTTTGCTGTTGTGTACTTTATGTATTTTTTTTTTGTGTGTAAACATGTAGGATTTTAAATAACTGAAGAAAGTTAAATGATATTATGGAATTTAGATTTTAAAGGGTTAGTAAATGATTAAGCAGGTAATGTATTTGGATATGAGAGGTGTTGTTAGTAGATAAGTGATGAATTTTGTAATGGTGTATTAAGTTGAAATGTTGTAAAGAGTTTGGGTGGTAAGGATAAATCAGGGCATTGGAGTTAGTT
The DNA here is from genome assembly GCA_034769895.1 of Magicicada septendecula. NCBI lineage: Eukaryota > Metazoa > Arthropoda > Insecta > Hemiptera > Cicadidae > Magicicada > Magicicada septendecula. Next base: position 241,610,228 of record CM068370.1, on the reverse strand, counting down.
GAATAAAGTTATTGGGAGTTAGGAAAAATAAAGTGCTGAGATGCTGATAATATATAAAGAGGTGTTAGATATTTTAGGGACACAGTAGGTAGGGATTATATGTAGAGGTGAGTAATATGAGTGGTAATTATATTTGTTGTTGATGGTGATATTTTGTAATAAGGGTATTGGTGTAGGAGTCCAACGAGAGATGTTGAGACAGGAAGGGACCGTTTAGCGCCGGAAAGGGTTATCTGAAAGGGTCAGGAACCGATAAGGGAATGAGTTGGTTAGAGGGATACACACATACTAGTACAAAAATGAGCGGTGCCAGAGGTGGTGCCAGAGGTTTTAATGGGATTTGTGAAGGGGGTTGTTATTGAGATATTGGTGTCATATTATATGTAAATGGTTAGAAGCGGTTGTTAGTGGAAAAAAGAGGTGAGTAAGGTTAGGTTGACAAATGCCAAAATAAGATAGAGAAAAATGAATAATAGAGAGTCACCCAAACTAGTAAGGATAAAAAGGTTAGAAAAGAAAATTCATAGTAGAAAGGTGATGTAACTGAAAGGTAAGGTAAATGGAAAGGTAAATGATAAATGTGAAATTTTGTATAGAATGTAAATGAATGTTAAATATTAAAAGTTGAATAGAGAATTGTTGATAGGAAAAATGTTATAAAATTTTGCTACAAGTTATGTAAATTGTTTATTTGTGAATTGTTCAATGTTAGTGTTTAATGCTTATGATGTACAATGTTTTATTGTGTTTTATTATGTCAACAATAGTGTGTGTGGATGGGAGGTTACTACCAAGATAGTAACGATTATAAGATTAAAATTTTGTAAAGTTTGTCCATTCTCTAGAGATGATTCTCTTATAAAGAAGGTTAAAGGTAAGAAAAAGTCGTAAAGAAATTATAAAACTTTTAAGTTGTCTGCCATGATATAGATATTGTAAGATTATAAGAAGTAAATTATTAGGGTTAATGGTTGTTGCTAAAGCAGTTAAATGAATTGTTTCTCTAGTTTAAGAGCAATTGTTTCATGTGATAAGAGTGTGCATATAATTGACAGGAGTCAGAAGGGTGTACCAGATACCGGAGTGTTAAAAGGAGAAGTAATTGTCTATCTTAATTCTTGATATACATTGTTTGAAGTTTGTAGAATTAGGCAAACCAATGCCCCAAAACGCAAACCAACGTGCTAAGAGGAAACATATCAGTTATGGATATGGATATAAGGAAAGCCACTATTTTAAAAATTTTGTATTGAATGTTTCAGAGTTTTATGGTGTGGTGACCGCGGTCCTGAGCTGGCCGGTGCGTCAGAACAGGAGCGTAAAGTGCCTCATGGCCTTATGGTGTAGGGATCTCTCTGGAGAAGTCCAGTAAGGTCAGAAGGTGCGAACCTCATCATGGGACCAAGGGTAAGTGGTTGAATTTATATTTTTTTTGTAACACTACAGCGGGTTGTGGCTCCATATCTGAGCTGATCCTTTTAGAGAAGTGTGAATGAGTCAATGAAAGTTTTTGTGTCTCGACACAAAACCTTTCATTGAGGGGGTTTTGTGACAGTACAAAAAAGCCTGATATAAAAATATGGTATGCGAGGTAACAAACTATTGTATTCCGATGTTTTAAAATCATTTCTATGGGTTACATAATTTCCCTTTGTTTTGCTGACAACGACGTAGTTCCGAGACGACAAAATAATCTCAAGGACAGCAGTGGACGTGCAGCTAAAAAGACTTATAATGGTTACCGCCACTAAGAAAGGCGCTTCATATTCATGTTTCATTGGCCAACAGCTCGAAACGTCATTAAAACCACTATGACGTTATGAAAATACGTAACAAACAAAGCTATTATATAACCAGAGACAAAAGAACGATGACGTGTGCTCACTCACACATATGAAGAATTTGCATAATTCTCGCCCCAGTCGACACACAACAGCAGCAGCAGTAACAACTTGTTACAGGCCGCCGGCAATTTATACCGGCAAAGTGTTTTAAAACAGTACAAAATGTAGTTAAAACCTCATTATGTGATAATTAGAAGTGAGCCAAACAGTGAGCAGTAATTGTTTTTCAAAATTATGCAGTAGAGTCAGTGTTAATATCAAAAAACGTAACCAAACCAACTTAAGGCCTCAACATATGAAACCTCTTCTAGAACTTCTAGTTTACAGATACAGGGAAGTGCAAAACAAATTTTACTAAAGAGCTCGTTAACCCTATAATTAAATATGTGTACACAATAGTAATTTAAATTCATAAGTATGAGTGGGTGAGAGAAAGCGGGGCGTGTTGTTGTTTTTTTTTTAATGTCGACATCCGAACGGGGTGTTGGTTTGCGTTTGCGTTCAGCCAAGATAATCAAAACCAGTTAATAGCAAAGCAGCTGCTAAATTAAAATATGATATTTGTTAGATTAACGATTAACAAGATATAAAGAAGTTCATGATGAAGACGAGCCAACTTTAATGGCCGCCATGTTGATTTTGTCCGGTGTACACGTTTATAGCATTTATGGAATAAAACAATATTCATGATTAATGTTTATACTGAACGTATTCTCATTTCAATGCCTGTCTCTGCCAGCATTCACGCTGAGCAGAATCCTGGATCCCTTAGGTAATAAAAATTCATGTAACGAGATTGAAATAAGCAGAGACTATAATTATGGTGGATACCATAATTATGATACCATAATAGTGGTAGACGAGACAAACGTGCTTTATTCGATTAAGGTAAACAAACCCAGATACAAGTTATTAGATAGTTCCCATGACAAATACATTTATATTTAAAATAAAAAAAAAAGTGAGTAATGACAAATGACGCCCTCACTGGGACAGAATAATTTATGGAGTAATGACAAATGACGCCCTCACTGGGACATAATAATTATGAATAATTACAAATGCCGCCCTCACAGTGACTATAGAGAAAGATGACAGGTATTTTGTCATCAACACTTCAGTTGAGATTAATTGAATTTAATTAATCGTCCCAACTTTCTGTGTTTCTTGTGATGAGAGTTTTCTGCCCTGCAGTCTTCTTCTTTTTTATGTACTCTCTTAAACACATCATCATTAAATAAATAATTACCTTATTTTATCCACTAAGTGATCTTCTTTTTCTTTTTAATTACTATATGTTTCAGGGCTTATATCCCCATCTTCAGGTAAAAGCAAATCTACCCTGTTATTAGGGTTTCGTTAAAAATTCGCAACGACACAAACACATAACACACTTAAATAAATTAACATTGAACATAAAATGTGTATCGGAACACGCTACAAACGAACCAGTGCACTGGCCGAAGTCCGACTTTCAACTGATCCGTACACGCTATTCACGGTTTGTTTTCATAGCTGTGTCATATAGTTTATTTGATTTGAATGATAACTGTTCATTAAGTACCTGATTTTTATTTCTTCTTAAGGCCTTGTATATTTCAAATTCCTCTAAAGCATCCAGTAGTTGACCCTTTTTACCTATATGTAAAGGTTCCAAATTCTCTTTAAATCCAGTGTATGTATGATTTTCGTTTATTAGATGTTGTGCGTAATGCGATACATTATTATTGGGGAACTTCTTAGGTAAATGTTCTTTAAATCTCTCGGAAAATTTTCTCCCCGTCTGGCCTATATAGATTTTATCGCATTCATTACACCGGATTCTATAAACGCCAGAACAATCCTCTAGTAATGCTTTGGTATTAGGCTTAAGTATATTTGTTAATTTGTTCGTGGTCCTGAATGAGACAATAATCCCTAGCTTTTTTAATTCATTATGTAGTGTATTAGGTAGTATGTTTGTATATCTAGCAGAAACATATTGGGTTTTATCTTTAACTTTGTCCAATCGTTTTAATTTATTAGCGTGTTTATATATTATTTTATCAATGATTTTACTATTGTAACCATTCACTATCGCTATATGTTTTATTATATTAATTTCATCGTTATAGTCTTCTATGTCCATCGGTATATTTGTCAGTCTATGTGCCAGTGCGTTAAAAGTTGCCATTTTATGTGTATAAGGATGATTGGAACTAGCATGTATGGCTATATCAGTTGTTGTTGGCTTTCTATATATTTTAAAGCTAAGGAGGTTATTACGTTTATATGTGGTTACGTCCAGGAAATTCAACATATTGTTATGTTCTACTTCCATAGTGAATTTAATATTACTGTTTATGCCGTTCAAAAAAGTAAGCAATCCGTCTATCTGTCTAAGAGTACCAGCTTAGCTTTAAAATATATAGAAAGCCAACAACAACTGATATAGCCATACATGCTAGTTCCAATCATCCTTATACACATAAAATGGCAACTTTTAACGCACTGGCACATAGATTGACAAATATACCGATGGACATAGAAGACTATAACGATGAAATTAATATAATAAAACATATAGCGATAGTGAATGGTTACAATAGTAAAATCATTGATAAAATAATATATAAACACGCTAATAAATTAAAACGATTGGACAAAGTTAAAGATAAAACCCAATATGTTTCTGCTAGATATACAAACATACTACCTAATACACTACATAATGAATTAAAAAAGCTAGGGATTATTGTCTCATTCAGGACCACGAACAAATTAACAAATATACTTAAGCCTAATACCAAAGCATTACTAGAGGATTGTTCTGACGTTTATAGAATCCGGTGTAATGAATGCGATAAAATCTATATAGGCCAGACGGGGAGAAAATTTTCTGAGAGATTTAAAGAACATTTACCTAAGAAGTTCCCCAATAATAATGTATCGCATTACGCACAACATCTAATAAACGAAAATCATACATACACTGGATTTAAAGAGAATTTGGAACCTTTACATATAGGTAAAAAGGGTCAACTACTGGATGCTTTAGAGGAATTTGAAATATACAAGGCCTTAAGAAGAAATAAAAATCAGGTACTTAATGAACAGTTATCATTCAAATCAAATAAACTATATGACACAGCTATGAAAACAAACCGTGAATAGCGTGTACGGATCAGTTGAAAGTCGGACTTCGGCCAATGCACTGGTTCGTTTGTAGCGTGTTCCGATACAGATTTAATGTTCAATGTTAATTTATTTAAGTGTGTTATGTGTTTGTGTCGTTGTGAATTTTTAACGAAACCCTAATAATAGGGTAGATTTGCTTTTACCTGAAGATGGGGATATAAGCCCTGAAACCTGTAGTAATTAAAAAGAAAAAGAAGATCACTTAGTGGATAAAATAAGGTAATTATTTATTTAATCATATACAGTGATCTGGAGACCAACGGTAACTATGTACATCATCATTGTATACCTAACCTTCCATAAATCCTCTGGATTTTCCTCCAACACTATTTCCCAAAGGGTCTCTAACCTCTAATCCTATACCCCCTTCTCCCTGGTCCTTAACTCTGACCCAAACATAGACAAACAAAAGATTTTACAAGATTGTTTGTGTTTTGAGCCATGAAATAACATAACAGAAATACTAACATACCATTTGTTTATTACAGGTTAGCTATTCAGAGGTAGAAATATTGAATGGTGACAGCAATTCTATGACCACTGATAAAACTGAGTACGTGCTGGAATCACTTCTGCCAGGTCGCAATTATTCAATCACAGTACAAGCTGTGTCATCAGGCATGGAAAGCAACGAAACTACAATATACCAAGCAACACGTAAGTCTTAATTCTTCATCAGTTTTTGGATAACAGTGTGTGTGAAATGCCAAATTGAAGTTTGGCTGCATTTTAAGAAGTTCACTTCCTAGGTACTTATCTTGGTTATAACTTATACCATGGTTATAGGTTTACTATGGTGTATTCCTTTTTCTATTGTCTAACTGTTTCGAATGAGTTCAATTTTAAAAAGGTGTGACAAAAAACTGTTTACACATAAAATTTGAATTTTGTTTTAATTGTTTAATATTATAGTATATGTAAAAACAGAAAAATTGTAATATTTAGATTGTATCTACATACTCCATAAGTTAAGAATACAAATAGAATACAACAAGCAGTATGTCCACAAATGGAATATGTCACGTCTCATTCTGGTTACATTTTCCCATGTTTACAAATGTGGCATACACTCATCCAATTCAAACATAATCTGTTATTTGAAACTTTACAGCGAGTAACAAAGTTGTGTATTTAAGTGGTTTGTAGCACTCCTTCCAATTTTTATTTTCCATTCTCTTCTACTTTTCCATTATTTCCCATGATGGTTTCTCTTGTTTAGACTTTATCTTATTCGTTGATTCATACTGTGCCTACTTCTTCTCCTCTTTTGTTTTGCCTTGAGATGTCCAATCTAAAATTTGTTTTAGTGGTGCATCAGTCTTTGTGTGCACATATCTGTCTTAGTTAATAGTTTTTTCATAATGCCAGTAATAATAATGGTGTCATGTGTCTTATTTTTCCTACTTGTTCATTCGTTTTCTGCTACAATCTATAAATCTTGCTGGCCTACAAAAGAGCATCCATTTTAGTGGGCATTAATTTTCTCCTATTTCCCTCCATCACTGTCCTTGTCTCAGGTCCATAGGTTAAAAACGATATTCTTCACAGCTATACATGTTCTTTTTATGACCTGTGGTACTGTCTTGGGACACTATGACATTCAGAATTCTTGCAATTTTACAATGTTACGTATATTTGTCTCTACATTTCTAGCTTTATTTGTATCTGTTTTATTAAATGTTATAAGTAATTAAATTCTTGAAACTATCATATTTTTGTATTTTTACATAATTTTAATTCAAAAACTTCTTAACAAGCTTCCACACAGAGATATTTCATTTTATAATGTTAACAGTTAGCCTCCTGTTTTTATGTTATTCCTAAAAAAGTTTTCTTCACATGTACACCAAGTCTTCTTTTGACTTCATTATTATCACATCATTTTTGGCAAATTGTGTGAAGTGTACATAATGTACAGTGGAGACAATGCGGAAGGAAAGGAGAGTTGCTTTTTGAGCCTGTTTAGTTTCATTTACCTAGTTCTTTAATACTAATTTCATGTTTCTTAGTTTTAATTTTTATGTATATGTCTTGATTTTCATTATGAAATAAGTAGCAGATAAGCAATGTATGGTGGCAGAATTAAAAAGAAAACCAACACATTGAATAAAAGTTTTCTGAGTTTTTAAAACTAGAAAATCAAGCATATTTATTTGGCAGAAAACTGTGTACGTAATTTTTTTTCCTTTTAACTGTACAGGTCCATCATCACCAATCATAGAAGACTTACGACCTATAGAGTTTGGCTTAAACATAAGTTGGAAATCTGATGTGAATTCAAGGCAGGAAAAGTTTGAAGTTATTCATAAAAGGAACGATACAGGTAAAAAAAAAATTGTTGACATCATTGTACTTTAAACAATACTTTATATTAAAATCAAAATTCCAAATTGTTTTGGAACTTGGATCTCAAAAGTAATAAAGTGCAGTAGTAGTTATAATATGTTGTGTTGTAACCCCTCTTTCCATTTTTATGCTTTATAAAAAAAATATAAACTTTTTTTTTTTCCTGAAAGAGGGGCCACTAGTTATTTAAAACTAGGCGGAAAGCCTAGAGAAGCCAAAAATGCGCTGGGTCCAGTGAGACGGGACTTGCAATAAAACTCGGTCGGTAAAGAGTAATAACTATCTTTTATTCTTACTTAATCCCATAACTCGTTACATACATAACAATATAACAATAGGCTTGATAAATAAATAATCTCAATATATTAACAAATCAATTTCAATAAGGCCATTTCAATTCATCCCATATATATATATATATATATATCAGTCTGGTTCCTTAAGCAACGTCCTATAAATTATTTAAATCCTCCCTGATAACACTTAACACTAACATCACATACTGGAACATAAAGACACATATACATATAATATACATCACAACTAAAACTCATGTTCAACCTGGCAGACAGCCTGTATATTCTAGCGAACCCACATATAACTGGGAGGAAAATCTGTATACTTCATAAAGCCCCAAAACTGCAATCATAAGTTTAAGCTTCCAGCAACAGCTGGAATTAATTCATAAAAAACCACAACCCCTTAACTACATTAAAAATGAAAAGAAAAATTTTTTAAGAAAAGAATGGATAATAATGACTAAAAACTGCAAAGTCAGAGTGGCAGGGCAGCCCATATGTATTATAACATCTAAGAAATTGTATATTATAAGTATATCAAAAATCTTAAATTTTTTTTTAACTGTATACAACAGTGATAAAAACATTATCACTTAAGTTTTAAAAACGACTGGCATAATTTTTTACAAAATTGTTAAATCTTGTGTTTAAACCTTGTTACAGATATATATATCAGGAATTCATTCTTTGATCATAATGGTTTAATTAAACAGACAAGTCCAGCAAGCAAGTCAGAACCTAAGTTACAATAACCAGTACCGCCTGTATGATTTTATATGTCAAAAATTAATAGTATATGCCCACAAAAAAAATAAAATTTTAATATCAGCCATCTGTGCATAAATAAAATTAAAGTAACAGCATGTTGTATTCTAGCAGCTGTGGAAGTGTGCCAGAATGGGCCTGACCAGGTAAGACAGGTATCAAACCTGCATGAAACGGTACTAACGTGTGCCTAACTTGTGTCCCAAAAAAAACTATGTAAATTTTAACACCCGGAAACAGCCTGAAAACGAAACCCCCAACCCTTAAATGCAGAAAAATAATTAAATATGAATCCCGCCCTGAACCAGCCGGTTCAGAATCAAGAAACACATGACTTAAACTAAGATTTAAAGAATAATAACTCTTACGGCCTTTGCATTAAAAGTCTATGAAGAAAGCAAAAAAAAAAAAAAAAAAGGCTCTGGCACGCTCCCACAGTGCAGCACACAATTACAATGATAGTGCGTTATAATTATGGATAATGTTCATAGTGAATGTCTTGGTGACACACCCTTGATCTGACTGTCTAGCAGAGTAAGCACATGGTTCGAACACAATTTGTAACACGGATGTTCTGCGGGCCAGGCCAAAAAAAAATAATAAAGGAGTTCATATCACCTTAATTGCAGTGGTAGAATAACATCTTTACAGTTAGCAAGCTCCCTCCTCGGTACAGACGAGTGTCAGGTGGTTCATGACTGGTGAAGGCGGCAGTACACCAGCTGGGGCCACGTCTCCGTCTAGGTGCGAGAACCCTAAGGATTCAAAAAGGATTAAAAATACTGTCCACTAAAACTTGCTCCCTAGTCAAGTATTTTAAACATCAGAACTGGAGCTCCCAACTAACTCAAAATAATGCATAAAAGTTTTTTAAATTTGCAGAAGGAGTAATTATATCTTCAAGGTAATAATGAACTCATAAAAAAATAATAAAATGTGCATAGTAATAATGCACTCGCACCAGATTTAACAAGCGGCGACATAATCATACCTGTTGGAGCCACCTCGCCACGTGGCGAAACAATTATTGTAATTTTGCAATTAATGACCACACTAAAGGCCCTCACAGCTACATACAATTAAAAGAGTTACAGTATTTCATCTAAGGGCGGTCTTACAATTTAGTTTTAGCTGATATAATTAAAGAAAAATACACACTTCTGGTCCAATGCGTGTTCATGCATAACCAACACGATTCAACTCTGTCTATAACGTACTTACTTTAGTTACAACTTTCTACAATAATTAAACAAATGATTGTGACTTGAACAATGATTAAAGAATTCTAAATACTAAAACTTCAATTAACTTTCTTATTAAACACACACACACGTCTGACCGCACCACGTGCATTCTAACATTCGCATCTGGCTGAATACATTTGAGTTTAATTATTCCCTTACTATTAAATCATTTTATACCATTCTGTAAGTCACTCACCGGGAAGCCTCAAAAAATTAGCCTGCCATCAAGATGAGTAGAAAACTGCCCAAGTAGACTGTCCAAGAGAGAGCTGCTTGTTGATTCGGTGAAAGGCTGTCTGGAACTGACCGGTATGGCTGCAACGCAACGAACCCCTAACTTCGCCACGAGATCGCGCGCGCTGTCTAACAGTGCCGTCCAGATATCGCCGCGCTAACTGACATTAATAAATCGACGAGTTTATTATTGGAAAATTTTTTTATACCTTCGATCGCCGGGTTATGCAAACACCGGCACACCCCCACCCCAAAATGGCAACCTGGTTGCCCCACACTTGAACTCAGAGGAGGGTACCCTGCAGTGTACCCCCTTTCCTTTTAGCCAAAATTCAAAGGTGATCCCAGTGGTCCTTGCTCTCAGGAGAACAGAGGCTCACACAACTGCGGCCACCCCCATGCGACCCTCTCCGCCATGCCACCCCACGGGACCGCCCCAACATGTCACCCTCTCCTGTGACCATCACCTACTTCCACCGGTCCCACTCACATACCCGTCCGAAGACCAAACAAGGTATCACCCACCTTGGTATGTGAGTGACCGCACTATCTCTCATCCACCTCTTGGACCGACCAGCCACATGCACCAACAAGGCATCTCCATCCTTACCATATGGCTAGCCCACATGCCTACACAATGGCGGACGGCCCCGCTTAGCCAGACAGAGAGGACCGCATCAAGGGCACGCGAACATTAATCTCAACTCTTACTCAACAAAACCCCATGGAATACAACTGGGAATGCGGCATGGCTCGGATCCTACAAAGATCAATAAACAAATTCAACTACTATAAACAACGAAACAGCAACAGCACACTATCACTCTCCATCAGAACCTTCAAAACAGGGGAAACTGACAATCTCGAGGACCACAATCTAAGTGCACCTTCGGCAAGTCTCTCTAACTCCTTATTGATAGGTTTTTTTTTTTTAGGGGAGGGGTAGGAAAATCGGGAAGATGAAACGGGGCAAGGATCATTGAAGGTCAAGAGCGAGGACTAAGGGTAAGGACATGGTTCCCTCCGAAAACGAGAATGACTGGAGAAAACCAAGGCTCGCGTGGGCAGGGGCGCAACCCTGAAGTAGACGAACACCACTGGGACTGTGGGGAACCTCTACCCGCTACCCGTTAACCGCTTCTTCTTACCTTTCTATGACGACTTTAGGTACTCTTTCCTTCTGGACACCACTCTCGGCAAAATTATTTCGTGTTGAGCTGTACTGCCTGGTTTCCTCTGAATCAGCATTAAGGCAACTTACCTCACTACTTTCACTCCGCTTTGGATTATGCTCATCATCTAACTCCTCTACTTGTCTTTCTTCCAATCCTTCCTTCTTTTCCCCCTCTTCTACAATTTCCCCTTTTTCATCCCCATAATCCAAATCAACCTCATGACACTGCACCTCCTCATCATCTTCCAGTTGCTCGTCTGATCCATGTTCAACAGCATCTTCGCCCAGCTCCTCACCAATTTCTTAATCGCCCTTGTCACCGACTCCTTCACCAACTTCCTCACTAACCTCTTCTCCAATCTCATTTTCCTCAACACATTCATCATCAACATCATCGCCATCACATCCACTACCACCATCTGAACACTGCACATCTTCATCCTCTAGTTGCTCACCTGGTCCGCATGAAACTTCTTTCCGTTCCTCAGAATCCTCAACACTATTTACAGAAGGCGTCTGCACATCTTCACACACTACATCATTCTCACTCACACACTCCACGACGCTGCCGCCAAATTCCTCCTCAAGTTCTACCTCATCTACTTCTACCACACTTGCAGCATGGACATCCCCTTGTCCACCTGCAACCTCAGAAACACTTGCAGCATGGACATCCCTGTGTCCATCCGCAAACTCAGACTCTTCAGTCTCCCTAACACCTATAACTATACTTCCCTGTGCAGCATCCGCAGACCGCTCGTCTGCCTCTTCTGTCGATCCCACTCCTTCACCACTTTCAGCAACTACAACGTCCTCAACATTTTCCACCCTGGAATCCAGCTGTCCAGGTTCATGTGCAATGACTAAATTAATTTCTACTGGCGATGGTGAAGCTACACCATCAAGTGACTTCTCATATCCCTGCGTAGGCGATGACGATATTACCGGATCTGGATCCGTCACGAACCGAGATGGAGATACAGGAACAAATTCTGCGGCATCTGGATTCAACCATGACGTCCTCTTCGAGTCCTGTAACTCAGTATCAACAGACGTTTTCTTGTCGTCTTGTGTTGATCCCCCGAAGCCATTCCGCTTTTCTTCTTCCACTTCACCTTTTTCATCCGCTACTGTATTAGGCACTTGCGATTCAACTGGAACCTTTAAAGTTTCCTTTTTCTTCGAATAGGAATAACGCCTTGCTACAGGCTCCCTACTTGCCGATGTTTGTTCCCTAACATAATTTCTTCTTCCCCTGTTAATTTCATACTTCTTTGTTTTCGGTGCTGTAGCTGTTGTTACCGTCTTCTCACTTGCCACCCCCTTGTAGCCTCCATTACTTCCGGAATATTCAGTTTTTCTGACAGTCTCTTGTGTTCTCCTCCAACCGCCATGTTTGTCCTTTTTACCTCTTCCTAACAAACCACTGGAGTATTGGACATCTGTAGCAGCCCTTCCCCGGGACTCATCAATCTCCTGGACCGTTCTGGAAACCACACACAGCCGTTCAAGGTCCGCAAAACAACGTGGACGATCCGCGAATATCAAACGAGATATCTCTTGGGGATTCAGTCCTTCCAGAATTGCTTGTATAACTTCTGTCTCGGGCAACCCCAACCTTAACACCCGGGCAGCTTTCCGTATATCGTGCACGAAGTCCCCTAACGCCTCTCCGTTGGCCCATAGGTGACAGAATAACTCAAACTTAAGCTGGGCACGTCGTCGAATGGGTAGGAAGAAGTTCAACACCTCCCCACGGAAAGCGTCAACACTGCCACCCCGACGCAGAGTGTTGGTGACCAGCTCAGCCAACAGACCCCGGCAATACGGGTATATAAGGGACAAGACCTCCCCATCGGACACCCCCGGGAAATCTGCCAACTGCAGCACCAGGTCCAAGAAAACCAGCAGCTGGTCCTCATCAACTCCATTCACCACCGGAAATTTCTGGAAAACGCCTGAAATGGGATGGGGCAACTTCTGATAGCATACCGCCGCCAGAATTGCACAATTCACAATACACAACAACAAAACATAAATTCCCACGAAACACCTAACACAAACATGACTTACAAAACAGAAAAAACTCAAGTACTATCCTTCCTTTGAGCGACCCCCCGGGTTCTCTAGCGCTGCGGAGACCTGGCCTACTCCTGAACCAACCTCATTTGCACCACTGAAGAAAACAAGCAACAACCAACAAGTATCTAACATCCATAACACCAAACACCAATCACGGCATACACGCCTCACCAACACATAACTAGCAATCATAAACTAGCATCAAATTCCGAAACCTCGCAACACAGGAATTAAATCGGTGACGGTACTGACTTCCGATCGGGCCATACCGCATCCCGCTAATGCCACACGCTATAATTTGACCTCGAAATACTAATATTCTCCCCCCCTAGGCAAGCTTGAGACCCCCGGCAGTTCAACATCTCAAATTTTCAAACCACGAATACCTGCCCCGTGGTGCGGTCAGACTCACAAGCTAAGCAACCTAACAATTATACATGGACATACACCTATAAAACAATAAAATGACATACATTGGCCTATGGTTTAATTTCCGAGTTTGCAAGCCCCGTCACACCCAAGGACCAAGGGTTCAACCCCAGAATAAACCACGCTCTGCTACCATCTTTCTGCTAACCCCTCTTTCCATTTTTACGCTTTATAAAAAAAATATAAACTTTTTTTTCTCTGAAAGATGGGCCACTAGTTATTGAAAACTAGGCGGAAGGCCTAGAGAAGCCAAAAATGCGCTGGGTCCAGTGAGACGGGACTTGCAATAAAACTCGGTCGGTAAAGAGTAATAACTATATTTTATTCTTACTTAATCCCATAACTCGTTACATACATAACAATATAACAATAGGCTTGATAAATAAATAATCTCACTATATTAACAAATCAATTTCAATAAGGCCATTTCAATTCATCCCATATATATATATTGTAACGGTACATAACCCGGTCCCAATAAAGTAAATCATGAGAATAAAAGTCAGAAATGGGTAAAACTAAAGCTCGCTCAAAATTTAATTATATCACTCAACATAATAAACAATTCGAGTGGTATATAGTGCGAAGTGAGTTCTAGTGTACCCATTGAGGTGAAAAACCAAAGTGAAATTAATGTATTACTAAACTGTGCTGTATGTTTTGGATAGGATAAAACTATGGAAGTAGTATGTAATAATACTAATTGATTTTTGTAATTTTATTTATTTATTGTAATTTATATTGTATGAACCACAATTTGTTATACCCAAGTTAATATTATATTGTTTCAAATAATTGTGTTAGATTGTAAGAAAACCCAGGGTTAATTTTAAAAGACATAAAAATTTTAACTACCAAAGATAATGTAAAATTAAAATAATCCTATGAAGGAAATGGCAACAGGAAGTAGTACCGGGTATGAACACTATTCGAGACTAAATAAATAATATATAAATTTATTTAATGATAATAAAATGATAAAATATTTATATACAATGTCATAAAAAAATTAACCAAAACATATTATGTAAATTAAATTAGTAAAGAAACCGGAATGGAAGGGAATTATTTTTCCATCAATAAAATATAAATTTATAATAATCACAAACTGCCTACATAATAAAAATACTATGTGTTACTAAGAGTGATGAAAAATAACAAGTATTGTTAATAAGATATAAAAATTTTGAACTAAACCGGAGAGTTGAAGAAACGATGCGACAAAAATTATAAAAAATAACCTTTTTTGGACGTTGGAGGAGGCGAAATTCACGCAAGAGTAATAAACAAAGTGAATACTAACTAATTATACCTGAGGAATCCAAATTAAATGGTGATATACATTAAAAACCAGTGGATGAAAACATTCTGAGGATCCAATATAGTTCGGCCTACTTCCAGTAGACAATTAGAAAATAATCCAAACGAAAAGGAAATAATAACGCAAGACGTACCTCATCACAGAATAAAACTTCAATCCAGTAAGGACAACATGGAGCGAGGTAATATAAACATTTTTTCGTAATAAGTCCAGAAGAAAACTCGTTTTTTAATAGTGAAATAGAACAAAAAATATTCATTTTATCATATGTTTCTTTCAAAGTAAACAAATACATGCTGCTCTCTTACGGCAATTCCGGAAACTACGTAATATTTGAAAAATAAACAAAATTATTTATTAATTTTTTGATATTTGTAAAGCGTAGCAATTATCCATTTCTGACACTCTCATAACACAAAGAATTCACCCTGAACCCTGGGGAATTATTAAGAATGATGTAATAACTGATGTTTTTTATTATAGCATAATATTGGGTAAATAACAACATATATGTTTTGTTCCTTAGACAGATCTC
The DNA here is from genome assembly GCA_034769895.1 of Magicicada septendecula. Taxonomy (NCBI): domain Eukaryota; kingdom Metazoa; phylum Arthropoda; class Insecta; order Hemiptera; family Cicadidae; genus Magicicada; species Magicicada septendecula. The sequence continues at coordinate 241,594,778 of CM068370.1, read as the reverse complement.
TGTTTACTCGGTAAAGTCGAGATGATGTTTTTTTTTTCAAATAAGATTAATTGTGATACCTATATTTTGGTGGCAGGAGACAAAAGTCAATAATCAATAAAGCAATATTATTGAAAATTAATATTGAATTATAACGAGTTATAATTTATTGTAGTGGGTAGTTAATGAAAATTTCAGCACAACATACAGAAGAAATCGTCACAACTGAGGGGCAATAATGATACTTACTCTCTCTTCTGCATAAGGCTGAACAAATTACCTCCTTGACCCCAAATCACACACTCTCGATTTCTTTTAGATTGAGTAAAACAAGATAAACAAAATCCTTTATTTATACCTTTTAAAACGTCAGTTAGTATAATTCAAAAGTGACGCATACTGCGTGAGGCATATAATAACACTTCCATTACACCTCACGAAAAAATAAGCAGAAACCGTACGTTACAGAATTGGCGTACAACTGTGGGGCGGAATTAACAAAGCTTGTAATTGCAATATACTCGTAAGTGGTGGACGCCTCACACATAAGCAGGACGTTACAATATATATATATCAATCTGGTTCCTTAAGCAACGTCCTATAAATTATTTAAATCCTCCCTGATAACACTTAACACTAACATCACATACTGGAACATAAAGACACATATACATATAATATACATCACAACTAAAACTCATGTTCAACCTGGCAGACAGCCTGTATATTCTAGCGAACCCACATATAACTGGGAGGAAAATCTGTATACTTCATAAAGCCCCAAAACTGCAATCATAAGTTTAAGCTTCCAGCAACAGCTGGAATTAATTCATAAAAAACCACACCCCTTAACTACATTAAAAATGAAAAGAAAAATTTTTTAAGAAAAGAATGGATAATAATGACTAAAAACTGCAAAGTCAGAGTGGCAGGGCAGCCCATATGATATTATAACATCTAAGAAATTGTATATTATAAGTATATCAAAAATCTTAAATTTTTTTTTGAACTGTATACAACAGTGATAAAAACTATCACTTAAGTTTTAAAAACCACTGGCATAATTTTTTACAAATTTGTTAACTCTTGTGTTTAAACCTTGTTACAGATATATATATATATATATATATATATATATATATATATATATATATATATCAGGAATTCATTCTTTAATCATAATGGTTTAATTAAACAGACAAGTCCAGCAAGCAAGTCAGAACCTAAGTTACAATAACCAGTACCGCCTGTATGATTTTATAATGTCAAAAATTAATAGTATATGCCCACAAAAAAAAAAAAAATTTAATATCAGCCATCTGTGCATAAATAAAATTAAAGTAACAGCATGTTGTATTCTAGTAGCTGTGGAAGTGTGCCAGAATGGGCCTGACCAGGTAAGACAGGTATCAAACCTGCATGAAACGGTACCAACGTGTGCCTAACTTGTGTCCCAAAAAAAACTATGTAATTTTAACACCCGGAAACAGCCTGAAAACGAAACCCGCAACCAACCCTTAAATGCAGAAAAATAATTAAATATGAATCCCGCCCTGAACCAGCCGGTTCAGAATCAAGAAACACATGACTTAAACTTAGATTTAAAGAATAATAACTCTTACGGCCTTTGCATTAAAAGTCTATGAAGAAAGCAAAAAAAAAAAAAGGCTCTGGCACGCTCCCACAGTGCAGCACACAATTACAATGATAGTGCGTTATAATTATGGATAATGTTCATAGTGAATGTCTTGGTGACACACCCTTGATCTGACTGTCTAGCAGAGTGAGCACATGGTTCGAACACAATTTGTAACACGGATGTTCTGCGGGCCAGGCCAAAAAAAAATAATAAAGGAGTTCATATCACCTTAATTGCAGCGGTAGAATAACATCTTTACAGTTAGCAAGCTCCCTCCTCGGTACAGACGAGTGTCAGATGGTTCATGACTGGTGAAGACGGCAGTACACCAGCTGGGGCCACGTCTCCGTCTAGGTGCGAGAACCCTAAGGATTCAAAAAGGATTAAAAATACTGTCCACTAAAACTTGCACCCTAGTCAAGTATTTTAAACATCAGAACTGGAGCTCCCAACTAACTCAAAATAATGCATAAAAGTTTTTTAAATTTGCAGAAGGAGTAATTATATCTTCAAGGTAATAATGAACTCATAAAAAAATAATAAAATGTGCATAGTAATAATGCACTCGCACCAGATTTAACAAGCGGCGACATAATCATACCTGTTGGAGCCACCTCGCCATGTGGCAAAACAATTATTGTAATTTTGCAATTAATGACCACACTAAACGCCCTCACAGCTACATACAATTAAAAGAGTTACAGTATTTCATCTAAGGGCGGTCTTACAATTTACTTTTAGCTGATATAATTAAAGAAAAATACACACTTCCGGTCCAATGCGTGTTCATGCATAACCAACACGATTCAACTCTGTCTATAACGTACTTACTTTAGTTACAACTTTATACAATAATTAAACAAATTATTGTGACATGAACAATGATTAAAGAATTCTAAATACTAAAACTTGAATTAACTTTCTTATTAAACACACACACACGTCTGACCGCACCACGTGCATTCTAACATTCGCATCTGGCTGAATACATTTGAGTTTAATTATTCCCTTACTATTAAATCATTTTATACCATTCTGTAAGTCACTCACCGGGAAGTCTCAAAAAATTAGCCTGCCATCAAGATGAGTAGAAACCTGCCCAAGTAGACTGTCCAGGGGAGAGCTGCTTGTTGATTCGGTGAAAGGCTGTCTGGAACTGACCGGTATGGCTGCAACGCAACGAACCCCTAACTTCGCCACGAGATCGCGCGCGCTGTCTAACAGTGCCATCCAGATATCGCCGCGCTAACTGACATTAATAAGTCGATGAGTTTATTATTGTTGGAAAAATTTTTTATACCTTCGATCGCCGGGTTATGCAAACACCGGCACAGTGTAGTGGATGGATATACACATACATAGACGTTTTCAGTGAATTCATTCTGGGCTGCAGTATCCAATGAGGTTATGTGCAGGACCAAAGAGCTGAGTCTTTAGTGTAACGTTGAATTGTACTCACTATACCTGAGGTTTGGGGTTGTTCTGAAAGTAAAGCAACTACTTACAGTTCAAACCTCATTACTGAAAACAATATACAGGTCAGCCCAGAAATGTATTTTCTGAAAGATGTGCCCACTTGGAAGGAGCTTTTATGGAATAAATTGCTGATTTACAGATTTGGAAGCAGTAACAACTGTAACAACAGACTACAAGTTGACACTGCGTAACCTCTTCCCAGGTGCTGGTTATCAGATTAAAGTATTTGCCATAAGTCACGCATTACGCAGCGAGCCTCATGATTACTTTCAAGCTGTCTGTAAGTGAATCTGCTGTAACAGTATAAGAGTGAGAGAGAGAGAGAGAGAGAGAGAGAGAGAGAGAGAGAGAGAGAGAGAGAGAGAGAGAGAGAGAGAGAGAGAGTAAATGGGACATTATTTTGAGATGTGTAATCACATATTATAAACTAATGTACTGTTTTATACTTTCCTCATTCTGTTATATTTATATTTCATAATAACAATCCAGACGCCTGCTGGCTTGATTTATGTTATGTACAGACTACCTGTCATATTTTCAAAATTTTACTTCTGTAGCACTTTAAACTCAGTATTCATGTACAATATCAGCCCGTTTTGGCATTTTCCAATCAGTTATTGTTGCAGTTATTTTTTTATAATATAGAAAAATGGAAGTACTATCTTGTAGAAGTAGAGTTTGTTCTTCTGATTTGTGTATTAATTATATTGTTTGGTTGAACGTTTAACTTCATAGTTTATGAAAATTATTTTACAAAATCCATCTGAAAATGCTACAAATTTTTACAGTTTAAAATATTTATGTTAGTATTTACAAACTACTGATACGTTGTATTAACAGGGATATAATTATGTTATTTATTTAGATATGTGTAAAGAAATACTCAGTAATATAAATATGAACAAAATAAAATATTATCACATGCTGCGTTAAACATTGTGAGTTGTTTTAAAGAACAAACAAAACAAGAAACGTATTAGATGAGTTAGACTGTGTAATTTGTGACATTTTAATTTTTAGTTAATGTTTATTTTGTTTCAAAAATGATGAGATTAGGACTCAAAGTAATAGTTCTCCTTTGCAAGTGGCATGCTTCTGTGTATTTATTTATAACATGTTTGTTTTTCACTGTTTGGTTTTTATTGACAAATGAATTTCAATGGTTTTTTGACGATCACTTTACTGTCTGATGTTAATAAAAATTATTAGCAAAGTTTTCAAAGCAAAGAAAGGATAACCATTTCTTGGATTTCGTTGTCCATGATGTGTCCGTTACTCAACTAAATATAATTAATTCACTACCGATTTGGAACACAAAGTTTTTTACGGGTAAAAACATAAAAGTTTTACCTAATAGCCTGAACTGGTTTTTGCTTTGAAAAAGCTTCTTCTTCTTCAAAGCCTCTGAAGAAGTTTTTTAAAAGCGAAAACCGATTCAGGCTATAAGGCAGGCCCATGCTGGCCCGGCGGGACACCGGGATGTGTCCCGGTGCGCCCCTACCAATAAAATAAAATGGCGCCCTTGGATTGAAAAAATAACATTATTTTTTATTGGCATTTTTAATCACGATTTTATAATTAAAAAAATAATAAGTTTTTTAATGTTGGTTTGCAAAATTAAGTTTAACTCGAACAATAATTTATTTTACTAAAATGCTAAGTTGGCCGCCCTCGCTAAAGAATTGTTTTCGCTGCATGTAAGGTTGGTTAACCTGTCTTGTCTAAGCATAGCCGTGGTTAGCATAGCTAGCTAAGTTGTGTGAGAACTGTAGCTGTCTGCGAAAAACCATGTTTGAATGTATACACACATATATCTTCAGCTAGTAAATATATCAATCAAAACTCATACCTTACTGTACAGTGATGTAGTGCTAGTGCTACGCTTTGTCCCAGTTCATTCTTTTGGAATGTTGTCATTGTTGTGTCTTTATCTATTGTCACCGGACAAAAGGCTTGCCGCATAACAAATGACGCCAATCGTACACTCTAGTGTTTTTGGTGGCCCTAGAAAGGACCTGGTGGCGAGAACGGTGATGTTGGTCGTGCCACACTGAGGTGTTCGGCGGCTGCGCCCGCTGATCGTGGCGTACTGCAGTCCTCCTCTTCTTTTGGCATCGGTTTTTGAGTCGGTTGCCGGCCCAGCGAAATCCATCGCTGGTGCGGAACTGGAGGGCGAAGACGCAAGAACGCCGGTTCTATTCTTCGGCCGTTCCTTCCGGCTGACTCCGCGTCGATGTCGTCCGAGAGAGAAGAGGTGAAGTGCGTCCGATGGCGTGGCGATGAAGAGTGCGCCAAAATTTTCTGCCGGCCCGGGTTTTATGCACTAACCGGGATCGCTGATTGGCTAGCTCCGAGCATGTTAGATGGTCACGTCTCGGCTGCTGATCGCTGATTGGCTCGCTGTGTCTGCTGCTGGTAACAGAATGCAGATGTTCGCATAGCGCTGCCGTCAGAACTCCCCCGGGTCTTGAATGCTCTCCGGTAGCCAGCCTACTGCTCTTCTCCGGATCTTGTAGAGGTGTCTGTTGGGTGCCATGTTGTTTTTTGTGCCAGCTGGTAGCTCTCTGGCGTGGCTGGATCTTGCATCCGCAAGATGATCGTTGCCCCATGGGGCGCCACTTGTCACCGGACAAAAGGCTTGCCGCATGACAAATGGCGCCAATCGTACACTCTAGTGTTTTTGGTGGCCCTAAAAAGGACCTGGTGGCGAGAACGGTGATGTTGGTCGTGCCGCCCTGAGGTGTTCGGCGGCTGTGCCCGCTGATCGTGGCGTACTGCAGTCCTTCTCTTCTTTTGGCATCGGTTGTAGAGTCGGTTGCCGGCCCAGCGAAAACCTTCGCTGGCGCGGAACTGGAGGGCGAAGACGCAAGAACGCCAGTTCTATTCTTCGGCCGTTCCTTCCGGCTGACTCCGCGTCGATGTCGTCCAAGAGAGGAGAAGAGGTGAAGTGCATCCGATGGCGTGGCGATGAAGAGTGCGCCAAAATTTTCTGCCGGCCCGGGTTTTATGCACTAACCGGGATCGCTGATTGGCTAGCTCTGAGCACGTTAGATGGTCACGTCTCGGCTGCTGATCGCTGATTCGCTCGCTGTGTCCGCCGCTGGTAACGGAGAGCAGATGTTCGCATACCGCTGCCGTCACACTATGCAAGAAGGTAAGTTGTTTTCTTAATCTTATTGTTTAGCGATAAATGAGCAATTTTCACACTGAGAGAAATTTTTGATTGCCTGAATTAACTTTATAATTAAGAACTATCAGATTGTTGAAATAACAAATTGCTTATTCATTTAACTATCAGATTGTTGAAATAACAAATTGATTATTCTTTTAACTATACGATGTTTGAATTGACAAGCAAGAAGTTAAAAGAGGCAAACAGGCAAACTACTTTATTGACCCAATCGTATCCTCAGCCCGTGTTTCATCATATTGCGAATTAATCGCAATTTTACAGTTTTGATGCATGTGCTCAATTCATGCGAATTCGGTGCATGTAGGTGTGTACACGACGAAATGCCGGGCGAGCGGCGAGCGCATCAAAACAAATTCAAGAAATGAGTTCACGTTGAATTCCTAGTACTGTACTGTATTAGAGATTTCTTCGCTCGCGCATTGTTACGCATGGACGTATAACTCGGCCTACACTGAGAAAACACGCGTACGAAGTTCATGTACAGGGTGTTCGAGCATATGATATTAGTGTGAGTGTAAATTATTATCATATTTATAATATGATAATATGCTTGTTGAAACAACACGATCTGCTTATTGAATTATATGATCTAGAAAGCTTGTTCATTGAATCAAAAATTCCTCTCAGTGTAGTTTTGTTCGTTATCATTTTCTGTACAAGCATTATATCTCATCTGATGCTTTCTTCCTTCAGTGAAACATAAAACATGGATGATAAAAAAAGGAAGAAGAGTGGTTGTCAATTTAGAAATGATAAAAGATTTAAAGAGTTGTATGAATCGGCCAAAGGTTCTTCTAAAATAACCAGTTTCTATACTATACCTCACTCAAGTACTTGTACAGAAAATGAAGGTAGACTCCATTTATGCAGCCAAGAAACGGCCACAGACTCAGTTTCTTCATTAAATGACCTTCAGAAAGAAAATCCTGTTCCTAAACCTGGTGTCAGTGAAACTTCAACTGCTTATTCAGACTCAATTTCTTCACTAAATGACATTAATAGCGAAAAACCTATTCTTAATTCTGATATCAGTGGAACTTCAGCAACTTATTCTGATTATAATAATGATGAATATCTTATTACGACAACAGATCATACCCTGGCATTGGAATCTTCTGAGCAAAACTCGTTTCCACCATCTCTCCTACAATCGGAAATAGAATCAAAGAGAGAAGAGTTATTTCTGTCTGTGTCTGATGATACAAAAGATTACTTCAAAAGGCCAAGCATAAACGATCTTTCAGATTTTTTTCCTATCATCCCCGCCAACCCAATGAAAAAGATTTGCCTTTTAAAGAAAAGAAAACAATATTTCCCGTCAAACAAAGCGATGGCCTTTCTTTCCGTAGACAGTGGCTGTCCTACAAAGAAACAAATAAAAATCTGTATTGTTTAATTTGTTTGGTCTATAGCAGGGTGAATTCAAGTTTTTGTACAGGATTTGACTATTGGAGGCATGTACATCAAAGAATCGAAGAACATGAAGCCTCTAAAGCACATTTGGAGTCCGTCACTTTATTCATGGCAGCGAAGCAGAAAAAATTACTCATGATCTACTTCTTCATAACCAATTGCAAAAGAGGAAGAAAGAGGTATTGGAAAGGAGACATATTGTACAAGTCATCGTCGATGTTTTGAAATTAATAGGCAAACAAGGTCTTGCTTTCTGAGCATCTACAGAACAGGCACACACATTCAATGATGAATCAGTAAATCACGGTAATTTTTTGGAAATTATATTTCTGCTCAGCAAATATGATCCAACTGTAAAAAATCATTTGGATGCAATTACTAGAAAAAGTAAACAATCCCATGAGGCAAGAAAATTTGAAGAGAAGGAAACTGGAAAGAAGAGCAAAGTAGTGGGAGTGGGATGAGGAGGTTTTGTTACATTTCTTAGTAATAACACTGTTATGAAAATAGTCACAATCATTCGAGACGAAATGAAAGAAAGGATATCAGCAAGTGTAAAGGAAGCAGTAAAGTACTCTATATTAATGGACACAACAATTGACATTTCAGGCAATGAGCAGTGTGCGTTTGTGGTCCGATTTGTACATGGACGTGAAGTAGTTGAAAGATTGTTATTTTTAAAATGTGTCACATCAACTACGGCTATGGCACTGTTACCTTCATTAAGTGATGCTCTGAAAGAAGTGGGAATTCCTATAGAAAATTGCGTGACAAATGCTACGATGGGGCATCAAACATGAGTGGAGCCTACAATGGTCTTACTGCCAAACTATCAGACATAGTACCAAATCACATCCACACATGGTGCTATGCGCATGTATGAAACTTAGTACTCTCTGACACAGCACAGGTTCTGCCATCAACTATATCATTTTTTGGTTTGCTTCAAGAAGCACAGTTTTTTTTGAAGGAATCGTTAAAGAGGCAACACATGTATACAGAAGAAAGCCCAGCTTACAAGCTGAGAGCAATTGGAGCTACTGCTACACGTTGGCGTAGTCGAAGCGATGCCAGTGTTAAAATCTTTGGAAGAATTGACAACTGGACATTCGAGTCACAGGTAGACCAGTCTCGGCCAGCAAAATACATTTTTTATGAGCTGACTGTGGTATTGTATAAGATTTCTTTGTCAAAAGAATTTAACATCAAAGTAAGGGATGACACCTCAGGACTTCTTCGTAAATTTCTCAGTTTTGAAACAATAATTACAGCTATGACTTTTCTCCAAATCTTTAAGGTCACAACACCATTTTTCTGACTATCTCCAAACCAGAAACCTAGACTACGCTCAGGCATAGAGGTTGGTAGAGGCAGCTGTTGGTAGACTGAAATCTGTACGAAACGGATTTGACAAAACTTTGGCTGCAGCCAAAACATTTGTTTCAAAATTCACAGAAAAAAGTGAAGCATCTTCAGAAAGAGATACCCTTAACGATATGCCAATTGAAACTGATTTCAAAACAAAACGTTTAAAGAAAGTCAAAAATTTTGTCCTCACAGCAGCAGGTAGAATAGGAGGACGATCGTTCCTCAGTGTAACAGCACAGTCACCATAGTCAGTAGTTCTAGATGGTTTTCTCACTATGTACCCTGCCAAATTATACACGGGACATTCTTTCGGAGCACCAGTTTTAAGCTCAGGTAGTACCTCTGCCCAATCGTAGCATTCCGAGTCCTTTAAAACTACCTTTTCCTTGATGAGCAACTCCATTGATTTCTTGAGGGCTTTGTTTTCATTTTCTAACTCGTTACACATTTCACGGATTTGATTTACAAAGATGTGAGTGGAGATTCACTTTTCGAGTCACAGTTTGGTCCTTTTGCCAGTGTAAGTTTAAGTGGAACATATACAGACTGCAACATATGAAGATGTAGAAAGTCAACTGTAGATGGATGGTCATTGCATGACAAAGAGTGGAGAATCCTGAAATGGAGTTCTAGAGGATCCTGATTAAATTTTTTTGCCCCGTTACAAGATGTTTAAATTTCTTGCTCCACAAATATTTGGATGCCTCCAGATTACTTTTTAGAGTAACCCTGAGTGATTCTAGAGTTCTCTCTGAGATGAAAGTGTTGCTTTCTGAATTAGGAATTTGTAGAAATTTCAATAATATATGATGAGACGCTGATCCGTTGTAAAGTCCCTTTGAAGGAATTGATGAATTCAATGCATCGACAAGGTCATTCATGTCTGTGCTGAAGCTTTCTGTTTTCTCACTACCTACAAACCCTTGTCACGATAAAATTTAATTGCGTTGGCTATGCTGTTACTAAATAACTGGAACGCCAACCTTGCATTCATACATTGGAATGATGTAGAATCAAGATGGGCTGCTGTCACTTTAGGGCATGTCCTAAGTCCTGTGTGTCAGCAGTAGTGTCCAGTTTGTAAACTAGTCTAAAGAATTCGTAGTTTCAATGTTAATGTTGTACAATACTGACACTTTGTCATAAAAAAGTTTCTCACACATTTTATTATATGAACAGCATCTGAGAATGCCCAAATCCTCCTGTCTTCATCCACCAGATTCGGAATACTACATTTAATCATACCTCTTTTCCCACAGATTTCTAAGTTCCCCACGCCTTTTTATTAGATTGACTACCATCTGATGCAAATCCAATTATTCTTACACCTCGTTGCTCTAACTGCAAGATAACCTGTATAAGAATTTTTGCCAGAATATCACCTGGGGTTACATTTTTGCTTACGTACACTGCTACAGGCTGTACCCAGTTGAATAACAGAGGCACAAACATGAATACCAGGGCGTGGTTTGCCACAGACTTTTTCATGTCCGTAGGCATATAATCACCAAAGTCTGCAAAGCCATCAACTTTTAAAGAGGTTGCATTGAACTGAATTTTCTCCCTTAGCTTCACTTCGTCGAATATTACTACTCCGAGACGTCTATTTTCATCAGTTTCTTCTTGCAGAAACTCTGATATGGCATTTACAGCATTAGTGTTTACCCCGCATGGGCATTTTAAACCTGTACACAGTCTTTTGAGGTGGATTTCCGACGGAAGTGGCAATAAATCATGTTGCAAGCAATGTCTGTATCCCTTTAGGGATTTGATTTTAAACAGCAAAATTTCCAGTATTAGCTCATTACAGTACATTATTCCTTTGGAATTTGGCAAATTAGACCTTTTAACCACAGCATCTACAATCATGTTCTGCTTTTTACTTAAATTCTTCATCCCTCTTTCATATGAGTCACATTCCTTCCTGGCAAGTTTCTTTTCTATTAAAACAACTTTTGCTTTCTCACAATGCAGTTTATTTTTAGTTCGTATCAAAGTACGAGTTAGAGTTTGTATTTTCCATTTCAGCAACATGATTTGGTTTTGTTCATCCAGTTGATCGTCTTGGTGTGTTCTAGTCTGGGGGTGGTCTGAACTCACTGTTCTGTCACAGAACGGCTTTGTCAAATATGTAGGCAAATTCGGAAAGATATGAGGTACCGCGCCAGGCTTAAGTTCCATCTCAGTCATGGAATTCCGACCTTTTTATTGTTTACAACAAATGAATCTACTTTCAAAATCAAATCATCAGAAAAATGTACTTGACAGATATAAGATTTATGTGTAAGACATTTGTCCTTCCTGGGAATTGCCCTCGCCCACATTGCAAACTGATCTTCGTCCCTGGGAGGTCTAAAGAAATGATTTCCTTTGTAGGAATTTTTACCATAGCCATTCCTGCATCCAGGTAGAAAACAGGACGGCATTTCTATTATATATTTTAACACACAACTTCTATATAACTGCACTACTATATACTGTGACAGTACATAAGACCGTATAAGGAGATATTGGTACAGGGAGAATAATTTTATTGTATTTTCACGTGTTAAAGGGTGGTTAGGTTAACTTTCCCCAATGTATTACACACGATGCAATTCGCCAGAGTAACTTGACACCAAGGTCATGGGCGTACGTGCCAATTAACACATATTTGAATACTGCACTGTTCGACAATGTTGAAACATCATAATACATACGACACACGTAACCACGGTGACGTGAAACAATGCTGTCATCTGCGTCAGACAAAGGATTAATGACGATTAATCCCCTCCACATGTCGATTTTACGACAAAATGTCGTCCCAGTCTGCTACATACCCTCAGAGCGTTAACACGCTGTAAAATTCGCTGGCAGATTTTCCCAGCCCAGGAGTGTTTTAAAGTATGACAATGTAATCCAACATGTAACTAATTAGAATCAGTGAACAACCAGACTAAAATGTAAACTAAACTCAGTGCAGTCAGAAGAACGGACATAGAACAGTAAAACCCGGCGAACAACTACCGACAATGGAGAGTGCCTGACGAGAAGCTGCTATATCGTAAATTCAGGAAAGTCGAAATTATATTAACCTTTTATATTAAGTTTGAGCTCAAACAATTCAGAATTAAAAAATGTACCAGTAAATTGCTGTATTGGGGGGGGGGGAGAGAGAGAGAGAGAGAGAGAGAGAGAGAGAGAGAGAGAGAGAGAGAGAGAGAGAGAGAGAGAGAGAGAGAGAGAGTGTGTGTGTGTGTGTGTGTGTGTGTGTGTGTGTGTGTGTGTGTGTGTGTGAAATCGTGCCGGTACATACAAGCCAAGACATGAGGCATTGGTTTATGTTCTAAAGTAAGAACCTATCAATTTGAATACATAATAACTGCAGTTTATTAAGAATACACTTGTCCATAAATTCATTAATGAAGCTAGCGCATGAATAATTGAAATTGACGTAGTTGGAATATAGCGGAAACACGTCGCCGCCATTTTGTTAATCTATGTAAGAGCGACTCCATTTTGTTTTGTTTTGTGTCAATTTTAAAATTTTAATGTCAGTAAATAACCAGTTTATCTACCATACATTGTTTGAGTTAGTTATTTCGGGCAACCGTCCCGTCACTGATGATCGCTTAATCCGAATCCTGGAACCCTTAGGTCAGTTTAAAAATATTAAGTTGGTACTACAAGATGGCGCTGAAACAAGCATGGCATATATGATAAATATGGTAATACAAGGTAAAGTATCAACCGACATATGTTTAATAAAAAAAGTGTTTAATGAAGAAATTTGTGTTTCTTCTGCAGTGATCATTCTGGTTGAAAAAAGTGTTTGTTAACAATACATTTTTCACACGCACTGTTAACTGAAACTAAAAACTACCCGTATATGAAAAATAACACACACAAATCATTACTATAACCATTCATACATTCTGAGCATTTTTACTATATATTATCACACGTTTATTACTCAGAATGTTTGTAAATCACTCAAACCTATAATTAATTGCAACTGAACACGATATAAGTAATAAGACACACAAACACACTTTTTACAACACATAAAACACAGCTCTTTTTTGCACGTGGCTAATAGGCTTACCATCTCAACTACAACAACCTGCGATCGCAGTGCCGAAGTTTAACATGGTCACCGCTAGCCCTATTCACGACTGTAGCGCGCCCCCAGAGTGATCTCACTTTCTCTTCTATCCGCTATGGTAAAACTTTTACGTTTTTACCTGTAAAAAACTTTGTGTTCCGAGTGGGTAGTGAATTAATTATATTTACATAATCATTTGCTACAAAATTGTAGGAATTGGGTTTGAATTAAAGATCATATGTGTTTGAATATAATGTTGGTATAATAGACTAACTTTTAAATTACAGATCCCCGGCCACCAAACAATGTGACAATTGAAAAAATTACAAGCAACTCTGTTCTGGTTCGGTGGGCTGGACCAACCGATTCCATATTCTCAGAATATTCTATTAAGTAAGTTTTTACAACCATATTCAATTTGTGTGTGTGTGTGTGTGTGTGTGTGTTGTTCATAATAATAATTTTTTTGTACTTAGTCTGTATAAAAACTTTTACTTTTACTGTACTTAGTCTGTTACAACAAATTGGTATAGTTTTGTTTTTTAAACGATAAATACAATTTAGAGGTTAAGTCTAACTTTTGCTAAACTTGTGTTGCTACCACTAATACTCACTTACACTTCCATGAGCACTTTCAAGCCTCTCGGCTCACCTTCAGATGGAAACAACCAAACTCAGTCATCTGACAACAACCAAGGTTGTTTCCATCTGAAGATGAGCCGAGAGGCTTGAAAGCGCTCATGGAAGTGTGAGTATTAGTGGTAGCAACACAAGTTTAGCAAAAGTTTTGTTTTTTAGACATTACCTCTGTATTAATAAAATTACTTTGAATGCAGGGAAACTGATGGGCCCGAATTACACATGTATTTGAAGTTAAATATACTTCCAGCTTCAGGATATATATATTTTTTTTAATCTCAATCCAGAGATAAACCCTTTGATGAGCATGATTTTGGATTAGTACCTTGACCTCTAGGAACAAGCAGTTTTTTGCAAGTGTTAACCTAACAACTAGTGTACAATTTTACTTGTGACAGAAAATGAATAACAATTTAATTTCACTTATATTATTAATGTAAACATAAATAACTTATAGTTAATTTAAATAGATAACAATCGGTTTCACTTTTCACACTAATAAAATCATTTTCAGTCTACAAAATTGGAGTCCTCCCTAGCAACTATTTCCTGTATTTCTTCTACGTATAAATATCAACTCCTTTTTAACACTTAGTATATCACTAAACATAACTTTACTGCACCAAATAACATTTACAACAACACTGAAAAAATCACAGAAAATGTTACGAACTAAATATGACTAAGAAACATGTATTCAGTATAAACTATTTTATGACTGTAAACATGTGGTTGGTAGTGTCTAATGTGAATGATAAAAATAGCTGTGTATCGTTCAAGCAGTATTTTCCAAGCAGTTGAGATTATTGCCAACAGATCCTAGCATAGCACAGGCAGCATGACAGTAAAAGAATGTTTCAAAATGCCCTGCTAACTGAAAGACTATGCGCCTATTCTGAAACATGCATGTTCACTGATAGCTGGCCGCTACCGCACGTTCTCAAAAATTCATGCTCCTCGAAGGGTTAATGGAAACCCTCGTTCTAAAGACAACAGGTCATTGTGCTGATCAGCCTCAATGTAAAAGCTACATCACTTGAACCTGTGTCTATTCTAATTTTTTCAAGAATACCTTTCTTAATATTGCCATAGTATTTCTACTTCATCAATAAATGTTTCCCTACGATATCTTTTTCTAAGGGCCTCATCTAATAACTTCCTTCTGATGAGTCTTTTCCACAATCTTATTCTCATGTCTTGTCATACATAATTCATTACTTCCCTCATGTATATTCTTACAAAAAATATCTTTAGTGCAGTCATATACGACTCAGCATGCATTGTTTGTGACACTGAGTTTTGGTAAGATACAAGTGTTTAACTCAGTTGCTGGCTTAAGTACTTAGTACTAGATTAGGTGTTTAGCTATATGGGTTAACCACTTTTTAATTGCACAACAGGTTGATTTCATAACCATCAAAGTAAAAATTTTTAATTTTAGGCTTGTATGTCTTTTATTTACTTTGTATAGACACATCATGTGTGCATGTGTTTGTGTGTGGGAAGTGAAAGGTAACATTTTAAAATTTATAGTTTTTTTTTACATCTCATTGAAGACAAGTACATTATTAAAAGTTATATTTGAACCTGGCCATGTTTGTTCCAGAAGTTATATTATTAAACCAATAATATAATTCTTATCAGTTCAAAGTCCTGCTCTTGCGCGATGATCTACTGGATAACAATCTTATCTCCAAAATAAGTTGATGCAACTGTAAGTCCCAGAGGAAGTCTGCATGTCACCTCAGTGTCTGGAGACTAGAGTGTTACTTGAGTTCATTGTGACAGGGGTCAGAATTTCAGCTGGTGAATAAACAGCAAACTTCCCACCTGTTCAGCTATGAAAAGTCTGTGTGACAAACTAAGACCCTTAAAAGGCTGTCATGCAGAATATGTTAAGTCACTTTTAATTCTTTTGTCTATTCTGCACTTGAGAAGATTCATTATTTATATCTACCATCATTTACTTATAAACCTCATTTTAAGTTTTTTCACAAAAATTAAAAATGTGATGTGTAAGTATTTGAAAAATTTGGTCGATCATGTCTTTCTTGTGGTTGTAGTGTATTTTAATAAACTAAATATGACCAGAGGAAAGAATATCTGAACAGAATAAACTAGTATGTGGTGTGTTCTGTTAGTTACATAAAACAGTAACAAGAAAAACATTAATAAGTAACAAAGTCAAAACAACTATCTGTTGTAAAGATGTGAATTTGCCAACATGTGGATCTGGAAGTTCATGGAAAGCAAAGAAAAATTATGGCAGGATATATGAGGAATATTTGGAAAGTAAGGTCCTATTGTGCAAATCTTATGTGGATTAGTCTTAGCGAGGAGTTTGCACATGTGCAGTATGTTAGTTTGATTTATTGTGAATTTAGCAAAAATCACTGTTAGACTTTTGTTTCGTATGTAGTCTGAAAAAAAGTAACAGTAACATAAAAGTAAACAGTAAAAAAAGTAAAAGTGACAGTTTCATATGTTACTTATTAAAAAAAGTAATGTCATTAAAAAATGTTGTCAAACGTGGCATCTGCTCTGTGATATGTTTTTTATACATTGTCACCGGACAAAAGGCTTGCCGCATGACAAATGGCGCCAATCATACACTCTAGTGTTTTTGGTGGCCCTAAAAAGGACCTTGTGGCGAGAAGGCTGATGTTGGTTGTGCCGGGCTAAGATGTTCGGCGGCTGCGCCCGCTGTTCGTGGCGTACTACAGTCCTCCTCTTCTTTCGGCACCGGTTGTAGAGTCGGCTGCCGGCCCAGCGAAATCCATCGCTGGCGCGGAATGGGAGTGCAAAGACGCAAGAACGGCGGCGGTTCTATTCTTCGGCTGTTCCTTCCGGCTGACTCTGCCTCGATGTCGTTCGAGAGAGGAGAGGAGATGAAGTGCGTCCGATGGCGTGGCGATGAAGAGTGTGCCAAAATTTTCTGCTGGCCCGGGTTTTATGCACTAACCGGGATCGCTGGTTGGCTCGCTCTGAGCACGTTGTTGGATTGGCTCGATGTGTCCACCGCTGGTACCAGAGAGCACATGTTCGCATACCGCTGCTGTCACAACATACAGTAAGTAAATTCAGTGAAAGTTGGTACGTTTAACAACAAAATATGATGAAATACAGAAGATTATGGAAATGATGTCAGAAGTTCAGTGATGGGGGTACAGTGGTAGTGACACTCATGGTAAAGACTAATAGCTCCCTCAATCATCACTTACAAAATTGTACAGTCAATGAAAAAAATGTTTTGATGAAATATATCACATAAGTGCACATTTATTTGAGTGTATACAGTCAAATGTGAATTGTATGACAGTTGCTTACATTTGTCAATACTGATTTTTATGAAATAATAATTGAAAGAGTATATAACACAAAATCTGTGTTAGGTTGGTTCCAAAAATGTTCACCATGACACAAAAACCAGAGACGCATGCAGAAAGTAATTTTTTGAATCATTATCAAGCTGAAGGATATGCACTCCTCAGACTCATTGTCATTGGAAATGAGATTTTGATATTTTGCGTAAATTCGGAAACAAAATAACAATTCAACGAAGTGTAGCTCGTTACCAGAGAGTAAAAAGTTTATGATTACTGTTTTCAGGACTTTGAAGGAGTATTGATTCATAGAATAATGTAATACCAAACGCTAGTGAAATTAAAGAGGGCAATACAAAATTGCTGACACAGCCTTTTGTCAACTGGTGTTACCTACCACTGCTATTAATGCACCACTTGAAAAATTCAACTGGAATCTTTTTTACATCTTCCTTACAGCCCCGATTTGTTCCTAGTGACTTTCACATTTTTAAGCTTATAAAAAAAATTTTTATAATGTTATAAAAGAATAGTTTAAAAAACTGGCTGAAGATTTCTTTGAATCATGGATAAAGATATTTCATGGTATAAAAAATGCTTTTAGAATGGGATGACTATGTCACAAATTACGTTGAGACTCAAGTTAGTATATGTTTTTAATAAAATTAATTTTGACATGACAGTGTTTCTTTAACATCCTGTGAGACTTTACTTTTTGAATAACTTTTATATATAAAAGAAAGGAAAGTGTAACATCAGTAGAATTAGAAACTCTGAAGATGCTGATGTAATCAGTGAATGTGAATAAGGTGAAAATACGAGGGGTGTTTGATAGGTTCATGCAAAAATAAAGAAGACACAATTTTTCGGGAAATATCTTTTTTATTTCTCAACATAATCTTTTGTCAACACTACATACGTAATCCAATGATGCTCAAGCATTTCGATCCCATCCTTATATTATGATTTATCGAAGTCTTCAAAATACGCAGATGTTTAAGCAATAACTTCATTATTTCGCATAAATCTCTTTCCAGCAAACCACTTCTTCAAAAGTGGAAACAGATAATAGTCCGAAGTTGCTAAGTCTGGCGAGTAGGGTGGGGGGGGGGTCATTTGCTGCCACAATCGCAGAAGAATGAGTTGGTGCATTGCCTTGGTGGAAAAGAACTTTCTGTTTCATCAAATGTGGTCATTTTTCCTTATTTCCTTGTTTAGACAATCCAGCAGAAATGCATAATATTGCCCAGTTATTGTTTTACCTTTCTCCAGAAAGTCAATTAAGATTATGGCTCAAGCATCCCAAAAGGCAGTGGCCATCACCTTACCTGCTGGTGGAATGGTTTTTGCTTTTTTTGGAGCATGTTCTCCTACCGCAACCCACTGTTTTGACTGTTCCTTGGTTTCAGGTTGGTAGTGATGTATCCAGGTATCATCAACTGTTATGAAACGCCGCAAACATTCTTCTCAATTGCGTTGAAACAGCTCCAAACCTTGTTTAGAAATGTTTAATCGTTCATGCTTTTGATCGATTGTGAGCAAACACGGCACCCATCTTGTGAATAGATTTAGGATAGGCAAATGTTCGTGTAAAATGTGATGCACCCGTTCATTTGAGATGCCTGTTGTCTTAGCAATTTCACGCACTTTCAGTCCTCTGTCGTCCATCAGCATATCATAGATTTTTTCTATATTTTCTGCAGTTGTAACCTCAACAGGCCATCCAGAATGTTCAGTGTTGTTTGTGCTCATGTGACCACTACGAAAATAACCAAACCATTCTATAACTGTTCGAACAGTTGAAAACAGTTGATAACAGTAAAAAACAGTTGTTGGTAACAGTTGAAAATAACTGTTCTAGTCGATGGAGCTGACTCACCATAATACTTATCCAGCTTGGATTTAGTTTCTTGTGCCGTTTTGCCTTTCAACAAATAATGTTTCAGTTTCACCACCATACGAAATTCTCTTTCATCCAATTTTTGCAAATCACAATACTTCATCAATTCAAACCATTGGAAACAATAGAATTATGGACACATGTTACTGAAATGTGGTGTACGCTCTTAGTGGAGATGCGGGAAACTAAAAATAATGTCACTTATATACTGCGAGTGCCGTCTCCTGACTTTGCATGGATTTATCAAACACCCCGCGTACAATATAATGAAAAGAAAGATGTAAGATCAGTAGAATTAGAAACTCTGATGATGCTGATGTAATCAGTGAAATGTGAATAAGGTGAAAATATAATATAATTTTACGTGCAGAAATATTTAATATTTGAAGAACTATTCATAATTTTGAAATCTGCAAGAAATATTTACGAGTTACTTACAAAACAACGATGAATGTTGTAAAAGAACTGAATAATAGTTGTGTTGTTACAAATTCTTTAAATCTGTTCTTGTCTTCCTTTTCTTTTTAATTTGAGCCCCACTGTTTGGGCTAGCCAATTTGTAACTGAACTTGTATCTGGTGTTTTAGTTTTGGTGTAGTGTTACAAAAATATAAATATGTGTTCTTGAAAGAAATTAAAATTGTTTGTTTAAAATTTTTTTTTTATTGATTAATTAATTAGAAACAATTAATTAATTGATGTTCGTGAAGTTCCAAAACGTCTCTCACTTGTTTAAAAAAATTTTATAAGCTTTTCTGTATTTTCTAAGAAACTCCAACCACTTATAGGATTGTCTCCAGATACAATCGATTTTTGTTTACTTTCAGTTTTGGAGGTAATCTTCCTTCAATGTGGTGAAATTCTCGTAGTAGATGTTGTTTAAGTTATATTAAGTGTAAATTGCTATGTTTAGAAAAGAAAGAACTGTTTTGAGATGAAAAGTATAAATTATTTATTGGACAGTTGGTTATAAAGACTCTTGTCGATTTTAAAATCGACTCTCAGGGTATCGAATGTTACAAGTTTGTATATAAAATACAATAAGGTTCTTTTAACAGCTATTCATTGGAAAAGTCAGAGAAATCGGGCAAAGATTAAAAAAGTATAACGTTACAATAATAATTCTTAATACTAAAGTACATAGATTCAATTGAAAAGATTAAAATAAGTAAATTGATTGCGAACCATGTTGCTGACAAACTAGGAGGCGCTATTCAGTTGAGTGGTGACGAAAAGCAGTATGGCCGCCGTCGAAGTGGTCAATTGTCCCTTCATAGATTTGGCATTCCAATAAAGATATTTTCTTGCCGAATTCACGTCCTGGTGTCTGCAAATCTTCCTCCTGATGTTCGTGTAGTGTCTTTGGTTAAGTTCCTGTATTGTATTTTGAATAGTGGTGTATTTATAAGTCAGTTCACTTTTTTGTCGATCAGGCACTAATGATGGTTATGTTATATACTGTTTTATGGTATTTAAAATGTTATTTAACTGTCGTTTCGTGCTATACAATGTTAGTTAGTCTTGTGCAAGTGTTTATGTCACTGTGTCGATGTTGTGAAATGTTTTTAGTCGCCACTCACGATTTTCAAATTCGTATCATATACTGACTCGCCATTACGGTACTAGAGACTAGGTTAAATCGTTTTAATTGCTTGTGTGAAGTGTCCCATACAACATTCAATAATCAACTCTCTACTTCCTTCACTTTCGACTAAAATCTTAGCCAAAGCAATATTATTCCTTACATTGTTCGAATTTTACTTTGCATCCTGTGCATGTATTAAAGTTACATTATATAACTGCTTAAACTTTGGTTATTATTCAAATTTATTAGCTAGTTGTTACTTAATTTTATCCTTCAGTTCATTCGGCGTATTTTGATATCGAATAATGCCGTTTTATTATGTTTTTTATCTAAAATTGGTAATTTTACCTTCATTTTGTATCTTGTAAATTTTCAAAATCAGCTTCCTGTCATTATGCAAATTCTGCCATTTTTAAGTTATATTTATGATTATTAATCTCATATTGTAATAAAAGGTTTATATTCCCTTAATTTCTTGCAATTATTTGAATTGGTTAAGTTTTAAAATATTATGTTGGAATATATGACTCCCCTCTCCAAATTTTTGAGTTCTGTCATTTCCATTTTTATTTATAATCCTGGCTATAATTTTACAAAATCTTTCTAAGTTATATTTCTAATTATATGGCTTCATTTCTGGTTTATGTTATCTAAATCCCTTCAGTTTAAATGTATTTAAGTACTTAGTTTCTCCGTTTTAATGATGTTTAGTTTTCATCATTTTGCCTAGATTCTTAACAATTTTTTCATACAAATTTTTATATAAACAATACATATTTAGTTATACCCTCTCTGACTTTTTAACATTGTAATATAAATTAAACATTTTTTCTATTAAACATAATAACAATTAGTATCTGTTTCAATACTATTAACAGATAAGAAATAATTTTAAATAATGGATGTCTTCAACTAATTAGACATTTTTTATAATCAAAACTTAATACTAAAACAGAAATATTATTTATAAAGAATGTTTTTTCCCATCTAACATCTTATTTAATTATTACTATCAATACAAGTAATAAACGTTTTTACAATGGGATGTTAGTGGTTCTAAACTTGTTTAACTGTCCTTATCACTAATACATTTTTAAAATTCTTATTTTATATTAACAAAACCTTATTTCTATACTTCTTATTCTATTTCTTATACTAAATTGAATTATGCAGTTTTTAAATTGTTTTTAATATGGTTTAGGGTAATTGTACCCTGTCACTTTATGTTTTAATACTGTGTCTGCTTCTGTTTTTACTCATCATTTACAT
This sequence comes from Magicicada septendecula, assembly GCA_034769895.1. Lineage (NCBI taxonomy): Eukaryota > Metazoa > Arthropoda > Insecta > Hemiptera > Cicadidae > Magicicada > Magicicada septendecula. Next base: position 241,572,907 of record CM068370.1, on the reverse strand, counting down.
AAATGTCATTTGAAACAGATTGACAGCTCTATATTAACATGTATTATATTCACTCCGTACAAATCATAAGTCACTCAAAGTTGTATTTTTCATTATCTACACAGTTTGTGGATGCCAAGGTTGAAACATAAGGTTTATTTTTTATAATACACAAACTAGCACTGGTTCACTTTACACTCTTGATGCTATTTCTAAATGGTTGTTTAGTCTTATTAACATCAAGAAATTGGTTTGTGGGTTACAATGAAGATTTGTTCTTTGGGTATTATATCATTGTTTCACCTTGATCCACTGGCAACTCTTACTCTATACACTTTTATTCTTAATTTTATTGTACATATGGTTTCTTTTCATGAATACTTCATTATACTTTTATTATTGTGGTTTTTATTTATTTTGGGATATGGGGATATGGGTGTTTTTTATAAGAGCATTCCTTCTTCTTCTGGATGCTGTCTTCTTCTTCTTTCCTCAATGATGTCTTCTTTTCTTCTGATGTCTTTGAATTGTATGTTCTTCATCTTCTTCTGGATGTCATCGGGTTTCTTGGGGTTACTTCATCTACTCTTCTGGTTGCTTTAAATGCCTCACCTTTTATGGTGGATCTTGCCTTGTTCTGGGTTCCTTTTTTATTTATTCCTTATACTCGTTGTGGGTTTAGTAATACTCTGTGTTGCTTCCTTATTTACTCCTTACCTTCCTGGGTTATATTTTAAACCTTGAGTTATTAAACTGGTTTTGATGATTCATCACTAGTAACATTGCTTTTATTCGAACTTATACTTTTAATATCAATGATTGTTCTGCACGGTTGCTCTGAATTAATTCTTTATATTATTTTAATGCTTTCTTCGGATTTAATGTTATTATATTATATTATTTTAATGATCAATGTCATTCATTATTATGTGTTTATCTGTCACGCTACTATGTTTATTGTAATATATATATATATTGCGACGATACAAATAAATATTTTCGCATAGGATAATTATGTGTGTATAAATTATGCACAAGTCTACATTGGAGGTGTAGAAAAATTATTTATTTATCACACGAGTAAATAATTGTTTATATTATATATTTAATTTAAACAAAATATCATGTATAGTATTTAATTTGTTATAAAAGAGTTTATATGGTTCAGTTTGGTAAGTTTTACTTGAAACGTAGAATTCCTTTACACTCGGCATGACGTCACTCGCTCCACCGCTGTTACGTTCTTCTCTGTAATAATTGCCACTCTCCTCTCTCACTCTCTCACTCTCTGTGCTGGGGTTTGCCGAACAGCTGATAACACTGTTGCAGATTTTACACACACATTGTCACTTTTTGAATCGTTTGTTTACTCGCTCACAATTGGTTATTATTAATTATTGTTATTCAGGGTGATAATAAATGATATTCTTTTAAAGCAGTGTATATTACTTACACCTTCCGGCTATTCTTGAAGTGTTCCGCGTTAATAAGGATTTATCACGGTAGATAAATCTCCGTAAGCAGAAAATCTTCCACTAACACGTAATAGCACTTGAATATATTATAACTGGTAGTTCACCCGCTTGGTTCTAATTGACAAACTCAAAAAGAGTCGCAAGACTTAGAGTTACTAGTTAAACCAGTTCGAATAAGAAAAACTCTTGACGAAGAGCACACGTTCACTAGGCAACGGGTTCCGATGACCTGCCCCGAAGTACAACTGACAACCGACGGATCTGACTGAATTTAGGGGCTTCTGATTGGTCGATCAACTGTCTACATGGTAGATTGGACAAAAGATAGATGCGTTGCAGGTGAATCTTTGTATAAATCTGCAAGTGCCTGCTTAGATTTTATCTAGAAATTTTATTACTCTTCAATTGATAAGCGTGAAAAGTTGAGTTTTCAATTACTAAAAAACTACATATAAACAATAGCTGAGAACAACAGAGTATATAGAAAATGTAGCTATTCTCATAAATAATTCACTGTCCAAGTCTCATGCCGATCGGATAACAAACGTGGAAGATATAACAACGAAGATTCGCCACACGCGAACGCACACACACACATTCACAAACAAAGTACATGACATTATAGACCAAAAATTTACAAAGAATTTGGTATAACACAAGTCCTTATCCATCACTAAATACAAAACTTATAGCTAATTGACAAAAATTGCATAAATCAATTACATTTAAGTAGACTCACTACATTGTAACTCAATTACAATATATACTTATTCTAGATCATCATCCTGTGTTTTGTTGCAATATATAATGCGACAATACAAGCATATGCTGTAATGCGCATATATGAAATAAGATAAATGTTTAAATTAATTTTTAATAATATGTAATAGACGAGCAGGTGTGAAATTGGAAGCTGGCTTATAGACAGGAATCGACAGGAAACATCATGCGATTACCGCTGAGAGCGTATACGCAAGTAAATAGAGTGTGTGCATGAAGCCTGTTTGAGCCTGAAAGTTTGCAATCTCACCCCAAATAAATGCTAGATTAAGATTTTATTTAATTTTAAGCAAACCATAAATATTAGAAAGGGTGTAAAGACTTCTAAAAATGCGTAAAAATCAGACACATGTGCAGTGCGAATTCTATGTAATTCTGACTATCAGTACGAATTCTGTGCGATTTTTAAAGCATAGTAATTACAATAATGATGTGATCATTATGATAATTACATATCATATGTGTAATTAAATTAGACAATCCTTGAAATCCACATTAAACATTGCGATTGGCGAAAAAGTGCGAATATGTGAAATGAGATGAGAGTGGGGACACAGATGCTGCGGACAGTTTTTGACATGCATATTCCTGAGCCAACAGGTGTGGTTTTCTTGGGTGAATATAAATATGAGCCCAGGAGAGCCAAATTTAATCTTCAATCAGTCTTCAGTCGTGGCGATACGCTATGTCCATCAGCGACGAGAATTTTTAATACTCTTCAAACAGTCTTCAGTCGTGGTGGTACACTATGTCCGTCAGAGACGCTAATTTTTAATTACTTCAGACGAGTTAGTCGCTTTGTCTAACATCGACAAGATTTTTATATTATAAACTGTAAAGTATTATGGAAAATGTTTTATTTCAAGTAGTAATAAAAAGAAAGTACCGTAACTAAAATCGTCGGACGTCTACAACCAGTCTACAACTACGAACATCAACTCTAGACAGATGGCGAGAGAACATCAAGCATAGGAACGATACGCAGAGCAATAGAGACGGTTTAAATAGCAACAGCAGCCGATCCAGAGCAACACGTCATTCCATTCTACAGCCAGCCGATGAGTCCATAAAGAACAAGAGACGGGAGGACGACCAGTGGAACCGGAAAACGCAAGAGGACATCCACTAGGAGAAGACCGACGGATCAGTGGAGGACATGGGACAATCTGCAGAATTGAGATGACAAAAAACAATTTGTAATAATAAAAGAATAAAGACATTAATAAAAACATTTTAAATTAAAGAATAACTATGTAGATAGAGATATACACGTTGTTAGTAATGTTATATAAAGTGTATGACTTAAATTAATATACAAATTAAATTACACAGAAAAATAATTTGTTACATTTTGTCGCCTGTTAACGTGGGACACGATGCGCCTACATTTAATAAATAAATGTATGCTCAATGGTTAAATGTGTGCATAAGATTTTATGTATAATAAGTGATGTTTATTAATGAATATTTTTATATGTTGTTTATTTTGTTGTGTATATTGTATTGTAATAACGTAACTGGCGCCCACCCCAACAAACAGGTGTAATTGTAATATAAGTAGATAAAAATAAATAAATAATAATAACTAAACAATTAATAAATAAAAACTCTCATACGGTTCGCTAATAATAAATTAAAAATAAATTTAAATATAAATATTCAACATGGCACAACCAGGAAGTTTGAATTAAGAGGATATAGAATCAACAGTAGACATGACCTGGATTGATGAAATATTTAATAGTAAACCAAAGAAACTAGAATATACAGAAGAGACAGCCTGGATCCATGAAATATTTAATGGTAGACCAAAGAAACTAGAATATACAGAAGAGACGGCCTGGATCCATGAAATATTTGATAGGAAACCAAAGACTGTAAAAATTACAGAAAATTTAAATGAAGTAAAACAAATAGAAAAGTTTAAAACTGATAAAGCACCATTAGGTGAAAAAATAAAAGAATATAATACAATACCAAGAGAAGGAGCAAAAGAGAAGTTAGAACAAGATATCGTAAATAATACTACTCAATTGGTAAATATGAATATTGACACTATCACAGAAAATATATGCGAAATAATTGAGAAACAAACGGAACAAATATGTGAAGTGATGATTTGGGAAGAAAATATAATCATTAAAAATATGAAAGAGAATACGGTCGTAATTAATAACGATAATCATAAAGAAATAATTAACATTAAGGAAGAAAGAAAAATAAAGATTAAGAAAGCATACCTTATTGATCAGAATATCCAAATTGCAAGTTACACATGGTGTGATAAATCACATAAAAGGAAAATATGTGAAAAACACTTAACACACAATAAGTATCACTGTAACGAGAAACGTAGTAATAGATCATCTATACGAAACACTATGCAAACTTGGGATAATTATAATGTTAAGTATACACACGTGAAGTATAAAGCGAACGATAATTGTAATTATAATTACAAATACTACAAAGATTATTATAGGCGACGCACGAGAGCATAACACACACGAAATAATAAGCAGTGCGTTCATCAAGAGCAGCAACGCGGAGAGAACAAGAGAAAGAGGGGAGATTTTGTGTGGCCGAGAGGCAGGATGAAATTGTTACCCTCTAAAGACTATCAAAACAAACATCGCAGCGATACAATGGAATTTTAATGAGGGAGGAATACAATGGAATGTAGACTATACGGCAAAGGAGACAATGTCCAGCAGCTGGTCAAACAATACAATGCAATCATTACATTTGAGAGGGGTGGAAATCAAACGACACCGCACTCAATGCTCTATTGGAATGAATAATTATTTTTAAATGGAAGATATTATTGCTGATTATTAATAAATATAGGAGCTAAATAATGAGAAATAATATGTGTAAAAAGATAAAAGATTAATTAAGAAATGTTATTGTTAAGGTTATGATTGCAAATAAAAGAAATGTGAAAGAAATATAAGAAATAAGGAATTAAATAATAAAGAATGTTAAGCTAAATAAAAATAAGAAATAAAAAGTATGTTCAAAGAAAGGTAAGAAATGTATTATTAATGTTGAGGAATGTTAGTGTAAAGAAATATTTAAGAAATGATTGTAAAGAAATGTTATTATCGATGTAGTTATTAATATGAAGAAAGGGTTAGAAATGAGAAATAAATGTTATAATTGTCAGAACGGCTGATCAAGCGAAATCTTCATACCTTAGTGGAAATACAAGGACACAGAAGAAACCGATAGTGAAAAGTCAAAAGGGACTTAGAATTAAGGACTATGAGTAAAATATCGATATGTTTTCTAAGGCAGTTCATCTGTTACCGATCATGCGACACACTACAAAGCTAAAATAGTATTCTGTTACGGAAGTGTATTTCAGGTAAGAATGAAGAAAATTATGAGTGATCAGGAAGGTAATGTTAAAGAAATGTAATAAAGGGTAATGAAAGTTAATGTATTGTATAAGTAATGTAAGAAATGTAAGGAAAGGTAAGAATGAAGATTGGAATAATAGGCTAAGAAAAGAGTAAAGAATGGTAGGAATGTATGATTATGGTAATGTAAAATTCTAGATTGAAGAATGGCATAATATGTTAAGATGCAGAATGTTTACCAATGCAAGTACCATGCAAATTCATTTAGGAAGTTCTACACGTAAAAATAAATAGGTCAATGGGACCAGATTAAAGGAGAACAATGGAAAGAGTAGCTACGCTTACGCATTGTTAGCAAAACTTGTAGGGGGGAGAAAGGAACATTACTTACTATATCCTCCAACTAAGGGAAATTGAACAATTAATATTCATTATTATTGATTGTAGTGTATAAATAAAAATAAAAATAAGTAATATGAAATATAAAAATATAATGTGTCCAATGATAGAAAAAAAAATTTTAATAAATAAATTTATTAAAAATTTTTGTACCAAGCAGAGGAATAATGCTACAATACAAACATATGCTGTAATGCGCATATATGAAATAAAATAAATATTTAAATTAATTTTAATAATATGTAATAGACGAGCAGGTGTGAAATTGGAAGCTGGCTTATAGACAGGAATCAACAGGAAACATCACGCGATTACCGCTGAGAGCGTGTACGCAAGTAAATAGAGTGTGTGCATGAAGCCTGTTCGAGCCTGAAAGTTTGCAGTCTCACCCCAAATAAATGCTAGATTAAGATTTTATTTAATTTTAAGCAAACCATAAATATTAGAAAGAGTGTAAAGACTTCTAAAAATGCGTAAAAATCAGACACATGTGCAATGCGAATTCTATGTAATTCTGACGATCAGTGCGAATACTGTGCGATTTTTAAAGCATAGTAATTACAATAATGATTTGATCATTATGATAATTACATATCATATGTGTAATTAAATTAGACAATATTAGATCACCTTGAAATCCGCATTAAACATTGCGATTGGTGAAAAAGTGCGAATATGTGAAATGAGACGAGAGTGGGGACACAGATGCTGCGGACAGTTTTTGACATGCATATTCCTGAGCCAACAGGTGTGGTTTTCTTGGTGAATATAAATACGAGCCCAGGAGAGCCAAATTTACTCTTCAATCAGTCTTCAGTCATGGCGTTACGCTATGTCCGTCAGCGATGAGAATTTTTAATATTCTTCAAACAGTCTTCAGTCGTGGCGGTACGCTATGTCCGTCAGAGACACAAATTTTTAATTACTTCAGACAGAGTTAGACACTATGTCTAACATCGACAAGATTTTTATATTATAAACTGTAAAGTATTACTGAAAATGTTTTATTTCAAGTAGTAATAAAAAAAAAGTACCGTAACTTAAATCGTCGGACATCTACAACAGTCTACAACTACGAACATCAACTCTAGACAGATGGCGAGAGAACATCAAGCAGAAGAACGATACGCAGAGCAATAGAGACGGTTTAAATAGCAACAGCAGCCGATCCAGAGCAACACGTCTTTCCATTCTACAGCCAGCTGATGGGACCATAAAGAACAAGAGACGGGAGGATGACCGGAACCGGAAAACGCAAGAGGACATCCAGTAGTAGAAGACCGACGGATCATTGGAGGACATGGGACAATCTGCAGAATTGAGATGACGAAAAACCAATTTGTAATAATAAAAGAATAAAGACATTAATAAAAACATTTTAGATTAAAGAATAACTATGTAGATAGAGATAAGAGAATGTAATTTACTTGTAATCAGAATTTTCTTTAATGATATTTTCTTTAATGATGAACAGTCAATTTAAAAATAATTTAAATCCTTGCTTGGAGAAGTAACAATTGATTTAATAAATTAAATTTTTGTATAGAATAATAAGGTAAATATTCCCAATTATAAAGCACACATTCAGACTGAGTAGTCGAGAATTTATAATATGACTAAGAAATGTTTTACGTAGAATTAATAATATAAGACTATATAATATAAAATATATTATATATATATGATATAAAATATATTTTTATGATGAATGTGCGGCAACCGAAGAACCATCGAAACAATAGATAATGTTCTTATGGCGAAGTAATTATTATTATTATCTTATAATTTTTATTTTTATTTTGTTTGTTTGAATCAATAAATGAAAACATATTACAATTCCTAAAAGGACTACTCTTAATATAATTACACCTGAACTCCAATCTATACATACACGTTATCTCACTATACACGTTATACACGTTGAGTATTAACACTTCTTCACAAATTAGATTAAATTAAATTATCAATTTGTGTTGATGTGTTACAATATATATATTATAACTTTACTATCTGCGTGTTGTTGTGTTGTGTGAATATATGAGCACCTACCTGCTGTCCGATCTTGCGTTTTTCTTCCGACTAGGGCGTGTGGATTTTGGATTTGATTTCGCAAGTATGTAAACTCAAGTGTATAACAGCAGCACACGAAGTAAGTTATTTTAAAAGTGAAGAGTTTTGTGAGGTTGGTAGTACAGCAATAAAAATATACAATATGGGGTAATAAAACGGTGTTTATTACTCCAATGACACACAAGAATGAAATGCTTATATGATCAAATATTCTTACAAACTAAACAATAAATAAATCTTGAATAATGTTTTCTAAATGGTTGATAATTTTCAGAAGTTGAGCTCGTTATTTTGAAAGAGTTTATTTTAACTGAGAATTTAATTAATTAATTTACTTTAATTTAATTTCAATGTCTTTAAGATTTGATTCTAATGAAATAAAAACTCTAACGTTACTTGAAAATATTCCAAAAATAAACTAGGCGTGACAATCTAGTTCACGTCCCTTTATTTACTAGTGATCTGACTCACGTATACTGCAGTATGAGCAAATTATTTAATTCTTTGTTAAGATTTGTATAGCGCTTTTTGTTTTATCTACTATTAATTCTTAACTAAAGCTTATTAATTACTTATACTGGCTATACAGATTATCACACATGAATAATTCTTATTTAACTAGAGTCTTCGATTTCTGGCATCTGAATGATTTATTTTACATTGATTTTAATTAAAAAAGAAAGAAAAATTTAACGGTTGAAAAATAAATAACTTGATTTTGACTTTCCTGATTCTGAAGTGGATTGTAGAGATGCTCCGGATGTCCCTCGCTGTCCTTGTCCAATCGGCTAGAGATAGTGATCTACTTGAGCGTCCTGGGTTTTGGCGGTGAGCTCGGAAATCAGCAACACTCTGCTCTCCTGCTATTTGTTGAAGTTTTTATGTCTGTAGCTTTCTGCGAGAACTGCTTCATGTCCCTCGTCGATGCACGTTCCACGTCAGCGAGTGTGTGTGTCGTTTCGAGTTGTAGCTCTGCTTGTCAGCTGATTCACAAATGGTTTAGACGGCCTCTCTGTCGTATTCTTGAAGTAATGTCTTGTAGTCTTGTAGATCTCTTGCGTGCTTATGCTCACAGTTAGTGTAGTGCACAATAAGTTTGTTTGTTGATGTGAAAGAGTATCTTGACTGGACGCTGTAATTACGAGTCGTTACAGTTGATCTGTTTTATGATGATCGTAATTAGGCGTGTTGACCACGTAGAGTCTTCAGATGAGTCTTCACAAAACTATGGTTTTGAGACGATCGAAGATATACGTCTGTTCTTCTTGAATACTGGCAGTAGAGTGTTTGATCAGCCCCAAAACTCCGCGTTGGTTCGGATTTCTTCGAATGATTTGATTGGCTGACACACTCTCCCTACTACACAAGATTTGAATCACCTGAGCCCGTGGGAACGAAACTACTTTCCCACAGACGGAGAATTTATATTATTATTAATATTCTTAACACAACGGAACTGAATTGTCGTTCCGGATTTCCTGTGGCACTTTTATATTGCAATTATCTTGGCTGCAAACCAAGTTGTGCTAATTCTAAAATATACAATTTGTTGTAAATTCCTATAGCTATAACATATCACAAGCTCTTTTATGTAGCTCAATTATTACGGATGTTATTAACATAAAATTTATTAACTCTGTTATTATTTAATTATATTGCATAAAATTCGCACACCCTATTATTAATATTTCGGCAAACATTTTGGCTATAATGGATTTCGCCTGAATTTACTGGTTTCCGAAATATTAATAATTGAAAGTTTGGGTGTGGTCGTATGCGTTACACCGTGAGTTGATTATGTAACAGCCGCGTGTGCGCTTGTACAATGCATTATTATGATCGCTATAACATATGAGTGGAGTTTCGACTATTAAAATTTATTTAAACATCAATATAGTATACCCTTAACATATAACTCCAAATTAATGATATTTGGTCCTGTTATATACTCCTCCACCCACTTAAAAAAAAAATGAGCGTAGTATTTACAATTTTTTTTTTCAATTATTTTAAATGTACATTGAACTGATTATGCTTGCTACTATACATTGTATTAATTATCTATGGACACATACATTAGTGTCAATGTTCTTTACATATTTAACTTAATTCTGATTGAACACTATTAGTAATATTATACCTGAAATCATTGTGTAGTAAATGTTTGTAGTACGGCTAATAGTTAATTCTTCGTATTGTTTAAATTAGCAGCCATCCTTACTTTTCTTTTATAGAATTGCTAAACTGCTATAATTGTTTTTATTAATTTTTTAGACAAAGCTTTTCGTCATTACTGACATCTTCAGGTCTTAAACAACGTCTATCAACTGTACGTTGTAGGCTTTTATACTTTAGGCCCCTCCCCTTATGTCATCGCCCCTCCTATTGGTTCTAGCTGCTACCGCTCTTCACGGGAACTTTGTCTACCTTTTTCCGTTAGGCATTTTTCTAACGTCCGTCAAATTGTTTTAAGAATCTCCCATTAATTTCTTCATTCTTGACTTATAACCTTTTGCATTTCGTCATTTTTTAGTGTGTTATTCTTATTATTTTAATTTATTTTTGTTTATTGTTTAATATATAATAAAATATTTCTTCATTTGTAAAATCCACTTTTATATTCATTAATTTATTTTTATCTTCTTTTTTAACTTTAAGTATTTCTAGTTCTTCTATTAATTTTCTTTTTTGCGGATTGTTTTCTATTTTTATTATTTCCATATTTTCCTTGGGATTTATGAATTTATGATTAATATTATATATCACACATTTAATTTATTTTAATACTAATTATTATTATTTAAATTATTATTAACCCTATATATTATATTAAAAAGTCATATTATTTCGTACCGACGCGCCTCGGAATTTCATCTTGCTCATAATATTTTCTTAAAGAGCTCGCATGATATTTTCCTACCGTTTTTGTTCGGTCGAGCGTCGTAATGATGAAGGTGTGAGGTGCTAGTTGCTCAGCTAAGAGGTACGGTCCATTGTATAACCGAAAAAACTTTGCGGTGACATTTATGTCTCTCCGTCCCACGGGGTTTGCCTTGAGAAGCACTTTCTCTCCTACTACAAAGTTGGTTAATTTATGAGTTGTATTAAACCTCTCCGCCCTCTTACGCCCTTTTGCAACTATCCTGTCTTTCACAAGTTGGTTTTTACATTGAACTGGTAGAGGTAGATTATAGGTTTTCGGCGTGCGCAAATAATTTCGCCAAAATCTCTCTGGTTTTGTTCCAGAGTCTAACTCTGCTGGTGTGTATTCAGTGGTGTCATGATAATTTTCATTTATCGCCGTTTCAAAGAATGGTAGGAACTCGGGCCATTTGCTTTGCTCTTTATAGCAATATATCCGGAACATTTTTCCTCTTTCCCTATTCACTCTTTCGGCGAGGTTGCCCTGTGGTCGTCTTATTGAGGTGAGGATCGCCTTAATGCCATTTCGTTCCAGGGTTGCTGCCCAGTGCTTATTCTGGAATTGTTTTCCCTGGTCACTAAGCACGCTCTTTATCGGTCCATGTTGCGGAATATACTTGTTGAGTATAATGTTCAATACGGATTTTGTGGTGGGTCTAGGGATCGCGTATAGGCTAACTTTCTTTGTAAATACGTCTACACAAACTACAATATGTTTTAAATTTCTGGTAGCCTTAGGTAGGGGTCCCAGGAAGTCGGTGGCGATCATCTGTCCCTTACCTTCCGTTATCACATTTGCCATGGGAACGCAAGTGTGCAAATTTGGTGCTTTCGCGGTTTGGCATGGATGACACGTTTTTAATAACTTTCTCACTCTTTGATACATGTTTGTGATAGTAAAATCTTCCTGTAATATCTTTACAAATTTTACTGGTGACGCGTGTGCCATTTTTACATGTAATGGGTGTGTTACACACGCAAGCATAGCTGGAGATAATACCACCTTCCATTCGCCTTGTAACAATTTATACATTATATTATCTTGTATCAGATAATGCGGACTTGGGTGAGCTGCTATCATTTGCTTTTTAGCAAGGAGTCTGGGGTCATTGTCCTGCTCACGTCCTATGTTTCGTAGCATGTCGGTTGCTTCAGGCGTGACAGTGTACTGCATATTTAATACCCTCAACTTGTCGTCAGCTGCTTCGTATACCTCTTCCTTTTCTACGGGCGGATATCTGCTTAAGGTGTCGGCTGTGGTATTCTCTGCTCATTTGCAGTATTTAATGGTAAAAGAATACTCTTGAATAGCTAACACCCATCGTATTAGTCGGGAATTGGCTAGTCGGCATTTCAATATGAAGGATAACGCCTGATTATCTGTGTGGATCTCGAAATGGGTACCGTATAGGTAATGTCTGAATTTTCTGAGAGCGTTTATGATGGCGAGTATTTCTTTCTCAGATGTACAATAATGCAACTCAGCACCTTTGAGCATTCTATTAGCGTATGCAACAACATGAAGGCTTTCTTGCTCGTCTTCCTGGTGCAACACGGCGCCAATAGCATACTCGCTAGCGTCATTATACATTACGTACTTCCTGCCCTGTTGTGGATGGAACAACTGTAGGTTAGTTTGGAATAAACCCTTAACCCTCTCAAACGCATCGTTTTGTTCAGAACCCCATTTCCACTTTATATTTTTGCGTACCAGCTGTAGCAAGGGGACTGTGTATTCGGCGTATTTGCTGGTGAATTTCCTGTAGTATCCCGTGAGTCCTAGAAATGCTCGTAGTGCTTTGAGGTTCTTGGGCACCGGGAACTCCACAATACTCCTGAGCTTCTCTGGGTCCGTACTGATGCCTGTAGCTGAGATTATGTGTCCCAGGAACTTCATTTGAGACTTAATGAACTCGCACTTATGTAGTTTGAGCTTAATGTTGGCTAGCCTCAGTTTCTGGAAGACGCTCCTCACATGCTCAAAGTGTTCTTCCAAAGTGCGGGATATCACGAGGATGTCATCAACGAATATCACAGTGTAAGGGTCTACCTCGGGTCCTAGAGCTTTCTCGAGGCATCTTACAATAGCGGCAAGACTCGTGCTAAGGCCAAAAGGTACCACCTTGTGCTGGTAGCATTTATTGTTATAAATAAATGCTGTATACTTACGACCTTGCTCGCACAGCGGGACCTGCCAGAAGCTCGCTGTCAGATCTAGCTTCGTGAGGTACCTGGCTCCTTCACATTTTATGAAGAGGTCCTCTGCTGTTGGCGCGCAGTCAAATTCCTTTTCTACCAGGTTATTTAAATTCCGCATATCCAGGCAGAGTCGGATTTCTCCAGTCTTCTTGCGGACAACAAGCAGTGGGTTGAGGAAGCTGCTATTAGATCTTTCTATAGTGTCTTCCTCCAACATCCGCTGTATCTCCTGCTGGACCTCGGCCTGGTACTTTATAGGTACCTGGTAGATTCTTCTTATGAACTTCTCCGGTTCCACGAGGTTGATCTTATGTTCATAAACTGACGTGATTGAATGTTCCTCACTGAAGATATCGCTGAACTCTTCTTGCAGCGACGACAATCTCCATTCAGTTTGGGAATCTAAGGTTGTTTCCCCCTGTTCACCGTTTTCGTAATTAATTATCTGTTTTGTTGGCCGTGTAATTTTAATCAGGTCACCGTGCTTTTGTATTTGTGTGTGTGTGTTCAATTTGAAGGTGTAATTAATGTTGTTAATGTTACATTTTAATAGGTGTTCACTAGTGTTAATCTCCGCGCGTATTTGCTCTAATACGTCCACCCCCAATAACACATCACATATCAAATTTTTTATACCTACTACGCACACCTCAAATTGCACTTCTTCTACCATAATTGTTAGATAGTACTGCGTGTCAATTTTTTCTTTGGTATCTGTAGCGGTACGTATATAGAATTGATTTATTGGAAGTGACGGGGCTGTACGAAAATGCTTTTTGTTCGCACGTAGGAATCTTTCACTTACGCCGGAAACAACGCTGCCGGTGTCCAACAAAATTTGTGTGAGAACACCGTTTACAAAGGCATGCAATACCGGACACGCCGCGCTCACTGGCCTTTGTTGTGCGGTACCAGATTCCAGCAACGGATCCCTGACGTCCGGTGGGAACACATTATTAACAGGCATATAAATTACATAATCAAAAGTACACTTTTCACACAATATATGGTCCTTATTTCTAACATGCTTACATCTACGTATTTTTGCCGGGTTTATAGCGCGTCCTTCCTGGAGGCGCATTTCGGCACGTTTTTTGCAGATTGATGGCTTTTTGATTTTTCACTAGGGTCCTTAACGCTTTGTGTATCGCTGTCTTTCGCAGTCGTATCGCTTTTCGATATTTCGATTGTCTGTATAGTTCTGATCGGGGTCCCATCGTTGCCTTTATTTTGCCCCTTCTGTCTACCGACATTTGGTTTACCTTTATATTCAAAGGTCTTATTTGGCGGTTTTGACGGTGTCTGGGGTGGAGTAGAACTCGTACTTGGTCTCTGATCAGGTTGAGGATGGTATTGTACCCGGGTATTTTGACCGTCGTTATTTCGACGAAAATCTGGGTTATAACGCCAACCGCCTAAATCAAAAACTGTCTCGCTTTGTGACACTAAAATGAGCAATTCGTCAACCGTGCGTATACCTTGCGTACACACAGCTACCCGTATATTGTGGTTGAAATGATAGGCTAGTTTAGTGACAATGTCGATCTCTGAAAGTGCTGGGGTTAAATGCTTTGCGCGCTCGACCTGCTGGATGATATAATTTTCGGGCGTTATAGCTAATTTTCGGTCATAACGTCCATATTCTAACTCGTTCCGTAACAGTCTTTGTGTGTGAGAATTCCAATACCGGCTTTCGAATTTCTGTTTGAATTCCGCGTATGTGGTTACTTTATCACGTACAATATTATACCATTTTCGCGCAGAATTACGCATCGCATTTACTACCCATTGTATTTTATCTTGATCTTCGAGTCTCGAACCTACCCTCGCCATTTCATTTTCACAGGCTAACAAAAATTCAATAGGGTTTTCCTTATTTTCCCCTGTAAAATATACACGATTCTTTTCATCGGCAGGACCCTGTACTAGGATATTAGGAGCGGATCTCCTACGTACTTCCTGTCGTACCTTCAAGATCTCGTCATTAAGTGCTTGCAATACACTTTCTTTATTAGAATCTATATTTGATCGCGTTTCTACTATTGAGGCATCAAGTCTGTCAACGTGCCGTTGTGTGTCCGTCACGTCCGCTTGAATTTTTACTTCTAGCGAGTCAACTTTTTTCGAAACATCAGCGGTCTGTTTTTCACACCTACTGATGTGTTCTTTGAATCGGCCCTCCATACGCGTAACTTGTTCGATAAACGATTTCTGCATGGTGGTCTCAAAAACCTTGAACTGTTCGTTTATTTTCGTTTCTACCGTATGTACTTTTTCTCCGATTTCCGTAACTTTAGCATCTAATTTCTGTACGCATTCATCGATTTTTGCGGTCGTTTCTTTATTACTTTGTTTTATTTCGGCATTTATATCCGCGTTACTATGCTCTAATGCTTCGGTTAAACTGACTTTTTGCGCGTCAATTCTGGCCGTTATTTCTGCGTTATTCATTTCAGCTTTGGCTGCACTTTGTTGTTCAAATTTCGCGTCTATTTTATCAAACTTCGCGTTCATATTAGCGGTCAATTCCGCGTTCATTTGCTGCATTTGTTTAAGTATTTTTTCTATATCCATTTTTACACAATAATTTCAAATACACAATAATTTCAAATACAATTCACTGCTGTACCACTACCAATCACAGAACGTTTCTTTGGGGATTGTTCGAGTTGGACGCCAGCTGTTTTAAAAGTTAAAACAGCAAACTTTGTTTTAACATGAATAAAATTTAATTTGAATTTAATTTCGTCGTGCCCCACGTTCCGGGCAGGCCATTTATAAGTTTACTATCTGCGTGTTGTTGTGTTGTGTGAATATATGAGCACCTACCTGCTGTCCGATCTTGCGGTTTTCTTCCGACTAGGGCGTGTGGATTTTGGATTTGATTTCGCAAGTATGTAAACTCAAGTGTATAACAGCAGCACACGAAGTAAGTTATTTTAAAAGTGAAGAGTTTTGTGAGGTTGGTAGTACAGCAATAAAAATATACAATATGGGGTAATAAAACGGTGTTTATTACTCCAATGACACACAAGAATGAAATGCTTATATGATCAAATATTCTTACAAACTAAACAATAAATAAATCTTGAATAATGTTTTCTAAATGGTTGATAATTTTCAGAAGTTGAGCTCGTTATTTTGAAAGAGTTTATTTTAACTGAGAATTTAATTAATTAATTTACTTTAATTTAATTTCAATGTCTTTAAGATTTGATTCTAATGAAATAAAAACTCTAATGTTACTTGAAAATATTCCAAAAATAAACTAGGCGTGACAATCTAGTTCACGTCCCTTTATTTACTAGTGATCTGACTCACGTATACTGCAGTATGAGCAAATTATTTAATTCTTTGTTAAGATTTGTATAGCGCTTTTTGTTTTATCTACTATTAATTCTTAACTAAAGCTTATTAATTACTTATACTGGCTATACAGATTATCACACATGAATAATTCTTATTTAACTAGAGTCTTCGATTTCTGGCATCTGAATGATTTATTTTACATTGATTTTAATTAAAAAAGAAAGAAAATTTTAACGGTTGAAAAATAAATAACTTGATTTTGACTTTCCTGATTCTGAAGTGGATTGTAGAGATGCTCCGGATGTCCCTCGCTGTCCTTGTCCAATCGGCTAGAGATAGTGATCTACTTGAGCGTCCTGGGTTTTGGCGGTGAGCTCGGAAATCAGCAACACTCTGCTCTCCTGCTATTTGTTGAAGTTTTTATGTCTGTAGCTTTCTGCGAGAACTGCTTCATGTCCCTCGTCGATGCACGTTCCACGTCAGCGAGTGTGTGTGTCGTTTCGAGTTGTAGCTCTGCTTGTCAGCTGATTCACAAATGGTTTAGACGGCCTCTCTGTCGTATTCTTGAAGTAATGTCTTGTAGTCTTGTAGATCTCTTGCGTGCTTATGCTCACAGTTAGTGTAGTGCACAATAAGTTTGTTTGTTGATGTGAAAGAGTATCTTGACTGGACGCTGTAATTACGAGTCGTTACAGTTGATCTGTTTTATGATGATCGTAATTAGGCGTGTTGACCACGTAGAGTCTTCAGATGAGTCTTCACAAAACTATGGTTTTGAGACGATCGAAGATATACGTCTGTTCTTCTTGAATACTGGCAGTAGAGTGTTTGATCAGCCCCAAAACTCCGCGTTGGTTCGGATTTCTTCGAATGATTTGATTGGCTGACACACTCTCCCTACTATACAAGATTTGAATCACCTGAGCCCGTGGGAACGAAACTACTTTCCCACAGACGGAGAATTTATATTATTATTAATATTCTTAACACAACGGAACTGAATTGTCGTTCCGGATTTCCTGTGGCACTTTTATATTGCAATTATCTTGGCTGCAAACCAAGTTGTGCTAATTCTAAAATATACAATTTATTGTAAATTCCTATAGCTATAACATATCACAAGCTCTTTTATGTAGCTCAATTATTACAGATGTTATTAACATAAAATTTATTAACTCTGTTATTATTTAATTATATTGCATAAAATTCGCACACCCTATTATTAATATTTCGGCAAACATTTTGGCTATAATGGATTTCGCCTGAATTTACTGGTTTCCGAAATATTAATAATAGAAAGTTTGGGTGTGGTCGTATGCGTTACACCATGAGTTGATTATGTAACAGCCGCGTGTGCGCTTGTACAATGCATTATTATGATCGCTATAACATATGAGTGGAGTTTCGACTATTAAAATTTATTTAAACATCAATATAGTATACCCTTAACATATAACTCCAAATTAATGATATTTGGTCCTGTTATATATTCCTCCACCCACTTAAAAAAAATGAGCGTAGTATTTACAATTTTTTTTTTCAATTATTTTAAATGTACATTGAACTGATTATGCTTGCTACTATACATTGTATTAATTATCTATGGACACATACATTAGTGTCAATGTTCTTTACATATTTAACTTAATTCTGATTGAACACTATTAGTAATATTATACCTGAAATCATTGTGTAGTAAATGTTTGTAGTACGGCTAATAGTTAATTCTTCGTATTGTTTAAATTAGCAGCCATCCTTACTTTTCTTTTATAGAATTGCTAAACTGCTATAATTGTTTTTATTAATTTTTTAGACAAAGCTTTTCGTCATTACTGACATCTTCAGGTCTTAAACAACGTCTATCAACTGTACGTTGTAGGCTTTTATACTTTAGGCCCCTCCCCTTATGTCATCGCCCCTCCTATTGGTTCTAGCTGCTACCGCTCTTCATGGGAACTTTGTCTACCTTTTTCCGTTAGGCATTTTTCTAACGTCCGTCAAATTGTTTTAAGAATCTCCCGTTAATTTCTTCATTCTTGACTTATAACCTTTTGCATTTCGTCATTTTTTAGTGTGTTATTCTTATTATTTTAATTTATTTTTGTTTATTGTTTAATATATAATAAAATATTTCTTCATTTGTAAAATCCACTTTTATATTCATTAATTTATTTTTATCTTCTTTTTTAACTTTAAGTATTTCTAGTTCTTCTATTAATTTTCTTTTTTGCGGATTGTTTTCTATTTTTATTATTTCCATATTTTCCTTGGGATTTATGAATTTATGGAAAAAGGTAGACAAAGTTCCCGTGAAGAGCGGTAGCAGCTAGAACTAATAGGAGGGGCGATGACATAAGGGGAGGGGCCTAAAGTATAAAAGCCTACAACGTACAGTTGATAGACGTTGTTTAAGACCTGAAGATGTCAGTAATGACGAAAAGCTTTGTCTAAATAATAAAAACAATTATAGCAGTTTAGCAATTCTATAAAAGAAAAGTAATAGTTAATTGCAGCGTTTAACTAAGAATGTTAAATAAGCGGTAGCCAACAGCGGATACGCGCTCGAGGAATGTGCTGAGTTTGTTTACAAAGTGATCGACGCACTTTAAAGAACGCGTCGACGTTAATTACTTGACCTACATTCTAACAGCTGAGCGCTACCATTGTGTGGCGAGTGCTTCCTGTCCCGTACGCGTTTGTTTACTAGCGCGCTACTAACGAACTATCGTTCATACACAACTTATTTACCATTATTATTAATATTATATATCACACATTTAATTTATTTTAATACTAATTATTATTATTTAAATTATTATTAACCCTATATATTATATTAAAAAGTCATATTATTTCGTACCGACGCGCCTCGGAATTTCATCTTGCTCATAATATTTTCTTAAAGAGCTCGCATGATATTTTCCTACCGTTTTTGTTCGGTCGAGCGTCGTAATGATGAAGGTGTGAGGTGCTAGTTGCTCAGCTAAGAGGTACGGTCCATTGTATAACCGAAAAAACTTTGCGGTGACATTTATGTCTCTCCGTCCCACGGGGTTTGCCTTGAGAAGCACTTTCTCTCCTACTACAAAGTTGGTTAATTTATGAGTTGTATTAAACCTCTCCGCCCTCTTACGCCCTTTTGCAACTATCCTGTCTTTCACAAGTTGGTTTTTACATTGAACTGGTAGAGGTAGATTATAGGTTTTCGGCGTGCGCAAATAATTTCGCCAAAATCTCTCTGGTTTTGTTCCAGAGTCTAACTCTGCTGGTGTGTATTCAGTGGTGTCATGATAATTTTCATTTATCGCCGTTTCAAAGAATGGTAGGAACTCGGGCCATTTGCTTTGCTCTTTATAGCAATATATCCGGAACATTTTTCCTCTTTCCCTATTCACTCTTTCGGCGAGGTTGCCCTGTGGTCGTCTTATTGAGGTGAGGATCGCCTTAATGCCATTTCGTTCCAGGGTTGCTGCCCAGTGCTTATTCTGGAATTGTTTTCCCTGGTCACTAAGCACGCTCTTTATCGGTCCATGTTGCGGAATATACTTTGTTGAGTATAATGTTCAATACGGATTTTGTGGTGGGTCGAGGGATCGCGTATAGGCTAACTTTCTTTGTAAATACGTCTACACAAACTACAATATGTTTTAAATTTCTGGTAGCCTTAGGTAGGGGTCCCAGGAAGTCGGTGGCGATCATCTGTCCCTTACCTTCCGTTATCACATTTGCCATGGGAACGCAAGTGTGCAAATTTGGTGCTTTCGCGGTTTGGCATGGATGACACGTTTTTAATAACTTTCTCACTCTTTGATACATGTTTGTGATAGTAAAATCTTCCTGTAATATCTTTACAAATTTTACTGGTGACGCGTGTGCCATTTTTACATGTAATGGGTGTGTTACACACGCAAGCATAGCTGGAGATAATACCACCTTCCATTCGCCTTGTAACAATTTATACATTATATTATCTTGTATCAGATAATGCGGACTTGGGTGAGCTGCTATCATTTGCTTTTTAGCAAGGAGTCTGGGGTCATTGTCCTGCTCACGTCCTATGTTTCGTAGCATGTCGGTTGCTTCAGGCGTGACAGTGTACTGCATATTTAATACCCTCAACTTGTCGTCAGCTGCTTCGTATACCTCTTCCTTTTCTACGGGCGGATATCTGCTTAAGGTGTCGGCTGTGGTATTCTCTGCTCATTTGCAGTATTTAATGGTAAAAGAATACTCTTGAATAGCTAACACCCATCGTATTAGTCGGGAATTGGCTAGTCGGCATTTCAATATGAAGGATAACGCCTGATTATCTGTGTGGATCTCGAAATGGGTACCGTATAGGTAATGTCTGAATTTTCTGAGAGCGTTTATGATGGCGAGTATTTCTTTCTCAGATGTACAATAATGCAACTCAGCACCTTTGAGCATTCTATTAGCGTATGCAACAACATGAAGGCTTTCTTGCTCGTCTTCCTGGTGCAACACGGCGCCAATAGCATACTCGCTAGCGTCATTATACATTACGTACTTCCTGCCCTGTTGTGGATAAAACAACTGTAGGTTAGTTTGGAATAAACCCTTAACCCTCTCAAACGCATCGTTTTGTTCAGAACCCCATTTCCAGTTTATATTTTTGCGTACCAGCTGTAGCAAGGGGACTGTGTATTCGGCGTATTTGCTGGTGAATTTCCTGTAGTATCCCGTGAGTCCTAGAAATGCTCGTAGTGCTTTGAGGTTCTTGGGCACCGGGAACTCCACAATACTCCTGAGCTTCTCTGGGTCCGTACTGATGCCTGTAGCTGAGATTATGTGTCCCAGGAACTTCATTTGAGACTTAATGAACTCGCACTTATGTAGTTTGAGCTTAATGTTGGCTAGCCTCAGTTTCTGGAAGACGCTCCTCACATGCTCAAAGTGTTCTTCCAAAGTGCGGGATATCACGAGGATGTCATCAACGAATATCACAGTGTAAGGGTCTACCTCGGGTCCTAGAGCTTTCTCGAGGCATCTTACAATAGCGGCAAGACTCGTGCTAAGGCCAAAAGGTACCACCTTGTGCTGGTAGCATTTATTGTTATAAATAAATGCTGTATACTTACGGCCTTGCTCGCACAGCGGGACCTGCCAGAAGCTCGCTGTCAGATCTAGCTTCGTGAGGTACCTGGCTCCTTCACATTTTATGAAGAGGTCCTCTGCTGTTGGCGCGCAGTCAAATTCCTTTTCTACCAGGTTATTTAAATTCCGCATATCCAGGCAGAGTCGGATTTCTCCAGTCTTCTTGCGGACAACAAGCAGTGGGTTGAGGAAGCTGCTATTAGATCTTTCTATAGTGTCTTCCTCCAACATCCGCTGTATCTCCTGCTGGACCTCGGCCTGGTACTTTATAGGTACCTGGTAGATTCTTCTTATGAACTTCTCCGGTTCCACGAGGTTGATCTTATGTTCATAAACTGACGTGATTGAATGTTC
Organism: Magicicada septendecula; assembly: GCA_034769895.1. NCBI lineage: Eukaryota > Metazoa > Arthropoda > Insecta > Hemiptera > Cicadidae > Magicicada > Magicicada septendecula. Next base: position 241,550,943 of record CM068370.1, on the reverse strand, counting down.
CTCACTGAAGATATCGCTGAACTCTTCTTGCAGCGACGACAATCTCCATTCAGTTTGGGAATCTAAGGTTGTTTCCCCCTGTTCACCGTTTTCGTAATTAATTATCTGTTTTGGTGGCCGTGTAATTTTAATCAGGTCACCGTGCTTTTGTATTTGTGTGTGTGTGTTCAATTTAAAGGTGTAATTAATGTTGTTAATGTTACATTTTAATAGGTGTTCACTAGTGTTAATCTCCGCGCGTATTTGCTCTAATACGTCCACCCCCAATAACACATCACATATCAAATTTTTTATACCTACTACGCACACCTCAAATTGCACTTCTTCTACCATAATTGTTAGATAGTACTGCGTGTCAATTTTTTCTTTGGTATCTGTAGCGGTACGTATATAGAATTGATTTATTGGAAGTGACGGGGCTGTACGAAAATGCTTTTTGTTCGCACGTAGGAATCTTTCACTTACGCCGGAAACAACGCTGCCGGTGTCCAACAAAATTTGTGTGGGAACACCGTTTACAAAGGCATGCAATACCGGACACGCCGCGCTCACTGGCCTTTGTTGTGCGGTACCAGATTCCAGCAACGGATCCCTGACGTCCGGTGGGAACACATTATTAACAGGCATATAAATTACATAATCAAAAGTACACTTTTCACACAATATATGGTCCTTATTTCTAACATGCTTACATCTACGTATTTTTGCCGGGTTTATAGCGCGTCCTTCCTGGAGGCGCATTTCGGCCCTTTTTTTGCAGATTGATGGCTTTTTGATTTTTCACTAGGGTCCTTAACGCTTTGTGTATCGCTGTCTTTCGCAGTCGTATCGCTTTTCGATATTTCGATTGTCTGTATAGTTCTGATCGGGGTCCCATCGTTGCCTTTATTTTGCCCCTTCTGTCTACCGACATTTGGTTTACCTTTATATTCAAAGGTCTTATTTGGCGGTTTTGACGGTGTCTGGGGTGGAGTAGAACTCGTACTTGGTCTCTGATCAGGTTGAGGATGGTATTGTACCCGGGTATTTTGACCGTCGTTATTTCGACGAAAATCTGGGTTATAACGCCAACCGCCTAAATCAAAAACTGTCTCGCTTTGTGACACTAAAATGAGCAATTCGTCAACCATGCGTATACCTTGCGTACACACAGCTACCCGTATATTGTGGTTGAAATGATAGGCTAGTTTAGTGACAATGTCGATCTCTGAAAATGCTGGGATTAAATGCTTTGCGCGCTCGACCTGCTGGATGATATAATTTTCGGGCGTTATAGCTAATTTTCGGTCATAACGTCCATATTCTAACTCGTTCCGTAACAGTCTTTGTGTGTGAGAATTCCAATACCGGCTTTCGAATTTCTGTTTGAATTCCGCGTATGTGGTTACTTTATCACGTACAATATTATACCATTTTCGCGCAGAATTACGCATTGCATTTACTACCCATTGTATTTTATCTTGATCTTCGAGTCTCGAACCTACCCTCGCCATTTCATTTTCACAGGCTAACAAAAATTCAATAGGGTTTTCCTTATTTTCCCCTGTAAAATATACACGATTCTTTTCATCGGCAGGACCCTGTACTAGGATATTAGGAGCGGATCTCCTACGTACTTCCTGTCGTACCTTCAAGATCTCGTCATTAAGTGCTTGCAATACACTTTCTTTATTAGAATCTATATTTGATCGCGTTTCTACTATTGAGGCATCAAGTCTGTCAACCTGCCGTTGTGTGTCCGTCACGTCCGCTTGAATTTTTACTTCTAGCGAGTCAACTTTTTTCGCAACATCAGCAGTCTGTTTTTCACACCTACTGATGTGTTCTTTGAATCGGCCCTCCATACGCGTAACTTGTTCGATAAACGATTTCTGCATGGTGGTCTCAAAAACCTTGAACTGTTCGTTTATTTTCGTTTCTACCGTATGTACTTTTTCTCCGATTTCCGTAACTTTAGCATCTAATTTCTGTACGCTTTCATCGATTTTTGCGGTCGTTTCTTTATTACTTTGTTTTATTTCGGCATTTATATCCACGTTACTATGTTCTAATGCTTCGGTTAAACTGACTTTTTGCGCGTCAATTCTGGCCGTTATTTCTGCGTTATTCATTTCAGCTTTGGCTGCACTTTGTTCAAATTTCGCGTCTATTTTATCAAACTTCGCGTTCATATTAGCGGTCAATTCCGCGTTCATTTGCTGCATTTGTTTAAGTATTTTTCCTATATCCATTTTTACACAATAATTTCAAATACACAATAATTTCAAATACAATTCACTGCTGTACCACTACCAATCACAGAACGTTTCTTTGGGGATTGTTCGAGTTGGACGCCAGCTGTTTTAAAAGTTAAAACAGCAAACTTTGTTTTAACATGAATAAAATTTAATTTGAATTTAATTTCGTCGTGCCCCACGTTCCGGGCAGGCCATTTATAAGTTTACTATCTGCGTGTTGTTGTGTTGTGTGAATATATGAGCACCTACCTGCTGTCCGATCTTGCGGTTTTCTTCCGACTAGGGCGTGTGGATTTTGGATTTGATTTCGCAAGTATGTAAACTCAAGTGTATAACAGCAGCACACGAAGTAAGTTATTTTAAAAGTGAAGAGTTTTGTGAGGTTGGTAGTACAGCAATAAAAATATACAATATGGGGTAATAAAACGGTGTTTATTACTCCAATGACACACAAGAATGAAATGCTTATATGATCAAGTATTCTTACAAACTAAACAATAAATAAATCTTGAATAATGTTTTCTAAATGGTTGATAATTTTCAGAAGTTGAGCTCGTTATTTTGAAAGAGTTTATTTTAACTGAGAATTTAATTAATTAATTTACTTTAATTTAATTTCAATGTCTTTAAGATTTGATTCTAATGAAATAAAAACTCTAACGTTACTTGAAAATATTCCAAAAATAAACTAGGCGTGACAATCTAGTTCACGTCCCTTTATTTACTAGTGATCTGACTCACGTATACTGCAGTATGAGCAAATTATTTAATTCTTTGTTAAGATTTGTATAGCGCTTTTTGTTTTATCTACTATTAATTCTTAACTAAAGCTTATTAATTACTTATACTGGCTATACAGATTATCACACATGAATAATTCTTATTTAACTAGAGTCTTCGATTTCTGGCATCTGAATGATTTATTTTACATTGATTTTAATTAAAAAAGAAAGAAAAATTTAACGGTTGAAAAATAAATAACTTGATTTTGACTTTCCTGATTCTGAAGTGGATTGTAGAGATGCTCCGGATGTCCCTCGCTGTCCTTGTCCAATCGGCTAGAGATAGTGATCTACTTGAGCGTCCTGGGTTTTGGCGGTGAGCTCGGAAATCAGCAACACTCTGCTCTCCTGCTATTTGTTGAAGTTTTTATGTCTGTAGCTTTCTGCGAGAACTGCTTCATGTCCCTCGTCGATGCACGTTCCACGTCAGCGAGTGTGTGTGTCGTTTCGAGTTGTAGCTCTGCTTGTCAGCTGATTCACAAATGGTTTAGACGGCCTCTCTGTCGTATTCTTGAAGTAATGTCTTGTAGTCTTGTAGATCTCTTGCGTGCTTATGCTCACAGTTAGTGTAGTGCACAATAAGTTTGTTTGTTGATGTGAAAGAGTATCTTGACTGGACGCTGTAATTACGAGTCGTTACAGTTGATCTGTTTTATGATGATCGTAATTAGGCGTGTTGACCACGTAGAGTCTTCAGATGAGTCTTCACAAAACTATGGTTTTGAGACGATCGAAGATATACGTCTGTTCTTCTTGAATACTGGCAGTAGAGTGTTTGATCAGCCCCAAAACTCCGCGTTGGTTCGGATTTCTTCGAATGATTTGATTGGCTGACACACTCTCCCTACTACACAAGATTTGAATCACCTGAGCCCGTGGGAACGAAACTACTTTCCCACAGACGGAGAATTTATATTATTATTAATATTCTTAACACAACGGAACTGAATTGTCGTTCCGGATTTCCTGTGGCACTTTTATATTGCAATTATCTTGGCTGCAAACCAAGTTGTGCTAATTCTAAAATATACAATTTGTTGTAAATTCCTATAGCTATAACATATCACAAGCTCTTTTATGTAGCTCAATTATTACGGATGTTATTAACATAAAATTTATTAACTCTGTTATTATTTAATTATATTGCATAAAATTCGCACACCCTATTATTAATATTTCGGCAAACATTTTGGCTATAATGGATTTCGCCTGAATTTACTGGTTTCCGAAATATTAATAATTGAAAGTTTGGGTGTGGTCGTATGCGTTACACCGTGAGTTGATTATGTAACAGCCGCGTGTGCGCTTGTACAATGCATTATTATGATCGCTATAACATATGAGTGGAATTTCGACTATTAAAATTTATTTAAACATCAATATAGTATACCCTTAACATATAACTCCAAATTAATGATATTTGGTCCTTTTATATACTCCTCCACCCACTTTAAAAAAAAATGAGCGTAGTATTAACAATTTTTTTTTTCAATTATTTTAAATGTACATTGAACTGATTATGCTTGCTACTATACATTGTATTAATTATCTATGGACACATACATTAGTGTCAATGTTCTTTACATATTTAACTTAATTCTGATTGAACACTATTAGTAATATTATACCTGAAATCATTGTGTAGTAAATGTTTGTAGTACGGCTAATAGTTAATTCTTCGTATTGTTTAAATTAGCAGCCATCCTTACTTTTCTTTTATAGAATTGCTAAACTGCTATAATTGTTTTTATTAATTTTTTAGACAAAGCTTTTCGTCATTACTGACATCTTCAGGTCTTAAACAACGTCTATCAACTGTACGTTGTAGGCTTTTATACTTTAGGCCCCTCCCCTTATGTCATCGCCCCTCCTATTGGTTCTAGCTGCTACCGCTCTTCACGGGAACTTTGTCTACCTTTTTCCGTTAGGCATTTTTCTAACGTCCGTCAAATTGTTTTAAGAATCTCCCGTTAATTTCTTCATTCTTGACTTATAACCTTTTGCATTTCGTCATTTTTTAGTGTGTTATTCTTATTATTTTAATTTATTTTTGTTTATTGTTTAATATATAATAAAATATTTCTTCATTTGTAAAATCCACTTTTATATTCATTAATTTATTTTTATCTTCTTTTTTAACTTTAAGTATTTCTAGTTCTTCTATTAATTTTCTTTTTTGCGGATTGTTTTCTATTTTTATTATATCCATATTTTCCTTGGGATTTATGAATTTATGGAAAAAGGTAGACAAAGTTCCCGTGAAGAGCGGTAGCAGCTAGAACCAATAGGAGGGGCGATGACATAAGGGGAGGGGCCTAAAGTATAAAAGCCTACAACGTACAGTTGATAGACGTTGTTTAAGACCTGAAGATGTCAGTAATGACGAAAAGCTTTGTCTAAATAATAAAAACAATTATAGCAGTTTAGCAATTCTATAAAAGAAAAGTAATAGTTAATTGCAGCGTTTAACTAAGAATGTTAAATAAGCGGTAGCCAACAGCGGATACGCGCTCGAGGAATGTGCTGAGTTTGTTTACAAAGTGATCGACGCACTTTAAAGAACGCATCGACGTTAATTACTTGATCTACATTCTAACAGCTGAGCGCTACCATTGTGTGGCGAGTGCTTCCTGTCCCGTACGCGTTTGTTTACTAGCGCGCTACTAACGAACTATCGTTCATACACAACTTATTTACCATTATTATTAATATTATATATCACACATTTAATTTATTTTAATACTAATTATTATTATTTAAATTATTATTAACCCTATATATTATATTAAAAAGTCATATTATTTCGTACCGACGCGCCTCGGAATTTCATCTTGCTCATAATATTTTCTTAAAGAGCTCGCATGATATTTTCCTACCGTTTTTGTTCGGTCGAGCGTCGTAATGATGAAGGTGTGAGGTGCTAGTTGCTCAGCTAAGAGGTACGGTCCATTGTATAACCGAAAAAACTTTGCGGTGACATTTATGTCTCTCCGTCCCACGGGGTTTGCCTTGAGAAGCACTTTCTCTCCTACTACAAAGTTGGTTAATTTATGAGTTGTATTAAACCTCTCCGCCCTCTTACGCCCTTTTGCAACTATCCTGTCTTTCACAAGTTGGTTTTTACATTGAACTGGTAGAGGTAGATTATAGGTTTTCGGCGTGCGCAAATAATTTCGCCAAAATCTCTCTGGTTTTGTTCCAGAGTCTAACTCTGCTGGTGTGTATTCAGTGGTGTCATGATAATTTTCATTTATCGCCGTTTCAAAGAATGGTAGGAACTCGGGCCATTTGCTTTGCTCTTTATAGCAATATATCCGGAACATTTTTCCTCTTTCCCTATTCACTCTTTCGGCGAGGTTGCCCTGTGGTCGTCTTATTGAGGTGAGGATCGCCTTAATGCCATTTCGTTCCAGGGTTGCTGCCCAGTGCTTATTCTGGAATTGTTTTCCCTGGTCACTAAGCACGCTCTTTATCGGTCCATGTTGCGGAATATACTTGTTGAGTATAATGTTCAATACGGATTTTGTGGTGGGTCTAGGGATCGCGTATAGGCTAACTTTCTTTGTAAATACGTCTACACAAACTACAATATGTTTTAAATTTCTGGTAGCCTTAGGTAGGGGTCCCAGGAAGTCGGTGGCGATCATCTGTCCCTTACCTTCCGTTATCACATTTGCCATGGGAACGCAAGTGTGCAAATTTGGTGCTTTCGCGGTTTGGCATGGATGACACGTTTTTAATAACTTTCTCACTCTTTGATACATGTTTGTGATAGTAAAATCTTCCTGTAATATCTTTACAAATTTTACTGGTGACGCGTGTGCCATTTTTACATGTAATGGGTGTGTTACACACGCAAGCATAGCTGGAGATAATACCACCTTCCATTCGCCTTGTAACAATTTATACATTATATTATCTTGTATCAGATAATGCGGACTTGGGTGAGCTGCTATCATTTGCTTTTTAGCAAGGAGTCTGGGGTCATTGTCCTGCTCACGTCCTATGTTTCGTAGCATGTCGGTTGCTTCAGGCGTGACAGTGTACTGCATATTTAATACCCTCAACTTGTCGTCAGCTGCTTCGTATACCTCTTCCTTTTCTACGGGCGGATATCTGCTTAAGGTGTCGGCTGTGGTATTCTCTGCTCATTTGCAGTATTTAATGGTAAAAGAATACTCTTGAATAGCTAACACCCATCGTATTAGTCGGGAATTGGCTAGTCGGCATTTCAATATGAAGGATAACGCCTGATTATCTGTGTGGATCTCGAAATGGGTACCGTATAGGTAATGTCTGAATTTTCTGAGAGCGTTTATGATGGCGAGTATTTCTTTCTCAGATGTACAATAATGCAACTCAGCACCTTTGAGCATTCTATTAGCGTATGCAACAACATGAAGGCTTTCTTGCTCGTCTTCCTGGTGCAACACGGCGCCAATAGCATACTCGCTAGCGTCATTATACATTACGTACTTCCTGCCCTGTTGTGGATGGAACAACTGTAGGTTAGTTTGGAATAAACCCTTAACCCTCTCAAACGCATCGTTTTGTTCAGAACCCCATTTCCACTTTATATTTTTGCGTACCAGCTGTAGCAAGGGGACTGTGTATTCGGCGTATTTGCTGGTGAATTTCCTGTAGTATCCCGTGAGTCCTAGAAATGCTCGTAGTGCTTTGAGGTTCTTGGGCACCGGGAACTCCACAATACTCCTGAGCTTCTCTGGGTCCGTACTGATGCCTGTAGCTGAGATTATGTGTCCCAGGAACTTCATTTGAGACTTAATGAACTCGCACTTATGTAGTTTGAGCTTAATGTTGGCTAGCCTCAGTTTCTGGAAGACGCTCCTCACATGCTCAAAGTGTTCTTCCAAAGTGCGGGATATCACGAGGATGTCATCAACGAATATCACAGTGTAAGGGTCTACCTCGGGTCCTAGAGCTTTCTCGAGGCATCTTACAATAGCGGCAAGACTCGTGCTAAGGCCAAAAGGTACCACCTTGTGCTGGTAGCATTTATTGTTATAAATAAATGCTGTATACTTACGGCCTTGCTCGCACAGCGGGACCTGCCAGAAGCTCGCTGTCAGATCTAGCTTCGTGAGGTACCTGGCTCCTTCACATTTTATGAAGAGGTCCTCCGCTGTTGGCGCGCAGTCAAATTCCTTTTCTACCAGGTTATTTAAATTCCGCATATCCAGGCAGAGTCGGATTTCTCCAGTCTTCTTGCGGACAACAAGCAGTGGGTTGAGGAAGCTGCTATTAGATCTTTCTATAGTGTCTTCCTCCAACATCCGCTGTATCTCCTGCTGGACCTCGGCCTGGTACTTTATAGGTACCTGGTAGATTCTTCTTATGAACTTCTCCGGTTCCACGAGGTTGATCTTATGTTCATAAACTGACGTGATTGAATGTTCCTCACTGAAGATATCGCTGAACTCTTCTTGCAGCGACGACAATCTCCATTCAGTTTGGGAATCTAAGGTTGTTTCCCCCTGTTCACCGTTTTCGTAATTAATTATCTGGTTTGGTGGCCGTGTAATTTTAATCAGGTCACCGTGCTTTTGTATTTGTGTGTGTGTGTTCAATTTGAAGGTGTAATTAATGTTGTTAATGTTACATTTTAATAGGTGTTCACTAGTGTTAATCTCCGCGCGTATTTGCTCTAATACGTCCACCCCCAATAACACATCACATATCAAATTTTTTATACCTACTACGCACACCTCAAATTGCACTTCTTCTACCATAATTGTTAGATAGTACTGCGTGTCAATTTTTTCTTTGGTATCTGTAGCGGTACATATATAGAATTGATTTATTGGAAGTGACGGGGCTGTACGAAAATGCTTTTTGTTCGCACGTAGGAATCTTTCACTTACGCCGGAAACAACGCTGCCGGTGTCCAACAAAATTTGTGTGGGAACACCGTTTACAAAGGCATGCAATACCGGACACGCCGCGCTCACTGGCCTTTGTTGTGCGGTACCAGATTCCAGCAACGGATCCCTGATGTCCGGTGGGAACACATTATTAACAGGCATATAAATTACATAATCAAAAGTACACTTTTCACACAATATATGGTCCTTATTTCTAACATGCTTACATCTACGTATTTTTGCCGGGTTTATAGCGCGTCCTTCCTGGAGGCGCATTTCGGCACGTTTTTTGCAGATTGATGGCTTTTTGATTTTTCACTAGGGTCCTTAACGCTTTGTGTATCGCTGTCTTTCGCAGTCGTATCGCTTTTCGATATTTCGATTGTCTGTATAGTTCTGATCGGGGTCCCATCGTTGCCTTTATTTTGCCCCTTCTGTCTACCGACATTTGGTTTACCTTTATATTCAAAGGTCTTATTTGGCGGTTTTGACGGTGTCTGGGGTGGAGTAGAACTCGTACTTGGTCTCTGATCAGGTTGAGGATGGTATTGTACCCGGGTATTTTGACCGTCGTTATTTCAACGAAAATCTGGGTTATAACGCCAACCGCCTAAATCAAAAACTGTCTCGCTTTGTGACACTAAAATGAGCAATTCGTCAACCGTGCGTATACCTTGCGTACACACAGCTACCCGTATATTGTGGTTGAAATGATAGGCTAGTTTAGTGACAATGTCGATCTCTGAAAATGCTGGGGTTAAATGCTTTGCGCGCTCGACCTGCTGGATGATATAATTTTCGGGCCTTATAGCTAATTTTCGGTCATAACGTCCATATTCTAACTCGTTCCGTAACAGTCTTTGTGTGTGAGAATTCCAATACCGGCTTTCGAATTTCTGTTTGAATTCCGCGTATATGGTTACTTTATCACGTACAATATTGTACCATTTTCGCGCAGAATTACGCATCGCATTTACTACCCATTGTATTTTATCTTGATCTTCGAGTCTCGAACCTACCCTCGCCATTTCATTTTCACAGGCTAACAAAAATTCAATAGGGTTTTCCTTATTTTCCCCTGTAAAATATACACGATTCTTTTCATCGGCAGGACCCTGTACTAGGATATTAGGAGCGGATCTCCTACGTACTTCCTGTCGCACCTTCAAGATCTCGTCATTAAGTGCTTGCAATACACTTTCTTTATTAGAATCTATATTTGATCGCGTTTCTACTATTGAGGCATCAAGTCTGTCAACGTGCCGTTGTGTGTCCGTCACGTCCGCTTGAATTTTTACTTCTAGCGAGTCAACTTTTTTCGCAACATCAGCGGTCTGTTTTTCACACCTACTGATGTGTTCTTTGAATCGGCCCTCCATACGCGTAACTTGTTCGATAAACGATTTCTGCATGGTGGTCTCAAAAACCTTGAACTGTTCGTTTATTTTCGTTTCTACCGTATGTACTTTTTCTCCGATTTCCGTAACTTTAGCATCTAATTTCTGTACGCTTTCATCGATTTTTGCGGTCGTTTCTTTATTACTTTGTTTTATTTCGGCATTTATATCCGCGTTACTATGTTCTAATGCTTCGGTTAAACTGACTTTTTGCGCGTCAATTCTGGCCGTTATTTCTGCGTTATTCATTTCAGCTTTGGCTGCACTTTGTTCAAATTTTGCGTCTATTTTATCAAACTTCGCGTTCATATTAGCGGTCAATTCCGCGTTCATTTGCTGCATTTGTTTAAGTATTTTTTCTATATCCATTTTTACACAATAATTTCAAATACACAATAATTTCAAATACAATTCACTGCTGTACCACTACCAATCACAGAACGTTTCTTTGGGGATTGTTCGAGTTGGACGCCAGCTGTTTTAAAAGTTAAAACAGCAAACTTTGTTTTAACATGAATAAAATTTAATTTGAATTTAATTTCGTCGTGCCCCACGTTCCGGGCAGGCCATTTATAAGTTTACTATCTGCGTGTTGTTGTGTTGTGTGAATATATGAGCACCTACCTGCTGTCCGATCTTGCGTTTTTCTTCCGACTAGGGCGTGTGGATTTTGGATTTGATTTCGCAAGTATGTAAACTCAAGTGTATAACAGCAGCACACGAAGTAAGTTATTTTAAAAGTGAAGAGTTTTGTGAGGTTGGTAGTACAGCAATAAAAATATACAATATGGGGTAATAAAACGGTGTTTATTACTCCAATGACACACAAGAATGAAATGCTTATATGATCAAATATTCTTACAAACTAAACAATAAATAAATCTTGAATAATGTTTTCTAAATGGTTGATAATTTTCAGAAGTTGAGCTCGTTATTTTGAAAGAGTTTATTTTAACTGAGAATTTAATTAATTAATTTACTTTAATTTAATTTCAATGTCTTTAAGATTTGATTCTAATGAAATAAAAACTCTAACGTTACTTGAAAATATTCCAAAAATAAACTAGGCGTGACAATCTAGTTCACGTCCCTTTATTTACTAGTGATCTGACTCACGTATACTGCAGTATGAGCAAATTATTTAATTCTTTGTTAAGATTTGTATAGCGCTTTTTGTTTTATCTACTATTAATTCTTAACTAAAGCTTATTAATTACTTATACTGGCTATACAGATTATCACACATGAATAATTCTTATTTAACTAGAGTCTTCGATTTCTGGCATCTGAATGATTTATTTTACATTGATTTTAATTAAAAAAGAAAGAAAAATTTAACGGTTGAAAAATAAATAACTTGATTTTGACTTTCCTGATTCTGAAGTGGATTGTAGAGATGCTCCGGATGTCCCTCGCTGTCCTTGTCCAATCGGCTAGAGATAGTGATCTACTTGAGCGTCCTGGGTTTTGGCGGTGAGCTCGGAAATCAGCAACACTCTGCTCTCCTGCTATTTGTTGAAGTTTTTATGTCTGTAGCTTTCTGCGAGAACTGCTTCATGTCCCTCGTCGATGCACGTTCCACGTCAGCGAGTGTGTGTGTCGTTTCGAGTTGTAGCTCTGCTTGTCAGCTGATTCACAAATGGTTTAGACGGCCTCTCTGTCGTATTCTTGAAGTAATGTCTTGTAGTCTTGTAGATCTCTTGCATGCTTATGCTCACAGTTAGTGTAGTGCACAATAAGTTTGTTTGTTGATGTGAAAGAGTATCTTGACTGGACGCTGTAATTACGAGTCGTTACAGTTGATCTGTTTTATGATGATCGTAATTAGGCGTGTTGACCACGTAGAGTCTTCAGATGAGTCTTCACAAAACTATGGTTTTGAGACGATCGAAGATATACGTCTGTTCTTCTTGAATACTGGCAGTAGAGTGTTTGATCAGCCCCAAAACTCCGCGTTGGTTCGGATTTCTTCGAATGATTTGATTGGCTGACACACTCTCCCTACTACACAAGATTTGAATCACCTGAGCCCGTGGGAACGAAACTACTTTCCCACAGACGGAGAATTTATATTATTATTAATATTCTTAACACAACGGAACTGAATTGTCGTTCCGGATTTCCTGTGGCACTTTTATATTGCAATTATCTTGGCTGCAAACCAAGTTGTGCTAATTCTAAAATATACAATTTGTTGTAAATTCCTATAGCTATAACATATCACAAGCTCTTTTATGTAGCTCAATTATTACGGATGTTATTAACATAAAATTTATTAACTCTGTTATTATTTAATTATATTGCATAAAATTCGCACACCCTATTATTAATATTTCGGCAAACATTTTGGCTATAATGGATTTCGCCTGAATTTACTGGTTTCCGAAATATTAATAATTGAAAGTTTGGGTGTGGTCGTATGCGTTACACCGTGAGTTGATTATGTAACAGCCGCGTGTGCGCTTGTACAATGCATTATTATGATCGCTATAACATATGAGTGGAGTTTCGACTATTAAAATTTATTTAAACATCAATATAGTATACCCTTAACATATAACTCCAAATTAATGATATTTGGTCCTTTTATATACTCCTCCACCCACTTTAAAAAAAAATGAGCGTAGTATTAACAATTTTTTTTTTCAATTATTTTAAATGTACATTGAACTGATTATGCTTGCTACTATACATTGTATTAATTATCTATGGACACATACATTAGTGTCAATGTTCTTTGCATATTTAACTTAATTCTGATTGAACACTATTAGTAATATTATACCTGAAATCATTGTGTAGTAAATGTTTGTAGTACGGCTAATAGTTAATTCTTCGTATTGTTTAAATTAGCAGCCATCCTTACTTTTCTTTTATAGAATTGCTAAACTGCTATAATTGTTTTTATTAATTTTTTAGACAAAGCTTTTCGTCATTACTGACATCTTCAGGTCTTAAACAACGTCTATCAACTGTACGTTGTAGGCTTTTATACTTTAGGCCCCTCCCCTTATGTCATCGCCCCTCCTATTGGTTCTAGCTGCTACCGCTCTTCACGGGAACTTTGTCTACCTTTTTCCGTTAGGCATTTTTCTAACGTCCGTCAAATTGTTTTAAGAATCTCCCGTTAATTTCTTCATTCTTGACTTATAACCTTTTGCATTTCGTCATTTTTTAGTGTGTTATTCTTATTATTTTAATTTATTTTTGTTTATTGTTTAATATATAATAAAATATTTCTTCATTTGTAAAATCCACTTTTATATTCATTAATTTATTTTTATCTTCTTTTTTAACTTTAAGTATTTCTAGTTCTTCTATTAATTTTCTTTTTTGCGGATTGTTTTCTATTTTTATTATATCCATATTTTCCTTGGGATTTATGAATTTATGGAAAAAGGTAGACAAAGTTCCCGTGAAGAGCGGTAGCAGCTAGAACCAATAGGAGGGGCGATGACATAAGGGGAGGGGCCTAAAGTATAAAAGCCTACAACGTACAGTTGATAGACGTTGTTTAAGACCTGAAGATGTCAGTAATGACGAAAAGCTTTGTCTAAATAATAAAAACAATTATAGCAGTTTAGCAATTCTATAAAAGAAAAGTAATAGTTAATTGCAGCGTTTAACTAAGAATGTTAAATAAGCGGTAGCCAACAGCGGATACGCGCTCGAGGAATGTGCTGAGTTTGTTTACAAAGTGATCGACGCACTTTAAAGAACGCATCGACGTTAATTACTTGACCTACATTCTAACAGCTGAGCGCTACCATTGTGTGGCGAGTGCTTCCTGTCCCGTACGCGTTTGTTTACTAGCGCGCTACTAACGAACTATCGTTCATACACAACTTATTTACCATTATTATTAATATTATATATCACACATTTAATTTATTTTAATACTAATTATTATTATTTAAATTATTATTAACCCTATATATTATATTAAAAAGTCATATTATTTCGTACCGACGCGCCTCGGAATTTCATCTTGCTCATAATATTTTCTTAAAGAGCTCGCATGATATTTTCCTACCGTTTTTGTTCGGTCGAGCGTCGTAATGATGAAGGTGTGAGGTGCTAGTTGCTCAGCTAAGAGGTACGGTCCATTGTATAACCGAAAAAACTTTGCGGTGACATTTATGTCTCTCCGTCCCACGGGGTTTGCCTTGAGAAGCACTTTCTCTCCTACTACAAAGTTGGTTAATTTATGAGTTGTATTAAACCTCTCCGCCCTCTTACGCCCTTTTGCAACTATCCTGTCTTTCACAAGTTGGTTTTTACATTGAACTGGTAGAGGTAGATTATAGGTTTTCGGCGTGCGCAAATAATTTCGCCAAAATCTCTCTGGTTTTGTTCCAGAGTCTAACTCTGCTGGTGTGTATTCAGTGGTGTCATGATAATTTTCATTTATCGCCGTTTCAAAGAATGGTAGGAACTCGGGCCATTTGCTTTGCTCTTTATAGCAATATATCCGGAACATTTTTCCTCTTTCCCTATTCACTCTTTCGGCGAGGTTGCCCTGTGGTCGTCTTATTGAGGTGAGGATCGCCTTAATGCCATTTCGTTCCAGGGTTGCTGCCCAGTGCTTATTCTGGAATTGTTTTCCCTGGTCACTAAGCACGCTCTTTATCGGTCCATGTTGCGGAATATACTTGTTGAGTATAATGTTCAATACGGATTTTGTGGTGGGTCTAGGGATCGCGTATAGGCTAACTTTCTTTGTAAATACGTCTACACAAACTACAATATGTTTTAAATTTCTGGTAGCCTTAGGTAGGGGTCCCAGGAAGTCGGTGGCGATCATCTGTCCCTTACCTTCCGTTATCACATTTGCCATGGGAACGCAAGTGTGCAAATTTGGTGCTTTCGCGGTTTGGCATGGATGACACGTTTTTAATAACTTTCTCACTCTTTGATACATGTTTGTGATAGTAAAATCTTCCTGTAATATCTTTACAAATTTTACTGGTGACGCGTGTGCCATTTTTACATGTAATGGGTGTGTTACACACGCAAGCATAGCTGGAGATAATACCACCTTCCATTCGCCTTGTAACAATTTATACATTATATTATCTTGTATCAGATAATGCGGACTTGGGTGAGCTGCTATCATTTGCTTTTTAGCAAGGAGTCTGGGGTCATTGTCCTGCTCACGTCCTATGTTTCGTAGCATGTCGGTTGCTTCAGGCGTGACAGTGTACTGCATATTTAATACCCTCAACTTGTCGTCAGCTGCTTCGTATACCTCTTCCTTTTCTACGGGCGGATATCTGCTTAAGGTGTCGGCTGTGGTATTCTCTGCTCATTTGCAGTATTTAATGGTAAAAGAATACTCTTGAATAGCTAACACCCATCGTATTAGTCGGGAATTGGCTAGTCGGCATTTCAATATGAAGGATAACGCCTGATTATCTGTGTGGATCTCGAAATGGGTACCGTATAGGTAATGTCTGAATTTTCTGAGAGCGTTTATGATGGCGAGTATTTCTTTCTCAGATGTACAATAATGCAACTCAGCACCTTTGAGCATTCTATTAGCGTATGCAACAACATGAAGGCTTTCTTGCTCGTCTTCCTGGTGCAACACGGCGCCAATAGCATACTCGCTAGCGTCATTATACATTACGTACTTCCTGCCCTGTTGTGGATGGAACAACTGTAGGTTAGTTTGGAATAAACCCTTAACCCTCTCAAACGCATCGTTTTGTTCAGAACCCCATTTCCACTTTATATTTTTGCGTACCAGCTGTAGCAAGGGGACTGTGTATTCGGCGTATTTGCTGGTGAATTTCCTGTAGTATCCCGTGAGTCCTAGAAATGCTCGTAGTGCTTTGAGGTTCTTGGGCACCGGGAACTCCACAATACTCCTGAGCTTCTCTGGGTCCGTACTGATGCCTGTAGCTGAGATTATGTGTCCCAGGAACTTCATTTGAGACTTAATGAACTCGCACTTATGTAGTTTGAGCTTAATGTTGGCTAGCCTCAGTTTCTGGAAGACGCTCCTCACATGCTCAAAGTGTTCTTCCAAAGTGCGGGATATCACGAGGATGTCATCAACGAATATCACAGTGTAAGGGTCTACCTCGGGTCCTAGAGCTTTCTCGAGGCATCTTACAATAGCGGCAAGACTCGTGCTAAGGCCAAAAGGTACCACCTTGTGCTGGTAGCATTTATTGTTATAAATAAATGCTGTATACTTACGGCCTTGCTCGCACAGCGGGACCTGCCAGAAGCTCGCTGTCAGATCTAGCTTCGTGAGGTACCTGGCTCCTTCACATTTTATGAAGAGGTCCTCCGCTGTTGGCGCGCAGTCAAATTCCTTTTCTACCAGGTTATTTAAATTCCGCATATCCAGGCAGAGTCGGATTTCTCCAGTCTTCTTGCGGACAACAAGCAGTGGGTTGAGGAAGCTGCTATTAGATCTTTCTATAGTGTCTTCCTCCAACATCCGCTGTATCTCCTGCTGGACCTCGGCCTGGTACTTTATAGGTACCTGGTAGATTCTTCTTATGAACTTCTCCGGTTCCACGAGGTTGATCTTATGTTCATAAACTGACGTGATTGAATGTTCCTCACTGAAGATATCGCTGAACTCTTCTTGCAGCGACGACAATCTCCATTCAGTTTGGGAATCTAAGGTTGTTTCCCCCTGTTCACCGTTTTCGTAATTAATTATCTGGTTTGGTGGCCGTGTAATTTTAATCAGGTCACCGTGCTTTTGTATTTGTGTGTGTGTGTTCAATTTGAAGGTGTAATTAATGTTGTTAATGTTACATTTTAATAGGTGTTCACTAGTGTTAATCTCCGCGCGTATTTGCTCTAATACGTCCACCCCCAATAACACATCACATATCAAATTTTTTATACCTACTACGCACACCTCAAATTGCACTTCTTCTACCATAATTGTTAGATAGTACTGCGTGTCAATTTTTTCTTTGGTATCTGTAGCGGTACATATATAGAATTGATTTATTGGAAGTGACGGGGCTGTACGAAAATGCTTTTTGTTCGCACGTAGGAATCTTTCACTTACGCCGGAAACAACGCTGCCGGTGTCCAACAAAATTTGTGTGGGAACACCGTTTACAAAGGCATGCAATACCGGACACGCCGCGCTCACTGGCCTTTGTTGTGCGGTACCAGATTCCAGCAACGGATCCCTGATGTCCGGTGGGAACACATTATTAACAGGCATATAAATTACATAATCAAAAGTACACTTTTCACACAATATATGGTCCTTATTTCTAACATGCTTACATCTACGTATTTTTGCCGGGTTTATAGCGCGTCCTTCCTGGAGGCGCATTTCGGCACGTTTTTTGCAGATTGATGGCTTTTTGATTTTTCACTAGGGTCCTTAACGCTTTGTGTATCGCTGTCTTTCGCAGTCGTATCGCTTTTCGATATTTCGATTGTCTGTATAGTTCTGATCGGGGTCCCATCGTTGCCTTTATTTTGCCCCTTCTGTCTACCGACATTTGGTTTACCTTTATATTCAAAGGTCTTATTTGGCGGTTTTGACGGTGTCTGGGGTGGAGTAGAACTCGTACTTGGTCTCTGATCAGGTTGAGGATGGTATTGTACCCGGGTATTTTGACCGTCGTTATTTCAACGAAAATCTGGGTTATAACGCCAACCGCCTAAATCAAAAACTGTCTCGCTTTGTGACACTAAAATGAGCAATTCGTCAACCGTGCGTATACCTTGCGTACACACAGCTACCCGTATATTGTGGTTGAAATGATAGGCTAGTTTAGTGACAATGTCGATCTCTGAAAATGCTGGGGTTAAATGCTTTGCGCGCTCGACCTGCTGGATGATATAATTTTCGGGCCTTATAGCTAATTTTCGGTCATAACGTCCATATTCTAACTCGTTCCGTAACAGTCTTTGTGTGTGAGAATTCCAATACCGGCTTTCGAATTTCTGTTTGAATTCCGCGTATATGGTTACTTTATCATGTACAATATTGTACCATTTTCGCGCAGAATTACGCATCGCATTTACTACCCATTGTATTTTATCTTGATCTTCGAGTCTCGAACCTACCCTCGCCATTTCATTTTCACAGGCTAACAAAAATTCAATAGGGTTTTCCTTATTTTCCCCTGTAAAATATACACGATTCTTTTCATCGGCAGGACCCTGTACTAGGATATTAGGAGCGGATCTCCTACGTACTTCCTGTCGCACCTTCAAGATCTCGTCATTAAGTGCTTGCAATACACTTTCTTTATTAGAATCTATATTTGATCGCGTTTCTACTATTGAGGCATCAAGTCTGTCAACGTGCCGTTGTGTGTCCGTCACGTCCGCTTGAATTTTTACTTCTAGCGAGTCAACTTTTTTCGCAACATCAGCGGTCTGTTTTTCACACCTACTGATGTGTTCTTTGAATCGGCCCTCCATACGCGTAACTTGTTCGATAAACGATTTCTGCATGGTGGTCTCAAAAACCTTGAACTGTTCGTTTATTTTCGTTTCTACCGTATGTACTTTTTCTCCGATTTCCGTAACTTTAGCATCTAATTTCTGTACGCTTTCATCGATTTTTGCGGTCGTTTCTTTATTACTTTGTTTTATTTCGGCATTTATATCCGCGTTACTATGTTCTAATGCTTCGGTTAAACTGACTTTTTGCGCGTCAATTCTGGCCGTTATTTCTGCGTTATTCATTTCAGCTTTGGCTGCACTTTGTTCAAATTTTGCGTCTATTTTATCAAACTTCGCGTTCATATTAGCGGTCAATTCCGCGTTCATTTGCTGCATTTGTTTAAGTATTTTTTCTATATCCATTTTTACACAATAATTTCAAATACACAATAATTTCAAATACAATTCACTGCTGTACCACTACCAATCACAGAACGTTTCTTTGGGGATTGTTCGAGTTGGACGCCAGCTGTTTTAAAAGTTAAAACAGCAAACTTTGTTTTAACATGAATAAAATTTAATTTGAATTTAATTTCGTCGTGCCCCACGTTCCGGGCAGGCCATTTATAAGTTTACTATCTGCGTGTTGTTGTGTTGTGTGAATATATGAGCACCTACCTGCTGTCCGATCTTGCGTTTTTCTTCCGACTAGGGCGTGTGGATTTTGGATTTGATTTCGCAAGTATGTAAACTCAAGTGTATAACAGCAGCACACGAAGTAAGTTATTTTAAAAGTGAAGAGTTTTGTGAGGTTGGTAGTACAGCAATAAAAATATACAATATGGGGTAATAAAACGGTGTTTATTACTCCAATGACAGACAAGAATGAAATGCTTATATGATCAAATATTCTTACAAACTAAACAATAAATAAATCTTGAATAATGTTTTCTAAATGGTTGATAATTTTCAGAAGTTGAGCTCGTTATTTTGAAAGAGTTTATTTTAACTGAGAATTTAATTAATTAATTTACTTTAATTTAATTTCAATGTCTTTAAGATTTGATTCTAATGAAATAAAAACTCTAACGTTACTTGAAAATATTCCAAAAATAAACTAGGCGTGACAATCTAGTTCACGTCCCTTTATTTACTAGTGATCTGACTCACGTATACTGCAGTATGAGCAAATTATTTAATTCTTTGTTAAGATTTGTATAGCGCTTTTTGTTTTATCTACTATTAATTCTTAACTAAAGCTTATTAATTACTTATACTGGCTATACAGATTATCACACATGAATAATTCTTATTTAACTAGAGTCTTCGATTTCTGGCATCTGAATGATTTATTTTACATTGATTTTAATTAAAAAAGAAAGAAAAATTTAACGGTTGAAAAATAAATAACTTGATTTTGACTTTCCTGATTCTGAAGTGGATTGTAGAGATGCTCCGGATGTCCCTCGCTGTCCTTGTCCAATCGGCTAGAGATAGTGATCTACTTGAGCGTCCTGGGTTTTGGCGGTGAGCTCGGAAATCAGCAACACTCTGCTCTCCTGCTATTTGTTGAAGTTTTTATGTCTGTAGCTTTCTGCGAGAACTGCTTCATGTCCCTCGTCGATGCACGTTCCACGTCAGCGAGTGTGTGTGTCGTTTCGAGTTGTAGCTCTGCTTGTCAGCTGATTCACAAATGGTTTAGACGGCCTCTCTGTCGTATTCTTGAAGTAATGTCTTGTAGTCTTGTAGATCTCTTGCGTGCTTATGCTCACAGTTAGTGTAGTGCACAATAAGTTTGTTTGTTGATGTGAAAGAGTATCTTGACTGGACGCTGTAATTACGAGTCGTTACAGTTGATCTGTTTTATGATGATCGTAATTAGGCGTGTTGACCACGTAGAGTCTTCAGATGAGTCTTCACAAAACTATGGTTTTGAGACGATCGAAGATATACGTCTGTTCTTCTTGAATACTGGCAGTAGAGTGTTTGATCAGCCCCAAAACTCCGCGTTGGTTCGGATTTCTTCGAATGATTTGATTGGCTGACACACTCTCCCTACTACACAAGATTTGAATCACCTGAGCCCGTGGGAACGAAACTACTTTCCCACAGACGGAGAATTTATATTATTATTAATATTCTTAACACAACGGAACTGAATTGTCGTTCCGGATTTCCTGTGGCACTTTTATATTGCAATTATCTTGGCTGCAAACCAAGTTGTGCTAATTCTAAAATATACAATTTGTTGTAAATTCCTATAGCTATAACATATCACAAGCTCTTTTATGTAGCTCAATTATTACGGATGTTATTAACATAAAATTTATTAACTCTGTTATTATTTAATTATATTGCATAAAATTCGCACACCCTATTATTAATATTTCGGCAAACATTTTGGCTATAATGGATTTCGCCTGAATTTACTGGTTTCCGAAATATTAATAATTGAAAGTTTGGGTGTGGTCGTATGCGTTACACCGTGAGTTGATTATGTAACAGCCGCGTGTGCGCTTGTACAATGCATTATTATGATCGCTATAACATATGAGTGGAGTTTCGACTATTAAAATTTATTTAAACATCAATATAGTATACCCTTAACATATAACTCCAAATTAATGATATTTGGTCCTTTTATATACTCCTCCACCCACTTTAAAAAAAAATGAGCGTAGTATTAACAATTTTTTTTTTCAATTATTTTAAATGTACATTGAACTGATTATGCTTGCTACTATACATTGTATTAATTATCTATGGACACATACATTAGTGTCAATGTTCTTTGCATATTTAACTTAATTCTGATTGAACACTATTAGTAATATTATACCTGAAATCATTGTGTAGTAAATGTTTGTAGTACGGCTAATAGTTAATTCTTCGTATTGTTTAAATTAGCAGCCATCCTTACTTTTCTTTTATAGAATTGCTAAACTGCTATAATTGTTTTTATTAATTTTTTAGACAAAGCTTTTCGTCATTACTGACATCTTCAGGTCTTAAACAACGTCTATCAACTGTACGTTGTAGGCTTTTATACTTTAGGCCCCTCCCCTTATGTCATCGCCCCTCCTATTGGTTCTAGCTGCTACCGCTCTTCACGGGAACTTTGTCTACCTTTTTCCGTTAGGCATTTTTCTAACGTCCGTCAAATTGTTTTAAGAATCTCCCGTTAATTTCTTCATTCTTGACTTATAACCTTTTGCATTTCGTCATTTTTTAGGGTGTTATTCTTATTATTTTAATTTATTTTTGTTTATTGTTTAATATATAATAAAATATTTCTTCATTTGTAAAATCCACTTTTATATTCATTAATTTATTTTTATCTTCTTTTTTAACTTTAAGTATTTCTAGTTCTTCTATTAATTTTCTTTTTTGCGGATTGTTTTCTATTTTTATTATATCCATATTTTCCTTGGGATTTATGAATTTATGGAAAAAGGTAGACAAAGTTCCCGTGAAGAGCGGTAGCAGCTAGAACCAATAGGAGGGGCGATGACATAAGGGGAGGGGCCTAAAGTATAAAAGCCTACAACGTACAGTTGATAGACGTTGTTTAAGACCTGAAGATGTCAGTAATGACGAAAAGCTTTGTCTAAATAATAAAAACAATTATAGCAGTTTAGCAATTCTATAAAAGAAAAGTAATAGTTAATTGCAGCGTTTAACTAAGAATGTTAAATAAGCGGTAGCCAACAGCGGATACGCGCTCGAGGAATGTGCTGAGTTTGTTTACAAAGTGATCGACGCACTTTAAAGAACGCGTCGACGTTAATTACTTGACCTACATTCTAACAGCTGAGCGCTACCATTGTGTGGCGAGTGCTTCCTGTCCCGTACGCGTTTGTTTACTAGCGCGCTACTAACGAACTATCGTTCATACACAACTTATTTACCATTATTATTAATATTATATATCACACATTTAATTTATTTTAATACTAATTATTATTATTTAAATTATTATTAACCCTATATATTATATTAAAAAGTCATATTATTTCGTACCGACGCGCCTCGGAATTTCATCTTGCTCATAATATTTTCTTAAAGAGCTCGCATGATATTTTCCTACCGTTTTTGTTCGGTCGAGCGTCGTAATGATGAAGGTGTGAGGTGCTAGTTGCTCAGCTAAGAGGTACGGTCCATTGTATAACCGAAAAAACTTTGCGGTGACATTTATGTCTCTCCGTCCCACGGGGTTTGCCTTGAGAAGCACTTTCTCTCCTACTACAAAGTTGGTTAATTTATGAGTTGTATTAAACCTCTCCGCCCTCTTACGCCCTTTTGCAACTATCCTGTCTTTCACAAGTTGGTTTTTACATTGAACTGGTAGAGGTAGATTATAGGTTTTCGGCGTGCGCAAATAATTTCGCCAAAATCTCTCTGGTTTTGTTCCAGAGTCTAACTCTGCTGGTGTGTATTCAGTGGTGTCATGATAATTTTCATTTATCGCCGTTTCAAAGAATGGTAGGAACTCGGGCCATTTGCTTTGCTCTTTATAGCAATATATCCGGAACATTTTTCCTCTTTCCCTATTCACTCTTTCGGCGAGGTTGCCCTGTGGTCGTCTTATTGAGGTGAGGATCGCCTTAATGCCATTTCGTTCCAGGGTTGCTGCCCAGTGCTTATTCTGGAATTGTTTTCCCTGGTCACTAAGCACGCTCTTTATCGGTCCATGTTGCGGAATATACTTGTTGAGTATAATGTTCAATACGGATTTTGTGGTGTGTCTAGGGATCGCGTATAGGCTAACTTTCTTTGTAAATACGTCTACACAAACTACAATATGTTTTAAATTTCTGGTAGCCTTAGGTAGGGGTCCCAGGAAGTCGGTGGCGATCATCTGTCCCTTACCTTCCGTTATCACATTTGCCATGGGAACGCAAGTGTGCAAATTTGGTGCTTTCGCGGTTTGGCATGGATGACACGTTTTTAATAACTTTCTCACTCTTTGATACATGTTTGTGATAGTAAAATCTTCCTGTAATATCTTTACAAATTTTACTGGTGACGTGTGTGCCATTTTTACATGTAATGGGTGTGTTACACACGCAAGCATAGCTGGAGATAATACCACCTTCCATTCGCCTTGTAACAATTTATACATTATATTATCTTGTATCAGATAATGCGGACTTGGGTGAGCTGCTATCATTTGCTTTTTAGCAAGGAGTCTGGGGTCATTGTCCTGCTCACGTCCTATGTTTCGTAGCATGTCGGTTGCTTCAGGCGTGACAGTGTACTGCATATTTAATACCCTCAACTTGTCGTCAGCTGCTTCGTATACCTCTTCCTTTTCTACGGGCGGATATCTGCTTAAGGTGTCGGCTGTGGTATTCTCTGCTCATTTGCAGTATTTAATGGTAAAAGAATACTCTTGAATAGCTAACACCAATCGTATTAGTCGGGAATTGGCTAGTCGGCATTTCAATATGAAGGATAACGCCTGATTATCTGTGTGGATCTCGAAATGGGTACCGTATAGGTAATGTCTGAATTTTCTGAGAGCGTTTATGATGGCGAGTATTTCTTTCTCAGATGTACAATAATGCAACTCAGCACCTTTGAGCATTCTATTAGCGTATGCAACAACATGAAGGCTTTCTTGCTCGTCTTCCTGGTGCAACACGGCGCCA
Organism: Magicicada septendecula; assembly: GCA_034769895.1. Classification (NCBI taxonomy): domain Eukaryota; kingdom Metazoa; phylum Arthropoda; class Insecta; order Hemiptera; family Cicadidae; genus Magicicada; species Magicicada septendecula. The sequence goes on along the minus strand of CM068370.1, from coordinate 241,526,612 downwards.
ATAGCATACTCGCTAGCGTCATTATACATTACGTACTTCCTGCCTTGTTGTGGATGGAACAACTGTAGGTTAGTTTGGAATAAACCCTTAACCCTCTCAAACGCATCGTTTTGTTCAGAACCCCATTTCCACTTTATATTTTTGCGTACCAGCTGTAGCAAGGGGACTGTGTATTCGGCGTATTTGCTGGTGAATTTCCTGTAGTATCCCGTGAGTCCTAGAAATGCTCGTAGTGCTTTGAGGTTCTTGGGCACCGGGAACTCCACAATACTCCTGAGCTTCTCTGGGTCCGTACTGATGCCTGTAGCTGAGATTATGTGTCCCAGGAACTTCATTTGAGACTTAATGAACTTGCACTTATGTAGTTTGAGCTTAATGTTGGCTAGCCTCAGTTTCTGGAAGACGCTCCTCACATGCTCAAAGTGTTCTTCCAAAGTGCGGGATATCACGAGGATGTCATCAACGAATATCACAGTGTAAGGGTCTACCTCGGGTCCTAGAGCTTTCTCGAGGCATCTTACAATAGCGGCAAGACTCGTGCTAAGGCCAAAAGGTACCACCTTGTGCTGGTAGCATTTATTGTTATAAATAAATGCTGTATACTTACGGCCTTGCTCGCACAGCGGGACCTGCCAGAAGCTCGCTGTCAGATCTAGCTTCGTGAGGTACCTGGCTCCTTCACATTTTATGAAGAGGTCCTCCGCTGTTGGCGCGCAGTCAAATTCCTTTTCTACCAGGTTATTTAAATTCCGCATATCCAGGCAGAGTCGGATTTCTCCAGTCTTCTTGCGGACAACAAGCAGTGGGTTGAGGAAGCTGCTATTAGATCTTTCTATAGTGTCTTCCTCCAACATCCGCTGTATCTCCTGCTGGACCTCGGCCTGGTACTTTATAGGTACCTGGTAGATTCTTCTTATGAACTTCTCCGGTTCCACGAGGTTGATCTTATGTTCATAAACTGACGTGATTGAATGTTGCTCACTGAAGATATCGCTGAACTCTTCTTGCAGCGACGACAATCTCCATTCAGTTTGGGAATCTAAGGTTGTTTCCCCCTGTTCACCGTTTTCGTAATTAATTATCTGTTTTGGTGGCCGTGTAATTTTAATCAGGTCACCGTGCTTTTGTATTTGTGTGTGTGTGTTCAATTTGAAGGTGTAATTAATGTTGTTAATGTTACATTTTAATAGGTGTTCACTAGTGTTAATCTCCGCGCGTATTTGCTCTAATACGTCCACCCCCAATAACACATCACATATCAAATTTTTTATACCTACTACGCACACCTCAAATTGCACTTCTTCTACCATAATTGTTAGATAGTACTGCGTGTCAATTTTTTCTTTGGTATCTGTAGCGGTACATATATAGAATTGATTTATTGGAAGTGACGGGGCTGTACGAAAATGCTTTTTGTTCGCACGTAGGAATCTTTCACTTACGCCGGAAACAACGCTGCCGGTGTCCAACAAAATTTGTGTGGGAACACCGTTTACAAAGGCATGCAATACCGGACACGCCGCGCTCACTGGCCTTTGTTGTGCGGTACCAGATTCCAGCAACGGATCCCTGACGTCCGGTGGGAACACATTATTAACAGGCATATAAATTACATAATCAAAAGTACACTTTTCACACAATATATGGTCCTTATTTCTAACATGCTTACATCTACGTATTTTTGCCGGGTTTATAGCGCGTCCTTCCTGGAGGCGCATTTCGGCACTTTTTTTGCAGATTGATGGCTTTTTGATTTTTCACTAGGGTCCTTAACGCTTTGTGTATCGCTGTCTTTCGCAGTCGTATCGCTTTTCGATATTTCGATTGTCTGTATAGTTCTGATCGGGGTCCCATCGTTGCCTTTATTTTGCCCCTTCTGTCTACCGACATTTGGTTTACCTTTATATTCAAAGGTCTTATTTGGCGGTTTTGACGGTGTCTGGGGTGGAGTAGAACTCGTACTTGGTCTCTGATCAGGTTGAGGATGGTATTGTACCCGGGTATTTTGACCGTCGTTATTTCGACGAAAATCTGGGTTATAACGCCAACCGCCTAAATCAAAAACTGTCTCGCTTTGTGACACTAAAATGAGCAATTCGTCAACCGTGCGTATACCTTGCGTACACACAGCTACCCGTATATTGCGGTTGAAATGATAGGCTAGTTTAGTGACAATGTCGATCTCTGAAAATGCTGGGGTTAAATGCTTTGCGCGCTCGACCTGCTGGATGATATAATTTTCGGGCGTTATAGCTAATTTTCGGTCATAACGTCCATATTCTAACTCGTTCCGTAACAGTCTTTGTGTGTGAGAATTCCAATACCGGCTTTCGAATTTCTGTTTGAATTCCGCGTATATGGTTACTTTATCACGTACAATATTATACCATTTTCACGCAGAATTACGCATCGCATTTACTACCCATTGTATTTTATCTTGATCTTCGAGTCTCGAACCTACCCTCGCCATTTCATTTTCACAGGCTAACAAAAATTCAATAGGGTTTTCCTTATTTTCCCCTGTAAAATATACACGATTCTTTTCATCGGCAGGACCCTGTACTAGGATATTAGGAGCGGATCTCCTACGTACTTCCTGTCGCACCTTCAAGATCTCGTCATTAAGTGCTTGCAATACACTTTCTTTATTAGAATCTATATTTGATCGCGTTTCTACTATTGAGGCATCAAGTCTGTCAACGTGCCGTTGTGTGTCCGTCACGTCCGCTTGAATTTTTACTTCTAGCGAGTCAACTTTTTTCGCAACATCAGCGGTCTGTTTTTCACACCTACTGATGTGTTCTTTGAATCGGCCCTCCATACGCGTAACTTGTTCGATAAACGATTTCTGCATGGTGGTCTCAAAAACCTTGAACTGTTCGTTTATTTTCGTTTCTACCGTATGTACTTTTTCTCCGATTTCCGTAACTTTAGCATCTAATTTCTGTACGCTTTCATCGATTTTTGCGGTCTTTTCTTTATTACTTTGTTTTATTTCGGCATTTATATCCGCGTTACTATGTTCTAATGCTTCGGTTAAACTGACTTTTTGCGCGTCAATTCTGGCCGTTATTTCTGCGTTATTCATTTCAGCTTTGGCTGCACTTTGTTCAAATTTCGCGTCTATTTTATCAAACTTCGCGTTCATATTAGCGGTCAATTCCGCGTTCATTTGCTGCATTTGTTTAAGTATTTTTTCTATATCCATTTTTACACAATAATTTCAAATACACAATAATTTCAAATACAATTCACTGCTGTACCACTACCAATCACAGAACGTTTCTTTGGGGATTGTTCGAGTTGGACGCCAGCTGTTTTAAAAGTTAAAACAGCAAACTTTGTTTTAACATGAATAAAATTTAATTTGAATTTAATTTCGTCGTGCCCCACGTTCCGGGCAGGCCATTTATAAGTTTACTATCTGCGTGTTGTTGTGTTGTGTGAATATATGAGCACCTACCTGCTGTCCGATCTTGCGGTTTTCTTCCGACTAGGGCGTGTGGATTTTGGATTTGATTTCGCAAGTATGTAAACTCAAGTGTATAACAGCAGCACACGAAGTAAGTTATTTTAAAAGTGAAGAGTTTTGTGAGGTTGGTAGTACAGCAATAAAAATATACAATATGGGGTAATAAAACGGTGTTTATTACTCCAATGACACACAAGAATGAAATGCTTATATGATCAAATATTCTTACAAACTAAACAATAAATAAATCTTGAATAATGTTTTCTAAATGGTTGATAATTTTCAGAAGTTGAGCTCGTTATTTTGAAAGAGTTTATTTTAACTGAGAATTTAATTAATTAATTTACTTTAATTTAATTTCAATGTCTTTAAGATTTGATTCTAATGAAATAAAAACTCTAACGTTACTTGAAAATATTCCAAAAATAAACTAGGCGTGACAATCTAGTTCACGTCCCTTTATTTACTAGTGATCTGACTCACGTATACTGCAGTATGAGCAAATTATTTAATTCTTTGTTAAGATTTGTATAGCGCTTTTTGTTTTATCTACTATTAATTCTTAACTAAAGCTTATTAATTACTTATACTGGCTATACAGATTATCACACATGAATAATTCTTATTTAACTAGAGTCTTCGATTTCTGGCATCTGAATGATTTATTTTACATTGATTTTAATTAAAAAAGAAAGAAAAATTTAACAGTTGAAAAATAAATAACTTGATTTTGACTTTCCTGATTCTGAAGTGGATTGTAGAGATGCTCCGGATGTCCCTCGCTGTCCTTGTCCAATCGGCTAGAGATAGTGATCTACTTGAGCGTCCTGGGTTTTGGCGGTGAGCTCGGAAATCAGCAACACTCTGCTCTCCTGCTATTTGTTGAAGTTTTTATGTCTGTAGCTTTCTGCGAGAACTGCTTCATGTCCCTCGTCGATGCACGTTCCACGTCAGCGAGTGTGTGTGTCGTTTCGAGTTGTAGCTCTGCTTGTCAGCTGATTCACAAATGGTTTAGACGGCCTCTCTGTCGTATTCTTGAAGTAATGTCTTGTAGTCTTGTAGATCTCTTGCGTGCTTATGCTCACAGTTAGTGTAGTGCACAATAAGTTTGTTTGTTGATGTGAAAGAGTATCTTGACTGGACGCTGTAATTACGAGTCGTTACAGTTGATCTGTTTTATGATGATCGTAATTAGGCGTGTTGACCACGTAGAGTCTTCAGATGAGTCTTCACAAAACTATGGTTTTGAGACGATCGAAGATATACGTCTGTTCTTCTTGAATACTGGCAGTAGAGTGTTTGATCAGCCCCAAAACTCCGCGTTGGTTCGGATTTCTTCGAATGATTTGATTGGCTGACACACTCTCCCTACTACACAAGATTTGAATCACCTGAGCCCGTGGGAACGAAACTACTTTCCCACAGACGGAGAATTTATATTATTATTAATATTCTTAACACAACGGAACTGAATTGTCGTTCCGGATTTCCTGTGGCACTTTTATATTGCAATTATCTTGGCTGCAAACCAAGTTGTGCTAATTCTAAAATATACAATTTGTTGTAAATTCCTATAGCTATAACATATCACAAGCTCTTTTATGTAGCTCAATTATTACGGATGTTATTAACATAAAATTTATTAACTCTGTTATTATTTAATTATATTGCATAAAATTCGCACACCCTATTATTAATATTTCGGCAAACATTTTGGCTATAATGGATTTCGCCTGAATTTACTGGTTTCCGAAATATTAATAATTGAAAGTTTGGGTGTGGTCGTATGCGTTACACCATGAGTTGATTATGTAACAGCCGCGTGTGCGCTTGTACAATGCATTATTATGATCGCTATAACATATGAGTGGAGTTTCGACTATTAAAATTTATTTAAACATCAATATAGTATACCCTTAACATATAACTCCAAATTAATGATATTTGGTCCTTTTATATACTCCTCCACCCACTTTAAAAAAAAATGAGCGTAGTATTTACAATTTTTTTTTCAATTATTTTAAATGTACATTGAACTGATTATGCTTGCTACTATACATTGTATTAATTATCTATGGACACATACATTAGTGTCAATGTTCTTTACATATTTAACTTAATTCTGATTGAACACTATTAGTAATATTATACCTGAAATCATTGTGTAGTAAATGTTTGTAGTACGGCTAATAGTTAATTCTTCGTATTGTTTAAATTAGCAGCCATCCTTACTTTTCTTTTATAGAATTGCTAAACTGCTATAATTGTTTTTATTAATTTTTTAGACAAAGCTTTTCGTCATTACTGACATCTTCAGGTCTTAAACAACGTCTATCAACTGTACGTTGTAGGCTTTTATACTTTAGGCCCCTCCCTTATGTCATCGCCCCTCCTATTGGTTCTAGCTGCTACCACTCTTCACGGGAACTTTGTCTACCTTTTTCCGTTAGGCATTTTTCTAACGTCCGTCAAATTGTTTTAAGAATCTCCCGTTAATTTCTTCATTCTTGACTTATAACCTTTTGCATTTCGTCATTTTTTAGTGTGTTATTCTTATTATTTTAATTTATTTTTGTTTATTGTTTAATATATAATAAAATATTTCTTCATTTGTAAAATCCACTTTTATATTCATTAATTTATTTTTATCTTCTTTTTTAACTTTAAGTATTTCTAGTTCTTCTATTAATTTTCTTTTTTGCGGATTGTTTTCTATTTTTATTATTTCCATATTTTCCTTGGGATTTATGAATTTATGGAAAAAGGTAGACAAAGTTCCCGTGAAGAGCGGTAGCAGGTAGAACCAATAGGAGGGGCGATGACAAGGGGAGGGGCCTAAAGTATAAAAGCCTACAACGTACAGTTGATAGACGTTGTTTAAGACCTGAAGATGTCAGTAATGACGAAAAGCTTTGTCTAAATAATAAAAACAATTATAGCAGTTTAGCAATTCTATAAAAGAAAAGTAATAGTTAATTGCAGCGTTTAACTAAGAATGTTAAATAAGCGGTAGCCAACAGCGGATACGCGCTCGAGGAATGTGCTGAGTTTGTTTACAAAGTGATCGACGCACTTTAAAGAACGCGTCGACGTTAATTACTTGACCTACATTCTAACAGCTGAGCGCTACCATTGTGTGGCGAGTGCTTCCTGTCCCGTACGCGTTTGTTTACTAGCGCGCTACTAACGAACTATCGTTCATACACAACTTATTTACCATTATTATTAATATTATATATCACACATTTAATTTATTTTAATACTAATTATTATTATTTAAATTATTATTAACCCTATATATTATATTAAAAAGTCATATTATTTCGTACCGACGCGCCTCGGAATTTCATCTTGCTCATAATATTTTCTTAAAGAGCACGCATGATATTTTCCTACCGTTTTTGTTCGGTCGAGCGTCGTAATGATGAAGGTGTAAGGTGCTAGTTGCTCAGCTAAGAGGTACGGTCCATTGTATAACCGAAAAAACTTTGCGGTGACATTTATGTCTCTCCGTCCCACGGGGTTTGCCTTGAGAAGCACTTTCTCTCCTACTACAAAGTTGGTTAATTTATGAGTTGTATTAAACCTCTCCGCCCTCTTACGCCCTTTCGCAACTATCCTGTCTTTCACAAGTTGGTTTTTACATTGAACTGGTAGAGGTAGATTATAGGTTTTCGGCGTGCGCAAATAATTTCGCCAAAATCTCTCTGGTTTTGTTCCAGAGTCTAACTCTGCTGGTGTGTATTCAGTGGTGTCATGATAATTTTCATTTATCGCCGTTTCAAAGAATGGTAGGAACTCGGGCCATTTGCTTTGCTCTTTATAGCAATATATCCGGAACATTTTTCCTCTTTCCCTATTCACTCTTTCGACGAGGTTGCCCTGTGGTCGTCTTATTGAGGTGAGGATCGCCTTAATGCCATTTCGTTCCAGGGTTGCTGCCCAGTGCTTATTCTGGAATTATTTTCCCTGGTCACTAAGCACACTCTTTATCGGTCCATGTTGCGGAATATACTTGTTGAGTATAATGTTCAATACGGATTTTGTGGTGGGTCTAGGGATCGCGTATAGGCTAACTTTCTTTGTAAATACGTCTACACAAACTACAATATGTTTTAAATTTCTGGTAGCCTTAGGTAGGGGTCCCAGGAAGTCGGTGGCGATCATCTGTCCCTTACCTTCCGTTATCACATTTGCCATGGGAACGCAAGTGTGCAAATTTGGTGCTTTCGCGGTTTGGCATGGATGACACGTTTTTAATAACTTTCTCACTCTTTGATACATGTTTGTGATAGTAAAATCTTCCTGTAATATCTTTACAAATTTTACTGGTGATGCGTGTGCCATTTTTACATGTAATGGGTGTGTTACACACGCAAGCATAGCTGGAGATAATACCACCTTCCATTCGCCTTGTAACAATTTATACATTATATTATCTTGTATCAGATAATGCGGACTTGGGTGAGCTGCTATCATTTGCTTTTTAGCAAGGAGTCTGGGGTCATTGTCCTGCTCACGTCCTATGTTTCGTAGCATGTCGGTTGCTTCAGGCGTGACAGTGTACTGCATATTTAATACCCTCAACTTGTCGTCAGCTGCTTCGTATACCTCTTCCTTTTCTACGGGCGGATATCTGCTTAAGGTGTCGGCTGTGGTATTCTCTGCTCATTTGCAGTATTTAATGGTAAAAGAATACTCTTGAATAGCTAACACCCATCGTATTAGTCGGGAATTGGCTAGTCGGCATTTCAATATGAAGGATAACGCCTGATTATCTGTGTGGATCTCGAAATGGGTACCGTATAGGTAATGTCTGAATTTTCTGAGAGCGTTTATGATGGCGAGTATTTCTTTCTCAGATGTACAATAATGCAACTCAGCACCTTTGAGGATTCTATTAGCGTATGCAACAACATGAAGGCTTTCTTGCTCGTCTTCCTGGTGCAACACGGCGCCAATAGCATACTCGCTAGCGTCATTATACATTACGTACTTCCTGCCCTGTTGTGGATGGAACAACTGTAGGTTAGTTTGGAATAAACCCTTAACCCTCTCAAACGCATCGTTTTGTTCAGAACCCCATTTCCACTTTATATTTTTGCGTACCAGCTGTAGCAAGGGGACTGTGTATTCGGCGTATTTGCTGGTGAATTTCCTGTAGTATCCCGTGAGTCCTAGAAATGCTCGTAGTGCTTTGAGGTTCTTGGGCACCGGGAACTCCACAATACTCCTGAGCTTCTCTGGGTCCGTACTGATGCCTGTAGCTGAGATTATGTGTCCCAGGAACTTCATTTGAGACTTAATGAACTCGCACTTATGTAGTTTGAGCTTAATGTTGGCTAGCCTCAGTTTCTGGAAGACGCTCCTCACATGCTCAAAGTGTTCTTCCAAAGTGCGGGATATCACGAGGATGTCATCAACGAATATCACAGTGTAAGGGTCTACCTCGGGTCCTAGAGCTTTCTCGAGGCATCTTACAATAGCGGCAAGACTCGTGCTAAGGCCGAAAGGTACCACCTTGTGCTGGTAGCATTTATTGTTATAAATAAATGCTGTATACTTACGGCCTTGCTCGCACAGCGGGACCTGCCAGAAGCTCGCTGTCAGATCTAGCTTCGTGAGGTACCTGGCTCCTTCACATTTTATGAAGAGGTCCTCCGCTGTTGGCGCGCAGTCAAATTCCTTTTCTACCAGGTTATTTAAATTCCGCATATCCAGGCAGAGTCTGATTTCTCCAGTCTTCTTGCGGACAACAAGCAGTGGGTTGAGGAAGCTGCTATTAGATCTTTCTATAGTGTCTTCCTCCAACATCCGCTGTATCTCCTGCTGGACCTCGGCCTGGTACTTTATAGGTACCTGGTAGATTCTTCTTATGAACTTCTCCGGTTCCACGAGGTTGATCTTATGTTCATAAACTGACGTGATTGAATGTTCCTCACTGAAGATATCGCTGAACTCTTCTTGCAGCGACGACAATCTCCATTCAGTTTGGGAATCTAAGGTTGTTTCCCCCTGTTCACCGTTTTCGTAATTAATTATCTGTTTTGGTGGCCGTGTAATTTTAACCAGGTCACCGTGCTTTTGTATTTGTGTGTGTGTGTTCAATTTGAAGGTGTAATTAATGTTGTTAATGTTACATTTTAATAGGTGTTCACTAGTGTTAATCTCCGCGCGTATTTGCTCTAATACGTCCACCCCCAATAACACATCACATATCAAATTTTTTATACCTACTACGCACACCTCAAATTGCACTTCTTCTACCATAATTGTTAGATAGTACTGCGTGTCAATTTTTTCTTTGGTATCTGTAGCGGTACGTATATAGAATTGATTTATTGGAAGTGACGGGGCTGTACGAAAATGCTTTTTGTTCGCACGTAGGAATCTTTCACTTACGCCGGAAACAACGCTGCCGGTGTCCAACAAAATTTGTGTGGGAACACCGTTTACAAAGGCATGCAATACCGGACACGCCGCGCTCACTGGCCTTTGTTGTGCGGTACCAGATTCCAGCAACGGATCCCTGACGTCCGGTGGGAACACATTATTAACAGGCATATAAATTACATAATCAAAAGTACACTTTTCACACAATATATGGTCCTTATTTCTAACATGCTTACATCTACGTATTTTTGCCGGGTTTATAGCGCGTCCTTCCTGGAGGCGCATTTCGGCACGTTTTTTGCAGATTGATGGCTTTTTGATTTTTCACTAGGGTCCTTAACGCTTTGTGTATCGCTGTCTTTCGCAGTCGTATCGCTTTTCGATATTTCGATTGTCTGTATAGTTCTGATCGGGGTCCCATCGTTGCCTTTATTTTGCCCCTTCTGTCTACCGACATTTGGTTTACCTTTATATTCAAAGGTCTTATTTGGCGGTTTTGACGGTGTCTGGGGTGGAGTAGAACTCGTACTTGGTCTCTGATCAGGTTGAGGATGGTATTGTACCCGGGTATTTTGACCGTCGTTATTTCGACGAAAATCTGGGTTATAACGCCAACCGCCTAAATCAAAAACTGTCTCGCTTTGTGACACTAAAATGAGCAATTCGTCAACCATGCGTATACCTTGCGTACACACAGCTACCCGTATATTGTGGTTGAAATGATAGGCTAGTTTAGTGACAATGTCGATCTCTGAAAATGCTGGGGTTAAATGCTTTGCGCGCTCGACCTGCTGGATGATATAATTTTCGGGCGTTATAGCTAATTTTCGGTCATAACGTCCATATTCTAACTCGTTCCGTAACAGTCTTTGTGTGTGAGAATTCCAATACCGGCTTTCGAATTTCTGTTTGAATTCCGCGTATGTGGTTACTTTATCACGTACAATATTATACCATTTTCGCGCAGAATTACGCATCGCATTTACTACCCATTGTATTTTATCTTGATCTTCGAGTCTCGAACCTACCCTCGCCATTTCATTTTCACAGGCTAACAAAAATTCAATAGGGTTTTCCTTATTTTCCCCTGTAAAATATACACGATTCTTTTCATCGGCAGGACCCTGTACTAGGATATTAGGAGCGGATCTCCTACGTACTTCCTGTCGTACCTTCAAGATCTCGCATTAAGTGCTTGCAATACACTTTCTTTATTAGAATCTATATTTGATCGCGTTTCTACTATTGAGGCATCAAGTCTGTCAACGTGCCGTTGTGTGTCCGTCACGTCCGCTTGAATTTTTACTTCTAGCGAGTCAACTTTTTTCGCAACATCAGCGAAACAACACCTACTGATGTGTTCTTTGAATCGGCCCTCCATACGCGTAACTTGTTCGATAAACGATTTCTGCATGGTGGTCTCAAAAACCTTGAACTGTTCGTTTATTTTCGTTTCTACCGTATGTACTTTTTCTCTGATTTCCGTAACTTTAGCATCTAATTTCTGTACGCTTTCATCGATTTTTGCGGTCGTTTCTTTATTACTTTGTTTTATTTCGGCATTTATATCCACGTTACTATGTTCTAATGCTTCGGTTAAACTGACTTTTTGCGCGTCAATTCTGGCCGTTATTTCTGCGTTATTCATTTCAGCTTTGGCTGCACTTTGTTCAAATTTCGCGTCTATTTTATCAAACTTCGCGTTCATATTAGCGGTCAATTCCGCGTTCATTTGCTGCATTTGTTTAAGTATTTTTTCTATATCCATTTTTACACAATAATTTCAAATACACAATAATTTCAAATACAATTCACTGCTGTACCACTACCAATCACAAAACGTTTCTTTGGGGATTGTTCGAGTTGGACGCCAGCTGTTTTAAAAGTTAAAACAGCAAACTTTGTTTTAACATGAATAAAATTTAATTTGAATTTAATTTCGTCGTGCCCCACGTTCCGGGCAGGCCATTTATAAGTTTACTATCTGCGTGTTGTTGTGTTGTGTGAATATATGAGCACCTACCTGCTGTCCGATCTTGCGGTTTTCTTCCGACTAGGGCGTGTGGATTTTGGATTTGATTTCGCAAGTATGTAAACTCAAGTGTATAACAGCAGCACACGAAGTAAGTTATTTTAAAAGTGAAGAGTTTTGTGAGGTTGGTAGTACAGCAATAAAAATATACAATATGGGGTAATAAAACGGTGTTTATTACTCCAATGACACACAAGAATGAAATGCTTATATGATCAAATATTCTTACAAACTAAACAATAAATAAATCTTGAATAATGTTTTCTAAATGGTTGATAATTTTCAGAAGTTGAGCTCGTTATTTTGAAAGAGTTTATTTTAACTGAGAATTTAATTAATTAATTTACTTTAATTTAATTTCAATGTCTTTAAGATTTGATTCTAATGAAATAAAAACTCTAACGTTACTTGAAAATATTCCAAAAATAAACTAGGCGTGACAATCTAGTTCACGTCCCTTTATTTACTAGTGATCTGACTCATGTATACTGCAGTATGAGCAAATTATTTAATTCTTTGTTAAGATTTGTATAGCGCTTTTTGTTTTATCTACTATTAATTCTTAACTAAAGCTTATTAATTACTTATACTGGCTATACAGATTATCACACATGAATAATTCTTATTTAACTAGAGTCTTCGATTTCTGGCATCTGAATGATTTATTTCACATTGATTTTAATTAAAAAAGAAAGAAAAATTTAACGGTTGAAAAATAAATAACTTGATTTTGACTTTCCTGATTCTGAAGTGGATTGTAGAGATGCTCCGGATGTCCCTCGCTGTCCTTGTCCAATCGGCTAGAGATAGTGATCTACTTGAGCGTCCTGGGTTTTGGCGGTGAGCTCGGAAATCAGCAACACTCTGCTCTCCTGCTATTTGTTGAAGTTTTTATGTCTGTAGCTTTCTGCGAGAACTGCTTCATGTCCCTCGTCGATGCACGTTCCACGTCAGCGAGTGTGTGTGTCGTTTCGAGTTGTAGCTCTGCTTGTCAGCTGATTCACAAATGGTTTAGACGGCCTCTCTGTCGTATTCTTGAAGTAATGTCTTGTAGTCTTGTAGATCTCTTGCGTGCTTATGCTCACAGTTAGTGTAGTGCACAATAAGTTTGTTTGTTGATGTGAAAGAGTATCTTGACTGGACGCTGTAATTACGAGTCGTTACAGTTGATCTGTTTTATGATGATCGTAATTAGGCGTGTTGACCACGTAGAGTCTTCAGATGAGTCTTCACAAAACTATGGTTTTGAGACGATCGAAGATATACGTCTGTTCTTCTTGAATACTGGCAGTAGAGTGTTTGATCAGCCCCAAAACTCCGCGTTGGTTCGGATTTCTTCGAATGATTTGATTGGCTGACACACTCTCCCTACTACACAAGATTTGAATCACCTGAGCCCGTGGGAACGAAACTACTTTCCCACAGACGGAGAATTTATATTATTATTAATATTCTTAACACAACGGAACTGAATTGTCGTTCCGGATTTCCTGTGGCACTTTTATATTGCAATTATCTTGGCTGCAAACCAAGTTGTGCTAATTCTAAAATATACAATTTGTTGTAAATTCCTATAGCTATAACATATCACAAGCTCTTTTATGTAGCTCAATTATTACGGATGTTATTAACATAAAATTTATTAACTCTGTTATTATTTAATTATATTGCATAAAATTCGCACACCCTATTATTAATATTTCGGCAAACATTTTGGCTATAATGGATTTCGCCTGAATTTACTGGTTTCCGAAATATTAATAATTGAAAGTTTGGGTGTGGTCGTATGCGTTACACCGTGAGTTGATTATGTAACAGCCGCGTGTGCGCTTGTACAATGCATTATTATGATCGCTATAACATATGAGTGGAGTTTCGACTATTAAAATTTATTTAAACATCAATATAGTATACCCTTAACATATAACTCCAAATTAATGATATTTGGTCCTGTTATAATATATAACAATATTATATGTTATAATTGAGCGTTTGAGTGCTATAGAGAAAAAGTGGGTGTTGTTTAAATAAAAATACTTTCTCATGTTGAGTTTGAAAATAATAAAAAATTTATTAATAAAAATTTCAAAATTTGTTACTATTATTTGCATAATGTGTGTTTCTTATGTTTGTTCGGCATAACACATAATTATTGTAAATATACAAAAATAACATTGCTATAAAATATTCATAAATATAGTACACACAAAATATAAATTGACATACACAATTAAACATGGATAAATATAAAGTCTTGTAATACTAAAATGTGCTCTCGACTTGCTCAGATATTCTTTTAAAATGCATTTATTTTAAATCATTTCTTTTAATGATTTAAAATAACTTTACTTTGTGCACGTAAATATTGAGGAAATATGAATCAAATATCAAACCAATAAAATATCTATAATATATTATAATGTTGAAAAATAATTAAAAATTTGTGTTAAAGTTTGCATCGTTTTGTTATGAAGTCATTTCTTTTTTCTTATTTCTTTATTAATGACTCTACTTGTTATTGCGAGTACTGTTATTTGTATCATTTTAATCATTATAAAAATGTGCAATCTCTTACTCTAATTTAACAATATAAAATTTACAATTATTAATATTTACAAAATTAGTATATAGAGTCTACCATAGTCTCTTTTATTCTTATTTTTTTTAAATGTTGTTCATGAACTATGTGTTGGCGAGGTAATATGGTTTTATGTCACCTTATTATTGATGAGGTGATACTCTGTGACTCCTCATGGAGCCCTGGCCTTAGAGTACAGAAGCCGATAGTACAACATAAAGACATAAATATTGATTGTGGGGTAAATCAGTAACTATGACAGTTGTACTTGTATGTATTTACAAAAATATGGACAACATTGTAGAATTGTATTGCTAAGAATGATAAAGTTCTGTCATAACAACAGAAGCTGTCAGGTGGCTCCTGAGATTCAATATACATTGGGCTGCACTGAGAAAAGGTAGTCTTAACTTTCATTCTTTCAGAAGTAGTGTATGTTTTCACAAAAATACAGGACAGAAATAGGGCCTTCTTGCAGACACAGATAGCTGTGTTCTGAGTGATAGCACCAACACAAATCAAACAAATAATAGGTATTCAGTGTATTCACTCCTTTCCATTTGCTGTTATCAAAGACTGTATAGCACAGCATTGAACTATCTACAGTTACAATTGTATAATGGGCGGTATGAGACTTAATTGTTGTTGTTGTTATTACTATTATTTGTCTTTACCCTCGCTGCACCTGTATAATTACGTATGTCTCTGAATACTGAACCACAGTCAGATGGCCTGAATATATATATCCATCCAGCTTTGTATTCAAACGAGTAATGCTTGAACAAAGAAAGTAGGCTTTCACAGCCGGTATTTGACTAGAAAACAACTGCTGGGCTGTTAAGCCATGGTCCAAAATTATTGAAATTGTGGTTGCTATTGAAAGATAGCATTACCAGGTTTTTGATAGCAACCATAATTTTAATAATGTTGGTCCCCGCCCTAACAGCCTGGCAGTTGTTTTCCAGAGTAATGCTTCACTTTGCAATGATGCACTATATTTTGTTAGTATGGCAAAGCAAATTGTGTATGATTTGAGTCTGCAGCACAAATCAGTTGTATCACTTAGTACTTGGTCTTCTATATTTCAGTAAATCAATCAGTAATTGTCATTGTAGACAAGCTTTAAGAAACAGTCAACTTGTGACGCTGTTCAGATTATTGACATTCTGCTGTGTACTTTAATTGATTCATTCAATTAAATAATTAATACAGGTAATTAACAATTGATTCAATTAACAAATTTTAATTGATTCAATATTGTTGATTTTAATTTTCATTTTTTTTCCTTTAAGTTGAATATAAAATAGAAATCATGAGTGACACATGTTGTAATAGAAATCTAATAGATTTTTACATAAAATAATGACGTTATGATTCAGAGATATCAGAGTTATTAACAGTTTACATTTATATGTATATATCACATTAAATAATTAATTACAGTCTGGTGATAAAATAAAACAAAAATTTTAAGTGTGTTCATTTGATACAGTGCATCTACAATGTTAGTATTGCTGCTGTTCTTGTACAAATGTTTTTGTTGTTATTATAATACATATATTTATATATTTCAAGGTGAATGTTTGAACTTTTAAAACCATTAATATGTTTCTTCTATACAGTTTGTTGTATGATTATGGAGGATGAGGAGGGGAGGTATTTTTTTCTTATTTATTGTAGATGTTATTACTGTTAGCATAATTTTTTTATTTTGGTTGTTAAACAAAATATTTAACACTTGTATATTATTAGGTAATATTTATAAGTGGTAGGCTTATGCAATAGGTCTCAGATTATTTTCTGAACACTAGTTGTATAGAAACATCAGCTGTCTATGCTACTGTTTCCCAAACGTTTTCAGAAAGACTATAAATTTCAGTAAAAACCACAATGCTTTCTGACAGCCAGTTATTTAGATTCTGAAGTGTATATTATTTTTTATTATTATTGCTATCATTATTGTTATAATCATTATTCTTACTTGTATTCTAATTGAATATGTGTTATTTACAGTAAGTGTATATAAGAGGTAGTTAAGTGCCTCATCACTCCCATTTGTCTTTATCGTCATAAATGCTCAAAGTAGTAGCAATGAGTTCATAAGGAACATAAACCATCAGAATATGTGTATAAATGTATGTACATATACATAACGTCCTTCTGGGTTTTTTCAGATTTTTTCCAAGTTCAAGTTGATACTTGATCCTGAGAAAGATTTGTTTTTTCTAAATTATCTTGTCTATTATTAAAGCAGGTATCTCGTATAATAGATAATACCAAATACCACATATGCGTAAAAATGTAAATGTAAATGAAGCTTTTAGAAATGAAGCTCGTTTGTAGTCTTTGGCAGAATAAAATAATTTACATTTATTTTTATGTGTAGGTACAGAACAGAAGATGAAGCTGCATGGATTAAACTGGCAGGAGTTCGAGGTACAACAGAAGCAGAAATAGCAGACATGACGCCTGGTGAACGCTACATAATACAAGTGAACACAGTCAGTTATGGTGTGGAAAGCATACATCCACAACAACTGAACCACACAGTCCGTAAGTAATCTGAAAATTGTTTTTAATGTATTTTAAATCAGTACATACGTGGGTCATAAACTTTCAGCTATGAAAGATGGACTAATGAATGAAACATAGACCCATATGTAGGTTGCTATTCAGGAACTTAGAAGACTAATAAGTAAGGCAGTTAGCTATTAATCTTGATTCAGTTTCTGGATGTCACCATAAAATAACAGTGTAATATTCAGTCCTCAGGTATACTGAGCCTATGAAAATGAGTATCTACACATTTCTGCTGAACCTAGGATAAG
This sequence comes from Magicicada septendecula, assembly GCA_034769895.1. NCBI lineage: Eukaryota > Metazoa > Arthropoda > Insecta > Hemiptera > Cicadidae > Magicicada > Magicicada septendecula. The sequence continues at coordinate 241,509,309 of CM068370.1, read as the reverse complement.
AAATATTAAGGGTCAAATTAAAGTTTTCAGTGGTCATTCATTATAAAGTATTGACTTTTTATATTTGGATTAATATTTATAAATTTTGGATCATCTTCAGAATTATCTGAAAGTGGGCTGATGTGAGATTTTAAGTATTGAAACGTCAACATTAATTTGTTTGATAGAGACAGAAGTTGAGAAATATGTTAAAGTGTGGACCATTATCTAGAAGTTTTAAAGAACATAAAACTAGTACATCTAAGCAATTAATATTTAATAAATTCATTTTTATTATGCTTTTTAAATGTATAAATTTTTTTATTATGAACATGCATGTATAATTTTTTATTATTATTTTATGTTATCCGTGTGTGTGTGTGTACGTTCATTTTTACTTCTAATAAAATTAAGTGATTATACCTTGATGATATTCATATTTTTTAACAACAGGTCCCAATCCAGTGTCAAACATAGCGTTATTGGTGGGCTCAACAAATGTGACACTAGAGTTCCCTCGACCAGAAGGTCGCATTGAGAGGTATGAAATAAGCTGGACAGAGCTTGCCAACGATGGCAGTGAAATTCCACCAATGAAGAAGAAAAACATGACTGGACAGGGCATTGAAGAAGGCAAAATGGTCAAAGCCTTAGTCGAAGATCTCATGCCTGGAGTAAAGTATAACTTTGAAATACACACAGTTTCATATAATCTTCACAGTGATGTCACACGGCTGACATCGAGAACACGTAAGTCAATGTGAAGTATTGTTGCATGTACAAATTGTGTTGCTTAGCTTTGTAACATCATAACGTTTATCATCATCATTGTCATATGCTGACACATTTTCGTTTCAAAATCACATCATATTATATTCACTTTTACCTATCTTACCAGCCTGCCACAGTTACAGCATAATATGTTTTACAACCTTGTGGAAACATATTTTCGTCTTACTGTCTCCTCATCCTCCTTCACCTTTTATGTGAAAGTTATGCAGTCCAAATTTTACCTCACTTCCCTTACACCATGTTTGGTTATAGATGCCAGTCAGTTTTTTTACTCATCAGATTGTCATCGCTTTGTGGATGTTAGTACCCAACATTTTCTCAGACATTGTGTCTTCGTTTCCCTTTCTGTGTCCATTTCCACGGTCTCTTAGAAACTCTTTGACATCCACTTGCTGCAGAAGACCTAACCATAAATTATTTTTGGATTGTAGTATCTAAGATGTTTCCTCTGAGCCACACAAATCCTACAATTTCTTGGTTTCATTATTCTGTTCTTGAACTTCCTGCCAGTAATCTTATGAAGTTCATCTCAGTTGCCTTTAAACGGTTTTCATTCCTTTTACTTAACACCCAGGTTTCACTATTACAGGTAGAAATGCTTTTAAACTTAACTTTGTACACAAATTTTCATTTATTTTATTTTTTACCAATTAGGTCACTTTACAGTAGTATATTTGATTGATGTAATAACTCTTTTCCAGTCATCACATTTGTAGCCATCACAGTTAACCTTCATAAGCTACCAATATAAAAAGAGTCATTACTTCAAGTGCACTGAATATGTTTCACAATTTTATCTGTCATCTTTGATTTTATAATGCTGGAGTATACATTGTAACTATTATATGACGTCCGCCTTGTTTAAGCCCCGCGATGGGCGCCACTTTGTAATGAATACCTTTGTTGGTTGTTTGTTTGTAATAAATCTCGATCTGTCGGTGCGTTTATTTAGTCGCACGTTGAATGCGTCACTGTGTTATAAACGCTTCGTGTAGCCTGTGTGTCCTTACCTGTCCTTACTCACTAGTTTTTTCTTCCCGATAGGCGCCAAATTGTTTTGCAAGAAAACAATTAAAAGATTCTATCTTAGTTGTTTACGGTACTGTAATGAGTGATTCAAATTACTCGCCGACTGGCGGGAACTCGAATTTCGCTTGTGTGGGGGGACGTGTTGCCAACATAAAATTTGGTCGAATAATTCTATTCACTGCTACAGAACACAACATACATAATACACTTGAAATAATTACAGGAAACTAGTAACGATTCACGCTTATTTATTTGGCTTGATAGCTTATTAATTTTCAATAATGGTTGTACAAATGAGATTATTATAATAGTTTTTTAGCCTCGGCAATAAATTAATTGTTCACTCAGCAGAGAGCAGGGTGGCAGCATAAGTTAATCTGACGCCATGATGGACGCCGTCTTCTTATTTATTCAAAAATAAAATTGCCAATGAATTCTTTTAAGTACGACAAAAAAATTTAGAACAAGATATTTAAATAAAGTACACCACCTTACAATTGTGGTAATTAATTATGAAAGAGGTTTACATTAAATTCAACTCTGTGGTGTTAAAAGTGTGTGCCAATGTTATTCGTTTAATACATAGGTTATAATTCAGTTACTTGGTATTCGTAAATATTTTTTATTAATTAATCTTTGAAAGAAATAATATCATCAGTTTATAGTGAGAGTTCAAAGTGTAGTGAGAAAATTTAAAGAGAATTCTTAATTTGAATTCGGGTAATTCAGCAATACTTATCAATCAGTTGACTTAAGGTGTAGTGTCATACAGTTGAATTAGGTTGGGTCATTGTTTTGGGTCTTCAATCTTCTATCATCTTGGGATTCAATCATGCCTTGCGTCTTTTTCGTGGTAGTTGATCGAATTTAATTAATTTGGAATTAATTAATCTGGTCTGTTGCCTAGGCTGGATGTATTAGTTCCTCATCAGGTAGTTTGGTTCTTCACTTTAACAAATCTGGTTACTTTTGACTGTTATAAATAAAAATTGGGCCATTTACAGCTTGGCGTCTCTTCCTCTTGAGCGTCACTATGGAATTAACAGTTTCTAACGGAATATTCATACATAACGTTCAGTTGTCATGGTAACTGATTGTCTGATTGGCTATTCATGACTTAAGCCCATTGTTAGAATATTTTAATTTTTATTCATAATGATTAAGTACCTTCTGATTGCTATTATTCTTCGGTCTTCTTATTTAAGTATGAAATGTTATCACAACTGTTGGTAATTTCTTTCAAAGATCATTTTGACATCCCACAAAGCTGGGTTTGCTTATTTATTAATGTTTGAACAATCATGTTGATATTATTTAATTACATTACTTTCTTATTTTATGTCCTTAATTTAACATTTATCTTTTAATATGATCCATTAATTATCATTGACTAGGTACTTGCCTTTGATTTGCTAATATTATAGTTAATTTCTTACAATTTGTTGTTATTGGTTTTATACAGTTAGGCATTTCATAGGCCTAGGTAGTAATTGGCTATATTTCCTTATTTTATACAAATTACATTTTATTTTACCTTTGTACATGTTTTGTTTTGTGTTACAAATGATTTGTTTACTTGTTGAATTGTTTTGGGTCTGTTTTATAATAATTGAATGTTTTTATTAGTTTCCATATTATGGTTTGTCTATTATTTTCTAACGGCCTTTCCAGTATTATTAGATTTATATTAATTTATCTTTTTTCTTATTTATATTGCCATTGTTTATAATTTGGCTATTATTTACTATTCTCTATAAAATACAACATAACATTTAGGTTTATGGTCTGTATCACTCTTCAGCCATATTCCAATACATAAATTTAATCAAACAATTCTTTAACAGTTATTATGCTACTCTTGTTTACATTTGATTTATTCTTAATTAATTTTTGGTGATAAACATCATCACACCATTTAACTTTACTTAACTAACTATCCCTTAGAACATAGGATGTTTATTGATTTTGTCCTTACATTCTTTATCATATTCTTTCTTAAATAAACTTTACTCTCTAACCATGGTAACATTAACCCTTAATACTATTGTATTCCACATGTACAATTTATCTTAATACTAATAATAACAAAATCCTTATTTAATAACACTTTTCACCAATAAACCTTTAGTGTTTATCACTGATTATCAGGTGTTTATACCTATCAATAGGGTTTCTATTTAATTTGGGGTTTTACACTGTCACTTTGCACTCTTTATATTTTATTTAAGTGTTACTAGTGGGTATTACCTAACATTAAATTCTCTTTCTCACATACTCATGTTCACTATCTCTCTATTTCTTTATCTCTCACTTTACAATGGTTAATTATACTGTTAACAAGTTCATGTCATATTAGAGTGATTTATAATAGTTACTCTCTATTTATTTGGTTAGTGTACTTTGTTTATCTTTAAGTTATTGAATTTTAACAATTATCATTTACATTGCTTATTTGGTTGATACTAATAATTATCATTTACATTTATCATTTATTGGTTTCTTTTTCATTATTATATTTGAGTGTAACATTTCTCCTTTTTCTGTTCTATATTATTTGTTGGTGTCCTTTCATTTCTTTTCATTTCATTTCATTTATATTTTGGTCTTCACCTTCTCATTTGGTTTCATTTTATTTGGTCAATCACTGGTGTTGTGGCTGGTTCTACCTATTCACTTATTTTATTTCTTTTTATATATTTTTTCACTGGTGTTGGGGCTGGTTCTACTTTTTCACTTTACCATATCTATTGGGTTATTTTGGTTAAATCGCATTGTACTATTGTTTTCAACGTTTGCTTCGGTGCTTGCTACGTTTCTCTTATCAGAGGTTACTTTTACTATTACTTTTATTTGTTTGATCGTATAATTATGTTAATTACCCATTCCTTTATCTCTGATTCATCCCTTTTTATTCATAGTGTTAATCATTTAGTGTTTTATTCTTATCATGTTGCTTCATTAATGCATGTTGAAGATATGTACCCTTACAACATGTTCATATAATGTTGACTATACATCTTAATTTCTGCAATAGTTCTGTCATTTACCGATTGTAACATATTTTTGATAGACTATTTTAGAGAATGCATCTTGAAAGAACAGGTTGTCTTAACTAGATCAAAATAAGAGTTTATCTTAAGTAGATATTTCCATTTAACCTGCATAGTTTTAATCCATATAAATCACGGCAACTTCAGCAAATTGTAGCGTTGTATTTCTTTGTAGAATGTCCTGTATAATACCTGTATAATATTACACCACTTATACTCAACACAAGTTTCTTGTCTTTATTCCTTCATAACGTAAAGTGATATCAAAGCATTGTACAGATTTTACCTTCTTGTTCTAAGCATAATCATCAAGTATTGTTTTCAGTTGAATTTTGAATTACTGCAATGAATATAAAAAGCTTATACATGTAAAACACTTATGAGTCAGTATTACCTCCCACATAAGTTATCCACATGCCTCTTTCTTCTTCATACTTTTCATTCTTCCTTCTTCAGGTATTTTTTAAGGTTCCAATGTTATAGTATAAATAATCCTGTCAACCATATTTCTTCTTATTAATTGTATTCTGTTCCATTGATTACTGTATTTAAATATGATTAAGTGTAGTAGAGCAATGTTTAAAACAGAAGGAAGACGATGCACAGTCAAGTACCTAGTGGACTGGAATGTTCTATGAAATTTAAAAGAGTTCTTATTCAAAATGTATTCATATTGCAGAATGTATTTATATTTTGTTTGTTCATTAGTTCCATTGATCCTGTCTGAAGTGTTAGTAGTCAACAACCAACAGGCAACTGATTCAGTCACTCTCAGGTATACACCAACACCACAGACTTCATCTCACTTTGATTTGTATCGCTTCTCGCTTTCGGATCCAAATACACCAGTGAAAGAGAAACTTGCCAATGATACAGAGTGGAAAGTAACGTTTAATGGACTGACACCTGGTCGACTGTACAACATCACTGTATGGACTGTAGCAGACAATGTTCAAAGCCAGCCTCTCCAGCGGCAAGATAGACTGTGTAAGTAATTTGACAGTATGTTATATTAGAAATTGCATTAGAAGTGAAAAGGAATCTAATTATTAAAAATGAAATAATAATGTACTTATGAAATTTTAAAGTGTCTGAAAGTATAAGTGTATGATAGAGCCTTATATACTTTGCAACAGATCAAACTTTATTATTCTAATAAGGATATTGTGAGTGTGTAAAAATCGATACAAGTCTATTATGGAGGAGATGAAATATTATTTATTATATACAAATATTGTTTATAAAGATGTATAATGTATATTAAATTGTCATGTATTGATAGTATATTAAATTGTTTGTATTGTTCGATTAATATAAATTGATTTTACTTGTTTGCTGCAACGTCCTCCTCTTGTCTCGTCGGTCCCGTCTCGTCGTCCTCTTCTACAGCTTCACTCCTTCCTGGTGTCCTCTTCGTCCTGGCGTCCTCTTCGTCTTGTCGTCCTCTTCTACAGCTTCACTCCTTCCTGGTGTCCTCTTCATCCTGGCATCCTCTTCGTCTCGTCTTTAACTTGTACAGCAAGCGGCTCCAGCAGCGATATTTCACAGTGTCTCGTAGTTATGTTTGACTGCTTCCACGATATCTTGTAGTGTCTTTAAGTTCCCTAAGCGGATATCTTAACTTACACGAAACAGCACTGTATTATATTTTAAATTTTATCTAATTATTTACCCTCTTAGTTCTTATCGCAAAACTTCGTTAAGAATTTCAAGGTTTATAGTTTATTTTATATAAGATATTCCTCTATTCCTTATTGGTTCTTACCGCAAAACTTCGTTAAGAATTTTAAAGGTTTATGGTTTATTTTATATAAGATATTTTTACGTTTGTAAGAGAACAACTCTCTTACCCGGGCACAACTTCCCCTAGCAACGTTGACAGACAGACTGTGTCCATCCTAGCTCTGCAACGTATGAATCTCACTGAATTTGGTGTAATTTGATAGGCCAAGCCCAAGTCACATGATTGATGGAACGACCAGATACACAAATTTCATGAAAAACTTTGTATAATTTTGCATAGTCCTGCATGGAAATTATCTACAATTTTTATTACCCTATCATTGATAAGAGTTACACTTGAGTTTTGCTTTACTTAAAAAACCATATTTCTAAAATAGTTACAAACCTCGGAGTATACACAAATCGAAGCTATTTACTTAAATAATTCCTTGTCAAATTTTCATGTAAATCGGTAAACTACCACTGCCGCTATAGCGATCGCAGATTATCACACCCGCACACGCGTACCAATTCATACAAAAAATACATGACAATATAGTACATCTTTTTATGAAGAGTTTGGTGTAACCTATATACAAATCAATTTTTAAATACAAAACTTATGACTAAAAGACAAAATATTACACAAAACAAATTTAAACAAGATATGCTCGTCATTCATGTACTCTGGTATAAACAGCATATCTTATCATCCTGTGTTCTATTGCAACTTACATAATATGAATAATGTGTTACATTGAACATAATTATATAAGCAGATCAATGCTCCATTAAAAGATGAAATTTGACACTATAATTCCCCAAAGAAACATCAAGTAAAGAATAATAAGAAATGCAGACATTTCCAAGCTTTATTGGTTTCTGATTTTTTTTTAAGTGTTTACCTCAATTCAAAAACATTTTTCTTTGTAGCTTTTTTTTGCCCTCTTTATGTTAAATGTTCCAGCTCAAATGTACTCCCATAGAATTTACTGGTAATCTGCGCAGAAGTATTCACATAAAGTGCAGAGCCAATCTTGTCCATTTCATTACCATATAAATTAGGATTATAACTTCAAAGTCTTGTTTGTGGCCTGTGACTGTATTTCAGTATAAGAGTTCTTTGAATTGTTTCACATATGTTTTTGAATTGTGCAGTTTATCGTCAGTTTTATCACTATTAAATGCACCTTTTTTCAAATAAATATATTTTTATTCTCTGGCAGACATTTATTGTTTTTGGTGTGTAGGATTTATTTTTTCTTGTATTGTGGTATCGTATTTTTGTGGAAGTTCTAAGCCATGGAGTAAAAGAGGCCTCAATAACTACTCTAATTATGAATCCATAACAATCTGGAAAAAAAGATCAAATAAGAAGTACAGCTTATACGGAAAAACTAAACTTGAAGGCAGTAAAGTAGAAGAAGGTTAGGTATTGTGGATATGTAAAAATAAAACAAATCATTTGTTTGTATTATTTATTTGTATACAAATAAAACATAATGACTTGTATAAACAACCATACAGCCATCTAGCAATATCTCTCTGGTATAATGATGATGTGAAAGCAGGATGATGTGAAAGCAATGATGATGTGAAAGCTGTAGTAGTGTACAAACCAAAAACTATGTTACCTATGAGGGACACTTACTAACTGTGGACAAGCTTGAAGAAGCCCTTGGAAGAATTAAAAATCGAAAAGCAGCATGACAAGATGGGTTGAACTCAGAATTGTTTAAGTGTGGGGGTGTCTTGCTTGAACATCAGTTACTACATTTTTATTTCTTTTATGAATTTGCTAACTGCTATAATTTTTTTATTGTTCGACTAAGCTTTTCGTCATTGCTGACATCTTCAGGTTGTTTAAGACCTGAAGATGTCAGCAATGACGAAAAGCTTAGTCGAACAATAAAAAAATTATAGCAGTTAGCAAATTCATAAAAGAAATAGTAAGGATGGCTGCTAATTTAAACAATACGAAGAATACTACATTTTTATAATGTGTGATGCAAAAGACAACAAGTCCTGCAAGATTGGCTAGCTACTCAAGTGCTGTCTATTTTTAAGAACTGAAAATGGAATGACTAATAACTGTAGGGGAATGTGTTTGGTTGATACTGGCTACAAAATGTATGTGAGGATCATAACCACCATTTGCAGGCTATTTCTGAGCATCTTATTTTGGAAGAACAAAAAGGTTTCAGGAAGAGAAGTTAAGAAGCATTGTGAGTTTAATAAAGAAACGCATGTAGCTTTCGTTGACTTTGAGGCCTTTGATAAGAGTATATAGAAATTTGCTGTGGCAAGTATTAGAAGAACAGCAACTTATAAGAACTATACAATGCCTGTATAGCGGAACAAGAATAGCTGTTAAAAATAATTGTAGGATATTTCAACAAATATTTGCCAATCAGAGGTGTTAGACAAGGGTACAGTATATCACCTACTCTTTTACTTCCATATTCCTTAAGGAATGGAAGTATGGTGATGGCAAAAAAAATCGTGTTCGAGATTATTGCAGATTCTGATTCTACTACACTCAAAACATGAAAAAAAGTCGTTTTCCGAAAAGTGTCTGTGTGTCTGTCTGTAGATTTTTTTTCTATGGCAAACGATAACAGCCGCAAATTCAAACAGAATCAAATAATGTTTCGCATACAGCCCTGAATTGTAGAGTTCTCAAGACCTATTGTTTTTGGTGAAGATCGGTTAAGGGAAAGGGGTAGTTTACCTGTAACGTTTTATGTTTTAACAAGGGTATTTCCTATGGCAAACGATAACAGCCGCAAATTCAAACAGAATCAAAAGATTATTTGCATACAGCCCTAAATTGTAGAGTTCTCAAGACCTATTGTTTTTGGTGAAGATCGGTTAAGGGAAAGGGGTAGTTTACCTACAACGTTTTTTTAACAAGTGTATTTTCTATGGCAAACGATAACAGCCGCAAGTTCAAACAGAATCAAATAATTTTCTGCATACAGCCCTGATTTGTAGAGTACTCAAGACCTATTGTTTTTGGTGAAGATCGGTTGAGGGGAAGGGGTAGTTTACCTGCAACTTTTTTTTTCTATGGGAAACGATAACTGCCGCAAATTCAAACAGAATCAAATAATGTTTTGCATACATCCCTGAATTGTAGAGATCTCAAGGACTTTCGATTTTGGTGAAGATCGGTTAAGGGAAAGGGGTAGTTTACCTGCAACCTTTTACGTTTTAACAAGAGTAAAGTACTTGAAAATTTATTTAAACTTTTTGAAACAATGGTAATTGTTTAAAATAAAATAATTTTGTTGCCAGGTAACAAAAATAAAGTCATTTTGATTATAAAATATAAATATTTACAACAAGAAAAGAATTTTCAGTTTTCAAAATTTAAATATATTTTTATAAAACAATGGGTTCTTCATTGAGGTGGGGACCATGTCACTCACTCCATCTCAAGCCTCTCCCATTTTGCAGAAAAAGAGGACCCTGTCAAGGCTGATACTTTGACGACAGTGACAGGGCTTTCCACCAAATTCAGCAGAGTGACAGGTAGGCCCAACTCTGATTGGCTCCTCAGATTTCCCCAGCGTTAGTAGGTTCTATGAAAATATTTTATTTCAAAAATGATTTTAAATATAAATCTTAGATATGTTTTATAAATCTCATGTTTTATGTTTTAACATGGGTAATTTTTTATATGACGAACCATAACTGCCGTAAATTCAAACAGAATCAAATAATTTTTTACATATGTGCCTGAGCTATAGAGAACTCAATGTCTCTTGATTTTGGTGAAGATCGGTTACGGGGAAAGGGCAGTTTACCTGAAACATTTTTTGTTGTAACATGAGTAAAGTACTTAATTTTGATAAAGTATCCTGATAAGATCTTAATAATCCACTGTAGAAACATAGATGAAATATCTATAAATGTAGAGGCTAGTTGAACGGGCTGGGGGTAATTTTCTATAAATCAAAATTATAGTTGAAGGGGGAGGGGATAATTTTTTTTATATGTGTACTACGTTATTGGCAACAAAGAAGTATTTTTTTGTTAAAATTCCTTCCCTGGCTGTTTGGCTGAAAATGATTTTAAATATAAATCTTAGAATATGGAAGTGATGTATGGTTCTCCATACCGATATTTTAACATTTATGTTGATGATCTAGTAAGGAAATGGAAACATCTAGTGAACCTGTAACTTTAATTACCCTTTTAGTTTACTTTTTTATAATAATAATAATTCTATTATTGTACTTACCATATAATTCACAACACACATCCGGTCTGTACACGTGGCGTTATGACCACCATTACTTTCTTATTTGGGTCCAGGGTTCTTTACTAAGCGAGAACAGAAACAGTTTGGGATTTTCGAAATAATGAGTCTAACACCATGTATGTGAAATAAAACTTTTGTTTTAATATTTCTGAATTGCCATTATCAGCGTTTACAAAATCAAAATGGAGTCTTATACACCCAAAACAAAATGGCGGCTATGCACTTCCGCTCAACTAATTATTCATCAATTTTAATTATTCGTCTCTTGTATTTAATTCTTAACAAGCGCATTTTTATTAAACTGCAGTATTGTTTATTTTATTTACTAAGTTTCAGATTATATTCTTACAACATAAACCAATGCCTCATTTTCTTATAAATGCCGGCATTCTCTCTCTCTCACTCACACACTCTCTATCTTTCCCCATACTTTAATCAGCGGTACATTTTTTAATTAGAATTTTGAGCTCAATTTGATGAAATGAATATGGTTGTAAATTTCGAACTTTCCTGATAATGAGTGTCGCAGTCTCTCCTCAGACGTTCTCCATCTCAAGCAGGTGGTCGGCGTACTTTACGGTTTTGTCTGTCCTTTCACTGCACTGAATCTACATTTTACGTTGCTTGTTACATTCAAAGGTACTGGCTACTTGTTAATTACATTTTTGGTATTGTTCAAAACACTTTGGCTGGCAAAAGGGTACCAGCGAATTTTTAGCGTGCTAACGCTCTGAGTGTATATTGAAGACTGAGGCGGATATTATGTTGTAAATTCGGCAGTTGGAAGGGATTAATCGTCATCACCCTTTTGTTCAGCGCTGATGACGGCATTGTTTTACATTACCGTGGTTACGTTTGTCGTATGTATTATGACGCACGATAAGTATAGAACACGGTAGGTGACAACGCTGTGTGCGCAGTAGCATTACTGAGTCCATGACGTCACATGCCCCACTAGTGTCTTACAGCGCATTGCTTTCTTACGAGTACATGCCGTGTTTATTATCGTGTTTTGTGTGCCTTTATGTGTTTTTGTGTATGTTACAAGTGTTTAAATTTTGTACTGAGTGTTCTGCGAAAAATGGCTTCCACTTGTGCTGTTGCAACATGTAAAAAAAATTATAAAAACAGTAAAGCGAGAGGTATTACCTTACACAGATTTCCGAAAGAACTAAACGTGAAACGTGCCTGGGTTCATTTGTGTAAACGTAAAGATAGCTTCAACGTGCAGAAAGCTGTGTTGTGCTCTGAACATTTTGATTCAAATGATTACGAACGGGATTTACAGGCCGAGTTGTTAAACATTTCCTCTAAGAAAAGATTAAAGAAGACAGCAATTCCTCACCTAAATATTCCGCAATCTTCAGAAAAATGTGGTACGTCTTTGTTAAATGAAACTGACCATAAAAACAGATTTGAAATTAGAAAAAGAAAGCAGGATATCAGCGATTTATTAAACGATAGTGTAGAAAAAAATATTTTGATTGAAAATGTAGTCAACGAAACCAGTGAGTTAGGCCTAAGTAGTAATCAGTATGAACACGAAGTGACTTTACTAACAAATGAAAATAAGAATTTAAAATTAACTATTTTAGTATTAGAGGAACAGATTACTGCACTCAAGGAAGAAATTGCTTTGTTAAAGTCTCTCCGTTCAGGACAAAGCATATTTAAATGTGTATGAAAATATTTTTATACATGGACAGGTAACATATCTAAAATCCGGAAAATGCCTGAATTGGGATTCCGAAGATATTGCAAAAGCAGTAACTCTTAGATCGCTGTCGAAAAAAGCATTTCATTATACAACACGTGTTTTAAATTACCCTCTGCCGAGCGAATGTACGATTCAACGTCGACTTTCTGTTGTGAAATGTCAGCCTGGTGTTATTGAGTTAAGTCTGCGGATTATGCGAGAGCAGGTTCCTTTTTTCAATGACGGAGAAAAAGACAATTTTGTCATTCGACGAAATGAAAGTACAAAGTACTATTTGTTATGACAATGTAGACGACTGTTTCATTGGACCTCACACAAATGTACAAGTGATAATGGCCAGAAGTCTTATGGGAAAATGGAAACATCCTTTGTTTTATGACTTGATGTGCCCATTACTAAAGATTTATTGATAAACACAATAATTTCTGTTGAATCAATTGGTTTCAAAGTGCGTGGTTTCGTATGCGATATGGGTCCTTCCAATCGTAAGCTGTTTTCTGAGCTGCTCATTACACCATGGAAATCCTACATCTCTAATCCCACTTGCGACGAAAGAAAAGTTTGGGCTTTTTGCGATGTGCCTCATTTGCTAAAACTCTTGAGGAATCATCTTATAGACGACGGTTTTGTTCTACCCACTGGTAAATTAATAACAAAGGAAGTATTTTAAAAGTTAATTGAACTGAATTATAATAGATCAGACCTTCAGTATTGTTATAAATTAAGTAGTTCGCATGTGATTATTTCTGGAAGTGAACGGCAGAACATCAGGAAGGCAGCAGAATTACTCTCGGAAACAGTTTCAAAAGTGATTTTACATCATTTTCCTGAACAGTCTCATGTAGGAGAATTTGTGAAAACAATAAACGATGGTTTCGATGTATTAAATTCTAGATGCGGTATGAATGAAAAAAACATGATAAAAAGTGGATATGGAATCGATTTACAAGTACAAGACGAAGCTCTAGAAAAATTATTGAACTTATGCTTACAGATTAGGGTTATGGGAAAAACTGCCCTACTTCCGTTTCAAAAAGGCTTTCACATTTCAATTGAAAGTTTAAGAGGTTTATTTAACTACCTGAAAAAAAACGGGTATTTATTTTTAATGACGTCAAGGTTAAATCAAGACGTTCTTGAAAGTTATTTTTCGGAAATTCGGGGCTTAGGTTTGTTTTACGATCATCCAAATCCAGTTGCAGTTATTCAAAGAATTAAGTCTTCAATACTGGGTAAAAACACCTCAATAGTTTTAAACAACAGCAACATACAAACTGTAAATGATGACACAAGTGAGAACATACCGTTAACAGCACACGTAATAAATAAAGCTTTTCCTACGGCTTATGACGATAATTTGCTTCCGAATAACAGTGGTTTTCCTGAGACAGATGTGATGGACTTCTTGAGTTCATTAAAACAGTCAAATTTGGAAGGAGAAAAATCCGACTCTTCTAAAGAGGAACCGTTAACATCAGATCAGTCTACAATTAGGCCTACTTGTGGCACAGAGCTGAATGAAAATGAGGAACTTCTAGAAATCCTTGCTGGATACATATGTTACAGATTGTACAAAAAATTCCCAAAATATAAAGAACATATGCGTTACGGTAAATGTGCAGACAATATACAGAAATCGGACTGGTTATCGGTTCTTTCAAGAGGAAAACTTATGAGACCTAGTAAGGAATGGCGTGAACAAATTAGAAAATTGGAAACAGACTTTCAGTTGTTTCATGGGACAACATTAAATCGCTCTAAAAACGTTATAAAAAATTTTTGCGATCTCATAATCAAGAAATATCCCCATTTTGAGGAATTTGCCTTGCGGTGCTATGCAAGAACAAGATCGTTTATTAGAATGAAAGCGTTAAATAAGAAAGCCCAAAATAAAAAACGTAGTTATGAAACTTCAAGAAAACAAACGAAAAAGTTTAAAAAAGTAGTTACATAATTAAATAGGCGTGTTATGTAGCAAACAGTGTGTGTAGTTCTGTTGTAAATAAAAAGTGTATATACAAATTTGTGTAGTGATATTGTTTGAAGAAACAGCTTAGTGAGCTTGTAGGATAGAGACTTACGTTATCCGAAATGAAAGAGTTACAAATGAGGACATGGAAGAAGGTAAGTTTATTTATTGACACTAGGCCGTTATTTAAACTAATATTGTATGCATTATAAGATGTGTTATTTTCATGTGTGTAATTATCTTTCTAGCAAGTAATTATAATATCAGTTTATTCTGTGGTCGAAGCATTCTTAGTTGAATTATATGTAGCATGCAATAAATTCTAAACGTATACTTATAATATACACTGCTGTGGTGCGCTGGTCGAGTGGGGCATGTGACGTCATCAACTGTCAGCAACATGCGCGTGTCACCTACCGTATTCTCTACTTACCATGTTATGACGTTTTCGTATTGTTCGACTATTGCTGTGTCCAAATATGTGTCGTCTGTCACGTACGCCCATGACCTTGAAGTCAAGTTGCTCTGGTAAACTGCGTAGCATGATATATATATATAGGGACATTTTAACCTCACCAATTTTAATGCATTAGATCACAATAAATTAATTTCGCCTGTACCGACAAATTCCTACACGGTCCTATGTACCGTTACAAAACCCCCTCAATGAGAGGTTTTATGTCGAAACATAAAAACTCTCATTGACTCATTCACACTTTCCAAAGGGATCAGCCCATATATGTTGCCCCAACCCCCTGTAGTGTTTATATTAAAAAGAACATCAATAACTTACCCTTGGTCCAATGATGATGACAGTACCTGCCTGACCTTACTGGACTTCTCATGTGAGATCCCAACACCGCAAGGCCATTCAGGCACTTTACGTTCCTGCTCTGATGCGCAGGCCAGCTCAGGACCGCCATCACAGCAATACTAAACTCTGAAACATCGAATACAAAAAATTTAACTATTGGCCTTGTATAATCCCATATCCACAACTGATATGTTCGCATTGGTTTATGTTTATAGCTGCATTGGTTTATGTTAAGAGGCATAGGTTTTCTTAATTCCTAAGTTCAAATAACAAACAAACAAGATTTATGACAGAAGGTCTTTCTCCTTAGGCATTCCTACATTTACCAACTTTCTGACTCCAATCAATACTACTTCATTCTTTTCACCACAAGAAAAAATATATTCTTATACTAAGATAATAACACGTAAAATAATTCCTTAAGTTTTCAAAAAGCAACAACAACTTATCCATATCTCTATCATATATAATTCAAAACACAACTTTATTATGGCAAACAATCTAACTAGTTAAACTTTATTAATCAGTTTTCCTGATTTTAATACTTCTTTAAACCAGAATCATAATTATATTTTTATTCAACACCATTATCGACATCATATACTTAATGTTTAATATTTGTTACCGTTGCTACCCCTGTAGCAACCTCCTAGCCACACACTCTATGACCATATTTATGTTTAATCACCTACTAATCATTCCTATTACATACATGGTTTGCACAAAAATACATATAATACACAAAATAATGTAGTACACAAATACATTTAACATTAACACACACAAAATATACAATCCAGCTTATTATTCGTTGTCATTGACCATTAATCATTTCCCAAAACAATCCACTTCAAGACCATACTGTTCACATAATTAAATGTTCATAGCACAATAAAACAATTTATCCACCATCATCAAACAACAGTCGAATCTTAGGTCTACATACATTATTTATTATTGAATATATTATATTAGTACACTCAATATAATACTTATCTAATCTTGTATACCTTTCCACAACATCATTAGAATTATTCTCTACTATTTTGTCATATAACGTGTCATCATAGAGTATGGTCCTGTCGCCCTTAGTATAATTTGTCATAATCAGGTAAATTAATAATTCATTGTTATCAACATCATCTCCTACTACCTCAGTTTCAATATAAAGTAAGTACTTGCTATTATTATCACTTCTCTCTCCACCTAACCTCTCTACAAATTCTTCAGAATTTCTATTTACTGTAAAAATCTCCATCTCTCTCTTTCTCTCTCTCTCTCATCACAATACCTCTCACAACCCCACTGACCTATTTCATACCACGCAAAGGGTAACACAACGTTATCATGACTCATCTGGGCTTTTCCAATGAACTCATGATACACGAAAGGGGACACTACAACTTTATCATCGCACCACCTATCGGGTGCACAAAAAGTCCAGGGACGGCTATTTGCAGACCTTTTGTCTTCCAAATACGCACGTGAAGCCTTTTCTTCACCCCCGACTACAACATTACGGGAAAAATTTACCCCCTGCAACCCCTCTACCTGTATATTCTTTCTCCACTTTCGCTCTGACTCATTAACACACACTAACATTCCATCATTATAGCCTACTCTCTCTAAAATTTTATTATCACTATCAATATTCACACTATTATTTTCTAACACCATATTCTTAATTATATCATTGTTATTACTTGTGAACTCATTATTCAAATCATTATTACTCACCTTGTTATTAATTCTTTCTTCCTTATTTTTCGTCATATTGTCACTGCTACTTACCTTCTTATTCCTTATTTGACTTAATTTCTCATCTAAACTTTTATTCACTTCGTCAAATTGCTTATCAAAATAATCTGTTTGTGTTTTGATTTCATTTTTTACCTCATCAAATTTTGCACTCTGTGTATTAAATTTCTCCTCAAGTTTATTAAATTTCTCATCAAACTTTACGTTCTGTGCATCAAATTTGGCATTTAACTCATTACTTTGAACTTTCATCAATTGGAATAAATCGTCTAATGACACCTTATTAATTGTCGGTGTTGATTTTGCATTAACTCCACTCATTATCATAGATTCTGTTTCTGTGTCATTCAAACTGACACTTTCATTATTGTCTGCCATTTTAAGGAAAAAATTTTGTTGAAATATGTTTTGTATCAAATTGTTGCTTTATATATCTCTAACCTACCAACAACATAACCTAATAATCACAATATAACCTCTTACTCACGTGTCATGTTATATATTAATTCGATACCTAATCTGCTTCTGTTTTCTGGCTTATTTATATAAGTAAAACTTTATATAAAGTCCCTGTTCGGGCGCCATTGTAACTTTTAATTACCCTTTTACTTTACTTTTTTATAATAATAATAATTCTATTATTGTACTTACCGTATAATTCACAACACACATCCGGTCTGTACACGTGGCGTTATGACCACCATTACTTTCTTATTTGGGTCCAGGGTTCTTTACTAAGCGAGAACAGAAACAGTTTGGGATTTTCGAAATAATGAGTCTAACACCATGTATGTGAAATAAAACTTTTGTTTTAATATTTCTGAATTGCCATTATCAACGTTTACAAAATCAAAATGGAGTCTTATACACCCAAAACAAAATGGCGGCTATGCACTTCCGCTCAACTAATTATTCATCAATTTTAATTATTCATCTCTTGTATTTAATTCTTAACAAGCGCATTTTTATTAAACTGCAGTATTGTTTATTTTATTTACTAAGTTTCAGATTATATTCTTACAACATAAACCAATGCCTCATTTTCTTATAAATGCCGGCATTCTCTCTCTCTCACTCACACACTCTCTATCTTTCCCCATACTTTAATCAGCGGTACATTTTTTAATTAGAATTTTGAGCTCAATTTGATCAAATGAATATGGTTGTAAATTTCGAACTTTCCTGATAATGAGTGTCGCAGTCTCTCCTCAGACGTTCTCCATCTCAAGCAGGTGGTCGGCGTACTTTATGGTTTTGTCTGTCCTTTCACTGCACTGAATCTACATTTTACGTTGCTTGTTACATTCAAAGGTACTGGCTACTTGTTAATTACATTTTTGGTATTGTTCAAAACACTTTGGTTGGCAAAAGGGTACCAGCGAATTTTTAGCGTGCTAACGCTCTGAGTGTATATTGAAGACTGAGGCGGATATTATGTTGTAAATTCGGCAGTTGGAAGGGATTAATCGTCATCACCCTTTTGTTCAGCGCTGATGACGGCATTGTTTTACGTCACCGTGGTTACGTTTGTCGTATGTATTATGACGTTTTCGTATTGTTCGACTATTGCTGTGTCCAAATATGTCGTCTGTCACGTACGCCCATGACCTTGAAGTCAAGTTGCTCTGGTAAACTGTGTAGCATGATATATATAGGGAAATTTTAACCTCACCAATTTTAATGCATTAAATCACAATAAATTAATTTCGCCTGTACCGACAAATTCCTACACGGTCCTATGTACCGTTACAAACCCTGGTATTAAGATATCATGAGGCAGATATTTGAATGTGCTGTTGTTTGCTGACGACTTCCTTGTAATTCAAAATACAGAACCTGCTTTAGAAAAATCTGTTTTTAAGCTTCATTCGATTTGTAAAAAATACGATATGAAAATTTTCACTACAAAAACAAAGGTAATGGCATTTCAAGGCAAGGAACCAATAAGAACAAAAATGATGATTAGTGATTAAATTGTAGAACAAGTGAGCCATTTAACTATTTGGGAAATGATACTGGCTATAATAAGAAGTATGAGATTGTTGTTAATTTGGAAACAAGGTATGTCGAGATACAAAATTGAAGTTTGACAAAAGTTATGGCAGTCCCTGTAATGGTGAATTGAATGGGTGTGAATTGTGGACAACAACCATAAAACAAGAAAGTAAAATACAGACCTCTGAAATGGTGTTTGTAAGTGTAGTTAAAAGGTGTTCTAAACTTGACCTTAAAAAGAATGAGGCTATAAGAGAAGAATTGCAAGCTTTTAACTTGAATGAAAGACTAAAAAATGGGGGAAAGAACAGTTAGAGAGAATATCAGATTGAAGACCTGTAGGACTCAGGTGTGTGAGTAGACGCACGAAGAGATGGCAGGAGAATCTTTGAAGGTGGAACAGGCAGCATCTTGTCTATGCCATGATGTGAAGATGATGATGATGATGATGATGAAATCTAACCAGGAGAATGCACCAAGCCAAAGAAGGTGAAAAAAACATCAGAAGTTGAGCAAAAAAATACATGGCAAGACGGTGAGAAAAGCTGAGGGGAGAAAAGAAGTGATATAGGAACATGTTTACGTAACAGGATGATGTGGTGATAAATATGTAGTTGATCAAAAACTCATCTCCCAATTTTGCCTTATATCCATAATAATGATAGGCATAAGATTAAGTAATTAATAAACCAAATAAAACATGTACTTACGGTTAGTGTTACTGAGTATTCTGTTAAACATCTTGGAACAAGTGGCGGTAATTATTTCACAGGTGATTTATCTGAGAAACTATGTTTCAGTCATACAGAATGTATACAACAAATATTATTATGATTATCAAGTTATTTTGCTTCTTACTGAGTATTGTCATTGAAGAGTATATAGAGTGCACGCACGCGCGCGCACACACACACACACACACACACACACACACATTGTTATACAATAACATTGCAGTAAGTTTTATTAGTTTTTTCTCATTTCAGATCCAGAACCAATAACAGGAATTAATGCTACAGAGATAACTGATACTACCATTACACTGACATGGGACACACCCAGAGGAGAATATAATGCTTTTGAGGTAGCCAAATATAATTTATATATTATTTTTCTGATGTACTATGCTTTTTAGATATCATTGTGTGGCCTTAAATTAAATATCAGACATATATACCTGTCACTGATGCTGAAGTTTGTGTGAAGTACATACTTGAGCCCAATTAAAACAGTTAGGTTTTGTGTGAAATCCTTAATTTCAGTAACATCAGATGTAAATTGTATTAATTTACAATCTACAGGCAAAAAAAGTTAATCTGTCTATACTGATAAAATAAAAATGAGTGCTATTGAATTGTGGTTATGTGATTGAAAAAGATTTCTGTATCAGTTTCATGTGTTTGAAACAATATAAATTTATCTTGTTGTTGCATCCTCTTCGTTCACTTATTAATTTAATAATATATATAATACTTTCACTTATGAACTTACTATTGTCACTTCCCAAACGTTTCAAGATGTTGTTTCTCTTCTTCAGTGGGTTGAGTACTAACTGTCGATTACAGAATAACCATTACAGAATTAACCACACACTCCATTCCGTAATGGTTATTCTGTAATCGACAGTTAGTACTCAACCCACTGAAGAAGAGAAACAACATCTTGAAACGTTTGGGAAGTGACAATAGTAAGTTCATAAGTGAAAGTATTATATATATTATTAAATCAATATAAATTAATTCAATTAATAACATAACATCTTACCTTCGGGTTTCTCATCCAGAATACTACAGGCGAAAACAGCTGCAGACAAGGTTATATGGGTTTGAGTTTGGAATAATTACGCTAACACAAATTGTGCGTATTTTAACAAATTGGCTTTCTTTACTACAATATTTGTTTTCCCTTTACATTCACCCTACACTTGCAATGCAACACAAAAAGACATGAGTATTTAACCTATCAATATCAACTAATCTGAAACTGGCCTAAAAATAGAGTTATTTTGGGAACCAGCACTTTGTAACACACGCTCACTCATACTCTTTACATTTCTTTTTTATTCTAAAACCCCGTTATTATAGTTCAATATTTGTGTTTATTTTAATAGATTTATTAAATTGTTCATACAGTGTTGTGGAAGTTACTTAACACATCCCCGGCGTTCCTTACTATCTACTCACCGCCTCGTGTGGTTAGCTGTTTCGTGTCACTTAAAAAATGTTAGTTCAGTCCATCATGAATTCTTTGCACTGCCGCAACACACTCCGTCTTACTTTTAAGTTTTAAGTTACACTTTCCACTTTGTTAACAATTAGTCGGCCGACATAACTCTTGCTCGAGCACTTAGATGTTTAAAGGCCGGCCGCGCGGCCATGAGTTGCAGTAGAACTTTTTATAAATGTTTTATTAGATAGGCCATTTTTAACTTCGGCCTATCTTACACACCCGAGGCCATTATTTTTAACGAACTTGTAAAACTGTATGCTGCTTCTGTCTGATGCTAATACTGGTGAAGAAGTGTGCTTACTGTGATTCACACACAAAGACTGCTGCTGGCAAGCTATTACGTAATACATCTGGCTTGGCTGTCTCCAAACATCAACGATAACACTGTATGTTGCTGGTTACAAGATGCACCTCACAGGTGAATTCTGACAATTGAAAAATTTACTGATTTAACTTGAAACTATGGTAGCACACAATTCTGTACCGTTACATGTTAAACAGAGGTTATAATAAAATATGAATAATATGAATAACATTTTAATATTCTGTCTTTAGTACTGCATAATTAAGAGTCTTCTATGGTTTGGACAAGGCCTCTTCATGGTTAAATATTTTTAAGCCATCATTAAATCTGTATGACCATGTATGTTTGTAAAGTTGCTATTTATTGGTATAAAGGTTGGACAGATCGTCTTGTTGTATAATGGAAACAAACAAGTAAACAGTGTAAATGTACAGTTACATATAAACAAAGCCACTCATATACAATTCTTCAAGCCAAAGATAGTAAAACGCACAGAAATGTAACAAACAATAAATGTCACCTTAATAACAGTGTTGCACTGATACACAAAAAATCATGTTACATTAAACTGTAAGTTACAATAACAATCACTCCAAAATACACTTGACTATCACATTCTCAAACTGAAAGAGGCCAGCCGCTGGCTGCTTATTTATACCCCACTGTGGTTCAAGAAAAATCTGTCACTTTCATGAGGAAGCTTTGAGAATAATTGCATAGTTACAGCCACTCTGAAACTCTCTAGAAAGTGTCTGTGTGTGACCTTGTACTCAATGTACAGACTGAATGCTGGTGAATAATTGATAAATGTCTGGATCAACTCGAGTGTTCCATGATCACACATGTGTGAAGTGTCAATTAGCCACATTTGTTGTCTTTCATCCCAGATAGCAGTATTATCTGAAATCAAATACTTTCAGTGGTAAATGACCTGAGTCTTTTGAGTTTTAGTGAACTATATCCAGTTACAAAGAGCACTGGCAGTTCGATAGGATATCAACAATAATATTACATTTAGACTTATGTGATGGACATTTTTATTTTAAATAACTATCATCACATGGAACTATTTTGGGAATGTTGATCCTTCAGTGTGTCCAGTTTGACAGCAATAAGTAAAACCATTTTTTCATTAATAATTTTTCCACCTAACTGAACTTAATTCTTCACAAATACACTAAATCATATATACTCAGTTCTCACAATTTGCAATCTTCTACAATAATGAACTGCTCACTGAATGTACTAAATCAAAGCAAATAAAAAATAATCATTTACTATCACAACAGATTGTTTAGAAGTTGTTGCATATTTTGTGTCTATACAAACAGGTTATTACTCATCAGAATAATATTGGCAGTGCTAGAACCTTCCTGTCTACTACTGACAGCTGGTTTCTTTGGTTCTACACATTAACAATCTTCAGAGGATCATAGAAGTGTTCCTTTAGAAAGTTACTCTTTAGATTGTGTCTTCATCACACAATGCACACACATCATATTAAAAGTTAACACCATGTACATCACGTAAACACCTGCATGTTTGTGTAAACAATAGTAAGCTCACAGTTGGAATCAGTGGAAGCAATCCAGTGTTTTATTTTTTATTCAAAAATAAAAAGATTTAAAATATGAAAGTCACAGTTACAGAGCATTGCTGTTTTGTTTGTGACATATTTTTAACTAGTATATAAAACCAACGCTGTCCATTTAAATCTTACAGACAGAACCAAACATCATCATTTTTCAGTCATACGTACAGATTAATAATATATTATTATTAATAACAACAAAAGTTTTTACAAGAATATATTTTTATTATTTTGTTACAATGTTTCGACAGTGTTCACCAGATATATCTGATTCTGTAAAAACTTTTATTATTAATAATATTAGAAAATATATATACAAGAAAAATATGAGCATTTATGAATAGATTAATAATAATATACATTGTACTAATAGATTGACCTGGACATATTGAAACATATTTTCTGCTCAAAATAATAGAAAAGAGTACATTTAGAAATTGGTGAGTTGTGGCCTTTTTTATAATATTACTACCTACTTTTAAGTTCAAATTTCAGTGCCTAATTATTCTTCAAAGTAATTTAGAGAAGTCAGCAAGTTTACCAATTCATTGTATAGCAATATAACACTATTTCAGAATACACATTAAGATGCACAGAAGTTGAAACATTTTACTTTGACTGACAGGACTTCATGGAGTTGTAACAGTAAGAAATGTAGCCCCCCTGCAATTGTGATAAAAAAACCCCTTCCCCAAAAAATTAATACAAAGTCACCAGCTACATATGTAAAGATGGTATGTAGGCCTTGAAATAAACCTTCCAGATCTGTTAGGAGAACCCATTGAACCCAGAATAGATTATTGTAAAGGTGACATTAAAAATAAACTCATACTTATGTTACTAAACATTTTATTATACTTAACTAAAAATGAACTTTTTTCATGTGAAAACTTACTAATTTTATTGGACGCGTTTCGGCTTAGTATCCGCCTTCTTCAGCTTTGGTAACAGACTCAATAAAATTAGTAAGTTTTCACATGAAAAAAGTTCATTTTTAGTTAAGTGTTAGTGCTGTGAAAGAAGAGATGAATAATCAAGACAACTATTTTATTATAATTAATGCAAAAATTTATGTTTCTCATTCTAATTAATAATTAATTAATTAATCAATAAAAATGTTTCCATTATATTAGTGTACAAAATGTACTGCATAATTAAGAGTCTTCTATGGTTTGGACAAGGCCTCTTCATGGTTAAATATTTTTAAGCCATCATTAAATCTGTATGACCATGTATGTTTGTAAAGTTGCTATTTATTGGTATAAAGGTTGGACAGATCGTCTTGTTGTATAATGGAAACAAACAAGTAAACAGTGTAAATGTACAGTTACATATAAACAAAGCCACTCATATACAATTCTTCAAGCCAAAGATAGTAAAACGCACAGAAATGTAACAAACAATAAATGTCACCTTAATAACAGTGTTGCACTGATACACAAAAAATCATGTTACATTAAACTGTAAGTTACAATAACAATCACTCCAAAATACACTTGACTATCACATTCTCAAACTGAAAGAGGCCAGCCGCTGGCTGCTTATTTATACCCCACTGTGGTTCAAGAAAAATCTGTCACTTTCATGAGGAAGCTTTGAGAATAATTGCATAGTTACAGCCACTCTGAAACTCTCTAGAAAGTGTCTGTGTGTGACCTTGTACTCAATGTACAGACTGAATGCTGGTGAATAATTGATAAATGTCTGGATCAACTCGAGTGTTCCATGATCACACATGTGTGAAGTGTCAATTAGCCACATTTGTTGTCTTTCATCCCAGATAGCAGTATTATCTGAAATCAAATACTTTCAGTGGTAAATGACCTGAGTCTTTTGAGTTTTAGTGAACTATATCCAGTTACAAAGAGCACTGGCAGTTCGATAGGATATCAACAATAATATTACATTTAGACTTATGTGATGGACATTTTTATTTTAAATAACTATCATCACATGGAACTATTTTGGGAATGTTGATCCTTCAGTGTGTCCAGTTTGACAGCAATAAGTAAAACCATTTTTTCATTAATAATTTTTCCACCTAACTGAACTTAATTCTTCACAAATACACTAAATCATATATACTCAGTTCTCACAATTTGCAATCTTCTACAATAATGAACTGCTCACTGAATGTACTAAATCAAAGCAAATAAAAAATAATCATTTACTATCACAACAGATTGTTTAGAAGTTGTTGCATATTTTGTGTCTATACAAACAGGTTATTACTCATCAGAATAATATTGGCAGTGCTAGAACCTTCCTGTCTACTACTGACAGCTGGTTTCTTTGGTTCTACACATTAACAATCTTCAGAGGATCATAGAAGTGTTCCTTTAGAAAGTTACTCTTTAGATTGTGTCTTCATCACACAATGCACACACATCATATTAAAAGTTAACACCATGTACATCACGTAAACACCTGCATGTTTGTGTAAACAATAGTAAGCTCACAGTTGGAATCAGTGGAAGCAATCCAGTGTTTTATTTTTTATTCAAAAATAAAAAGATTTAAAATATGAAAGTCACAGTTACAGAGCATTGCTGTTTTGTTTGTGACATATTTTTAACTAGTATATAAAACCAACGCTGTCCATTTAAATCTTACAGACAGAACCAAACATCATCATTTTTCAGTCATACGTACAGATTAATAATATATTATTATTAATAACAACAAAAGTTTTTACAAGAATATATTTTTATTATTTTGTTACAATGTTTCGACAGTGTTCACCAGATATATCTGATTCTGTAAAAACTTTTATTATTAATAATATTAGAAAATATATATACAAGAAAAATATGAGCATTTATGAATAGATTAATAATAATATACATTGTACTAATAGATTGACCTGGACATATTGAAACATATTTTCTGCTCAAAATAATAGAAAAGAGTACATTTAGAAATTGGTGAGTTGTGGCCTTTTTTATAATATTACTACCTACTTTTAAGTTCAAATTTCAGTGCCTAATTATTCTTCAAAGTAATTTAGAGAAGTCAGCAAGTTTACCAATTCATTGTATAGCAATATAACACTATTTCAGAATACACATTAAGATGCACAGAAGTTGAAACATTTTACTTTGACTGACAGGACTTCATGGAGTTGTAACAGTAAGAAATGTAGCCCCCCTGCAATTGTGATAAAAAAACCCCTTCCCCAAAAAATTAATACAAAGTCACCAGCTACATATGTAAAGATGGTATGTAGGCCTTGAAATAAACCTTCCAGATCTGTTAGGAGAACCCATTGAACCCAGAATAGATTATTGTAAAGGTGACATTAAAAATAAACTCATACTTATGTTACTAAACATTTTATTATACTTAACTAAAAATGAACTTTTTTCATGTGAAAACTTACTAATTTTATTGGACGCGTTTCGGCTTAGTATCCGCCTTCTTCAGCTTTGGTAACAGACTCAATAAAATTAGTAAGTTTTCACATGAAAAAAGTTCATTTTTAGTTAAGTGTTAGTGCTGTGAAAGAAGAGATGAATAATCAAGACAACTATTTTATTATAATTAATGCAAAAATTTATGTTTCTCATTCTAATTAATAATTAATTAATTAATCAATAAAAATGTTTCCATTATATTAGTGTACAAAATGTACTGCATAATTAAGAGTCTTCTATGGTTTGGACAAGGCCTCTTCATGGTTAAATATTTTTAAGCCATCATTAAATCTGTATGACCATGTATGTTTGTAAAGTTGCTATTTATTGGTATAAAGGTTGGACAGATCGTCTTGTTGTATAATGGAAACAAACAAGTAAACAGTGTAAATGTACAGTTACATATAAACAAAGCCACTCATATACAATTCTTCAAGCCAAAGATAGTAAAACGCACAGAAATGTAACAAACAATAAATGTCACCTTAATAACAGTGTTGCACTGATACACAAAAAATCATGTTACATTAAACTGTAAGTTACAATAACAATCACTCCAAAATACACTTGACTATCACATTCTCAAACTGAAAGAGGCCAGCCGCTGGCTGCTTATTTATACCCCACTGTGGTTCAAGAAAAATCTGTCACTTTCATGAGGAAGCTTTGAGAATAATTGCATAGTTACAGCCACTCTGAAACTCTCTAGAAAGTGTCTGTGTGTGACCTTGTACTCAATGTACAGACTGAATGCTGGTGAATAATTGATAAATGTCTGGATCAACTCGAGTGTTCCATGATCACACATGTGTGAAGTGTCAATTAGCCACATTTGTTGTCTTTCATCCCAGATAGCAGTATTATCTGAAATCAAATACTTTCAGTGGTAAATGACCTGAGTCTTTTGAGTTTTAGTGAACTATATCCAGTTACAAAGAGCACTGGCAGTTCGATAGGATATCAACAATAATATTACATTTAGACTTATGTGATGGACATTTTTATTTTAAATAACTATCATCACATGGAACTATTTTGGGAATGTTGATCCTTCAGTGTGTCCAGTTTGACAGCAATAAGTAAAACCATTTTTTCATTAATAATTTTTCCACCTAACTGAACTTAATTCTTCACAAATACACTAAATCATATATACTCAGTTCTCACAATTTGCAATCTTCTACAATAATGAACTGCTCACTGAATGTACTAAATCAAAGCAAATAAAAAATAATCATTTACTATCACAACAGATTGTTTAGAAGTTGTTGCATATTTTGTGTCTATACAAACAGGTTATTACTCATCAGAATAATATTGGCAGTGCTAGAACCTTCCTGTCTACTACTGACAGCTGGTTTCTTTGGTTCTACACATTAACAATCTTCAGAGGATCATAGAAGTGTTCTTTTAGAAAGTTACTCTTTAGATTGTGTCTTCATCACACAATGCACACACATCATATTAAAAGTTAACACCATGTACATCACGTAAACACCTGCATGTTTGTGTAAACAATAGTAAGCTCACAGTTGGAATCAGTGGAAGCAATCCAGTGTTTTATTTTTTATTCAAAAATAAAAAGATTTAAAATATGAAAGTCACAGTTACAGAGCATTGCTGTTTTGTTTGTGACATATTTTTAACTAGTATATAAAACCAACGCTGTCCATTTAAATCTTACAGACAGAACCAAACATCATCATTTTTCAGTCATACGTACAGATTAATAATATATTATTATTAATAACAACAAAAGTTTTTACAAGAATATATTTTTATTATTTTGTTACAATGTTTCGACAGTGTTCACCAGATATATCTGATTCTGTAAAAACTTTTATTATTAATAATATTAGAAAATATATATACAAGAAAAATATGAGCATTTATGAATAGATTAATAATAATATACATTGTACTAATAGATTGACCTGGACATATTGAAACATATTTTCTGCTCAAAATAATAGAAAAGAGTACATTTAGAAATTGGTGAGTTGTGGCCTTTTTTATAATATTACTACCTACTTTTAAGTTCAAATTTCAGTGCCTAATTATTCTTCAAAGTAATTTAGAGAAGTCAGCAAGTTTACCAATTCATTGTATAGCAATATAACACTATTTCAGAATACACATTAAGATGCACAGAAGTTGAAACATTTTACTTTGACTGACAGGACTTCATGGAGTTGTAACAGTAAGAAATGTAGCCCCCCTGCAATTGTGATAAAAAAACCCCTTCCCCAAAAAATTAATACAAAGTCACCAGCTACATATGTAAAGATGGTATGTAGGCCTTGAAATAAACCTTCCAGATCTGTTAGGAGAACCCATTGAACCCAGAATAGATTATTGTAAAGGTGACATTAAAAATAAACTCATACTTATGTTACTAAACATTTTATTATACTTAACTAAAAATGAACTTTTTTCATGTGAAAACTTACTAATTTTATTGGACGCGTTTCGGCTTAGTATCCGCCTTCTTCAGCTTTGGTAACAGACTCAATAAAATTAGTAAGTTTTCACATGAAAAAAGTTCATTTTTAGTTAAGTGTTAGTGCTGTGAAAGAAGAGATGAATAATCAAGACAACTATTTTATTATAATTAATGCAAAAATTTATGTTTCTCATTCTAATTAATAATTAATTAATTAATCAATAAAAATGTTTCCATTATATTAGTGTACAAAATGTACTGCATAATTAAGAGTCTTCTATGGTTTGGACAAGGCCTCTTCATGGTTAAATATTTTTAAGCCATCATTAAATCTGTATGACCATGTATGTTTGTAAAGTTGCTATTTATTGGTATAAAGGTTGGACAGATCGTCTTGTTGTATAATGGAAACAAACAAGTAAACAGTGTAAATGTACAGTTACATATAAACAAAGCCACTCATATACAATTCTTCAAGCCAAAGATAGTAAAACGCACAGAAATGTAACAAACAATAAATGTCACCTTAATAACAGTGTTGCACTGATACACAAAAAATCATGTTACATTAAACTGTAAGTTACAATAACAATCACTCCAAAATACACTTGACTATCACATTCTCAAACTGAAAGAGGCCAGCCGCTGGCTGCTTATTTATACCCCACTGTGGTTCAAGAAAAATCTGTCACTTTCATGAGGAAGCTTTGAGAATAATTGCATAGTTACAGCCACTCTGAAACTCTCTAGAAAGTGTCTGTGTGTGACCTTGTACTCAATGTACAGACTGAATGCTGGTGAATAATTGATAAATGTCTGGATCAACTCGAGTGTTCCATGATCACACATGTGTGAAGTGTCAATTAGCCACATTTGTTGTCTTTCATCCCAGATAGCAGTATTATCTGAAATCAAATACTTTCAGTGGTAAATGACCTGAGTCTTTTGAGTTTTAGTGAACTATATCCAGTTACAAAGAGCACTGGCAGTTCGATAGGATATCAACAATAATATTACATTTAGACTTATGTGATGGACATTTTTATTTTAAATAACTATCATCACATGGAACTATTTTGGGAATGTTGATCCTTCAGTGTGTCCAGTTTGACAGCAATAAGTAAAACCATTTTTTCATTAATAATTTTTCCACCTAACTGAACTTAATTCTTCACAAATACACTAAATCATATATACTCAGTTCTCACAATTTGCAATCTTCTACAATAATGAACTGCTCACTGAATGTACTAAATCAAAGCAAATAAAAAATAATCATTTACTATCACAACAGATTGTTTAGAAGTTGTTGCATATTTTGTGTCTATACAAACAGGTTATTACTCATCAGAATAATATTGGCAGTGCTAGAACCTTCCTGTCTACTACTGACAGCTGGTTTCTTTGGTTCTACACATTAACAATCTTCAGAGGATCATAGAAGTGTTCCTTTAGAAAGTTACTCTTTAGATTGTGTCTTCATCACACAATGCACACACATCATATTAAAAGTTAACACCATGTACATCACGTAAACACCTGCATGTTTGTGTAAACAATAGTAAGCTCACAGTTGGAATCAGTGGAAGCAATCCAGTGTTTTATTTTTTATTCAAAAATAAAAAGATTTAAAATATGAAAGTCACAGTTACAGAGCATTGCTGTTTTGTTTGTGACATATTTTTAACTAGTATATAAAACCAACGCTGTCCATTTAAATCTTACAGACAGAACCAAACATCATCATTTTTCAGTCATACGTACAGATTAATAATATATTATTATTAATAACAACAAAAGTTTTTACAAGAATATATTTTTATTATTTTGTTACAATGTTTCGACAGTGTTCACCAGATATATCTGATTCTGTAAAAACTTTTATTATTAATAATATTAGAAAATATATATACAAGAAAAATATGAGCATTTATGAATAGATTAATAATAATATACATTGTACTAATAGATTGACCTGGACATATTGAAACATATTTTCTGCTCAAAATAATAGAAAAGAGTACATTTAGAAATTGGTGAGTTGTGGCCTTTTTTATAATATTACTACCTACTTTTAAGTTCAAATTTCAGTGCCTAATTATTCTTCAAAGTAATTTAGAGAAGTCAGCAAGTTTACCAATTCATTGTATAGCAATATAACACTATTTCAGAATACACATTAAGATGCACAGAAGTTGAAACATTTTACTTTGACTGACAGGACTTCATGGAGTTGTAACAGTAAGAAATGTAGCCCCCCTGCAATTGTGATAAAAAAACCCCTTCCCCAAAAAATTAATACAAAGTCACCAGCTACATATGTAAAGATGGTATGTAGGCCTTGAAATAAACCTTCCAGATCTGTTAGGAGAACCCATTGAACCCAGAATAGATTATTGTAAAGGTGACATTAAAAATAAACTCATACTTATGTTACTAAACATTTTATTATACTTAACTAAAAATGAACTTTTTTCATGTGAAAACTTACTAATTTTATTGGACGCGTTTCGGCTTAGTATCCGCCTTCTTCAGCTTTGGTAACAGACTCAATAAAATTAGTAAGTTTTCACATGAAAAAAGTTCATTTTTAGTTAAGTGTTAGTGCTGTGAAAGAAGAGATGAATAATCAAGACAACTATTTTATTATAATTAATGCAAAAATTTATGTTTCTCATTCTAATTAATAATTAATTAATTAATCAATAAAAATGTTTCCATTATATTAGTGTACAAAATGACCCTCCAAAAAATGATTAAAAATGTAATAGCAAAAGAATTATTCCAATTTCACTCCAAAAATTAATTAAAAATTATTACATCAATTATTTAAACAAGATCATATATAAATAATGGAATTTTGTCATGATATTGCATTACTAAGAAAATGCATTATAAGCTCAAAAGGATTTTAGAGTATAACTCGAAACATGATAGTCCTACCAATTATCACCAATATATATTTATATAGATCAGTCAGATTGTGTTATAATAACTGATTATATGAGTTCATGAAGTTATTAATTGCCATAGTTAATAAAATTGCATAAAACATGTTACATAATTATATTCAACAAATTATGTGAATATTCAAGACACCCTGCAGTCATATGTGAATAACCAAAGTAACCTACTTTTGACTTTTTAGCATTGTAATACTAAACGGTAATTGTATATAAAACTAATAACAGTCATGATTTACATTAAATGCAAATCATTGTTATTGTTAAATCAATACAAATAAAAAATAATTTAATACACTTAACTGCTTTATATTATAGTAAAAACTATGCATTGGATAAAAATCAATACAAATTGGTGTTTTCTTTTTCAAACACACTTCATAATCCTGTACAACATGTTAGCTACTCTCAAGAGTCAGTCTCTTTCGAAATGAGACGTTTTATGTATTTTTATTTGTATTAAGGTTTCCACTTATTGGTAATGTTTATTTTTATTAATGATTCTGACAATGTTACGCCATGTTAAGTAGCCACAATGTCCCAAGCCAGTTCCCAAGAGCTTAGATCTATCTTCATCCTGCATGAAACATTGAAGACAACTACCTTGTGATGCGCATTTCACATAGCTCAGTACCTGTAACAACTCTTTTTTCCTGGTAGCAACTGGGTTTTGCCAGTTTCATGCATGTGTACAGGTGATACATCTGTACAGTGCATGGGAAATTGCCCACCTGTGAGAATCTGATTTGCATTAAGTCACCGTTTGTGCGATGCTTTGAGCATGTAGTCATCAAACACCAAATTGCACATTATTACACTCTGTCAAGAAAAATAATGCACACACATAAAACAAAACATCCCAGTACAGAGTATTCTTTGATTAAAAGAATAAAAATAGTATTTGTATAAATTTTAACTCCAAAGCACTCTCAGTTTATAATGGCCAGGGTTTTTTTGTAAACATTTCTATGGGGTGTGAGAGTTTTGAGAGTTTGCTGTGAGTCTTCTTCTGCCAGACATTTCAGTAACATCAAACATCTGTGGTAGCCTTTTTGTAAATAACCATTGTTGAGGATTTGTCAAAACAGATTACCAAAGAAGGTGCACCACAAACGTAGCCAGAATATCTCACTAAAGTAAACATCTATGTGCATCATACATCTGCACCTATTAAACCAAGACAACATATAGAGCTTTGTGAAATAATTATGAATCACTTTGTGTGTGTGTGTGTGTGTGTGTGTGTGTGTGTGTGTGTGTGTGTGTGTGTGTGTGTGTGGGGTACATAAAAACAGTGTCGTATTTCTAGACAATGGATTAGATAAGTTTGTAGGATTCCTTGAGTTTTAATAAAATATAATGTTATTTTTGGCAAGTATTTTTAAATTATTGACTTTCTGAAAAATGTAAACCTTCACTTTTTCAGGTTCAATATTTAACAACAGAAGGTGTGTTGATACAAAATCTAACACTGCAGAATTCAATTACTATTGGAGACTTGAAGCCACATCGTAACTATACATTTACAGTAGTGGTCAGGTCAGGCACAGAGTCATCCATCCTGAGACGTTCACTCCCAGTTTCTGCAATATTCACTACTGAAGAATCATTTCCAGGAAAAGTAAGTCAACTCTCACAAATTATTGTGTTTCACTGCATACATATAGTATAGAACTGAATAATTGGAACTTCAGTCATCTAGCATATTTCTCACAGAAAATTAAAAAAAAAACTTTGTATAGTAAATGAATCAATCAGTTATAATATGAATGTTGATGTACAATCTATTTTTCTAAAGGTTAGCTAATTTGTACTATGGTAAAATTGTACTGTGTTAATTTTTTTTAGTATAAAATTTTTGTACTTTATTCAATTCACAAAAGAAACAGTAAATAACATATTATAATTAGAATATTCTCAACTTAATACTGTTGTTGGCTTGTGCAAAATTAGTATAGAAAGTGCTGGGGGACAGATAAGCAAAAATCATACTCCAGTGATTGCCATGAGAGTAATTTGGAGATGAAGAGCACCCTTGAAATTAAACAGTCCCTCAGATGACAGAGAGCTAATAATGGGGTAGAGGTATTGGAAGAATAAAAATTAGAAAGGTGAAAACAGCAAAGCATAAAAATGGAAAACTTAAAGAAGAAGGAAAATGCTGAAGTAGAAGAAAAACTTATTGTAAACTATATATATATATATATATATATATATATATATATATTGTAACGAAAACCTTTGTATGTGTGTTACAAATTTAAAATTTTTGTTTGAATTTAAAAATGTTTGTTTTAAAAAAAAATTTTGTTTATGAAATTTTTTTTATATATATAATTAATTAAAAACAATTAATTAATTATGTTTTGTGGTGTTCAGAAACGTTTGTTTATTGTTTTAATTGTTTTATTGACTTTTTGGTATTTTTTAAATTCTCTTGCCACTTGATAGATTCGTCTCCAAGAACAATCGATTTGTTTACTTTTCTTATTTTGGAGGTTATCTTCCTTCTTCGTGGTGAGATCCTGGTTGTTACTTGTACTAAATTTAATTATTATATTATTTATTCTATGAATGAAAAAACTGTGTAAGTGTGAAATAAATAAGAAATTTTATTAGCAATTCAATATCTTTTGACTCTTTATCGATTTGTCAATCGATTCTCAGGGTGTTGTTTTATCGTACAATTATATATAAAAGGTTCTTTTAGCAGTTATTTTATGGTAAGTCAGAGAAATAAGGGTTAAGTTTATCAAGTATAACAGTACAAATATATCACCTTAAAAATTAAAATACTGACTTAATATTTGATATATAATAGTAAGTAAGTTGTTTTCAAACCAATCTGTAGCGTGGTGGCTGTGTTGGGTTGGATGATGGGTAATCAAAGATGGCTGCCTCTAGTGTGTAGTTGGGAGTCAGTCTCACCTCGCTGATTCAAAGTTTAAATAAATATGTTTTTCCTCTGAATTTTCGTCCTGGTGGCTGCAATTCTTCCTTCTTGTGTTGGTGGAGTGTCACTGGTTCAGTTTTGGTGTTGTATTCGGAAAAATAGTGTAGATTTAAGTCAAATTCACTTTTGTCGGTTAGTCGTATGTTAGCACTTTTATGGTTAAGTGTTATTACTGTTTTAACGGGTTTAAATGTTGTATTCACTGGTGTTCTGTTCTGTATAGTGTTAGTTGAATGTTTGTAGGTGTCTATCTCACTCGGTCTCTGTTTAAAATATGTTTTTTATCGAAACTCCCATTCGTCACTTTTAGGCTTCGAGATCGTTCGCCATTAAGGTTGTAGTAACTAGGTTAATGTTTTTAAGCACACGTATCAAGTGTATCATTCAACGTTCAATAATCAACTAATTTACTTCCTCCTTCCTTGGCCAAAGTCTTAGCCAAGACACTCTTATTCAAAGCATTGTTCGAAATTTCTATTGCATCCTGTGGATGTGATAATTTACATTATATAACTGATTATATTTTTGTTATTCTTCAAATTTATTAGCTAGTAACTACTTAATCTTCTTCTTCAGTTCATTCTGCGTAATTTGATACCAAATAATGTAGTTTTATTAAGTTTTTAAACTAAAATGGTAATTTGTTTCTTCATTTTGTTCTGTAATTTTTAAAACTAACTTCCTGTCCTTGTCTTTCAAATGAAGCCATATTATAAGTTATATTATTGATTATATTAAATTTCAGATTGTAATAAAAGGTTTATATTCCCTTCATTTCTTGCAATTAGCTTAATCGGTTATGTTTTAAAATATTATTCAGTAATATATGACTCCCCTCTCCAAATTTTGAGTTCTTACATTTCCATTTTTAACAATAATTCTGGCTATAATTTTACAAAATCTTCCTTACTTATATTTATAATTACATGACTTTATTACTGATTTACCTTATGTAAATTCCTTCAGTTTAAATGTATTTCTATACTTATTTAATCAAATTTGATGCTGTTTTTAGTTTTCAACATTTGGCCTAGATTTCTGATAGTTTTTACATACAAAGTTTTTTAAATAGTACATATTGATTTATACCCTCTCTGACTTTCATTGCTATTGTGACATAGATTGACATTTTATTATTTTAACAAGTTAACAATTAGTATATGGTTCATACTATTAACAAATAACATATAACTCAAATTAACATTTTCTTATTGTAAACAAAAATAACAATTAGTATATGGTTCATACCATTAATACATAATATATAAATCAAATTAATATTTGTCTTTTCAACTCAGACATTGTATACTTATTGATAGATAAAATGCACAAGAAATATTATAAATAAGGAATGTCAGATTTTGACATTTAAACTTAACTATTGCTAACACCTTATTCTATACAAACAAATATAATTATTACAATCTTATCCTATATTTCTTAAGCTAGGTTTGAATATCAGTTTTTATCTGTTTTTGGGTTTTTTGGGATAATGGTACCTTGTCACTTCACTGTTATTATGGCCTGCTCTGTTTTATTTTATTCATTCTAATGAATGTTATTCTAAAAAGAGTGGCAGTTATTTACAAAAACACGTGTATTATAGGTCATGATAATACTCTATTTATTATTCATGAACACAAATTAAATCACTTTAAAGTTGTAGTATTTCATCATCTACTCAGTTTGTGAACACCAATATTGAAATATAAGGTTTATTTTCTATAACACTAAAACTTGCACTTTCTCTATTTATTCCTTGATTTTGATTCTAAATAGTTATATAGTTTTACTAGAATCAAGAAATCTATTTATAGATTATAATGAAGATTTGTCTTTGGTGTTATATTATTATCTCACATTGGTTCACTTTCAATTCTTACTCTATACACTTTTTTGGTTTACATCTATTGTACATGTGGTTTTTACCTTTGATATTTTGTTATACTCTGATTTATTATTATTATATTTATTTAGGGGTTTGGGTTTTTTTATAAGAGCATTCCTTCTTCTTGTGGATGCTGTCTTGCTCTTGTTTCTTCATTGATTCCTCCTCTTCTTCTGGTTTCTTATAAAATTATTTTCTTCATCTTCTTGTGGATGTTTCTTCATTGGTCCATTCTGTTCTTCTTATTTCTTATAACTTATTTACTCTTCTTCTTGTGGGTTTAGTCATTTTCTGGGTTTCTTCCTTACCTACTCCTATCCTACCTGGGTATTACCTGTTTTCTCATATTTAGTTTTGAAATTGGTTTTGATGATTCATCACTCCTTGTAACATTTGTTTTACATGAACTTTTTATTTTAATCAATGATTGTATTCCACGGTGGTTCTTAATTAATTCTTTATTTTAATTTTGCTTTCTCGGATTTAATTATGTTATTATTTTATTTCTATGATCATTTTACCATTCATTTTTATGGGCTTATCTGTCATGCTACAATATATATATACAGTAGAAGCCCGATATAGCGCGGTCCGATATACCGTGGATTCGGATATAACGCGGTGAAGAGTATGTCGCCCGTTATTAGTGAAAATTCTTACTTGTAGAGAGTGAGTAAATTATGAATTGTTTATCGTGACTTCCGTAGCCACATTGGAATGTGTTGCATTTATTGTAAACAAAGGTTTGTTGTTGGAAACGGCATTGTAAACAACAGCCAGAATTGCCAGTTCAAGTGTACCTGTAGACATAAACAATTGCCCCGTATTTACAGTCTCTACGTTTCTAAGAATTCATGCCAAGGCAAGCAGCCAACTAAATCCCTTCTCTCCCTCATAGTGTACTCTTATATTACAGTATAAGATCATACTCTGATATTATCTTATCAAAGTGTATAGTCTTTGTCATAAATTCGCATAGTGTAGAGTTTTGTGATGTCGCAGAAAAGGAAAGCATATTCTGTGAGTGATAAACTCAAAATAATTGATCGTGTGAGGAACAGAGAGTCAAAGGCAAGTTTATCACATGAGTGTGGCATCTCAGAAGGAACAATTAGAGGGTGGATGAAGGAAGAAGATAAACTTAAAAGTTTTGTGAACACAGTTGAAAGTGAAGTGGGGTTGCAAAGAAAAAAGACCTACTTTAGGAGGTAAGGATAGTGAACTAGATGAGTGTCTGTACAGGTGGTTTTTAATAAAATGAAGTGAAGGTGTGCCACTGTCAGGACCAGTTATTAGAGCTCAAGCTGTGAAATTCCATAGTGATTTACATGGTAACAGTGACTTTAATGCATCTGATGGGTGGTTTTCGCGATGGAAATCTCGTCATGGTATAAGCCAGATAAGCATTGAAGGGGAAGCACGATCATGTGACAGTGAAACTGCAGCACTTTTTCCTCAGGCATTAAACAAAGTAATGATCGATAACGATTTAAATGACCATCAAGTGTATAACTGTGATGAAACTGCTCTGTATTTTCGAGTGCTTCCTACCAGAACTCTGGATGTGAATAATTCAATAAATAAATCTGGATTAAAAATAAATAAGGATAGAGTTACCCTCCTGTTTGCCACAAATAAATCAGGCAGCCACAAAGTTAAACCTCTGTATAGGGAAAAGCCGAAATCCTAGATGCTTTCAACATGTTAACATGACGTCATTACCCATCACATATCGTAATACAAAAAATGCTTGGATGACAAGTGATATTTTCGGTAAATGGTTCCATGAAGAATTTGTTCCATCTGTGAGAAGCCACCTGCGGTCACTCAACCTCGAAGAAAAAGCTGTACTGACCCTTGACCACTGTCTAGCACATCCACCTGCTACAGTCAAGAGATGGGAAAATCGGAGTCATGTTCTTGCCAAAAAACACTACAGCACTGATCCAGCCATTAGATCAAGGCATCATAAAAGCATTTAAAGCGCATTACCGCCGTGAACTTCTGAGTGCTATAGTGAATTCTGATGAGGAAATGGAAATTTACCTTAAGTCAATAAACCTGAAAACAGTTGCGTATTCAATAGGTCTTGCATGGGAAAGTATTAGTACGGCTACGATTCAGAATTGCTGGAAGAAATGTTCCTTTGAACAAAACATCGCCGATGGAAATTGCTCTGGTGCCGGATTCACTAATAGTGATGTACAGTCTGCGAGTAGTGCTCTGCATTGCAACTTCACTCTAGATGACTTGAATGACTGGGCAGAAGTTGACAACGGTGAGCCTGTTACAGAATGTATAGGAGATAAAGATATCATCGATGCAGTCCGAAATGCAAATTGCGAAGAAAAAGAAGACGATGACGATGATGGAAATGAAAATGGGGTGGAAGTGAAAGAAGTTATTCCAAATGTTAGTGAAGTGATAATACACATAAACAAAGTAATTTCGTGGATGGAGAGGCAAAGTGAATCTAATAATGTTCATCTGCTGCACCTCGCGTTTATAAAACAATACGCGGAAAAGAAACGGTGTGCATTATCCCGTCAAACAACAATTACGGACTTTTTTAAGACCAACAATTAGGCCTACAGTAGGTCGAGTCAGCAATGTATAAATAGTGTATTTTATATTCCATTGGATTAAAATAGATTAAAATATTGGATTAAAATAGTTTTCTTATTTTTTATTTCTACATTTGGTGACGTAATTTACGTACAGTATATAGTAGTTCCTTTGTTACCTCACCTTCCTACCATGAATTCTCCTTTTCTAACCCTTCTATCCTCACTCGTTTGGGTGACTCTCTTATTCATTATTTTCTCTGTCTTATTTTGGCATCTGTCAACCTAACCTTACTACCCCTTTTTTCTACACTAGCCGCTTCTAACCATTAATATATTTTGACACCAATATCTCTTAATAACCCCCTTTCACAAATCCCATTTAAAACCTCTGGCACCGCGCCTTTTTGTACTAGTATGTGTGTATTCCCTCTAACCAACTCGAAGAAAAAGCTGTACTGACCCTTGACCACTGTCTAGCACATCCACCTGCTACAGTCAAGAGATGGGAAAATCGGAGTCATGTTCTTGCAAAAAAACACTACAGCACTGATCCAGCCATTAGATCAAGGCATCATAAAAGCATTTAAAGCGCATTACCGCCGTGAACTTCTGAGTGCTATAGTGAATTCTGATGAGGAAATGGAAATTTACCTTAAGTCAATAAACCTGAAAACAGTTGCGTATTCAATAGGTCTTGCATGGGAAAGTATTAGTACGGCTACGATTCAGAATTGGTGGAAGAAATGTTCCTTTGAACAAAACATCGCCGATGGAAATTGCTCTGGTGCCGGATTCACTAATAGTGATGTACAGTCTGCGAGTAGTGCTCTGCATTGCAACTTCACTCTAGATGACTTGAATGACTGGGCAGAAGTTGACAACGGTGAGCCTGTTACAGAATGTATAGGAGATAAAGATATCATCGATGCAGTCCGAAATGCAAATTGCGAAGAAAAAGAAGACGATGACGATGATGGAAATGAAAATGGGGTGGAAGTGAAAGAAGTTATTCCAAATGTTAGTGAAGTGATAATACACATAAACAAAGTAATTTCGTGGATGGAGAGGCAAAGTGAATCTAATAATGTTCATCTGCTGCACCTCGCGTTTATAAAACAATACGCGGAAAAGAAACGGTGTGCATTATCCCGTCAAACAACAATTACGGACTTTTTTAAGACCAACAATTAGGCCTACAGTAGGTCGAGTCAGCAATGTATAAATAGTGTATTTTATATTCCATTGGATTAAAATAGATTAAAATATTGGATTAAAATAGTTTTCTTATTTTTTATTTCTACATTTGGTGACGTAATTTACGTACAGTATATAGTAGTGCATTATGCTGTAGCCTTTTTCCCGGTCCTCCCTCCCCATCATTTGTCACTGTACAGGTCACCTTCCGATATACCGCGGTTATGCCTATAACGCGGGGGAAAGTATGTCACCCGACAACCGCGCTATATCGGGCTTCTACTGTATTTATTGATAAATTGATTGAACAGGTGTGCCAGTGCTATGAGGGTTCATTAGGAGTACCACAAAACTTCTAAGACTTTGTGGGATTGCTGGTGAAAATAATTAAAATAATATCATGTGATTCACAAGCAGGGATGTAGGAAAGAAACATAGAAAAACTGACTAAGAAATGTGAATTTTGAAAATAGTAGAAAATATAATGTGAACAGAAGTGATAAGCAGAATAATAAAAGTAGTGAAAATAAAACTTAAAAAACAAATCAACAAATTGATTAAGAAACAGCTGTGACTTATTAAATTAAAATCAGTTTTAGTGACTTTGTAATAGTTTTCATTCTGAAATGTTTCTCCCATTATGCATTTGGTCACATCCTCTAATAATATACGTGTATTCTTTCATCTACACCTCATTTGTGTCATTACAGAGGTATTTGAAAGCAT
This sequence comes from Magicicada septendecula, assembly GCA_034769895.1. Classification (NCBI taxonomy): domain Eukaryota; kingdom Metazoa; phylum Arthropoda; class Insecta; order Hemiptera; family Cicadidae; genus Magicicada; species Magicicada septendecula. The sequence continues at coordinate 241,467,946 of CM068370.1, read as the reverse complement.
CTGTAGGTTTCAGTGCCAGCAAGTTGGTAATAAATTGAATTTGAATATGAAGTAGGGAAATGATTACAGGGAAATTATTCAAATGTTGGACTTGGTTTCTTACTCATCGTCTCAGATCTCAAAAAATTACAAAGTATGCATGTGTGTGTATGCTCCATTTGTCCCTAACAATTTTTCTTTATAAATGTTACAATGAATCTTATGTCCACTTATACAACCAAAAAATGTATCTTCTTCTCTAATCCTTACTTTTTGCTTTTAAAAGCAAAAAGTAAGGACCTTTGCCTTTGCTTTAGTAAGGACCTAAGCAAAAATTTAAAAACCTTTGCTTTTAAATTTCAAGGTTTTGAACCACTTGCTGTAACTAATAAAATCTTCTTTTCATTCCATGAGAATCACTATGTGTTTACAACACATTGTATTATATATATTTGACATTCACCAAAGCATCTGTTCTGTCTCCGCTAACAAATGATTAAGTTGGGAAAATTTCAACAAGCTATATGTTTCTGCTAATCTGCTATGGAACTTTTATATTAAGGTTGTTGTTGTGTTTCCAATTAAGGGTTAAGATTTATTTCCAAATTCTGTGGTACTTAATAAATAATACAGTATTATCAAATGTGAAAATGAAATAATAGACAAATAATTCTTTTTCAGGTTGAAAAATTCCATCCAATTGACATTCAACCAGCAGATATTTCCTTTGAATGGGCTTTGCCAGGAAATGAACAGAATGGTATTATCAGAAAGTTTACTGTCACATATGGTCTTGAGGTAAGTGAGTGAATTGTTTTAAAATGTATCAGTTTTTGAGTTTTGCATGTACTGTTATAAAAAAATTATATTTCAGTATGAGATTTGCAAGTCTCTTACTTCTTCTTACTGTGAATAAACAAACTTATAATCACTGTGAGGGCGGCAATTGTGAATACACTCACTCTTATCAATAATATTAGCACATATATTTAGTAAGGTATAGATAACAAATACCATAATTCGGTATTAATGATACTCACCAATTTCATTATTTGCCGGGCTCGTTTTCTTCCTTTATAACTTGTTTTCTACCTAAGGGGTACCAGGGTTCGGGTACAGGAAGATTTTGAAACACAGTTGACGACACAAATGATAACCAGATATTCTTGAAATTAACCATCAAATTTAATTCAATCTAAGGTAGTACACATACAACCATGCGGTCAAAATAGTGACGTCACATGATATGACACAAAACAAAATGGTGGCTAACTTTCCTATCTCTTTTGATTCTCTCTATTTCTTTATCTGTTGAATTAATATCAATGTACACTTTATTGCTGCAGCTTAAAATCATTTATTAATAGTTAATTAGTTACTGCACAAACCAATGCCTTCGGCTTATGTGTTATGGCCATACATTCACGCATTCATTCTCACACATTCAACTTCAGACCCGTACATTCTTTTTTATTATCGATTTGATATTAATGAGCTCATTAACTATAAAATGACAAAAGGAACTTCTCTGCTTGTTAGGTGGTGGTGTCCATCCGTTGTTGGTGTGAGACTCCCATGGTGATGGTCGGTGTTCGCCTTTAATTCTGCTGAGTTTAATTAGATAGATGTGTGCACTGAATTTACATTCTTTATATATTTATACTGTAAACAAAATGAGCCTTTATTGCTCCACTACTGTTGGTATCATTTTTGTTAGTTGAATTAAAGTATTGTTAAAAAGTTATACACACAACGATACATCGCTGTGGCTCCTCTGAAGAATGGCGTTGAAATGAGAGCGAGGCAAGTGTAATTTCTTGCTTGTGTGTGTGTAGTTCTTACGTCATCCCGCTTTGTCTTGCTGGACAACGCCTCGTTGCACACATTGTACTCAGTGCGTCATTGTTCTTAGCGATGACGGACTAGTGTTATAGCCCAATCATAATGCATATTGTGGTACTTCGTCATAAACACCGCCATGGTAGATTTTGCTGTTTTCACGTCCACCGGAGACCTTGGTGTTTTACTCTGGCCGAATTTACGTTGTTCCGTTTTCCAGAGGGACAATGTACCTAACCATTCTGTATGTTTAAAAAATACATAATAAAACAATGAAAATACCCATAATTCCCATAATTCTGGTACTGGGTCAGTCTGTACTGTTACATTACTTCTTCCTACAGGCGTCCAGCTTCAACTGTAGCCGATAGCCCGATGTCCATGGTAGATCATAGAAGCGATAGCCCAGTACTTCTTATTGCTCATGATTTCTTGCCATCCCGACACTTGCATCCTTAAGATATCCCTTGCGGCAATCGGGTAATGACATTTTATAAGTATATGTTCAAGGTTCTCCTCTCCATCTTCACACAATAAGCATTGTGGCGTATCCGTGAGATTGAACCTAAAGAGATATTCTTGGGTAACGATATGGCCGGTACGTGCCCTCGCAGCAAAAGCAGCTATCGGACGCGCTACTCCCTTGTAGATGTCTTCCTTGGCCGGCACAGGTTGTATTTGGTATAAGCTGCGACCTGTGGTTGCTGATTTCCAACTGTCCTCCCAAGAGCTCCTGAAGTGTCGGTCACCCGAGCTTCTGCACTGCAGCAGGGAGAACTTCTTTAGGTTAGTTGGATACATTGTGCACGCTTCCCTCGCGATCCCATCTGCTATTTCATTTCCGGGGACTCCACAGTGGGATGGAACCCATTGAAGGGTGATCATTTTTCCTTCATTGTGTAGCTGGAGGAATAGTTTCCTTATTTCATTAATACGAAAGAAGTACGCACTCGTGCCAGATTTTGATAGCGCTTCTAATGATGATTTGGAGTCAGTCAAGATACAGATGAGCTTTTGCTCAATGGAAAGACAGCAGGTTAATGCCGCGTTTATAGCCAATAATTCGGCGTCCATACTGGACTGTGCGTTAGCTGGAATATAGTACCGTTCGCCATTACTCTGGTTGAAATACCCTGCACCTGACTTCCCACTTTCGATGTCCACCGATCCATCTGTGAAGATCTTCGTATGATTTTTATACTGCTCGTCAATCATCTCTAGTGTTTCTGCTCTAAGTATATCTGGATGACTCATTTTGCCGAATTTGTGTGGAAGATCCACGATCACTTTTATTCCCGGCCAGCTACGTGGCGGTTCATCGTACACAGGTGGAATTTGCTCCAGCACATTATACGATAACGTTGTCGACAGTATGTTCGTTTGATAGTTGAACGAATTTTTCATGCTTATCTGATTGGCACACAAGTTGTATAATGGGTGAGTTATTGGTAATGTATTGACTTTCAAAAGTTTTGTCCACATTTGTCTTCTAATGTACATTTCGATCGGCTCAACACCTAAGTCAACTTGCATAGCAGCTATCGTGGTGGTTTTTGTACAACCCAGGCAAAGACGTAGTGCCGCTGATTGGATCGCCTGAATTTTGTTTATGTGGGTTTTTGCAGCTGAACCCCAAACTTCACAACAGTAAACAGCCTTCGACCTCACGAATGCAAGATAAAACATTTTCGCGTTGAAGTGTCAGCACCCCAGTTGCGACTGGCTACCGCTTTCAATGCGTTCAATCTTGGGGTACATGCCTTTATTACATATTCCACGTGTGCTGACCACCGAAGTTTTGGATCAAGAACCAACCCCAACAGTTTTGGATTTCTGTTATGCTGAAGTATTTCGTCTTGAAGGGTAAGGAGAGGCACATAGTTTGCGAGCTTATTACATCTGGTGAAAAATGCGCATTCAGTTTTCTGGGTGCAAGTCTCAAAGATTATATTTATGGATGAGGATGAGTAGTTAGTGTGACAAACATACTGTGAGTATGCAGTGGTGTAGCTAGGCTTTTTGGCACCCTGGGCAAGGAGATCATCGCCCACCTCACCTTCACAATTAAGGGGAGACAAAAGAGCAAAAATGAAGGCTCATCCAGTGAACAAAGTACTTAATAAATGCAAATATGTAGACTTTTGTATGAAAGCACGTCCAGCAAACTTCTTAACAATATTTAAGTCAAAATGAAGAAATGACATAGTATAATATTACCGGTATTCAGTCTGTATACATTTATTAGTAACAAATGTAGACTATAAAAATGTAGTAATATAAAACATTTATAACGTAAAAATGTTCTAATAAACATGCAGATTCCTTGTAGGTCTAAAGCGCATCGTCATATCCTAAAGCAACATAAAGTTAAACAAAGAATTACATTAAAAGTAATAAAATAAATCACTTACCATTACAGGTTAATGGTTCCGTGTTCTATTATTAAACACTTAATATTTATTTTTAATATTTAATAAATATTTAAAACAAGACATTTTAAAATGTAACTTTCCTGGTTTTAATTGCTGCAAAGTGGGTTATTAAATTACTATAATCTAAAGACGAAGCAATGTCATTTTTAATTGAAAGTATCGCTAGATTTGATACCCTGTCTTGAGATATTGTTGATCGTAGGTACGATTTAATCAATTAAACCTTACTAAACGATCTTTCACAAGAAAACACAGACACTGGTAAAGTAAGAAAACATTTTAAAGCTGTTGCTAGTGTTTTGTAGGCTTTTAATCTCATTGAAGAAATGTATTGTAGCAGTCCCTGTGGTGTAAAGTCTCTGTTAACGTTTTCCCTTTTAAATAAAAGTATGACGTCTTTCAAGTCACTGAATAAGTTTTACAAGCACTGTGCACTTAATATTGATTTGGGTAAGCTATTCCTTAAAATGTATATCCCCATCATTTACAAACGCCTCAAATATACACGGGAACCCAAAGTGTTTTTCTAACTCTTTAGAAACTTTCTAATGTTAAAGAAACGGCTTGAAATTTCATCTGACAATTTGTCCAAAACTTTCTGTTAGAGAACGTCACATTTCTTGCTGAACAGTTAATGCAGAATCGTCTGCATAATCCCCTGGGATCGTGCGCTTCCTTCTTATCCTTTTTGTTATACTGACACTCCATTCATTACATACCTGATCTGCCTTAGTAACGACATTGTCACACAGCTTATTCCTCCAAACTTTTAATTTGTCCAGTAGCGTCTCCAGAAGTGTCAATGCTTTATTTATCCAAAGCATAACAAAGTATTTTAATACGTTGTGCATAAAGTATATTTTTATACGTTAAATGTTTATCCAAGTACAGTAAACCCTCGATTTAACAGACTAATTGGGGCTGAGGGGTGTCCGAAAAATCTAAAGTCCATTAAATCACAAATTTTGTTTTTTGAGGATATATTTAAATCAAATAGGCCTATAACACTTGAAATTTTAATACTATTAATATCATGCAAATATATGTTTTGTACACACCTTTATTTATGCTAGATAAAAGCATCAAGAGTCAGTTGTTTTCCACCAGAATATTGCTTCTTTATTATTAAAGATCTAAACTGTCTAAAATGATCATAATAAGCACACGCTTCCGGATCTGAAGACTCCCCTATGTACGCGATAATTTTGTCCATGCTGTTTCTTATTGCTGATAATTTAGGACCTCCTGTAACAGATGTTTCTTCATCGTCGTCATCGTCATCATCTCCAGCTTCTTGATCGTTGTGTAGAACAGATTCCGCGATCTCTTCCTGCCTCAGGATTTGGTAGCCTGGATCACCCTCTTCCAAGTTTAGCCACTGTTCTATGTCATTCTTGTTTACTTCTTCACCAGCCTTCTTTACGGTTTCGCAGAAATCGGATGTTTCAAATCTTCTGAAATCGTACTCCGGTTCAGTCCCATTCAGTAACTGTGTCCACCCATTAGCCAGTGTTGTTTCCTTCATCTCCTTCCGTGCGGCAGCAAAATTAAAGATGGCGGACTTGATGTTGTGTGCACGCAGATTTTGCAGCATTCTAGCTCCTCTCATGTCATTTTCACGGTCTTGTTCGTCCTCCAAGACAACCATCACCTCTTCAAGAAACTTCTTCTTGTACAACCTTTTGCAGGCAACAATGACTCCTTGGTCCATTGGCTGTAAAATTGAAATGGTGTTCAGAGGGAGGAAGACGCATTTTATTTTTCCGTTGTTGTTAACTAACTTCTCGGAGTTGCGATGGGTCGGTGCATTGTCCAGTAGTAACACGGCTTTCACTGCATGCGATGGAATTTTCATATTCTCTTCTTGAAAACGTCACACTTCTGGCACAAAATGATTAAAAAACCAGTCTGAAAAAATACTGAAGGTAAACCAAGCATTTTTTGAACTTTCATAAATGACTGGCAACTGGTTCATTATGTTCTTTATCGCACGAGGTTTCTTTGCATTTCCGACTATGACTGGAGTAAGTCGATGCGAACCATCAGCATTCGCACACAGTAGGGCAGAAATCCGCTCCGTGTTGAGTTTACGGCCTGGTGTGCTAGGTTCATGTTTGTGTGCCAGAGTATTTTTAGGCACAGCACGAAAGTAGAGACCAGTCTCATCACCATTGTAGACCTGAGACAAAATGAGACCCTCAGATTCGATTGTTTCCTTTATATGTTGACAAAAAGGCTCAACTTGTTCATTGTCTGCACTCAGCGCTTCACCACATGTTGATCTATTTGTGATGCCATGCCGTTTACGAAAACGCTAAAGCCACCCATCACTCACCTGAAACTGGATGCCCATATGTTTCGCCAGTTTATCAGCAGCAGCCCGCAACTCCACACTACGAACAATGACGCCACTAGAACGTTGTTGAATAAACCATTACACAGCACACTCTAATTGTTTGTGTTTGGCTAATTTAATGTGTTTTCTTTCTCCCTCATTCTTCGAACTATCAACACTGTACTTTAGCGAAAACTGAATAAGTTTATCTTTATTCTTTCGAGTGTCTGAAACGGTTTGTTTCTTTATGCCGTACAGTTCACAAACATGTGCAACAGACGCGCCACCTTCAAGTTTACTTATTAGTTCAAGCTTTTGCTTTATACTCAAGTTCACACGTTTTTTCTTAACACCAGACATACTTATGCTGTAATTCACTAATAAAGTAATGGACCTTGCTGTAACAACGCAAGTATAAACTCGTTAACACTCTCTATTTAACATGTGCATTTAACATATAGGAACACATGTAGTGTACACACTGCGTTCTCTGAATAAACTGATGTGACTCTGTACAAATGTGAACCGCGCGTGCATACGAATTATCACAAAGATAGCCAAATATTCAAGAGTGAAAATGCGTTGCTATGGTTATGAACTACCGCCAAATTTAAATCACAACCATGGACTTCAAAAACTTAATCGTGATTTTTTTCGTTTCAAAATTTTTTTTTAACATGATAATGTTTTAGGCTGGGGGTAATTCCACAAAATGCGTGATGCAAAATGTGTAACGTCATCGAAAAATGTAACACTCCAGATGATGTTAACACTACATTTTTTCCACACTTTCGATTCCCCACAGTCTAGAAATCTTCGGTCTCTGTTGTTTTTAACATGATAATGTTTGTTATATAGTAAATATATTTGTTATATAGTAAATATTTGTTATATAGTTATATAGAAAACGTGATGTTTTCCACAAAATGGGTGATGCAAGATGCGTAACGTCATCGAAAAATGTAACGCTCCAGGTGATGTTAGTAATAAATAAATTTGGTCACAGTGAAATAAGATGCATATCAGTGTATATTGTTCAGTGTTAGTCATGATGTCTTTCACTGAATGTGTGCGATGCCTGCGTCAATGACAACGCAAAGACAGGGATCGTGAAGAATTAAATGAATTTTTGATGAATACTCTGTTCTCATAAAATACAACTGAAGATGAGAAAATTCGCGCGTTTCAAAACAAGAAACAATAAGAAAAGAAACGAAAGAATGCTGTGATAGCCAAGCAATATCGCCAGAACAGGAAGAGTCTGCAGTTTATGCACATTATACGTTTCAAAAGCCTAAAAACATGATCATGCTTCAATGTTTTTTTTTTGTCAGATTCTGTTTGTTAAATCTGAAGTCCGTTAAACCGAGGTCCATTAAATCGAGGGTTTACTGTATTTTAACAAAGCCAGAAAGTTTTCAGGATTTGGATCGTTAGTAATTGACTCTCGATGTCCTATCAGTGCCAGATTTTGTTGTGCAAGAGTTTGTACTGTGGCAGTGACCTGTTCGAGGATTTCTTTCCATGTCTTAGCTGCTTTACTCATTTGTTCTTGAAGATCATCAATAAATCCCAATTTGTTTAAAGAACATTCCAATTCCTTCCATTCAAAAAACCCAGACAGATGAGCAGGACTGTTTTCATGATCCTGAATACGTGGATTTAACTTTCGCCACGACGAAAACCCATTTTTACTATTGAAATGGCTTCTTTGATAGTTTTTTGTAGAAATAAAGTGCAACAAAAGCAAAATAGGGATTTTTTAGTTGGAGAAAAACACATCCAAGTGGGATTTACCTTTTCGCCATTTTGCAAGGTTTTATGAAACCAATACTTGTATAAGGATCATCCAGCTTCATCTTCAGGAAAATGGCTGCCCTTGTTCTGCAACTGAGTTGTTCCTCTATTCACCATTACATCTCGGAAGGATTGAGATTTCTCACTTGGCCAAGCTCCTATATCTTGTAGAGCAGCACCGGGAACACGGTCTACATTGTTCTGTCCTTCATCGCCTGTAATTTCAAGACTGTATGGTGCAACATCATCCATGGTACTAGAACCAACTGAATCTTGTAACTGTACTTTGACACTTTCACAGTTTGAAGTATTCACATCGTTAACTGCTGTATTTATCAACAGCCTCATCGCTAATAACATCAATTTTATGAACGGAAGTTGATTCCGTGTTAATTGTAATATTTTGACATTCAGAGTTCGATTTTCCTTGAATAAAAGACTTCATAAACTCTTTAAAACTTGATGTAGTTCTTAATCTTATATTAATGAAATCTTATATTCCTGTAGTTCTTAAGAAATAGTCATATCAAGAAACAAGTCGTTTGTAGTTTTATAAACTGAAAACATTTTTTTCAAATCTATGCTCACTTTGCCGCCCTCCTGGCTATGCCGCCCGGGGCGGCTGCCCCCTTGGCCCCCCCTAGCTATGCCTCTGTGAGTGTGTGTGATTTGTGTTTAATCAAAAGTTGGCTCAGGTATAAAATGGACAACAAACCAAACTGTGGTGGTACAATTACCTAAAACTGTTGTTGGTACACAGAATGTTCTAAAACTGCAAACCATAAGTACAATGTGGTAATTACAACATGATTTGATTACGTTCAAAAATATTTACCTGGTTACATGTATAATAATATTTGTATTTATTTTCTTGTTTTTTTGTTTTTTGTAGTTCTGGTATCTCAGTGAGTGGACACAATAATACATGGTATAATAAATGTCCTGTTATTATGTATAAGTACGTAAATGTATAAACATTTACAAGACTTCTTAAAATAACCCATTGTGTGTATTAAAGCAGTGTTTCTCGTACAAACTGCTCCTGTCTGGTCAAAGTTTGTACTGTTACGATGTCCAGCTACATCACCATTCCTGTCATTCTAAGTATTCTACAGATTCTCTTTCCCACTACTCTACAGTTTTAGACTATCTTTGATTACCTATGTGAACATGTTTCACAGAGTAGTTTTGTAAAGCGTGCTTAGTTGTCTCTTCATTTATATCTCCTAGTGCTTTTATATTACTCTTCTTCTTGACTATTTCATGTAGACTGCTTGTTATCCACGTCCTATTGTGTATCATCCAAGATTTCCTACTATAGGTAGGAAAGGGATGGGACATACTGAGTTTTTAGTTTTACTGTGCTAGAAATTTAAGAGTACAATTTTTAAATTATTCACTTGTTTCAAGATTTTTCCTTCTACTTCTAAAAACATCATGAGTACATTTTTGCTAATTCAAGAAAAATACACGTAGACATGTCATAAATTAACATAATTTTTGTAAAAAGAAATTGCTTTTTATGGTAAGAATGAAAATCCATTTTATCAGGCCTTACTTTATCAGCTCTTAATTTTAGTAAATCGTATTATATTCCTTTATATATTTTGTGTGTACATTTGTAAAATAATGTATGTTTAATCAGGGCTCACCTCATACACAAGGAACAGACTTCAAACCATGGGAAACTCATGGGTCTGTTAAGAACCTCTTGCCTGGGAAAACGTATGTGTTTAGAATACAAGCAGAAACTAGAATTGGATATGGACCAGAAACAATATGGAAACAGAAAATGCCTATATTAGGTAAGTGCATCTGTTAACAACAAAGAGAATAAGTTTTAAATTAAAGAAGAGATGTGTGAGATGGTTTAATGGAGTATAATGTTATTTGGCATAAAAAGATGAAGTCTTCAAAAGCAGAACAAGCGATACAAAAAGTTTCAAACTGTATTGAATATATAATGGAGTTGACAGTTTTCCACCTCCTCATCCTCTTTTAAAATTAAAAAAGTGTAATTCCTCCTCTTTCAGGAATCTCTATTGAAGTAGTGACTGGTACTTGGTAGGATACCACCATTCTAGAACTTTTTGTGTCCATTTGTTTATTTCCTTGAATATTTGTGCTCTTAACTCTTAAATTCTTTAGTCCTTTTCAGTTATACTGATAGTTGTTCCCCATCAGTTTCTTGTCACACAGCATAGCAGAATTTGTACAGCCATAGTTACTTCCTGCATTTCTGTCTCCAAACCTCTCTGTTTTCCCAATATTCTTCTCCCATTTTTCCACTTGTCACCCAGTGGTTCTTTCTTTCCAAGATTTCTGTAGTGTACTTCTTCATTTATTTGTGTAAGTGCATAATATAACTCTTGTTTATATTCTAGTGATTTAAATAAATATTACAACATCGTAGTTAGAGTATGGAAAATCAATATTTTCCATACTCTAACTACTGTTATTGTTATAACGGTCACGTGGATCGTCATGTTTGAACAGTGGAAACAGAATAATTAACACCAGATGAATTCACTTTTAAGAACTTTAAATACAGTTTAAATAAATAAAACAACAATAAACACTCATGTACAACAATTTCTCAAGCTTATGATTGTCCAACATACAGTAGTGTAACACACAATAAATGCCACTTATTTAACAACTTTTTACTGAATAATAAAAGTCACCAGTTACAGATGTTTGTATACAGTAGTTCACAAGTAATAACAGGTAACCTCACCAGATCACAGATCTTAATAAACTACCTCCACTTTTGAATCCCTGCATTTACCCCAGCTGTAATATGGTATGTGACAAAAATGGTCTGGATGCCAGTAGAGGTACATCTGGAAAAGTTGAGAAGGTCTGCAAGCATAGTACTACTCCTCACACAGTGTGTGCAAAGCATTGTGTAGCCACACATAATTTATTTTCTCAGTGTAGCATTATTATAACAATTATAGTAATTACAAAACTTTGTATAAAGATTAAATTAATTATTTAATTTAAAATGATTTGTTTAATATTCATTAAATACTTAATGTATCTAATAAAACAAAAGTTTAATGATACGACTTATTTTTTTATATATATATATATATATATATATATATATACAACATTTTGCAAAATATATTTCTGTACCTCTTTTAGTTAATATTTCTTGATCCTTTGAAATTAAAATTTTTGTTGATTATATATGTAAGTAAATTACCATATTGTTCCGAATACAAGCCGCACCCGAATGTAAGCCGCACCCCAAAAATTACCGTAGGTTAAAGGTTAAAAATTTGCAAAAAGTGTGAAGTCGCCGTTTGAATAAAAATTACTAAATTTTATTAAGATGAAGAAAGAAATAGCACGTAAAAGTACATTATTGTTACATAATTATTATTATTATTTACTAACCGTTTATAAAAAACTATACTTTTTTATTGTTAAGTCATTTTATAGTAGTGTACAGTAGTTTATATGTTGTGCACTTTAAAATATTCCCATACTTAATCACTGTCACGGTCACTTCCTCCTCTTCATAAATGACATCATCTTCCATTCCATCCATGCAGTTCAATATGCAGCACGAATTTTGAAACCACGAATTATGAATTCTTGAGGGATGCTTTCCCATGCACTCTTGATCAAGTTGCCGAGTTCTGTTACTGATGTTTTTTTTTATTTTTCCTGTAGGAGTCAAAGGATGATTTCCTGCCATGAACCAATTATTATATAAACGCCGCAGGTTATCTTTAAAAGGTTTATGTACTACAACATCCATCACCTACAACTGACTTGTCATTCCTCCAGGAATAACGGCGATATCAGTGTTCATTTCTTCGTAAAGAAGCTTGTTTATTTCATCTGTAGTGTTACCACGAAATGAATCTAGCACTAACAAACAGTATCGTTTTAATAATGCTCCTGGCCATTTATTCCATACACATTTTAACCAATCTACCATAAGATCGTTTGTCATCCAACCTTTTTCGTGACAGCAAAAAATTACACCCTATGGTAACTTCTTTTTTGGCATGGTTTTCCGTTTTAATATTACGTAAAGTGGAAGATTTCGTCCATTGGCTAATGCAGCAAGCATTACAGTGACACGTAATTTTTCATTTCTCGTAGTCTTTACTGTTACAGATTTGGTTCCCTTTTGGTCCACTGTAAAGTTAGAGGTCATGTCAAAAAATACGGGCGTTTCATCGGAATTTCCCATGTGTTCAAGCTTCTTGCATAAATTAATGACAAACCACTGATACTAAAGGAGTTTTTCTTCGTAGTCACTCGATAGTTTTTGTGCGAGTGATGTACGTTGTCTAAGCGCAAATCCATTTCGCCGCATCATTCGTCTTATCCACCCGAAGCTGGCTTTGAAACCGGAGACTTTGAATTCTTCTGCGATTTCTAAAGCTTTTAATTTTGAAACATGCCTAGTGACAGGGAGTCCTTGCCTTCTTAAAAACCGTACGTATTCACAGACGCTGGACTCTACTGCTACAAAACGCCCAACTTGAGGTCCCATGAATGCTCTTCACGCAGTATTTGCATTTAAAAGCTGTTCCTTCTGTTTTCTCCATCGTCGAATACAGGATTCATGAATATCGAATTTTGTTGCGGCTTCGTGATTGCCTGTTTTTTCTGCATGTTGTATCACAATTAATTTATAATTCGCATCGTATGTATTATGTTTATTTTTTGGAATTTGATTTGACTGCGTGCCTTTAGTCTCCACAATATCACTCATACCGCAAATGCACTACAAAAACGCTGAATGAAAACAGAGTACAGATAAGCAATGTTGTCGCTATTACAACAGAAGACCACACTGGCAGTTTACACAATATTTAGAACAATGTTACTCACACCCCCTCTGCTCAACCTTTGTCTTGCCGCCTACAGAAGGGTGCGTGCGCAGGCATGTACACTTTTTCTTCCTATTCTTTGATCAATTTGCTGTTAAAACGTACGGTTGCAGTGATAAATCATGATGCCAGAGTTAACAACAGCCAGGCAAACTGCTGTTGCTTAGGCAGTAAACAACTCATACATACCAAAAGCGTTCGTCCCGCCAGAAGTCAGGTATAACTTCGAATTTTGTTAGCGCACGAATGCAAGCCGCAGGCCAAATTAGCGACCATGTTTTTAGGAGAAAAAGTGCAGCTTGTATTCGGAACAATACGGTAATTATACTTAATACAAAGTAAAAAACAGAAACAGTTCTTTATTACTTTAATAAAACAAAGAAATTAAAACCAGAATTCTGAGTGTGAAGTTAGCCTGTTTTTTCTTTAATTTCAGCTCCTCCACGACCATCAAGTCAGGTTGTTCCAACTGAAGTTTGCCGAACGTCAGCAACAATCCAAATTAGATTCCGCAAAAACTACTTTTCAGATCAGAATGGTGTGGTGAGTACCTACCACCAACTTTATTTATTCAGCAGAAGCTTAGAATCCACGTGTATTACAAACTGAGTAAGTCATTGATAACAATGATAATGGTAATGATGTTCATTTGATATTCACAGGTTACTGCTTATACAGTAATTGTTGCTGAAGATGACACCAAAAATGCATCTGGGCTGGAAATGCCAAGTTGGAGAGATGTGCAGGCTTACAGTGTTTGGCCACCATACCAGGTAACACTGGCTGCAAATATTTAATATTATTAAATCAAAACTTCATGTAATAAAATCTGTAGCACGACAATGTGTTATGGACCACAGCTTGTCAGGCAGCTTCTCTTTGGAAAATGTCTTTTGTTCCAGGGGGAAGATAGCAAGCCAGTCCCCAACCAAGTGTCATTTATAGAGTAATCTTTATATAATAAACAATTTCGTAGAAAACTGTGTTTCCATGTAAATGTGTGTGTGTATGGGGGGAGGGGGGAGAGTGAGGGAGAATGTTATTTCTTATCATAGTGTAATGATAACGAATTAATTTTTTTCAAAGATTTGCTTCATTTCTGTGTTTTTGTGTAAAGATAAAAATTTAGTGGCATAATAATAAAAGCACAATAAAAATGACTTGGATACTACTGTCTGTAATGTTTTGTGCATGTTCTGAGAAAGGTTTTTAACAACTGTAAATATGGCTAATGTAATTAACTTTATATGACGTGTGTTCAAACAAAGACCAAACTATTTGTACATAACATCAACCTGCACATAGAGCGAGGTGCACAATTAAGTGCTGCTAGCGACAGGTTTTAAGAACAAACTGCCATTTATTCTGTTCCGCTATAAGAATTAGTCTTTGAGCTACACAGGCTGCAGTGGCCATGTGCACACCCTGTCCATCGGATTTATAACGAAGCAAGAATGAAGATTTTTATACATGTCTGTATAAAATTTTGCTGCTAACTTCATAAAATCTTTACAGAGAAATTTCAATCGAATTCAAAAGTTGTCATTACCATTTACAATGGAACACAGTTGCTGACCAATTTCAATATGGGTCTCTTTCTTATTGTCAGTCAACTAATGCATCACATATTTTTAACTGACATGGTGAGTTTTTCTACCAAAATTTAATTCTATATCGATGCCCACTCTCACAAGAAGTCTCGATGATTTACAATTACCACATCACGAGCTCTCGTGACATCATCTTCAACATCGCTTTGATGTGCACCGATCAATGTTTTCCCCTATTTACAAATGCTTAAAATAATCATTCGGCTCATGCAGGCCTCCTTGTATCCTTAGCTGAACAACCAGACTGACTCTGTAAAGTTTTAACCTAGTTTTGCCGCAAAGTTTCACGTTGTTCTTCAAGATATTTCTTAGTCACTTTGTCACTAACCCGATGGGCACTGTGTGCATATCTCCATTTAATTTGCTCAAAGAGAAATGCTTATAGCAGTACAGAATAAACGGCAGTTTGTTGTCAAAAACTGTCGCTAGGTGTCCTGTATGATGCACCACCTAGCGTTTGAGTGGATTGCTGTGTTATTCAAAAAGTTCGGCCTTTTTTTGAACACACCTCATAAATATTCATAAAAATAGGTAAACTGTGTTCGTCACATGATGATATTAAAAAAAAAAAATAAATAAATGAAAAGAATATAGTCTGTTTGGTTTATACTAGAACGGTATTCATAGTTAAGTGTTATTCAGTTTTCATCGTTTTATTAAAATGCTCTTCTTTTCGTCCAGGTAATGGAACCGTATTATCCTTTTACAAATTCTACAGTTGAAGATTTAACTATTGGAGAAGAGAACTGTGAAGGTAAAGCTGCTGGTTATTGCAATGGGCCTCTGAAAAGTGGGACTACTTACAGAGTAAAAATAAGAGCATTCACAACACCAGACAAATTCACTGACACCTACTACTCATTTCCTATTCAAACAGGTATTTAATAATTTCTATTATTGTATGAAATTAGTAATAAATATTTAATCTGTTGCCTGTTTTATTAAAAAAAGTAATTTAAAAAGTATGGTTAAAAGTCTTCACATTTGAAATTACCAGTAATTTTCAAGTTTTTATGAAACAGTCATTATAATTTTCAGAAAGATTTATTGAATTTTGTGAAATTCTAATCATTCTTGAGATGTTCGAATCAATTATTAACATAAAAGGAAGTATTATGACTCTTTTGTGTATAAGTTTAAATATTCCTCAGCGCCTTAATTAAATTTTAACAAAGTTAAATTTTTTTAAACATTATTATTTAAAAGTTATTATATTCTTTACACTGTTGTACTTCACAATTAAATTATATCTTCTTAATAAGCAACAGAGTATCAGGGAATAGGCCAGACCTTATTTGCATTTGTTTAAAACATTTCGTTGTTATTAAAAACATTTTATTTTTACTCACTGTTGTGGCTATAAGTGTGTGTGTGTGTGTGTGTGTGTGTGTGTGTGTGTGTGTGTGTGTGTGTGTGTGTGTGTGTGTGTGTGTGTGTGTGTGTGTGTGTGTGTGTGTGTGTGTGTGTGTGTGTGTGTGTGTGTGTGTGTGTGTGTGTGTGTGTGTGTGTGAGGGGGGGCTTCAAACAGTTCACTCACTTGGTTGTTGTTTTGCCTCAACCAAAAACTCTAGTAATTCTTTTTTCCCTCATATTTATCAGCTCTTTCCATCTCTTTTAGTATTACTCTCCCATTCCCTTTTCAGTCATTGATTGAGTAAAAAGGTTGTAAGAAGGGGCAGGAAATAGATTCTGATATTTTCGATGTTCAGCTTCCCTTGTGAGAAACTCTTGACTGCAAGTTCTTGCAAACAGAAGATTTTTCACTTCCTGTGCGCTGTATTTCATCAAGAGGCTTTAAGTTAATGTCATTCACATGACAGATTCTTCACTGTAAATTTTGTCACACACAGAGTTTCTTTCAGTCTTGTTAGAACTTTCTTAACAAATTAAAGAAAATAAATTTCCTGTGCTGCCTTAATTGTGTAAATCTTAATATATATACAATGTAAACATACAGAACAGGCTGGCCAATCTGTATTGAAGGTGGTCATGTACACCAGTAGTTTAGTCTTCAGCAATATATGTGTCTTTTGTTCCAAAATCCAATAGTATATTTAGATCTCAGCTGCTTATTTTTGGTAGCTATTATATTTGGTTGTGCCGGTGAATCAACAATCTAGATCCATGCCAAAGTCTTCTACTCGGAGTAACTGTTAGTTACTCTGACGGGGATGTTCATACATCAGTGCAAACCTCACATGTTCTGACTTGCTCTCATTGATTCTGATTTGTCATGTGTGCAGCCAGTGCTGTGTACGGTTTGCCTTGTAGATTGGAGGTAGTAGCTTGGCTAGCAAGTGATGCCAACATGATGCTATCATTTCCAAATGTAGTTAGTTGTACTTGTTGCATCTGTTATGGAAATATGTATAGAAGATAAAGGATAGCGCCAAGAACACTACCTTGAGGAGGACATAGTAGTATTCATTTTGACAAGGAAACCATTATATTATAAAAGTTAACTTTTAATGTTGGAAATGTTATTAATAATGGTTTGAATAAGTAAAAATACTCAATCTTAATATAACACTCAAGTTCAATATAATTCACAAAGCACATGATGGTATACACTAATGTTACAAAAATAGAAATAACATAAGACAAAATACAAATTGATTTGTTTTTTAATATAAACAGTCTCTAGTGATGGAGAAATATGTTCTCTAACGTATACATCAGACAATACAATTTATATACTTGGAAATAAAAATAATAATTGTTATTGCTTTAATGTGTGTTTTATGTGAATTATTTTATAATTTCTGTTGACATAATCTGTAAATGAGCTGAAAGTAGCTGTACAATTTGTGTTAATTATGAGTTCATTAAATTGACCTGATTTTTAAAAAAGCATTTTAGCTTGCTAACTGGATGTTAATAATAATGCTTTTTAAAAGGTTCTTTCACATGTTTTTATCTATAATATGTTATCAGTCTGTGATAAAATCATTGCTATTTAGATTTTTTAAGTGTTTGTTGTATATGTCTTTTTAAGTGCTTATAAGTAGAGTAATCCTTTTACACTGTTTAAGCCAGTATTTAATCAGTTTGTGTTAGAGAGTCTGTAAATGTCATTTCAAAGATGTGCCATTTGTAATTACTAACTACAGTTGAACATATTTCAATGTTGAAACTATGTATAACAATAATTGTTATTGTGATTATTGCTGATTTATGGTTTCTATTTAGTATAAAACGGGTTTCACAGTTTGACATCACCATCATGTTTTCAGATCAGGATAATACAGCTCTAGTTGTAGCAGGTACAATAGCATTTTCATTGCTCATGGTTGTGGTGTTTACATTAGTGCTATTGCGGAGGAAACGTGCAGCTGCAAGGAGGACTACAGACAACAGGGCCAGTGACAACATGTCATTACCTGACAGTATTATCGAAACAAGGTAGTACTCAATTCTCTTTTTTTTAATGAAATTATATGAATTACATCTTCAGATGGTAAAAATAAGTGTGTTCAGCAGTTTCAGCACCAATAGATCCTTTTTTTTTTTTGAACTTAAATCATTTAACATCACTGTTCTGTAGGTTCAGTAGAAAATTTAGACACAAAGTGTTGTTTAGCCACTCTCACATATTTGTTGTTATTATGTTTCAATGATGTTGGCTGAAGTTAAACATAGAAGAAAAAGGAATAAACGTAACACTTTGTTATTTTTCACAGTTTGAAAAATAAAATATTTGTACAAATTACATTGAAAAAATCAGTGTAGTTAACATATTTGTTATGTAGTTAGTGTAAAATTTAAATAATATTGTAATACAAATAACATAATAATTTATGAAATTGTAGAGTGAATTACATTCCTCATCATAAGTTGAATAGGATAGAATAGCTCAAAGACTAATTTATAATAAGTATTCTAAGAAAGTTTTATTTTCACCAGAAGAAAATTTTGCATACTGAATAGTTTATACCCAGAGAACAATATCATGTATCAACTTTCCCTAATACTACCAAACATAAGTGAGGTTTTTCTTGTTATATTTAATGGTAACTAATTACTTACAAAAAAATAAAGAAAAATTTACAATTAATTTTATCTTTACAGAAATACTGCTTTTTCTCCTGTATGATAAGACTAAAAATTTCCAGAATAATGAGCTTGCTAAGTTGATAACAACCAGTCAGACTAAATAAAACTCAACTTATCAGTTAATTTAATTAAATATACAGAAGAACTTGGCTAATTCGAAGCTGAAGGGACCAGTAAAAAATTCGAATTATCCAAAAATTCGAATTAGGAAAGTTTTAATAAGGGTAGAAAAATCAAATCAAAAACCGAAATTCAGTAAACCAATATGTTATTTTATTAAACAATTTCCTTATACATATGTATTACAAACGTATAAACACGTTTCAGTACAAAATATAGCATTTAAAGTTTTTTAAAATAGCTAGAAACTTTTGATTGCATTTTGCAGTTAATACACTGAGTTGTAGTAAACTCTTCAAGTTTATTAAATGCTTGTAAAATAGTGTCACTTACGTTCTGCTGTCCTTCAACAAAGGATGTCAAGATCTCAAGTCTTGAATGTAATTTGATGCCTGTGAAGCCGTTGGAATCGGTATTTCTGGAAGTTCTAGCTGGTCCCCTTCTTCATCTGAAGATGCACCATCATTTCTTTTGTTCATAACATCAGCCACGATCTCCGCATCTGTCTGTTCACCGCACACCACCAAGTTTACAATCCATGTTTACAAACTCTTCGTAACGAATGCCTGCGTCATGTCCAACATCTTCCCAGTTATCCGCAGTGGGTACGACTTCTCTAGCACCTTTATTCTCCTCTTCACCTTCAATGTGGCAGAAACCACCTTTACGAAAGCAATTAGCGATTGTTTTTTGCGTAACTTGGTCCCAAGCACTGTTGCACGTGCGGGCAGCTTGGTTAATCTTGATAGTATTTTCGTGCTCATCTAAATAAGCACTGACAGAATGTTTTGGACCACAAGCCGTCTGTAAAAATGCTTAAACTTTTTTATTACACCTTGGGCCATAGGTTGAACTACTGAAGTCATGTTTGGGGGGAAAAACACAACCTTTACATTTTCCATCACAGGAATAGTGTTGTGCGCTGTACAGTTCTCAATAAACAAGACGATTCTTCTGTTTTGATTCCAAAATTTCCTGTTGATTTTCAAAAGCATTCTTTCAAAAATTTCACCTGTCATCCAAGATTTATTGTTTGATTCATATTCAACTGGTTTTGTTTTTACATTTTTGAAACAATGTCGGTTGGCTGACTTCCCTATCATTAGCAAAGGCAGTTTTTCTGAGCCATCCATGTTTGCTCCGACTAAAAGTGTTATGCGCTCCTTGCTGTGTTTGCCGCCACTACAACTTTCTCCTTTAAAAGCAAGTGTTTTGTCGGGGGTGCATTTGAAGAATAAGCCCGTCTCATCTACGTTAAAAATGTTTTTAGCGTCTCTATCAGAAATCATTTGCAACAAATCGTCTTTCCATGAATTTGCAGCTTCAACGTCAACAGATCCACTTGCCCCACAAACAGTTTTGAAAGACATGCCATTCCTTTCTTTAAAACCATTGAGCCAACCAGTGCTGGCCTTAAAATCATTTTTCCCTAAGCTAGATGCGAATTATCAGCTTTGGCTCTGACGAGGGGCCCACTGACTGGAATTTTTTTGTCCCTTGCTTGCTTAAACCACTTCACTACACACTCATCCACGTCAGGATTTTCTGGTCCTCACGCTCTTTTCCTATCTATGTCGCTGGCTTTACACACACTATTCAAAATCTTCTCTTTATTTTTTAGATACGTTGACAGTGTATTTGGCGGTATCCCAAATTCCTTAGCAATTCAGATTTCCTTTTCCACTTCCCGAATAACGGCAACTTTTTCGGCAAATGTCAATGATTTGTATTGGGTCCGTGTTGGTTTTGAAAGGGCCATGATGAACACACAACACAATAAAACTGCACAATAAGCGTCACTAAAACACACCAGTCTGTATAAAGAAAGGAACGGTCTCTCACTACAGGACACATCTCGCACAGTAGAAACTCAAAAAGACTTAACCCTTCCACGAATGCAGGCAGACTGAACTGAAAGCAACAGTGAGAGTGGCTGACTGATGAGGCGTGGAACAAGGGACAATGGCGAACGGTACCGTTACACGAGCCAGTCACGTGTCATCGCGAGATACTGGCGCCAATTCCACGAATTTGACACAAAGGACAAGTGTCTGTTCACAAAGGGCGATGCCTGCTTGTCTGTTTCCAGTCGTGTCTCTATTGTTACGTGGTCTAGCCCATACTGCAGGCGATTTTTTGTAGTTTGAGCAAAATTTTTATTTCGAATTAACCAAAATAAGTTCGAGTTACAGGCGATGTTTTCGCACGGTTTTACATAGGATATTCAAGGGACCACGGTAAAAGTTCGAATTATCCACAAATTCGAATTATGCACGTTCGAATTAGCCAAGTTCTACTGTATATAATTTTCTGAATTTTGGTTGTTATCAAGTAATATAATTATCACTTGTATTTTGGTTCAGAAAAATCATAGAACTAAATACACTGTTTAGTTACAAATAAGGATTATTTATAATGTCAGCTTTGAATGTTGGGAAAAATATAACTGGTGTCCCATAATGTAGGATGGGTGTATTTGCTCAATATCTAAAATGATAAGTGAAGGCACATTGTAATATTCAGAACATGATGTGAAGGGCAGTTTCAGGTTTTGCACAAGTTATCCAATTACAGATAATTATTGTGCATTTTCAATAGATTTTAGTATCCATTAGTTGCTATATTACTAGGGTTGTCCAATAAGTTCTCGGCCTCAAAATACAAAAACACAGTTTCTCAAATCAAAATAAATTTTATTTTTCAATATAATCCCCTTAAAAAGTAAAAATCAATAAATTAATATAGAGAAAATTGTAAAAAGCCCAGATACTCTACTATATTTTAGTAAAATAACGAAGCAAGTGTTATTATTTTTTATTGTTATGTATTTTGTTATTATAAATACAATAAAAAGGAAACTCCTGATTATGGTGTTGTTCTTTAATTACATTTATAACTATAATGCCTAAATGACACATAACTTAAACTTTAAGCTCGTAAGTTAGTGTATACACACATATCTGTACAAGAAACAATATGTAAAGTTTTTTCAAACATAACTTACAAAATGTTTGAAAGTGCTCCACAATTTGTAAGGAGTGTTGACATGTATTAATTGAAATATACTAAGTTCATATTCTGGATAATTTGAGCCTCCACATGGACTTTTAAAATTTTTCAAAATTTTAAATTTGGTGAACCTAAGGTTACAAAATTGTCCAGTTAAATACCATATCACATTTGGGTTAAAATTACTTTTTGTCTGGCATAGGTTTTTATAATTTTTTCAAAGTTCTGATTTATTTTGTGCAAATTTTGTTATAAAATTTTGAAATATCCAAAACTGAACACTACATGCTATTCAGATTTCTCACACTGTATTTTTGTGATTTTAAAAAAATTTCACCCTCAATTTCCCCTCTCACCCCCCTTTGGGAGGGTCGGACTATAAAAAAAACAATAGAGTTCTGTGGGCTAAAAATGTGAACACACTTTTTCTTTTCAGTTTTATGAAAATTGGTTCAAAAATTATCATGAAGTATCTCCCAGACACACAGACTGGCAACTTGCCAAATAAGCAACTTAAAACTGAGAATTCACGTATTAAATAAATAATAATGACTTGTTTTTTGCTTGTTATATCCATTATAAAGAAAGTATACATGAAATAAAAACACTCTAACAAAATGTATATTACACAAATGATAAGAAAAAAGACTGAAATTTTCTCCCCAAAATTTTTATTGTAACATCATTTGTAAACAACCTTTTTTTTTGTAATGGTCTGTAGTCGCCCAATCCGATTAGAAAACTTTGCTGAACACTACCGCATCATGTCAGCTGATTCAGACTTCCGATTCTCTGAGGAATTTGAAGAACTGAAACATGTGGGAAGAGAACAGTCATGCAGTGCTGCAGACTTGCCATGCAACAGGCCAAAGAACAGATTCACGAACATCCTGCCATACGATCATTCAAGATTCAAATTACAGCCAGTGGATGATGAAGAGGGTTCAGATTACATCAATGCAAACTATGTGCCTGTAAGTACAAAGTGTGTCTAGATTTTTTTATGTTAAGAATTAATTTGTTTACAAAACCTGTTAGTTGCTAACCACTGAATGTTCAGTCATAACGTATTTGAATTGTTAAGCCATTTTCAACTTGGTACTAAACACAGGCACACTCCAAGACAGCCTCTAATATGCTAGTTTGGAACTAGTCATATTTTCTTCTCACTTCCAGTCCAGAACTTTTTAGTTTTCCAGTAGAAATTTCCTAAACCATTACTTGTAGTATCACCTCTTACCAACCTTATACCACATTAGTAATTTTTTAATACACCATTGAATAAATCTTCATTATAAACATTTGTTTTAATATTGAAAGATTTTTTTTTATTATTGTTTTATTTTTTGTAGATTTTTAGTATTCTTTTAATTTTAAGCCCCATATTTTATTTTCTGGATGTAATATTTTACACAGCATTCAAATGTATGGGTGGGGAGGTAGATAAAGGGAAAGAGTAAAAATAAGTTACAAATTAAAGTCAGTAGTTATTGTATTCTGGATAGACTCAATAAGTGAAGGTTTTTACGTGTTAAAGCCAGTGATTTTTCTTCTGCTTATGACCTCAGTCTGGGGATTGTCGGGCAACCATATAATAAAGTTATCAGTTCATTCTGGTTATTGGTTATTTTTAAATTCTTGTACCTATTCAAACACATCCCTGCAAGTAGTTACTTGATTCAAGAAATATGCTTTCTCCTAGCTTTTAAGTCAGGACTATTTCCGCTCTAATACAATCATTATATATTTATTTTATATAATTAAAAGGATCCACCCATTGGTAAATTTTTTATGGCCACTAGCTATTGATTTTCTTCTTGGGAATGAATCTCTTCTTCAACCTTCTCCTACAGTCAGTCTCTTTCATGTATCCTCTGCATCTGGCTGCCACTTGTGAAATCCTTTTTCATTCTTTCTAGCATAATCTCAGTACCCTCTGATTGCTCCTTGACCCAATTAATGGGTCAATTAATTTATGTGTAAATTGGTACCAGGAAATATACAAATTTGGCATAAACTCACACATCAAATGGTCAACAATCAACCAGCCATTATGTGTGGACAGTAAAAACGTACTTATGTAGCCAATAATCCATGACAAACACAGCATATGTTGTAGCTGTTGACCGTTACAAATAGACAACCTGCATATGTCCAACGACCATCTCCTGGTAGTCAAAGGATTAATATCAATATATTTATCATGTGGGTTCTACTGGGTGTGTTTTAAATCCTAACACTTGTTAAGTGTATAATAAATATCTTCAACCAACCATCTTTATAAATTGAAAAGTATTGTTACAACAGTCTCACCGACCATTGTATGGTACAGTGGAAACAAATTACAGACACCAATGAAGTCATTAATCACCAGCTTTAATTAATCACAAATAACAGTTTGTAATCAACAAGTTCTTCAATAAGATTATACTTGTAAAACAATTCAAATTAAATTTGTCCACACGCAATAATGTCAATTAATAGAGTCCTACACAATAATCACTTTTCACTAATTACCACTTGTGACGCACTCAGTAAATTGCCCAACATAAACTGATTGACGAAGCCAGCTGCTGTTGTTTAAATAGACAGCACAAGTATTCCAGATAATCCATAATATGTGTCAATAGGCACTCAAAAACTGTAGACTGTACTTGAGCGTGGCCTTGAAGAAACACGGACCTGCTGGACTAGGCAAGATACATGTAGAACAACGTTCTCCATTGTACGAGAACATCCTTATTGTGTAACAGTATAATTTTTGACTAGACAGGAGGGGAGTATCTCATGATTAATACAGTTAGTTAAAAATAAAAACTGTAAGCATATGCTTTTGAAAACTATTCAGTCTACATTAAAAAAATAAAACATAAACAAAAAAGACTAAATTTATATAATGTGTTATATAATATTATTTTATTTTACTTATTAGCTACTGTAAACACCAGTTTGTTCTTGTAAGTGATTTGAATGTTTTTGCACTACCTGATTTGATTCCAATTGAATAGTTGTGTGCTTTATGATTTTTATCTAATGTAGTTTGCCTGAAGATAACTTCAAGTCAAGGAATCTGCAGGGTGACCAGTCTCTTTACTTTCCATCCACCTTACCTTGAATGATTAATTTCTCAATGTCATCCTATCAAGTTCAGTTATAAGTAGTCAGTTTATACAAACATTTCAGGAATTTCTTATGAAATACATCATTAAAGTATTACATTTTTTTAAATGTTGTTTATTGACTTATTACAGGGTTTCAGTTCACCAAGGGAGTTTATAGTAACTCAAGGACCACTGCATTCGACTAGAGATGACTTCTGGCGAATGTGTTGGGAAAGTAATTCACGAGCAATTGTAATGTTGACGAGGTGTATAGAGAAAGGTAGAGAGAAATGTGACCATTACTGGCCGTTTGATACATTACCTGTATACTATGGAGACATATCAGTTACTATACTAAATGACAGTCGGTATCCAGACTGGTGCATCACTGAACTTGTCATGTGCCGAGTAAGTATTCACAGAATAACTTGTATATCACATGTAGTGAAAAGTATTCTTCTTCTTTAATTTGTGGTATAGACTTAAATGTTCCAACCAATAGCATGAGGGAGGATTTGGAGAGTTAAAACCCACTCCCAAATGGATTTAGTTGGAAATGGAAATGTCAAAAATAAAAAATAAAATATATACTGGTAAAAATGTTGATATGTAAGCATAAGTCAAATTGAAAATTAGGCAAATATATTATGTGACTACAAACGTTTTTAATTACAGTATGCTGTAGCCATTAAAAAGAATTTGCTACTGTTTTCTTTTTAAGAAGCCAGTTCTTACTTCCAAACATCGCAGACAATTATTAGTTTGCAAGATTTCGTAGTTTTCTGTAGTAGTAGTAGTAGTAGTAGTAGTAGTAGTAGTAGTAGTAGTAGTAGTAGTAGTAGTAGTAGTAGTAGTAGTAGTAGTAGTAGTAGTAGTAGTAGTAGTAACTAGTGGTAGTGGTAGTGGTGTTTTGCAATATGTCAGTATGGTGCCGATATGTATAGAAGATAGAAACTGTCAACATCTCTAAACAAGAACTAAACAAATATTTTTATGGGCCCAGATGTTTAGTAACCTATACAACAACAGGATTAAATTTATTTGAAACAGATTCTAAAACAATTTTACTCAGAATCTTAGTCACAGTCTTCTGGTAATTTATTCTTTTTGAACAACAGTAAATCAAATAATTGCTGACTTCCATGGGTTGTAATTTATAATGAATAAAATTTGTAAAGATGACAGTACCCTAAGCTTTGCGAATGCATAGAAAAATGTTACTGTATGAGATGCAGAATTTGCATTCTGTTTTACATAGAAAAATTTTTATTTTTTTATTATGCGTGTCTGATACTTACATTCAAGAATGATGAGTAGCTTAAAACATTTAATTTTTTGACAGAAAACCAAAAGTATTTTTAAATCCCACTTTTATTTCATGTTAAATGTTAAATGACGCATATGTTCAAACCACCATCTGCAGTCTTAATATAGAAGGATCACTAGTTGACAGAGCAGTGGTTTAAACATAAACCATTAAACATATACCATTAAATAATAAATGAAAATGTGTTTCAACAGTATCTACAATGTTTTACTTTAAGGTGGTGAATATCAGCACCTCAGCATTTCAAAATATAATATTATGTTTACAGGGAGAACAGCAGAGGGTGATGAGACATTTTCATTTTACGACGTGGCCAGACTTTGGTGTTCCCAGTCCTCCTCAGACTCTGGTTCGTTTTGTGAGGGCTTTCCGGGAGAGGATAGGACCCGAACAAAGACCTATAGTTGTTCACTGCAGGTAAGCTTCTTCATTATTGGCCCTATGCTGGTGAGCCTAGTTCAACGTAGACCAGGTTCATTTTTTGATGACTGTCCAGGAGGTAATAAGGCCCATATTGACCACTAAATATGATAAATATAGGGTCTTTATCTGAAGTGTTATCATCAAGGAAATATCAGTATCAATTAACTGACTGTGTGTGTGTGTGTGTGTGTGTGTGTGTGTGTGTGTGTGTGTGTGTGCGTGCGTGCGTGCGTGCACGTGCGTGTGTACTTATTAAAATCATGATAAAATGCACAGTAGGGCAACTGGCAGTTTTGTACTTTCACCTTCAACACCCTGTTGTCTTCCTCCTATTTAAATTAACCACATATTTTATTGTCATTCTTCCTTACTTTTTCATCTTCTTCTGTGAGTTCTGAATCCGCTTCAGCTGTTGACTTTTCTCATCACATACCCACATGTACATGCACTCTGTTTACACAGTATTTGTGTTCAGATTCTGGCATACATGTATGGAATATAGTTTATCATGGCATTTCTGTGGGAAGTAGGTGTTTAATAATACTCAATAGGATTTAAATATATACTGCTTCTTGTACTGATTCAGGTGTATTAGGTGTTAGAACTTTTCCAATGACTCTTCCAACCTTACATCAGAACACATTGTATGTCTAGTTGTACTCTTTACTTTTTTTTATAGAGACTGTTCCCTTTCTCCTTCTGCTCATTTATAGATATTGTATTTTACTTGACATAATAACAAACACCTTTTTGTTATAAGAGAGTCTGTTACGTTACAAATATATGAATTTTTTACTAAACTTTCAAATACCCAAAATACCACTTACCTTTGATATTTCTTCTCTTGCCTTTATCCAGAAACCCCCAGCATCCATTAAGCGAGGATTTAAATGACGCAAACAGATTGAGGTAAAGTTTTAATAAATTACACTACACGTGGTTATTGTGAAATCGACATTAGTTTTTATTGTCACTTTCGTTTACTTTTTTATGAATGCAAACATATTACCCTCTTTATATGGGTAATGAACAAGTCCTTACTGGACATACATAATTGGTTATAGTAAAAAATAATAAAAACTTATGCTATTAGACTCGCCAGTACCTATTATTCTTTCGCTCCCTCTCTCACATACATTTTCCCCACCAATTCTAGATTTGAGATCTCATTTCTTAAATAAAAAAGATTTATAAAAGGATAATTGCATCAGAAGGCTGATCGATCTGTTTCTGTACTTTACCGCTGTCTTTGTTATTCCATGTGGCAGTTATTCCTCAGCTGCACTTTCCTTTTACACTAGTTAAAAAGGTCCAAACTGTTTTTCAATGTTGAATTTATTTGTCATTCACTGTCGACACTTGTTGATATTGAAATTTACTTTGTTTGAATCACATTTATACTGTTTAAAGTTAAAATTTGTTCGTCCGGGGACTTTACTTGTATAGTGTCCCGGCCGGGATCAGATTTCAGTTGAAACAGAAAGGGCTGGTGTAGAGATCGGCCAATATAAAACCTGGTCACGTGGTATTCCCCTCTCTGCAGAATGTTCCCCGCTGGCGAAATTATACGTCTCAACGGCACCAAGACCACATTCCGATATCACAAAGCGAGGGATCGTTCCGTGACGTATTTGTGACGTCCTTTGATAACTAAGACTTTGTGCCCGTATATGGCCATGGAGAGGGCTGTTTCCGTCGATTCATCGATTGGTATGGCTAAAATAGCTGTTGACTGAGCTGCCCGTGCTGTACGCTCCTACGTCGCAAGTTGAATTTGATTCGCTTTTACATAACTTGTGTTATTGCCCAATATCGAACAATGATTAAAAGTGGTTTTACCCCATTCTGTACTGTTACAAGTCATGTTAAGCTAGACTATATGAGCTGAATAGCATATAAAGAGAACAGTATGTTAGCACTATGCTTCTGTTGCCATTATTTTCCCAGGTGGTAGTCTGGGTACTCATTTCTATAGGATAAATCAACCTAAAGGCTGAAAATAGAACTCAATTTTTGTAGAGTGTCAAATATACATATGTTCAAATACCCCCTCCGGTCTGTTCATATCACTTGACTTTTGGTCTCCATGTTTCTACAGCACATAACACGCTCCTGTGAAAAAACAATATGTGTGTGTGTGTGTGTGTTATAAAGACTTCAAATGGTAATGGATATAACAATAAGCAATGTTATTTTATGTTACAGTGCTGGTGTTGGTAGATCAGGAACATTTATCGCACTTGACAGGATTCTGCAGCAGATCAAACATTCTGATGTGGTTGACATATTCGGCATAGTGTGGCAAATGCGTAAAGAACGAGTCTGGATGGTACAAACAGAACAGCAGTACATCTGCATTCACCAGTGTTTACTCGCAGTATTAGAGGGTAACGAAGGCCAAGGCCCCCAGAGGGAAATTCATCACAACCAGGGATTTGAGGGTAAGTCAGAAAACAGATGAAGATGTGTACAGTGTTCTGAATTAAGTGATATAAGGTTTATTGTGTGCATGTGTAATCATCACAAACAAGACATTGTGATGGTCAGTTTATTGTTTGTGGTCAGTATTTCTTCTGGACTTTCTTATGCTTGTCAGTCATATGCAAAAGCAAAGTCTGTTACTGATAGTGTTTCTTTCAGTAATAGACTATGGTCGAAGAGATAATGGATAGGGATGCAGTTGCCTCAAATAGGGATTCCAAATCCCATAAAATTATAGTCACACGGCATTTATGTTTGGCTCAGTTTTAATACTGGTGAATACAATCAGACTGATGATGGTAGAACAAACAGGTGTAAATAAGTGGAGGCAGTCACAGAGGTCACTTGCACAGACAATTTTTTCTGACTGATGATGGAAACTATATCAGTTTGTTTTCCAGCCTGTGTTGTTTTGTTGTTTATATTTCAGGCTTAATTTTAAATCTCTTAATTTTATGTTATTATAATATAGGCCTAATCATTTGAAAAAATTAAAAGATCGCACACAAAAATTCTTATAATATTAACAGTCTGTTTTGACTGGAGACATATTGCTATTGGTTTGTTTCTCTGTTTAAGGTATTATCATATTTAGAATATAATAGACCAAAACTATTATAAAATATTAAAGACATTTACATGGTTGCTTTATCAGTCTTAGAATTATGTGTGAAACTCACCACACTCTTTTCTTTCTTCAAAATTGTATCATTCTCTTACTTCTGTCTTCAGCTAATATCTGAATATAAATAATATTTTCAGCAAATGGGTTTCTAACAATAACCTATTCAAATTCTCAACAATCTCTGTGCAACCAGTACCAGCATTACATGGCGACCCTAGACTCCCCTAATAAAACCCACCAGCACACACCACCTCATCATTGGTCCAGGGGTGATCCAGCACTTCAGCTGCATGAGAGCTGAAATGTGCAGGACCAAGCACATGTGTTTTGAAAATAGGAACCAAAGTTGAGTTTCTCTGGCAGTTAGCTTCACGGATGTGTAGTGAATCCCAGCTACATGAATCCCAGGGCTGTTGTCCCTAGTGTGTAGATGTATCTTCGGTGCATTAAACTCTAGTAAAGCTTTTCATGAATGGTAACCAGGAGAATCTGGTATGTATGCTAGGTTGGCTGTGCTTACTGCTAGCCTATCATAGTGGTGACTCCTTTTGGATGGACCAGTGAGGGTTGTGGGGAATATGGAAACCATATGATATTACGTAAATCTCACTTAAGCATACAATAGGATACAGATTTCAGTTTCTCACTTAGGGTAGTATTCCCCTACCTTTGTTAAAAGATGAAGGTGAGGTCACAGATCCTGGTTATTACATAGGTTTGTATCCATTTGTCGAGCTGTGACCATTATAAGCTTTGGGGCTTGTATTGCACATACTACCTACCAAAAGTGGTACTGAGGTCATAAACTAACCCAGTTAGGGTCCTGTTTTCCAACATTCATGAGTTGAGGAAAGATTGCGTGTTGGTTACACTTTCATTCCTGCTAGTGGAAGAACTGGTCCCCAGTTTTGTGTACTGGGTAAGTTGTTAATAAGACCTTGTAGCCTGGGTGCATCGGACAGATTGAATTTCGTTTTGCTTATATGTTTTGTGATTACTCTGTAGTTCAGATTTCACCTGTTGAAAGAATTCCCATATTATTGACTATGTGCAGATATAAAAGTTTGTATTCTTATATGAACCAATCCTTCCGTTTAAGTCTCATCTATGTTTTTATAGAATTTTACCTCTGACAGACTTAGTCTTCTATTTTAGTACGTAGGCTTTCATGGCCGGTGTCACTATAATTATTATTTAAAACTTCCGGGCTGAAAGGCCGTGGTCGAATGCTTGATGTTCTGCAGCTAGACGTTTCGGCCACACCACCGGTGGGCATCTTCACTAATTATAGTGACACCGGCCGTGAAAGCCTACGTACTAAAATTAAGAACCTCTACGGGGAGGAGGTTTTCAATAAAATTAGAAAGCTGGAGGCGCTACGAAAGAATAAAGCCAGTCTGCTGTTCTCCTTGGCCTTTTTACTTAATTACAGAGACTCGGGAACCGTTCCTAGGTTCCTACAACATAGACAGATTTTTAACACGCCACACGCTAATAGGATCTACAGGAGGACGGAAAATGCCATGCTGCGTGAGCGCATACACCATACGCGGAGGGAGTTGGCGTTAAATGATCAGAACCTGTTGAATCTGCACTTACAACTCAGCAGTTCCCTCCAACGACAGGATTGGGAGGTGTTGGATGGTCTCACTTACAGTCCTTTCGAGGCGTGTTATACCAGTACCAGCCAGAGACAGCGGGAAAAATTCGAACGCTATGGTTCCCAGAACATCAGGGAAAGAGAACAAGACCACGACAGGATGGACAGGATGGTCGTTAATCTCTCGAACCGTCAGCTGACACCACATGAGACCTCGGTGTTAGCCAAAGGTGAAAAGTTTGCGGTTACCCCGAAGACAGTACCGGTGGAGGAAATAGTTGCGAGCGTGGAAGCAGGTATCCGAGGACTACCCCGAGACCAGACAGATGAGATACGGTTGGAAGCTGCCAAGGCCCTTAAAAGGGCCGCTCCGCCAAAATGCAATCTTCTGTCGGCGGAACTGCGAGCTTTGAAGGATTTGAGAAGGGATGACTCCATTGTCATTGTGCCGGCGGATAAGGGGAGTGCTACGGTGGTCTTGAACACTGAAGACTACCAGCGGAAGATTGAGGGTTTGTTAGATCCGGCCACTTATCGGAGGCTGAACAAAGATCCGACTTCTACGGTTTTAAGAAAAACGGATTCTTTAGTGAAGCAATCTTCTCTAGCGTCTGATGTGAAGACGGCCGTCCGGTGTTCGGAGGCCCTTCCCCCTCGTCTCTATGGATTACCAAAGATCCATAAGGAGGACGTTCCGCTGAGGCCCATCGTTAGTGCTATTGGCTCGCCTACGTACAACTTGGCTAAGCACCTCACTGGATTGCTCAAGCCGCACATCGGGCAGACGGATTCTTTTGTCCAGGACTCTTCTCATTTCCTCCGGAGGATCCGGGAGTTGGTGCTGGAGCCTGGCGACGTGCTAGTGAGTTTTTATGTGGTCTCTCTTTTCACGATGGTCCCTGTCCAGGAGGTCTTGGGGTATATAGGTGAACTGTTCCCGGTGGACATCACTACTTTGTTCCGGCAGGTCCTAACAACGACCTACTTCCAGTGGAACGGCGGCTTTTATGAACAGTTGGATGGCGTCGCGATGGGAAGTCCTCTCAGCCCTGTGGTTGCAAACTTCTACATGGAAAAATTTGAAGAGTTGGCAGTTTCATCTGTGCCACTGAAGCCGCAGTGTTGGCTGCGGTATGTTGACGACACTTTCGTGGTCTGGAGCCATAGGGATGAAGAGTTGGAACGGTTCCTTGGACATCTGAACGCTGTGCACCCGCGCATACAGTTTACGATGGAGTGCGAGAGCGGTGATCAATTGGCATTTCTGGATGTGTTGGTCCTGAAAAGGACCGATGGCAGATTGGGGCACAAAGTTTATAGGAAGCCAACGCACACTGACAGATATTTGTATAAGTCCTCCAATCATCATCCTAGGCAGAAGAGGGCGGTGCTGAAGACTCTGGTTGACCGGGCAAAGAGGATCTGTGAGCCCCGGTATCTCGAAGATGAGTTTTGGCATCTCGAGGTAGCACTGCAGTCCAACGGCTACTCTGCTGTGGAGGTAAGGAGAGCTGCCTGGCCGAGAAGATCTGGTAGGCCGGACGAGTCGGTGTTGCCCGAGGTTGTTGGCTCCACTGTCTTGCCCTACATCCATGGTGTGACTGACCGCATCGGCAAGTTGCTGGGTAAACGGGGCATCAGGATGATCTTTAAGCCAACCAAACAGATCCAACAGTTCCTGCGACTGGTAAAAGACGCCAGGGATCCGCTCTCGTCGTGCGGGGTGTACAGTATTCCTTGTATGTGTGGCCAGCTATACATAGGCACCACGAAGCATAGTGTCCGGACGTGCCTCTCTGAACATCGGAGATACTGCCGCCTGGGCCAGCCGGAGAAGTCCGTAGTTGCTGAACACGCTCTTTCCCACGACGATCACCGGGTAATGTTTGATGAAGCCCGGGTGTTGTCTTCTGTCCGGGGTTACTTCACTCACCTGCATCTGGAGTCCATCCATATTCATAAGAATGCGTCTGTCGCTATGAACCGCCGAGGTGAAAGCATCGCCTTAAATAGTGTCTGGCATGGTTTATTTTCCATGGCCAATCAGAGTGGAGAATGATGAGCTGGCTTCTCATGGGTCCGCGTTATACACCTTAAGCAGCCAAAAAGTTATAAATAGAAACAGCGTAGCCTTCTCTTACTGTTGCTTGTTCCCAGTTCATTGGGAGACTTGTTCGGCATACCACCTATTTCGAACATTTTTGCTACTGAAGAAGGCCACCGGTGGTGTGGCCGAAACGTCTAGCTGCAGAACATCAAGCATTCGACCACGGCCTTTCAGCCCGGAAGTTTTAAATAATAATTGTAGTCTTGTATTGTTCTGAGCATGTATAAGTAATAAAACAGTAGTAATGCTTATAGACAAGCTGTCTTTGTATACAGCCAATGATAAAGTTATCAGTAGTACAGGTGGTTTTGCTTAGATCAAGTTGTCATATTCATGTTGTGTTCTATTACAGAGCACTGTTAATATACACAATAAGATACCAACAAATTCACCCATGTGGATCGAGATGTTAATTTTTATTTTTTCAGAGAAAATAGGTATTTGTGACTAAAAATAGGTAAAATGTATAATTTATTGTGTAGCCATACAATACGAGGGATAGTTGAAAAGGTCGCCGAGCAATGTCCATAGCTTAGCAATAGATCTCGGATTTTCCTTGCATTGTAAGATACATATTTCATATAACCACCTGTTAATTTCCAAGTCTTCTTGTCAATTTATTTCTTGTTTACGATCTGTTCAAAATATATGTGTTACATGTGTTTTAAGAAATGGACAAAATCAGACATCATGCTGTGATTGAATTGTTTGTTGAACTCTAGTGCCAATAGAAATTCACAACATAGAAAATATGTTAATAGATGGTTGCTTTAAAAAACTGTGATTTGCAAGTGCGCACTTAAGTTAAACATGGTCATACAAGCAATGAAGATGAAGTGTGGAGTGGACACCTAAAAAGTGCAACAACTCCAGACATTATTAAAAAATTTCATTCACGGTGTTGGAAAACTGGCAGTTCAAAGTGGATGACTTTGTTCATAAACATCTCATTACATAAAGAACTGAGTGTGAAATACCTTTGTACAAGCTGGGTGCTGTATTTACAGTTGTCGTACTTTTGGGCATCCACTGCGGGCATCATCTTCAATTCTCTTATGACCCTTTTAAACTCGAGTGCCCATTACAAACCATTGTTTTTGAAGACACATGATCTCATAACACATATGCCATTTTGTTATGAAATTCCATTGCCGCTAGACCTTTTTTAACAAACAATTCTTGATTTTGTCCATTTTTCAAAACATGTGTGACACATAAATTTTGAACACCTGTAAACAATAAATAAATTTACAGATTCACTTGGAAATTAAGAGGTGTTTATATGAAATATGAATACGGTATTACACACATGAAAAATTTTAGTTCTACTGCTTAGCATCATGCTGTTGATGTTGCTCCACAAACTTTTCAATTGACTCTCATATGTGTAATTTTTGTGAAAACAAAATTCGAGTTTTAGAGTATGGTTTTATGAAATAAATTGATGACGGTAGCAAATGGGTAAGATGCTTGCTCGCGTGATACTCATTTTTTGTGGTGTGCTGAGAGTTCAGCTGAAGCTTGAGTTGATCCAATCTTGAGTTGTTGTTGTTGGGGCAATACAATAGGTTGACTCAAGTAAGGCACACCACAGTCAGTAAAAAGGGACATCAACACATGAACAGACAGAACAACACCATTCCTCACTGTGAACCTCATCTCTTTCCACGGTTAAATGCAGACTGATTCTCTCTGATATAGCCTGTAACAGACCAATGGGTCTAACATGAAAGGGAAGATGAAACAGTTTTCTTGGTGTAGTCCAAACACCAGTGAAAAAGAAAATGTCTTTATTTTAATGGTTGAAACTTCTATTAAGCTTTTTAAGTTTTGATTGAAAGAAGTAGTTTTCACTGATAAATTCTACACTTATGATACCCCTTAACAGTTTATTCAGGAGGTGTGTAAAAAAGTAATAAAACATTTGTCAGTACATGGCTGTTATTGTCCATCACATTACAGTCTTCCATGCTGTAAGGCCATGGTTCTATGTTACATTCAGCCCATGTTTCAACCACAGCTACTATCAGTTGAATAGTATACTCTGGTTATTTGTTGGAAATCAAAAAACAGGACCATTGCAGATGGTCAGTGAAGTTGTGACCAAATTTTGTGGAAACTGTGACTACAGACTGTAGATTTAGAGGCCAGAAAAAGTTAACGTAAATAAAATTTGGTTCACGTAATTAATGATGTTCTATTGCATATGTTTAGGAGTTGTGTGCTCAGATCATGTAGTGGTGTGTGGTATAATTTGTGTGTAATTTTTACTCTTTTGGTTGCTCGTATTTATATTATTGTTGTTACTAGTTTGTATAATTATTTTTTATACTTACAATGTTATGTGTGATTAAATATGCAATTGTGTTCATTACCACATATGTATTTGAACAAAATTAATATTGATATGACTTATTTTTTGTATCAAATGGATTAAATGATGTTTATCAAATTGGTGATACATGCAGTTTCATGTTGTGGCAATTAAAGTACCAAGTGTGTGTAAAAAACATTGCTTTGCAAAATGCCATTTTATAATTGGTAGGAAACAAGAGTATGTAAATGCTGAATTAAAAAAATGCTTTGTTTCATATTCATTTTTAATAGATTGTAAACAGAAGATACTTTTTCAGTAATTTAAGATTTTATGTTTAAAAACTTTCCTTTAAAATTAATTGCATTTATTAAGAAGAAATAAATATTAAAATGAACATATTTACAATATTTTTTATGATTGTAGGTAAGAGAATTCATATTTATACAGTGTTTACATATAAAATTTATATTTCCCATTAGTTATTATAATTAGTGTAAGAACAAACAACAGAAGCAACATGACGTAGACACATTAAAATATTACTTTCTAATTAGTAGATGTATTTTATGGTTAGAAACAACAAAATGGTGATGGTTGTAGGTAAGAAGCAGGACCAAGTTGTATCATCTTTATCAGAGTTATCTGGTGGCGAAAAGGAGCGGTGACGGGGTAAACAAGTAGTAGCCTTTTCTAAGCATAATAGAACCATTAACCTTTAACCCTGTCTGTACTAACCAAACCAAATCATTTTCATTTATTTGTTCCAGATGGAACTATAGACATTCTTGCTCTCTTTTTTTTTTTTGATCTTCTGTTACTATAAAAAGTTTTTTTCTTCATTTGTTATTACTGTAATAATTTGATTTATCAAAATAAACCAATATTCACAACAGACTGATATATTTATGAAAGCTATACTCTACTCTGTACAGAAATACAGAGTATGAAAGCTATACAGAAATACTCTGTCATTCTGACATTTTAATTCTTTAAATAATCAAGCATTGGAGTCAAAACTTATGCTGTTTTCATCTTCAATCTGAGATATGTTTTTAACACTTCCAGGTTGGCATGTGTTTGGGTTTATTGTATGAACAATTGAATGTTTTCAGGGCACAATGTATTCCTGTGTAAGAAACATTATTCATCATTTTATATATTGAACATATATCAAATAAATTTTCAGGAAATAGACTGCAGCAAACTAATCTTCATGCTTTTTTTAATCTTCATTGGAAAAATTAAACAAAAATGAAATGATCTGAAAATTGTAAAAACTAATAACAACCAAGTGTTTTTCATAGTAACAATAAACACGATTTTTTTTGCCATCACCATACTTCCATTCCTTAAGGAATATGGAAGTAAAATTCTACACTGTTAAATATAAATGTTTTTATCTGTATTATACATTTATAATTTTAATTAATAATAAATAATACTTTATATATTTTAAAAACAAGAATATATTTTCTGTTGTTTTATAATGTTTCAACAGTTTTAATTTAATTTACTGGCATCATTGATGATAATATTATTGATGATCATTTGCCAACATTAAATTAAATTAAAACAGTTGAAATATTATAAAAACAATAAAAAATATATTCTTGTTAAAAAAAATTAATAATATTTATTATTA
Organism: Magicicada septendecula; assembly: GCA_034769895.1. Lineage (NCBI taxonomy): Eukaryota > Metazoa > Arthropoda > Insecta > Hemiptera > Cicadidae > Magicicada > Magicicada septendecula. The sequence goes on along the minus strand of CM068370.1, from coordinate 241,430,290 downwards.
ACATAGTAACAAGAATGTGAATATGATTATTAAGAAGTGAATAACAAATGAGTAAAATATGGATATTAAAATTTTAAGTGTATGAAAACCTCTAAAGCACAATGGAAGACGAGATTACTTCCAATATGCACTTAATAAAACACACACACATAACACGAGGACGCACATCATTTAACTGTGACCATTTAGCTGAGAAATGCTAGAAAGATTTGTTTTCAACCACAACCATGATTTGTTGATAAACTGTGAAACTAATTTGCATATCTTAAAGAACTAGACACAGTCTTTAAACACTGTGCCAAAAAAAATTAACTATGTGCTTAAGACAAAAAGAAGAGCACTGCTTGGAGAAGTTCAAAGCAGTGTAAACATGGGTAATAGATGCAGGCACCGAAACTTCCTGGGCAGTGATTTGAAAGTATCTCAGACTTGAAGATGGTAGTAAGTGCAGTCCAAACAATCGTACTTTAAAAATGACAATATCCATAAGTGACAATAAAGATGTTAGTTCTCCTATCTCGTACATCTATCATTTTATTTTTCTTGGTGTTGTAGTCTTTAAAATCTGATACCATCTTCAGCGGTGCACACATTAACAGAATAATACATAAACACACAGTTGTCAATTATTACAGAGTCGGCTCATTGAGTGACCCCTTCCCACACACACACACACACACACACACACACACACACACACACACACACACACACACACACACACACACACACACACACACACACACACACACACACACACACACACACACACACACACACACACACACACACACACACACACACACACACACACACACACACCATGTGATTTTTAGTTGTTCTTTATAATCCAGATTCATGTATTGCTTTTGCTGTTTTTTGTAACTTTTTAAATATATTTGAATATTATTTTAATAGAATGTATTTCAGAAGAATTTTAGTAAGGTACCCTTTAACTTTAAAGAACAGAACATCAGAAAAATTGAAACAGAAATGGTGGATGACCAAGATAGGAGCGTTATCAAAATATGGAACAGTTGGATTGGAATTTTCAGGAATACATATTTCATTTTCATTTCATTGATCCTCTCCTGATAAATATGGAATTTTTATCTGAATTTTAGGAGTCAAAGCAACATATACATTGGTCAGGTTTAGTAAATTTTTTGTATGACAAGTCCAGTGGTAATAACATGTTTCTCCTTATCAGCCCACTCACCTCTTTGAACAAACAAAATATAAATACTGTATATTAAACATTTTTAAAGTTAGTACATGATGTTTTGAGCTATCTCTTGTCAGCAAGTAAGTATGTTTTTGATTTCAACTAAGAGAACATTGATGGATTTACTTTTAATGACAATTTAACCACATGTGAAAACAGTTAACACCACTTCCCAAACATTCTGAATATTAGTGTTTATTTTGGGTCTGCCTTTCTTCTCCCTACCATTGTCTACATACCCCTCTATTGTTTTCAATAAGGGTTGTTCCTCACCACATGATCTCTTTCCTAATCTTGTCCAAAAAATTGCAGTCCTCATTCCAACTTTCATCTGTGCATTATGCATTTCAGTGTACAATGACACGTCTCATCTCTGATGCATGCAACATTTTCTTTCCTCCTTCCCTCATGTAGCCCATAATTCAGTCATGCAATACATATACTTGGTATTATTGTTCTTAATAATAATAATATTCACATATAAAAAATACATATCTCCCAATCTTCACTTAAACATATCTCATGATCTTTGAGAGTGTTTAACTGATTAACATTCATGTTACTTTATCATACATAATACTTTGGTTATTTTATTTCATTGGCTACTAAATGTAAAAAATATCATGCTTGTTCATCCTCAAAGCATGTTCCAGTAGGGCATTACATGCATGGTTTGTAATAATAGCTATTGTACAGTTTTTAGTTATTTATTATTTTACATTTTTAAAATCAGTGTCATCAGCAGTGTAATTGTGTTTTGGTAACTAACTTCAAGTTTAACATTTGGACTAACTTTTAAGTTTCTTCATTTAGCACTGTTCTGTTGTCTCAGTTTTAACATTGCAATATAATTTAAATATTTCTTTCAAATATTCTGTGTTTTTTATATATGTGTCCTCTGTGCTTGTAAATACCAAGTAATTAATGTAAATTTTATAATAACTATTTTAGAATAACTGGGCTCAGTTTTTTTGTAGTATTTATTTATTGTACAGCTGTTTAGGTTTAGTTACTGAAAATATTGTATTATGAAATAGAAAATAACCCTAACCTTTCCGACCTTTGTATGTAGGTTTGACTGGAAGGTAAAGGTACATAGAGGTTCCAAACCAGATTTAATCACACTGATATCCAAGTAGGAGGGAGGGAGAGAGAGAGAGAGAGAGAGAGAGAGAGAGAGAGAGAGAGAGAGAGAGAGAGAGAGAGAGAGAGAGAGAGAGATCAATAACATGTTTTATATAATATTTTTATTATTGGTTTATCTTGATATACAATCATTTATTTATTTAGCTTTTCATTTTTCATGGAATGCAATAAGATTTAAATATTATGATATAGAAATATAGTTAATTACTTCCTTCATAGGCCAAAAAATCAGAGATAAATGCAGTAAAATCTCAACAGTTCAAGTTTCACATCTGGTCAAGTTAATTAATTTCAGTGACTTGGAATCTCATAACTAAGTGCCTGTAAATGATAACTGGTAATGGTGAATGTAACTGTAAGTGGCAGTGGTTAGTGCAGATCTTGGTAAGGGAAGAAAATAATTACAAAGGCTTTCATGGCCTGTGTCATCACAGTTATTATCTAAACTGCTGGATCATAGTTTGTTGTTAAAATTTCATAGCAGTGACATTTTGGTGACCACCAGAGCTGGCATAGCTCTGACATTTTGGCAGCCATTGTCAGAGCAGAAACTAGATCAAGTATGTATGATCTAAAGATGGCTGTCATAATGATTCTGAAACTTGAATAATGACTGAGGGGAGAAACTGTTTTACAAAATTATGAAGTTGTAGCAGTGAAAAAAAACGTTGTTTAGACATTAGCATTTCTAGTTTGAGGCTCTTTTGCTTGTTAGAATCAAAGTCAGTTTATATAGATAAATAAAATAAAATTACCAGTTTTTCTCTCCTGAAACTTCATTTTTATTGGTTGTATTTATTATATTTCAAGGCATTATTCTCATCAGGCTTATTATACCTTCTTTGACATTCTTTAAAACATTAAGGTAAAAAGACAAATGTAAGTGTCACAAGACACACAACACAAACATCTATGATGTCCCAGAAGATATGTGAATTTATAAGTACACAGCAAGGTTACTCTACTATAAGGTTGGGCCCGAACCGAAACGAATTGCTATTGGCTGTTGAAATGACGTCACCATCGAGGAACGAGCTGCGCGGTAAATACCTCTCAATACAAATATGTTGTTATTTTTTTATTAACTACAGTTTGTTTGTTATTTATATTTTTATTTATGAACTTATTTTATTGAATGAAGTACGTAATAATGTTATATGAAGCGAATGTTTGCGTAATTTAAATGTGTAGGCTTTTAATATTAATCGTATAGCCAGGCCCCGATTTCAGGTACCTTGCACCCTGGGCAAAGCATTCTTATAACCACCCCCTTTCATTTTTTTACTTTTCTCCCCCACCCCCACCACCTTTCACTAGGGAAACAACAAACTATAATGAAGATAAACATTTGACAGTTTTTATCTGTGATGAAATAACTGAAATTGTATATAATTATACATATTTCACTACTAAGAGAACACATTTTTTTGCACAACGAAGTGAACGTGATAACATTGAAAGCGTGTACTGAAAGGAAACATCAAACATGAAAGAGGAAATGACTGTATTAATTTTTTTTTTTACCGCAGTGTAAACAAGTTTGTTGTCAGTAAGAGTTGCAAGTTACTGATACTGAGTAACGATATCAGGCGACATCCGCCGCTGTCGTTTATCAAAAGGCTATACGTCAAACATATAAGCAAAAGGCTATAAGGCAAACATCACACACACACACACACGCACAGAGGAAACTATGCGTAATATAATATTACTCATTACATATTCCTTGGCGCGTGCCGGCGTGCATTCGAACGTAGTTTCCTTCATTCCTAGAATTTTAACAATAACACTCTACTGTCTACTGTCTTATAGTCTTAACGCGTATTGTATTTCGTTCCTTGGGGCCCCTTGGACCAGGCGCCCTGGGCATTTGCCCAGTCAGCCCATTTAAAGCCCGGGGTCTGCGTATAGCAACTGAAGAAGCAGTACGAATTTCCTATACATAATTGTTAATAAACCGATTGATAGTCGGAAAAATAATACCGAAACACCTTGCTAAAAATTAAATTTAGTAATTAGATCAGTCTAGACCAATATAAACAAAGCCTGAATACTAATGAAGCAAATTTTAGTAGACTAATTACAGAAGTGACTCGTTTTATCAAACTATACACTTATTTGTTAGAACGTTTCCGTTCGCCTGCATACAATAGACACGGCTTGAAAAAATTGAAAGTAATGACAATTAAATGCTCTTTGTACTATTTTTAGTTCCTATTTTCTACACCCTTTTTTTATAATTTTTTAAAGCCCGTGTTAGACTTTAGAAATAAAATTGGAGTACAATAGGCTTTATAACTTCTCTTTTTTCATCATAGTATTCCTTATAATTTGATGAAAATATATCATTATTTGGCAGCGCTCATGTGTGCGCGCGCACACACATGTATTTTTTTCAACCACAACTTCCCCTCACGCTTTATCTAGGCTTGGGACTAGCTATATTCTGTACAAAATTAATTTAAAATTTTAATTTCACAGAATATAGGCGGTTTAAAAATTGTGGGCTAATTATACATTGAACCCGTTTGTTTATAGACGGAACCCAGAGTCCACTGACCAGTTACTTATCAGACCTCTACTCAGTTCAAAGTCCAAACCAGACAGCGGCTGTCTAAGTTCCGCCTTCCTGCAAAGAACAATGATGCCTATAATACCATCCTAATTAATACAAAAGTAGAAATATATTAATTAATGTGTGGGTTTAACTATGGACGATGCGTGCCACTGGCGTGATTTTCTCTTCTGTGTTTCTGCTGCTTTCACTGCTTTCATGCGGCCATTCATGAAATGAAGGCGAATGAACATTCTCATCCTGGCGTATATTTTTACAACTTCTGTTGGCATCTCAGGAAATTTACTTAAAATTCTTGTAGTCATATTTTTTATAATATTTTTACTTTTATACAAACTATCCGGCCCATTGATGTCCCTAAAAATTATTTCACACTGTGAAATCTTGTGCACCCAGTCTTCTGAAGGAACAAGAAGACCTCCTCGAGATAAAAACTCTATCCAGCCTCCAGCAGAAGTACCAACGGGAGGGGGATATACATTTTCTGAAGGTGTTCCCATTGTAGGATCATGCTTTCTCCCACGATAGGCAATGTAGCCAGCTAGGTAGCGGAACCCCTCAGTAGAGCAGTCTGCTCCATCACTGATCGCAGGAACATCAACGTCTGCATTAAATGACAAGAAGAAATCTTGCATTTCTGTTGACCCTTCAATCATAGATAGCTGCTTGGTCATGTCAGGTAAGATACCTTGCAAGAGATGAGAAGTCATAATTTCCTGATCATCATCTTGGACAACAGGTGCTTCCTTCGAAATGGTATTTTATTTGTATTTTGACCCACCAAAAGCAAACGAAGTCGATGTTTAACTTCTGTCGATGGTGGGTTAATAAAAAACTGCCCAATGCCTCGTATTTGGGAGAAAAGATTTTCCAGGCAGTCTTGATTTAGTCTTGCAGTTAAAATATATTTAAGATTGTTTTTTCGTATATGACTAAAAAGGCCAAATAACGAGTTGATGGTCATCATGAAACCTTTTTGAAATGGCAACAAATTCTGAGATTTTCCTACGCGCATTGTTTCACAACAAGTATACATTTTTTAAGTATGCCTTCTTGTACTTCGTGGTGAGTGCCATACCCGGTAGCCAAAGGTTTATTATCTACACATCTTCTTGAATTTAAAATATCAAAAGAATCGTTAATCAGTTTAAAAAATTTAGCCACATGTTCTTCTTCAGGAAATAAATATCGAATTGCTTCAGCCGTTGTGTTTGAGAATAACTGCGTCGCCAAAAACACGCGCTGACGTTCCCTACCTTTGACGTTGAGATGGACATGTGAGAGCTTAGGGCACAATTTGAATTCACCATTATCCAATGCCAACAATTTTTCAACAGTCGTCTTTGTGATGTGTTTGTTGTCGGAGAGTGTCAGACCGTCATCTAGAAAATGGTTTCGTAAAAGCTTGTAAAGGTGGGGAACATCTGCGAAAACCCATATGACTTTTTCTACGTTGTGTGGGTTTGGGAACCACGAATTTGTATACGTTACATTTAGTTCATTCCACACTCGTCGATTTTTTGTCCCTAGATCTGCTACAGTGGCAACAACATTGTACCCTACGTCTTCCACACAACAAATAATGTTTTTTAACAATGCAGCCGACATTTGGACATCAAAATCATAATATATTGGCTGCTTCCAACCAGCTACGAGGCCACGAAGCATGGCAATCTGACAATTGCTGTGAGGCCCTACAACACGATCTTCCTTCTGATCGTAACTGACGCTACTATCTACATTCATTTCGTCAAAAGAAATAACACACATTCTTTCAGCAGTGGTCAGTGTGTTCACGTGGGCTTTCATGAAACACAGAACATCATGGAGTATGCCCGGCTGACAGCAAAATGAAGCAGATGTCCATCTCTTCAAAGTCGATAGTCCTGGCAAGGGAAAACCACATTTATTTCTCAAGAACAAGTAACATTTTCTTGATACAGTGCGTAGTGTAACTGCCTTTGCGATGTCTTCAGAGTTCCATTTTGCACAGTTTTTATTTGACAGTAAGCAGTTAATTTGTGTTTTAGTAAAAATTTGTCCTAAAACTTTTTTATCTTATCTTCAACAAGTTTTTTCAGATTCTCGTCTTGACGTTTTAAATTTTCAAGAGCAACCTTTCTCTGTTCCTTCAGAAGTGTATTTCTCAGCTTGAAAGTCCCGCACATAGATTTCAAAAAACGGTTTTCACTTTCCAACTTTTTTACATGCTTCTTAAGTGATTGTACATCCTCGAGCTCAATCTCACAGTTTGTAATAGTGCTTTGGTCCATTTTAATTTTTTTGGGTGACAAAGCCGATAGGGTTTTTAAGGCTCTTTTCCTGACCTCTCTCGCATGACATCTCGCTCTTCTGCCACTGACTTTATTACTTTCAAGAACGCCTGATACCCCTGTATTATCATCACTGCGGCAAGGCATACTGTCATTACAAGCAGTGATGACGACGGGGAACAGCATCTTCTCTGAGAACTCTTCTTGATGGTATATTCATTAACTCAGCACGTAAGTCACGAACATAATCTGTTGTAGAAAAGTGTTTTGAGCAAACCGTAGCATTTGAAATATTAATATTATCTTTTCTGTAGCACTTCGAAATCCATATTTTTTGTACTTTGGGGTCTTTTGGAAATGAATGTTATTTAATATCTGTCCCCTTCATTATTTTGTTGTGTGAATTACAACCAGCTACAGCACACGAAGGCATATTGGCAGTAAAATAAGGACAAGAGTAAGTTCAAACAACGGAAATAATAGCTATGTTCAATAACGAAAAATCAAAATGAGATGAAACAACAAAGTTTACCTTGGTGTCGCAACAAAAAACGAATACGCCTTGAAAACTAAAAACTATCGCAACAACAAGCAACAAGAAATCTAATAATAAATAGAAAATTAAGAGAAAGTAACTGTACAAGAATAAAAGTACAACAACTAAAGTAATAGCTATGTTCAACAAACAACAAAACAACGGCAAAAAAACAAATGATAAAACAACCTTTACCTCGATGTCACAACAAAAAACATACACGTATTAAAAAACCCGAAACTATGTCAACAAAGAATAAATAGAAAATTAAGAAAGGTAATTGAAAATAATTAAATTTTCATAAACACCTATACAAACGTATTGGTAACCTATCACTGTTACTGTCGAAACGTTCTTGTGAAATGTCACGCCAACAATATTTAAATTTAAACAGTTCTGTACCACTTTTTTTTTGCAAAACACTACACGTATTTGTTCTAAATCTGTATTGCTACACCTACGAACAAATGCATAAATTAACAGTGATTAAACTCACAATTTATAACACCCAGATAACACCTATATAACAACAATGTAACAATACTAGGCAAGCAGTAATTCCGCCACAGAGTACGAATATAAATAAAACTGAATTCCGCCTCCAAGGTGACGTCATGTGCTGTAGCGTGGATTCAGAACGCGTACTGCGCAACCCATTCGGGCCCCCCCTGGTGCACAGCATGGCAAAATTATGTGCTTTCTCATGTTGCCATGGTAACTAAAGTATTCTACACATGTAACATTGCTGTAGTGCATACCTAAGTTTTCAGGCTGATTCAGTTAGTGTACATGTATGATTAGACTCTATTTACATATACATAATTGAATGTCATATCTGCATCTATGGCTAAAGTTATTAACATACTTTGTTTAATTAAGAATAGTTGAATTATTGCATGATTTATCGCCTGAGTTTTAAGAATAGACAAAACCTAACCAGGTATATTAAAAACTTGTCTTCTCACATAGAGAGAAATGTAGATAAGCTTATAAAACACGTATTTTGGTTATTAACGTAAGTGGTAATATAATAAATTAATTCCGCAAAATTTATAGTGTACATTATTGTAGATTAGTCTAAAAATTTTGAAGGCTCTACAGTCAGCTTTTTAGTCGTTTTCTTCTTCTTCTTCTTGCCTTAACAATAAGAAGTTTTCACTAAGATTCTTCTAGTGCCCTTTGCCAGTCCTTAGTGAAGTACCTATCACTGAATTGTCTGGTCACACCAACATTACCTCACATGAGTGCCCTTTCTCTAACTAACTAGGTATATCCAAGTAATTTTGTGTTTTCTTAACTTTATTTTTATGTTGTCGTATACCTCTCTGGTATACATCAGTACTACCATCACATTGTAGAACTCTTTATATTTGCTTTTTAATAATGTCATCATTTTGACATATTAATTATCAGTTAAAATTTTGTTTTGAAACATCTCAGTATTGTTTAATTACCTGTGAAGGAAAAGGCTGACACATTTTAGTGGTTAGTATACATATATTTATTTGTTCTTTGAATTTTCACCATCGTATCCACAAATGGAATTTTGCTTGTACTAGTTTTACATCTTAATTCAAACAGTATTCTGATTTATTAAAAAAAAAAAAAATGCAGTTACTACTACTACTGATCTTAAAATTATGCTGAATTCTTTTTAATATTTTGTTAAAATATTTGCATTGCAATTTTTTTTCTGAGTCCTATGTCTCTTGGTATTCAACAAAGGTGTAATTAAAATAATAATTTGTATTGCCAAATTTCTTGCCCGTCTCCTTTGAATTTTCTTAAATAAAGCCTTTATTTTCTTATCAAATCTTTTTATGTCAATTCGAGTTTTGGTGAGTTTTAGTTTATTTTCATGCCCCTATTGGTTATTTTAGCACTTATAGTCATTAATATGTTGATCATGTACTTGGGGGAGCCAGCTTGTTTTGGCTTCAGTAAACGTATCACTGGTGCTGCAAAATTTGGAATATAAATTGTGTATACATAGTTGATACTGTTTAATTAGAATATTTGTAATATATGGTATAATTAAAGCTGTGTTGTCAAATATAATTTTACAAAATATTTCTATGAAGAAGCAAAAAACACTTATAAATTAAAGTAATGGATTTTAATATAATTTAATTAATAAGCAATCCAACTTTGTCATACTTTGTTGCTGAACTGCAAGCTGCTGCTTTTTGCAGAATGACAGCTTTCAACGTCACCATCATTATCATGTAAACTATTGATAAGCATGGTGATACCAAAATGATTCGTTCAGCACAGACAACAGCTTGGAGTTCAGCAACAATGTACAGCAAAGTTGCTGTGAAGACTGACTGAACAACTGACTGTCAATAAACAGTCAGATACAACATTGATTTGTCAAGATACTACTGTTAGAAAGAGTAATAAATGTTCTTAATTACCTCTATGTATAAACCCTCCACAGTATACATGAACAACAGTTGTTAATAACATTATTAAGTTATATCCTCATTAACAAAATACCAAACTTAAAAAAAAAACAGCTGGTTCCACATTATGTCCTTTTGTTTGTAGAAGCTACAGGAACTATATCTCATTCTTAGTAGCATCTGTCACAAATCCACTGTGTTGTATTTAGATAACACGTATGTTTTATACATTCATACGTGCATATAGGAATGTTGGCCAGACATGGTGGCTTGGATGCGCAGTTTAATGTAGATGTATGGAGTTGACGACTGTGCATCTATTTGTCATACACCATCTCTGAGCAGTTACTATGCATTCAGTTGTGCATGCATTTTGTTAAAGTAAGCTGAGATTTCACAGTCGATTTACTAATGAGAAATGTTTTGTTTGCAAATTTGTATACCAAATTACCAACCATGTTTATTCACCTAGGTGTTCACAGAAGAGTAAATATGGCTCATAATATAGATGTATAATTATGAGTAAATACATGTGTATATACTAGCACCTGTAATATAATAATATATGCTTACAAGTTAAGTGCAGATATACATGTTACATTTCATTAAATACCATCAATAATATAATACATAAACAAAATGAAGTTAACCATATTTAAAATATACATAAATGTAGTTTTAGTTGCAGCTACAAGAAGGGTTAAGATGATGTTAGTAGCTTGAAATTTTGTCATGCATTTTCAAAGAAAATATTATGTAACAAAAGTGAACACATCATTTTTTTTTCAGATGATGAAGGCATTGCCGAATCTGGGATGTAACATTTTTTTGAGGAGGCATGCTACCTCAATTATGCATCATTCATCAGTTGCCATTCTATAAAGGGGTCTTCCCATACGGAATTCTATTACATGCTTGTGGGTACATTCATTACATATATATTGTGTTATATGACGACTCGTACCGCAACATATCAAACAAACAAAATTCAGTGTTTTATGGAGTGCCTTTCAAGCCAGTGCAAGCAATAAATTAGTTAATTATATTGAGTTAATATTTAAGCAGCAATATCATTGTTGGTCAAGACTTTAGATTATGCAAGTATTGTTCTGTAATTCTATTGTTAACAGCAGCTAACGATTGTAAAAAAAAACTATTTTTAAGAGACATGTAAAATAATATTTTTATACATATGTTACTACATAGATTTTTGTCTAATGTATTTATATATATATATAAATATACATTTATATTATATATTATAAAGTAAATAATTTGATACGTGTGAGTAAATGTTGAAAAAATTCCTATTATGTTTCTTCTTATTGTTCTTAAATTATGTGGTTCCCAGTCTTTTGTTTTGTTTGCACCCACGTAACCCCTCTCCTCCAGGGAAGTGTGCATCAATGTTTCCATACTTACTACTGCCGCATATAGGCACTCCCCTATCTGCATTTTTAATCAGCTCACCATGTATAATTAAATTCTAAATTTTCCAAGTCTTTTTCTTTATACTGGCTCTTCATTTCAAATTCTTTTTTTGCATTCTAATATCCAATCTCCAGTTTTTTTGTAAACCACTGTTCTTGCTTTGGTACCTCATTCTCTTATCTCATTTGTAGTTTTTTATATTCAGCTTTCCTTGGTCTACCCTATTTTCTTTTTCATGGTTTTTGGTCCATTATAACATGTGTTGTGATCAACTTTCTCAAATTTATACATTTATAGAAATTACATTCACTGCATTTGTAGAAGGGGGTCCAGAGATTAAGTGTTGCCAGGTTCATTTATATGTGATAGTCGAATTTCTAATAACTACTTAATGGTCAAACTACTCTGGCCAGACTAGTCAGTGGTATAGTACTTACAAATATGCTTGTTTAACAACTTTTTAATTCTGATTCTAGTACAAACTAACAATCACTAGACATCCAACTTTATATGATAATAAGGATATAAACCTATATTAACACTTTGGAGCTCTTAGTTGCTTATAATAAACTTTTAGATGGCAAACTTGAAATGCTTGAAATGTTAGTCTTCCATGCAATCCAGTGTTATTGAGTAATCTTCATAATTCCTCATTAATATGCTGTTTCAGTTATTAAGTAAAATTGCAATTTGCACTTACTCTATGGTTTCAAGTATATCAGTATTGGTGCAGCTTCTTATTTCAGTGTTTCTAATTCTTTCTTGTTTATTAAGTCTTTCAACTATTATTACTCAAAAGTGATTCAATATTACTAAAATATATAATATACTCAAAGCCTGAAGTAATTTGTGTAGTCCAATATTGTCTTAATAATACTTACAGATCAGTATTATTATATATACACATGAAGAAAAGCAGTATTTTAAAAATATATGCTAACGAAAGATTATGGTTTTATGATACTTTCATATTAATGTTTTTAATGACCTCATTACTCTAAAAGTTTTAATACTTAGGGTTAATGAATTTTTTTATCAGTGCCGAAATTGATATTAATTAATTAATTTTTCTAAAAACAAGTCTAAATAAAATTGTTGGAAGACACAGTCACGAGATTGTTATTCCATCTGCTGATATTTTGTCACCCCAGTGGTGACGTGTCGATATATTGCATTGATCCATTCTATCTAGTAAACAGTAACTTCTGTCCTTTGAAGTGGTGACCCAGTATTACCAATGTAATACACTTTTTATCAGTGTTCAGTTTATTGTGGAAATGTCCTGTGTGACTGCCACTGAAAGTGGTTAGAACATCAGACAATTAAAACTAATCAACACTCTGGACCCAACATACATCTTTGTTATATGTGTATGAGTGGATTTCTGTTAGTTACTGAATTTTTATGAAAACTAAGTTTCAGAACTAGACTGGTGGTATGTATTATTAATAGGTTTTTTTTTTAATTTTGAAATATGTATCTTTCCTCTCATTGTACAAAACATTTAAAATAACTGTAGATGTTTCTGTAAAAGTCATCCATCGAATCACAGGAAACTGTACATGACTTCCACTTCAGCCTGCTAAATTTTGCTTCCTGTCCTCTTAAGTACAAATTGTTTATATATTTCAGACAAATTATTGCAATGCATATCCAGTAGATTGTTGCAAAAAAGACGTTTTGAAAAGGTTACCAATAGTGATAAAGGTACTGATTGTATTATGATTCAACTGCAACATGCCTGTGTACAACTAGAGTATCCCCTTACCTGTACAACAAGACATAATGTTATAACGAGTAGGTAATGGTGAGGGAGTGGGGGAAGAACAGGAAAATGAGGAGGAAAAACAGTACAGTAACCTTGCACCCTATCTTATTCATTACCTCTTCAGAATAACCTGAAAATTACTATACCACGTGAAATTTAGTCATGTAGTTCAGACTGAAGTGAAACATTATACTAAAATTAATAAGTCATGCAAACATATTGAATATAATTGTTCACGTTTTTTTAGATAAGGCTGGAATAAGAAAAAATAAATAAATAAAAATGACTGTAAATCAAAACAGTTGGTTAAAAAAATACATTATGTTGTATATATCATTTTAGTGTTTAAGAATCGTCACAAAGATCTGATTATATTTTATGTAGTTTTATTACATCTTTTAAGAGTTTTTGTCCAGAAGATAACACTGTATTGTGTTATTGCAGTAGGTGATAATACAGTATACGATGGATTTAAGTTTGTTGCTATTAAAAAAAAGTTAGTTTAAATGATTGTTTTAAGTAAGTGTGGATAAAACTGGACACAATAAATGCTTTTTATAAATTGTAATTGATACAAACATTGGTTTCTTGTGATTCCTCTGTATGTGTGTAGCATAAAGTAGTATCGTAGTTCCAGATAACATGTTATGTTCTTGTCTTCCTTGTCTAAATTATCATTATCCTTGACTGTTATCATTTGTGTCAATAAATATTAATATTAAAGCAAATGCAGATGATGATTAGTACAATATTGACAATCTATATACAGTTGAAAATATAAGTTACTGTTTTCATGTACATTCTTATTCTTATTATGGTATTTGAAGTTAGAAGAGTAGAATATTCAATATCACTAGCCTTCATATATGTTTAATAAAAAAAATAATAATGAATTCTAAGATTAAGAATATAAGGAATTAAGTAGATTCTAAGGAATTAAGTAGATTCTGTCTTCTAAGATATCTTAGAAGTAAATAGATCCTAAGATGTCCTAGTATCTTTTCCATAGTATTCTGTAGTAACAGAGCTCTTTCTTGGTCTATTAGTAGCCTTTTGTCTCCTTCAGTACAAGAATTACATGGTCAAGTCCTTGGCATTACTCAGATGGCCTCAAACCCACGGCATTTAGCCAGCATTGTGAGAACAGGTTTAAAGTCAACCTGTCAACAGACTATCAACAGTTTGTTTACCTGTAACAAACTGCAAAAGTCAGAAACACAGCTGGAGAAAAGGTGCAGTGGGTTTGCAGTATTCTCTACAAAAAAGTCATCTGTACAGAAACGCATGATTATGTTACTTTATTCTGTAGTAATATTCTGTTATTTCAATTGTATAAACTCCAAATCAGTATTTTTGTTATTTTCGTATATAAGTTGTGAGACTGATAATACTCCTGTTGTCTAATGACTGCTTTACATAAATTTTTTTCTCAGTTATGTTTTCAGTGACTGAACTATCAAAACTTCTGCCCAGACATCTAATATCATAACAAAAATTTACCTTTTCTCTGTGTGGAATGAATTGCTCATGGTCATATGCTCTACATGTCTTATAATTGAAACCATGATTTCAGCTAAAACAGGAAACAAAACAAAGAAACTAAATTTTCATTGAAAAGACTTCAGTGCAGCAAGTAAATGAATTTTACAAATAGGTAATATATGTTATTGAGTAATTATGTTTGTTCAGTTTAATATAATAATAAATATATTTCATACTTGGACATTATAACCAAGTTCCATTTTATTTATACAAAAATGTTATTGAGAAAGTGATATATTGCAATATAGTATATGCATGTTTTATATATGTTAGCTTGTCCTTATATAATTCATATCAGTACATCCAATCGTATCATACAGTACTAGTTATACATCTGACTATATGAGTCGTGAATTGCTCTCACTGTTAGGTTGCAGATCATACCTCAATAACTTTGAATGATTTTCTTGGTTGTACATGTACACTGAACTCAGGACCACTGCACATCTACAAATCTGATTCATGCCTATAATGTTCAATATTTGATACATAATTGTAAAATTGTAATTGTGCAGTTTGTGTCCTATATTTAAGATTAGAAAAAATGGGATTGACATCTCATATATTTCAGTTCATATACAAGAACTGGAGATTTAATGACTGAGTGTGGGTTCTAGAGAGAGAGTGTGTGTGTGTGTGTGTGTGTGGGTTCCATTTAGTGTATAAGATCTCTCAACCTTATTCTTTATTGTATTGTTCTCATCTCTCGCAACCTGTATTAACTGGTGAGACAAAGTTATTGTATGCAGAGTATAACTCCATTATTATTTATATTCATCAGTATTATGGATATTATGGTCATAAATGTACTGTAAGATGTGTGTATCTACTGTAGCAGATTAGTACTGTTAAGCATCTTGTATAACAGTTTGCTTGTAGGCTGTTCCATTTAAGTTGATACTACATCAAAATACGTTACTCGCATCACTCATTTCAGGTTAGCAAGATGGACACTGACATTTTAGTTTTCCAGGTGAATATCAGAAGTACAAGATATTGCAAAAAAATGCATACATACTTTTATTTCAAACTTAAGTTTGTGACAGATGTTTTATAATTTAAATTATTCCATAGTTTCATAATCTTTTTTTAGATATTGCAAATGACAAAACTAATAAACAGGGTATATACAAACATTACAAATTATTGCCTGTTGTTTGAGTTCTCTCTCTGTCAGTTTCTGCTGTCAACTCATTGATTGTATGCGTTGTGCTCTTGTAAACCTGACCTTTCACCCATCCCTTTAAAAAAGTGCATGAGTGTGAGGTCTGGCGAATGTCGGCGGAGGATGTGAATTCCCTTTAGGAGGAAAAATAGTATTCCCAATTACAGTGAACCATAATTTATTTTAAAAATTATTTTCAAGTGTAGTAAAATTATGTGTTAACATATTGTTGAAAATAACACAATGCCAATTTTGTATGGGTAGACATAACTAGTCAATAATAACTACTATAAGCTACTACTATAACCATACAATTATCGTATACAGTTCACTAATACTCTGTAACAACTTAAATGGAATAACTATAGTAATAACATTTGTTAGAATGAACAGACTTACAGTACAACTATGTATGTTATACACAGTATTTGGAATGTATTAAAAAATTATAAAATTATAGAAATTTGTTTACTTGTGTTTAAGATGAAAATACTATATCACTTGCATAGTATTACATTTTTGATTTTGATTGTACAAACATTAGTTATACATGTAAATGTATTGTACGTGTGTGTGTGTGTGTGTGTATGTGTGTGTGTGTGTGTGTGTGTGTAAAATTATATAAATACAATACTTAGTGTTGAAGTACCACACACACACATACACACACTATAGTACTGTATACATATGCTAAGGTGAAGAATCTAAGGAATAACTTGTAGTTTGTATTTGGTGTAAGTTAAAACATATTTACTGTTATCCTAAATATGGCACCAGTCTTCAGTATAACGAGGCTGAATTGTAAGCAGTTTTTGACTGAGGGATGTGACTATTACTGTATTTAGTATTGTACCTCTATGTAGATTTAATTTACACACACACACACACACACATACATTTATAGGCAATTAATAAGTTTTCTGTTAAGCTGAGAGTTAATATCTAACAAGTTAATCTGGTATTCACTTATGTTTATGTATGTTTATTAGGCAGCAATTCTCAACCTTTTTCCCTGAACTATCCTATTTTGTTTTTTAGGGAGGATATTGTATCACTCAAGCCATGAAATGTATGGAAACAATGTGTTAATTAAATATCCAGTTATACATTTAAGTTTGAATATTCTAAGATCTTCAGATAAGAAAATTAGAAAACTGCTAATATATTTAATTAGTGTTACTTTGGTAAAAACTGCGTTTAATTTGTTTACCACACAGTGTAACCTTAGAACTATGTCAGAAATTAGTTGAACTATAGAAAATATTGGTAATAAATCTAACCATAAAATCATAAAAATACTAGTTGAAAACAGGAGCTCTCAAGATCAGTAAACACAAAGCATACCAGGTGATTTTTAGCTTGACTGTAATATTTTGTGACTGTTCAACTTTATTGCAAATATAAAAATAATTTTTTTAGACAAAAAATAATCTAAAATTATTTTAGACAACAACACTTGACCTTCTCTATGACCTTGCCTACTGTGCAAGAGGTCTTGATTACACCACTCGACATTGTGAAATCAACTGAATAGGTGCAATATTCTGTGTTTCGCTATATATGAGGTTTACTAAAAATAACTAGGTCTACAAAGTATGTTGTGCCAGAGATTTAGGCATGTATAGTTATGTTCTTATCTAAATACAGCAATCCCCAGGTTGAGAACCACTGATCTAATGTCATGTTAGCCCTTATACAGTCCAGTATTGAAACATATCCATGTAATGATGTAATGACTTAAGTATAATTTTTAAGATTCTTTTTTGTTAATGAAAAAGACAATCAACTTTTGTAAATATGTGAATACTTTATAACAAACAATTTTATAACAATCTTAAACAATAAAATGTTAAACAATTTTATTGCAATTTTATAATTTTAAATGATTGAGTATGTAGTATGTTTTCATGGAATCCTTAATACACCGTATAATTGGTATTGATAGTTTGAATAAAAATTTCGAGTAGCACTTGTTGAACAGAGAGTAAAAGCTGTGCTTTAAAACGAGTCATAACATTTATGTACAAATGCTGCTGACAGTATTATTTTGGTAGTTGATCCAACGTTAAAGCAAACTGGTGCATAAGAAAACTGAACAAAAATTATATAGTTAAATAAAGTATCATGCTCCTGACAGACTTCAGTGTGAGCCCCATTGACCTGTTGGAGTATTGCTCCGAGCTGCACACTAGAGGACCCCAGAGGATAAAGACTTGCATTGAAAAATACGGTGGAAAATGTTTAACATGAAATAACAGGAACCAGCTGTTTTTTCATGTTAACTGAATTTCATGTTAAACAGGCAAAAAGTGAAACAAAATGAGATAACTCAATAAGTACTGTATAGATTAACTAAATATTTAGTCAATCAACGGACACGTCATAGACAATGAAATCCAAGAATGTATAGATTACTTACTGTATTATGTAGTAAAATAAATCAATAAAGAATATTCAGAAGGTACTCCCATGTAAATGTTTTACTTATCCTCCTGGACAATTTCTGGTTAATTTTTGGAAAAAAATAGGGTTAATTTTTCTTAAAATTTAGCATACATGCACTTTAGCTGTTCTTAACTTAGTCTTATGATTTAGGTTTTCTTGTTTAGTAATGTAGTAACTCTTTTAAATTCCTACGTTAACAATTCAGTTCTTTTCAAAACATTCCATTATTATCTTTTGCACACAATTCTGCACTACTTTATTTTCAAAAAAATTGTTCTAATTTATCAACATTGTCAAAATTTCACTTCTGAGTTTGCTTCTAAATATCGATGAACACAGCTCAGGAACAAAAGCACCTCAGTAGAAGTAAGAACTTGTAAATTTTCTGTGTCAAGTTCATCGACACTCTAATCACTTTCACAGTTTTTAACTTGCACTGTTTTGGGCATGCATGTATGGATTTATTTATTATGCAGCTATTGAAAGCCAGCAAAAAAATTATTTTCGCCAAAACTTTATTGTGTTAACCAATATTTTGTAGGTAAACTTTCATGTTAACCGTACAAACTGTAATTGTAAAATATAAGCAACGATCGGGACCTGAGTCATATTTTGTGTTAACCGATATTTTGTGTTAAACATTTTCCAGTGTAATTCTGATAAATTATGGGCCCAGAGACACTTAACTTGTTAATAAAATTGAACTTAAGTAGAACCATCAGACCTTCCTCGCTCCTCAAACAGATTGTCATTACCGATTGTTAAATACCAATGAAGGAATTTAATTATGATCCATTATATTGTAGTAAATGGTATGTATTAAAAAAAAACATGTAACCCAATAAGTCATATTTTTTAAACACACAGCCTTTCAAAGTTATAAGAAATAGGATTAATTATCAATAAACAGTATTATTGTGTTCTGTAAATGGTTGCTCATTAAATTTTCATAGCTTGAAGGACAAATATAAACTGCAAAGACATGCTAATAATCTAATGTTAGTTCCGTGATGTTTTGTTGTATATGGCATTTACTCTGTTTTGGTTCTTCTAATACATTGCAGTATTATTGTTACTGAACTAAGATCCACACGACTTAACACAGTAGGATCATACAAACCAATATCTTTTTTTTATAAGTGACTGTTCTACAATTACATCTGTAGTTTGTTTACATAATAAACAAGTTACATGTATTTTAAGTTATGATACGATGTGAGAGATATGTTAAGAAGTTCAGTACTCTAATTCAGTTGGTATACACAGTTTCATAGTTCTGTTTCTTATCGAATTAACATTTCTATGTTCCTATAATTTTTATTACAGTTTTGCTACATTACTTTGTTGTTTAGTGAATTTTCAAATTATGTTTAAAAAATTGTATAATTTGTTATGACTTTCTAATCCTTATTATCTGATTGTTTTATCTCAAATGTTCCTTTTTTAAAAAATAAAAATAAAATAAGATTACATGTATATAGAAGTTTAATGCAAAATTCAAAAATAGGAATTTGGTGTTAGAGCTTAATGATGCACATTCAGTTAGGTAGTATTATCTCAAATGGGCTAAAAATTGTTTCTTTCATATACATATACAACTTCCATACATACAAATCCCTTCATGTAGATGGTAGAACTGCAAAGTTGTACTATTTATTTTGAATACTCTAATGGTATTTGAAAAATGCAGCTGAGCAAAATCAATAGCTAGATTGAACAGTCTGGTAGGTGCATGTAAAAATTAAAAAAAAATCATGTTTTCATTTGGGATTTCTATTGATAGGGTGCCTAGAATCTGAAAGCTAGAGAGCAGGAGCATGAACAACTTAAAAAATAACTGATACAAACAGAATTATCAGCCTATAGTAAACAAATCTGTATCATGTAGTACATTATTCAGGCATTTTAAATTTTAATTCGTAATAACTACAAATATAAAACTGAAATACAGAATTTCATGTTTTTTGTATATGTGTTGTCTGTTAATTACTTACTGACAATAAACTATTTGACCTATTTACTAAATTTTACATATTAAGTATAATTTGTTTCATTGCAAAACTTTTGACTACACTTATAAAGCAGCTTATAAAGAATGTAAGTTTCTCCTCATGAGTTATAATTTGACAATTAAAATTACAAATTAAGTGAAGCCGTAATTATTGTCATTAGCAGAATTTCTCTGTTCAGGAAGTGATATCACTGTTAATAAATTTCGTTCAAATAAACTAATGTATATTTCACTGAAGATTGTGGTCCAATAAGTATATATGGTAGTTAAACACTTTTTTGATGATTTTGTTTGTCATCCTTTTGTCCTCCCTCCCACCTTTTCGGTCTTTAGTATTCCTCAGCTTTTTCCATCAGTTCCCTGTACACCAATTTTGATATTGTAATATTCATTTCATTCCACATGACCATACTACTCTATAAATCAGTTTGTTTCATTGTCCTTAACATTTCGATTCCTCATTCCAGCTGACACTACTCCATTTGCTTCCTCTCTCACAGTATACTTAGTCTCACAAGTCTTCAGGCAACTTTTCCAAGTTATTCACTTGCATGTCACCTACTGTTAGTGGTTACTTACTGCCAAAAAAAACTTGTTGGACTAAAATCTCTTAACTGAATTATCCTCTTGAGGTAATCTGAAATATATAGTGTCTGTCAACATTTTTCGAAGCTTACATAAATGTTAGAGTGTAAAGTTAATCTTCTGTGTTCTATAATTCAAGTGTAAATAATTTTTTTAATGTTTTTTATTTAGTGAAAAACTGAAAATTTAACATTGTACATTTAATAATTTTGTTAGTATAATATAAATTTACTAACAACAATCTATTATTAACTCTGTGATACAAAGAACAATCCAGTTCATTAATAATGATGAGGTGTAAATTACATGTAAAAAGATGTTTTTTTTTAAGAAGCATTTGTCATGCAGAGATAATAACAATTTCTAAATTGTTGGTGTTAATAAATGAATTTATATATGTTTTTATACTGTGTGTGTTTCATTGTGTGTTCTACATATCAAAATATACCACATTTGGCTCATGTTTACCTCAGCCATACTGGTCTCAGTCGCTTGTAAGTCTTGATCCCTCTGTTCTTCTTTCCCATGTGTCTATATCTATAGCCAAGTTTATCCAGTCTTATCATAGTCTAAAAGACTGCCTTAATTTTTTAGTATTTATATCTTTTGCACTCTCCCAGTATCATCATTTTCCCAAATATGTAAATTAACATTTTCGAGAGCTCTACTGAATGATAACTATAGATCTTCAGAATCAAAAGCACACTTAGGGTACGAACATGCTGACGCGGCATTACTTGGAGACAGCAGCATACTGTGACATTACTGTACTGTACGACAGTGAGGCCATAACAAATATATAGATTTGAATAGGAGCAAACATGTCGAAGATGCTCTTGTACTATATTACTGTGCAGCTTACTGTTAGAGTGAGGCAAGAACAAATTATTTTGTTTTTTCCTTACGGAAGACAGCAATGTCGCACTGTGGCATGCTACCTGATTGGTTCACTGAGTCACATGACCCTCACTCCATAGCACAACCAAGTTCAAGTGGTCACGCTCGTCAGTTCATATGCGTTTTTCATTGTGATTCCGGCTTCGTAGTTAATATTTTGAGGTTTGAGGAGTTTGATGTTAGCCACCATTTTGTACATAAAGACATATAAGTTTTGTCACTGTCACTGTCACTAGATAACATAATCAGTTATACTTTAATGAGTATATTTCAATCAGTCAATAAAAAATATGCATACATATACATAAGTAAAAAATATAAATTTTGGAATTTATACGAGAGAAAAGGCCACTTCCGTCTTCTGTGATACCTAACAGTACACTGCAAGGATAAACTCTTGTTTTTCAGCAGACTTGTTGCGATATCTCACAGTAATGTCTTACAGTATGCTGCTGTCTACCAGTAATGTTGTGTCGGCATGTTTGTACCCTTATGAGTGTGTGACTGATACAGTTGTACAGGGTCTTCTGTGTTTGGTTGTGTGGATGGGGGTAGAGAGAAAGCAAGGGAGCAAATATTTTTTTATTTTGTAAAGATGTAATCTAACTTTTACTTTACACTTTGTTTATTTTATTTTGTGTTTACAAAATTCAGCTCGCCACTCAACTCGGCCGCCATCTTATATTAGTACCAACCATAAATAAAATTTTGTTACTCACCAGGGTTCGGATAAGCGAACTGGAAGAACAGAATTAGGTTGTTTTCAGGAAATGAATCATTTTTTGTTCTACAGATACAATTACCCTTTATTCTTATTCATAACATTTACACATTAAAACCTTCTTAAAAGAATGAAAATCACATTATTTATTCCCCCATGAGGCGCAACTCATGAAAATTCAGTTAGCATTAATTACTACCATTATTTTTACTCTTTAACAAAATAGAATTCATAGTAAAAATCATCAATTTTATTCTTGGATTTCGTTGTCTATGACGTCTCCGTTACTTAACTACATACCACTATTATATTAACGACTCGGAACACAAAGTTTTTTATAAGTAAAAACAAAGTTTTACCTTATAGCCTGAACCAGTTTTCGCCTTTAAAAGGCTTCTTCAGAGGCTGCCGCTGGTAGCGCTGTCCGTCCTGTTGTGGGCAACGGAATCGAATTTTGAAAGATCGATGCTGTGTGTGTGGGGTGAGATATGTTCGAATAATGCGTGCGATTTGAATTGTGTCTGTTCGTTTAGGATGGCATTTTTATTTGTTTTCGTGTGTTTGTATATTTCCAATTGTTCTAGAGTGTCTAGTTTTCGGCCTTTTGTGTGTACATGTAGAATGTTCATATTATTGTCGATGTTTTTATATGTGTTGTTTGCTTCAATGAGGTGGTTTGCAAAGGTGGATTCTGTAGTGGAGTGGAGTGCCTTTGTGTGTTCAATGTATCTCTTGTTTGAAGCTACGTCCTGTCTGGCCTATGTAGAATTTGTTGCAATTTGAGCAATTTACTAACGCAAAGCACTAATGCTACACCTACAGATCGCCAACATATACGGACACAATTACATGACTGAACTAATACATCACACAAATGAATGGACAAAAAAACAAATACACAACATACAGACAAAACACGAGAGAAAAATAAAAAACCTGACACCAATCAACACAAATATAATTCCCTCACACAAATTCTACCCACGTACAGTAAACCTCACAAACGTCACACTCGCTAAAAACGAACAAACACTCCTTGATAAAGGCCTAAAACATAACATACATTACAAACAAAACAACCAAACACTAACAAAACTCATAGTTGACACTAAAACAAATATACAAAACACAGTACCAGAACATCAAGACACACTAAGACATAATATAAACAATATAATAGGAGCACATAAGACACCAGATAACAAGAACCACAACTCAGAAATACACACAGCCATCAAACTGAGGGAAAAGGCACACAAACACAATATCACATTTGTAAAAGCAGACAAAGGCAACACGACTGTAATCATCCCCACAGACAACCTACACAAAAAAGTACAAAACTTCATGGAACAGAACAACATCACAGAACTAAAACACGACCCCACCGACAGATACCAAAACACAGTAAAACAACTAGTCAACAAAGCCAAATACATAATGACACACAAACAAAAGCCCTACATGAAACAAATCCAACCATCAGCTCCTACCCACCAAGCGCTTCCCAAAATCCATAAAGAAGATATTCCGATCCGCCCCATTATCAACTACCGTAATACCCCAGCACACAAACTCGCAAAATATCTAGACAAAATTATCAGACAACACACACAACTAGACAACAACATTGCAGTAAAAAACAACACAGACCTAGTAACAAAAATAAAAGACATACACATCCCCCATAATGCCACATTAGCCTCCTTTGACATTAAAAACTGGTACACAAACATCCCCATCTCTGAAACAATCACCATCCTACAAAACAAACTCAAACAGAACAACACACCAGACGAACTTATCAACGAAATAACAGAAACTCTGAACATTATCACAACACAAAACTACTTTACTTATAACAATAAATACTACACACAGAATGATGGTCTACCCATGGGCTCCCCCATATCCAGCATTCTAGCAGAAGTCTTCCTCCAACACTTAGAAAAAACAAAAATACTCACAAACAATGACGGACACTCACATTAAATACTATATTGGCACAGATACGTTGATGACATTCTAATACTATACAGGGGAAACAAAAGACAATATGAACAGTTACTAAAAGCACATAAACAAAATACATAAAAACATAACCTTTAATGCCAAATACGAACACAACAATACCATAAACCTCTTAGACCTCTCCATCACAAAACTAGAACACAGGCACAAATTCAGTATATACAGAAAACCAACTACAACTGACACAATAATACACAACTCCTCCAATCACCCAATACAACACAAACTAGCTGCCTTCAGAACCATGATACATAGACTTAACAACATCCCCTTAGATGAAAAAGACTACAAAGGTGAACTAAACATGATAAAATATCTAGCAGAATCTAACGGATATGACAGAACAATAGTCAGTAAACTCCTACACAAAACACAAAGCAAACAACAGACAAAGACAGAAAACAACAAATTCATAACACTAACATACATCAACAAACAAACTGAAAAAATAGCCCACAAATTCAAAAAAGCAGGATACAGAATCGCTTACAAAACTACTAACAAAACACACACACAAAGCACAAAACAAATTCGATCTACCCGGTTTTTACAAGCTAAATTTCTCAAATGCAACAAATTCTATACAGGCCAGACAGGACGTAGCTTCAAACAGAGATACATTGAACACACAAAGGCACTCCACTCCATTACAGAATCCACCTTTGCAAACCACACATATAAAAACATCGACAATAACATGAACATTCTACACGTACACGCCGAAAACTAGACACTCTAGAACAATTGGAAATATACAAACACACAAAAACAAATAAAAACGACATCCTAAACGAACAGACACAATTCAAATCGCACGCATTATTCGAACATATCTCACCCCACACACACAGCATCGATCTTTCGAAATTCGATTCTGTCGCCCACAACAGGACGGACAGCACTACCAGCGGCAGCCTCTGAAGAAGCCTTTTAAAGGCGAAAACCAGTTCAGGCTGTAAGGTAAAACTTTGTTTTTACTTATAAAAAACTTTGTTCCGAGTCATTAATATAATAGTGGTATTCATCAATTTTAATCATACATATATATCGCAACCCAGCACTTCTTAATTATATATTCTGTACATTCACACAAACACGCACACTTTTATGCGGTACATATTTTCATTTTTTAACCCTCATATTTTCTTTGAATAAATACATTTGTTACTTAATTGGCCAATTTGATTAATATGTATATAATATGGAATTTATTTATATTTGTGAAAATTTTTTATTTTTTGCCATCATTCTGTTACTTATCTGACATCCTTCCCACGACTCCAACTGTTGCACGCACTCCCGATTTGTTCGTACATTTTACGGTTTTCTTTTATTTTTAACGTTTGTCTTCAAAATAAAATAATGTTTATCTCACTTATTTAAAATTTTGTTAACCCACATTTTATACGTGCGGTGTTGGGCGCGCACCCATAATTTATTCCGGAACTTTTTTAGCGACCAGCCGGCACAAGGTGTATTTCTTTACTGGGGCGAATTTTACTTCGTCAATTTCTGAGGTAGCGGGGGAGTCACGTGGTTTCACTCTTTTGTTCTATTTGCGTTTTGAAGTCAGTTTTGACGGTGACATTAATTTGAATCTACATTCTAAGTGACATATTTAAAGGTTCGGTCCTGACGTTATCTGGCATGACTTTTCCAGTGCAAAGTTCAAATGTCATATGACTAAAAATAACTGCTTAGCTTGCGTTCTGCTTCACTGACCTTGACACTAATTCGTTCACATGGCATACACCGTTACAATTTATGAATAAAATCTACAATTATTATTTATCCACAAAATACCCCTGGGTAGCCTTATCCGTCCCGTTACAGTACCCCCTCAATTAGAGGTTTTATGCCGAAGCATAAAAACTCTCATTGACACTCACACACTTCCTAAAGGCATCAGTCTGGATATGTCGCCACAACCCCCTTTAAGTTTTATTAACTTACCCCCTGGTTCAGTGACTGTGACCGCACCTGAATGACCTTACTGGACTTCCCTTTCGAGATCCCAACACTGCAAGGCCAGACAGGCATTTGACGCCCCTGCTCTGACGTGCAGGCCAGCACAGGACCGCCGCCACAGCATCACCAGACGCTGAAAGATTAAATCAAAATATCAAATAATGGCCGTGCATAATACCATATCACCAACTGATCTGGTTCCCCTTAGCTGTGCTGGTTTGCGTTAAGAAGCACTGGTTTTTCTCTTAACCTCTAACATACATTGATGAATACTTAGCATAACATACTTTTTTTTTTTTTTACCAACATTCTGTATACCTTTCTCTCGTTAACTCTTATCCCAAAATTCAAAACATTTCCCTGATTCCAATCAGAATTTAAATAAACATTTCCTATTACAACATTACCTTCCATTATATAATTCACATTTCAAAATAATTAAATTCATTAATAAAATTCTTATATAGAATAAAACACATTTAAATCAACTACATCATAACAAATTATTTACTTAAAAATCATTAATCATCTTCCTACTACTCCTCAACTCAACCTAAAATCATTTAG
This sequence comes from Magicicada septendecula, assembly GCA_034769895.1. Classification (NCBI taxonomy): domain Eukaryota; kingdom Metazoa; phylum Arthropoda; class Insecta; order Hemiptera; family Cicadidae; genus Magicicada; species Magicicada septendecula. The sequence goes on along the minus strand of CM068370.1, from coordinate 241,403,000 downwards.
TTACATCATAAAATCAACTACACCTTCTACATCATCAACATAATTCAATTAATACTCAATGACTCACTACTAACAGTTTAGTAACCTCCTTCTCCATCATTATTTATTATTCCTCCATATTAATCCCTTAACCCCTGATACCCCGCGTTACAAAAGTGTCAGTGACCTCAAGGTATTAGCCCATGTTGATATGACACAGGCACGCATAAATGAAGCCTCTCCCTCGCAGCATGTAACGTTGCCACCGGCCATCCATCTCTCTATGTCCCCCCATGTCTGGACCAGTGGCTTCCACAAGGACTGATTCAGCTAGGGTGTAAACATTATTAACCCTGTCCTTGCTTTGGTGTTATATTAAAATTCGGCATTACTGGTATCCGAGGACACCAGTAATCCTACTACAACGATTCGTACGCCCTTAATACGGTTCTATCACCCCATTCGGTGGTAGCCGCTGTTCCAAAGTTATGTGGATCCCCCTGATTAAAACCCCCTGTTAATTTCTAAATTGTACCAATTTCATAGGCAACCAACCATGGTCAGCTTACAATAATCTGACAAAACCACGGTCTGGGCTGGTAAGGCCGGGACCGCCAGAAAGTTGGCGAATCGCATTTAAAACATATAGCTTTAAAATTTACATTATCACTACAATTCACAAAAAGTAAAAGAAATCATTACAGTAAACCCTCGATTTAATGGACTATTGGGGCTGAGGGGTGTCCATAAAATCGAAAGTCCGTTAAATCGCAAATTTTGTTTTTTGAGGATATATTTAAATCAAATAGGCCTATAACACTTGAAATTTTAATACTATTAATATCATGCAAATACCGTATTGTTCCAAATACATGGTCTCCTAAAAACGTGGTCGCTAATTTGGCATGCGGCTTGCATTCGTGCGCTAACGAAATTCGAAGTTATACCTGACTTCTGTCGTGACGAACGCTTTTGGTATCTATTTACGCTTTTGTTGAGTTGTGTACTGCTTAAGCAACAGCAGTTTGCCTGGCTGTAGTTAACTCTGGCGTTATGATTTATGACTACAACCGAATGATTTAACAGCAAACTGAAAAAAGAACAGGAAGATAAAGTGTAAGTGCGTGCGCACACGCGCGTGTTCGCACCCTTCTGTAGGCAGCAAGACAAAGGATGAGTAGAGGGGTGTGAGTAACATGTTTCTAAATAACGGGTAAACTACCAGTGTGGTTTTCTATTGTAACAGCGACAACATCGCTTATCTGTAATTTGTTTTCATTCGGCGTTTTTGTAGTACGTTTGCGGTATGAGTGATATTGTGGAGACTAAAGGCACGCAGTCAAATCAAATTAAACGTAACCCGTACGATGCGAATTATAAATTAATTGTGATACAAAATGTAGAAAAAACACAATCGTGAAGCCGCAAGGAAATTCGATATTGATGAATCCTGTATTCGACGATGGAGAACACAGAAGGAACGACTTTTAAATGCAAATACTGCGCGACGAGCATTCGCGGGACCTCAAGTTGGGCGTTTTGTAGCAGTAGAGTCCAGCGTCTGTGAATACGTACGGCTTTTAAGAAAGCAAGGACTCCCTGTCACTAGACATGTTTTAAAATTACAAGCTTTAGAAATCGCAGAAGAATTAAAAGTTTCCGGTTTCAAAGCCAGCTTCGGGTGTAAAAGACGAATGATGCGGTGAAATGGATTTGCGCTTAAATGACGTACATCACTCGCGCCAAAACTAGCGAGTGACTACAAAGAAAACCTCCTACAGTATCAGAGGTTTTTTTTCCGTTTTGTCTGTCAAATTCTGTCCGTTAAACCGAGGTCCGTTAAATCGAGGGTTTACAACAAATTTCACAAACATCATTTAAATTTCACTGTCCATTTATCAGTTCTATTATCACCATAGCTTCACTATGTTCTTTGAATTACTCCACTTCCACTAAAGATTACACTCAACATTTGATTTATTCACATTTTACATCATTTTTCCTTTTAATTACTACCAGACACTGATCTGCTATTTCTTATTTCTGATATTTCATCCACTGTCTACCATAGAGTCTAACCTAGGCACACACGCATACTCTTATCTTATTTTCCAACAATTGTCTCTAACAAGTGCAACAAGTGTACTGTAACGCTAATTGGTCACCTTAACTCTTCTAAATTTAAATCTAAATTACAACTACTTCTTTAATCCGTCATAAGTTCGACCGCCGTTTAAAATTATTTGTTTGTATTTCATTACCTAGCAGAATAGTTACTCATTACTGACTATACTGTTAGGTAATGAAATGACTCCCAACGAGTCGCAGTTGTTATTCACATTAATTTTGGATGTTCTATGTGCAAAATAAAACCATTATTTGTTCGTGCATAATTATTGCCGCTTTTTTTTTTTTTACATCCACAAACTTTAGGGGTCCCCCTCCCCGTTCAACACTAAAATATCAAAATTTCTACTTGCACCAATTTGTGGAGTAGGACCATCATTGCTTTCACCCCATTGTTGAGGTTACCTCCAACCATGGTCCGCCTCCAAACAGCAAAAATCCACAGTCTGGGATGGTGAAGCCGTGACCGCCCGAAAATGGGGGAGAGTCCCTTCTGAAAACATATAATAATAGATTAAAATTCATTTATTTACTGTGATCAATATAACTTCAAATTCGTCGCGTTCTGTGTACCTACTATCTCCTGCGTTGCTGGGTTTTGCAACACGTATGCGTTGTTCATCTTTATCTCTATCACTTGATATGGTCCCTCATATAACAGAAAAAACTTGTTTATCTCTTTGTCTTGCGCACTAGACAAATCGTGTCTCTGCACCAATACCAACTGTCCTACCTCATATTTAGTCCACTTACCTTTAGCATCATGCCTCTGCTTTCTCCTTTCCCCTTTGGTTAATAGACTTTCATTTGCTAGTTGGATTTTCACATTCACGTCTATGGTCTGATTTTCTGGTGGATAATCGAAAAGTTGTTCCAAAATTCTAGGCGGCATGTTCCCTTTATTAATTCATACGGTGTAAACCTGGTGGATTCGTGGGTGGTACTGTTCAACCATTCTTCTACCTTCTTCACATATAGTGGCCATTCACTGTGCTTGGCATGACAATAAGCTCGAAATATCCTACCGATCTCTCTCATCACCCGTTCTGCTTGGTTGGACTGTGGATGATATACTGCAGTATGCTTCGGTATGATGCCTTCCCATCCCAGAGTCTGCCACCACCTACTGCTGATGAATTGGGGTCCGTGATCTGATAAAATTATTTTTGGTTTACCTATATTTAACATGTAGTCCCTCGTTATCTTTTCGCTGAGCACTCTGCTCGTCGCTCTCTTCACACTATATAACTTAACAAACTTGGAAAAAGTGTCCAAAACAACAAAAACATACATTACTCCACCCCTACCCTTCGGCAATGGCCCATATAAATCTACAGCAACTAAATCAAACGGCCTCTCCACCTTAATATAATTCAACTCCTCTTCTACCCTGTAATTCACTACCTTGGACCTCTGACACAAATCACATCCCCGTAACAATCTCCTAACTTGCCTCTCCATATTCTTAAAAACATGACTTTTAAAACATTTGTACACTTCTTCGCCCCAAAATGTCCGTACCTTGTATGGCAATCCCAAATAATTCTATCTATCAACCCTTCTGGTACAACCAATCTCCAATCATGCTCATCCCTTCTACTTTTTTGAACAAAATTCCCTGATATATTTGAAAATGTGTATAATATTCAGACCCATCTAAATCCGCTTCTAAACTAGCAATTATTTTACCCGATTTATTATCTGATCTTTGCATGTTCTTAATATCCCTTAACTCCTCACCAAAAAGTCTATCTTCCCTTGTTAAACAAAAAATCTCTGTCTCCTTCAGATCCCTCCCTGTTTTGTTTTCTGTAACATCTACCCTGGAAAGAGTGTCAGGTACTTTATTGTCTGTCCCTTTAATATACTCCCATGAGAAATTGTACTCTTGTAAGGTTAGTACCCACCTGGTTAGACAGCTATGGGTTAATCTGCAGGTATTCAAAAATGACAGCGCTTTGTGGTCCGTCCTGATGACTGTCCTGTTCCCCAAGATGTATATGCAGAACTTTCCCACAGCGAACACGATACTCAGTAACTCCTTCTCTGTCGTCGTATAATTTCTCTCGGCTGCCAAAAGGGATCTGCTGGCGAAAGCTATTGCGTGATGTTCCTTGTCACTATCTTCCTGGTATAATTCTGCTCCCAGGGCGATGTTGCTGGCGTCAGTCTGTAAATAAAAAGTTTTCAAGAAATCAGGGTGATTCATCATTATCATGTTAGAAAATTTTCGTTTTATCTCCTCGAATGTATCCCTTTCCTTCTCTCCCTATTTCCACTGTTTATTCTTTTGTAAAACGGGACAGCCTTGACGTTGTCTGCTCGTAGTTTTTCTGAAAATTTCTATAGAAGTTGCACAGACCCAAAAAACTCTGTAGCTGTTTAATATTCTTCGGTTCTGGGAAGCTCATAATAGCTTCTACTTTATCGGGGTTAGCTAGAATTCCCTCAGGAGTAATAATAAAACCTAGAAAATGTATTTCTGTCTGTAGAAACTTAGACTTCTCCCAATTAATCGTTAGTCCCCCATTCTGTAATTTACTTAACAGATACTCAAGATGTTCTAAATGTTCAGAAAATGTTCTAGATGCAATTAATATGTCATCAACGTATACTGTTAGAAACTCTAAATCTTTGGGTTGCAATATCATATACAAACATTTTATGAAGCTTGCTACACTAGTGTTAAGCCCAAATGGCAAACGCTTAAACTGATAGTTCTTACCGTCGAAGAGAAATGCAGTATACCTACGACTCTCTGCCGCTAGCGGAACTTGCCAGTATCCAGCCGTCAAATCTAAAGACGTCATGTATTTGACCGTGCTGAACTTCTGAAAAATCTCATTTATTGGTTCCGGTGACTCCCAGTCAGGTATTATAATTTGATTTATTTTTCTAGCATCTAAACATAATCTTACCCTCCCATCTTTCTTTATGACTACCACCAATGGATTCGAGTAAGGCGATATCGATCTCTCAATAATGTCTCCCTCCACCATCCTGTCCAACTCCTCTTGCACTGCTCTCCTCTTTGAAAATGGTACTGGATAACTCCTCTGCATGTAGGTTGTGTGTTCCCGAACCTTCAACTTGCACACATAGTTCCTGGCTTTTCAGACAACTCCGCAAACACCTCTCTAAAATGTTCCACTACTGCCCACAACTCCTGTCGTTGGGGACTCCCTACAACTCCACCCTCATTAAAAAATTTATCCGCCCTATTTTTCCATACTCTCTCATCACTCACATGCATCTCTCCCTCTTCACTATCCACAATCTCTCTCTCTCGACATACATTTTGTTACGGATTGTGGCCCCCGTGTTGTTTTGCCACACGTTGGATGCGTCAATTTGTTACGGGGTGAATGTCCGTCTAATCTTAAACGTGTATGAGTATAATGGGTGTAACGTGTCTTCTCTATACGTCGTCGCTTTAGAACGTAACTTACGCAGATTTCGTCCGTTGCGAACGTACGAATAACCAGGTCTCGATGTTCTTACCTGTTGTTCACTAGGGGTGTGAAAATCCCGGGTGGCACCAAATTGTTTTATTAAAACAACAAAATTTTAAGTTTGTATGGCAAGCGCAGCTCGGTGGTGTGAAGAATTCAATTTGTTCCCGCCTCGCCTTGGCCGTCTGGATTGGGCCAGTAGTTAGTTGCGTTGGCTGTGCGATCGCTCGTCATCAATACCTATTTGCTAAAATGTACACAAATTTTTATCCACCTCCTAATGAAATTATAACACATTGGTTACACTCAGTACTTATTTGTTTTCGGTTAATGATTAATTATTCAGTTAATACAACTTATGTTTTCTTTTGTAATACATTTGCCCCGGTAAATTATATGAGACACATCTCTGGGGTTTGATCAATCGATCTTTGAACTTGACAACAGATATTCAGTAATGGCGTCTGTTGGGTTGTACACAAAATTATTATTGTTCGATCGTCGTGGCTTCTTGAGATTGCGTTAAAAGGATTATTAATGATTACAACAATAAAAATACACACCCTTACATCAGTTAAACTTAAATAATATACTGTGTAGTTATAATTTGTTTATTGGAGTGTATTAAAAGTGTTGCAAAATATCGCTAACTAATGACAGGTTAACTTTGCCAGTTGATAAAATTTCAGTGTCTTAGTTTTTTAATTTAATCTTTGAAAGTAATTATGTGCAGTTTAGTGAGAGTTCAGCTTTCAGTGAGAAATAATTAATGTGAGTTTATTCGGAAATTTGGGATAATTTAATAAATACTTAACACTTCAGTAGACTGGATGAACGCAGTTGATCTGGTAATAATGAATTAGGCTGGAATCATATTTAATTTTCAATTGTTCGGGGCTTCGGGCATCTTTTTCAAGTTAATCAGCAATATATTATTTTCTTTTTTCTTTAATTCGGCTTCGACATCAGTTAAATGGTTTCAGCCATCGTCTGCTTCCTCGGTGTTCACTTGCTAGTAATTTCGTTTGATATTTTGATGTTTTAATTAACCATTTTGATCGTTCAAGAACTGGCGTCTATTCAACAAGAGCATCATATTACGAGTAAAGAAATCTAATGGTAAATTAGTAACCAAACGACTGTTGTCATAGTAACCAATCAATCCTGATTGGTTAATTCTGAATTATGACTATTGTTATCAAATTTGAATTTTTATTCAAAATAGCTGTATATCTTCTTATTGATTATATTCTTCTGTCATCTTCCCTGCATATTAAATATTATCACCACTGTTATTATTTCCTTTCAAAGATTAATGTGGTACCACATAATGTATGGTTTTGTTAAATATAAATGTTTGTACATTTATGTTAATATTTGGTATTTACATTTCTTCTTTAAATTAAGTTCTTATTCTAATATTTTTCCTTTAAACTGATTTACAAATTATTCTCGGCTATTTACTCGCCTTGAATTTATTAATTTCCTGGTTGTTTTTATACAATTTGCAATTATTTGTTATTGACAGTTATACATTTCCTAGGCCTAAGTAGCCATTGATTATTTTTACTTAATATATTCTAATTATATTTCATTTTATTACAACGTGTTTTGTTCTGTTGTTATAATTGATTCGTTTAGTGGTTGTTGTGTCTTGAATTTGTTTGTGTTCTGATTATGTGTCAAGATTACTTTCTATATCTTAATACCTAAAATATAACAATTAGGCCTATGGACTGTAAGCTTCCTCCAGCCATATCCTATCCATAAAATTAAAATGAACAATTCTTTACAAGTTATTAGTTACTGTTGGTTTAACATACATTTCACTCTTTTACTATTATTTTGAGTGAGAACATCATCAATTCCTTCAAACTTACTTAATTTATTTTCCCTTATAACATAGGGTGTTTATTAATTACATTCTTAATTCTTTACTAATCCCTTTCTCCATTCCATGTTAACACAAACTGTTTATCTTACATGGGCTTTCTCCCCTGAATAACATCGTATCCTTTATCTATCTCTACTCTAAATACTATTTCTAATTACCCTTAACTATATAATTTTTATAAGCTCACTCTTAAATCATTTATTGTTTCATCATTGATTTATTAAGTGTTTTCTTATCTATTACTATCTTTTTAATCATACTATCATTTACAATATCTTTTTTCACCCATCACTTTCACCTTTAATTAATTGGTGTTTATCACTGATACACTCATTATTTTGGGGTATTTACACCTTCACTATTATCACTTGTTAAACTTTTTATTTTAAGCGTTTATTGGTGGGTAATCCCTATTATTATTTTTCTTTGTCACTTAGTTACTTTCATTATATTTCTCACTATCTCACTATCTTTACAAATTTTATTTATATCTAATAAGTTCATGTCTTTTTCTAGATTTCTTACTTACATATACTACTAATTCGTGGGTTAGTGTATTTTTATTTAACGGTGTTTTATTTATTATGAATTACATTTGTCACTTAGACAATACTTTTGTTACAATTACATTTGTTACTAGACAATACTAATATTTCTTTTTTATATTTGTTATTCATTGGTTTCGTTTCCTTTATGATATTTGATGGTATCATCTCCCCCTTCCCTATTCTACATTATTTGTCTGTGTTTTATCACCTTGGTTCACTTTATTTTCTTTATAGTTGGTTTGTTCCATTTTTAATTTCATTTTGCTTCTCCTTCACTTCCATCTTGTTTCACTTTATTTTGGTTATTATCTGGCCAATCTCTGGGGTTGGGTCAATGTCATTTGTCTGTCAGTCTAGTTTGTATTTTTTATTTAATAATCACCTTTGGTTTACTATTCTTCCTCCTTCACTCTTAATTACATTTACTATTTTTATTCTCTTTATTATTTATTTATTAAAATATATTATTTCTTAGCATTTCTTACATACTTATAGATATCAAATATGATCTGAATTTGGCGATGTTATAATATTCACTCTTGTTTCTATGTCTTCACCGCCTACCCACTTCTGTATCATTTTTACTCCCGTAACTCTAATCTCATCTAACACCCGCTTAAAATTAACCCTGACCGGTTCACTCCCACTATTAAATTCTACTATTTGTTTATTAAAATCAATTGCCACCCTGTTTCTTTCCAAAAAATCATTTCCTAAGATTACATCTAAGCTTAGTCCCTTAACTACTAGAAAGGTATTTTCAAACTCAGTTCCATTAATAAATATTTTTAATTGTACTTGTTTAGTCACCCTTTTACTTCGTACTCCAGTTATCCCCACTACTGTCACACCCACAACTGGTAATGATGGAATATTTTTATTTATTTCTTTCAATTCCCCCAGTACATTTTCTGAAATTACTGATATTTCGCTCCCAGTATCTATCAATGTCTTAAAACTCTTACCTTCTATTGTGACGATTACCTCCATCAATCCGGTTTTTGTCTCTATAATTTCCGTGTCATCTTCCTCCAACAACTCCTTCGTCATGTCTGTCTGTATTACATTACTCTGATATTCCTCAGTTTCATGGCCCTGTTGTTCTCTGTGGACAATGGTGGGGTCCTTGCTTCCATTGTCTGTCTCAGTTTTCCGTTCTGGCGGTGGTACTGCCCTGCATATACCCCCTCTCATTCCGGTTGGTGCTTCCACTACTCCTTGATGCTCCACGCGATCATCTCCTGCTCACTGTTGTACATTGTTCTGCGACGACGTTGTTCCGCTCCACTGATCCGGCCTTGGTTTCCTGCATCTGAAACAAAAATTCCTGACGGCGTAATTCTCTCCAGAGCATCCCATACATTTCCACCCCCCGTCTTGACTATGAATTTCTCGTTTAATGTATGCATGTCCAGGTTGTGACCCCCTCTGTGGCGTATAATTCCCGCTATTATTCGTACCTGGTTGGTTGGGACGCCTGCCTATTTCACGGTCCCTAATGCTTTGAAACACGTCTAATACATTCTCTAATTCATTGATATCCACTACCTCTCTCGTCATTAACGTAATTTGTGCCTCTCTGGGCAGGTGTTTACTGATATGCCTGACGAACAATCGAAACGGCAATGGCGGTTCTAAGTATTTCGCCTCGTTAAAGATCTTCATCACGTACATTGTTATGTTGTTATTGTGTCCCCCAAAGTTCCCTGTTCCCATGATTTTATTATGTAATACTTCCTGATCTTCTTCAGACCAATATTTATTCTGGAACGCTACCTCGAAATTTTCGTAACTACCCCACTCTGTTCTGTGTACTTCAGCCCATACTTCAGAACTTCCCTTAAAACATTTCAAAATCTTTAGCAATTGTACCTCCCAACTACTGTTATTGAACCTGTTAAATTCCCTTACCCTATTCAGGAATTGCATCGGGTGTACCCTCCGATTATCACAACAAAACGGCTCAAGTTCAATGTCATCTTTTGCATCATGGGTATATAATATTCGCTCCGCAACATTATTTAAATTTTGGCTCACTGCCACATGCAATTCATCTTTAATTTCTACAATATCTTGTTCTATTACTCTCAGTTTGTCATCATAATTATTTTTGTATTTAAGGTTATATTTATTCATAACCCCCACACTCTCTTGTATTGATTGTTTACATACATTTTCTACCTCCATTATTTTATTTTTAATGTCATCATTACTTTCATTAATCTTATTTATACATTTACTCTCTACTTCTACGCACTGTTCTTTAACTTGTATTTTGATTTGATCTGTCATTTGTTCGTTTACATTGTTTATTTTACTTTCTAGATTTTCTGTTATTTCACTGATTTGTTTATCGAACTTATGGTTTACTGATTCTAATATTTGTTCTTTAATACTATTACAACATGTATTAGTTTCGTGAATATGCTTATTAATATCAAAATTCTGTTGTTTTATTTTGTCTCTAATCTCATTCAACTTTTCACTAAAATTATTTTTTATCTCATTATTTTGTTCATTTATTTTAGTGTTTACTTCATCAAAATGACTATTTATTTCATCAAACTTTGCATCAAAATTACTCTTTTGTTCATCAAACTTATTATTTTGTACATCAAATTTTACATCAAATTGGGAATTTATACTACACACCATACTATACAAACATTTCAACATATCATCGTCATCAGATTTTTTTATTTTGGACCGGCGTTGATTGATTCGCTATGCCTTCCATTATTTTCGACTCGGACTCGCTTACTTCAATATTTACTTGACTTTCTGTATTGCTATCAGTGAAGCTGATTTTCTCATTATTATTTTCACTCGTATTCATTTTGATTATTTAATTCTTGCTTATTTATAATAAACATATACCAATCATATTATAACCTAACCCTATCTGACACTCTTGTCATCTATGTCTATTTATACGTACATACCATTTTTTTCCTCAAACAACCATTCTGCTCCCCCAAGTAGGCCTATATTTACATAAAACGTATTTATGTAAATGTACCTGTTCGGAAGCGCCAATTGTAATCTAACTTTTACTTTACACTTTGTTTATTTTATTTAGTGTTTACAAAATTCAGCCTCATCACCATGGATGTTAATATAACTGGATGCCTGACAGGGCGCTCTCTAGTGAAGCAAATCTGAGATCACGGCAGCCATATTTAAAGCGGGCAAAAAAAGGTAAACAGACGTGGTTTTAGGTTGATTTGTGCGGACCTTTTGGAGTGTAAATTGATTTAATGCTTGCTTGACTTATGACTTCGAAAAGAAGATAAAATGCCTGACTCTTGTTGTGCTGAGGTTGCACAAATCGACGGAAAAAAGAAGAGAACTTGCAGTTTTTTGCGTAAGTGGCATGTTTTGTTTTGCAGCAATTTTTTGTCATCCACCTCCTTATAACCAATAAATATGTTCATGCTGAATCTTTTCGTTTATTTCAGATTTCCTTTGAATGATAAAGAAAGGCTGAATGCTTTGGTGCATGCAGTTCGAAGAGAGAACTTCAAACCCACAAAATACAGCAGACTCTGCAGTGAACATATCCTCGCAGAATGCTATGAGATTAGGCCAAATATAAACGTGCCTTATTTAATGAAGGACGCAGTACCATCTGTATTTAAAGGTTTCCCTCCTCATCTTCAAAAGCCATCACCTAGAGAAAGGTCGAGGAAACGAAGAGAACCAACCTCACTTCCATCGATCAGTTGTACCACTGATGTTGAATATGTAGAGGAGCCTCCTGTTAAAAAGGCAAGAACTAGTCCATTATTGCCAGCTCGTGTGTCTAGTCCAACAAAAGCTGTCCTCAGAAATAAAATCAAGGTACTGAAGCAGAAACTAAGAAGAAATTGTAAGGCACTTAGGCAGGGCTGGAAAAGATGGGAGATCGGGCCATTACAGCAAGGGGCATATCCAAGGTTCTGATTGGGAACCTAACCTGACATCTCATCAAGCTATAACAATAGTAATAATCTAAATGTGTGGAAGGGTTTTCTGTAAAATTTAACAAATGTAACCTCATTTTACATAAGCATCCATTTAATAATAATTTTCATTTTGTTTTGTCTCCAAGTCACGTTACTAAATATTTAGAATTAATATTAGGCAATTACCTGTATTAACTTCCGTCTTGTGACTTATTTGGTTTTTTCTTAAAACGACGTGTTTCGAGAATAAATTCTCATCATCAGGTTCCAAAACTATAAAAACATCAAATTCACCCAAAATGAATGCGTCCGATGCAATGGCACAAACCATTTAAAATTCTTAACTATCTCAATTCATTTTACCATCGCATTCTTTTGAGAAGAACATAGCTCATGGTTTGTAAATTTTCTCTGTACTTCTTGCTGTAAAATATATTGTAAAATTTCTGTGTGTTTTTCTTGTTTTATTTTGAATATTTTTGAAAGGAAGAAAGCAACTTATTTTATATAGATTGATGATAACAAATAGCTTAATATGACAATAGTGGAAACTTGCACGAGAAACTGGCGACACCACCTCTGCGTGCCATCTAGCGGTTCGCGCAGATAACTACACTTGCGACTGCAGTCAGCTGGCCAGTTCATGTACTATGCCAAATAGCTTAATATGACGTCATATTAATATAGTCAATAGTCACATTAAGCTATTTGACTATGCGTATTACAAGTTCCACTTTTACAACCCAGATTGCTTTGAGCTTGTTATGTATCACGATTTTGGAAATGGCGGGAAGAGGAGTTATTTGTGCTATGTACGGGTGTTTTAATTACAAAATACAAAGTGATCGCAAATCATTTTACAGGTTTCCTAAAAACAAAATGCTACAAGTATACCCATGTATTAATGCTGACTTGCCTATCGTGTTTGTATTTATGTGAACATACTTTCTTATTGTTATTATTAAACCTATGCATTTAATCGGCTTTCAGGTGCACTCAGTGGGTTGTGAAGAGTAGAAGAGCTGATTTAGATGAAATTCTGAAGACTAAGGGACCAGAACATTTAAATAAAGGATATGTAGTGTGCTCGGACCACTTCACAGAGAAGGATTTCAGAAACAAAAATCTCTTGAGCCAAGGGTAGGCCTATATATAAAAATACTATGCTATATTCTATTATTATGTTTGTAAAGATACTTCTCTTTTACCATTTTGCTTTTAATAATACACTCATATAATACTCACCGCTGCCAGAATTTTACTTACCGTCATAGTCCCCGTTAAACTTACCTTATTAAACTGCCCAGGTCGCTAACATATTTTTTAGATGAATATGTAAACTTAAACACTCTTACCCTTATCAAATTTGTAACATAATCCCGCTATCTGACCACCCTTAAAACTCAGAAAACCCCCTAGAACGTTAGACGAGGTTGTCAGCAGAGAATACTAGGAAGTGGTATTGACGAAATAACTAAACTAACACATGGTTATATTACGTAAAACAAGCCTTATTTATTAAATCTTTTCATTCTTTTTTTTATGAACAAATTAATGTTTAAAAATTTAATAGAAACCCCTACACTTCTACCTATATGTTAATTAGTTTAATTACATATTTATTAGCTACAACCCAGTATTTGCGCATTCATACTCTCTTGCATACAATTTACAACCCCATTTTTAGAGATCTCTTTAGAATCAATTCAAGTTTATTTCACTGTATTTAACTGCACGTGCTATTCCCTGGGTTCCGCCATTACTCGTAGTTCACTTTCACTTTTCCATCTCCCCACGAACTTTCCTTCTTGGTATCGAATAACTCATTCGCCCGCCGTATCTATCTCTTCCTTTGTTTTAATCTTCTTTCATACACATCAATAAGTTTTGGTAGGCTTCGGCTACTTTACTCGCTTTGGCCTACCAAAATTCTGAGGCTACGATTATCACGTCTGACTAGGTTGAATGTATGCGGCCGACCGTCTGACACTAATCTCCGCATCCCTTGAATTCATTTTCGTCAGCTCGAGCTGCTATTTGCTGAGGCGCTCACGTGTCTGGTTAATTAGTCACGTGTTGTTCAGTTCTGTTGCCGAGTTTGGCGTCGAGATTATCGCCAATGCCGCACGGGCGCACATTTACAGTCACATTCCTACGTTATCGTTCTCGTGCCTTGCTCTGACTGGCACGGATTTGAATACAGAGTGTCCAACAAGCCTGTCTGAGGGGCCGTATAGGATGTCCAAACAAATCAGTCCCAAATAATTAATAAAATATACCCTTCAAAATAGCCCCGTTACAATACCCCCCCCCCCCAATGAGAGATCTTCTGCTGAAACAGAAGAAATCTCATTGCTAAATCCCTAAGAGGATCGGTGAGTATATGGTGCCAACAACCCCCATTAATTCTTAATGCATCATGGGTAAACTACCCCCCTAGTTCGGCGACTATGGCTGCACCTGAACAAGATTACTGGACTTCTCTATTCGAGATTCCAACACGTAAAATCGAACAGACACGCACCACAGCGCACCTAACCTTCTAACATGCCACCCCCCAAAATCCAAACCCTTGGTCTTATACCATGCCAGATCCTCAACCGATATGTTCCCTCTTTTCATGCATACTGGGTTGCCTTTAGCAAGTACTGGGCACGTACACACACTCATGATTACTTTCTAAACAAAAAAATTTATTTTTAAATTCAAAAATTCATCTAAGTTTAAAACCAAAGTGTTATATTTCCATTACTCTCTCAAAAAAATCAAAATTAAAAATCTTTTGCATGAATCCATCAACTCTATTAATTCTCTTCAATACTAATAACAATCCTAAAGAAAACAAATTGAATACCTTATTAAAACATGAATTCACTTACTCTAACATTTGTTTACAGACATACTAAACAATGTAATTCAATAGAACCCTAGTAATAGACATAAACAATAATATACTTGAAACTCAAACATCCCCTATATGGCAGGCATAAAAATTTTTTTTGTTTTTTCAAAAAAATTTAAATTGGTGGTGTTAATATAAGTAAGTATAATGATGAGATAATGTTAAATAAGAATAATGGTTATATAGTTGAAAATAAAGTATTGAGTAGTGAGGATAATGATGTTAATTGCAATTCTGAGAATATAGTGGAAGTAGTATGTGATAATGAAGTAGTAGAAACAAATGTTTGTCAGTTAGTGAGAGAATGTAATGAGAATTTAGATAGGCAAAAGGCAAATGTTCCCCAAGTTTATGTTGAAACGGAGGTTTCACAGGTTGTTAATGAGGACAGAGTTTCCTCCTGTAGTTGTATGGAAGACAAGGTGTCTTCAGATGGTCCCTGTATTTTTTGTGGTTTACCTGGTAGTAGAGGTAATAAGTATTTAGTGGTGCCCTTTGCATGGAGTGAGAGAGAAAATGTGATATGGTGTTGTAATGAGAGAAAGAGAGATTTAGAGATTTTTGAGGTTAATAGAGGTTATGAAACGTTAGTGCAGGTTTTAGATATTGAGAGAGGTGAAAAAATTGACTTACATGGTGAAATAGAGAGAGATGAATATTTTGATAAAACTGTTATAGATGAGAAAATAACTTACCTGGGTGTAACAACAAATACTTACAGAGACTGGACAAAAATAACTAATAGTGACAAGGTTTATGAAATAATAAAAAGAAATAATCCTATAAATTATAATGGTACAATGAATAACATAGAGTTGATGGGTTATTATAATAATAATAATAATAATAAAATGAGTGTGAGTAAGAACGAGAAGTGTTATAAAAAAATAAGACTATTACACGATGATGGAGGTTGATTAAAAAATAAGTAGATGGACAATCTAAATATGTCAATTCATGGATCTGACCTTGCTGAATTAGGAAATGAAGTGTGGTAAATTGAACAATTAATGATGAAGATTTGTAAATAAATTTTAGTGAAATTAACTGTGTTTGTATTGTAACAAGTATGTAATGTAAACAGTGTGTGTAAGTAGTAGAAATTGATTTTAATAATAATAATATTTTATCAGACAAAATAAATAATGAGTTGGTAATTAATGAATTGTAATTGTTTGGAGGAAAGTATTTAAAAATGTTGTGTTTTCAATAATTGATTTAATTAAAATAATTTGAGATGTTTAAATATTTTTTGATTGATTTGTTATACAAAGGAATTTTTCTAATGAATTTAAATTATTTTATGAGATTTAAATTTGATAATAATTAATAAACAAATAAATATTAAATTGTATTTGGTTCGTGGAATAACATGATTGTTAAAATGTTTCAGAAGGTACATGGGGTTATTGGTGTTTATATTTGTGTATTTATGACAGTGTATGAGTGATATACTGTAAGTATAAATTTTATAATGCAATTTATGTAAAGTAAAACTTGATATAATTTTGAAATGTATCAATAGAAAGGTCATTCGCCTTGCCAAGAAAATCAGCTGATTGCTGGGGTTATAACTGTAGTATGTCACTTACAAATAATTTGCAAACTTTTCAATGTAATTAAATGTTTGAATATAATGAAAATTGAATATAATTAATGATTGAATAATAGATTTGCAATGTGGTTAAAAGATTTTAATTTAAATGATGGTAAAATGAATTGAGATAGTTAAGAATTTTAAATGGTTTGTAAAAGGTAGAATTTGGGTGATTATTATTTTGTTAGGACATTTAAATCAGTCCAAGTTAAGTTTAAAAGGGGAGTTGAACAAAATAAGATTGTTGTGAATAAATGTAATGTAGAATTTGAGATGTAATAGTGACACAGTAGCTATGGGGAAAATATGTAGAGTAATGATTGAAATTTTGAGGTAATAGATAAGTGGAGATATTTTGTAGATGAAACTGATGTATTGGGAGAGTAATTAGTTGATGGTGATTTTGTAAGGGGGGTGGTGTGATAAGGAGTCCGCAACGACAGGCGTTGTGGCGGGTAGCAGTGGGTTTTCAGGGAGTGATTGCCGGGTAAATAGGAAGGGCAAGATGTGGAGCACGGAGGTGAGATGAGGGAACACACATCCTGAGTACAAAGGGGCAGAGAGTATTTTTTTGTTATAAGGGTAGAATGATGCGAAATGAGTCAGAGTAGTAAGTTAGAGGTAGAGAATGGTTGGTAGATGTTTTGATAGAGGGGTGTCATATTAGTTAAAGCTGTTAGTGCGTATTAGAGTTAGAAGGGAAGAAGAGTATATATAAATGCCAAGTTGGTAAAGTGAATTGTTATGAATAAATGAGTCACCCAAACTAACTGAGAATGAAATTATTAAAGAAAGAAAGTCATAGTCCAAATATAAAAATAATTGAAACAAGTGACAGATTTTGATAGAATTTGAGAATAATGTAAAGCTATAAAATGTGTAATTTTGGTCAATTTAAAGGTAAATTTTATTGTTTATTGTAATAATAACCATGTTAATTTTAAAAGTCTTATTTTATTACGTTGTATTATGTTTGAAGATAAGAAATTTTAAAAATGTTTCATGTATTTTATGATGTAGCTCTGTGTAACATATGTATGTCAAGGTCGTTGACTTGATCCAGAAAGATCAGCTGATGGTTGATGTTATAGACAGGACCAGTTTCTAGCAATTGATTGATGCAACTTTGTCGTTTAATTGAATTAAATGATTTTAAATGTTTCTGAATATTGAGAAAAGTATATTTTGATAAATTTAAATTTTTTTGAAAAAACAAAAAAAATTTTTATGCCTGCCATATAGGGGATGTTTGAGTTTCAAGTATATTATTGTTTATGTCTATTACTAGGGTTCTATTGAATTACATTGTTTAGTATGTCTGTAAACAAATGTTAGAGTAAGTGAATTCATGTTTTAATAAGGTATTCAATTTGTTTTCTTTAGGATTGTTATTAGTATTGAAGAGAATTAATAGAGTTGATGGATTCATGCAAAAGATTTTTAATTTTGATTTTTTTGAGAGAGTAATGGAAATATAACACTTTGGTTTTAAACTTAGATGAATTTTTGAATTTAAAAATAAATTTTTTTGTTTAGAAAGTAATCATGAGTGTGTGTACGTGCCCAGTACTTGCTAAAGGCAACCCAGTATGCATGAAAAGAGGGAACATATCGGTTGAGGATCTGGCATGGTATAAGACCAAGGGTTTGGATTTTGGGGGGTGGCATGTTAGAAGGTTAGGTGCGCTGTGGTGCGTGTCTGTTCGATTTTACGTGTTGGAATCTCGAATAGAGAAGTCCAGTAATCTTGTTCAGGTGCAGCCATAGTCGCCGAACTAGGGGGGTAGTTTACCCATGATGCATTAAGAATTAATGGGGGTTGTTGGCACCATATACTCACCGATCCTCTTAGGGATTTAGCAATGAGATTTCTTCTGTTTCAGCAGAAGATCTCTCATTGGGGGGGGGGGTATTGTAACGGGGCTATTTTGAAGGGTATATTTTATTAATTATTTGGGACTGATTTGTTTGGACATCCTATACGGCCCCTCAGACAGGCTTGTTGGACACTCTGTATTCAAATCCGTGCCAGTCAGAGCAAGGCACGAGAACGATAACGTAGGAATGTGACTGTAAATGTGCGCCCGTGCGGCATTGGCGATAATCTCGACGCCAAACTCGGCAACAGAACTGAACAACACGTGACTAATTAACCAGACACGTGAGCGCCTCAGCAAATAGCAGCTCGAGCTGACGAAAATGAATTCAAGGGATGCGGAGATTAGTGTCAGACGGTCGGCCGCATACATTCAACCTAGTCAGACGTGATAATCGTAGCCTCAGAATTTTGGTAGGCCAAAGCGAGTAAAGTAGCCGAAGCCTACCAAAACTTATTGATGTGTATGAAAGAAGATTAAAACAAAGGAAGAGATAGATACGGCGGGCGAATGAGTTATTCGATACCAAGAAGGAAAGTTCGTGGGGAGATGGAAAAGTGAAAGTGAACTACGAGTAATGGCGGAACCCAGGGAATAGCACGTGCAGTTAAATACAGTGAAATAAACTTGAATTGATTCTAAAGAGATCTCTAAAAATGGGGTTGTAAATTGTATGCAAGAGAGTATGAATGCGCAAATACTGGGTTGTAGCTAATAAATATGTAATTAAACTAATTAACATATAGGTAGAAGTGTAGGGGTTTCTATTAAATTTTTAAACATTAATTTGTTCATAAAAAAAAGAATGAAAAGATTTAATAAATAAGGCTTGTTTTACGTAATATAACCATGTGTTAGTTTAGTTATTTCGTCAATACCACTTCCTAGTATTCTCTGCTGACAACCTCGTCTAACGTTCTAGGGGGTTTTCTGAGTTTTAAGGGTGGTCAGATAGCGGGATTATGTTACAAATTTGATAAGGGTAAGAGTGTTTAAGTTTACATATTCATCTAAAAAATATGTTAGCGACCTGGGCAGTTTAATAAGGTAAGTTTAACGGGGACTATGACGGTAAGTAAAATTCTGGCAGCGGTGAGTATTATATGAGTGTATTATTAAAAGCAAAATGGTAAAAGAGAAGTATCTTTACAAACATAATAATAGAATATAGCATAGTATTTTTATATATAGGCCTACCCTTGGCTCAAGAGATTTTTGTTTCTGAAATCCTTCTCTGTGAAGTGGTCCGAGCACACTACATATCCTTTATTTAAATGTTCTGGTCCCTTAGTCTTCAGAATTTCATCTAAATCAGCTCTTCTACTCTTCACAACCCACTGAGTGCACCTGAAAGCCGATTAAATGCATAGGTTTAATAATAACAATAAGAAAGTATGTTCACATAAATACAAACACGATAGGCAAGTCAGCATTAATACATGGGTATACTTGTAGCATTTTGTTTTTAGGAAACCTGTAAAATGATTTGCGATCACTTTGTATTTTGTAATTAAAACACCCGTACATAGCACAAATAACTCCTCTTCCCGCCATTTCCAAAATCGTGATACATAACAAGCTCAAAGCAATCTGGGTTGTAAAAGTGGAACTTGTAATACGCATAGTCAAATAGCTTAATGTGACTATTGACTATATTAATATGACGTCATATTAAGCTATTTGGCATAGTACATGAACTGGCCAGCTGACTGCAGTCGCAAGTGTAGTTATCTGCGCGAACCGCTAGATGGCACGCAGAGGTGGTGTCGCCAGTTTCTCGTGCAAGTTTCCACTATTGTCATATTAAGCTATTTGTTATCATCAATCTATATAAAATAAGTTGCTTTCTTCCTTTCAAAAATATTCAAAATAAAACAAGAAAAACACACAGAAATTTTACAATATATTTTACAGCAAGAAGTACAGAGAAAATTTACAAACCATGAGCTATGTTCTTCTCAAAAGAATGCGATGGTAAAATGAATTGAGATAGTTAAGAATTTTAAATGGTTTGTGCCATTGCATCGGACGCATTCATTTTGGGTGAATTTGATGTTTTTATAGTTTTGGAACCTGATGATGAGAATTTATTCTCGAAACACGTCGTTTTAAGAAAAAACCAAATAAGTCACAAGACGGAAGTTAATACAGGTAATTGCCTAATATTAATTCTAAATATTTAGTAACGTGACTTGGAGACAAAACAAAATGAAAATTATTATTAAATGGATGCTTATGTAAAATGAGGTTACATTTGTTAAATTTTACAGAAAACCCTTCCACACATTTAGATTATTACTATTGTTATAGCTTGATGAGATGTCAGGTTAGGTTCCCAATCAGAACCTTGGATATGCCCCTTGCTGTAATGGCCCGATCTCCCATCTTTTCCAGCCCTGCCTAAGTGCCTTACAATTTCTTCTTAGTTTCTGCTTCAGTACCTTGATTTTATTTCTGAGGACAGCTTTTGTTGGACTAGACACACGAGCTGGCAATAATGGACTAGTTCTTGCCTTTTTAACAGGAGGCTCCTCTACATATTCAACATCAGTGGTACAACTGATCGATGGAAGTGAGGTTGGTTCTCTTCGTTTCCTCGACCTTTCTCTAGGTGATGGCTTTTGAAGATGAGGAGGGAAACCTTTAAATACAGATGGTACTGCGTCCTTCATTAAATAAGGCACGTTTATATTTGGCCTAATCTCATAGCATTCTGCGAGGATATGTTCACTGCAGAGTCTGCTGTATTTTGTGGGTTTGAAGTTCTCTCTTCGAACTGCATGCACCAAAGCATTCAGCCTTTCTTTATCATTCAAAGGAAATCTGAAATAAACGAAAAGATTCAGCATGAACATATTTATTGGTTATAAGGAGGTGGATGACAAAAAATTGCTGCAAAACAAAACATGCCACTTACGCAAAAAACTGCAAGTTCTCTTCTTTTTTCCGTCGATTTGTGCAACCTCAGCACAACAAGAGTCAGGCATTTTATCTTCTTTTCGAAGTCATAAGTCAAGCAAGCATTAAATCAATTTACACTCCAAAAGGTCCGCACAAATCAACCTAAAACCACGTCTGTTTACCTTTTTTTGCCCGCTTTAAATATGGCTGCCGTGATCTCAGATTTGCTTCACTAGAGAGCGCCCTGTCAGGCATCCAGTTATATTAACATCCATGGTGATGAGGCTGAATTTTGTAAACACTAAATAAAATAAACAAAGTGTAAAGTAAAAGTTAGATTACAATTGGCGCTTCCGAACAGGTACATTTACATAAATACGTTTTATGTAAATATAGGCCTACTTGGGGGAGCAGAATGGTTGTTTGAGGAAAAAAATGGTATGTACGTATAAATAGACATAGATGACAAGAGTGTCAGATAGGGTTAGGTTATAATATGATTGGTATATGTTTATTATAAATAAGCAAGAATTAAATAATCAAAATGAATACGAGTGAAAATAATAATGAGAAAATCAGCTTCACTGATAGCAATACAGAAAGTCAAGTAAATATTGAAGTAAGCGAGTCCGAGTCGAAAATAATGGAAGGCATAGCGAATCAATCAACGCCGGTCCAAAATAAAAAAATCTGATGACGATGATATGTTGAAATGTTTGTATAGTATGGTGTGTAGTATAAATTCCCAATTTGATGTAAAATTTGATGTACAAAATAATAAGTTTGATGAACAAAAGAGTAATTTTGATGCAAAGTTTGATGAAATAAATAGTCATTTTGATGAAGTAAACACTAAAATAAATGAACAAAATAATGAGATAAAAAATAATTTTAGTGAAAAGTTGAATGAGATTAGAGACAAAATAAAACAACAGAATTTTGATATTAATAAGCATATTCACGAAACTAATACATGTTGTAATAGTATTAAAGAACAAATATTAGAATCAGTAAACCATAAGTTCGATAAACAAATCAGTGAAATAACAGAAAATCTAGAAAGTAAAATAAACAATGTAAACGAACAAATGACAGATCAAATCAAAATACAAGTTAAAGAACAGTGCGTAGAAGTAGAGAGTAAATGTATAAATAAGATTAATGAAAGTAATGATGACATTAAAAATAAAATAATGGAGGTAGAAAATGTATGTAAACAATCAATACAAGAGAGTGTGGGGGTTATGAATAAATATAACCTTAAATACAAAAATAATTATGATGACAAACTGAGAGTAATAGAACAAGATATTGTAGAAATTAAAGCTGAAGTACTGCACTTAGTTTCGCTGTTGTGTGTGCATAATTCTTCTGTAACTTATGGTAGAAATTACAAAGTCCTAGAAAGCTCTGTAGTTGCTTTATATTTCTTGGCTCAGTGAAGCGCATAATGGAGTCCACCTTATCTGGATTAGTGGAGATTCCCTCTTGTGTAATAATAAATCCTAAAAAATTGATTTTAGTTTGCAAAAATTTGGATTTCTCCCAATTTACGGTGAGTCCTCCTTCTTCTAATTTATTTAAAACATATTCCAAATGCTCCAAGTGTTCCTGAAAAGTTCTAGAAGCAATTAAAATATCATCCACATACACTGTTAAAAAGTCTTAAGTCCTTTGGTTTTAAAATTTGATCTAAACATTTATTAAAACTAGCTACACTAGTATTTAACCCAAATGGTAAGCATTTAAACTGGTAATTCTTCCCATTAAACAAGAACGCTGTATATTTCCTACTTACTTCTGCCAATGGTACCTGCCAATACCCTGCTGTTAGATCGAGCAAAGTCATGTATCGCACCCCACTAAACTTCTGGAAAATCTCATTGATGGACTCTGGTGATTCACGGTCGGGTATTATTATTTGGTTAATCCTTCTAGCATCTAAACATAATCTCACCCTACCATCCTTCTTTATGACAACTACTAATGGATTTGAGTAATGTGACACTGACCTTTCTATAATGCCTCCCTCCATCATTCTGTCTAACTCTTCTTGCACCGCTCTTCGTTTGGAATAAGGCACTGGATAACTCCGCTGCATGAAAGGTGTGTGTTCCCGTACCTGCAGTACACATTCATAGTCTTTTGCCCTTCCCGGAATCTCGGCAAACACTCTTCTAAACTGCTCAATCACCTGCCACAATGACGCACATTGATCACTCCTTACCACCTCACCCTCACTACAAAATTTATCCGCCCTTTCTTCCCACACTTCTTCACTACTTTCATTCGACTCTCCTTCAAAATTCTCAATATACTCTCCCTCTCTACATGAATTTACTCTCGCTTCTGTGTCACTCTCGCCTACCCGTTTCTGTAGTATCTTTACACCCGTTACTCTAACCTTATCTAACACTTGTTCAAAATTAACCCTGATCGACCGATCACCCCCATCTAATTCTACTACTTTCTCTTTAAAATTTATGACAGCTTTATTTCTCTGTAGAAAATCATTACCTAAAATTATATCTAGACTTAGCCCTTTTACCACTAAAAATGTATTTTCAAATTCTGTATTATTTATCAGGAAATTTAAATGTATTTGTTTGGTTACTCTCTTGCTACGTACTCCTGTAACTCCCACTACAGTAACCCCTGCTACTGGTAAAATCAGAATATTTTTATTTGTCTCCCTTAATTCTCCCAAAATGTTCTCAGCCATTACCGAAATCTCACTACCTGTATCTATAAGTGTTCTGTAACCCTTACCTGCTACGGTTACCTGTACTTCGGTTAATCCAGTTCTCATCTCGATTGTTGTATGATTCTCCTCCTCCAATAAATCCGTCACGATGTCAGTTTTGATTACATTGTTTTGAAAATCCTCCTTTGGTTGGACCTCATTCGCTTCCCTGGACAGGGGTCTGGTCCATGCTACCACTGTCGTCTCTATTTTTCCGCTTGGTTTCTATTATTACTGGTAGTTGGTCCATTGTGACCCCTTGGTGGTCCATGGTTATTACCAGCTGTTCCCCTGGTGCTTGGTATTCCTCTCTGCTGCTGGATATGCTGAGTTGGTCCTCCTCTCCTCCTTGGATCGTCTCTCGCCTGGCTGCATTGAAACATTTCTGTCGGCTTGCATAATTTTCACACCTACATCTGGAACATCTCCAATCCTCTTGGTTGTGGGAATTATTTATCCGTGTCCCTCCATATCCGCTAGGATTAACTCTATGGTTATTATGTTCATAATTATTATTATTATTCGGTTGTTGGGGTCGTCTACCCACTTCTCTGTCTCAAATACTTTGTAAGACGTCTAAAATTCTTTCCAATTCATTCATATCATTTATTTCTTTAGTCATTAAGGTTATTTGAACTTCACGCGGCAGATGTTTGCTTACATGTCTTACAAATGATTTAAAAGGTATTGGTGGTTCTAAATACTTGGCCTCATTATACAATTTAGTGACATATATCGTGATATTATTGTTTTGATTCCCTACAAAATTTCCTGTTCCCATTATACGGCTCCGTAAAATCTCTTGGTCGTCTTCTGCCCAATATTTCCCCTTAAACGCCCTCTCAAATTCGTCATAACCGCCTCATTCTAAACGATGTGCTTCAGCCCATATAGTGGAACTCCCTTTAAAACATTTAACAATTTTCATCAACTGCACTTCCCAACTACTGTTGCTAAAGCGGTGATATTCTCTGGTCTGACTAATAAATCGCATCAGGTGTACCGCCCTGTTCTCATAACTAGATGTCTCTAATTCTACCGTATTTCATTAGGTAAGTCGCGGGTGATTATTACCCTTTCCGTTACCCCGGTTAGTTTTTTCTTGATCTTCCCCCATAATTCATCTTTCACATTTCTTAAATTATTTTCAATTGAAGTACACTTATCATATATGTTACTGTTAGTTTGGACTTTGAAATCATTTATCTCTTTAATTTTATTTTTTATGATACTTATTTCACTTTTAGTATTCATTTCATGTTCTGAAATAGTTTAATCGATTATTTCGATATTCTTTGTTATATTTGTTACATTTGATTCACATTTCTTTATTTGATTTTGTAAAATATCTGTCTTAATGTCTATTTGTTTGTTAATCTCAAATTTTGTTTTAGTTTCCATTTGCTTATCTACTGCATCTAAACATTTACTCTCTATTTCTTTACTTTGCATTACAATTTGATTTTGAACTTTCTCTACTATTGTTTCATCTACTTTACTTATTTTGTCATCTAAACTGTTTATTTGAGTATCAAACTTCTCACTAACTGATGCTATGATCTGTTCTTGCATATTCTCATAACGTGTATTCATTTCGTTTATTTGTTTGTTAAAATTAAAATTTTGTTTCTTAATTTCATTTTGTACTTCATCAAATTTATTTAATTTTACACTCTGTTCATTGAAAAGCAATTGCATCATTTTCATCAGATCATTCTCCTCAGATTTTTTAATCGGGACTGGCGTTGAATGAATTCCTTCATCCATAATTTTCGACTCAGTTCCGCTTAATTCCATATTCATTTGGATCTCGTTTTCAATGTCAGTTAGGCTGACATTCTCGTTATTATCTGCCATCTCAAAAAAATTTTTAACTATATTTCTTTTCAAAATATTACCATATATCTAACATACTACAATCACAACATAACCTTATTATTTACGTATTAATTACATACCCATTTCCAACAACCATTCTGTTTCTGTATGCAGGTTTATTTTATATAAATTTTATTTATATAATGTCTGACTTCTGGCGCCATTTGTTAACTAACTTACTTTTTTATGTTTTATAACTCACCTTTTATAATTCTCTTGTTAACATTTATACTTGTTTACCATGCTGGTTCGGGTAATCGCCATGTTGTGTAATTACCAACATAATATATTTTACTTTGGGTACCAGGGTTCTATAACGAGCTAGAAACGGAATGGTTATTGAGAAATAATCGACTCTGATATCATTAGTTGAAACTTGTATACATTTAATAGTCTGAATTTTTAAATATTTTAATAACAGAAAAACAAAAACAAGATGGAGTTTTCCTCCTCTGCTATATCCAAATACAAAATGGCTGCGAAATATTTTCGCTACATCAGCCTTACGTGTGATACATCTATACCATATATATTTTATCTACAATTTACTCTGATTACCTATTTAAATGAATTTAGAACATTACTGCAGTTTACTAGTTCAAGTTGTTACGTTGTATGAATCACGTAACGTGAATCAATGCTTGTGATTTTGATATGTACCGGTACGCACGCACACATGCTCACACACATACTAATTAAAACGGTTGTTAAGAATTGTAGTTGATTAATAAAGATGTTAAAATAAAACTTTTGATATGTAGATGCCTAGCTAAGTATTTTAATAATGTCGTGGAGTTAAATTGGCTAGGAACATGAAAATAATGGTAGATAAGTGGACTGTATTTAAACACATTTATTGTACGTAAATTAGTACAAATCGAAAATAATTAAATGAAAATAAAATAATACAAAATGAAAATAATTAAGCCGATAGGCGAAACGCAACGTGCGTAGCTAAACGACTGTTGTGTTTGAAAGCTCAGAGCACTGTGTTCGTCATATCTGCCAGTAGCAGTAAAATTAAATTATGAATCAGATTAGCCAACCTTCCATCAATATAATTCCCACATTACAAATACCAACATTATTGTACATAACTGCCCGCAAAAAATCGAGCGATTTTTTTGTATACATTGTTAACAATCTATATTATAAAAAGAAAACACAAGCATGTATGTTCTTACTAATAGAGATTAACCATTAGTAATTTGATGTCTTAATTATCAACATTGGAATGTCAGATAACAAAGATTATAACATTAAGTTGTCCAGAAATAAAACCTTGGACTGGTAGATAATGATAAAGTTAAACAGGCCAAAGTTGGCTTGCAAACTGACTCATACATGATTATAAACATGCATGAATCAGCAGACATGCATACAATGCAGAACATGATAGCTTGATAATGAATAATCTGTGACTCATCCTTTGATGGGCCAGATTTAAATTGCAAATATTTATGCAAATCATGATTAATAATTTAAGCCAGTCAAAGCCAGCTGATTTATACATAATAAGATTGCATATTATATGAAATGAATAAACAAAGATTATTACAAAACGTTACATGCGTATAGAAACATAGATTAAGCATAACGCTGTAGTATAATAATTAAATAGCGCATGCTATACCAAACAATTGCAAGAATGCACAAATACATTGACATGCGAGAATAGATGATACATTGTTGCATAGTTACAAGTATATAAATGCAATAACGTGTGTCATAATCACAAAAATACATGATAGAATACAATAGAATATGTGTGTTGTATAGTTACAAAATACATGTGAATATTATACAACAAGATACATAACATAAGAATTAATACCATCAATAGACATAATACATAAACCACTACCAATAGCAAATATGAATATACAAAGGACATAGTATATGTGTTTTACAGAGTTATCAATACATGTAAATACAAGAATAAGCAGTACACTACAATGACAATATAATAAAGTATAAATATAATAATATAATGCATGTTTGTACAATTACAAAATACATGCGAATTTGATATATGAGATGCACTACAATGAGATATCAATATATAACGTGTTAAAAAATGTTTGTGACAGCACATATCGCCATAATTGAGCGGGCCTTCCTAAAGTTCGTGCCATTGTCAGAATGCAATTGGCTAGGTATGCCCCTACGGGCCATGAAGCGACGTAAGGCGGCTATAAAAGCATTGGTTGTGAGGTCGGAAACCAATTCCAAATGAATGGCCCTAGTGGCTAAGCAAATGAATAGAGCCACATATGACTTGGACAGAGTCCTAGATCTCTGCCCGCCATGACGGATCATGAAAGGACCACCATAATCCACTGCACAAAATAAAAACGGCCTGGAGGGAGTAACCCTAGGAGATGGCAAGACACCAAGCCTTTGAGCTTGATATTTAATATTGAATCTGAGACATTTGACGCAGCTACGAATGATGGAACGAATCACTATCTTGGCGTTAACAATCCACCACCGTTGACGAAGTGAATGATGGACAAGTTGGGCGCCAGCGTGGAGAAGTCGAATATGCTCACTCTCAATTATGAGGCGAGTGATGTGAGCCGAAGGATGCAAAACAGTAGGATGCTTATTATCATAGGGTAGCTGCGACTGCTGTAGACATCCGCCGACACGCATGATGCCGAACTCGTCAAGAAATGGGTCAAGAGAAGACAGTTTACTCCTTATAGAGACAGAACCTCCATTTCGAAGGCAATTAAGCTCAGTAGCGAAATGGATCGACTGGGATTGCTTTATGAAAAAGTTAAGTGTAGAATGAATTTCAGTGGGGGTGAGAACTCCTGAAATTTTCTTTGCCTTTAAGGATCTAGCATTTTTGATAAATCGAAAACAATAAGTGTACACGCGGGTCAGTCGGTGCAACGAGGAAAAGTCCTTGGAGAGATCAATAGGTAAGATTGAAATTAGAGAAAGCTTGGAGGTTTGTTTCTCCTCAACGGAACATTCAGGAAGCGGCACATTAGAAGGTGAAAAAGGTGAAAAAACATTGGGCTCAGAAGATTGAGACAGACAAGTAGGACCATGCCACCAAAGCGAACAATCGTGCAAAACGTCAGGGTGACATCCTCTAGAAATAATGTGAGCCGAAGGAACTGTGTGGGTTTCAGTGAGACGCTGAATCTCATTAACACGATTAGCGACGTAGGTCTTCCACCTAGAAGACTGAGCATGAATCCAATAAAGAGATACCATGGAATCGGAGTAGAGGTGTACGCTATTGACAAAGGAACGGAGAGCAGAGGTGACCTTGAATAGAAGTCGAGATAACAACATACAAGCACAGAGCTCATTGCGGGGTAATGAAACCTGTCGAAGTGGAGCCACACGAGATTTAGAACACAAAAGGTGACAAGAGGCCAATAAATCTTGATAAATAACTCTAATGTAAATGCAACATCCATAACCCTTTTCAGAGGCATCCGCGAATCCATGTAATTCAATTAACTTGGGCTCAGACTTGCTGCGTATGGAGCGTGGAACAATAATTTCACCAATTAAATACAACTTGTCGCATAATGAACTCCAATACGAATATAATTGCTCAGAAATTGGCTCATCCCAACCAAGACTGCACAACCACAGTTGCTGCATAAACTGTTTGTAAAGGAAAACAATTGGACCAATAAGTCCCAATGGGTCGTAGATACCCGCTATAATTGACAGGATTCTTCTCTTAGAAATACTTGAATCAACTGGAAGTGACTTGATGTCAAACATGAATGAATCTGCAGCGTTGTTCCAAAGAATGCCCAACGTGCGCACATTGCCTTGTTTGTTTAACGGAAGTGATGAATTACCATGATTAGTGACTACATTTGGCTCATTTGAGGCCCATTTATGTAGAGTAAAGCCATATTGACTCAACAACGTACTTAAGTCAGATTTTCATTTGATCAAATTAGAAATGGTGTCTGCACCGGTCAACAAATCATCGACATAAAAATCATTAATTATAGCTGAAGCAGCGTCAGGAAATGAAGCTTCACTATCCTTACCAATCTGAATGAGGCAGCGAGTTGCCAAGAATGAAGCGCTAGCAGTACCATATGTCACAGTACGCAGCACGAAATGTTTAAATTGTTCAAGCGAAGAATCACGCCATAGAATACGTTGGTAATGACAATCGTTATCAGAAACTAGAATTTGCCGATACATCTTCTCGATGTCAGCGATTAGAACATAATTGTGTGTACGAAATCGTAAAATAATGGAGAAAAGATTTTGCTGGACATTTGGGCCCACTAACAAAATATCATTGAGAGATAGACCATTGCTAGTTTTAGCAGAACCATCAAAAACGACGCGAAGCTTCGTCGTAGAACTAGAATATTTAAAAACGGCATGATGAGGTAAATAGTAGGTATTTGAAACCTTGGAATCAACAGAACAATCTTCAACCAGCGTCATGTGGCCAAGATCCTTATATTCCTGTATGAAATTTGAATATTCACGCGCAAGATCAGCATCACGCTTGAACCTGCGTTCTAAACTTAAAAATCTCGCTTCAGCGGTAGCATAGGAATCACCCAGCTGGGCATTATCAGAAACAAATGGCAGTGAAACGACAAATCTGCCTTCATTATTACGATTAGTAGATTTAACAAAATGTTCTTCGCAAACTGAGTCATTAACAATGGGTGCATTATCAAGAACGGTTTCAGTCTCCCAAAACTTCTCAAGAGACGCTAGAATTTGATCATCGTCGTTTCTTGCCGAAAACGAAACAGCAGGACCCTTTAAATGACAATGCTTAGGCAAATTGCCTGCTAGAATATAGCCTAACTTAGTTTCTTGTATGACAGGAAAGTTAGGACCACGAACATATTTGTTTGCTTGAATCAAATCTAAATAAAACTGCGCTCCCAACAATATGTCTATGTCAGCTGATACATTAAAATTTGGGTCAGCAAGGAAAATATTATCTGGGATATTAAAATGTTTTACGTCAAAAGATTGTGCTGGAAGTTTATGGGTTAAAGTAGATAACACTGCACATTGAGCATTAAAAGTAAAATTCTGATAACGGGAAACAATACAAACTGATACCAAATTATTAGCGCAACATGTTGCATTATTAATACCTGAGATTGGTATATTAGATTTGGTTAAATAAGTTGCAATTTTTTTGCAAATGATGCAGTACAAAAATTAACTTGCGATCCTGCATCTAGTAGGATTCGCGCAAGTTGCTTGTTACCAGCGCGGTCGATAACAAATGCGACAGCTGTAGATAACATAACATTGTTCACTGATTGCAATTTAAATGAGCAGTAATTACTACTGCTGGCAGGACTGTAATTTAGTTCCTTATTTATATGAAGTAGTGTATGGTGCCGTCTCGAACAGACCTTACACGAATGCTTGACTTTACAATTATGAGAAAAGTGATCTGGTCTCAGACAATTAGTGCAGCATTTGTGCTTTAGGATAAATTGCCTTCGTTCCGATACGCTCAAATCGTGAAATTTGTCACACATAAATTGGGTGACTTACCTTGCAGTATAGGCACGAATAATTATTTGAAGTAGAATGATAGCTTTTAAATACAGTGCTTCCAGCAGAGTTTCGTAACTTAGATTTTTCAGACTTATGGTTAAATTTTAGAATCGGTTTGTTAAGCTGCTGTCCAGCTTCCAGCGGTAGCGTGTTTTCTAATAGTTGCCTACGGGCATTTAGAAATTGTACAAAATTCTGGAAATTGGGAAGATTTTCAGAACCTATAGATTCTTTCCATAGTTTAAAGGTGGAATGATCAAGTATCGTTGACAATAGCTGTATGACAATAAGTTCAAATGAATCTACTGACAATTGCATGGCTGTCAGAGAATTGACAGAAGACGTTATGGCATTTGTAAATTCTGCTAAACTCTGCACAGAGTCCTTAGTTGTAGATTTTACTTCTAATAAATTTTGAATATAGTATTTGGCTAATATAAATTTATTGTCATATCTAGCGGACAGCAAACTTAACGCTATTGAATAATTTTCGTGACAAATAGGCAAAGCCTTGATTAAATCTAGTGGTTCATTTTTAAGAGATGAATATAAGTAGTGTAATTTTTGTACTGAGGTTAAGTCTGATCTAGCATCTACTAAGTCTAAAAATATCGAATAGAAGTGCTGCCATTCGAGAATGTTACCTGTGAAGCAAGGCATCTTGATAGGTTTTAATTGAATATTGCTACTTAATGTCTGAGATGCAGTCTGGATGTTAAAAGTGTCTAACAGTTGTACAATCTTAGCCTCGGTTGAATACAAAAGCTCTTCAACCTCGACTCTGTCCTCTTGGGCAGTATCTATGTCTCTAGAAATTAGTTCGATCTCAGAATGGACCTCATCGTATTTTATTGACAAACCTTTTAAACTTTCAAGTCTTACACTTAAAAAATGCTTGGTATTGCTATTTTTGTCAAAGTTAACTATTGCAGAATTAATTCTCACTATGGCAGACTTTAAGCCGCCTCTCTTCTTAACTAACACTCTTACACTTTCTTCCGTCATTTTTTACGCACCTTTTATTGATGATATTGATGTCGTGTATTCGGTGAGGCGTCTTGCAGCGTTGAGGCCGTGCAGCAGATGGTAGTGACACGCACGGACTGGATGGATACTCTCACAACTTGAAACCGCTCAAAACCTGGCGTGTAGGCGTTGACACGTGGATTTTTTATATACTATGGTGCTGTCCATGAAGTCCAATCTCAGCGACGAAAGAAGTGTTGAAATAAATACCGACACGGTCGGATCAGTGAACATACTGATTCGCCCGTGATGGCCAGAAATTGGATTAAAAACTAATTAAGTGAGAAGCCGCTTCGCGAGGTATAAAGTTGTAAAAGAAGGTTGAATGATAGATCCGGCCCGGAGGACCAAAAAATGTTAAGAATTGTAGTTGATTAATAAAGATGTTAAAATAAAAATTTTGATATGTAGATGCCTAGCTAAGTATTTTAATAATGTCGTGGAGTTAAATTGGCTAGGAACATGAAAATAATGGTAGATAAGTGGACTGTATTTAAACACATTTATTGTACGTAAATTAGTACAAATCGAAAATAATTAAATGAAAATAAAATAATACAAAATGAAAATAATTAAGCCGATAGGCGAAACGCAACGAGCGTAGCTAAACGACTGTTGTGTTTGAAAGCTCAGAGGTAGAGGTGGGCCGATATACCTGTAATAGGTATTTTGGAACGATATTTTTGTGGAACGGATGTAACAGTGACTGAAAAGTTGAAATACCTGTTATTCGCGGCGACGCTGTTCCGAGTCGAGACACGCCACCCTCGCTGTTCCAAGTCGAGGCACACTCCCTACGCACCCACACAGACACACACACACAAAATGTACGCAAGATCACGTAAACCAAGGCCAAATACTAGGCATACAAAAATATCGCTGGAACGCAAGGAACAGCCAGTAACGCGTATTTAAAATACTAGGTATTTCAAATACTAGTGGTATCACCGATACACAAGGAACAACGCGTTCCAGAGTAACGGTAGTATTTTAGTAACACCTAATATTTCAGGAACACCTAGTATTTCAGGAACAGGTAGTATCAAGCATATTTCGAGTAAGAACTAGTATGAGCCACTTTTTCGTCCTGTATACTTCATTCTGCGCAAAGAGACGGAGCTGTTTTTAATAAAGGAAATAATTTATCCTGCTGTGACATTTATTCTCGTGTGATATGCAGATATATAATACAGATTATATGCTAATAATTATATATTATACTAGTCACCAACTTGTAACTAAAATCGGTTGGTGAAACTTTATGTTTTTACTCAAAAAACTTTATGTTCCGATCGTTAGTGAAATAGTTGAATTTAATTATATTGAGTTATAACCTATAGAGTGGCTGATGTTGATAAGCTATATTATATACTTTTTATTAATGTGATTTTAACTTCACTACACATCTCACGTAAATGATGAGATTGTTGTAATGGACATTTATGCACTTTATCTAGTTCTGTTCCTTAAATAACTGTAATGCATTTAATTTACTTTTGTTGTTGCTTATTATTTATAAGTTTTTATTTATGTATTTATATTTATTTTATTACAATTTGTTTTTTTATTTTTATTTATAAAATTTTGTTTATTCTCATTCACGCTTGTGGCTTACTGTTATGTTTTTATTATACGTTTCTGATGTTTTTTCACATTATTTTTCGTGGTATTACGTGTAGGCCTACTCTAAATTATTTAATTGCCCCGAGTTTCGCAACTGATTTGTCTAACCAATGTTAGTTTGTTTACTACTAGTGAAAACTTAAATTGGTATTCCCAAAGGGAGATAGGCCTATAAATTCTCTTGTTTCTTATTTTCATTTAAACAGTAATAGTTTAATAAAGACACAGTGTAAAGTAACACTGTTAATACTTTTAGCTTCAATTTATTTCTTATAACAAATTATATAGTATAGGTTATATAATATCTTCAAATAAATACACAGCAAGTAGGTTTATTAATATATTAATAGGTTTATCTAGGTGAAAATAAACCTACTTGGAGTGTATTTATTTGAAGATATTACATAGGAGACCTGCAGGAAACTCAAAACGAGTTACTTACAAAGGATAATATAGGTTGAGTATATATAGTATATAATAACAGGTATTTGTACCTGTTATTTTTTTGGAACGGTATTTTCATACCTAGTATTTTAAAATAACAGTTTAGCCCACCTCTACTCAGAGCACTGTGTTCGTCATATCTGCCAGTAGCAGTAAAATTAAATTATGAATCAGATTAGCCAACCTTCCATCAATATAATTCCCACATTACAAATACCAACATTATTGTACAACGGTACATTGTTACTTTTTTACTTTTTATTTTATATATATATATATATATATATAATTACATTTATACCTTAATAGTGACTTACCTTTTATAAGTCTAACACTGTTTACTTTAAGCACAGCACATGTTGCCAACATAACTTTTGCTTACTCGGGTCCAGGGTTCTTTGCTAAGCGAGAACAGAAACAGTTTGGGCTTTCGAAATAATAAGTCACACAGCATTTGATTAGACAAAACTTGTGGTTTAATTTAGAATTTCAATTATTAATATTCATAAAACAAAATGGAGTCGTCTCCACCCAAAATAATAACAAAATGGCGGCGTTATGTTTCCGCCGTCTAACTATTCATCAATCTCATTTACTAATAACTTTTCTCCTGTATTTACTTTACAAACAAGAGTATCTTTATTAAACTGCAGTATTCATTGATTGTACTTATTACGTTTTAATTATCTGGAAACACAAACCAATGCTTCATGGCTTTGCCTTTTGATGCCGGCATTCATTCGCTCTCACACTCTCACTCTTTCGCCCCATACATTGATTTATTGGTACATTTTGTATTAAATTTTGAGCTCAAATTTTCTAAAAGGTTGATATAAATTTTGGACTTTCCTGAATTTTGAGATGTAGCAGGTTCTCTCCAGACGTTCTACCTTCGCCGGCCAGTGTCCGCCGAACTCTTTACTGCGTCATGTCTGTTCCTTTTATCTCACTGAATTTACTTTACGTCATATTTTAACTGTTCACTGATTATTAGTTATATCTGTAATTACATTTTGCTGCTTTAAATCACTTCTGCTGGCGATAATTTGCCAGCGAATTTTACAGCGTGCTAACGCTCTGTGTGTATGTTGAAGACTGGGGAGACATCTTGTCGTAAAATCAACAGGTGGAGGGGATTAATCGTCATTAATCCTTTGTCTACTGCAAGTGACGGCATTGTTTGGCGCCCCAGATATGGCGCCACAACCCCCTGTAGTGTTTATATAAAAGAGAATATCAATCACTTACCCTTGGTCCAATGATGGTGACCGTACCTGCCTGACCTTACTGGACTTCTCAGGTGAGATCCCAACACCGCAAGGCCATTTAGGCACTTGACGTTCCTGCTCTGACACGCTGGCCAGCTCAGGACCGCCGTCACAGCATCACTAAACTCTGAAACATCGAATGCAAAATTTTAAATAGTGGCCTGATATAATCCCATATCCACAACTGATAAGTCTCCCCTTAGCTACATTGGTTTATGTTAAGAGGCATTGGTTTTCTTACTTCCTAAGCTCAAATAACAAATATACAAGATTTATGACAGAAGGTCTTTCTCCTTAGGCATTCCTATATTTACCAAATTTCTGACTCCAGTCAATACTACTTCATTCTTTTCACCACAAGAAAAAAATGTATTCTTATACTAAAATGACAAGATGTAAAATAATTCCTTAAGTTTTTCAAAAGTAACAACAACTTATCCCTATCTCTATCATATATAATTCAAAACACAACTTTATTATGGCAAACAATCTAACTAGTTAAAATTTATTACTCAGTGTTCTTGATTTTAATACTTCTTTAAGCAGAATCATTATTATCTTTTATGTTCAACACACATGTCAACTTCCTATATTAATGCTTAATATTTGTTACCGTTGCTACCCCTGTACCAATATCCAAGCCACACACTCTATTACCATATAATATCACATAATAAAACATCATAAAACATTAATTAAGTAATTAATCTTCAATTATTTAAAATTCCACAGTTATTTAAAATTTTACCATTACTTTCATTACTTATTTAGTCAAAAAATATTATAATTATTATTAAATCAATTCCACTATAAATTCCTATTACATACCTGGTTTACACAACATATTGTAGTACACAAATACATTTAACATTGACACACAAAAATATACAATTCAGCTTATTATTCTTTATCATTGACCATAAATCAGTTCATAATACAATCCATTTCAAAACCACACTGTTCACATAATTAAATGTTCATAACACAATAAAACAATTTATCCACCATCATCAAATAACAGTCGAATCTTAGGTCTACATACATTATTTATTATTGAATATATTATATTAGTATCATCAATGTAATACTTATTTCTTTTCTCATATTCTTCCACAAAACTATTGTAATGAATAGGGTTACGCCATATCATTATATCATACACCGTGTCGTCATATAGTATAGTCCTGTCGCCCTTAGTGTAATTTGTCATAATCAGGTAAATTATATTATCATCTTTAATAACATCATCTCCTATTACCTCAGTTTCAATACAAGGTAAGTATTTGCTATTATTATCACTTCTCTCTCCACCTAACCTTTCTACAAATTCTTCATAATTTCTATTTACTCTAAATAACTCCATCTCTCTCTTTCTCTCTCTCTCTCATCACAATACCTCTCACAACCCCACTGACCTATTTCATACCACGCAAAGGGTAACACAACGTTATCATGACTCATCTGGGCTTTTCCACTGAACTCATGATACACGAAAGGGAACACTAGCTCATAATTACTGCACCACCTATCAGGTGCACAAAAAGTCCAGGGAACGCTATTTGCAGACCTTTTGTCTTCCAAATATGCGCGTGAAGCCTTTTCTTCACCCCCGACTACAACATCACGGGAAAAATTTTCCCCATGCAACCCCTCTACCTTTATATTCTTTCTCAACTTTCTCTCTGACTCATTTACACACATCAACATTCCATCATTATATTCTACTCTCTCTAAAATTTCATCATCACTATCAATATTCACACTATTATTTTCTAACACCTTATTTTTACTTCTATTATCATAATTCTCCCCACTACTTACCTTGTCGTCTTTATTTTCATTTAATTTATTTGATTCTCTACTATTTTCTACCCCCATTTTACTCTCGTAATTTTCGTCTACTTTATTCTTTTGTCTATCAAACTTCTCATTAACTAATGCTACTATTTTCTCTTTCGTTTTATCGAAACGTGCATGCATTTCCTTCATCTGTTTTTCGTAATTACAATTTTGTTTTTTAATTTCATTTTTTACCTCATCAAATTTTATATTTTGTTCATTAAATTTTTCATCGAGTTTATTAAATTTCTCGTCAAAATTATCAAACTGTGCACTTTGTTCATTAAATTTCTCATCAAGTTTATCAAACTTTGCATTTTGTTCATTAAAAAGCAATTTCATCATCATTATCATATCATTATCTTCAACCTTTTTAATCGTGACTGGTGTTGAGTGCATTCCTTCACTCATGATTTGTGATTCAGTCATGCTTATCTGGCTTTCATTTACAGTGTCAGTTAGGCTGACGTAATTTTTTGCCATTTTAAGGGAACAAAAATATATTGTTGAACTATCTTTTATTTCAAATTGTTGCTTTATATATTTCTAATCTACCAACAACATAACCTCTTAATCACGTGTTATGTTATATACTAATTCGATACCCAATCTGCTTCTGTTTTCTGGCTCATTTATATAAGTAAAACTTTATATAAAGTCCCTCGTTCGGTTCGCCATTTGTTACTTTTTTACTTTTACTAATCTTTACCTTTTATAATAATAATGATTTTATTATTGTACTTACTATGTAATTCACAACACATCCAGTTCGTGCACGTGGCCTTATAACCACCATTTCTTTCTTATTTGGGTCCAGGGTTCTTTACTAAGCGAGAAACAGAAACAGTTTGGGATTTCTCGAAATAATGAGTCTAACACCATGTACGTGTAATAAAACTTTTGTTTTAATATTTCTAACTTGCCATTATTAACATTCACAAAATCAACATGGAGTCTTATACACCAAAACAAAATGGCGGCTACGTACTTCCGCTCCACTAATTATTCATTAATTTTCAACATTCAATTTTTGTACTCAATTTGCCACAAAAGCATTTTAAATAGACTGCAGTTAATTTTGAGTTGATTTACTAAGTTTCTTAAAACATAAACCAATGCTTCATTTACTTATAAATGCCGGCATCCTCTCGCACGCACACACACTCTATCTTTCCCCATATATTAATTATTGGTACATTTTTTGTTTTTTATTTTAATTAGAATTTTGAGCTCAATTTGATCAAATGAATAATGGTTATAGGATTTGAAACTTTCCTGAGTTTGTAGTTGTAGTTCCCACTCAGACGTTCTCCATCTCAAGCCAGGTGGTCGGCGAACTTTACTGTTTAGTGCTGCTGTAGCAGCACTTTTGCTGCTGGGCCCCGGAAGTGTTCAGCATACACACAAATAACATAACATAATATCTAAATCCATCAAAATGCTGAAGACACTTTTTCTGTGTTGTGACTTACTTCTCAAGTATTTCTATAATTAATATAATTCTTTAAAGGGAGGAGGTGTAAGTAAAAGAAATTGTTGAATGCGTCAATCTGTGAGCAGAGTCGGGTGCGACCCGTTCATTTCAAAAACATTACGAGCCTCTAAATTTATCTAATTATGTGCCAGTCAGCAACGGTCAGTACTGAGCTAATTTTTTTTGAAAAACCGAATATAGAAAATGTTAAATGCTAAATATGGGGGTGTCGCATAAATCAATGCTAGTTTACAAAATAGTGTTCAGCGTACACACTGTGATCTACTTATAAATTTCCGACACTGTTATCTATCGCAAAAGTTTATAAAATTGTTTCAGACACTTATGATGAGTAACTAGTTTGTCTCGCTTTTGCTTCGTGATTATGCAACACTTGCCACCGTAAGTTATTAAAGGTAAAAATATTACTTGGCAATCCAGATAAGTCCTTTTGCAACCTGCTGTATCTGGTCGCTACGGCTGCGTATTCCTCAGAACCTGGTTTGAACCACTGCTATGTCTATGCTGGTAGATCGTGTAAAAACTGTACGAAGTTCGTGTTCTCACGTCTTTGGTCCGGAACGTTGAACCAATATTAATTGATGACTCGTTGGGCACTTGGTGAAACATATTAATACAAAGGTTTTGTAAAATATATAAAAACACTTGGTAAGTTTCACAAATTTTTTAATTAACTCTGACAGCTGTTTCAACTAACTTAACTTGTGCACTCGCTCTTTGACAATGGCTTAAGTTAGTTGAAACAGCTGTCAGAGTTAATTAAAAAATTTGTGAAACTTACCAAGTGTTTTTATATATTTTACAAAACCTTTGTACGTTGAACCAAGTTTTGAACTTGGTTATTGAGGCTCCCATACTTGACGAAAGTCCGGCGACGGGACGCTCTGCTCACGGCGTTTGATGGGAGACTGACGAGATTTAACAAAGCAAACGACAGGGTTAGTAAAAGGGAGGACGTGACGTCAGTGCGTCGGGCAAGGTACAATTCGCGGATTGTTGCATTCGGCGGAAGACGAATGATTGCAACATTAGTCTGTCCTTTTCGTTGCACTGAATTTATATCTACATTGTATGTTGCTGGTTACATTACCAGGTACTGATTACCTGTTAATCACATTTTAACTGTTCAAAAACACTTTTACTGGCAAAACTTCGCCAGCGAATATTTTAGCGTGCTAACGCTCTGATGGTATATTGCAGACTGGGCGGACATCTTGTCGTAAAATCGACAGGTGGAGGGGATTAATCGTCATTAATCCTTTGTCTACAGCAAGTGACGGCATTGTTTCACGTCACCGTGGTTACGTTTGTCGTATGTATAATGACGTTTCAGCATTGTTCGAGTAGTGCAGTATCCAAATATGTGTTTTTTTGCACGTACGCCCATGACCTTGAAGTCGAGTTGTTCTGGTAAACTGCGTAGCATGTACAATATTGGGAAAAGGTAACCTAACCATTTTTAACACGTGAAAACACAATAAAATTATTTTTTCTGTACCGCCAAATCCTTACACGGTCCTATGTACCGTCACAACATTTGCTATTGCTGGAGCTCAAACATTAAAAGTGTTGGTGGTTTAAAATGTGAAAGGTTTACTTTCCTGCTGTGATGGATGAAGATCGAGTCAGGCGTTACTCATGTTCATACTGGTGTTCTGCCGAACTATTACACTGTTCCTTTTTATTAACTGCACTCACTGTCTCTACATTTTATACTGATTGATTTTTAAATAGATTTTATTCACTTTTTGTTACATTTTGTTGTCACTTTAAAGGCTTGCTGGCCAGCAATTTGTACAACGTGCAGTTCGCACGGATGTTCGTCGACTGAGAACGACAATATGGCGCTTATTTCCCAAGTGGAAAGGGTTGTCGCGTCATCAATTCTATTGTTTTTGGTGATGACGTCTTTGTTTTTTAAGGTGCAGCCATTACGTCTGGCATTCCTTGAGTGACGTTTACATAAGATCGTTCGTTTGTTTCGGCAGAATAGCTGTAGTTTTGTACGTACGCCACTGACCTTGACCTGACCTTGACCTTCACTGCTTATTGCGTTGTTTCACAGGTTTAGAAAATTTTACCCTCACACATACAAAATTTTAGTTCACAATAAAATTATATCAGTTGTTTACCCAAAATCCCTACATGGACCTATTTGTACCGTTACAAACCTTCTTAAAAGAATGAAAATCACATTATTTATTCGGCCATGAGGCGCAACTCATGAAAATCAAGTTATCATTAATTACTACCATTATTTTTACTCTTTAACAAACTAGAATTCATAGTAAAAATCAATTTTAATTATACATATATATCGCAACCCAGCACTTCTTAATTATATATTCTGTACATTCACACAGACACGCACACTTTTATGCGGTACATATTTTCATTTTTTATCCCTCATCTTTTCTTTGAATAAATACATTCGTTACTTAATTGGCCAATTTGATAAATATGTATATAATATGGAATTTATTTATATTTGTGAAAATTTTTTATTTTTTGCCATCATTCTGTTACTTATCTGACATCCTTCCCACGACTCCAACTGTTGCACGCACTCCCGATTTTTTCGTACATTTCACGGTTTTCTTTTATTTTTAACGTTTGTCTTCAAAATAAAATAATGTTTATCTCACTTATTTAAAATTTTGTTAATCCACATTTTATACATGCGGTGTTGGGCGCGCGCCCGTAATTTATTCCGGAACTTTTTTAGCGACCGGCCGGCACAAGGTGTATTTCTTTACTGGGGCGAATTTTACTTCCTCAATTTCTGAGGTAGCGGGGGAGTCATGTGGTTTCACTCTTTTGTTCTATTTGCGTTTTGAAGTCAGTTTTGACGGTGACATTAATTTGAATCTACATTCCAAGTGACATATTTAAAGGTTCGGTCCTGACGTCATCTGGCATGACTTTTCCAGTGCAAAGTTCAAATGCCATACAACTAAAAATAACTGCTTAGCTTGCGTTCTGCTTCACTGACCTTGACACTAATTCGTTCACATGGCATACGCCATTACAATTTACGAATAAAATCTACAATTCTTATTTCTCCACAAAATACCCCTGGGTAGGCTTATCCGTCCCATTACAAAGAACATGAGCTTTCGTGACCGGAATCTGATTTTTCATTTATGATTTATTTGTAACGTTACACATATATGTTATATTATTTTATTGCTTGCAGTTTAACTTGAGAATAGGATCAGAACACGATTTAGTGTGTTGTTTATTGGAAAGAACATTCTCCATATAGAAAAGGGTTGATAATAAAAGGCTTATTATTATGTCAACAGCCTCAACATAGTCTTTCTTCTAGAAGTCATGCTGGTTCTACTAGTAAACCACAACACACGTGAAATTTTCAGAACCCTTGGTATTAGGGGCAATATTTATAGGGGAGGTCAAATGGGACTGGACTTCAAGTCAAATGTTGATGAGAAATTTTGTTAATCTGATAATTTTTAAGCTGTTTTATTAAAATCATAATTTCTCAGCTGTGTATGCTAGTACAGTAGTAACCCTTTTTCAAATATAGGTCTACAAATACATTTATTACACAGCATTTCCATGTGTTTGAAATATGAAATATCGGAAAATTCATTAAGCCAGTATCTAATAAACAATCTTTCAATCTTCTTCTTCTTCTCCATGTCAGGGTATAGGCTTACAGCCTGTTCCACCTTCACTGCAGCCATTTCTTCCTTGGTCTACCTATATCTTTTCTTCCTTGAGTTCTGTATCTTATTACTTGATTAAGGTAGTCTCTCATATCTTCCATTCTCTCGATATGCTGCCAGCATTTTATTTTTCCTTTCCTTATTCTGCAGGCCATAGAATATACATTTAACTCGGTTCTTATATCTTCATTTCGTATTTGATCTCTAACGGTGCAACCTTTGGTTATCTTTCAATAGAACTTATTTTTATTGTGTTATTGCCTTAACAGGATTGATTTCAGTATGTTATTACCCATTTTTTAGAAAATTTCAAAATTGTAATATTGATTAGTCTTGACTTGTTTTTTTCTTTTGTATGAAGCCGACTCGATTGGACCCCCTCCCTACCAATTTCTAGATGTGCTACTTCTTGGTATATTAATTATCTTTGACTATGAGGAAGTTGTACTTTTTAAAAACTTTTTGTTGGTTATGTCTTTTAATATGTGCTAAGAAAGGTATGTGGAATCAAGCTAGTTTTGACAGTATATCAACTACAACTTGTTTACTATTTCTTTTACGAATTTGCTAACTGCTATAATTTTTATTGTTCGACTAAGCTTTTCGTCATCACTGACATCATCAGGTCAGGTCACCTGATTATGTCAGTGATGACGAAAAGCTTAGTCGAACAATAAAAATTATAGCAGTTAGCAAATTCGTAAAAGAAATAGTAAGGATGGCTGCTAATTTAAACAATACGAAGAATGCAACTTGTTTATTTTAAAAACATGAGGATTCTTTAGAACATATAAAATACTCAGTCAGATTAAAAGAACTATAAATGAACCAGTCACATAGCAGATGCTTTTAGGGAAAATGCTCATCTGTCTGTTTCAATATTTAATAAAATGCCCAGTTCAACAGACTTTTAATATGTTTACCAATTAATGTAATTTTGTTCCCTTCTAAACAAGAGTTAGCATTTAGAAGCCACAGTGAACCACCGATTTGCTAAATAGGGGAAGTTTAAATACGGTAGCTCTTTAAATTATTAGTTGATAACAGCCCAACAGAAATTAAGCAACAGTATGAAAAAATTAAGACTGTGTTTAGTGGTGATTCGAAAACTATTCAGAATTAATTAATTGAATGCACTACAGGTATATAAATGAATTTATCAAGTTAGAATTGTCGGAGGCTCACTTATTTCTGTCCAAGTTGATGATACTGAAGACTTTGCCCAAAAATCGCAATGCTCTGTTATTGTATGATGTGTTAACATTAGCGATTTCTCAGCTTTTATGATGTTAGAGCTGATCAAACAGCATGAGAATTATTTATTGGATACATTTTAGGCGAGATTTCTTACAGAAACAAATTAATACTGTGGTGCTATGACAAGAGTAAAAAAACACTGGTAACTTGAATGGCTTGCAAATGAAAATTAGATGAGCCCCTCAAGTTGTATTTGTTCATTCCTTAGCCCACCACTTGAATTTAATTTTGAAACAGAATATCTGCTAGTTACAAGAATGCGGACTTTTCTTGGCTTTGCTTAGTGGCAGTCTGTCTTTTTTTTTTCATCACTCCGCTGTGCCGGTGTTTGCACAACCCGGCGATCGAAGGTATAAAAATTTTCCAATAATAAACTCGTCGACTTATCAAAGTCAGTTAGCGCGGCGATATTTGGACGGCACTGTCAGACAGCGCGCGCGATCTCGCGGCGAAGTTTGGGGTTCGTTGCGTTGCGGCCGTACCGTTCAGTTCCAGACAGCCTTTCTCCGGATCAACAAGCAGCTCTCACCTCAGACAGTCTACTTGGGCAGTTTTCTACTCGTCTTGATGGGAGGCTAATTTTTTGAGACTTCCCGGTGAGTGACTTACAGAATGGTATTAAATGATTTAGTAGTAAGGGAATATTTAAACTCAAATGTATTCAGCCAGATGCGAAAGTTAGAATGCACGTGGTGCGGTCAGACGTGTGTGTGTATGTATAATAAGAAAGTTAA
Source organism: Magicicada septendecula (assembly GCA_034769895.1). Classification (NCBI taxonomy): domain Eukaryota; kingdom Metazoa; phylum Arthropoda; class Insecta; order Hemiptera; family Cicadidae; genus Magicicada; species Magicicada septendecula. Next base: position 241,358,248 of record CM068370.1, on the reverse strand, counting down.
TTGAAGTTTTAGTATTTAGAATTCTTTAATCATTGTTCAAGTCACAATCATTTGTTTAATTATTGTATAAAGTTGTAACTAAAGTAAGTACGTTATAGACAGAGTTGAATTGTGTTGGTTAAGCATGAACACGCACTGGTGACCGGAAGTGTGTACTTTTCTTTAATTATATCAGCTAAAAGTAAATTGTGAGACCGCCCTTAGATGAAATACTGTAACTCTTTTAATTGTATGTAACTGTGCGGGCCTTTAGTGTGGTCATTATTTGCAAAATTATCATAATGGTTTCGCCACGTGGCGAGGTGGCTCCAACAGGTATGATTATGTCGCCGCTTGTTAAATCTGGTGCGAGTGCCTTATTACTATGCACATTTTATTATTTTTTTTATGAGTTCATAATTACCTTGAAAATATAATTACTCCTTCTGCAAATTTAAAAAACTTTTATGCATTATCTTGAGTTATTTGGGAGCTCCAGTTCTGATGTTTAAAATACTTGACTAGGGTGCAAGTTTTAGTGGACAGTATTTTTAATCTTTTTGAATCCTTAGGGTTCTCGCACCTAGACGGAGACGTGGCCCCAGCTGGTGTACTGCCGCCTTCACCAGTCATGAACCACCTGACACTCGTCTGTACCGAGGAGGGAGCTTGCTAACAGTAAAGATGTTATTCTACCGCTGCAATTAAGGTGATATGAACTCCTTTATTACTTTTTTTTAGCCTGGCCCGCAGAACATCCGTGTAACAAATTGTGTTCGAACCATGTGCTTACTCAGCTAGACAGTCAGATCAAGGGTGTGTCACCAAGACATTCACTATGAACATTATCCACACTTATAACGTACTATCATTGTAATTGTGTGCTGCACTGTGGGAGCGTGCCAGAGCCTTTTTTGCTTTCTTCATAGACTTTTAATGCAAATGCCGTAAGAGTTATTATTCTTTAAAACTAAGTTTAAGTCATTAGTTGCTTGATTCTGAACCGGCTGATTCAGGGCGGGGTTCATATTTAATTATTTTCCTGTATTAAGGGCTGGGGGTTTTGGGTTTTTTTTTATGCTGTTTCAGGGTTAATTCTTAATAGGTTTTCTGGGCACAAGTTAGGCACATGTTGGTGCCGTTTCATGCAGGTTTGTGACTGGTCTCACCTGGTGAGGTCAGGCCTACTCTGGCACACTCCTACAGCAGCTAGAATACAACATGCTGTTACTTTAATTTTATTTATGCACAGATGGCTGATATTAAAATTTTATTGTTTTTGTGGGCATATACTATTAATTTTTGAGATTATAAAATCATACAGGCGGTAGTGGTTATTGTAACTTAGGTTCTGACTTGCTTGCTGGACTTGTCTGTTTAATTAAACCATTGTTATTAAAGAATGAATTCCGGATATATATTGCAACTGGACTTTGTTGGTGTGTTTTACTGGTATCGCCAATTTTGGGCAACAGCGAGTATTAATACTGTTCAGTTTACACACACAAAGACCAATGCAATTTTAATTAGACTTACCTTAACTGAATTTACTTTTACTTCTCTGCTATACTTATATTCTGTAGACCTGTGTGTGAGAATGTTATGGATGGGTGTTATTTTTGAAATAATTACTTCTAACTCTTTAGTTATTATAAAAATTGTGTTTAATGTTTGTCTTTTTATTTTACTTTACTTTAACTCTTTAAATGACTCTACTTCAATTTGCTCTGTTATCTTACTTTACTAATTGCATAAATTTATTTTTTATAGTCTCTGAAATTGTTCTCTTTCTTGTCTACTGTCTTTTGAATTCAAACTTAAATATTTAATACTCTACTTGTTACTGTAGTTCCGGCGTCTATCTCATGGGCGTTTCTGGGTTTGAATGTTCCAATTGTTCCTCTTCTTGTTCATCCAGTCTCCGTGGTGTGGATATGTGTACAGCTTCCCTGATGTGGAGTGTTCTCAGCTTCCCCCTGATGTGGAATTGTACTGCCTCCCTGATGTGGAATTGTACTGCCTCCCTGAGATGGAATTGTACTGCCTCCCTGAGGTGGAATTTTTACGTTCAGATGCTAATTTTTTACACTATGGTTGATTTCTATGAACGGAGTCGCTTCCACGTTAAGTTTGAGTGTTTTTACGTTTAACTTGTCGCGTGATTTTTCTCACTACGCACTGCTCGGGCTAGTAATTCACAACCGATGTTCCGTATTAGTGTTTTACTGCGAACTATTCGAACTGGTTTGTTTAACATAGACTTTCCGAACTAGTGTTTTAAAGCGAACTACTCGAACCGGTGGTTTAATGCAGACTGACTTGCTTTGAGCGCATTAGCGACGTCGCTCTGTATTTTCCCGCTAGTTTAATGACACTCTACCCTTATTGGTTTATCACTGTCACGGGTTGTCGTTCACGCTCTGATAGGTTCTTTTTAAACTGTTTTTACATTTGAAATATTGATACACAATTACACAATTCTTATTATTACATTTTCTTAATTCTATTTACTTAATCTTATACATTGTTTCTTATTATACTAAAGCAGAGCATTGCTTTATGCACTGTATTTTCTATTTTGCTATACGCATATGTGACGGTTGTCATATTGTGACTATTCGTCCTGTCACATACACCTACAGCCATAATAAAAAAAATTTCTTTCATAAGAAATGTTTTTTTTTCTATTTTGTTTTACATATTTGTTATGGTATACATTTTACATATTTATTTGTTATTAATACTCTTTTACACATATTGAAATATTGTTATTATAAACCTATCCTTACTTTACTAATTATTATTTACATAAATGCTTTCCCATTTTACCCCACATTTTCTATAGGTTAGTAGGTCAGTTGGGTATGTGTTATTGTCAAACTTAAACTGTGTTGTTGACATTTACTACTCCCCTCCTGTGTTGAAAACATTACCAGCTGGTGGGAGAACGCCTTGTCATCAAGTTCCTGCATTCCTTTCCTTTCATTTCCGCTGTAAATATTTCTCGGTTGCGTTTGAGGGTCGCCTCTATGTGACGTAGCGTGTCCCCCTCTCTCTCTCCTCGTTGTCTGCCGTCAGTTGCGTGCGCGAGTCAACGCTTCTCTCGTCAGCTGTTTCGTTTTGTATGCATTTACTTTGCACCATAATTCTTTGTTTAAATTTTCTCATGTTGTTTATACATACAAATCATATGACTATTTATTTACTTACTTTTATGTTTTATTAAAGTATTTTCGTAGTGACGACGCGTGGTATTTTCCTAGAGATTTATTTTTTCTAGTGTCAGTCACCATAAACGTGTTCCTACCCACTCTCTCAGTTAGTGTGTAAGGTCCATCGTATAATTTAAAGAATTTGGTCGCAGTATTGTCCTCACTTTTACCAACAGGGTTCATTTTTAATAATACGGTTTCTCCTATTTGGAATTGTTGCAATTTGTGAGCTGCGTTGAATTTCTGTGTTCGCTTTGCTGCTTTGCTTTTGATGTTAACTTTTGCATCCTCGATCTTCATATGCCAAGGTTTAAGCATATTGGCAGTTGGTATTTTCTTTACATATTTAGACCACACTCTGCTCGGTCGTTTGCCTGTTTCCAACTCGTTTGGTGTATATTCAGTTGTGTGATTGTAATTTTCATTTAAAGTTTTTTCAAAGAATTCTACGTATTGTGGCCAGGTGCTATGTTTGTCGTAGCAATATAACCTAAATAATTTTCCTAGCTCTTTATTTATTCTTTCGGCCAGGTTTCCCTGTGGTCTCCGTATTGCTGTGAGTATCGGCTGGATTCCATTCTGCTCTAAGGTGTTTGTCCACGCTTGATTCTGGAATTGTTTACCTTGGTCTGACAGTATACGTTTTATTTGTCCATACTGTGGGATATACTTTTTGAATATTATGTTTAACACTGCCTTGGTGGTTGGTCTGGTGACAGGGTATAGTCTTACTACCTTGGTGAATGCGTCTGTGCAAACTAGTAGGTGTCTAAGCCTTCGACTACCTCGAGGGAGCGGTCCTAAGAAATCCACACATAACATTCCGTTCTTACCGTTGATAATAATATTCTGCATTTCCACGTACGTATGTAGGTTTGGAGATTTTGCCGTTTGACAGTTATGACACATGATACTTTTCAATATCTCTAACTAGTATGACACCCCACTATGAAAATTTTACTAACCCTTCTCTACCTCTAACTACTTACTACTTTAACTCCAATCGCCACCTTCTACTCTTATATATATAAAAAAAAAAAAAATACTCTCTAACCCTTTGTACATAGGATACGTGTTTCCCCCCCCCAAAAAAGCTCAATTCCCGTTCTCTGGCCCTTGGATTTTTACCTACGGCGGCCCCTTCCCACTAAAACTATACCAAATCCCGTCCCAACCCTTATGTTGCGGACTCCCACATTACACTACCCCTACTACAAAATTGCCATCCCCAACAATCTCAATCTCATAACCTCACTACAATTACAACAAATTAACATCAACAAATAAACAACAATATATCACTCAAGACTCTACATAAATTCTCCATTTCTACTGTGTCTCCACTTATACTTCTCAAAATTCTATAACATATACTAACTCAAAACAACATTGCATTATTTTCATTTCCACTATTACTTTAACTCTTACTTCGATTTGGACAGATCTATGTCCCACAAAATTCAACTTGAACTGGTTCAAACATTTTATTCAAACAATTACTATCACCCACTTCTATCTTTTCCAACCTATTGAAAATTTTACTTATTACAACTATTTTTCATTTTATTTTAAAATCTATAAACACATTGAAAACATATTATTATATTTTTATAATACTTATTCCTAACATACTAATGCAATCAACACAATAAGACATAATAACACAATATAAGAAGTATTTAGTGCATCAATTTTTTAAATTCAAACAAAATTATTGAGTAGCAAATCATCATTATTAATTAAAATATATCAAATTTTTAATACGTTATCCCCTTGGATAACCTCCCAGCCACACACACTTGTATAAGACATCACATAACATAATACACAAATAGCAATAAACCTGGATTATTAGCATACATCAAACAAACAATTCTCTTTTACATCATTTATCTAAAAATTTGTAAACATTATTATTTAAAATTTTTCATCAACTGTTTTTATTTATCATCATTATGAATTTATCCTGTGTTGCAATCAGATTTTCAAAAATTCTAAATTTATTATTAACATATATTTTTAATCATTATGTTCCACAAAATTCCACCAAATAAACCATTTAACATTTATTTATTTATTAATTATTATTAAATCAAAATCTCACCAAACAATTTAATTACCTTATAAAATTCAAACACATAACATTCAATCACAATATCTAAACATCTCAACTTATTTAATTCAATTGATTATTAAAATAACATATTTCAATTATTATCAACATTCTATAAATCATTAATTATTGTCTTCATAATTATTTTATTATCTAATTATAACGCAAAAATATTAATAATATTATTATTATTTACACAACATTTTCTAAAACATACACATTACTTATCTAACATTTCACAATACACACAAATGAATTCAATATTATTTACAAAATATGCGTCAAAACTGTTCAAGTGTATCTCACTTCAGATGTCCAAATCAGCAAGGTCATTACCAAAAATTTACAATAAAAAAAAAAAATATTCTACTCACCAATATCAAACATAACCTTTAACGTCCATCTTACGTATATACGTAAATACAAACTCCAAACAACCATTCTGTTCTCCCCGTAGGCTTATATTTATATAATTATATTATATAAATCGTCCCTGTTCGGGCGCCATTGATACTTTTCAATATCACTTGGTATTATAAAATATATCAAAACATGGTTAAACTGATTCCACGGTTACTGTATTCACTGTTTACTGTCGGGCGCCATCTTTGTTACCAACTGTGAATATTTACCCAGGTTCGGTTCAGCGGACCGGGAAGTGCAGAACAGGTTATTTAAGAAAATACAATTGACTTACCATGACAACTATTTTAATTCATTTTCGTATTAAATAAAGAAAAACATGACAGTATATCACGTAACCTAATTGCAAATGTTCTATAGAAAAATGTTCCCCCTCCCTTCTCCTACTTTGGCGATCTTATAGAAAAACAAAAAAATAACATTCATTATGCATGATTAGAACTTAGAACTAAATACATATTATAAACTTAGTATTCATTTACAAAACGGAAACCAGCACTTTACGTTATATTAATTTAGGTACCTACACACACACTCTCACGCAAACATATACCCCATACTAGGTCATACTGTATTTTTTTATTTATTGAGCTCAATTTTTGAAAAAGAAAAGAATTTAGTATTTTGAATGATTTAAGAACAAAAATGTCTACTTTCCTGCTATTGCGGCGTAGATATTAACTTGTGGTTTACAGTCCTCGTGCTTCACATTTTATGTCCGAACTGTTAATTTATATTCAATTGTACTCACTGCCTCTACTTCATTTTTGTAAAATAAAGAAACTGTTTAAATACTGAAATTTACATTTTTGTGGTTCTGCGGGCGCGTCGGCAAACACACGATAACTTTGCCCGAAAACCGGCTAGAGCCGGGCAGACGCGACAGTTGTTTTTTGCGTCTGTCTCTAGTAGATGTTGATTTCCGACTGACTTTGTTCTGTTGTGTCACAATGTTGCTGGCGTGACACACCTCGTTATGTAAATTGCTGACGCAACACATCACCTGATGTCTGGTTGTGTAACATGTTTACTTGTTTCGTGTTCGTCATTTGTTGACCTTGGTACAGTTGTTGGCTGTTATTAAAACTGTCCACACAATATCATTAAATAATTGTCACAGTCAATGCTGCCACTGTTATTCTTGTTTTAAACAGGAAATTTACCCAAGTCTATAATTTCTGTCCCTATTGCCAATTATGTTATTTATTATTTATGAGAAAAAAAATACAAATTATGTCATTACCCCAGGTATGCCCAAAAATGCCCCAACACTGATCTTTTAGCTCACCCACCATCGTCATATATATATCTAATGTATTTGTAACATTCATCATTTTTATCAACACACAAATTATGATAATCATTACTATCATAATAATCTATCAACTCTATTTCATCCATTGTACCAATATAAATCTTGTTACCATAAGTTAGGATTGTCCAGTCTATATCAGTGTTATTTGTTAACGTCAGGTAAATTGTTTTCTCGGTTTTGTATTCCTCAACTACTACGTCAGGTAAGTCATTATAGTCAGGTAAGATATTATCAAAATTATTCTCTGTCTCTCTTTCAACAGGTACGTATTTCACATGATTCATCATCACCCCCTCTAGTATTTTTCTAAATTCATTATACTTTCTTTCTAACTTATATATTTCTATTTCATTCTCAACATATAACTCTCTTTCTTCATAGCACCACATCACACTCTCACAATTATTACGGACAGAGGGTACAACATTATACAACATTAATTCATTTAACAATAAGGGTCTCTTGCCCTGAAAAAACAACATTAAATCATCATCATCACTATAAACAATAAGGGGAAAATTTGCCCTCTGTCCCCATTTAATTACTACATTATTCTTCCACTCTCTCTCTACTTCATAAACACTCATTAACATTTCATTATCGCATTCTAAAACTTCATCAGTACTATTTGTTATTATATTTTCCTCATTTGCTTCTACATTATTCTTCACCCCCACTATTCTCTCAAAATTGTCTACTATTTCGTCATTTTTACATTTTTTCATATTTAAAACATGGTCACCTAATTTCTCAACATTCCGTTCTAATTTATTTAAACTGTTTCTTATTGTTTCGTTAGCGCTTTCTAAATGTTTATTAATTTCTTGTATCTCACTTTTTAATTCATCAAATTTCTCATTCTGTATATCTAATTTCTTATTTATACTACTTTTGAACTCTTGCATCTCGTTTTTGTGTTCGTCTAACTTTACATCAAATTTATTGAGCATTTCGTTTTTTTGTTCATCTAATTTGTTATTGAAATCACTAGTGTTCATGTCAAATTTATTCAACAATAACTGCATCATACTCATCATTTCACTATTACTTTCTCTCTTAATTAAGGCCGGCGTTGACTGACTCGTCACACCTTCCATTATTTTCGATTCGGTCAGCTGACTTTCTAAATTATTATCACTCGTTTGAACTCCCGAATCGCTACTAAACTGCCTGTCAGATAAGCTGACAGTACTATTATCTGCCATTTTTCTTAAAATTTTTATTATATATATTTCTTAGCAAAATATTATTTTGTCATACATAATTATTATTGAGAAAAGAAAAAAAAAATGTTCTGCTCACTCATACTACAAAACATGACATAACCTTATTCTATACGTCTATTTTACGTATGCAAAAAAAAAAAAAAATTTATTTTACCTCAAACAACCGTTCTGCTTTCCCAGTGGGCTGTATTTATATAATTATATAAATTGTCCCTGTTCCAGAAGCCATTTATGTTATTTATTCAAAGAAAATACAAATTGTTATTACCCCAGGTATGCCCAAAAATGCCCCGCTACACACACTTTTAAAATACTTCTTACTTTTCTATACATATTATTACAAATAAAATCTTCTCTTAACGCTAAATAACAGCGGTATGGTCCCGCATGCCCTAGACTCTCATGGCATGCCCACGTTACTTCACTTAATATGTCGTTTGGCATTACTACTTTCCATTCACCCTCCCAGAGTTTATACAGTATCTCGTTTTCTAGCTTATACCTTGGATATTCTTTTTGAATGTACTTTCTTCGTAGCTCCATAACTCTGTCGTCATCTTTCTGTTCTTGGTGTATGTTTTGTAGTCGTATCTTTAACTCATTTGTCATTTCATATTTCATTGCTAATATTTTCACTTCATTGGTGTGGCATTTATGTTCTTCTTCTTCTTCATCAGGTGTGTATCTGCTGAGGATGTCGGCTATTTTATTTTCCGATGCTTTGCAGTATTTTACAGTAAATGAATATTCCTCTATTGCTAAGATCCATCTGGTCAGTCGGGCGTTTACGAGTCGACATTTTAGAATGAAAGACAATGCCTGGTTGTCTGTGTGAATTTCAAAATGGTTTCCGTACAAATAGTACCTAAATTTTGTTAACGGATTTACAATTGCTAATATTTCTTTCTCTGAAGTGAAATAATTTTCTCTGCCTCCTTCAGTGTTCTATTTGTATAGGCAATGACGTAATGTTCTCCATTCTTTCTGCGTTGATACAATACACCTCCTATGGCTAGGTCGCTCGCATCCGTGTACAATACATACGTCCCCTCTGCTTCCGGATGATATAGCTGCATATTGTCGTTGAATAAATTCTTGACATCCTGGAACGCTTGCTGATGTTCTGGCTTCCATTTCCATTTTACTCCTTGCCGTAATAATGTTAATAATGGGTTTATATAATTAGAATATTTTTCTGAAAATCGTCTGTAATACCCCGTAAGACCTAAAAATGCTCGTACTCCTTTTACATTTGTAGGGACTGGAAATTCGGTGATGCTCTTTATCTTGTCTGGGTCGGTACTCACTCCTTCAGCTGATATAATATGTCCTAAAAACTTCATTGACGATTTCATAAATTCGCACTTATCTTGCTTTAATACTAAATTTGCATTTCTAAACTTATCAAAGATTATTTTTAAGTGTTCAATATGTTCCTTCAATGATTTTGAAATAACCAGAATGTCGTCTACAAATATTACTACAGACTGCTCTACTTCCTGTCCTAATGCTAGTTCTAAACATCTTACCATAGCTGCTAGGCTTGTTACCAATCCAAATGGTACTACTTTGAATTGATAGCACTTGTTTCTGTACATGAAAGCGGTGTATTTTCTACTGTTTTGATCTAGTGGAATTTGCCAGAAACTTGCTGTGAGGTCTAATTTACTCATATATTTAATCCCTTGACACTTTATAAACAATTCATCGGCGTTTGGTGCACAATCAAATTTTTTCTGCGTAATACTGTTTAAATTTCGCATGTCAAGACATAATCTAATTTCATCGTTCTTCTTTTTAACTATAACCATTGGGTTTATAAAGTTACTGTTTGAACGTTCAATAATTTGGTGTTTTAACATATTGTTTATTTCGGTGTCTACCTGATTTTGATATTTTATCGGTACTGGATATGTTCGACGCACAAATTTATCTTCATCAGTCGTTTTTATCTGGTGTTCGTACACATTTGTTATTCTTGGTCTTTCACTGAATACATCTTGATTTTGTTGTATTAGTCGTTTTAATTCACTACTCTCGTGTGTGTTGAGTGTGTCATGCTTTGTTGCTGTTTTACGAGTTGGTGTTGCTACTTTTATTTCTGGCCTCTGAATCTTCATAGTACTTTTATTATTCTCATATTTATTCAAATTTTCATTTAGTTTGATTATATGTTGTCTTTTTTATCTCCCATTGCATGGTGTCTTGTTGTGTGTTTATTATTGCATTTATTTGTTTAAGTTGATCCATCCCAATAATTGCATCATAAATTAAATTCTTTATAATAATAGCTGGTATTTCTAAATTCATCTCGTCTTTATTTGTGTTTATAAACATTTGCTGATCGACTTTCTCTTTCTGGTTTACGGCCGTTTGTACACACATATTATTTAATGGTAGCACTGGTGCCTTATTAAATTGTTTTTTATTTGCGTTTATAAATGTCTGGCTTATAGCTAACAGTTCGGCTCCTGTATCAATTAGTATATTGGCTAACACATTATTTATATATGCTATTATGCATGGGCACTTACGTTTCACTGTATCGCTAGGTTTGTCGTCTATTCGCAATAGTTCATCCCTAATTTCCGGTGGATACACATTGTTTATTTGCACACATATTTCATTAGTCTTAATTTTATTTTTACATTTATAATTATTATTACTAGACGTCTTGTGAACGCCCCTTACTGTACGTTTTTTGAAGTTGACTGTACCACCTGACTTATCTCTTCCTGTAGCGGTGTCGTTTCCGTCCGTATTTCTGTATGCAGTCCACTCGTATATGCGTCTGTCTGGGTCGGTGTTATTGTTTGTATTTGAGCTGACTTATTCCAATTCTTATTTGTAAAACTTCGTTCATTATTACTACTATATTTATTTCGTGGACCTAAATACAGTTTCTTTGTATAGGTGTTTTGTTGTTGTTTGTTTTCGTAATTGTTTTCGCGACTTGGACCTGGTCTAGGTTGCGCGTCTGACCTTGGTTATTGTTTTAGCGAATATCTTATCTCTCCCCACTATGCCAGCATGAGTAGAAGTTCTTCAATCGTTTTAGTTCCCCTCATCATTACTGCAACATTGATATCGCGGTCAAAGTGATAAGACAGTTTATTTACGAGTTCACTCTCCGTCAACTTAGGTTTTAAATGTTTCGCTCTAGCTACAATATCAATTACATATGCTTCTCTGGACTTACCTTTTGGCATGTATTCGTATTTATCAAACTCTAACTGGTTTCGAATTTTTCTTTGGATATGGTCGCTCCAGTATCTTTGTTCAAATTTATTTTTGAAATCCTCGTAGGACGTAACGTTTTCTCTTATTATCGAATACCACTTTGCAGCTGTGTGTTCTAATCGACGTGCTATCCATTCCACGCGTTCGTTCTCGTTTAGGTTATTTCCTACCATCTCCATATTTCTTTCACATTCTATTAAAAATTCTATTGGGTTTTCACTTTCCCATCCACTAAATTTCTGCATTTTCGGCATATCTTCAGCACTCCTGTAGATGTACGTGATCTGTTCTGCTTTCGTTTTCTTCATCTGTTTCTGCAGCTGTGCTATCTGTTCTCGTAGGTGTTTGTCGTTCTCCTCACCTTGTTCCTTATTTGTCATTATTGTTGTTTCGTGCCTAGCGACGACTTGGTCCAATATTTTCTTTCACCTCCTGTATATTTCCTTCTGTCTCCTGAGAAAATTTAGTTAGTTTCTCTTCTTGGGCCTGTACCGTTGTGGTTAACTCTTGTTGCTTCTTGTTTATAGCATTTGTCCATGTTCGCATATTTTCGCTTAGTTTCTTTAGTTCCTGCCTATTTTCTCCATGTAGTGCTCCGAATTCCTCTCGTAATTATATCCTTGCCTCTTCCCACCATTCTGGTTTTTCTTTTCGTAGTCTTTCTTCACGCTCTTCTTTTTCTTTTCTTCGTTTTTCTTTTTCTACTTTCTCTTCTTCTCGTTGTTGTTGTAGCATTTGCTGTATTGCTGCCATTATGTCGGTAGGTGTTTGCGGTTCTGCCATTTTCGCGGTTTAATTATTGACCTAGTATTTCAAAATCACACATCTAATAGTCTATAAAATATTTTCTCAGCGTTGACAATTTCCTCCCCTTATAACTAACAATGGTTATACAATATTAACAATAGGTCTTTGTTCAGACCGAAACTTTCTTAGATCTAATTCCCTGTATTGTTCTGCTGATACTTAACTTGTATCCTTTAAAATTATTACTACTTCGGATGTTGTTTCCGGTTTAAACTTCACCTCTCATCCGTTCTCACACTGGTCTGACTCTTATAATTCAGTTAAGGCTTCTAACGTTTTTTATATTTTTTACTTCAAATAATTATTACAATTTATTTTAACTTTATATTTTCTTGGTTTGTTTTTTATATGGGTTTGTTATTTATCTGGGCGCCAGTCATAAACAAATATAATATTTTCATACAACTATTTATTTTATGACAATTATTAGATTTTTAATTTTATTTATTTTATGTACATTTAATTAATCGAGCCCCACGCTTTGGGCCGCCATTTTGCAACTGGACTTTGTTGGTGTGTTTTACTGGTATCGCCAATTTTGGGCAACAGCGAGTATTAATACTGTTCAGTTTACACACACAAAGACCAATGCAATTTTAATTAGACTTACCTTAACTGAATTTACTTTTACTTCTCTGCTATACTTATATTCTGTAGACCTGTGTGTGAGAATGTTATGGATGGGTGTTATTTTTGAAATAATTACTTCTAACCCTTTAGTTATTATAAAAATTGTGTTTAATGTTTGTCTTTTTATTTTACTTTACTTTAACTCTTTAAATGACTCTACTTCAATTTGCTCTGTTATCTTACTTTACTAATTACATAAATTTATTTTTTATAGTCTCTGAAATTGTTCTCTTTCTTGTCTACTGTCTTTTGAATTCAAACTTAAATATTTAATACTCTACTTGTTACTGTAGTTCCGGCGTCTATCTCATGGGCGTTTCTGGGTTTAAATGTTCCAATTGTTCCTCTTCTTGTTCATCCAGTCTCCGTGGTGTGGATATGTGTACAGCTTCCCTGATGTGGAGTGTTCTCAGCTTCCCCCTGATGTGGAATTGTACTGCCTCCCTGAGGTGGAATTTTTACGTTCAGATGCTAATTTTTTACACTATGGTTGATTTCTATGAACGGAGTCGCTTCCACGTTAAGTTCGAGTGTTTTTACGTTTAACTTGTCGCGTGATTTTTCTCACTACGCACTGCTCGGGCTAGTAATTCACAACCGATGTTCCGTATTAGTGTTTTACTGCGAACTATTCGAACTGGTTTGTTTAACATAGACTTTCCGAACTAGTGTTTTAAAGCGAACTACTCGAACCGGTGGTTTAATGCAGACTGACTTGCTTTGAGCGCATTAGCGACGTCGCTCTGTATTTTCCCGCTAGTTTAATGACACTCTACCCTTATTGGTTTATCACTGTCACGGGTTGTCGTTCACGCTCTGATAGGTTCTTTTTAAACTGTTTTTACATTTGAAATATTGATACACAATTACACAATTCTTATTATTATATTTTCTTAACTCTATTTACTTAATCTTATACATTGTTTCTTATTATACTAAAGCAGAGCATTGCTTTATGCACTGTATTTTCTATTTTGCTATACGCATATGTGACGGTTGTCATATTGTGACTATTTGTCCTGTCACAATATATATATATATATATATATACATATATATATACATATATTTGTAACAAAGTTCAAACACAAGATTTAACAATTTTGTAAAAATTATGCCAATTGTTTTGAAACTTAAGTGATAATGGTTTTTATCACTGTTGTATACAGTTCGAAAAATTTAAAGATTTTTGATATACTTATAATATACAATTTCTTAGATGTTATAAAATCATATGGGCTGCTATGCCACTCTGACTTTGCAGTTTTTAGTCATTATTATCCATTCTATTTCTTTAAAAAATTTTCTTTTCGTTTTTAATGGAGTTAAGGGGTTGTGGTTTTTTATGAATTAATTCCAACTGTTGCTGGAAGCTTAAACTTATGATTGCAGTTTTGGGGCTTTATGAAATATACAGATTTTCCTCCCAGTTATATGCGGGTTCGCTAGAATAGACAGGCTGTCTGCCAGGTTGAACATGAGTTTTAGCTGTGATGTATATTATATGTATATGTGTCTTTATGTTCCAGTATGTGATGTTAGTGTTAAGTGTTATCAAGGGGAATTTAATATTTTATAGGATGTTGCTTAAGGAACCAGATTGATATATATATGTGGGTGAATTGAAATGGCCTTATTGAAATTGATTTGTTAATATATTGAGATTATTTATTTATCAAGCCTATTGTTATATTTGCACCTCAAGGGAATTGTAATTAATATATGTATGTAACGAATTATGGGATGAATTGAAATGGCCTTATTGAAATTGATTTGTTAATATATTGAGATTATTTATTTATCAAGCCTATTGTTATATTTGCACCTCAAGAGAATTGTAATTAATATATGTATGTAACGAATTATGGGATTAAGTAAGAATAAAAGATAGTTATTACTGTTTATACCGACCGAGTTTTATTGCAAGTCCCGTCTCACTGGACCCAGCGCATTTTTGGCTTCTCTAGGCCTTCCGCCTAGTTTTAAATAACTAGTGGCCCCTCTTTCAAAAAAAAAGGTTTATTTTTTATAAAGCGTAAAAATTGAAAGAGGGGTTACAAATGGTAGCAGAGCGTGGTTGATTCTAGGGTTGAACCCTTGGGTCCTTGGGTGTGACGGGGCTTGCAAACTCGGAAAATACTTGGGGCAAAATGAAATTTTAGAAATCACAGAAATTAAAACATAGGCCAATGTATGTCATGTTATTGTTTTATAGGTGTATGCCCATGTATAATTGTTAGGTTGCTTAACTTGTGAGTCTGAGCGCACCACGGGGCGGGTATTCGTGGTTTGAAAATTTGAGATGTTGAACTGCCGGGGGTTTCAAGCTTGCCTGGGGGGGAGAATATTAGTATTTCGAGGTCAAATTATAGCGTGTTGCATTAGCGGGATGCGGTATGGCCCGATCGGAAGTCGGTACCGTCACCGACTTAATTCCTGTGTTGCGAGGTTTCGGAATTTGATGCTAGTTTATGATTGCTAGTTATGTGTTGGTGAGACGTGTGTGTCGGATTGGTGTTTGGTGTTATGTATGTTAGATACTTGTTGGTTGTTGCTTGTTCTCTTCTGTGGTGTTAATAATGTGGTTCAGAAGTAGGCCAGGTCTCCGCAGCGCTACAGAACACGGGGGTCCTCTTGATGGAAGGATAGTACTCGAGGTTTTCCAGTTTCATTTCTTGTTATTTATTGTTGTGTGTGTTGTGGGTGATTAGTCGAGCGGTTTGGGGATGAGTGGGATGAATCCCGACCTGTTTCTGAAGCACGAGCTCGAGTTTGAGATTAAGTCCCGGGGTGGGAGGCCCCAAGGTGATGTCGCTTCCTTGAGGAAGCAGCTAAGGGACGCCCTCCCCTCCGGAGGGGCGACGTCCATTGTGAAAGTCACCGACGTAACGGCGGAAATAGAACTGTGCCAGGAAAAGTGGGGGGAGTTACGGGAGGTGATGGAGGATCTGGAGTCGGTCCCATCCAGCCTGAGGGCGAGGCAGAGAGTGCGGGAACGAGTGGAGCACCTACAACACCGACTCGAGAACTTGTCCGCCCAGACTACGATCGCTGAGGTCAGCGCTACACTGAAGTTGCTTTCGGACCAGGTGGCGAAAGCGTTGCGGAATTTCGAGCCGGGGAAATCTCATCCTCCCGTGACTTCTCCTCAGCTTCCGGAGTTGGACATGGGGCAGACGCCGAGTCCGCCGGCTCAGTTGCCTGCGTTCTCGGGCGGGTCAGGCGTTTCGTATAACAAATTACCTAATCCCCTTTCCACCATTATCCAGCAACTACCGGTCGTTGATGGTCTGGATGTGGACAAGTTGATGTCGTTTTTTAAGATCTTGTTTCAGCTGTCTGACTTCCCGGGCATGTCAGACGGCACTCTTCTTGAGCTCGTGTATCCCTACTGTCGTGGGTCCATGGCTGAGCGGGTCGCGCAGACTATAAGAGGTGGCGGCAGTGTGACGTCTTTCCATCGGCGATGTTGGACGCATGCGTGCCTGGCAGATTGCGGGAGCAGCTGCAACATCGACATTGTTATCGGGTACAAGCACACGGGGAGAGTTTTGCTGAGTTTGTGCTCAGCATCCGTGAAGCTGTAAGAATTCTAGGGTTGGGACTGCCAGAAGTGGAGGTGGTACAGATGATTTTCGAGGGGGTCATTCCCCAGGAGAGGTCACGTTTGATTTTTGCCGAGCGGCCACGCAGTTATGAAGATCTTAACAAGATGTGTGTGTTATCCCGGGCCATACAGGCGAATGATGAGTCCCGCGGGCCCGTAAGGGCTAGTCTGGGCGAGTTTCAAGCGGTGGAGCGACGTTGCTGTTCAGTCCCAACCCCGACCGGAAAGGACCACCGGCGATCGAGGTGGACTGTTAAGAGGCGTAGTTTGTTTTCGTTGTAGAAGACAGGGGCATGTTGCCCGCGATTGTCCGGAGGGTGGTCTGCGTCCAACGCTTCCCCCGAGGGTCCGGTCTTCAAAAAACTAAATAGCCAGGGGAAGACAAGCTTGTCTTCCCCTCGCCCTAAGGCTTTTCGGTGTTCGAGTACCTCCAGGCCAAGGATAGGTCCTGACTCTTCTGATATCAAGGTCCTTGCTACTGTCCCGCAACAGGCTTCTATATGCCCCTTCCTGTCGCTCGAGGTAAAAAAGGGTCAGCTCAGAGCGTTAGTTGACTCAGGTTCAGCCCGATCTATTATCTCATCTCGAGTGTGTGCGGACCTTGAGAAGCAGGGCTTAATAAAAAGGTCGGATCGGTCGTCCGTAGTATGCTGGACTGCGTCACGGGAAATCCTGCCCATCTCCCGGGTGATTTCCTTCAAGTTCAAAATCGATGGTTTTTCTTGGGTGTGGCCTTTTCTAGTTTCTCCGGCTCTGGGAGTTGATTGTATCGTTGGTGCCGATTTCATCGCTAAAAGTGGTCTCGTGTTGGACATCCATGGGCACCAATGTTATTTCAAGTTTAATCGGGGAGTCGTTATTCCTTTCCTTGGATACCAGGGAGCTAAGGGAGGTATCCAAGAGGTGGCTTGTCCCGATTCTGCACGAGACCATCTCACTCCCTCCCAGCAGAAGGCCGTAGACCAACTGTGTGAGGAATTTCCCTCAGTGTTAACTCCTACCTTGGGACTCACACATTTGTTGGAATACAAAATTCGTCTCACTGACTCCAAGATAGTGAGGTCACATCCTTATAAATTCGCCTCTCCGAAAATGACCGTTCTAAGGGAGAAGGTTCAAGAGCTGTTAGAGCAAGGGGTCATTGAACCTTCCAATTCAAGTTATGCTAGTCCAGCGTTCCTGGTACCCAAGCCTAGGGGTAAGCACCGCATGGTGATTGATTACCGAAAATTGAACGCAAACATTGAGGTGGATTCGGTTCCCCTTCCGGATCTCCACTCGGCTTTTGACTGGTTTAGTGATGCCAAGTACTTCACCGTGATTGACCTCAATGCTGCATATCACCAGATCCCCTTATCCAAGGAAAGCAGACCTTACACGGCGTTCTGTGTGCCGTGGAATTTATATCAGTATACTCGAGTTCCTATGGGTCTGGCAGTGGGCGCCCAAACCCTCACGCGTCTGCTCGACCTGGTATTTCAAGATGTCAAATTTAAATTCATTTTCAATTACCTAGATGACTTGCTAGTGTACAGCAAGACATATGAAGAACACCTAGGTCATCTAAGGGAGGTGATGTGCAGATTGAGGAACGCGGGCCTCACGGTTAATCCTGAGAAAGTGCGATTTGCACAAGAGAGTATTTCATTTTTGGGGCATCTGGTCTCGCACCGGGGTGTCACAGTGGACCCTGAAAGGACACAGGGTATCCGGGACTTTCCCCCGCCTAGGGATGCCAAGGGTATCGCTAGGTTTGTGGGTATGGTAAATTTTTACAGGAGGTTTATTCCGAACGCGGCAGAGATAGCTGCACCATTAAATGAATTGAGAAAGAAGGGGGCCAAATTTGTGTGGGGTGAGAGTCAGCAGAAGGCCTTTGAGACTTTGAAGGAAGCTATCATCTGCCCACCGGTGCTACGGATGCCAGATTTTTCTCAACCATTCATCCTGCAGACGGACGCGAGTTCGGTGGCGCTCGGGGCGGTTCTGTCCCAAATCGTTGATGGTGCTAGGCAGCCTGTGGCCTTTATTTCCCGAACGTTGACCCAGCAGGAAAGAAAGTCTTCCGTGTATGAGCTAGAGTGTTTAGCTGTTGTGTACGCTCTAGATAAGTTCAGGCGTTTTCTGGAACACGCTGAGTTCCTGCTCGAGACAGACAATCAGGCTCTCTCTTGGCTTCTTGCTCATCCCCGGCAACTGGGTAAAATTGGTAGATGGGTGGTCAAGATCTCATCCTTTAAGTTCAAGGTGCAACACATTAGGGGAACTCAAAATGTGGTTGCAGATGCTTTGTCACGAATGTTTTCCCAGCCCAGTGAAGTCCAATCTGAGCAACCCTGTTCTGTTCTGCTAGACTTTCCGTTAGCCTTCACTGATGTGTTGCCCCATCAGTTGAACGACGAAGAACTGGGTCCTATCATCCAAAATATAAAGGAGGGTAACGTACATGCCCCTTACTTCTTATCCAAGGGTGTCCTGTGTTGTAGAGAGAGAAAGGGACGTGCCCCTAAGATCGTGCTGCCTAGCAAGTTAGTGCCCATGGTCTTCAGTTATTATCACAATTCCCCAGTCGGAGACCACAAGGGAATTTCGAAGACCATTTCCAGCATTAGGAGACATTTCATCTGGAAGGGCATGGATAGGGACATCGCTACGAGGGTTAAGAGCTGTCATCTATGTGGCTTGAGCAAACCTGCCCAGAACACTAAGTTAGGGTTGTTGTCATCGGACGTGGCGAGCAGACCGATGGAGAAGTTATTCATAGACTACGTGGGACCTTTCCCGCGTAGCAAGTCAGGTAATTCTTACCTGCTTGTTTGTGTGGATGCTTTTTCGAAGTTTGCCTGGCTACTGCCCTTACGGCAGGCAACGGTTCGTTTGACCATAAGCGCGCTCCAGAACCACATCTTTCAGCTTTTCGGTCTTCCGACCATCATTGTCTCCGACAATGGTCCCCAGTTCATTTCGGGTGAGTTCAGGCGGATGTGTTTCGCCAGTGGGATCAAACATGTAACCACTTCTCCTTATTACCCACAGCCGTCCCATGCGGAGAGATTTAATAGGAATCTCAGGGCCGCACTCATTGCTTATCATGCTGAGCAACAGACAACCTGGGACCAGAATCTGAAGTGGTTACAGCTAGCCTTTAACACGGCCCTGCATGACAGTCATAAGGCCGTTCCCTTTGAAATCATGTTTGGATTCTCGCCCGCACTCCCGTTGACTAACTTGTGGAACATTGATGATCTTCTACCACGGGAGCCAGATAATGGAACTGCAGAGAGGTGGAAGGAGGCTCGGAAGAATTTGCTGCGAGCGCACGAGCGGGTCCGTCGACGATACAATCAGGGGCGAATTCCTAACCCCTTTCAGATCGGAGACTGGGTCTACTGTCAAAGCCATCCGATCAGCTCAGCTGTGGACAAGAGAGCCGCTAAGTTATGTTATCGCTGGTCGGGGCCATATCGTATCCTGGGGTTCGCGTCGCCGGTGACGGCTCGGTTGGAAGAGCCTGGTGGTAATTCTAAGGAGATTACCACGCATATTTCTAAATTGAAGCTATGTAGAAAGGGGTGAACGGGCTGACAAGGGGGGAATAATTGGTGGTCTCTGTGTTGGTAGGGATTTTGTCATTCTGAAGGGGTGTGCTCCGGGGGTGTTGTCGAGAATGCTAGGGTAGCGGGTAGATGTTCCCCACAGTCCCAGTGGTGTTCGTCTACTTCAGGGATGCGCCCCTGCCTGCGCGAGCCTTGGCTTTCTCCATTCGTCCTTATTTCCGGAGGGGGCCATGTCCTTACCTTTAGTCCCAGCCCATGACCTTTCAATCATCCTTGCCCTTTCCATCTTCCCGATTTCCTAACCTTCCCCTTAAAAAACATAAAATATAAAAAAAAAAGATTCAAAAAAAATTAGAAAAGGAATAAAATAAAAAAAAAGGAGTTAGAGAGAGGAGTGGGTGCCGTAAGGTGGGAGGGGTCGGTTGTGTACCTCTTCCGCCTTGCGGCTCCCGGCATGCCCGAGGGTCTGGAGCATTGCATCATGGAGACCATCATTTCCCCTTTCTCCTTGCCCTGTGAGTGGACGGTAGAGTTGAGATAATGGGTTTCGTTATTGGGGAGTCCCTCCCGTATGAATATAGGGCATGTGGCCCTGTTAAGGTGGCATTCGTGTTTCAAGCTTGAGTGGACAAGCCTCAGGAGGTCAGAACTCAGGGAGCTCCCGTTCTTTCTTTCGTCTTTTCTTCTCTGTCCCTTCTTGCTGTGGGCTGGCCCTGATCAGGTCAGCGCGCAGCGCCCGCACACTTATACACTACACATCTTCTTTCAGCTCTTTCGTTTTCCTTCTGAGCCTCTGTTCTCCTGAGAGCAAAGACCACTGGGATCACCTTTGAATTTTGGCTAAAAGGAGGGGGGTACACTACAGGGTACCCCCCCTGAGTTCAAGTGTGGGGCAACCAGGTTGCCCTTTTGGGGTGGGGATGTGCCGGTGTTTGCACAACCCGGCGATCGAAGGTATAAAAATTTTCCAATAATAAACTCGTCGACTTATCAATGTCAGTTAGCGCGGCGATATTTGGACGGCACTGTCAGACAGCGCGCGCGATCTCGCGGCGAAGTTTGGGGTTCGTTGTGTTGCGGCCGTACTGTTCAGTTCCAGACAGCCTTTCTCCGGATCAACAAGCAGCTCTCACCTCGGACAGTCTACTTGGGCAGTTTTCTACTCGTCTTGATGGCAGGCTAATTTTTTGAGACTTCCCGGTGAGTGACTTACAGAATGGTATTAAATGATTTAGTAGTAAGGGAATATTTAAACTCAAATGTATTCAGCCAGATGCGAAAGTTAGAATGCACGTGGTGCGGTCAGACGTGTGTGTGTGTATAATAAGAAAGTTAATTGAAGTTTTAGTATTTAGAATTCTTTAATCATTGTTCAAGTCACAATCATTTGTTTAATTATTGTATAAAGTTGTAACTAAAGTAAGTACGTTATAGACAGAGTTGAATTGTATTGGTTATGCATGAACACGCACTGGTGATTACTGGAGAATTGTAATTAATATATGTATGTAACGAATTATGGGATTAAGTAAGAATAAAAGATAGTTATTACTGTTTACCGACCGAGTTTTATTGCAAGTCCCGTCTCACTGGACCCAGCGCATTTTTGGCTTCTCTAGGCCTTCCGCCTAGTTTTAAATAACTAGTGGCCCCTCTTTCAAAAAAAAAAAAAGGGGTTTATTTTTTATAAAGCGTAAAAATGGAAAGAGGGATTACACCGCTAAGAGAACTTATGTGGCTGAGAGTAATACTGGTAGACAAATGCCACCCATAGCAATGTATTAAGAGTTGCCATTCAAGATTGGGATGATCTAAAACAGATTTAAAAAAAAATACTAGACGATCCGGAATCAGACAGATGGTCAGTATATCAGTGTAAAGGTTTTCTACATGAATTCAACACATTCAAATTTGCCATCATGCCATCTGTATTTAATGATACATATGAAGTGGCCAAAATTTTACTCAACTTTCTTAAAACAAATCTTTAGTTATTGGTTACTGTATGTTAAAAATCAGAGAATAGAGGTAAATTACTGTCAAGGAGAGAAATGATGAAACTTTTCAAAAATAGTTTGAGTTGGCAGAAGAAAAGAGTGAAGGTGCAGGAATGAAATTATCTCAACTCCCAACAAAAGAAGAAATATATGTGAATATATGACTCTCTTTAATGAAATATTGGACATCATTATAGTGGAAGTTAACATATGTAATGGTAGAAAACATAATGAAGGAAGATACTCACAAAAAAAAACCAAGGATCGTCACATTTTTAATGACGGTTATGTGCCACTTCGTTGGCCCCACAAAAAACAACAACCAAATACTAAATTGTCAAAACAATCCACTTCAGAAGTTATCTAGTTCCAGGAATATATAAACGACCTCTTAATCATAGGTTAGGCCAAGGTGAGGTGACAAATAAAGACAACACATGTTCATATTAATAATTTTTATTTTTAATGATATAATTCCTCATGTTAGTCATTCAGGTATTCTGATTTAACAACTATACATCTGCCCTGAGGAACCAATAAAACAATATTTGGAAATGATTATGTGTTTTAAAAGTATTTGATTTCAAATAATATTAGGTCAGGTTAAATTGTGTTTACTGTGTCAAATTAAATTAGATCAACCAATTAAAATTGCATCAAATTATATTCAATCAAGTTAAGACAGGTCACATAGAATCAAACTTGCCAACATTTTTTCTTTGGATTAATTAATTATGTATTCTTTGCAATTATAACCATACACAAACTTTCTCATATTCTTCAATTTTTTATTTATCCCAATGTTTTACTATTAAGACCTTATTATGCATATAAATCTTCTTCATAAATTACTTATTTTGTTGCACAGCCCTTGCCTACCTTGTTTGGTGTAAATACTTATGTCAATCGAGGTTATGATCTAGAAATGTCCTCATTGATGTCTGTGCAAATGGTATTTCAAACTTCCTCCATCACAATATTAGTAGACAACTGATGTCTGCATAGTTACAATAAGATTTCAGGACATAACAATACTACAGTTTCTTTCTCTTGAAGACAGCACAAAATTTAAACATTTTTAAAAACAGTTTACTATAGATGTTCTAGAAAGTTTAAAATCTTATTCATCAATGTTTAACTTTCACAGATTAAAAAACTAACTTGAATTTATCTATTCTGGTGATGCCTAGCAAAATTTATTGTTGAAAAAATAGTTACTCTTTTAAATGCGAATGATTGAAAGACATGTTTAAAAGAGGGCGACAAATTGTTTTGTGTCATTCCAACTGTACCTTCAACTACTAGCCCTGTACAATTGTACAATGAAGTTTTATGTGCCTAAAACATATCAGCATAATAAAATATCCCACGAAAGGGTAACTGAACCATTTCTTTTTAGACAAAACTGTTTAGTCATCAGATACACAGCGCTGTTTTTTTTTTTTTTTATTCTCGACCATTATGGTGCATTTACTTTATATTCTTAAAAATTAATTTTGAGGTAAGTACACACCAGTTAGGAAATAGCCGTATACATTAATCTATATTAATTTATTTAATATTGTTATGACAGTCTCACTGGTCATCGTATGGTACAGTGGAAAACAAAATACAAGACACCAATGAAGTCAGTAAAAACCAGCTTTTAATTAACAGTTTGTAACCAGCAAGTTATTCAACAATATTATACTTGAAAAATAATTCAAATTAAATTTGTCCACATACAATAATAGCATCAACTAATAGAGTCCCGCACAATAATCATTTTTCACTAATAGCTACTTGAAATGCACTGAGTAATCGCCCAAAGTAAACTGAAAACTAAGCACAGGTGTGGGCTATTTATAGTCTGCAGTGTTCCATAATATGTGTCCTTAACAAGCACTCGAAAATTCTAGAGGATACTTCAGTGCAGCCTTGGCAGAAACGCACACTGGTTGGGCTAATTGAGAAGCTTGTGGAATGACACTATCAAATGTACAAATATGTTCCGTATTATGTAACACTGCCCCCTCCTTAAGCCTGTTCGTCCCGAACTGGCAAACAGTCTTTGAAGTAATACTTGGCCAGGTGATCTAGGTGGATGACCTTGAATTTTCACTCTCCTTCCTGTTGAATCTGATAGACAACATCGCTGATTCTCTTTTTCACAGTGTAAGGTCCTTCCCAGTTAGTTTGAAGTTTAAGTCAGTGACCACAATGACACTTTGGGTTGAACAACCAAACCTGATCTCCTTCTTGAAAACCCACACTATTGCTGCAAATGTTATACTGCAGTTTTCATTTTATCACTAGCTATCTTCTGCCGCCCTTTTATCAAGCGATTCATTTCTCGGAGTTGGTTTTCTAATTGCGAGGAATACTTCTGTGGCCCTAGGGACTGAGTCTCAGGTGATCCGAACATCAAGTCTCCAGGAAGACGGATCTCCCACCCAAACACCAATTTTTCTGGAATCATGGCCATTGCATCATGTACTGATGACCTATACGCCATTAGCTGGTCCAAGTCTGTTTGGTTCTCGTTAACAACCTTTTGTGTAACTCCATCTTCAGCAACTTTTCCTCCAGGCGGTTCCATTAACTCAGGAAGAAACAAGGGCTTTCCTGTGACACCCATAGTTGGCTTTCCAATCACTTCTTTTGCCATTACACATATTTGTACTTCCTCTGCAAGTTCTTCCATTTCTGCCTGCAATAGGAAGGGTTCCTCTTGACCAGACCTGTTGACTTCTTCTTCGGCCGATGCCACTTGCTTGATTGAATGGTTAGCAAACCCTGTCATTTTAGCTTTATCTTTTCTTGGCCAACTCTCAGGACATTCTCTCTTAAGTCCACAACGAATCCGTAGGCATTCATAATGTCCGTGCCAAGAATCATTTCATCGACAATGTCTGCAATGAGCATTTGTTGTCTAAACTGGAGAAAACCCAGCCGTAGATGTATGTCTACTTGACTTAATACTTTGATGGGCTTTCCAGTCAGTCTGTATTGCACAAGAGCTAAATTTAGGCTGTCGGTTGCTGATTAAGTCAGGGCACACAATGGACACTGTAGCGCTCATGTCAACTGTAAACGATGTTGGTTTACCTTCTGCAAATCCATTAACGATCAAGTTTCCACTGATCTTATGTAGTGTGAAAATGTGTGTTGTTCTGGAGCTTTATTTCTCCAATTGGTGTGATCACTCTCTTCTCTCGGTATTTTCTTCTCCCAATAGTCTACCTGCAGATGACCACGTTTTCCACATTTGTAACACTTTGGTCTTCTGCCTTTTTCCCATATTTCATATTATTGTGGCACTCTTGAACTTTTGAATCATTTGTCTGGCAACATTGTTTTTCTCCACCCATCATTACGGCAATGTGATACCGGTATCTTCTGACTACAGTGTGATGGCATAAACCCATTAATGTAACAGGATGCTGACTTCGCAGCTTCAAACTCGAGGGCATGAACAAGAGCTTCTGAGCGATTTCAGTGTCTTGCCATTCATAACACTTGCTGAAGTTAACAATCTCCAATGCCATCAATAAATGTTTGCACCGCAAACCTCATTCAAAAATCTTCTGTTGCTTCAGGATAGGCCAGTCTAATTGGTCTGTCGATACTTGCTTGAAACTCTTGAAGACTCTCCCCAGAACGTTGTCGCCTTGTTCTCAACTGAGCATAGTGCACACCACACAAATGTTTATCACCATACCATAATTCTAGATCTTTAATCAATTTGTTATAGATCTTCTGGCTGTCTGGTGACATTTTCTGTAGTAGCTCTGTGACAGGTCCTTTTAAAGCAAGAACGAGTGAAACTGCCTTGTCTTTCTCCGTCCAATTATTTGGACTAGCAGCGGCTTCAAATTGCCAAAGATATGTCGCCCAGTGTGTGCTTCCATCAAATTTGGGGCCTTGACATGGACCGCTCCAGCTGCAGCCGAAGTGACTTTCTCTGTTATCTTATTTTCCATGTCTTTTTCTGTCGTTACGCATGACTGTATTTTCAATAACTCCTCTACTTCGCTCTTAATCTGCTCTTTCATGTTTGCAATTGAGTCTTCTATTTTTGTTGATGTAGCTTTTTTCACACGCAAGACAGATTTTTCTACTTCAGCTATTTTATTTGACATGTATTCTTCTACGTCAGATATTCTAATAATTTGGTTATTAAGCTCACCTCATAATAGACCCAACTCTGCAGTGTGTTTGTTCTTGCATCTGTTTTTGCTCCTGTATTCACGCTTTGATATCTTATGTTTCACGCTCCCGTTCCTCTGAATCGAGCAGTAATGCTTTCTGGCGTTCATGCGTTTCCAGCAGGAGGGTTTTCTGTCTCTCTTCCGCTTTCTTGTCTTGTCATTTTTCTGCTTCTTCTCTTTCCCATCAGCATTCTTCTTTTATCTATTCTGCCTCTTGTTGTCATTCTAATTTTTGTTGTTCCTGTGTGGATGGAAAGCAGCAGTGCTTGGAAAGCTTCCATTGTCTGACTGGTATCCATGTTTACAGATTAATTATGAATTATCTAGTCTTGTACAAAGTGTCCACTGTTTCTATTCCTTTTTGAAGGGGTTACAAAGAATGAATCAATTGTCCTGCAGTTTATTCTTTTCTTGCTCATCTTTTATACTTTCAATTTACAAAAATCGACAATTATCTGAAAATAATATTAATTCTTATATTGACATTAATTCTTAATATTGGTACATTATATTATAAAAGCATCACTTTTACACTTGCTCTATACTGTATAGTTTTTTTTTAATGTTAGGTAAAACCTGGTAAGATTGCACACAATTCAGGAAACAGTCACTAAAAATCAAATATTTACCTATATTCGTGAAGAAGTGTACACATGTGTTCTTTAATAGTTTATCTATAATTAGGCAACAATATTCAACTTTTTTTCAATTTTTGATAAGATAAAGCAATTTTTCAAAAATTTTATTTTTTGCAAACTCTCCAAACTAGGTGGGTAAAATTGCGCCCATGGGTGCGAGAGATTGCGCATGAGTAGAAGGGATGGTTTTCGGTTAAAAAATAAATTATAATTACGTATTCTAATCATATTTTATTAGAAAAGTACTACAAACTATGTTACTATATGAAAAAATTAGCAATGTAAATAATAATAATAGACCCCTTTTAGACCCACTGTATGCCTACACGACCGAGCAGATTCTAAAAAAGAAATTTTACGTTGAAAACTAAAAATTGTGCAAAATGAAAGAATAATAAAATAATTTAAGGAGTAATCCCAGATGTGCAAAATCGCAATTTTGAGAGTAGTACAATCAGAATCAGCCCTTATCTCGAACACGATTTTTTTCGCCATCACCGTACATCTATTTCCTTATGGAACATGGAATTGAAAAAAGAACTACATTGATTCAAAGCAGTGCTTGCCGGATCTATTTCAAAGAAATTAATTATATTTTACTTGCAAGTTACTCTTCAACACATAACATTTTTAATTAAAAAAAAATATATTTATCATTAACTGATACATAATAGACTAGTATTAACTAAATATTAATAATATTTATTACAAATAATAATATAACACCCATAGAATTGAACTTCAATCGTCAGAAATTTGAATTTTCCGCCACTTGTGTTAACGCAGTAAGATCATTTCGCCAATCGTCACACTCCGTCACACATCTATCGTGCTAGAGCCAGCAAAACAGTGAGGTGACTTTCAAATGCTTGAGAATGTTTTTTAAGTTATAAAAAAGTGTTGACTTAATTTTTTTACATGAAGGATAGTATTTGTTATATAAAAATAAAGCACGTTAGGAGCTGAAGCAAGACTTACTTTCATAAGTTAATTAAGAAAGACGTTTTCGCGGTACACATAACCTCCTGAACACCGGTCACACGGTTGTGTTTCTCAATATTAAAACTATGTACAGAATACACAATAGATTGACATACCTTAAATGGAGATATGAGACTCAAATCACTACAATATTACAGTCCACTGTCACTGCGCGTAAACAAATAATTGTTTATTTATAATTAATGCTGAAATCGACGGATCCTCGTACGACTGCTGTCAGTTGGCTAATGTTCCCTCTAAAAAAGATTCCAGAAGTTGTCTATAGGCAGCAGCACTTAACAACTGAAATCCATACAATTATTAGCATAGAGAACATAAAACACGACCCGCTGTAAGTGGAAAGGAGCACTCAGTAGGAAAAGACAGCATCGTTCACAGGTCTACTTTTTCTTGTCTATCTCACGCTCTCTCTCCTACATAAAACTACCCGTTCTTTATGCCCTTATTCCGTATGGCATTCTGAAAGAGAAATATATTTTGCTCTCTTTCTCTCCTTTTTGCGAAATAATAAGAGCAATATATACGTCTCTTTTGGAATGTCATTAAGATTAAGCTCTATACATGGCTACCAGTGGCAGATTTACGAAGTTTTATACAAACTATTAAACCATCCAAAACTAGCTTATGTAGCTGGTTACCAACCTACTAAAAATTTACTACGTGTAAATAAGGCCATTGTTTACCAAGTAAGATTCTCGGGGGGGGGGGGGAATTGCCCCCTGTGCCCCCTCGCTGGATCCGCCCATGATATTCGTACAGAAGACTGTTTTATGAAATTATTGATGTTATCCCATATGAAACAAACATAACCCATAGATCCAGTGGGTTACTAAATTAAAGTTTTAAGTCTTTTAGATACAAAGCAATTACAAGATTTAAAAAATAAACTACTGGAAGAAGCATTCAAAAATCTTAAAGAGAATCAGTGGCGTAGCTAGTCTGTTTGGCGCCTGGGGTAAGAAGATCGTCGACCGCCTCGCCTTCACAATTAAAAGGGGCCAAAAGAGCAATAATGAAGCCCCATCCAGTGAACACAGTACTTTATAAGTGCCAATGTGTAGAATGTTATATGAAAGCACATCCAGAAACGTCTTAAGAATAGGTATTTGTTAAGTCAAAATGAAGAAATTACATAGCCTATTATAAGTTTAATATTACCGGTATTCAGTTTGTATAATTTATTAGTAACAAACGTAGACTATAAAAAATGTAGGAATATAACAAATTTATAACATATAAATGTTCTAATAAATACGCAAATTCCTTGTTGGTCTAAAGCGCATCATCAAAACAATATCCTAAAGCAAAATAAAGTTAAACAAAGAACTACATTAAAAGTAATAAAATAAGTCATTTACCATTACAGGTTAATGGTTCCGTCTTCTATTAATAAACATTTAATATTCGAATATTTAATAAATATTTATAACCATAGGCGTAACTTGGGAGGGGCAAGGGGGCACCCCCCCAAGTTCCGAGCATTATAAAATTTTGTTTCCAGTTGTTATAAATAAAAACTAACAAATAGTCGAACAGTTTCTATGCTTGCGAGGACAGTAAGCACTATTTATCAACGTCTGTACTGTTATCAGACAACTAGTTACCATAAATTTATTACTCTTATTTCTTTCGAAGAAACTTGTAAGGGGAATGTTTGACAGATTTGAATGATATACATCAAAATAATATTTCTGTTTGAAAAAGAAAAAACAAATGCTAGAGACCTAATTAACTGGAATACTATGCGTGACTTTTACACAAACAAAGACTTGTTTTGTAACACCACAAGACGTCGATGGCTTTGTTCATGAATCTTAAAAGATGGTAGTTTGGAACTGTTATTTGTTAATGATTACTGATACAAGTGCGGTCGGTTACTTGGTCGTGTACGTAGTGCATTA
The DNA here is from genome assembly GCA_034769895.1 of Magicicada septendecula. Lineage (NCBI taxonomy): Eukaryota > Metazoa > Arthropoda > Insecta > Hemiptera > Cicadidae > Magicicada > Magicicada septendecula. The sequence goes on along the minus strand of CM068370.1, from coordinate 241,328,411 downwards.
AAGTACACGTCGCTTGTTTCTTTCTTAATTCGTTATTGTTGTGATTGTTTTGGTTTTTTGTGTTGACAAGTGCTGGGATATGGGAAATAAGAAACGCAAAGAAGTAAAACGCTTTGAAAATTGCCTGAATGGCAATTTGAAAATTTCTTTGTGTTGTGACTGATTCGGCTTACTGCTACTACTGCCGAGCATTTTGTGACAGTGTGCCTAAGGGAGAGGGTGTGTTTACGAAAACTGGGTATAAGAATTGGAAGAACTGAAATTGTTTATGTTTATAGGCCTACAGTAGACTATATTTGTTCTAGGTAAACATAACTGGAAGTACAACTTACGAAAAAAGGTTTGTTGATCATAAAAAAATGAAATTGTCCCTCATTTACTAACTAAGAATTATTACTAAACTTTCGAATTTTGTATATAATATATTTTAATAATTTTATTATATAGACGGTCTCACTACACACTTGAATTTATGAAGCTTTACCCTGCCCCCCAAAGTTAGGCCCTAAGTTACGCCCATGTTTAAAACGAGATGTTCTAAAACTTAACTTTCCTGGTCTTAATTGCTGCAAAGTCGGTTATTAAATCACTATAATCTAAAGACGAAGCAATGTCATTTTCAATAGGAAGTATCGCTAGATTTGATACCCTGTCCTGAGATATTGTTGATCGTAGGTACGATTTAATCAATTTAAGTTTACTAAACGATCTTTCACAAGAAGACACAGACACTGGTAAAGTAAGAAATTTTTTTAAAGCTGTTGCTAGTGTTTTGTAGGCTTCTAATCCCATTGAAGAAATGTATTGTAGCAGTCCCTGAGGTGTAAAGTCCATTTGTTCTCCATTAACTTTTGCCCTTTTTAATAAAAGTACGATGTCTTTCAAGTCACTGAACAATTCTTCAATCTTTAGGTCATGTGGATACAGTTTTGCAAGCACTGTGCACTTAATATTGATTTGGGAAAGCTGTTCTTTAAATTTTGTATATCCCCATCATTTATGTACGCCTCAAATTTACAGAGGAACCCAAAGCATTTTTCTAACTCTTTTATGTTAGAGAAACGGCTTGAAATTTCAACTGACAGTTTGTCCAAAATTTCTATTAGAGAACGTCGCATTTCTTGCTGAACAGTTAATGCAGAATCGTCTGCATACTCCCCTGGCATCGTGCGCTTCTTTCTTATCCTTTTTGTGATACTGACCATTCATTACATACCTGCTCTGCCTTAGAAATGACATTGTCACACAGCTCATTCTTCCAAACTTTTAATTTGTCCGTTAGCGTCTCTAAAAGTGTCAGTGCTTGAATAAACCTTATTCCTTTGGTCTGCAAGATTTTCTGGATGTTGTCCATAGAAGAAAGAATATCTGTCCAGAAAAAGAGAAAGGTCACAAAATTAAAGTTTTCTATAGCATTAATTATTAATGCCGCATCTTCCCTCGTATCGATTGTTTCAGTCGGTGTATCCCTCAGTTTATCCAGTGCAGCGATCACTTCATCCAGCTGAGTGGATATTGTTTTCACCGCATCTGCTTTTGAGCTCCACCTGGTATCACAATGTCCTTTTAGTGTAATATTTATGAAGTCTTTAAGAACACTTTATCTATGAGTGGAACAGAAAAAGAAGGTGAATAGACGTTCTACTGTCCCAAAAAATGTCACTGCCTAAATATTCACATGAGCTGCATGAACTCCAACCAGGTTAAGTGAATGGTTGTCACAGGGAACAAACACATCTAGTGGATTCAAATCTAATATTCTCTTCTGAACTCCTGAATGGATACCAGCCATTGTTGCTTGATTGTCATATGACTGACCTCTGCAATCGCTAAGATTTAATCCATCTCTCTCAAGTATACTTGTAATAGCTTCTGTGATCCCCTCCGCTGTTTTTACTTCTAAAGGAATAAAATCTATAAAGGCTTCCTTGATATCAACAGAATTGCATTTAATTTCAACAAATCTTATAATCTGAGACATTTGTTCTACATGTGCAGCATCTGATGTTGTGTCAAATATAATACTAAAGTACTTTGCCTTCTTACATGCAGTAACAATATATTTGTGCACTCTTTCTCCTAACAGGCTTATTATTTCATTTTGAATAGTTGGCAAAAGATATGATATACACCCAGATTTACGAGAGACTGAATCCAAATGAGATCTCATGACAGGGTCAAATTTAGCCAAGTATTTTAACAAAGCTAGAAAGTTTCCAGGATTTGGATCGTTAGTAATTGATTCTCGATGTCCTCTGAGTGCAAGATTTTGTTGTGCAAGAGTTTGTACTGTGGCAATTACTCGTTTGAGGATTTCTTTCCACGTCTTAGCTGGTTTACTCATTTGTTCCTGAAGTAGATCATCAATAAGTCCCCCTCTGTTTAAAGAACGTTCCAATTCCTTCCATTCCAAAAACACAGACCGATGAGCAGGATGATTTTCATGATCCTGAATACAAGGATTTAACTTTCACCATGACAAAAACCCATTTTCACTATTGAACTGGCTTCTTTGATAGTTTTTTTGTGGAAATAAAGAGCAACAAAAACAAAATAGAGATTCATTAGTTGGAGAAAAACACATCCAAGTGCGATTTATCTTTTCGCCATTTTGCAAGGTTTTATCAAACCAATACTTGTTTAAGGATCGTCCAGCTTCATGTTCAGGAAAATGGCTGTCCTTGTTCTGCAACTGACATATTCCTCTATTCACCATTATATCTTGGAAGGATTGAGATATCTCGGTTCCCAAAATTCCCATATCTTGTAGAGCAGCACCAAGAACACGGTCTACTATGTTGCTAGTAATGTTCTGTCCTTCATCGCCTGTAATTTCAAGACTCCACGATGCAACATCAACAATGGTACTAGAACCAACTGAGTCTTGTAACTGTACTTTGACATTTTCACAGTTTGAAGTATTCACATCGTTAACTTTACTGTATTTATCAACAGCCTCGTCGCTAATAACATTCATTTTAAGATCACAAGTTGATTCCTTGTTAATTGTAATCTTTTGACACTCATGGTTTGATTTTCCTTGAATAAAAGACTTCATAAACTCTTTGTAACTTGTTGTAGCTCTTAATCTTTCTTCCCTCCTCTTCCGAAACTGGGCACCACTGAGTTTACTTCGTTTCATATCAGCTTCAAATAAAATTTAAAAAAATTGATTTTCAATATATGATGACATACACATGAAGTATAATTGATATAGCCACAAGATGCACCAACCAAAAACAAACCGCACACTCAAGATACTCATAAACAATTGGTAATCAACACGTTCACTGCGTCGAACCGGGAGAACTGTACGTAGCCCATGTAACTTTTTTTATGTTTACAAATAATACATTCATTTGTATACCAATAACAATGATGAATATCTACACAAAGCTAATACTTTATGATTATCAGTTTTCCTTTGCGGCACAACAACTCACTACAAAGTCGCAAAAAATATTGGAGACAGCAAGTGAATACAAAGGGCATGAACACTGATTAAAAACCGTACTGACTTAATGACTATTCATCACTCGCACACAAGATAACAAAACTCAATTAAAACAGCATGCACTATTTAGAAACACCAAGATAAGAGACCGCATAGACTAAACATTCGTTGCCAAGTAAAGGATAATGAACACGGAGAATGAAATACTGTATTGTATAGAGAGGGACAAAGAGCCCTATTACAGCGTAATTTGTAATAGACTAATACTGTTTATTATGCAAGGTATGACAACAGCAAGCTGGCTGGTTATGCTTCTTGTATGAAAGGAATAGTCATATCAAAGAAACAAGCTGTTTGTACTTTTATAAAGTGAAAACAATTTTTTCAAGTCTATGCTCTCTTTGCCGCCCTCTTGGCTATGCCGCCCGGGGCGGCTGCCCCCTTGGCCTCCCCCCTAGCTACACCTCTGAAGAGAATTATGGCAATTTTTTGACATTCCTAAACTGAGATGTGAGCTTCTTATTGATAGTGATTTAGTGATAAAAGAGTAGCTATTATAGACATACTTAGTGATGAAACGTTACATAAAGAATCGATCGTTGCCTTTTACAGTTATCTAATAGAATCTGATCTTATCGAAGTTCTTCCAGAAGTGTGTGTAGACTAACCCAACTAATAATGTCCATCTCTGTGTCCAATGTGTCAGCTGAGAGATCATTCTCTGCTTTAAAGCGCATAAAAACATACCTCCACAACACTGACGGTCAGGAGAGGGTGTCTTAACTGCTCTAATCAGCATAGAAAAGGCTCTACTCACAAACTTCCGACGGAAACTATCTTTTTACGAAGATGTGATCGACATCATTGCAAATAAATTTGAAGGATTCACTACAAATAAAGGCAAATAAAGGATAAAGGCTAAACTACAAATAATAATGTAAAGGCTTCACATACTACGTATTAGTATCTATTTAAGTTTGAATATGTAATGAATAAATTTACTTTTTTTGCAAATTTAAATGTTGTTTTATATAAAATTGTGTAAAACCTATATAAGTATGACAAAGTAGGTCAAGTAGAGTTTCTCCTAGTTTTAGACTCACCCCTCACCACTTGATAAGACGCCTTAAGTAATTTACATGTTTTCCTGATGCAATGTTAGAAAAGGTTGTATTTTTATGCCTCAGCCCCTTCTGGAGTTTACAAGGTATTGTTGAGGAGAGTGGGAACCAATAAACTGGTCAAAAAATAAATTTTTGGTTTTCAATTTTTTAAAATTCTGTACACTTTCCTGAGTGTTTTGTGATTTATAGTTTTTCGTACAATTTTTGTTCCGAATCCCTGCAAGTCTGTGGTCGGCTAGTTTTGCAAAGCTGTAGCATTCTAGAGCTTCATTTTTAATTTGTATTACAGAGTTATCTCTGCAGTATTTTCAATTTCTTTGGATTTCGAAGAAAAATTTGAATTTTAAAAGAAATTTTGCTTTACAGTCAGCTGCTATTGTAACCAAAATAATGGAACAAGATTTCAGTAAGCAGAATGATCACTACAATGAGAGGCCAGCATTTGGAGGATGGAAAGAATTTGACATGGTAGGTTAACACACAATCAAATAGACAGTCTTCAATACTACTTTAAGGAGGCAATTAGCAGGAACAAGGGCAACTTAAAAAGTATGAGAAAAGATATTTGGGCACTTTATTTTTACAATATGTCACCTGATGAAGAACCGAATCATGGTTTATACCCAACAGAGGAGAATACTTGGTGTAGATACAATTTGTTAGAAATTGATGGCACACACTATTCTCACACGTATTCACTGCTATTTCTGTCTTACAACATATAAAGCTTATTATAAGAGACTTCATACGTAGGTGCCTTCATGGTACAACTCAAAGCCCGAGTCCTTCAACAGTACTGTGTGGAGTAGACTACCAAAAACTATCTTTGTTGGATTTGATTCATAAAACTTGGCATCTATGAGGAAGTTACAGTACTGTGTGGAGTAGACTACCAAAAACTATCTTTGTTGGATTTGATTCATAAAACTTGGCATCTATGAGGAAGTTATATCTTTTAATGATGAGAATATAGGAAAATTCCAGGTCCTAGAAAAGATGGGTATTAATCCTGGAGCAGATATGGTAGCTGCAATAAAGGAAATAGATGACATCAGGTCAGTAAAAGCTGAAAGATGTCCACAGAACTGGAAATAAACCTAGGTAGATTAGGCAGGTGGTGAAAAAGAATTTAGAAAACTATCTAGAAAACCCAGAAGCCCCTGTAACTTTACAATAATATATGGTAGGAAATACTTTCCTTACCTCCGATTCCGACAAACTGACTACGACTTACCTTATTATAAAAACCCGAAGATCCCAAATTGTTGTACAAAGTCACCACGATAGTTTATGGTTCAATGTCGAAACCATTACACTCTTCCCCTTAAATAATTTTGGTAATCTAATTCCCTTAATTCATTACTCACACAGGTTCGTTTAGGCGAGCCTTTTGGCACAGAAAATAGGATATGGTTCTGGCGTAATAATTACTCTAATACATGGTTATATCAATATCATATTTACTTTTATTGAACATACTAGTTTTCTTGTAATTTTCATTATTGGAAATAAAACAAAATTTAATAGGCACAAATGATGATACTTAACTAAGAAAGTGTTTTAATTGGCAAACCAGTACTTTGCACTCGCTCATGCTCTCCCTCTCTCTCTCTCTCTCTCTCTCTCTCTCTCTCTTTCTTTATACCCCCCTAATATTGAGATCTCATTAGTATTTGTTAATTTTGAATTTAAAAGTTGAAACTGAAATGTTTTTGAAATTTGGCCAATTGATTATCTACTGTACTTCTCCATTCTGTAGACGTCTCCGAGAGTTGCACCACCACCTGACATTCACTTTATTGTTAAACACTCAACCTAAACTGTTCCTGACTGTTGTATAATCGACACTATTGTATTTTTTTCATTAAAAAGAGTTCTTTACTGGTGTATTATATTTATACACACAACATTCGGTAGGCCTACCCTTACTTGCCCGCGGGCACTTTATAATATGACCATACGATCGGGAGGTGGGCTGCAGACTGGCCATCTTAAATGGCGTGGTGACGCTATCCGTGTTTTTTGCGCATTGGAAACTAGGTTCAAATGGATGTCCACCCGTCTCCTGCCATCAAGCATCGAAGCTTCTAGTAGTTTCTCATACCTGGAAGTTTGTTGTAACATCGAAAACGTGGTATTCTAATTACGCTGTAATCGACGTGCGTGTTCTGTGATTCACCTTCGCTTTGTTATGTCTTCCCACACATCTTCAACAATAGGTTTTATAAAATTATTACATACATTGAGAATAACTGAAAATTATTAAATAAAAGTGTTTCTGCCAATTTTGTCCCATTACAAGACCCCCCCCCCAATGAGAGGTTTTATGTAAAAACATAAAAACTCTCATTGGCTACACCTAAGAGGATCAGTCATGATATGGCGCCACGACCGCCCTTATTTCCTTATTAAAAGTTGGGTATTCACCCCCCTAATCCGGTGTCTGTGGCCGCACCTGCATAACTTTATTGGACTTCCTTCCTCAGGATCCCAACACCATAAAGCCAGACAGGCACTGGGCGACCCTGCCCTGACGCGCTGGCCAGCACAGGTCCGCCTCCACAGTACCACCCAGACTCTGTAACAATTGTAACCCCTCTTTCCTTTTTATGCTGTATATAAAATTTTTTTGTATTTTATTTTGTTTTTTGTACTTATATTTTTTTTGAAAGAGAAGCCACAAGTTATTTAAAACTAGGCCGGAGCCTAGAAAAGTCAAAAATGTGCTGGGTCCTGTATGACGGGACTTGCAATGAAACTCTGCTGTAATATAACAATAACAACTTTTATTTTGCCCACATAATTCGTTAAATATATATATATATCCTGCAAATCACATCGTTATCACATGCCCAGGGCAAGAGCCCTCAAAATAAATAATAAACAAATAATTTTCATATCCTTAATCGTGTCAAGACAATAGCTTCCTATCCCTATAAACATATATATATATATATATCAGGTAACATTCTGTAATTATGTAACTTCGCCCCCCTTTTTGTAACTAACACTTAACATTGACAACACGTACAGAAACATAAAGACACATACACTCATAACTATATACACATATTATAAACACCTAATACCCTTGGAATACGCATGCTCAACAGGCAGTGTTTCTACCAAGCCCTAAAACCGGCAATCATAAATGTTCGCCCTTCAGTCACCGTAATTCATCTATTTCCATTAATTTAAATAATTAAGAAAAAACCCCGAAACGATGATAATCACTCATAAAGCATAGAGAGACCAGACTGCCCATATGTATAGATAGCATCGGATAATTGGCCCACTACGAGCATATGAAATCTTTAAGATTCTTCGACAGCATAAAAAAAAAAATAAAAAAACTTCATCACCTGATTTTAAGCAATTGTTATTCGTTTATAAAATGTTAATTTGTTTTACAAATTCAGATGGATTCATGTATCAGTATATGCTTTTACAAGGTAAAAAAAATTAATCAGTATATGCTTTTACAAGTGAAAAAATTAATCAGTATATGCTTTTACAAAGTGAAAAATTAATCAGTATATGCTTTTACAAGGTGAACAAATTAATCAGTATATGCTTTTACAAGTGAAAAAATTAATCAGTATATGCTTTTACAAGGTGAACAAATTAATCAGTATATGCTTTTACAAAGTGAAAAATTAATCAGTATATGCCCAGAAAAATATGAAAGTCTTTTCTGTTAAAGCCGGATGGCTGTATATAAAGGAGTTTATAATAACTGACTGTTGTATCCTAGCAGATGTGGGAGCGCGCCAGCCTGTACTTAACCATGTGTGACAGGAATCAAACCTGCCTTAAACTGCATGAACATGTGCCTGGCAAAAACTATGTCCCCTTTTATCCCCCGAAAACAGCCTAAAAAAAAGGAAATGAAACCCCCCCCAGCCCTTACATGTTAACCCAAAATGAAATTAAAATATAAACCCCGTTCTGAACCAGCCGGAACAGAACCCCTAACATGTGACATAAATTTTGTAGTACGCAGAGTAATGACTATTGGCTATATATGAAAATATTTAAGTGTAAAAAAATCTCTAGCACGCTCCCCCAGTGCAGCACACAATTACAAACATAGTACTTAGTTTTAGGAAGTTAAATTATTAAAGTCACATAATGTTCAGAATGAATGGTCAGCTGACACACCCCAGAGCAGACTGTCTAGCCGCGTGGGCACATGGTTTCAAATGAATTATAAATTGTACATCAGGAGCATGGCATGCCCGGCCAACGGAAAATAAAAGAGTTCATATCACCTTAATTATGAGCATGAGAAGCATCTTGAGTTGGTTCACCAGACTCCCTCCTCCGAACAGGTGTGTGCATGATGGTTCATGGCTGATGAAGATGGAGTTCTATCAGCAAGACCAGCATCTCCGGCTTTAGGCGAGAACCCTGGGAATTCATAAAAATTAGAAATGCTGTTCATAAAAAATGTCCACCCAAGTTCCCAGGGAAATAACCTCAGAACGGGCCTTCAACCAACTCAAGATAAATGCACAAAGTTTCGGTTATTATTTCTTTGCAAATTGCTTAAAGAGTAATAAAGTCTACCATGGGATGATTAATTCAACAATTAAAAATATATTATTAAAAGGCGTAGAGTACAAGTCACTTGCACGCGCTCTTACAAGCGCCGACAGAATCTAACAGGTTAGATTGCCACGTGGTGGCACAATTATTGCAATTTGCCAAAAAATGATCACATTCAAGGCACTCACAGTTGCACACAACTAAAATATTAATAGTGTTTCCCCTAAGGGTGGTCTCACAAGTTATTTTACTGCCATATTTAATTAAAGAGAACACGCGTGCAATCTGTTGCATGCACGTGAACAATTCAACTCCATGCCTACGCACTGACTTTAGCTTATAATTTATATAACATTCTATGAAGTGATTACAGTGACTCTTACAATACAATAATCATAAAAAGAATATGGGCTGTATATACTGAACATTAAATAATCTTTTAATATACACACTGCCGGGTCGCACCACATGCATTCGTCTTTCTCATACGGCTGCATACATTTCGTTAATTAAATTTAATTATTTTTGACGCATACAATAAGATGCTATGATCACTTACCGGGAAGTCTCGTAAATTTAGCCTGCCATTAGAGTAGAAGAGATAACTGCGTAGTACAATCTCTTCGGATCAGGAGTCTGTTGTTTCTCTGAGTGCCGGTCTGTGACTAAATTAAGCAGCTACGATCTAACAAACAGCCAAACCTCCCCACAGAGTGCGCGCGCAGTTTTAACGGTGCCGTCCAAATCTCGTCGCCCTAACTGACATTTGTGTTCGCGTTGTATTAAAATTAATTTTCTAAAACCTTCGACTGCCGGTGTAGGCAAACACCGGCACACCCCCACCCCGAAAGGGCAACCCGGTTGCCCCACTCTTAAACTCGGGAGAGTACCCTGCAGTGTACCCCCTTCCCAAAACACGCTGGTGGACCTCGTGATTATGGTGGCCCAGCATCACTTTCTCTCAGGAGAACAGAGGCTCCTCACAACTGCGTCCATTCCCATGCGACCCTCTCCGCCATGCCGACCCCACTGGACCGCCCCAACACGTCACCCTCTCCGGTGACCATCACCTACTCCCACCGGTCCCACTCACATACTCGTCCTAAGACCAAACAAGGTATCTCCCACCTTGGTATGTGAGTGACCGCACTACTCCTCGTCCATCTCTTGGACCGACCAGCCACATGCACCCACAAGGCATCTCCATTCTTGCCATATGGCTGGCCCACACCCCTACACAAGGGCAGACGGCCCCGCTTAGCCAGACAGAGAGGACCGCACCAAGGGCACGCGAACATCAATCTCAACTCTTACTTCACCAAAACACCATGACTAGCAAGGGGGTATTACTTCTCCACCGACGTCGATACAAAATAAACACAATTCTCTCTCTCAACAAAAACACCCGGGAAACAACCGGAGAATGCGGCATGGCTCGGACCCTACAATGCACAACATCAACATGAACAACTATTAACAACCAACAACAGCACACCATCACTCTCCATCTTACTTTTAAAACAGGGGAAACTGACGACCACGACAATCTAAGGGCAATCTCCAACTCTCTAACTATCTCCATGACACCCTTCCAGAACAGGGGAAACCGACAATCTCGAGGACCACAATCTACTCACTTCCGGCAAGTCTCTCTAACTCCTTATTGGTAGTTTTTTTTTTTACTAAGGGGAGGGGTAGGAAAATCGGGAAGATGAAACGGGGGAAGGATCATTAAAGGGTCAATAGCTAGGAGTAAGGGTAAGGACATGGTTCCCTCCGAAAAGGAGAATGACTGGAGAAAACCAAGGCTCGCGTGGGCAGGGGCGCAACCCTGAAGTAGACGAACACCACTGGGACTGTGGGGAACATCTACCCGCTACCCGTTAACCTCTTCTTCTTACCTTCCTGTGACGGACTTTGGGTATTCGTTGCTTTCACACACCACTCTCGGAGGAACTATCTCGTGTTGAGCTGTACTGACTGGTTTCTTCGGAATCAGAATCAAAGCAACTTACCTCACTACTTTGACTCCGCTTTGGATTATGCTCGTCGTCTAACTCCTCTGCTACAATTTCTTCCTTTTCTACAATTTCCCCTTCTTCGTCCACATAATCCAAATCAACCTCCTGACACTGCACCTCCTCAGCATCTTCCCTCAGCTCCTCACCAATTTCTTCATCACACGCATCGCCAGCTCCTTCACGAACTTCTTGACTAACCTCTTCTCTGATCTCGTTTTCCCCAACACATTTATCATCAACATCATCACCATCACATCCACTTCCACCATCAGAACACTGCACATCTTCATCCTCTAGTTGCTCACCTGGTCCGCCTGAAACTTCTTTCCGTTCCTCGGAATCCTCAACACTACTTACAGAAGGCGTCTGCACATCTTCACACACTACATCACTCTCACTCGCACACTCCACGACGCTGCCACCAAATTTCTCCTCAACTTCGACCTCATCTACTTCTACCACACTTTGTAACGGTCCAAAAATGTGGGTATTTTTATTTGTTTCAGTTTTCGGGGTTTCATAAAAATATATTGTAAAATTTAATCCCATTGTGACAGAACACGTGGTGAATAGAACAGTTTGTAACAAAGCAGCAACGCAATATAACGTTGCGAAATCGGGAAAGGAATTTGCACCACCCTAGGTTTCCAAGAACTTTGCTTGTGTATGACCATGCGCCCGTATGCACGAGACGGGTATACGCGCGGACCCACGCGGTCACGAAACGCCAAGACGGTGAAAAGTATATTTTCTGTTTTGTCTCCTTGACTGAGCTGAAGGAAATGTAGCTAAGTCACCGCCTCTTTTGTGACATCAAGCCAGAAGCGCCTAAATATCGTCGGCGCACACTACAGAAAAAGCCACTATGTATCATGGGCATAGTGACTAAACTGCAACAACTCCAGTATGAGCGTCGACGAAATTCGTCCGGCAGGGCATCAATATCCGTCCACGACCAATAGACTTTTTTCCCAGTTAGTCACGAATCGTACCGGCCGGTACACCCTACGGGGTATCTCCTTGAAAATTTTTATAAATTGTATTAGAAAAAAAAGTAAAATCACAGTGAAAATACGTGACCGCGGTCGATAATACAGTGAAGAACAGATTAAGTAAATTTCGGACATGAATATTAATTAAAAAGGAGTCACCATGAGTGCGAACGAAAACCACGTTGCCGGCGGGGAATATTACGAAAATATTTAAGGGATTTGGGGCAATAAAAAAATTCTGGGGTCATTAAATTGAATATATGTGAGAAAGGCAGGCTGGGCTGTTTATGTTTATGTTTGTGTGTGTTATATAGAAGGTAAGGTAGTTGTTATGTTTTTGTATTAATCATCATCTATGTTTAAGGCTGTCATTCAAAATTTAAAAGAAAAACCGGTGGAGAGAATAACAAGTTTTTTTGATTTTATACATGTTTAAGATGCCCAACAACCGTAAAAAATAAAAAACCATTATCTTTCTAATGATAAGTTTTGGTATTTAACTTACTTCAAAACCTTATTTCATTTGATGTGCTGTCAAGTTCGTCGAACGAACGGGGTTCGTCCCCACTATGCGATCTGGCCCGATCGAAGGTTGAAGGTAAGTGGAAGTTTCAATTTAGTTAATTAATCAATACCAGAAAGTAAAACAAAGTTACAACTTGCGGCATGAACATCCCCTTGTCCATCCACAATCTCAGAAACACTTGCAGCCCGGACATCCCTGTGTCCATCTGCAACTTCAGACTCTACAGTCTCCCTAACACCTACAACTATACCTTCCTGTGCAGCATCCGCAGACCGCTCTTCTGCCTCTTCTGTCGATTCCACTCCTTCACCACTTTCAGCAACTACAACGTCCTCAACATTTTCCACCCTGGAATCCCGCTGTCCAGGTTCATGTGCAATGACTAAATTAATTTCTACTGGCGATGGTAAAGCTACACCATCAAGTGACTTCTCATATCCCTGCGTAGGCGATGACGATATTACCGGATCTGGATCCATCACGAACGATACCGGGACAAATTCTGCGGCATCTGGATTCAACCATGACGTCCTCTTCGAGTCCTGTAACTCAATATCCACAGACGTTTTCTTGTCGTGCTGTATTGATCCACAGAAGCTATTCCGCTTTTCTTCTTCTGCTTCACCTTCTTCATCTACTACTCTCTTAGGCACTTGTACTTCCTCTGGAACCTTCAAAGTTTCCTTTTTCTCCGAATAGGAATAACGCCTTGGTACAGGCTCCCTACTTGCCGATGGTTGTTCCCTAACATAATTTCTTCTTCCCCTGTTAATTTCACGCTTATTTATTTTCTGTGCTGTAGCTGTTGTTACCGTCTTCACACTTGCCACCCCCTTGTAGCCTCCATTGCTTCCGGAATATTCAGGCTTTCTAAGCGTCTCTTGTGTTCTCCTCCAACCACCATGTTTGTCCTTTTTGGCTCTTCCTGATGAACCGCTGGAGTATTGGACATCTGTAGCATCTCTTCCCCGGGACTCGTCAACCTCCTGGACCGTTCTTGAAACCACACACAGCCGTTCAAGGTCCGCAAAACAACGTGGACGGTCCGCGAATAGATCTCTCTTGGGGAGTCAGTCCTTCCAGAATCGCTTGTATCACTTCTGTCTTGGGCAACCCCAACCTTAACACCCGGGCAGCTTTCCGTATATCGTGCACGAAGTCCCCTAACGCCTCTCCGTTGGCCTGTAGGCGATAGAATTTTTCCAACTTAAGCTGGGCACGTCGTCGAATGGGTAGGAAGAAGTTCAACACCTCCCCATGGAAAGCATCAACACTGTCACCCCGACGCAGAGTGTTGGTGACCAACTCAGCCAACGTACCCCAGCAATAAGGGTATATAAGAGACAAGACCTCCCCATCGGACGCCCCCGGGAAATCTGCCACCTGCAGGACCAGGTCCAAGAAAACCAGCAGCTGGTCCTCATCAAATCCATTCACCACCGGAAATTTCTGGAGAACGCCTGAAAGAGGGTGGGGCAATTCCTGATAGCATACCGCCGCCAGAATTGCACAATTCAAAACAAACAATCATAAAACAAATCCCCACTAAACACCTAACACAAACATAACCTACAAACATATTCACAAGAATCAGAAAAAACCCAAGTACTGTCCTTCCTTTGAGCGACCCCCGGGTTCTCTAGCGCTGCGGAGACCTGGCCTACTTCGGAACCATCTACTCACACCACAGAAGGAGACAAGCAACAACCAACAATACTGAACACACATAACATCAACAATAATTCGACACACACGTCTTACCAACACATAACTCACAGAAACCAACTAGCAATGAGAATTCATAATTCAGGAACTAGTAATCAAACGTGAACAGGAATTAAGTCAGTGATGGTACCGACTTCCGATCGGGCCATACCGCATCCCGCCAATGTCACACGCTAAACTCCGTCCCTGAATCCGCAACATTCTATCACCCAGGCCACGCTTGAGACTCCCCGGCAGTTCAAGCTATCACATTTTCCGAACACAAATACCCGCCCCAGTGGTGCGACCAAACTCACAAGTTATATGACCTAACTAGCCTACACGGGCATATACCCAAAAAAAAAACAATGTCATAACAATAGCATAGTATTTCCGAGTTTTCAAGCCCCGTCACACCCAAAGGCAGGGTTCAACCCTAGAATGAACCACGCTCTCTGCTACCATTTGTAACCCCTCTTTCCTTTTTATGCTGTATATAACTTTTTTTTTTTATTTTATTTTTTTTTTGGTACTTATATTTTTTTGAAAGAGAAGCCACAAGTTATTTAAAACTAGGCCGGAGCCTAGAGAAGTCAAAAATGTGCTGGGTCCAGTATGACGGGACTTGCAATGAAACTCGGCTGTAATATAACAATAACAACTTTTATTTTGCCCACATAATTCGTTAAATATATATATATATCCTGCAAATCACATCGTTATCACATGCCCAGGGCAAGAGCCCTCAAAATACATAATAAACAAATAATTTTCATATCCTTAATCGTGTCAAGACAATAGCTTCCTATCACTATAAACATATATATATATATGTATATATATATATAAATCAGGTAACATTCTGTAATTATGTAACGTCCCCCCCTTTTTGTTACTAACACTTAACATTGACAACATGTACAGAAACATAAAGACACATACACTCATAATTATATACACATATTATAAACACCTAATACCCTTGGAATACGCATGCTCAACAGGCAGTGTTTCTACCAAGCCCTAAAACCGGCAATCATAAATGTTCGCCCTTCAGTCACCGTCATTCATCTATTTCCATTAATTTAAATAATTAAGAAAACCCCCCGAAAGGATGATAATCACTCATAAAGCATAGAGAGACCGGACTGCCCATATGTTTAGATAGCATCGGATAATTGGCCCACTACGAGCATACGAAATCTTTAAGTTACTTCGACAGCATAAAATAAAAAAAATAAAAAAACTTCATCACCTGATTTTAAGCAATTGTTATGCGTTTATAAAATGTTAATTTGTTTTACAAATTCAGATGGATTTATGTATCAGTATATGCTTTTACAAGGTAAAAAAAATTAATCAGTATATGCTTTTACAAGTGAAAAAATTAATCAGTATATGCTTTTACAAAGTGAAAAATTAATCAGTATATGCTTTTACAAGGTGAACAAATTAATCAGTATATGCTTTTACAAGGTGAACAAATTAATCAGTATATGCTTTTACAAAGTGAAAAATTAATCAGTATATGCCCAGAAAAATATGAAAGTCTTTGCTGTTAAAGCCGGATGGCTGTATATAAAGGAGTTTATAATAACTGACTGTTGTATCCTAGCAGATGTGGGAGCGCGCCAGCCTGTACTTAACCATGTGTGACAGGAATCAAACCTGCCTTAAACTGCATGAACATGTGCCTGGCAAAAACTATGTCCCCTTTTATCCCCCGAAAACAGCCTAAAAAAAAGGAAACGAAACCCCCCCCAGCCCTTACATGTTAACCCAAAATGAAATTAAAATATAAACCCCGTTCTGAACCAGCCGGAACAGAACCCCTAACATGTGACATAAATTTTGTAGTACGCAGAGTAATGACTATTGGCTATATATGAAAATATTTAAGTGTAAAAAAATCTCTAGCACGCTCCCCCAGTGCAGCACACAATTACAAACATAAAACTTAGTTTTAGGAAGTTAAATTATTAAAGTCACATAATGTTCAGAATGAATGTTCAGCTGACACACCCCAGAGCAGACTGTCTAGCCGCGTGGGCACATGGTTTCAAATGAATTATAAATTGTACATCAGGAGCATGACATGCCCGGCCAATGGAAAATAAAAGAGTTCATATCACCTTAATTATGAGCATGAGAAGCATCTTGAGTTGGTTCACCAGACTCCCTCTTCCGAACAGGTGTGTGTATGATGGTTCATGGCTGATGAAGATGGAGTTCTATCAGCAAGACCAGCATCTCCGGCTTTAGGCGAGAACCCTGGGAATTCATAAAAATTAGAAATGCTGTTCATAAAAAATGTCCACCCAAGTTCCCAGGGAAATAACCTCAGAACGGGCCTTCAACCAACTCAAGATAAATGCACAAAGTTTCGGTTATTATTTCTTTGCAAATTGCTTAAAGAGTAATAAAGTCTACCATGGGATGATTAATTCAACAATTAAAAATATATTATTAAAAGGCGTAGAGTACAAGTCACTTGCACGCGCTCTTACAAGCGCCGACAGAATCTAACAGGTTAGATTGCCACGTGGTGGCACAATTATTGCAATTTGCCAAAAAATGATCACATTCAAGGCACTCACAGTTGCACACAACTAAAATATTAATAGTGTTTCCCCTAAGGGTGGTCTCACAAGTTATTTTACTGCCATAATTAATTAAAGAGAACACGCGTGCAATCTGTTGCATGCACGTGAACAATTCAACTCCATGCCTACGCACTGACTTTAGCTTATAATTTATATAACATTCTATGAAGCGATTACAGTGACTCTTACAATACAATAATCATAAAAAGAATATGGGCTGTATATACTGAACATTAAATAATCTTTTAATATACACACTGCCGGGTCGCACCACATGCATTCGTCTTTCTCATACGGCTGCATACATTTCGTTAATTAAATTTAATTATTTTTGACGCATACAATTAGATGCTATGATCACTTACCAGGAAGTCTCGTAAATTTAGCCTGCCATTAGAGTAGAAGAAATAACTGCGTAGTACAATCTGTTCGGATCAGGAGTCTATTGTTTCTCTGAGTGCCGGTCTGTGACTGAATTAAGCAGCTACGATCTAACAAACAGCCAAACCTCCCCACAGAGTGCGCGCGCAGTTTTAACTGTGCCGTCCAAATCTCGTCGCCCTAACTGACATTTGTGTTCGCGTTGTATTAAAATTAATTTTCTAAAACCTTCGACTGCCGGTGTAGGCAAACACCGGCACACCTCCACCCCGAAAGGGCAACCCGGTTGCCCCACTCTTAAACTCGGGAGAGTAGCCTGCAGTGTACCCCCTTCCCAAAACACGCTGGTGGACCTCGTGATTATGGTGGCCCAGCAGCACTTTCTCTCAGGAGAACAGAGGCTCCTCACAACTGCGTCCATTCCCATGCGACCCTCTTCGCCATGCCAACCCCACTGGACCGCCCCAACACGTCACCCTCTCCGGTGACCATCACTTACTCCCACCGGTCCCACTCACATACTCGTCCTAAGACCAAACAAGGTATCTCCCACCTTGGTATGTGAGTGACCGCACTACTCCTCGTCCATCTCTTGGACCGACCAGCCACATGCACCCACAAGGCATCTCCATCCTTGCCATATGGCTGGCCCACATCCCTACACAAGGGCAGACGGCCCCGCTTAGCCAGACAGAGAGGACCGCACCAAGGGCACGCGAACATCAATCTCAACTCTTACTTCACCAAAACACCATGACTAGCAAGGGGGTATTACTTCTCCACCGACGTCGATACAAAAGAAACACATTTCTCTCTCTCAACAAATACACCCAGGAAACAACCGGAGAATGCGGCATGGCTCGGACCCTACAATGCACAACATCAACATGAACAACTATTAACAACCAACAACAGCACACCATCACTCTCCATCTTACTTTTAAAACAGGGGAAACTGACGACCACGACAATCTAAGGGCAATCTCCAACTCTCTAACTATCTCTATGACACCCTGCCAGAACAGGGGAAACCGACAATCTCGAGGACCACAATCTACTCACTTCCGGCAAGTCTCTCTAACTCCTTATTGGTAGTTTTTTTTTTACTAAGGGGAGGGGTAGGAAAATCGGGAAGATGAAACGGGGGAAGGATCATTAAAGGGTCAATAGCTAGGAGTAAGGGTAAGGACATGGTTCCCTCCGAAAAGGAGAATGACTGGAAAAAACCAAGGCTCGCGTGGGTAGGGGCGCAACCCTGAAGTAGACGAACACCACTGGGACTGTGGGGAACATCTACCCGCTACCCGTTAACCTCTTCTTCTTACCTTCCTGTGACGGACTTTGGGTATTCGTTGCTTTCACACACCACTCTCGGAGGAACTATCTCGTGTTG
The DNA here is from genome assembly GCA_034769895.1 of Magicicada septendecula. NCBI lineage: Eukaryota > Metazoa > Arthropoda > Insecta > Hemiptera > Cicadidae > Magicicada > Magicicada septendecula. Next base: position 241,309,665 of record CM068370.1, on the reverse strand, counting down.
AGCTGTACTGACTGGTTTCTTCGGAATCAGAATCAAAGCAACTTACCTCACTACTTTGACTCCGCTTTGGATTATGCTCGTCGTCTAACTCCTCTGCTACAATTTCTTCCTTTTCTACAATTTCCCCTTCTTCGTCCACATAATCCAAATCAACCTCCTGACACTGCACCTCCTCAGCATCTTCCCTCAGCTCCTCACCAATTTCTTCATCACACGCATCGCCAGCTCCTTCACGAACTTCTTGACTAACCTCTTCTCTGATCTCGTTTTCCCCAACACATTTATCATCAACATCATCACCATCACATCCACTTCCACCATCAGAACACTGCACATCTTCATCCTCTAGTTGCTCACCTGGTCCGCCTGAAACTTCTTTCCGTTCCTCGGAATCCTCAACACTACTTACAGAAGGCGTCTGCACATCTTCACACACTACATCACTCTCACTCGCACACTCCACGACGCTGCCACCAAATTTCTCCTCAACTTCGACCTCATCTACTTCTACCACACTTTGTAACGGTCCAAAAATGTGGGTATTTTTATTTGTTTCAGTTTTCGGGGTTTCATAAAAATATATTGTAAAATTTAATCCCATTGTGACAGAACACGTGGTGAATAGAACAGTTTGTAACAAAGCAGCAACGCAATATAACGTTGCGAAATCGGGAAAGGAATTTGCACCACCCTAGGTTTCCAAGAACTTTGCTTGTGTATGACCATGCGCCCGTATGCACGAGACGGGTATACGCGCGGACCCACGCGGTCACGAAACGCCAAGACGGTGAAAAGTATATTTTCTGTTTTGTCTCCTTGACTGAGCTGAAGGAAATGTAGCTAAGTCACCGCCTCTTTTGTGACATCAAGCCAGAAGCGCCTAAATATCGTCGGCGCACACTACAGAAAAAGCCACTATGTATCATGGGCATAGCGACTAAACTGCAACAACTCCAGTATGAGCGTCGACGAAATTCGTCCGGCAGGGCATCAATATCCGTCCACGACCAATAGACTTTTTTCCCAGTTAGTCACGAATCGTACCGGCCGGTACACCCTACGGGGTATCTCCTTGAAAATTTTTATAAATTGTATTAGAAAAAAAAGTAAAATCACAGTGAAAATACGTGACCGCGGTCGATAATACAGTGAAGAACAGATTAAGTAAATTTCGGACATGAATATTAATTAAAAAGGAGTCACCATGAGTGCGAACGAAAACCACGTTGCCGGCGGGGAATATTACGAAAATATTTAAGGGATTTGGGGCAATAAAAAAATTCTGGGGTCATTAAATTGAATATATGTGAGAAAGGCAGGCTGGGCTGTTTATGTTTATGTTTGTGTGTGTTATATAGAAGGTAAGGTAGTTGTTATGTTTTTGTATTAATCATCATCTATGTTTAAGGCTGTCATTCAAAATTTAAAAGAAAAACCGGTGGAGAGAATAAGTTTTTTTGATTTTATACATGTTTAAGATGCCCAATAACCGTAAAAAATAAAAAACCATTATCTTTCTAATGATAAGTTTTGGTATTTAACTTACTTCAAAACCTTATTTCATTTGATGTGCTGTCAAGTTCGTCGAACGAACGGGGTTCGTCCCCACTATGCGATCTGGCCCGATCGAAGGTTGAAGGTAAGTGGAAGTTTCAATTTAGTTAATTAATCAATACCAGAAAGTAAAACAAAGTTACAACTTGCGGCATGAACATCCCCTTGTCCATCCACAATCTCAGAAACACTTGCAGCCCGGACATCCCTGTGTCCATCTGCAACTTCAGACTCTACAGTCTCCCTAACACCTACAACTATACCTTCCTGTGCAGCATCCGCAGACCGCTCTTCTGCCTCTTCTGTCGATTCCACTCCTTCACCACTTTCAGCAACTACAACGTCCTCAACATTTTCCACCCTGGAATCCCGCTGTCCAGGTTCATGTGCAATGACTAAATTAATTTCTACTGGCGATGGTAAAGCTACACCATCAAGTGACTTCTCATATCCCTGCGTAGGCGATGACGATATTACCGGATCTGGATCCGTCACGAACGATACCGGGACAAATTCTGCGGTATCTGGATTCAACCATGACGTCCTCTTCGAGTCCTGTAACTCAATATCCACAGACGTTTTCTTGTCGTGCTGTATTGATCCACAGAAGCTATTCCGCTTTTCTTCTTCTGCTTCACCTTCTTCATCTACTACTCTCTTAGGCACTTGTACTTCCTCTGGAACCTTCAAAGTTTCCTTTTTCTCCGAATAGGAATAACGCCTTGGTACAGGCTCCCTACTTGCTGATGGTTGTTCCCTAACATAATTTCTTCTTCCCCTGTTAATTTCACGCTTATTTATTTTCTGTGCTGTAGCTGTTGTTACCGTCTTCACACTTGCCACCCCCTTGTAGCCTCCATTGCTTCCGGAATATTCAGGCTTTCTAAGCGTCTCTTGTGTTCTCCTCCAACCACCATGTTTGTCCTTTTTGGCTCTTCCTGATGAACCGCTGGAGTATTGGACATCTGTAGCATCTCTTCCCCGGGACTCGTCAACCTCCTGGACCGTTCTTGAAACCACACACAGCCGTTCAAGGTCCGCAAAACAACGTGGACGGTCCGCGAATAGATCTCTCTTGGGGAGTCAGTCCTTCCAGAATCGCTTGTATCACTTCTGTCTCGGGCAACCCCAACCTTAACACCCGGGCAGCTTTCCGTATATCGTGCACGAAGTCCCCTAACGCCTCTCTGTTGGCCTGTAGGCGATAGAATTTTTCCAACTTAAGCTGGGCACGTCGTCGAATGGGTAGGAAGAAGTTCAACACCTCCCCATGGAAAGCATCAACACTGTCACCCCGACGCAGAGTGTTGGTGACCAACTCAGCCAACGTACCCCGGCAATACGGGTATATAAGAGACAAGACCTCCCCATCGGACGCCCCCGGGAAATCTGCCACCTGCAGGACCAGGTCCAAAAAAACCAGCAGCTGGTCCTCATCAAATCCATTCACCACCGGAAATTTCTGGAGAACGCCTGAAAGAGGGTGGGGCAATTCCTGATAGCATACCGCCGCCAGAATTGCACAATTCAAAACAAACAATCATAAAACAAATCCCCACTAAACACCTAACACAAACATAACCTACAAACATATTCACAAGAATCAGAAAAAACCCAAGTACTGTCCTTCCTTTGAGCGACCCCCGGGTTCTCTAGCGCTGCGGAGACCTGGCCTACTTCGGAACCATCTACTCACACCACAGAAGGAGACAAGCAACAACCAACAATACTGAACACACATAACATCAACAATAATTCGACACACACGTCTTACCAACACATAACTCACAGAAACCAACTAGCAATCAGAATTCATAATTCAGGAACTAGTAATCAAACGTGAACAGGAATTAAGTCAGTGACGGTACCGACTTCCGATCGGGCCATACCGCATCCCGCCAATGTCACACGCTAAAATCCGACCCTGAATCCGCAACATTCTATCACCCAGGCCACGCTTGAGACTCCCCGGCAGTTCAAGCTATCACATTTTCCGAACACAAATACCCGCCCCAGTGGTGCGACCAAACTCACAAGTTATATGACCTAAACTAGCCTACACGGGCATATACCCAAAAAAAAAACAATGTCATAACAATAGCATAGTATTTCCGAGTTTGCAAGCCCCATCACACCCAAGGACCCAAGGGTTCAACCCTAGAATGAACCACGCTCTCTGCTACCATTTGTAACCCCTCTTTCCTTTTTATGCTGTATATAACATTTTTTTTGTATTTTATTTTGTTTTTTGTACTTATATTTTTTTGAAAGAGAAGCCACAAGTTATTTAAAACTAGGCCGGAGCCTAGAGAAGTCAAAAATGTGCTGGGTCCAGTATGACGGGACTTGCAATGAAACTCGGCTGTAATATAACAATAACAACTTTTATTTTGCCCACATAATTAGTTAAATATATATATATATATCCTGCAAATCACATCTCGTTATCACATGCCCAGGGCAAGAGCCCTCAAAATACATAATAAACAAATAATTTTCATATCCTTAATCGTGTCAAGACAATAGCTTCCTATCCCTATAAACATATATATATATATAAAAATCAGGTAACATTCTGTAATTATGTAACTTCCCCCCCTTTTTGTTACTAACACTTAACATTGACAACATGTACAGAAACATAATGACACATACGCTCATAATTATATACACATATTATAAACACCTAATACCCTTGGAATACGCATGCTCAACAGGCAGTGTTTCTACCAAGCCCTAAAACCGGCAATCATAAATGTTCGCCCTTCAGTCACCGTCATTCATCAATTTCCATTAATTTAAATAATTAAGAAAAACCCCCGAAAGGATGATAATCACTCATAAAGCATAGAGAGACCGGACTGCCCATATGTTTAGATAGCATCGGATAATTGGCCCACTACGAGCATACGAAATCTTTTAAGTTTCTTCGACAGCATAAAATAAAAAAAATAAAAAAACTTCATCACCTGATTTTAAGCAATTGTTATGCGTTTATAAAATGTTAATTTGTTTTACAAATTCAGATGGATTTATGTATCAGTATATGCTTTTACAAGGTAAAAAAAATTAATCAGTATATGCTTTTACAAGTGAAAAAATTAATCAGTATATGCTTTTACAAAGTGAAAAATTAATCAGTATATGCTTTTACAAGGTGAACAAATTAATCAGTATATGCTTTTACAAGGTGAACAAATTAATCAGTATATGCTTTTACAAAGTGAAAAATTAATCAGTATATGCCCAGAAAAATATGAAAGTCTTTGCTGTTAAAGCCGGATGGCTGTATATAAAGGAGTTTATAATAACTGACTGTTGTATCCTAGCAGATGTGGGAGCGCGCCAGCCTGTACTTAACCATGTGTGACAGGAATCAAACCTGCCTTAAACTGCATGAACATGTGCCTGGCAAAAACTATGTCCCCTTTTATCCCCCGAAAACAGCCTAAAAAAAAGGAAATGAAACCCCCCCAGCCCTTACATGTTAACCCAATATGAAATTAAATATAAACCCCATTCTGAACCAGCCGGAACAGAACCCCTAACATGTGACATAAATTTTGTAGTAAGCAGAGTAATGACTATTGGCTATATATGAAAATATTTAAGTGTAAAAAAATCTCTAGCACGCTCCCCCAGTGAAGCACACAATTACAAACATAGTACTTAGTTTTAGGAAGTTAAATTATTAAAGTCACATAATGTTCAGAATGAATGTTCAGCTGACACACCCCAGAGCAGACTGCCTAGCCACGTGGGCACATGGTTTCAAATGAATTATAAATTGTACATCAGGAGCATGGCATGCCCGGCCAACGAGTTCATATCACCTTAATTATGAGCATGAGAAGCATCTTGAGTTGGTTCACCAGACTCCCTCCTCCGAACAGGTGTGTGTATGATGGTTCATGGCTGATGAAGATGGAGTTCTATCAGCAAGACCAGCATCTCCGGCTTTAGGCGAGAACCCTGGGAATTCATAAAAATTAGAAATGCTGTTCATAAAAAATGTCCACCCAAGTTCCCAGGGAAATAACCTCAGAACGGGCCTTCAACCAACTCAAGATAAATGCACAAAGTTTCGGTTATTATTTCTTTGCAAATTGCTTAAAGAGTAATAAAGTCTACCATGGGATGATTAATTCAACAATTAAAAATATATTATTAAAAGGCGTAGAGTACAAGTCACTTGCACGCGCTCTTACAAGCGCCGACAGAATCTAACAGGTTAGATTGCCACGTGGTGGCACAATTATTGCAATTTGCCAAAAAATGATCACATTCAAGGCACTCACAGTTGCACACAACTAAAATATTAATAGTGTTTCCCCTAAGGGTGGTCTCACAAGTTATTTTACTGCCATAATTAATTAAAGAGAACACGCGTGCAATCTGTTGCATGCACGTGAACAATTCAACTCCATGCCTACGCACTGACTTTAGCTTATAATTTATATAACATTCTATGAAGCGATTACAGTGACTCTTACAATACAATAATCATAAAAAGAATATGGGCTGTATATACTGAACATTAAATAATCTTTTAATATACACACTGCCGGGTCGCACCACATGCATTCGTCTTTCTCATACGGCTGCATACATTTCGTTAATTAAATTTAATTATTTTTGACGCATACAATTAGATGCTATGATCACTTACCAGGAAGTCTCGTAAATTTAGCCTGCCATTAGAGTAGAAGAAATAACTGCGTAGTACAATCTGTTCGGATCAGGAGTCTATTGTTTCTCTGAGTGCCGGTCTGTGACTGAATTAAGCAGCTACGATCTAAAAAACAGCCAAACCTCCCCACAGAGTGCGCGCGCAGTTTTAACTGTGCCGTCCAAATCTCGTCGCCCTAACTGACATTTGTGTTCGCGTTGTATTAAAATTAATTTTCTAAAACCTTCGACTGCCGGTGTAGGCAAACACCGGCACACCCCCACCCCGAAAGGGCAACCCGGTTGCCCCACTCTTAAACTCGGGAGAGTACCCTGCAGTGTACCCCCTTCCCAAAACACGCTGGTGGACCTCGTGATTATGGTGGCCCAGCAGCACTTTCTCTCAGGAGAACAGAGGCTCCTCACAACTGCGTCCATTCCCATGCGACCCTCTTCGCCATGCCAACCCCACTGGACCGCCCCAACACGTCACCCTCTCCGGTGACCATCACTTACTCCCACCGGTCCCACTCACATACTCGTCCTAAGACCAAACAAGGTATCTCCCACCTTGGTATGTGAGTGACCGCACTACTCCTCGTCCATCTCTTGGACCGACCAGCCACATGCACCCACAAGGCATCTCCATCCTTGCCATATGGCTGGCCCACATCCCTACACAAGGGCAGACGGCCCCGCTTAGCCAGACAGAGAGGACCGCACCAAGGGCACGCGAACATCAATCTCAACTCTTACTTCACCAAAACACCATGACTAGCAAGGGGGTATTACTTCTCCACCGACGTCGATACAAAAGAAACACATTTCTCTCTCTCAACAAATACACCCAGGAAACAACCGGAGAATGCGGCATGGCTCGGACCCTACAATGCACAACATCAACATGAACAACTATTAACAACCAACAACAGCACACCATCACTCTCCATCTTACTTTTAAAACAGGGGAAACTGACGACCACGACAATCTAAGGGCAATCTCCAACTCTCTAACTATCTCTATGACACCCTTCCAGAACAGGGGAAACCGACAATCTCGAGGACCACAATCTACTCACTTCCGGCAAGTCTCTCTAACTCCTTATTGGTAGTTTTTTTTTTTACTAAGGGGAGGGGTAGGAAAATCGGGAAGATGAAACGGGGGAAGGATCATTAAAGGGTCAATAGCTAGGAGTAAGGGTAAGGACATGGTTCCCTCCGAAAAGGAGAATGACTGGAGAAAACCAAGGCTCGCGTGGGCAGGGGCGCAACCCTGAAGTAGACGAACACCACTGGGACTGTGGGGAACATCTACCCGCTACCCGTTAACCTCTTCTTCTTACCTTCCTGTGACGGACTTTGGGTATTCGTTGCTTTCACACACCACTCTCGGAGGAACTATCTCGTGTTGAGCTGTACTGACTGGTTTCTTCGGAATCAGAATCAAAGCAACTTACCTCACTACTTTGACTCCGCTTTGGATTATGCTCGTCGTCTAACTCCTCTGCTACAATTTCTTCCTTTTCTACAATTTCCCCTTCTTCGTCCACATAATCCAAATCAACCTCCTGACACTGCACCTCCTCAGCATCTTCCCTCAGCTCCTCACCAATTTCTTCATCACACGCATCGCCAGCTCCTTCACGAACTTCTTGACTAACCTCTTCTCTGATCTCGTTTTCCCCAACACATTTATCATCAACATCATCACCATCACATCCACTTCCACCATCAGAACACTGCACATCTTCATCCTCTAGTTGCTCACCTGGTCCGCCTGAAACTTCTTTCCGTTCCTCGGAATCCTCAACACTACTTACAGAAGGCGTCTGCACATCTTCACACACTACATCACTCTCACTCGCACACTCCACGACGCTGCCACCAAATTTCTCCTCAACTTCGACCTCATCTACTTCTACCACACTTTGTAACGGTCCAAAAATGTGGGTATTTTTATTTGTTTCAGTTTTCGGGGTTTCATAAAAATATATTGTAAAATTTAATCCCATTGTGACAGAACACGTGGTGAATAGAACAGTTTGTAACAAAGCAGCAACGCAATATAACGTTGCGAAATCGGGAAAGGAATTTGCACCACCCTAGGTTTCCAAGAACTTTGCTTGTGTATGACCATGCGCCCGTATGCACGAGACGGGTATACGCGCGGACCCACGCGGTCACGAAACGCCAAGACGGTGAAAAGTATATTTTCTGTTTTGTCTCCTTGACTGAGCTGAAGGAAATGTAGCTAAGTCACCGCCTCTTTTGTGACATCAAGCCAGAAGCGCCTAAATATCGTCGGCGCACACTACAGAAAAAGCCACTATGTATCATGGGCATAGCGACTAAACTGCAACAACTCCAGTATGAGCGTCGACGAAATTCGTCCGGCAGGGCATCAATATCCGTCCACGACCAATAGACTTTTTTCCCAGTTAGTCACGAATCGTACCGGCCGGTACACCCTACGGGGTATCTCCTTGAAAAATTTTATAAATTGTATTAGAAAAAAAAGTGAAATCACAGTGAAAATACGTGACCGCGGTCGATAATACAGTGAAGAACAGATTAAGTAAATTTCGGACATGAATATTAATTAAAAAGGAGTCACCATGAGTGCGAACGAAAACCACGTTGCCGGCGGGGAATATTACGAAAATATTTAAGGGATTTGGGGCAATAAAAAAATTCTGGGGTCATTAAATTGAATATATGTGAGAAAGGCAGGCTGGGCTGTTTATGTTTATGTTTGTGTGTGTTATATAGAAGGTAAGGTAGTTGTTATGTTTTTGTATTAATCATCATCTATGTTTAAGGCTGTCATTCAAAATTTAAAAGAAAAACCGGTGGAGAGAATAACAAGTTTTTTTGATTTTATACATGTTTAAGATGCCCAACAACCGTAAAAAATAAAAACCATTATCTTTCTAATGATAAGTTTTGGTATTTAACTTACTTCAAAACCTTATTTCATTTGATGTGCTGTCAAGTTCGTCGAACGAACGGGGTTCGTCCCCACTATGCGATCCGGCCCGATCGAAGGTTGAAGGTAAGTGGAAGTTTCAATTTAGTTAATTAATCAATACCAGAAAGTAAAACAAAGTTACAACTTGCGGCATGAACATCCCCTTGTCCATCCACAATCTCAGAAACACTTGCAGCCCGGACATCCCTGTGTCCATCTGCAACTTCAGACTCTACAGTCTCCCTAACACCTACAACTATACCTTCCTGTGCAGCATCCGCAGACCGCTCTTCTGTCGATTCCACTCCTTCACCACTTTCAGCAACTACAACGTCCTCAACATTTTCCACCCTGGAATCCCGCTGTCCAGGTTCATGTGCAATGACTAAATTAATTTCTACTGGCGATGGTAAAGCTACACCATCAAGTGACTTCTCATATCCCTGCGTAGGCGATGACGATATTACCGGATCTTGATCCGTCACGAACGATACCGGGACAAATTCTGCGGCATCTGGATTCAACCATGACGTCCTCTTCGAGTCCTGTAACTCAATATCCACAGACGTTTTCTTGTCGTGCTGTATTGATCCACAGAAGCTATTCCGCTTTTCTTCTTCTGCTTCACCTTCTTCATCTACTACTCTCTTAGGCACTTGTACTTCCTCTGGAACCTTCAAAGTTTCCTTTTTCTCCGAATAGGAATAACGCCTTGGTACAGGCTCCCTACTTGCTGATGGTTGTTCCCTAACATAATTTCTTCTTCCCCTGTTAATTTCACGCTTATTTATTTTCTGTGCTGTAGCTGTTGTTACCGTCTTCACACTTGCCACCCCCTTGTAGCCTCCATTGCTTCCGGAATATTCAGGCTTTCTAAGCGTCTCTTGTGTTCTCCTCCAACCACCATGTTTGTCCTTTTTGGCTCTTCCTGATGAACCGCTGGAGTATTGGACATCTGTAGCATCTCTTCCCCGGGACTCGTCAACCTCCTGGACCGTTCTTGAAACCACACACAGCCGTTCAAGGTCCGCAAAACAACGTGGACGGTCCGCGAATAGATCTCTCTTGGGGAGTCAGTCCTTCCAGAATCGCTTGTATCACTTCTGTCTCGGGCAACCCCAACCTTAACACCCGGGCAGCTTTCCGTATATCGTGCACGAAGTCCCCTAACGCCTCTCCGTTGGCCTGTAGGCGATAGAATTTTTCCAACTTAAGCTGGGCACGTCGTCGAATGGGTAGGAAGAAGTTCAACACCTCCCCATGGAAAGCATCAACACTGTCACCCCGACGCAGAGTGTTGGTGACCAACTCAGCCAACGTACCCCGGCAATACGGGTATATAAGAGACAAGACCTCCCCATCGGACGCCCCCGGGAAATCTGCCACCTGCAGGACCAGGTCCAAAAAAACCAGCAGCTGGTCCTCATCAAATCCATTCACCACCGGAAATTTCTGGAGAACGCCTGAAAGAGGGTGGGGCAATTCCTGATAGCATACCGCCGCCAGAATTGCACAATTCAAAACAAACAATCATAAAACAAATCCCCACTAAACACCTAACACAAACATAACCTACAAACATATTCACAAGAATCAGAAAAAACCCAAGTACTGTCCTTCCTTTGAGCGACCCCCGGGTTCTCTAGCGCTGCGGAGACCTGGCCTACTTCGGAACCATCTACTCACACCACAGAAGGAGACAAGCAACAACCAACAATACTGAACACACATAACATCAACAATAATTCGACACACACGTCTTACCAACACATAACTCACAGAAACCAACTAGCAATCAGAATTCATAATTCAGGAACTAGTAATCAAACGTGAACAGGAATTAAGTCAGTGACGGTACCGACTTCCGATCGGGCCATACCGCATCCCGCCAATGTCACACGCTAAAATCCGACCCTGAATCCGCAACATTCTATCACCCAGGCCACGCTTGAGACTCCCCGGCAGTTCAAGCTATCACATTTTCCGAACACAAATACCCGCCCCAGTGGTGCGACCAAACTCACAAGTTATATGACCTAAACTAGCCTACACGGGCATATACCCAAAAAAAAAACAATGTCATAACAATAGCATAGTATTTCCGAGTTTGCAAGCCCCATCACACCCAAGGACCCAAGGGTTCAACCCTAGAATGAACCACGCTCTCTGCTACCATTTGTAACCCCTCTTTCCTTTTTATGCTGTATATAACATTTTTTTTGTATTTTATTTTGTTTTTTGTACTTATATTTTTTTGAAAGAGAAGCCACAAGTTATTTAAAACTAGGCCGGAGCCTAGAGAAGTCAAAAATGTGCTGGGTCCAGTATGACGGGACTTGCAATGAAACTCGGCTGTAATATAACAATAACAACTTTTATTTTGCCCACATAATTAGTTAAATATATATATATATATATCCTGCAAATCACATCTCGTTATCACATGCCCAGGGCAAGAGCCCTCAAAATACATAATAAACAAATAATTTTCATATCCTTAATCGTGTCAAGACAATAGCTTCCTATCCCTATAAACATATATATATATATATATATAAAAATCAGGTAACATTCTGTAATTATGTAACTTCCCCCCCTTTTTGTTACTAACACTTAACATTGACAACATGTACAGAAACATAATGACACATACGCTCATAATTATATACACATATTATAAACACCTAATACCCTTGGAATACGCATGCTCAACAGGCAGTGTTTCTACCAAGCCCTAAAACCGGCAATCATAAATGTTCGCCCTTCAGTCACCGTCATTCATCAATTTCCATTAATTTAAATAATTAAGAAAAACCCCCGAAAGGATGATAATCACTCATAAAGCATAGAGAGACCGGACTGCCCATATGTTTAGATAGCATCGGATAATTGGCCCACTACGAGCATACGAAATCTTTTAAGTTTCTTCGACAGCATAAAATAAAAAAAATAAAAAAACTTCATCACCTGATTTTAAGCAATTGTTATGCGTTTATAAAATGTTAATTTGTTTTACAAATTCAGATGGATTTATGTATCAGTATATGCTTTTACAAGGTAAAAAAAATTAATCAGTATATGCTTTTACAAGTGAAAAAATTAATCAGTATATGCTTTTACAAAGTGAAAAATTAATCAGTATATGCTTTTACAAGGTGAACAAATTAATCAGTATATGCTTTTACAAGGTGAACAAATTAATCAGTATATGCTTTTACAAAGTGAAAAATTAATCAGTATATGCCCAGAAAAATATGAAAGTCTTTGCTGTTAAAGCCGGATGGCTGTATATAAAGGAGTTTATAATAACTGACTGTTGTATCCTAGCAGATGTGGGAGCGCGCCAGCCTGTACTTAACCATGTGTGACAGGAATCAAACCTGCCTTAAACTGCATGAACATGTGCCTGGCAAAAACTATGTCCCCTTTTATCCCCCGAAAACAGCCTAAAAAAAAGGAAATGAAACCCCCCCCCAGCCCTTACATGTTAACCCAAAATGAAATTAAATATAAACCCCGTTCTGAACCAGCCGGAACAGAACCCCTAACATGTGACATAAATTTTGTAGTAGGCAGAGTAATGACTATTGGCTATATATGAAAATATTTAAGTGTAAAAAAATCTCTAGCACGCTCCCCCAGTGAAGCACACAATTACAAACATAGTACTTAGTTTTAGGAAGTTAAATTATTAAAGTCACATAATGTTCAGAATGAATGTTCAGCTGACACACCCCAGAGCAGACTGTCTAGCCACGTGGGCACATGGTTTCAAATGAATTATAAATTGTACATCAGGAGCATGGCATGCCCGGCCAACGGAAAATAAAAGAGTTCATATCACCTTAATTATGAGCATGAGAAGCATCTTGAGTTGGTTCACCAGACTCCCTCCTCCGAACAGGTGTGTGTATGATGGTTCATGGCTGATGAAGATGGAGTTCTATCAGCAAGACCAGCATCTCCGGCTTTAGGCGAGAACCCTGGGAATTCATAAAAATTAGAAATGCTGTTCATAAAAAATGTCCACCCAAGTTCCCAGGGAAATAACCTCAGAACGGGCCTTCAACCGACTCAAGATAAATGCACAAAGTTTCGGTTATTATTTCTTTGCAAATTGCTTAAAGAGTAATAAAGTCTACCATGGGATGATTAATTCAACAATTAAAAATATATTATTAAAAGGCGTAGAGTACAAGTCACTTGCACGCGCTCTTACAAGCGCCGACAGAATCTAACAGGTTAGATTGCCACGTGGTGGGACAATTATTGCAATTTGCCAAAAAATGATCAAATTCAAGGCACTCACAGTTGCACACAACTAAAATATTAATAGTGTTTCCCCTAAGGGTGGTCTCACAAGTTATTTTACTGCCATAATTAATTAAAGAGAACACGCGTGCAATCTGTTGCATGCACGTGAACAATTCAACTCCATGCCTACGCACTGACTTTAGCTTATAATTTATATAACATTCTATGAAGCGATTACAGTGACTCTTACAATACAATAATCATAAAAAGAATATGGGCTGTATATACTGAACATTAAATAATCTTTTAATATACACACTGCCGGGTCGCACCACATGCATTCGTCTTTCTCATACGGCTGCATACATTTCGTTAATTAAATTTAATTATTTTTGACGCATACAATAAGATGCTATGATCACTTACCAGGAAGTCTCGTAAATTTAGCCTGCCATTAGAGTAGAAGAAATAACTGCGTAGTACAATCTGTTCGGATCAGGAGTCTGTTGTTTCTCTGAGTGCCGGTCTGTGACTGAATTAAGCAGCTACGATCTAACAAACAGCCAAACCTCCCCACAGAGTGCGCGCGCAGTTTTAACGGTGCCGTCCAAATCTCGTCGCCCTAACTGACATTTGTGTTCGCGTTGTATTAAAATTAATTTTCTAAAACCTTCGACTGCCGGTGTAGGCAAACACCGGCACACCCCCACCCCGAAAGGGCAACCCGGTTGCCCCACTCTTAAACTCGGGAGAGTACCCTGCAGTGTACCCCCTTCCCAAAACACGCTGGTGGACCTCGTGATTATGGTGGCCCAGCAGCACTTTCTCTCAGGAGAACAGAGGCTCCTCACAACTGCGTCCATTCCCATGCGACCCTCTTCGCCATGCCAACCCCACTGGACCGCCCCAACACGTCACCCTCTCCGGTGACCATCACTTACTCCCACCGGTCCCACTCACATACTCGTCCTAAGACCAAACAAGGTATCTCCCACCTTGGTATGTGAGTGACCGCACTACTCCTCGTCCATCTCTTGGACCGACCAGCCACATGCACCCACAAGGCATCTCCATCCTTGCCATATGGCTGGCCCACATCCCTACACAAGGGCAGACGGCCCCGCTTAGCCAGACAGAGAGGACCGCACCAAGGGCACGCGAACATCAATCTCAACTCTTACTTCACCAAAACACCATGACTAGCAAGGGGGTATTACTTCTCCACCGACGTCGATACAAAATAAACACAATTCTCTCTCTCAACAAAAACACCCGGGAAACAACCGGAGAATGCGGTATGGCTCGGACCCTACAATGCACAACATCAACATGAACAACTATTAACAACCAACAACAGCACACCATCACTCTCCATCTTACTTTTAAAACAGGGGAAACTGACGACCACGACAATCTAAGGGCACTCTCCAACTCTCTAACTATCTCCATGACACCCTTCCAGAACAGGGAAACCGACAATCTCGAGGACCACAATCTACTCACTTCCGGCAAGTCCCTCTAACTCCTTATTGGTAGTTTTTTTTTTTACTAAGGGGAGGGGTAGGAAAATTGGGAAGATGAAACGGGGGAAGGATCATTAAAGGGTCAATAGCTAGGAGTAAGGGTAAGGACATGGTTCCCTCCGAAAAGGTGAATGACTGGAGAAAACCAAGGCTCACGTGGGCAGGGGCGCAACCCTGAAGTAGACGAACACCACTGGGACTGTGGGGAACATCTACCCGCAACCCGTTAACCTCTTCTTCTTACCTTTCTGTGACGGACTTTGGGTATTCGTTGCTTTCACACACCACTCTCGGAGGAACTATCTCGTGTTGAGCTGTACTGACTGGTTTCTTCGGAATCAGAATCAAAGCAACTTACCTCACTACTTTGACTCCGCTTTGGATTATGCTCGTCGTCTAACTCCTCTGCTACAATTTCTTCCTTTTCTACAATTTCCCCTTCTTCGTCCACATAATCCAAATCAACCTCCTGACACTGCACCTCCTCAGCATCTTCCCGTTGCTCCTCTGATCCATCTTCAACCTCATCTTCCCTCAGCTCCTCACCAATTTCTTCATCACACGCATCGCCAGCTCCTTCACGAACTTCTTGACTAACCTCTTCTCTGATCACGTTTTCCCCAACACATTTATCATCAACATCATCGCCATCACATCCACTTCCACCATCAGAACACTGCACATCTTCATCCTCTAGTTGCTCACCTGGTCCGCCTGAAACTTCTTTCCGTTCCTCGGAATCCTCAACACTACTTACAGAAGGCGTCTGCACATCTTCACACACTACATCACTCTCACTCGCACACTCCACGACACTGCCACCAAATTTCTCCTCAACTTCGACCTCATCTACTTCTACCACACTTTGTAACGGTCCAAAAATGTGGGTATTTTTATTTGTTTCAGTTTTCGGGGTTTCATAAAAATATATTGTAAAATTTAATCCCATTGTGACAGAACACGTGGTGAATAGAACAGTTTGTAACAAAGCAGCAACGCAATATAACGTTGCGAAATCGGGAAAGGAATTTGCACCACCCTAGGTTTCCAAGAACTTTGCTTGTGTATGACCATGCGCCCGTATGCACGAGACGGGTATACGCGCGGACCCACGCAGTCAGGAAACGCCAAGATGGTGAAAAGTATATTTTCTGTTTCGTCTCCTTGACTGATCTGAAGGAAATGTAGCTAAGTCACCGCCTCTTTTGTGACATCAAGCCAGAAGCGCCTAAATATCGTCGGCGCACACTACAGAAAAAACCACTATGTATCATGGGCATAGCGACTAAACTGCAACAACTCCAGTATGAGCGTCGACGAAATTCGTCCGGCAGGGCATCAATATCCGTCCACGACCAATAGACTTTTTTCCCAGTTAGTCACGAATCGTACCGGCCGGTACACCCTACGGGGTATCTCCTTGAAAATTTTTATAAATTGTATTAGAAAAAAAAGTGAAATCACAGTGAAAATACGTGACCGCGGTCGATAATACAGTGAAGAACAGATTAAGTAAATTTCGGACATGAATATTAATTAAAAAGGAGTCACCATGAGTGCGAACGAAAACCACGTTGCCGGCGGGGAATATTACGAAAATATTTAAGGGATTTGGGGCAATAAAAAAATTCTGGGGTCATTAAATTGAATATATGTGAGAAAGGCAGGCTGGGCTGTTTATGTTTATGTTTGTGTGTATTATATAGAAGGTAAGGTAGTTGTTATGTTTTTGTATTAATCATCATCTATGTTTAAGGCTGTCATTCAAAATTTAAAAGAAAAACCGGTGGAGAGAATAACAAGTTTTTTTGATTTTATACATGTTTAAGATGCCCAACAACCGTAAAAAATAAAAACCATTATCTTTCTAATGATAAGTTTTGGTATTTAACTTACTTCAAAACCTTATTTCATTTGATGTGCTGTCAAGTTCGTCGAACGAACGGGGTTCGTCCCCACTATGCGATCCGGCCCGATCGAAGGTTGAAGGTAAGTGGAAGTTTCAATTTAGTTAATTAATCAATACCAGAAAGTAAAACAAAGTTACAACTTGCGGCATGAACATCCCCTTGTCCATCCACAATCTCAGAAACACTTGCAGCCCGGACATCCCTGTGTCCATCTGCAACTTCAGACTCTACAGTCTCCCTAACACCTACAACTATACCTTCCTGTGCAGCATCCGCAGACCGCTCTTCTGCCTCTTCTGTCGATTCCACTCCTTCACCACTTTCAGCAACTACAACGTCCTCAACATTTTCCACCCTGGAATCCCGCTGTCCAGGTTCATGTGCAATGACTAAATTAATTTCTACTGGCGATGGTAAAGCTACACCATCAAGTGACTTCTCATATCCCTGCGTAGGCGATGACGATATTACCGGATCTGGATCCGTCACGAACGATACCGGGACAAATTCTGCGGCATCTGGATTCAACCATGACGTCCTCTTCGAGTCCTGTAACTCAATATCCACAGACGTTTTCTTGTCGTGCTGTATTGATCCACAGAAGCTATTCCGCTTTTCTTCTTCTGGTTCACCTTCTTCATCTACTACTCTCTTAGGCACTTGTACTTCCTCTGGAACCTTCAAAGTTTCCTTTTTCTCCGAATAGGAATAACGCCTTGGTACAGGCTCCCTACTTGCCGATGGTTGTTCCCTAACATAATTTCTTCTTCCCCTGTTAATTTCACGCTTATTTATTTTCTGTGCTGTAGCTGTTGTTACCGTCTTCACACTTGCCACCCCCTTGTAGCCTCCATTGCTTCCGGAATATTCAGGCTTTCTAAGCGTCTCTTGTGTTCTCCTCCAACCACCATGTTTGTCCTTTTTGGCTCTTCCTGATGAACCGCTGGAGTATTGGACATCTGTAGCATCTCTTCCCCGGGACTCGTCAACCTCCTGGACCGTTCTTGAAACCACACACAGCCGTTCAAGGTCCGCAAAACAACGTGGACGGTCCGCGAATAGATCTCTCTTGGGGAGTCAGTCCTTCCAGAATCGCTTGTATCACTTCTGTCTCGGGCAACCCCAACCTTAACACCCGGGCAGCTTTCCGTATATCGTGCACGAAGTCCCCTAACGCCTCTCCGTTGGCCTGTAGGCGATAGAATTTTTCCAACTTAAGCTGGGCACGTCGTCGAATGGGTAGGAAGAAGTTCAACACCTCCCCATGGAAAGCATCAACACTGTCACCCCGACGCAGAGTGTTGGTGACCAACTCAGCCAACGTACCCCGGAAATACGGGTATATAAGAGACAAGACCTCCCCATCGGACGCCCCCGGGAAATCTGCCACCTGCAGGACCAGGTCCAAGAAAACCAGCAGCTGGTCCTCATCAAATCCATTCACCACCAGAAATTTCTGGAGAACGCCTGAAAGAGGGTGGGGCAATTCCTGATAGCATACCGCCGCCAGAATTGCACAATTCAAAACAAACAATCATAAAACAAATCCCCACTAAACACCTAACACAAACATAACCTACAAACATATTCACAAGAATCAGAAAAAACCCAAGTACTGTCCTTCCTTTGAGCGACCCCCGGGTTCTCTAGCGCTGCGGAGACCTGGCCTACTTCGGAACCATCTACTCACACCACAGAAGGAGACAAGCAACAACCAACAATACTGAACACACATAACATCAACAATAATTCGACACACACGTCTTACCAACACATAACTCACAGAAACCAACTAGCAATCAGAATTCATAATTCAGGAACTAGTAATCAAACGTGAACAGGAATTAAGTCAGTGACGGTACCGACTTCCGATCGGGCCATACCGCATCCCGCCAATGTTACACGCTAAAATCCGACCCTGAATCCGCAACATTCTATCACCCAGGCCACGCTTGAGACTCCCCGGCAGTTCAAGCTATCACATTTTCCGAACACAAAATAAATATATATATATATATATCCTGCAAATCACATCGTTATCACATGCCCAGGGCAAGAGCCCTCAAAATACATAATAAACAAATAATTTTCATATCCTTAATCGTGTCAAGACAATAGCTTCCTATCCCTATAAACATATATATATATATATATATATATATATAAATCAGGTAACATTCTGTAATTATGTAACTTCCCCCCCTTTTTGTTACTAACACTTAACATTGACAACATGTACAGAAACATAATGACACATACGCTCATAATTATATACACATATTATAAACACCTAATACCCTTGGAATACGCATGCTCAACAGGCAGTGTTTCTACCAAGCCCTAAAACCGGCAATCATAAATGTTCGCCCTTCAGTCACCGTCATTCATCAATTTCCATTAATTTAAATAATTAAGAAAAACCCCCGAAAGGATGATAATCACTCATAAACCATAGAGAGACCGGACTGCCCATATGTTTAGATAGCATCGGATAATTGGCCCACTACGAGCATACGAAATCTTTTAAGTTTCTTCGACAGCATAAAATAAAAAAAATAAAAAAAACTTCATCACCTGATTTTAAGCAATTGTTATGCGTTTATAAAATGTTAATTTGTTTTACAAATTCAGATGGATTTATGTATCAGTATATGCTTTTACAAGGTAAAAAAAATTAATCAGTATATGCTTTTACAAGTGAAAAAATTAATCAGTATATGCTTTTACAAGGTGAACAAATTAATCAGTATATGCTTTAACAAAGTGAAAAATTAATCAGTATATGCCCAGAAAAATATGAAAGTCTTTTCTGTTAAAGCCGGATGGCTGTATATAAAGGAGTTTATAATAACTGACTGTTGTATCCTAGCAGATGTGGGAGCACGCCAGCCTGTACTTAACCATGTATGACAGGAATCAAACCTGCCTTAAACTGCATGAACATGTGCCTGGCAAAAACTATGTCCCCTTTTATCCCCCGAAAACAGCCTAAAAAAAGGAAACGAAACCCCCCCAGCCCTTACATGTTAACCCAAAATGAAATTAAAATATAAACCCCGTTCTGAACCAGCCGGAACAGAACCCCTAACATGTGACATAAATTTTGTAGTATGCAGAGTAATGACTATTGGCTATATATGAAAATATTTAAGTGTAAAAAAATCTCTAGCACGCTCCCCCAGTGCAGCACACAATTACAAACATAGTACTTAGTTTTAGGAAGTTAAATTATTAAAGTCACATAATGTTCAGAATGAATGTTCAGCTGACACACCCCAGAGCAGACTGTCTAGCCACGTGGGCACATGGTTTCAAATGAATTATAAATTGTACATCAGGAGCACGGCATGCCCGGCCAACAGAAAATAAAAGAGTTCATATCACCTTAATTATGAGCATGAGAAGCATCTTGAGTTGGTTCACCAGACTCCCTCTTCCGAACAGGTGTGTGTATGATGGTTCATGGCTGATGAAGATGGAGTTCTATCAGCAAGACCAGCATCTCCGGCTTTAGGCGAGAACCCTGGGAATTCATAAAAATTAGAAATGCTGTTCATAAAAAAATGTCCACCCAAGTTCCCAGGTAAATAACCTCAGAACGGGCCTTCAACCAACTCAAGATAAATGCACACAGTTTCGGTTATTATTTCTTTGCAAATTGCTTAAAGAGTAATAAAGTCTACCATGGGATGATTAATTCAATAATTAAAACGATATTATTAAAAGGCGTAGAGTACAAGTCACTTGCACGCGCTCTTACAAGCGCCGACAGAATCTAACAGGTTAGATTGCCACGTGGTGGCACAATTATTGCAATTTGCCAAAAAATGATCACATTCAAGGCACTCACAGTTGCACACAACTAAAATATTAATAGTGTTTCCCCTAAGGGTGGTCTCACAAGTTATTTTACTGCCATAATTAATTAAAGAGAACACGCGTGCAATCTGTTGCATGCACGTGAACAATTCAACTCCATGCCTACGCACTGACTTTAGCTTATAATTTATATAACATTCTATGAAGCGATTACAGTGACTCTTACAATACAATAATCATAAAAAGAATATGGGCTGTATATACTGAACATTAAATAATCTTTTAATATACACACTGCCGGGTCGCACCACATGCGTTCGTCTTTCTCATACGGCTGCATACATTTCGTTAATTAAATTTAATTATTTTTGACGCATACAATAAGATGCTATGATCACTTACCGGGAAGTCTCGTAAATTTAGCCTGCCATTAGAGTAGAAGAAATAACTGCGTAGTACAATCTGTTCGGATCAGGAGTCTGTTGTTTCTCTGAGTGCCAGTCTGTGACTGAATTAAGCAGCTATGATCTAACAAACAGCCAAACCTCCCCACAGAGTGTGCGCGCAGTTTTAACGGTGCCGTCCAAATCTCGTCGCCCTAACTGACATTTGTGTTTGCGTTGTATTAAAATTAATTTTCTAAAACCTTCGACTGCCGGTGTAGGCAAACACCGGCACACAATCAAGTAAAAACATTAACAAATGGCCTTTCATCATTCCATATCCTTAACCAATTTACGTTCCTCCTAGACGTACTGGTTTGCCTTTATCAAAGTACTGATTTGTTATCTTACCTATCTGAATACACATATAACCTTATTCTTCTACAATATATATACCGGTAGCCTTATCACAACATAATACATTTTATTTGGAATACATAACATTAACATACACTTGAAAGTTTTATTAGAAACAAATTTTTCTCAATTTAATTCAAATTAGAAAAAAGTAATTTTCAACTCTCATTACAAATACAATTCTCTATTGACTTCATTTTAAAGATTCCAATTATCTCATTCAAATATATTCAACTTCAATTACCAATTCAGATTACCATTGTTATCTTTACACAATACAAAATATGATTACACAAAATAGAAAATTACTCAATACAAAAAATACATAGACAACAAAATATGTACTCCAATACTCCTTTACAGACCATATAACACCTGTTTTACAACTATTCACAAATACATAATTTTAAAATAACCGTTACATATCTGATGTTCACATTAGAACTCCTGCCCTAAATTTCTTTCAAATATTTCAATTGTCAAACTCTAATTATTTGCAATTCATTATAAAATTCTTAGATTCAATAAGACATTCAACTTTCTAATACTTCCATTTTACTTTTATCTTCCTTAAAGGAAACCACCAATAGTACATTAATTTTTAACACCCCCCTTCAAAACCCCTTAACCTAAGTCGTTACAATTTTGTGTAATACACTCCAGGTGTTTTGACCAGTGGCCTCATCCTAGTTCGAAATTACATAAATTTTGAAATTATGAAACTTTTTGCATAGCTTGTAACATTGCTACCCCCTATCCACTATTCTATTTCCCCCCATGGCTGGACTGTCTCGCCCAGTTGTTTCCACAGGGACTATACCTGCTGGGAGTAAAAATTTTTTTCTTTTATTTTACTACGTCCTTGCTTCGGGCTTACATAAAGTTTGGTATTACTGGTATATAGGATACCAGTAACCACAGTAAATTAATTATCTATACACCCTTAAGCGGTCTATCACCCCCTTAGGTGTATAGCCGTAGTTCCAAAATTTTTTAGATTCCCCTAATTCCTCCCCAAGTAAATTTCTAGGTCCACCAATTTCAATAATAACAAACTATAGTCAGGGTACAATAAATCTACCCATAGCTTGTTACAGATAAGCAAAATCCACGGTCAGGGTTCGGTGAGGCCGTGACCAGCCGAAAATTGGGGAATCAACAGTTAAAACATATAATATATGTTTTATATCTACTCACAATTACATCATATTATAAATGTTATATACAACCATGTTGTATATCCCATAAATGCAACGTCTCAAAATAAACATTACCATCATCACATTAAAATTAACATTTCAATTCTGAATTTGAATAAAAATTACAAACATTATACAACTTTAGTTTTAACTTTCTATTGAATCGTCCAATTGTCACATTGTAACTTCAACTCTGAATTTCTATTAAACATTTTAACCATAAAATTTTAATTATTTACCATTTATTATACAAGTCAAATCTAAAAAATAAATTTTTCAAATTTATTACCAAGACCCACATTTTAAATTAATTAAACCATCTCAAATTAATTTAATTCCATATTACAATTTCAGTAATGTCAATTATTCAATCAAATAAAATTATAAACATTGCTACACACACACACACACACACACACACACACACACACACACACACACACACACACACACACACACACACACACAATGTACCCTCTGATACCATATCATAACAATAACCTAACCTAATACATAATACATCTAACACCAATACAAATTTATATACAATATGCATCACATCAAATGGCATTTTTCACCAAAAATCATTATATTATTTAGCCAAGTATTAAAACCATTAACTCAAATAATTAAATGTCTATCAACACTATGTGCCTAACCTCCATCGTCAAAAATTAGTCTTACGCTATACAAGTACATTTCATTTTTAATTAAGTTCATTATATTATCTCTATCAATATAATGCCCATTTAAACTTGTTTCATCCACTATACCATAATAATCAATCAGATAATTCCATATTATTATATCATATGCCTTGTCTACATCGTTTATAGTCAAGTCGCCATTAGTATTATTTGTCATCACCAGGTAAGTTATAATCTCATCATTATTGTCATCATCTACTACTACACCAATTTCATCACAAGGTAAGTACTCAATATCATCAATATTATCATCATTTGCTGCACTAATTACATCACAAGGTAAGTACTCGTTATCATCAATTCTCTCGATATCTAACATCTCTACTAATTATTTATAACCTCTATTGACCTTAAAAATCTCTATCTCTCCCTCTCTCTCTCTCTCTCCTCATAATACCTCTCATAATCCAACTGAACTATATCTCTCTCTGCAAAGGGCAATACAACATTATTTAAACACTTCCTGGCTTTACCAGGTACATCAACACAAAAAACTAGGGACCATTTGGAGACAACATGTCTCCCACATAAACTCTAGAGGAACCTTTGTCCTCCAACAACACTTGTGGAGTCTTTACTCCACTTATACCACTGGGAAAATTTGCCCTCTGCCCACCATACTCACTTAAACTCTCCTTACACACTCTTTCAATCTCATCAACAACTAATACCCCATCATTAACCTCTACTCCTATTATACTCTCATTATCACTATCATTATTCAATGTATCCCTCTCTGATACCCCATTTTCAATTACATCACCATTTTTATTTGTCATATTGTTATAATTATCACTTATTTTAACATCATCACTTACCTTGTCATCTATTCTCCACATTTCCTCAACAATTTGTTTATTTATGATACTAATACGGTGGTCTAATTGCTCTTCAAAAACACTCAAATGTTTATCAAATTGTTTTACTAAACTGGTATTATTACTCATTTTTTCATTTAGTTCGTTGAAATTACTTTCAAACTTAACATTTCGTTATTTTATTTCATCCAATTTAGTACAAAACATTGTATTTTGTTTCTCTAAAAGCAATTTCATGAAATCCATCATCTCATGATTAGACCCCACCCTTTCCTTTGTTGATACTGGAGTTGACTGGGCTCCAGAATCACTCATTATAACTGCTTCAGTTAAACTACTTTCACCTTCTTTATTTTCCATTTTGATTATTTGTACTTAAATAATTAATATAATTAACTATTTATATCAATGAAAGTTTACATAAGAGAAAAAAAAACTTTATAAACACCATGTGCTACTATAAACACCTTATAACCTATACGAATGATTCAAAAAGAACGCCACAACCAAACCTATTTCCGTGTGTAAAACAGGCCTAACTCATATAAAAATTATACAAGTATCCTGGCAGGGATCGCCAATTGTAACTTTACAATAATATATAAGCTAGGCAATACTTTCCTTACCCCCGATTCCGACAAACTGACTACGACTTACCTTATTATAAAAACCCGAAGATCCCAAACTGTTGTACAAGGGCACCACGATAGTTTATGGTTCAATGTCAAAACCATTACACTCTTCCCCTTAAATAATTTTGGTAATCTAATTCCCTTAATTCATTACTCACACAGGTTCGTTTAGGCGAGCCTTTTGGCACAGAAAATAGGGTACAATTCTGGCATAATAATTACTCTAACACATGGTTATATCAATATCATATTTACTTTTATTGAACATACTAGTTTTCTTGTAATTTTCATTATTGGAAATAAAACAAAATTTAATAGGCACAAATGATGATACTTAACTAAGAAAGTGTTTTAATTGGCAAACCAGTACTTTGCACTCGCTCATGCTCTCCCTCTCTCTCTCTCTCTCTCTCTCTCTCTCTTTCTTTATACCCCCCTAATATTGAGATCTCATTAGTATTTGTTAATTTTGAATTTACAAGTTGAAACTGAAATGTTTTTGAAATTTGGCCAATTGATTATCTATTGTACTTATCCATTCTGTAGACGTCTCCAAGAGTTGCATCACCACCTGACATTCACTTTATTGTTAGACACTCAACCTAAACTGTTCCAAACTGTTCTATAATCGACACGAATGTATTTTTTTCATTAAAAAGTGTTCTTTACTGCTGTATTATACTTATACACACAACATTCGGTAGGCCTACCCTTACTTGCCCGCGGGCACTTTATAATATGACTGTACGATCTGGAGGTGGGCTGCAGACTGGCCATCTTAAATGGTGTGGTGACACTATCCATGTTTTTTGCGCATTTGAAACTAGGTTCAAACGGATGTCCACCCGTCTCCTGCCCTCAAGCATCGAAGCTTCTAGTAGTTTCTCGTACCCAGAAGTTCGTTGTAACATCGAAAACACATGGTGTTCTAATTACGCCGTAATCCACGTGCGTGTTCTGTGATTCACCTTCACTTTGTTATGTCTTCCCACACATCTCCAACAATAGGTTTTATAAAATTATTACATACATTGAGAATTACTGAAAATTATTAAATAAAAATGGTTCTGCCAATTTTGTCCCATTACAACCCACAATATGCAGCTGGTCTGTTTTGAAACTGTAAGTAAACTAAATTCTATTTGAACATTATTATAAGTAAATTTTAATTACAATTGCTCAGGAACACAGTTTTTTTATATAAATATGTCCCTTTTTCTGTGAAACTGTTTAAGATAGGAAGTTAAAATTTTTACCACTTCTTTTACTAGTCTAATAACATTTTTCTATGATACTAGAATTATAAAAATGTTATAAAAACTGACCAAAATAAAAGTTTTTTATTTTAAAAATATGTTTAAAAAATTATAAATTATTCTAGTGCCATAACAATCTAAAAGTGTGATGAATAACCTGTAAAAATTTCAAGTGTGTAACACAAATAGTTGCTGAGAAAATGGGCCATTTGTAAAACCAATTTTAATATGGGAAAGCATATACAGTTCCCACCCCTTTAAATTGATAAGACTCCTTTAAAATATTATATGAACTTCACATCAAACACTTACACCATGTGTACCTAATAAAAACTGTTACACTGAACATAAAATGATAATTAAAATTGTAAAATGAAACATCAAAACCCTTACAGGGCATGTATAGATATACACTAATAAATACACAAACACCATACAAAAATTTATACTTGCGTTTATG
This sequence comes from Magicicada septendecula, assembly GCA_034769895.1. NCBI lineage: Eukaryota > Metazoa > Arthropoda > Insecta > Hemiptera > Cicadidae > Magicicada > Magicicada septendecula. The sequence continues at coordinate 241,283,097 of CM068370.1, read as the reverse complement.
TATCTAAAGCCGTGTACTTAATACAATTATTGTGCTAAAATAAATACACAAAACCTTAACCAAACGTTTACCTAACTCACATCGACAACAGAATATAGGCGGGCATAGCTGAGAATGAAGGTAGCTGAACGACTAACAAAGTTACCCGAGCAGTTTAACAGTCTTAAGTCTCCAGACTCAAGTCAAGCGGTGCGATGCGAGTCTGTACGCATAGGCGACATGTGTGTGTGCGCCAGAATGGGTGATGAGTGCTTGCACTGGCCCTAACACGCAAACTGTGTCCACCAAACGGGAGTGGTGAGTGCAATGTCCGTGTCCTAATCATGACAACCAAAATAGTAAAAATACCATGTACCTGGGTGTTTCACAGTGGGTAAATAAGCCATGAGATGAACTTATCTGCAGAGACACCAATAGAAAACATCCTTGAACCTTGCTGGTTTGAGTTAAACTAATTTTGATTTTTATCAGTTGCCTAGAAACAAATAATTTATTGTTATCAATAATTGCAACAATGAAATTCTTAATACTATTACTTCCATATTCCTTAAGGAATGGAAGTATGGTGATGGCAAAAAAAATCGTGTTCGAGATTATTGCAGATTCTGATTCTACTACACTCAAAACATGAAAAAAAGTCGTTTTCCGAAAAGTGTCTGTGTGTGTGTCTGTCTGTAGATTTTTTTTCTATGGCAAACGATAACTGCCGCAAATTCAAACAGAATCAAATAATTTTTTGCATATAGTCCTAATTTGCAGAGTACTCGCGACCTATTGTTTTTGGTGAAGATCGGTTGAGGAAAAGGGGTAGTTTACCTGCAACGTTTTTTTTTAGCAAGGGTAATTTTGTTTGTTTGGCAAACGATAACAGCCGCAAATTCAAATAATATTTCGCATACAGCCCTCAATTGTAGAGTTCTCAAGATCTGTTGATTTTGATGAAGATCGGTTAAGGGAAAGGGGTAGTTTACCTGTAACGTTTTATGTTTTAACAAGGGTATTTCCTATGGCAAACGATAACAGCCGCAAATTCAAACAGAATCAAAAGATTATTTGCATACAGCCCTAAATTGTAGAGTTCTCAAGACCTATAGTTTTTGGTGAAGATCGGTTGAGGGAAAGGGGTAGTTTACCGGCAACCTTTTTTTAACAAGGGTATTTTCTATGGCAAACGATAACAGCCGCAAATTCAAACAGAATCAAATAATGTTTTGCATACAGCCCTGATTTGTAGAGTACTCAAGACCTATTGTTTTTGGTGAAGATCGGTTAAGGGGAAGGGGTAGTTTACCGGCAACGTTTTTTTATCAAGCGTATTTTCTATGGCAAACGATAACAGCCGCAAATTCAAACAGAATCAAATAATTTTTTGCATACGTCCCTGAATTGTAGAGGTCTCAATGACTTTCGATTTTGGTGAAGATCGGTTAAGGGGAAGGGGTAGTTTACCTGTAACCTTTTACGTTTTAACAAGAGTAAAGTACTTGAAAATTTATTTAAACTTTTTGAAACAATGGTAATTGTTAAAAATAAAATAATTTTGTTGCCAGGCAATAAAATTATAATTTTTTCATTTTAATGTAATATAATATTTTTCATTTAATACAGCAATAAAAAGGCAGGTAAGACACAGCCTGGCTGTTTGGCTGAAAATGATTTTAAATATAAATCTTAGAATATGGAAGTCATGTATGGTTCTCCATACCGATATTTTTTACTTCCATATTCCTTAAGGAATGGAAGTATGGTGATGGCAAAAAAAATCGTGTTCGAGATTATTGCAGATTCTGATTCTACTACACTCAAAACATGAAAAAAAGTCGTTTTCCGAAAAGTGTCTGTGTGTGTGTCTGTCTGTCTGTGTGTCTGTTTGTAGATTTTTTTCTATGGCAAAAGATAACTGCCGCAAATTCAAACGGAATCAAATAATTTTTTGCATACAGCCCTGATTTGTAGAGTACTCACGACCTATTGTTTTTGGTGAAGATCGGTTAAGGAAAAGGGGTAGTTTACCTACAACGTTTTTTTAACAAGGGTATTTTCTATGGCAAACGATAACAGCCGAAAATTCAAACATAATCAAATAATTTTTTGCATACAGCCCTGATTTGTAGAGTACTCAAGACCTATTGTTTTTGGTGAAGATCGGTTGAGGGGAAGGGGTAGTTTACCTGCAACGTTTTTTATCAAGCGTATTTTCTATGGCAAACGATAACAGCCGCAAATTCAAACAGAATCAAATAATTTTTTGCATACGTCAGTGAATTGTAGAGTACTTAAGGCCTTTAGATTTTGGTGAAGAGCGGTTAAGGGGAAGGGGTAGTTTACCTGCAAACTTTTACGTTTCAACAAGAGTAAAGTACTTGAAAATTTATTTAAACTTTTTGAAACAATGGTAATTGTTGAAAATAAAATAATTTTGTTGCCAGGTAACAAAAATAAAGTCATTTTGATTATAAAATATAAATATTTACAACAAGAAAAGAATTTTCAGTTTTCAAAATTTAAATATATTTTTATAAAACAATGGGTTCTTCATTGAGGTGGGGACCATGTCACTCACTCCATCTCAAGCCTCTCCCATTTTGCAGAAAAAGAGGACCCTGTCAAGGCTGATACTTTGACGACAGTGACAGGGCTTTCCACCAAATTCAGCAGAGTGACAGGTAGGCCCAACTCTGATTGGCTCCTCAGATTTCCCCAGCGTTAGTAGGTTCTATGAAAATATTTTATTTCAAAAATGATTTTAAATATAAATCTTAGATATGTTTTATAAATCTCATGTTTTATGTTTTAACATGGGTAATTTTTTATATGACGAACCATAACTGCCGTAAATTCAAACAGAATCAAATAATTTTTTACATATGTGCCTGAGCTATAGAGAACTCAATGTCTCTTGATTTTGGTGAAGATCGGTTACGGGGAAAGGGCAGTTTACCTGAAACATTTTTTGTTGTAACATGAGTAAAGTACTTAATTTTGATAAAGTATCCTGATAAGATCTTAATAATCCACTGTAGAAACGTAGATGAAATATCTATAAATGAAGAGGCTAGTTGAACGGGCTGGGGATAATTTTCTACAAATCAAAATTATAGTTGAAGGGGGAGGGGATAATTTTTTTTTAGATGTGTACTACGTTATTGGCAACAAAGAAGTATTTTTTTGTTAAAATTCCTTTCCTGGCTGTTTGGCTGAAAATGATTTTAAATATAAATCTTAGAATATGTAAGTCATGTATGGTTCTCCATACCGATATTTTACTTCCATATTCCTTAAGGAAATGGAAGTATGGTGATGGCAAAAAAATCGTGTTAGAGATTATTGCAGATTCTGATTGTACTATACTCAAAACATGAAAAAAGTCGTTTTTCGAAAAGTGTCTGTTTGTGTGTCTGTGTGTCTGTCTGTCTGTAGATTTTTTTCTATGGCAAACGATAACAGCCGCAAATTCAAACAGAATCAAAAGATTATTTGCATACAGCCCTAAATTGTAGAGTTCTCAAGATCTGTTGTTTTTGGTGAAGATCGGTTAAGGGAAAGGGGTAGTTTACCTGCAACGTTTTTTTAAGAAGGGTATTTTCTATGGCAAACGATAACAGCCGCAAATTCAAACAGAATCAAATATTTTTTGCACACAGCCCTGATTTTTAGATTACTCAAGACCTATTGTTTTTGGTGAAGATCGGTTAAGGGAAAGGGGTAGTTTACCTGCAACGTTTTTTTATCAAGCGTATTTTCTATGGTAAACGATAACAGCCGCAAATTCTAACAGAATCAAATAATTTTTTGCATACGTCCATGAATTGTAGAGATCTCAAGGATTTTCGATTTTGGTGAAGATCGGTTAAGGGGAAGGGGTAGTTTACCTGCAACCTTTTACGTTTTAACAACAGTAAAATACTTGAAAATGCATTTAAACTTTTTCAAACAATGGTAATTGTTAATATCGGTATGGAGAACCATACATGACTTCCATATTCTAAGATTTATTTTTAAAATCATTTTCGAAATGAAATATTACCATAGAAACTACTTCTTTCTACTTACTGCTTCAGTCTTAACCACAGTACTGTGGTCACTAACATATACCACCTCACGTTATCGCACTCGATTTTCTCTGATGATGGAAGTCAATGGCACTGCCGAAACGTCTGGTTTTGTAGAAAACATTGGACTACGGCCAAATATCCCGGGAAGGAATTTTAACAAAAACTACTTCTTTGTTGCCGATAACGTTGTACACATATATATAAAAAATATGCATAAAATTAATGGCTTGTATAAGTTAATGATTGATCTCCATTAAGTAGTGCTCAAGTTTCCAAAGTTTTAATATTATGATGTCCGTAATTAAAACATCAGAGCAGGTTTAGTGTGTATGAGGGTTCACCGTGGACACAAATTTTCAACATTTCCTATTGAGCGTTGCTTAGAATAAATCTGCGAATCTACAGTGTACGTTTCACAGAACAAACACGCGGAAAAGAAGGAGCGCTCCGAAGTCACTCATGGACCCTCAGCATCTTGCAGAGGGTTCATTCCCTAAAGACGAAAAGTCTGTCTATGAATCGTTCCTCTGTAAACACGTGCAGTTACACTGCCCAGCGATCCACAGGAAGCAAATCGCTATCCACGCTGGACACTTTTTCGGCTTGCATGCGTTATGTTGGTATGGGTTCGGCACTTTCCATTTAAAAACCGTGCAAATGTAAGAAAATAAACATGAATGAGGCCAGAAATAACGCGAATTGTGTGTGTGTGTGTGTGTGTGTGTGTGTGTGTCTTCCCTGCCTTTTTATTGCGGTAGTGATAATAATAAAATGGAAACGTAAACAGTACATAACTGAGATATGCTTGCCTGCCACGCACGATATATTTTCTCTGATACATGACTAGCAGAATACCCGTGCTTCGCTACGGAGTTTCACGTTGTACGTAATGAAAATGTTAGTTTAATTAATAAAGTTTAATTAAAGTAGGCTTCTTAAAAATAAATAGCTGTTGCCCACAACTTCGTTCGCGTGGTCTTCAATTTAATGCGATAATATATTTAGAACAGAATCTATTCTATTGGGTTGCCATAGTAACCACATCTAATAGTTTTTTAAGACCGCAAAGGACCCCTCAGAGGATCGTATCGAAAAAACACCTGTCCTATGTTGGTTCTCCCGTTGCGTAAAATATTTGTGCCAAGTTTGGTTGAAATCGGTCCAATGGTTTAGGTGGAGACGTGGAAGACCCCAAAGGACCCCCCAAAGGATCGTATCGAAAAAAACACTTGTCCTATGTTGGTTCTCCCTTTGCGTAAAATATTTGTGCCAAGTTTGGTTGAAATCGGTCCAGTGGTTTAGGAGGCGATGTGGAAGACCCCAAAGAACCCCCAAAAGGACCCCATCGAAAAAACACCTATCCTATGTTGGTTCTCCCGTTGCGTAAAATATTTGTGCCAAGTTTGGTTGAAATCGGTACAGTGGTTTAGGAGGAGATGTGGAAGAAACCTTCGCGGACGTGCGCACAACAACTCACCGAAGTTTCATCGCAATCGGACGAATGGTATAGGAACGCATACGGGACAAACAAAGAAACATTCATTTTTATATATAAGATGTAAACTATACCACTTACTTGACATAAACTGTGATAGCTAAGCTAATGTACAACATATATGTATTAATTATACACATAAATGTTCCTCGATAGACACTCTATCTATTGGCGAAAACTTGAATAAAATCCGTTCAGTACTTCCTGAGATTAGCGATTTCAAACACAGAGAGAAAACGGACCGACTTTACTTTATACTATGTACAGATTTACATTAAAATGAAAAAATTATAATTTTATTGCCTGGCAATAAAATTATTTTATTTTTAACAATTACCATTGTTTGAAAAAGTTTAAATGAATTTTCAAGTACTTTACTCTTGTTAAAACGTAAAAGGTTGCAGGTAAACTACCCCTTTCCCTTAACCGATCTCACCAAAATCTAAAGGCCTTGAGTCCTCTGCAATTCAGTGACGTATGCAAAAAATTATTTGATTCTGTTTGAATGTGCGGCAGATATCGTTTGCCATAGAAAAAAAGCTTGATAAAAAACGTTGCCGGTAAACTACCCCTTGCCCTCAACCGATCTTCACCAAAAACAATAGGTCTTGAGTACTCTACAAATCACGGCTGTATGCAAAAAATTATTTGATTCTGTTTGAATTTCCGGCTGTTATCGTTTGCCATCGAAAATACCCTTGATAAAAAACGCTGCTGGTAAACTACCCCTTTCCCTTAACCGATCTTCACCAAAAACAATAGGTCTTGAGAACTCTGCAATTTAGGGCTGTATACAAATAATCTTTTGATTCTGTTTGAATTTGCGGCTGTTATCGTTTGACATAGAAAATACCCTTGTTAAAACATAAAACGTTACAGGTAAACTACCCCTTTCCCTTAACCGATCTTCACCAAAAACAATAGGTCTTGAGAACTCTACAATTCAGGGCTGTATGCGAAACATTATTTGATTCTGTTTGAATTTGCGGCTGTTATCGTTTGCCAAAAAAAAAAAAATTTCCCTTGATAAAAAAAAACCGTTGCCGGTAAACTACCCCTTTCCCTCAACCGATCTTCACCAAAACCAATAGGTCGTGAGTACTCTACAAATCAGGGCTGTATGCAAAAAATTATTTGATTCTGTTTGAATTTGCGGCAGTTATCGTTTGCCATAAAAAAAAAACTACACACAGACAGATAGACACACAGACAGACACACACACAGACACTTTTCGGAAAACGACTTTTTTTTCATGTTTTGAGTGTAGTACAATCAGAATCTGGAATAATCTGGAACACAATTTTTTTTGCCATCACCATACTTCCATTTCCTTAAGGAATATGGAAGTAAAAATAAAATAATTTTGTTGCCAGGCAATAAAATTATAATTTTTTCATTTTAATGTAAATTATTTATGAGTTAATATACGAGGTGTGTTCATAAAAAGACCAAACTTTTTGAGTAACACATCAATCCGCACAAACAACGCGCCGCGACTTTGCGCGCACCTAGCGATAGTTTTTGACAACAAACTACCACTTATTGTGTTCCGCTATTAGCAGTAGTCTTTGAGGTATATCACATTGAGTGGGGACGTGCACACGCTGGCCGGCGGATTAGTGACAAAGCGATTAAGAAAGACCGCGAGAACAACTTGTGCTTATGAAATTTTGCAGCAAAACTAGGTTAAAACTTTTCAGAGACATTCTGGTTTTCAATTAAGCATACGCGGAAGCCTGCGTGAGGCGAACGATTAGTTTAAAAATTTTTAAAGAGGGAAAAACAATGGTCAGTGCAGATCAAAGCGATATCGAAGATCATGGGAAGAGAGCTCGTGATGTAGTAATTGTAAATCATCGTTTAAATGCCGATACTTTCTGACAGAATCCATTTAAGATCGTAAAATTAAATTTTGATAGAAAAATTTAAATGTATCGTATCACTGAAAAATTCTAACTGTGTTTGTTGACGACGATCAGAAAGAGACCCGTTTTGAAATCGGTCAACAACTGCGTACCAATGCAAATGGTAATGAAAACTTTGGAAGACAATGGAAATAGCTCTGTAAAGATTTTACGAAGTCAGCAGCAAAATTTTATACACACACGTTGTGTTAAGATCTTCATTCTCACTTCGTTATAAATCCGCCGGACGGTGTGTGCCCGTGCCCACTACAGCGCGTGTAGCTCGAAGACTGAAGATCGTGACGGAACAGAGAAAACGGCATTCAGGCGTCAAAACCTGTCGCTAGCAGCACTTAATTCTGCAGCTCGCTCTATGCGCTAGTTGACGTGCTACACAAATAGTTCGGTCTTTTTTTGAACACACCTCGTACATGTATAAAATAATATATCGTTCGTGGCAGGTAAGCATATCTCAGTTATGTAATGTTTACGTTTCCATTTTATTATTATCACTACCGCAATAAAAAGGCAGGGAAGACACACACACACACACACACACACACACACACACACACACACACACTCACTCACTCACTCACACACACAAAATTCGCGTTATTTCTGGCCTCACTCATGTTTATTTTCTTACATTTGCACGGTTTTTAAATGGAAAGTGCCGAAACCCACACCAACATAACGCGTGCAAGCCGAAAAAATGGACATCAATTTGCTTCCTGTGGATCGCTGGGCAGTGTAACTGCACGTGTTTACAGAGGAACGATTCATAGATAGACTTTTCGTCTTTAGGGAATGAACCCTCTGCAAGATGCTGAGGGTCCATGAGTGACTTCGGAGCGCTCCTTCTTTTTCGCGTGTTTGTTCTGTGAAACATACACTGTAGATTCGCAGCTTTACTCTAAGCAACGCTCAATAGGAAATGTTGAAAATTTTAGTCCACGGTGTACCCTCATTCACACTAAACCTGCTCTGATGTTTTAATTACGGACATCATAATATTAAAACTTTGGAAACTTGAGCACTACTTAATGGAGATCAATCATTAACTTATACAAGCCATTAATTTTATGCATATTTTTTATATATATGTGTACAACGTTATCGGCAACAAAGAAGTAGTTTTTGTTAAAATTCCTTCCCGGGATATTTGGCCGTAGTCCAATGTTTTCTACAAAACCAGACGTTTCGGCAATGCCATCGACTTCCATCATCAGTGAAAATTGAGTGCGATAACGTGAGGTGGTATATGTTAGTGACCACAGTACTGTGGTTAAGGCTGAAGCAGTAAGTAGAAAGAAGTAGTTTCTATGGTAATATTTCATTTCGAAAATGATTTTAAATTTAAATCTTAGAATATGGAAGTCATGTATGGTTCTCCATACCGATATTTCAAAATATCTTACAGTACTATACAAATAGAGTCAGCTTTAAATTATTTGGGAGACTTTCTGTTTGGGGACATCACAAAGGATATACATAGACGCACAGTATAAAAGTTAAGACAAAAGTGATAATGAAGTGTGTACACAACCACATAAACAGTCAAATTAATCCCTAATGTATCCACTTATACAGGTTTGCTTACTTGGGCGAAAGAAGCTAGTTCCTGAATTATTAAATTAAATTACTTAATTATTTGTGAATTATCTATATAGAGATCCTTAGAAGCTCACTTGTAAATTCAAAAAAAAAACACTATATTGTTTTGGTGACGTATATTTTGTAATTCCCTGTAACTATAAAATTAAATACAAAGACAATTTAAAGCACATATACCATTTGCACAATTTACATAAAACACACACAGACACGACATACAACAATCTTTCAAATGACGGCACCATCTCCAAAAACAGAATGGACAGCACTTCTACCAGCAGCTTCTGATGAAGCTCACAATGAACAAAAGCTAGTTCAGGCATTACGGTAAAAATTTGTATCTACTTGTGTTCCCCATTGGAATAGTGTTTATTAGTCTATACTTATCAGAATTAATTATTATTCTGTATAATAAGTAATACTTGCAACTATCTTAAATAAAAAATAAAATTACACAATATTACTTGTTTACTGGGGGGGGTTCTTTCTGCCTATTCCCATGATTATTAATACAGAACTATATTTTATAAAAAAAAATACTACTTTGACAGTTTGTAATAAAGTATATTTGTAAATAAAATAAATTACTATTAAAAAATTTTATTGAGTTATCCTTTAGCCACTTTTATTTTTCAGCCAAACCAAGTTCAAAATAATGCTAATGAAATACATGAATAACCTGTTTATATCATAGTTTAAATAATCTATTTAATAAAATACATAAATAACTATTTATTTTTCTGGCAGTATCAACACAAAATTCATGACCAGCATAATCTAGACTACATAATATGGTACGTAGAAGGACATCAACTGAACAAGAAGTCCGTAATTTGTATAAGGTTGGTATCTATTGTAAGGCTGCTCCACACCAGTACAATACTATCCCTACGATACATTGAAGCGATTGGAATGTACAATACTGAAGGCGTCCGAAAAATTATTTTGGGGATGAGCACAGTTTATTTCATCCAACAGGGCTCTTCTTTTAAAAACCCGAAACTGTGATTCGCTCAGTTCATCAGCTTTACGTAGAGGACTCGATAAGAAATATTTTCATGGGTCATTGTCGGGGTATCTTTTGTTTGTTTGAAGTAGCTATTAAATTCCTTATCTACTTCATTTACGGTGGATTTTCTTTTCAACTTTCTGATTGGAGTCTGCTGTTAAGTCTCCTGCGGTTCTACAGTTTTAACCACTTGTGATGTGGCAATTTGGGTTTTCTGGAGAATCAACTGCCAGAGGGGATGGCAGATTTCCAGTTATGGATGCTGAAGGCTTTGTATAAGGATTTAAGAACTGCATATAGTTATTTAAATAATATGGCTTCGTTGATTTCCTGTCATCGCCACTTTTGGGAAGTTTCTTCTTTCTGAAAAAAAAAAAACAATCTGAGTTTTATAGCTAATTTATTGTTCCAAATGTGATATGAAGTTTTACTTATAAAATGAAATTAGAATTTGAAATTTATTGTTTCATACAATGATTATTTTGTGTCTCTTTAGTAACATTATAACAAGGTGCACTGTGTTTGGAATATGTTTACTGTATACCTCATAAACAGTTACCTAATTATATTTATGTCTTTCAGATACCTTGGAACTGGATGTTCAATGCTCTGTCATTTTATTTTGCTCGAGGAAATAATACAGTAGGAGAAGTAGTTCATGAGACAACAAAAAATGCGCATTTGGAATGTTGATTCAAAAGTTTCCGGTACTTAGACACACTATTCAGTGTCAAAGTGAATAAAAAAATCAATCTCATAGTTAAAGCTTGTGTTCTTTTTAATTTTATTCAGAAAAGAGAAGGCCATGTCTATCAACCATTGTTTTATTTCAAAACAAATATTACATCTAGACAACCTGACATCAGAGAATAAACCATTCCCAGCTCTACACAATCTGCTCAGGCCTTACTGTAGTCACTTAGCTAATTATTTTATCTCAGAAGCAGCACACTCACATACTCACACACTGGACATCAAGATGTGACCATGTCATGAAAATTGAAAAGATTACATGATTTTGGACCAAAGAGTGGATAATGTAACACATCATTTCAAAATTAATATATGGTGGGTGAAGAGATTTGAGTGATAACAGTGAAGGAAACATTAACGTGGTGGAAGAACTGAGCTACGTATTTGTAAGAAGCAATTATGTACTATATTACTTCAATAGTTTTAGTATAATTTTTGCATTTATTTTGCCTCTCCTATTCTTTTTAGATACCTTACATACACTTGTTTTTTAAAACACACACACACACACACACACACACACACACACACACACACACACACACACACACACACACACACACACACACACACACACACACACACACACACACACACACACACACACACACACACACACACACACACAGAGTTATTTCACATTTCTAGGCTGTTATTATGTTACTTATACGAACAAATTAAGATGTCAGTGTACTGTTTACTATAAGTATATTACTACATTTTTTCCTGAATTATAACGTGCAGACAAAGTATTACTTACTCCAAAATATACAGTATTTGTTAATGTCCAGGCTGGAATAGGAATGCAATAGACACAAGATGTCAAATCACTGTTTACAAAATAATTGCAGTACTAAACATTTTATAACTCAGTGAAATTTTGGTATGTTCCCTCTATTGTGTCTATTGTTTGTTTCGTCTTACAAAACGTCCATATGTACTGTTTAGTCATGTCAAAATCTAAATCGAAGTGAAAATTTAAGTACGTAGCCTTAGATTCGTTATTCAGGGAGCAGGCTAATATTTTCAACTGTAGCTGTTTTCTACTCACGTTTATTACACTGTTTCCGCCTTATCCCCACTACAACATGTGGGACTGCTTCATGTCTGATTATTTTAAGTACATTATTGTGTATTATAGTATCATTATCTCAATAAAATTAGCATCTACTGATTAAGTAATTTAAATTGTTTAGTAAGCATATGCAAATTAGTAAGCCTGTGCTTCCATGATTTACTCATGATTCTTACAAAGATTGCACTTGTACAATTGTGTGTATGAAGGGCTCTTTTTGGCACTCTGTGGGGCGTTATAGGAGGAGCGTACTGGAGAGAAATTCTATAAAACAAGGATCAATTTTACCTGTTCTCTTGACATTGTCTCCCTATAAGTTGCGTATTATTGTTCCTCCAGGAAAAGAATGAAGAAAACCAAAATTGTGCAACTTGTTTCTAAGTTTTCAACCCCCCCCCTCCCAAAAAAAAACATCCTGGGTGCGCCTCTGATAGACCAAAGCCTCTTTACATATCAAAAAACTTACTAGTAGAGTGAGTAAATAACTTAATGTTGGGTGGGGTTTCGGTAACAGACAAGAAAATAAATTTTAAGTTAAAGTCTAATCATTTGTTATATCTGTGTACAAAACCTTACCACAATACATGGTTGCTGATATCACGTTTATGGCTAGAGGTCCCGCTGTGACCTTCTTACGCGTTTCTTGAAAATTTTTGGAAAAAATGATTGGAGAAAAATTTTAATTCTTGCTCCCACCAAATTATATATCATACACTGCAATATTTTCTAAGTATTCAAGATTGGAGAATAAAAAGAATATGTTTACAATAATTGCCGATTTTATAAATTTAGACACAGGTAATTTATAGTTGTTCATCTTCTTTTTTCACAGCACTAAATTAATATTGGTTATTATACTTTCACTTGTGAACTTACTTTGTTTCCTCCCATATGCGTTTCGGCGTGATATGCGCCTTTGTCAGCAGTGTGAGACAGGCTGTCAGTAACTTGAAACGGTTTTTTTGTTGGTAGGTTGAGTGGGGGGGGGGGTGGAAGGGAATTGGTGCGGGGATCCGAATTATTGTTTGTTTATGTATAATTCTGTCAAAGAGTGTGTGTGAGTTATAGTGTAATTGGTCGTTAAGTATGTTGTTTGGTTGTGTTGTGTAGTGTTTGTATATTTCATATTGTTCTGCTATGTTAAGTTTTCGACTTTTAGGTAAATAGTGTAATATCTCAAGATTAGTATCTATGTTGGTGTAGCTGTGGTTTTTTGTGTGTATGTGTGTGGCAAACGCGGAATGTATGTTGTTGCTGGATAGAGCTTTTAGGTGTTCAGAGTAATGTGAAGAAAAAGATCTTCCCGTCTGGCCTATATAGAAACTATTACAATCATTACAGTTTAATTTATAAACACCTGTTTTGTTGTATTTGTCTATGTCCGTGTTTGTATCATTGATGTGTTTTTTGATGGTATTGATTGTTCTGTATGCTATTTTGTACTTGTGTTTCCTGAATGTGTTGGCGATTTTGTGTGTGCTGGAGTTATGGTATGTGAGTGTGATGTATTTATTTTGTTGTGTGTTGTTGGTATTTATTGTTTTGTTGTTTTTGTTTATGATGTGTCTGTGTAGTTTGTTTATTAAATTAGGGTTGCAACCGTTTTTTATTGCTCTATATTTGATTGTGTTGAGTTCTTCGTTATAATCCTGTTTACTTAATGGTATTTTTGTTAGTCTATGGAACATATGGTTGAGTGCCGCACATTTGTGTTGTGTTGGATGGTTTGATGTGTTGTGTATGACCATGTCACTTGTGGTTGGTTTTCTGTATATTTTATACATGTGTGTATTGTTTGTTTTGTTAATTGTTAGGTCCAGAAAATTTAGACTATTGTTTTGTTCTATTTCCAGTGTAAATTTTAGTTTGTGGTGTATTGTGTTTATGTATTTAGGTACGTGGATGATATATTACTTTTATTTAATGGCAATACAAGACAGGTCGAAAATTTCCACAAATACATGTCTCAAACTGGATGAAGGCGCACATCACGCCGAAATGTGTACGGGAGGAAACAAAGTAAGTTCACAAGTGAAAGTTTAATACGGTAACCAATATTAACAGGTAATTTCTAAAAAAGAAAGTGGTTATTATGACATTTCTAGCCAATGCTGGTATTGAAGTGAAATATTTTTTTTCTATTCTTCTATGTTACCGTATATAAACACGCGAAAAATAATTTTAAACGGCGGTCGAAGCTATTTACGAAGAAAAAAAAAGTATTCTTGGATTTCGTTGTCCATGACGTGTCCGTTACTTAACTAAATATCATTATTGTATTAACGACTCAGAACGCTAAGTTTTTTATAAGTAAAATCATAAAGATTTACCTTAAAGCCTAAACCGGTTTTCTCCTTTAAAAGCCTCTGAAGAAGCCTTTTAAAGGAGAAAACCGGTTTAGGCTTTAAGGTAAATCTATATGATTTTACTTATAAAAAACTTAGTGTTCCGAGTCGTTAATACAATAGTGATATTTAAAAAGAAAGTAGTTACTCCCATAAGCACGCATGGAAAGGTGAACGAGCGCCATATTACCGCCAACATTACTACCGGTACTGCATTAGCCTTCGACGTCTCCGGTTATTAAACTATACATACCCCAAATAAAAACCATGTCGCAGCATGGAAATAGTTTACGGACTCCCGGTAACTTCCCGCGGCCTACTGGGTTCTCATTTAACAATAAACATAGACGTATCATGAATTATTATTACCTGTGCTTGAGAGAGAGAGAGGTTAAATGTCATTTGCCACAGTTAATATGGCGCTCATTCACCTTTCCATGCGTGCTTATGGGAGTTTATATTATTTTTTTCTTCGTAAATAGCTTCGACCGCCGTTTAAAATTATTTTTCGCGTGTTTATATAACATAGAATAGAAAAAAAAATTTCACGTCAATACCAGCATTGGCTAGAAATGTCATAATTACCGTAATTCGTTACGTTTCAAGTACAAATCACGAATAACAATAAAATACGTATAGGTTATGTTGCAAATTCTTATTTACCATCGGTAAACATTATTTGTCTCCGAGGGCTTACTTTTATTACAGTCATTACATATTTTTACAAAAGAATCACTAAATGTAAAGTACCACCGCGCTGTGATGTAACTTCGTTTTTAGCTGACCATGGGCTTTAATAGGTATTAGTTTTGGTACTACTTCGTAGTATGAAGTCAAAGTAATGACTATTTAAATTTAAATTAAATTGACTTTGAAAATGAAAATTGTATTAAGTGAAAAGAAATTTCGAACAAATAAAATAATTAAACAGTTTAATCATTTTCAATTTTGTTAGCTTATAAACTGAATCAGAAAAACAAATTAAGTAGATTAGTAACTTCATTGATTAGGTATATAATAACAAAGAACGTAGTTTTTTGTTCTTTTGAGTTAAGAAAAACAAAAGTTCAGTGAATATTACAATGTTTATTAATAGCCAGGAAAATGCTAGTCATAACATTTCTGAATACAATGTACCCGAAAAAAATAAAGCTAACTTGCTTTCATATAGTCAAAAAATGGTAAGTTATTATATTTCCCTAACTTAACCTTGACTATTCTTGAAGAGTGCTAAATATAAATTTTTAAGATTTATATTTTAAACCTTGTTCAAAATTAACTGAAATAGTCTATACAAGTAGTCTCACGTGTCATAAATAACAGTAATAAATGTTTTACACAAATTATTGTCTGAATTATTCAAGCCTAAACAGATTATGTAACCTAATGTTTGAATAGGTTTAAAATATATATTCCATTTTAATTTGTAATAAAATGTGTACGTATCTGTAACTGAAACGTTTGCACCAAAGAATATTAGTTCATCGCCTAAGAAGTGAATTTATATGTTCAGTTAACATAATTTATGCAGTTTCCATGTCGCTAAATCTTATTTTATGTACAAGAAAAAACACAGCCGAGTTAAAGAAAAGCAACTGTGGTTTTATAACTGCAAAATTACGTAAGTTTGTTGAACCCTTAAACCATATCAGTGACCAATATCTCACACACACACACACACACACACACACACACACTCGAGTTGGGCCAGGGTTTGATTGGGTAGCACCATAAAGTCAACCATTTTTCATTCCTCAGGTCGACTCGACCTGCTGACTGGGTACCTTACTGGGTAACAACTAGACTAATAACTGAACTAGACTAGGCGGCTGAAGCACAGTTCTGGCCACACTGCCTTGCTAGTATGCAGTACACTTGATGTGTAGGATACAGTGCCCCTCCAAAACCATGACTGATCGTGCAAAACAAAGACTACTAATTTTGTAGTAATAATTGAACTGTAAACCAAAGGCAAGAGGGAACATAAACTCTTTCTGACAACTCATCACCTGCAAGCATTGTTAGTATAACGCTTATTGGATCATATGCAGGGTGATTGGTGGAAGGGTTTGGCTGGATACAATGTACAGCCACAAGTCATGCTGTGGTAGTGCCTAAAACCAGAAGAGGTGACCATGTTCCTATTGTCCCTCGCTATTAAAACAAAAAATTAAGTTTTTAATAAATAACAGATACATGTGAAATAATGTTTGTACTTAGACATCTTCTTCTTCTTCTCTTCAAGGATTAAGTTATATAGAGCTGGTCTTTATATCTCATCTTTGGACGACCCATGTCTCTTATACCAATGGCTTTACAGGTATCAGTGGTTCACAGTGGTATCATCAGGGGTCCACACATCTTGTGGATACAGGTTTGGCAATCCCGATGTGCCCTAGCTGGATTCTCACTTTGCTTCAGCTTGTCTTGGGTGAGATCCCTTCCTTTAATCTTTTCTGTCTAGTCTCTCTTGACTGACTCTTGTTCTTTTCTGACCCCGATGTTATTAGAGTTCTCGAGGGCTAGGGTGTCTTCCTTTTTTCATTCAAATTTCTTAATTTTTGGAGGCTTAGGATCTTAGAGTGCTCACTGATGCCGATAGGTGAGCACTGGAATTACTAAGAAACGTTCAGTATCAGAATAACATATAAAGCCACCAAATCTTGTCTCAGAAGGGTGAGGGCAAATCTCCTGCGCCCCCAAAATGGGGCCTTTTGGGTAAGGTATGGTAAACCTGACAAAAGAGTCTTTGGTCCTCCTGGTACGGGGTTGTGCAACAGGCCAGTAACCTGTTCATGTAAAACTTTATAATACTTGTAGTACCGAAAGCAGCCTCAGAGTAGTTAGATGTAAATAAAATAATTTAAATACAAAATCTGAATAGTTTAGCTTCAAAATCTGAATACTAGTATGCATTTACATTAGGATTTAATTACATTGTAAATAAGCTTATATGTACTCTAACAACTTACTTTGTGTGCTTTCAGCAACAGGAAATGAAAGTACTGGAAGAAAGGTACAGTCAATTGAAGACCCAGTATAAGGACCAAAGTGACGAGCTAAAGGCCGTTAGAGATAAGAACACAGTAATTAAAAGTAATCCTTTATTTGAAATCTCTATCAAATATTTTTATTTAAAGTTGTACAGACATAAATTCTTAAGTTTCAATGATTCATTCATGATATTATTATCAATATATATAATTTTTTTTGCTTGGTTTTACTATCTGATACTAACTAGCTAAGACAAGAAAAGAAGTAATGAAGAACAACCATTGTATCTGAACTTGAGCCTATGTCTTACACTTCTTAGTATCTTTCATTTCTGATAGGCCTTCTGGAAAATATTGATTTTGAGAATTATTTAATTTTAATTATCTGGTTATATCCAAACTTTAGTTATTTGTTATAAATGGGATCATCACTGTCAACTGTTGTAATAAGGAGTCTGAGTACTTCACTCATGATCTTCCTTCCAGGATTGGGCGTTGACACCTGTACTTGTCAGTATCAACAACCTGTCTCTTGCAAGGCCTCACTATGTTTCTCTTTTCTCCAAGCTTATAATTTAAAATTTACTTAAGGAGTATCTCCACTCTAATTATATGATCTCCACTACTGAATTGTACTCCTCAATTCTGTTGTTGACAGTACATATCCAACTCTTCTTATAATACGGTTTCTAAGGCCGTCTGTGTTGCATACTTATATATCTGAGAAATCTTCTCTTTGTAGCTTAGTATTTCATTCACTATATAATATCTAACACGTAAAGCTGTAATAGGAAAATTCATAAAGCAGATGCTGCTCATGTGCTCATTGGCACTTATTTGAAGCCAAGGTCATTCAAAGGTTTCATGGACCATGTACAGATAATTGGTATGGTTTAGTGTAGATGGAAGTAGCACAATTATAAGAGATACTGGTAAAGATATGACGAAACTTGTTTAGTTATACATTATAATTCTTTGAGGCTCCAGGAATCAATTTCAGCATTAAGGTTATTTTGATTTTCCACTGAACATAATCTCTGATGGAGTAACTGTGTTATAACCGGGTGTGGCTTTTTAAACCTGTTGTCTTGTGATGCCTATAGTGGTGGATTGCACTACAAGAGAAACTGTTACAAATGTACTATTACATGTGAATTGAGTAGTATGTGTTGTAGTCCCCTTTGATATCTCAAGTGTGTCATGGTAAAGATGGAACGTCAAGTTATCATAGAGAAGTATTGTTCCAAAATACGCATTTTCATTGAAAGGCCAAGGCAACATATCTCCTAGCCGTGGCAGGAGATAGAAAAATCTGTGTTTAGTAGCCTATGTCATTGTAAAAAAAATCAGTTGAAATTTTAATAGATTTGGTAAATCTTATATTTACCAATTAAGTTCAGTATTATAATCTAAAATGTAGGAATGTAAAGACTATCAGTTAAATTCAGTCAAGCTCTTGTAGAATCCTCAATTTGTACAAACCATTATAATAAGCCATAAGTGACAGTGCAGTACTTCCAAAACTATTAGTATATATATTAGTACATGCAATTATCAGATACTACTTAAACCATGAAGATGGATCAGTAGAATTTCATGGTTCTGTAATGGTACAATTATGGTACAAAATTTTAATCACCCTAAATATGGTATAAAAAACCATAAATATTGTGTTCCTTCATTTGGTCAAAATTAAACAAACATTTAATAACCTTTATGAATATACCGTGAGTGGACTATATAATATTTGCCAGGATTCTGACCGATTCATAGCAAAAAACGTGAAGCCTCACAAAAAACAGTATGTCATTTATTGAGATAAAAGCGACGATCCTTGACGTCAGCGGCCAGGAATTTGTTTTTGTAAACAACACGATGCTGTCAACAAACAGACAATAGACGAGTGACGTAGATTCACCCCACCTCAGAAATATGGAACAAAGACTCGGTGTCATTTCAACAGAGGACGTGATCGCAGCCGGCCGGCAAATCGTTCACGAATAGGGAATTTTAACTTTTGAACCACTAAAAGTGGTTAAATAACTATATAAATACAGTGCTGAATCTTCAACTTCAAAAATGTGACCGGGAAGTGAAATCGGTGAACTCGCGGTACGTGAAGTTTACCGTACCGACAGAAATCCAACAATTTGGTGAGAACGTTCCAGCATCCTATATATCTTATTTTCAAATCAAACTTAATTTGAAATGACCAACATAAAAATTTCAAAGTAAATTCAATAAATTCATTCAAAACTTATCATTCAATTAAATGACCAAGTTATATTTCAATACTTTAATAAATGAGCTCATAAAAAGAATTGTACCAGAATGAGAGAGAGAGAGAGAGTGAGAGGGCGAGTGTATAATTACTAAGTGCCTGGGTTGTGCATACATACATATATATCTTCAATTTGTTTACTATATGTTTATTATATGTTTAGATTTATAAGATTCAATTTTAAATATGTATGTGTATTTTATGATACATAGGACTACGCCCCGAGGCGTGTTTGGCGCATGGTTGAGTCCAGTATATATGTAAAACTTCTGTTAATAATAAGTTTTGTTTTTATAACCATTTCAGAGTATTTATTTCAGATAACACTTCCCGTTCTACAACCTCGTTCGCTTAACACGAAAACCGGGCCGGTAAAGTAAATGAAATATCAGCTGTTGGTAATTCCCAACATGGCGCCCGATAGTAAACACAATAATTATGTTAAAGACCGTTATCGTGTATTTGTAGTATACAATTACATAAGTATGTAATTTGAAATATAACATATGGTCGCCTGCGAACAGGGACTCTATATAATATAATTTTATGTGGGGTAAGCCTACGAGGAGAATGGAAAGAGTTATCTGAGGTAATAAAGAAATTTTAAATACGTAAACATAACCAAATTTTACGAAGTTAGGTTATACTATTAGATGCATGCCTGTATTATAAATTGCAAACATGAATACTAATGAAGATAAAACTGAAAAAGTCAGCCTCACTGACGAAATAGTTATGAGTGAGATGGATGTTCAATTAACCTCAATTAGTCAGGTTGGCGAGGCGAGTACGGCCGAAAATGTAGAGACAGAAAAAGTAACCTCCATCTCACTTCATGAAAACAAAACAGATGAAATGTTAACACGTCTATATAACATGATGTGTAGTAATTTTAAAGATATGAATTTTAAATTCGATGTTCAAAAAAGTGAAATTAAAGAGATTCAAAGTAGTTTTAATAACAAATTTGATGAGCAAAATGATAAAATTAAAATTAATTTCAATGAACTAAAACATGAAATTAAAATAGGTCACGATAATCTTATTAAGAAATGTGACAAGGTAATCAAAAAACTAGACAAGAATTTAAGTCAATTAGAAACCCTGAAGGTAAATAGTACCCAGAAAAATGAAGTACTAACTAATAAAGTAAACAACAGTGATAACTCAAATAATGAATTTACAGATAGTAAGAATATTACAGGTAGTAAGAATATGGTGTTAGAAAATGATAATGAAAGTATTATGAGTGATAATGAAGTGTTTGAATGTACTGAGTCAGAAAGAGAGTTGGGAGAAAGTATTTTTGTACAAGAAGTGCAGGGGGTAGAATTTTCTTTCGATGTTGTGTTAGAGGGTGAAGAAAAGTCTTCACGTATTTTTTATAAGGACAAGAGTTCCTTCAATTTATATTTGGGAGACGATAGGTCTACAAATAAAGTTTCTTGGTGTTTTTGTGTACCTAATAAGTGGTGCAATAATTTTAAGATAGGGACCCCTGCATATTTGGAGAGAGAGAGAGTATAATTCGGTGTTATGGTGAGAAATGTATTAAGAGAGAAAGTATACAGAGATATTGTGAGAAAAAGAAAGTAATAAAATTTTTAAAGTAAATAGAAAATACAGTGAATTGGTAGCAAAGTTAGGCATAGATAAGGTGGATGAAAATAATGAATACTTACCTTATAGTAACAATGAAATTGAAATAACAATAAATGAGAATAATGGTATTAAGTACTTACCTGTGGTAGAAAATTATGAGGATAATTATAAAATAAATAACCAATTAATGACATATGATATTACTGAGATAAACGGAACCCTACTCGATCGTGACTTGAAATATTTGTTTGATAATAGTTTTATAAATGAAAATGAATATAATATTGCTAATCATAAAATTTATTTATTAAATAATAAATTCAATAGACCTAAGATGAGAATGTTATTCAACGATGGAGGATAGACTGTTTCAATTGTGTAATGAACATTAAATGTATATGTGAAAAGTGGTATTGAATTGGACTGCTATGGACTGAGTTTGATAAATAACAAAATAATGAGTTGGAGTGTATATTTTTCATTGTTTTATATGTATTTATATATCAATGTATTTGTGTATTTTGATGTTGTATTGCAGGTATATTTTATGTACACCAGTATGTATTATTATGTATTTTAATAATTAACATGTTTAATAATAATATTTTTTTTAACAATTGAATAACAATTAAAGAGTAATCATTCTTTATTACTTAATTAAAATAGTACAAAAGAAAGTTGTACTATCTTTATAACAGAAGTAAATTATTATGTCATAGAAAGTTTCTATGAAGTAAATTATTAATTATTACGCATTGAAGGTAATTCATCATGAATAATAATAAATGATAATATTTAAATAAGAATATATATATATTTGAAAAGTGAGATGTACTATTATGAGTAGGTGAGAGATGAACTATATAAGACAATTGTCAATGATTACAATAAGTGTTTAAACAGGGATAGAGCCTGGGTATAGATAAAATGCAGGTGAGTTATTTAATTAATGAAAATGGAGTTAGATAGTTAAGAATTTTGAAGTAAATAATACAAAGAGAATTATTAGATATTTAGGGACACAGTAGTTAGTGATTATTTGTAGAGGTGAATAAAGTAAAGGCATAAACATATATTTGTTATTGATGATATTTTGTAGTGGGGGTGAGGTGATAAGGAGTAGCCAACCAATAGTGTTGTGGCAGGTATTAGCGTAGTTTAAGGGAGTGTTTGCCGAATTTTGGAAGGGCAAAATATTATGGATGTATATAGCCAGTTAGGAACACCCATCTCTGTACAAAGACGAGCGGTGCTATAGGATTTTAATGAAACTAGCAAAGGTGTTTATAATTGAGATATTGGTGTCATGATAGGTAAATTTGGTGGTCAGTTAGAAGAAGGTGAGTAAGATTATAATAAGTAAAAGTAGAGTGAATATAGGAGTCACCCAGACTAAACAATGATAGAAGGTGAAAGGTTAGGTAGTTAGGTAGGTAGAAAATTCAGAGTAGAGAGGTAATGAAAAATGAATAATGAAGTAATAATAATAATCTGAATATTAATAATAAACGTGAAATAAATATTAACAATAATATTATTATAATTGACGTCTAATTAATTAATTAATTGAAATTGTAAATTTTATATTTTAAATGCAATTTTAATGCAAATCTTAATCAAGATTAAAAATGAATAAATTATTTCAATGTATTAAATGTATCAATGTTTATTATTATGTAAAATGTATTATGTATTTATGTTATGAAATTTTAACATGTATGGAAATAATATGTATGAAGGGATAAATATAATTGGCGCTGTTAATACCATATTATTACCTGTTAATAATAATAATAATAATAATAATAATAATAATAATAATAATAATAATTTTAATTGAAACATTCAATAAGATTTATGAATATATAATACCATACAGATTTATTAATTATTTTGTTTTTCTATAATTTGTTTTCTCCATGTTTGGGAGATTTATAGGGGAATTTTCCTATTTTCAATTATAATGTAATTCTTTTATATCAATGTGTTTCTTTTATAATTATACTAATCATAAAATGGAAAGAGGTAAATATTATCGATAGAAATCGAAACAATTTATAAATTCAGGGTTGTCCATATTGCGAAAGGAAATTCTTTATAATTCTTGGGAGTTACGTTTTTAGTAGTATAATTTTTATAACTAGATTTTAGTCATATATCAAGCAAACCCAGTGCTTATTAGCACAAACCAGCACCTAGCTAAGGGGAACCAGATCAGTTAAGGGTAGAGTAATTTACCAAGCCACTATTTTAATATTTATCATTTATTGTTTCAGTGTTTGGTGATATGACAGCGGTCCTGAGCTGGCCAGCGCGTCAGAGCAGGGGCGTTACGAGCCTAAGTGGCCTTATGGTGTTGGGATCTCGAAGGAGAAGTCCAGTAAGGTCATATAGGTACTGTCATCATCATCAGACCACGGGTGAGTTATTATTTTCTTTTATATAAAATTGTAAGGGGGTTGTGGCGACCTATCCTGGCTGATCCCTGTAGGACATATGAAAGGGTCAATGAAAGTTTTTGTGCTTCGACACAAAATCTTTCATTGAGGGGGTTTTGTAATGGTACAATTATGGTACAAAATTTTAATCACCCTAAATATGGTATAAAAAACCATAAATATTGTGTTCCTTCATTTGGTCAAAATTAAACAAACATTTAATAACCTTTATGAATATACCGTGAGTGGACTATATAATATTTGCCAGGATTCTGACCGATTCATAACAAAAAACGTGAAGCCTCACAAAAAACAGTATGTCATTTATTGAGATAAAAGCGACGATCCTTGACGTCAGCGGCCAGGAATTTGTTTTTGTAAACAACACGATGCTGTCAACAAACAGACAATAGACGAGACGTAGATTCACCCCACCTCAGAAATATGGAACAAAGACTCGGTGTCATTTCAACAGAGGACATGATCGCAGCCGGCCGGCAAATCGTTCACGAATAGGGAATTTTAACTTTTGAACCACTAAAAGTGGTTAAATAACTATATAAATACAGTGCTGAATCTTCAACTTCAAAAATGTGACCGGGAAGTGAAATCGGTGAACTCGCGGTACGCGAAGTTTACCGTACCGACAGAAATCCAACAATTAGGTGAGAACTTTCCAGCATCCTATATATCTTATTTTCAAATCAAACTTAATTTGAAATGACCAACATAAAAATTTCAAAGTAAATTCAATAAATTCATTCAAAACTTATCATTCAATTAAATGACCAAGTTATATTTCAATACTTTAATAAATGAGCTCATAAAAAGA
Organism: Magicicada septendecula; assembly: GCA_034769895.1. NCBI lineage: Eukaryota > Metazoa > Arthropoda > Insecta > Hemiptera > Cicadidae > Magicicada > Magicicada septendecula. The sequence continues at coordinate 241,258,697 of CM068370.1, read as the reverse complement.
ATTGTACCAGAATGAGAGAGAGAGAGAGAGAGTGAGAGGGCGAGTGTATAATTACTAAGTGCCTGGGTTGTGCATACATACATATATATCTTCAATTTGTTTACTATATGTTTATTATATGTTTAGATTTATAAGATTCAATTTTAAATATGTATGTGTATTTTATGATACATAGGACTACGCCCCGAGGCGTGTTTGGCGCATGGTTGAGTCCAGTATATATGTAAAACTTCTGTTAATAATAAGTTTTGTTTTTATAACCATTTCAGAGTATTTATTTCAGATAACACTTCCCGTTCTACAACCTCGTTCGCTTAACACGAAACCCGGCCCGTAAAGTAAATGAAATATCAGCTGTTGGTAATTCCCAACATGGCGCCCGATAGTAAACACAATAATTATGTTAAAGACCGTTATCGTGTATTTGTAGTATACAATTACATAAATATGATATAATTTGATTTATAACAGTTCTTTCCAAAATTTTTTTAATCATTTGTCTGCATCAGTACCACACAGTTCAAAGTGTCTTTATAATTATATTTTTTTGCTTTGTACTGACTTCAGATTTGCAACTCAGCTTCTCAACTGGCTATCTCTGTTTTTATCCTCCTTGTTCTCCTTCTTTTTTTCCTTTGATACTGTAGGCCTAAGTGATCCAACTAATATGTACCACCTTCTCATATCTTCCACAGCTTTTCTCCACTTTGTAATACCCATGTTTTACAAGTACTTCACTACATCCTCTAGCCATCTCCTCTTTTAGATACAACATACTTCCATTCTATTACTTTCATTCTGCAGTATTCTGTTCCATTGAATGTATGTTGCATCAGTGTCTGCATTAAAAAATAATGCATTAACTTCCAAGTTTGTTCAGATTTTACAGGTGCCATTATGTTCACCTGCTGGTCCAAATAATTTTTTAAGTATCTTTTTCTCAAACTGTCTCAACTCTGCTTTGTCCTAATTGTGGAGCATGTGTCTAGGTCTCACAACTGAATGTTAATATAGGCCTTACAAGGCTATTCTAGATTTTGCGTAAGGGTATAATATTTTGGATCACAATAGTTAGTGATCTGCCATTTGGTTACTCTTTCAAAATTATACTGCCCTATTTCAAATGAGCTGTGATTGATACTAATGTGTTCTGTGTCTTATATTGGTTACTGTTAGTTAGCCCAATCTGTCTAATTTCACTTTCTCATTATTAAAAGACTTCTCACACTTCATTATCACTTTTACCTCTTATTATAAAGCATCTGCATAAGCCGCAATTTGGCTACTTTTGATACTTAAAATTTCTGTCATATTCACCTTGCCTATAACTGAATCAGACTGTAATGAACATCAGATAATACATCATCCTGCCCAAACCAATGTATAATTTCTTTTATTTCAAGTTACAACTGCTGCTGTTTTACTCTTTGCAGTTGTAACTTGAAATAAGAGAAAACTTTTGACTTTTGACTACTGTTTTACTCTTTGCAGATATTACTTCAGCTAGTGTAACTGATTTCTGTGGAATGCGGTCAAAATCAAGTTGTGATATAAACTGTTTTGTGTACAGTACCAAAGGCTTACTGAAAGTCTGAAAGGATATTTATTTATTTTTATTTTAACTGCCATGTATATTTTTATCCGCCTTTTATGGATTGGGTGTATAAGGCCAGAATTCCATTCTTTAGCAATTCTATGGCTGCTTACAATGTGTTTATTAGCTGTGCAGAATTAAGAAAGTGAGAAACATCAGTAATTATCCAGTGCAACATACAGCAGTGACAGTGTAAAACTGTTACTATAATTATGAGGATTGTTCAGGAAGTGAAGAGGCTATAATAAAAAAAATAACCAAAATGAGAAGTATGATAAGTCATAAGTTGGCATCCCTCCCTGGAATATTGTAACATGGCATATGAGCCCTAAGATTTCAGTAACCTAAAATACTTACACATGTCAATAATTGAGTCAGAGAGACAAACCAAGTAATTTATCTAACATGCCAAGCTTAAAACTACATGAGCTACCTATCACCAAAGATAAACTCACAACAATAAGAGTTAATGAACTGATGGTAAATAGCAAGTGAAATTACATTATAATGAAAAGAAGATGCACCACACAATGATTGTACCACAGGAACCGACAACCCAATAGTTTTTGGTCAGTGAAGAATCAGTGAAGGATCAATTGAAATAACCAATGAAGAATCAGTGAAGAACCAAGGAATCAGTGAAGAACCAAGGAAGACAAGGAAGAAACAGCGAAGAATCAGTGAAGAACCAAGGAAGACAAGGAAGAATCAGTGAAGAACCAAGGAAGACAAGGAAGAATCAGTGAAGAACCAAGGAAGACAAGGAAGAAACCTACTACGAGAAGGACACCTAACAACCATGGCATACAGTATAGATTCCAAGAGCCAGTCAACTATAGATCAACATCTTACCTGTATATGCAATAATTAATCAACCTACAGATTGAAGAGATGGACAAGAACTGACTAACTGAGATGACCAATATACAACAAATAATGTTATAAATGAATAGGACAAGATATGTTATAAAAAGAATGAAAATAACAATAAGGTTTATTGAATAGAAGCTGTAAATAAAAGCATAGTAACTTGTTATGCACAGCACCAATGTAACAAAAGAAGTATTAATTTGTCTCAGAATAATAGCAAATATTAGTCAAATAGTCTGACAATCATGTAAGACAAGAAAGGGAATAACTAAAAGGTTATTAGTTATCATAATTGAAACCAAACTTAAGAAAATAAGGTTAAAAGAATACCAATTTGTGTCAACCTAACATACACATTGTTGGCACAAATGACAAAATCACATAACCTAAGATGTAGGTACTATTCACCTAAATTCACAACTAGCAGTAGGAAAAACCTACCCAAACCAGAATGTTTTATGTGTAAAACTAAGTAGAAATGATAATCTTTCTACAGGTACCAATATAAGATACCCAGGATAAGTTTTAATTAAGTATATAAACAAATAAAGTGAACCAAAACCAACCAAATGGAATTCACTATGTAAAACCTGTATAAAACCATATTATCAAACCGAATAGAAACAAAAGGTTAATGTCAATAACACAAGTAAAGTATAATACCACTACTGTACTAGTGTAAAAAGATTATAAGAAAGGATATAACAGATTATAATTGTAATTAAGTGCACCTGTCATGTGACACCAGGTGTAAGTAATATTATTTAATCATATACAATATGGAAAAGACTAGTGTGCTAAAAACACCAAGCCCATTACAAAGATACTGTTATTGTTCAATTATTGCAACTAAATAATAATGACAAAAGAGCTAAAAATACCAAATAAGAGTAACATTCAGTATGCATCTCATAATGCAAAATAGAGACCACTTTATTAACAAGAATTAACAAGGAATACATAATATTCCACTTATCTAAAAATTAACTTTTCCTTGTGAAAACTTACTTTTTTCGTTGGACGCGTTTCGGCGTACGTATCCGCCTTCTTCAGCTTTTAGTCAGACTGCCATCATTTCGTAACGGTTGTTGTGTGGAAGGTGTAGTGGGGGTGGTGTGTGGAGGAAGGGGATTGGCGCAGGGATTCAACTTGATGTTTGTTTTTTGTAAAATTGTGTCAAAAAGTGTATGTGATTTATATTGTAATTGATCGTTAAGTATGTTGTTTGGTTGTGTTGTGTGGTGTTTATATATTTTGTATTGTTCAGTTGTGTTGAGTTTTTCAATACTGACAAATATTTTTAAAACTGAACAATACGAAATATATAAACACCACACAACACAACCAAACAACATACTTAACGATCAATTACAATATAAATCACATACACTTTTTGACACAATTTTACAAAAAACAAACATCAAGTTGAATCCCTGCGCCAATCCCTTCCTCCACACACCACCCCCACTACACCTTCCACACAACAACCGTTACGAAAGGATGGCAGTCTGACTAAAAGCTGAAGAAGGCAGATACGTATGCCGAAACGCGTCCGACGAAAAAAGTAAGTTTTCACAAGGAAAAGTTCATTTTTAGATAAGTGTTAGTGCTGTGAAAGAAGAAATGAACAATCAAGACAACTATAATATTCCAGCTAGCAAAGGTTCTCAGTAGTTGTAACCATTTGTTATTATCAACTGGAGCCATACAGAAAGTAAATAGATACTTTCTAATATGTAAAATATGTAAATACAAATATAAGGACATAGGCTAAGACAATGGTAGTTTAAGAAATGTATTTTGTCAGTAGATTTAAGTAAATAGCAACTAAGGAGTGTAAGAGAACTTGGAAGGCATGCCCTCAAGTGGGTATGAGTGCCATTATATAGTGTTAATCAAAAATTAAATATAAAATAATAGTGTATAGTGAATGGTGATAATCACAAACATTAACTTCCTTGATAATGGACCAAAGCACACCATAAGTGGACTCAAAATAAAGAGCCGAGTGTTACCAATCCAGTGATACGCTCAGATTTAAAATCTAAACCATATTAACAAAGTTATTACAATTATAAGGAATTCATGTCAAATTGAGAAAACATTTATACTCTTGACACCAAAGGACCTCACGCCAACTTCAACAATTGAAATAATTCGCCGAGGGGGTATGTGCATTAAATTAAAGATCGTCAGCCAATCTAATCCAAGGAATTAACAAAATTTTGGATGATCGCAAAACGGAACGGCAGAGTGAGGCCTGCTTTTTCGTCACTTTTTAATCAACATCAGAAGCGAGTAGACGGCTACAACTGAGAACAAAAAGTCAGCTGATCATATGATTTGTGCGCGTCACCGATGTAAACAGTGTAACCTAACCTCAAATTGTGATAGCATAAATACTTTAGTATCAAAGGTGATAAGTGTAACAGTGCGTAACAAGGATTGCTCAGTGTATAATCCAGAGCAATTCCGGGATTTAAGTTATAAATAAAAGGGAGTACAAGTGATTATTACATTCTTAGTTAAGAAATGAAAAACGATGTAGTCGAAACATTTACAAACGATGATCCTAGATTAAGATGTATTTATAATAGTACCTAATCAACAGTAATGACAATCCTCAGAGATTTGAATATTCTATTTTTATGAATTTATTAAACTTTCAATTAATTTTTATGTACGAATACTCCGTGTGAATTAACCGCATGTAATGACAGTTGTCAATTATTACATATCAATTGAATTAACCAATAATTACCAATGACCGAGGTTTGTCAACTGATTGATTTATTAACGAAAGTTAATATAATATTTCAATGTTATTTGTGTTTTATGATTTAGGAAAAGAATTTACTATTATAACCATTTCAATGTTTTTTCTTGCTATAAATAATAACCAAGGTTGTTAAGATATATGGTTACTTACAGCCATGCAATTATATTTATGTAACACTAAACAGTGAATCAGATGTTTTACTAAATGACACTGCTTCAATATATAATATTATTGTTCATTTTTAATTATCTTATCAAGAGTTACTTTGACTTTAATTAACTTTATTTCAACCATTTATTATCAATAGAATTTAATAATTCTGCTAACCTGTAATGTCCAGAATAGACACATGGTTATTATTTTTGTATGTTAATTATAAGTGATGACTGAATTGTAGTCAATATCAAACTGTTTAATAACGATTGAATGATAGTTCTATTCAATGATTTGGTATTCTGTAAGCTCAAAGAATCCACGAAGGTATTACATTATTTTAACCAAAAAGAACATTTCAATAAATTAACTTTGTAAACAGTTCTGCCACCCTGAGGCAAATTTTATAAAACTAAAAGTCTCATGCTACTTATTCTGAATTTAATTATAACTGATACTTCTGCTCATTCAGAGAGAGCACATTAATTGAATAAAATATTATTTGACATAAGAAAACAGAGTCAGTCAGTTTATTTCAGTAGACTAGTTGAAAACAGGTGAAGAAATTTCATTGGTCAGCTCGACAAGCAGTGGCGAATACAAACACGGTAAGTCCATATACAAGTTGGAGTGTGATAGCGACCCTGCAAATTCGACAAGACTCATCAAGTAAGTGATTGTTAATGCAAAATATTTGTGTTTTCAGCACGGAACATACACCACCATTTCAACGAGTCAACGGAAGAACATCCGTACAAATAAACTAACAGAAGTAGAAAATTACTTCTATAAATAATTTCTTGTGCATCAACCGGACTTATTCAAGTTGGATTCAACGCTAGGTTGAATTGAACCGGATAAGTCAATAATAATACAACATTAAGCAAAAGTTATTACAAATTTTAAACAAAAATAAACGGGCAGTTAGCACCCCAGAACCCCAAACGACGATGTTTCGTAACAATATAAAACAGTTTATTGACAATTGTTTTAATAACCTAAACCTAAATCAATCAAATACGGTATACAAAACCTTAGTCAGTTGTTCAATAATGTCAAGTCCGTTCAGAATGTTCACATTTTAAGGCCAGCATTCAGTGATAAGATTTTTCTTGAACTGAGTAATGTTTATAAAATCTTGATGATCACTGTTATGAAAGCAATGGATATTTTTATTAATAAACTATCATGTTACAAAGAAAACAGAACATAGAAAACTAAGCGTTTTCTTAAGCTGCATTATTTTTTATTGCTAATTCTTGTCATGATTGTGGAAGTACACAGAACCTCAATGCTGTCTACTTATGAGTCTCTAATTGTCAGTTTTTTCATAAATCAATATGGCATTTATGTTGATCCAAGCACATTAGTGTCATTCAAAAGTTGTTTTTTATAAGATACTAGATTATTAAACAAGTTCATGTATGTATTTATTTTGCATAGCAAATTTGTACAGGTAGTTGCAACTACTTGCATGTTAACTAAAATGCTTAAAAGTTTTTTTTTAATTTTAAGATGATCTGGTACAACGTAAACTCCTGATTAAAGAAATGGAAAAAATGCATATGACTGAAGAAGATAATAATAAGAACCAAATAACTAAAGTAGACGAATTAAGAAGTGAACTAGTTCGTATACGTAAAAGACAAATTTCAGATTTGTAAGTTAAAACTGTAATGATAATTCAAAACTGCACATAGAAACACAAATTGATATAGATTGAACATGTATTAAAGTACTGCATACGCACGCGCGGGCGTGCACACACACGCGCGCGCGCGCGCGTGCGCACGCACACACACACAATTATAAATCAGTGTAAGAAATAGTAATGTATTTTCCAAAAATGCTTTTAAATTTAAACCATATAAATAGATTTAAAATACAGTAGGTGTACTGCATGAAAATTTTTATGGTTGTAAAATAATAGATTTAGAATGAAGATTTTAGAATTAAGATTTTTCTTATTTAATGTCTTTGTGAAATATAATGTATATTTTTATTTCAAAATATAGGTATTTGAAATACTTTAACCACATCCATTTTAACTTTATCAGTACGTATCAGAACAGAATGCATTTATTAATAAGATGTTCACAATAAAAAATATACAAAGTACAGTTGTTTAGATATGATTAGAAAACAAATGACAGGCCTCTATTTAAATAAAATTGTATTAATACAGTTTTGCCACAGTAAATACTGTTAGCCAATGGTGTTTTCTTTCAGAAGAAACTGTAATAATAAACATTGAATTTTAATTTAAAAAGATGTTTCTAATATTAAACAAGTGGAGTGGAGTTATGCAATTTATGATAATGAGAACTAGTGATGGCTTTTTCTTTGTATAAGAAATAATAACGTTGAGAGTGATTAGTTGTGGTATCACAAAAAATTATTAAGAATTAAGTAGACAGATAAAGTGTAACGGGACAAAATTAGTGTAACCAAAATTCAAGTACCATTTTAAAACATTTTTATTGTGATGAAACAGATAGTTATTCGATGGCCAAATAAGGTAATGTAATAAAGTGTGGGTGATTCATACAGTGCAATGTGAGGTGGACAGACGATGACTAAATAAGGCAAGGAATGCGGCCCATTGAATTCACGTCACCAGTGTATCACCGGTTAGTCATTTGTGTATGACGAACAAGAACGAAAATTTCCAGTCACCAGGGCAGGACGCAAGTAGTGATCCGCACGTAACCGGTTAAAAAGGGCGCAAAAAAACACGGAAAGAGCGTGCTCATGCCGTTAAGATCGCCCCAGTCTCCAACTCACCATCAGACCGTACGGATGTTATAAAAGGGGCCTTGGGCAGTTACGGTAGGCCGAAGCAAATACAGTAGCCTAGGCCTACCAAACCTTATTAAAAAGTGTGCAAAAAGAGTAAAATGAAGAATGAAATCGAGATGAAAAACGAATACGTTAATTTGTACAGTTAGAACAGTTTTTTTGAGTGGCGAATGTTACAGTGAACTACGAGTGATAGTGTAACAACTGGACCACGTGTCAGCTAAGTAACAAATATATCAAATATATATAAAAGTGACTCCTTAAAAATCTGATATCAGTCAAAAGGTATGCAAATTTAGATTTATAAAAGAATTAATGAGATCATGATGAAGGGGGGTAATTAGAGATAAAGAGAAAGAGAGAGCGTGAGAGAAAAAGGGGGCGGGAGAAAGAGTAAAAGAGAAAGTACTGACTTGCATATGAAACTTTGCGTATAGAATTTTTATGTTTTATAATTTTTTGTAGTATCATATAAAAAGAAAAAAAGGAAGAATTTAATATTATGTTTGTTTAAATAAAATATGGTTGAGTAACACTAATTATGTGTTAGTTAATTATTACGCCAAACTACCTATAACCTAATTCTGTATCAAGAGTTCATCTAAACAACCCTAGAGTTTTTTATTTAAGGGAGTTAAATTTTAATTATTTATCTAAATTATTTCTGTGGGAAGAGTGATTTGGTTTCCATATTTACTCCTCAAAATATGGTGGCGACCTTGAGAGCTATGAGGAATCTTCTCTTGTTTTTACGTGATGGCAAAAAAAATCGTGTTCGAGATTATTGCAGATTCTGATTGTACTACACTCAAAACATGAAAAAAAGTCATTTTACTTCCATATTCCTTAAGGAAATGGAAGTATGGTGATGGAAAAAAAGATCGTGTTCGAGATTATTGTAGATTCTGATTGTACTACACTCAAAACATGAAAAAAAGTCGTTTTTTGAAAAGTGTGTGTGTGTGTGTGTGTGTCTATCTGTGTGTCTGTAGATTTTTTTTCTATGGCAAACGATAACTGCCGCAAATTCAAACAGAATCAAATATTTTTTTGCGTACAGCTCTGATTTGTAGAGTACTCACGACATATTGTTTTTGGTGAAGATCGGTTGAGGGAAGGGGTAGTTTACCTGCAACAGTTTTTTTAATCAAGGGTAATTTTTTTTTTTTTGGCAAACGATAACAGCTGCAAATTCAAACAGAATCAAATAATGTTTCGCATACAGCCCTGAATTGTAGAGTTCTCAAGACTATTGTTTTTGGTGAAGATCAGTTAAGGGGAAGGGTAGTTTACCTGCAACATTTTATGTTTTAACAAGGGTATTTTCTATGGCAAATGATAACAGTCTCAAATTCAAACAGAATCAAATAATTTTTTTCATATGTCCCTGAATTGTAGAGAACTCAAGGCCTTTTGATTTTGGTGAAGATCGGTTAAGGGGAAGGGGTAGTTTACCTGCAACCTTTTACGTTTTAACAACAGTAAAGTACTTGAAAATTCATTTTAACTTTTTCAAACAATTGTAATTGTTAAAAATAAAATAATTTTGTTGCCAGGCAATAAGATTATAATTTTTTCATTTTAATGTAAATCATGTAAATCAAATATGAGAGAAAGTATATCGTTCGTGGCAGGCACGCATATCTCAGCTATGTAATGTTTACGTTTCCATTTTATTATTATGACTACCGCAATAAAAAGGCAGGGAACACACACACACACACACACACACACACACACACACACACACACACACACACACACACACACACACACACACACACACACACACACACACACACACACACACACACACACACACACACACACACACACACACACACACACACACACACACACACACACACACACACACACACACACACACACACACACACACACACACACACACACACACAAAAGATTCGCGTTATTTCTGGCATCATTCATGTTTATTTTCTTACATTTGCACGCTTTTTAAATGGAAAGTGCCGAAACCTATACCAACATAACGCGTGCAAGCCGAAAAAGTGTCCAGCATGGATAGCAATTTGCTTTCTGTGGATCGCTGGGCAGTGTAACTGCACGTGTTTACAGAGGAACGATTCATAGACAGACTTTTCGTCTTTAGGGAATGAACCCTCTGCAAGATTCTGAGGGTCCATGAGTGACTTTGGAGCGCTCCTTCTTTTCCGCGTGGTTGTTCTGTGAAACGTACACTGTAGATTCGCAGCTTTACTCTAAGCAACGCTCAATAGGAAATGTTGAAAATTTTTGTCCACGGTGTACCCTCATACACACTAAACCTGCTCTGATGTTTTAATTACGGACATCATAATATTAAAACTTTGGAAACTTGAGCACTACTTAATGGAGATCAATCATTAACTTATACAAGCCATTAATTTTATGCATATTTTTTATATATATGTTGTAGCATGACAGATAATCCACTAAGTAATAATTCCTTTACGATCATAAATAAATTTAAATTATATTAACTCAAAAGAAAATTCAAAGGAAAATAATTAAATATCAAAGGAAAATAATGAAATATCGAAGAAAAATACAACCATAAAGGAAAAAGTAAAATTAAATCATAAAAATTCACCAAAAAAGTATCAAGAAAATTAAATCTGAAGAAACTAAATAAAATCAGGATAATACCCAGGTAGGATAGGAGCAGGTAATAAAGAAGATACCCCGAACCAACCAACGTTCAAAATAAAACCAACTTACCTTGGAAAACCCAAGAAGGAAGAAGTGAAGAAAAGAAGATATAGGATGGGAGGACTACGAGGAATACCCATGATAAACCTATTACTAACAATAACAAACCCCGAACCAAATTTTAATGTCACCCAAAGAAAGTATAACACCCCAAAACCTCATAGAAATGCAAAATAATTATAAACAAAAGTGTTTAGTAGTGTGAATAGAAGTGCACCAACTAAAGTTATTATATAATAAAATAAACAAATCTTCTCAGTCCATTATGACTAAAGGTATGGTCTTAGAATATTGTAAAACTCAAATATAAATCAGACCCAACAGTGTAAGTGAACCAGTGCAAGTGATTTAGATATAATAAACTTCAAGTAAAGGTGTAACTGTTACTTTAACTATGTACTATTAAATAACTTTAATATTTTATATAAATACAGAGATAACATGTCATGAAATATTGTTGTGAAAATATTTCTAATGTTTCATAGAAGAGGCCACTTTTTATCAAAAAACATTCTTTGAAATGTAAATGATAAAGAGAGCAGGTGGGGAATAACTACTGTGACAGGGGATTAAAATATAATACATAATATAAACATAAAGGACTGCAATCAATTTAAGTTTAACAAAAAATAAAAATTAAATGGCCAATTATGTTTGTATTTAAAGCCTATGAACTCCACATTTCAAGGTGGTATATAGAATAATGATTATGATTAAGATAAGAATGTTTATTAATATAACAGTGTTGATACAGCCTAAAATGTCTATGTATGTATACTATACTAGTTTATAAAATGTTTGTTATGTATTTTTAAAAATAGTTCAAACTAAAATGTCTAACTTTAAAGACTAGTAATTAATTTTCAATATTGTTTTTGTATTATGAGCATGAATACAATGCTACATGTACCAGTAGTTATATAAGAAGATTTTATTTAATTTTGTGTTAACTTTAGAAAGTCAGAAGGGGTATAGAAATAACATTATTCGAAAAACAGTATATGTAAAACTATAAAATCTAGGCCAAATAAGAAATTCCAAATAACATTATAATTAAGTAAGGAAGTAAATAAACCAAGTAAACTAATGAGATTTATATAAGGTGAATCAATCACCAATTACTATAACTGAAACTATACTTTAAAAGAATAATATAAAAAGATGTATAAAATTATTAAAAAATTTGCAAAATGTAATACCTAACAATTTCAGAGGAGGAATAGTAAATTCATAAATTATAACTAAAAGAATGATCAATTGATAAATTTGTAAGAAATTAAGGAAGAATAAAGATTTATATCAATCGGAAATTTATTATAATCATATTTATAAGACATAAGATGGCTAAAATTTTGGACAAGAACAGGAAGCAGATATTGAGCCTATATTTCCAAAATGACAGAAATATAGCAATTTTGACAAAAAACTTTATAAAGATGGACTATTGTATGTCAAATTAAGCAGAAAGAGTTAAAGAAACCAATTATATAATTACTAGTTCACGAAAGTAATCAATAACCAAAATATATTCTGAATATAATGTACTTTAAATCACATGCATAGGAAGTGAATAATAATTGAAACAATACGTTTCTAATATTAACTTGGCAAGATATTTCAGGAGACAAAGGAAGTAAAACAGTTCTTATTTAACATTGAGAGTGAACAGTTGAATTAAGCTCGCGCTAATAACATGGATAGCGAATACGTTAATGGCGTATAACGGTTGAGCCTATCTTATATTAAAACAACCGAGAGGTACGGAAAAATTGAACTTAAACATAAAATCAGTGAATACAACAACCACAAACGGCGAAAACAATTAAAACTGAACGAAATACCAGTGAATTAAAATCACAAAACTATAAAACAAGAAATATAACTTAACCAAACGAACATCACATTTTTCGACATACACGCTACAGAAGTGAACACACCTAATACAAAACATTTAATCAGTGAACACGGAACACTTAACCAGGACACCTCTCACAACACAATAGACATTATCCAATATTGCAGAACCAAGGAACCAGTTGAGAAGGCAGATTTTTTAGCAGAAAATTCAGCGTCATCATTCCAGTTGTACTGCAAATAAGAAGTGTCGGCCATTTTGAAAAATCCCATCATGCAACACCGCCTCCACTGATTGAATTCGTCGTTCGCTGTTGGTAAAACGATTCAACTTTATAAACATTATATATCATTAGTTCATTTTGTAATTAGTAAATATTAAGATATATTTGTGAATGTTATACTTTCTATACTTGCCCCTTCTCTGACTATTATAATTATAACCGTTCAAAGAACCAGTCGAAAATATTTCTATATAATAACCTGTATTAACAATCGAATACCCCTGTGCAAGAGTCGAGTGTTCTATATGTGATAATTGATTTTAAATCGATATTATTAAATTTGTGAATAAAATATATTAATTCTACGCTTTGATTTAATTTTTATTTTAGAATTTTTATAAATAAAGAGTTAATTCACAACAGGATCAAGGAAAAAGGCGACATTACTCAAGTGGGAATAATATACTTGAGAAAGAAGAAAGATAGCCGATTGATTAGTGAAATGAGACAATCCTATTAATAATAAATTTATTTACAGTCAAAAAAAACGAATTTATTGACATTATTAATACAGATTAAAACAAAATTTTCCCACGACACTATTACAAGGATTATTATTTAAATTATTGAATATAAAAACAGACATTAAAATTTTTTTTTGAAAATTTTTTAAAATAAAATAAAATTTTGTTTTGTTTTGTACACGAAAGAAAGATTTTTATATGTAATTGTTACAAATTGGTGTCCAACTGAAGGGCTTCAATTAGCGATTGGAAGACTACAGTAACTTGCCCAATTACTAATTAAGCTTGGCAGCGGTTATACCGTCAAAGAAGGAAACAACATGCAACGTTGTGCGACTTCTAAGAAAAGGGCGGCAGAGGCCGAAAAGGAAGTCGATATGGGAGACAAGGAGGCAACACCCATGGAAGATATAGAAGTGTTACTACCCCCAGGGGAACCTAAGCAACCAGCACTAACAGATGTACAACCTGAGAAATCCGAAACAACAGAAGGTCCCATTCTAGATAAGATGATGGAAATGTTCCTAAAAATGAGTAAGGACATGGAAGAAAATAGCAAGAAAATGGAGAAGAACAACAACCAATCCACGAAGGAAGAATTGGGTAGTAAAATTGAAAACACCAATAAGAGAATTGAGGAAACCAGTAAGAATTCGGAAGAGAAGATGGAGGAAAACAACAAGGAAAGGAAAAAGGATAACCAATCCTTGAATAAGAAGATGGAAGATCTGAAGGAGGACAACCAGTCTTTGAAAGAAGAATTCAAATCAACCAAGGAAGAATTGATTGACAAAATTGAAAACACCAATAAGAGAATAGAGGAAAACAACAAGAAAATGGAAGAGAAGATGGGGGAGAAGTTGGAAGAATTGAGAGAGGATAACCAACTACTGAGAGAAGAATTAAGGGAAGTCAACCAGGAAAACATGACTAAGGTAGACGAGAGAATAGAGTTGGCAAAGGAAGAGTTGAGTAGGAAAATCAACGACAATAAGAGATCCATAAATAAAAAATTGGAACAAGAGACAATAATAATAAACCAACAAATCAGGGAAGTTGACGAAAGATGTCGCCAAACTGAGAGTGAAGTAGAGGAAGTCAGGGAAGTAGTAAATACCGAAATTACCCAGATCAAAGAACACAATAAGACAAAGTTGGAAGAAAACCGAAAGGAAACACAGGAGGAAATAAGTAAGGTGCGTAACCAAGTCACAGAAAGGTGCGACGGGATGGAAGCGGTGATGATGAATATCACCGGGCAAGTGCGGCAGAGCCAGGAAGAGATGGAGGTAATCCGAAACCGACCGACTAACTTCACTAATTTCCCCATGAATGAGAATAGAGAATGGCTAAACTTTCGCCAATACAAAAGGAACCCCATGGAGTTCTTGGCCCGGATAGAAGAATATATCGCCAAACACAGGGGCAACAGATGGGTCAACAACCGGGAGTTATTAGATGAGTCATTCCGTGAAATGACAGATCATTGGTGGATGGCCACCCATAGTGACTTCGAGGATTACCAGCAGTTCAAGAGCTTATTTAAAGCGAAATACTGGTCTGAGACTACCCAAAATTTAATACGTGACAACATCTGTCACGGCCGTTACAAACAACAGGTGGGTAGCTCAATGACTGCATACTTCCTTGGCAAAGTATGTATGGCTAAACATTTGGAACCAGCCATACCAGAATGCCTCATTAATAAATTATCATATCACTATGATGAAGAGGTAATTCGAGCAAGGAGAGGCAGCCAAATCAAGACCATACAGGCCATGACTGAACTTCTCGAAAATTACGAGAACGAGGAGTACTACCGACAAAGCTGGAGGAGGAATGATCGTCCAGAACCCAGGAACCATCCATATACCAACAACGGTACCAACAACAACAATGGCTACCAGGGAAACTGCGCCAATCCACCAAATAATAACAGCAACAACGATAATAATAATAATAATAACACAAACCACGTTCAAAATCACCAAAATAATAATAGAACGAATAATGGTTATCAGGGTAATAGAAACCAATATTACCCAAACCCCAACGTTAATAGTCAGAGCAACCCCAACTATAATAACACTGAACGTTATTATAATAATAATCGTGGGTATCAACCAAATAATAACAGTAGTAATAATAGGTTTTCCAGACCGAGGGTGAACTTCATACGAGCTGAAGACGGTCGCCAACGAAGGTACTACCATCAGCGACGCAACAGCTACCATGAATATGAGGATAGGCGGAGGAGCCGAGAACGGGACGATCCAAGGTATAGTCAGACTAGACGGAGTACCAGTTTAGACAATACGGAACGGCAAACAAACCACGAACAACCGTTGGATCATCGCACAGAGCGACAGGGACCCACTCAAGGTTTCCTGACTGAAGCATCAATCAGTGCGACCCATACTAATAATGATGTTGAACATTTAAACGGGAGGAGGCAGTAATAAATAACCTAGACCCATTACTGCTCCTATCTCCTGGGTATATAAACAAGTTGCAAAAAGCAACTGATACACATAGTATTACAATAATAGGTTGCAATTATTTAAAAAACCTTCGACACGAGCTATTGGAGGAGGATGATACTAGCCCCAACAATAATATAAATAATGAAATAATACATATCAATGCGGAGGTAGAAGGAGTCCCCGCAAGGTTAATGATCGATACTGGTTCAAATGTCTCTATAATTAGTATGACAGAATTGGAGAGAATACAAAGGGAATGCGGAAGAGTATTACCGACATTGCCGTTGAATAATATTATTTTACTAGGTGCCACCGGCCGCCAAAACAAGACGATAAGAAGACAAGTTGAAACACTATTAATTAGTGCAGATATGTTAAACTCTTACCTTATGGATATCTCCAGAGTTCTACAGACAAACACAGCTGCAGAAAGGATTATTTGAAGGTTACCAGTACACATATAAATATGCAGTTCGTTTTAAAACAAATCGCTTCTAATTTATTAGCCACATTACTTACTCGTCAATTAAACACTAGTCTTTATATTAGTAATACATTAAATTCAAACAAATTAATAAATGAAAGCTTTCCTAACCTATAACAAATTATATCTTTTTGAATAAACCAGTACGTTTATTTTTTATTTTTCATCTTGCTCTCATATTTAATATAAAAACCTTTTCCTTAGAGATCTCTTTGTTTTTTACGTTTTAAGCTTTTGTTAATCAAAATTATAATCATTTACTTAACATTGGTTTAAATATTAATATGCTGTAATTTTAGTTACCCATCCATTACGTTTTCTTCTGGTTTGCTACGCCGTCTCGTGATAACCGTTTTTACCCGTTTTTTCGCACTCCGGCACTATTAACATCAAGTTTGGTTGTTGTTAAATAATTTATGCACTGAAAAATGTATACTGTATATGTTTTTTATATATTGTAACGTCTCTTTTGTGAGGTATAGTATAGTTATCCTATATGCCTCAAGCAGTATGCGTCACTTCTGAATTATAATAACTGACGTTTCTTAAAAAAATAGATAAAGGATTTTCTAATGTGTTACTCAATCTAAATAGAAATCGAGAGTGTGTGATTTGGGGTCAAGGAGTGAAGGTTGTTCAGCCTTATGAAGAAGAGAGAGTAAGTATCAATTATTTACACTCAGTTTAGCCGATTTCGGATTTCTTTCAAATTGTTCGCTGAAATTGATTACAACTACCCACTACCAAAAAAATTATAACACTTTATTATTCAAGATTATTTTTCAATAATATTATGTATTTATATTATTGGTTTTTGTTTCCTGCCACCAAAATACAAGTATTACAATTGCTCTTTCTTTCAATAAAACATAATCTCGACTTCACAGAGTAAACATGGAATTGTCTAAGGAGAAAAACATATATGGTGTTGTTTACCAAATTTTTTACACCATATAAAAAACATCAATTAATATATAATTCTTAATAATTTCCCATGGTTCAGGGTAAGTTCTTTTTGTTACGAGAGTGTCAGAAATGGATAATTACTACGCTTTACAAATACCGAAAAAATTATTAAATAATTTGTTTATTTTTTCGTGTAGTATGTAGTTCCTGGAATGTCCGTAAGAGTGCAGTGTGCTTTGTTTACTTTAAAAAACATATGATTATGAAATGACTAATTTTTTTATTTTTTCTATATCAACGTTCGGAATGCGTTTTCTTCTTGAATTATTACAAAAAAATGTTTATATTACCTCACTCCGTATGGTTCTTACTGGAATGAAGCTTTTTCTGTTATGAGGTCCGTCTTGCGTTATAATTTCCTTACGGTCTAGCGCATTTTTCGATCGTCAAACTAGAACTATGGCGAAACCAAGTTGAATCATCAGAAGGTTTTCTTTCACTATTTATTAAGGAGTAGGACCATCTAATTTTGACAAATCATGGATGATTGTGAAGTGGTCATGTTGTAAGTTAATTTAGTATCAATTTGCACTCCTCTTAAGTTCCGAAAAGGTTATTTTTTATTATAATTGTAGTAGCATCTTTTTCTCAACTCTACGGTTTTATTTCTAAATTTGTTCTTAACAATACTTGTTATTTTCATCACTCTTAGTAACACATAGTATTTTTATTATACAGGCAGTTTGTAATTATTATAAATTTATATTTTCTTTATGGAAAAATAATTCCTTTCCATTCCGGTCTCTTTACTAATTTAGTTTACATAATACGTTTTGGTTCATTTTCTTATGACATTGTATATAAGTATTTGATAATTTTATTATCTTTAAATAAATTTATATATTATTTATTTAGTCTCTCATAGTATTCCTACACGGCACTACTTCCTGTTGCCATTTCCCTCATAGTATTAGTTTAATTTTTTATTATCTTTTGGTATTTAAATTTTTATGTCTTTTAAAACTAACCCTGGGTTATCCTATATTACAACACAAATATTTAAAATATATAACATTAACTTATGTATAACAATTGGTTATCCATACAATATCAATATTACAATAAATAAATAAAAATACAAAATCAGTTAGTAGTATTACAGCCTACTCTCATAGTTCTACAACCTCCAAACCCACAGCACAGTTTGGTAATACGTTACTTTCACTTTTATTTTTCACCTCAATGGGTACACTATAACTCACTTTACACTGTATACCACTCGAATTGTTTATCATGTTGAGTGATATAATTTAATTTTGAGCGAGCCATAGGTTACCCATTTCTGACCTTGATGTTATTATGATTTAGTTTATTGGGACAGGGTTATGTAACGTTACATAAAGCCCCCCCCCCACTAGAACAAATTTATTTTGGTATTACTTGTTTATTAAAAATAAATTGTTGATTGGTTCAATTCTCATAATAGTCTTGGCTTTATCTTCATAATAGTGTTTCATTTCAAACTGGTTATAAACTGACTGGTAATTCACACTGATGGTAATTGCTGTTTTCTTACTCTACTCTCTCTCTCTTGGAGGAAAATTCATCAATTATTTCTCTGGGTAGTGGCACTTCCACATTTTATTTGATAAGGACTGGTCACACTAATCATATTAAACTTGTTTTAACACTCATTTCTATTTACTTCTATAAATCATCTTTATCAATTAAGCTTCGGTCTGCTATCTTCCTTATATTTTCTTCATTTATACTTCTGGAATCTAATATCACTCTTTTCAGCTATTTTATAATTATTATCCCTTAAATATTCAATTTCCCTAACATTTTTCCCTATCTTGTGCGGTGGTACCAGTCGGGTGGCCACTCTGGGTCCATTACTCCGCTGTCCATCCTTACACCTTCTGAGACCAGGGGAACATCATCCCTGCTCATAAAAATTATTGCCGGAACATTTCTACGGTCAATACATAAAAATAAAAAACTTATAAGTAGTAGTCAATTAGCGACTAGTACTAAACACTTTTGGGATTCTTCATACTGTAGCTGTTTGCATTTATTTATATATTTCTTCTTCTCCTTGATTCCTTCTTCTTTTCCATTGACTAATAGCATATAACATTATTGATAGCCTTATGTTAAAATTCTTTTGACTTTACTTCTTGTGACATATTTCTCCGTATCATTTCTTCTTATATAATCTTCAATTCCGAGAAATTCTAATTATTGTATTAATTATCATCCTCCTTCAGTTTCATTGGAGTCATTAAATTATTCTTTATTCTTCTTATCTGAGCACATTACCATCAATTGTTATTGTTCATTTAATTTTTCTTCTGTTTGTTACCATTAGAAATATTACTTTTTCCTATTATCCCATTTTAAATCAATTCTTCATAACTCTTATTTATTAATCTGTTATTATTTTTATTAAATTATATGGTTTCAAAATAACTTGAGTAAGATGTCCTTACATGCTTTTAGAATTTTGGGGTTATTATTTTCAATGGGTTGCTTGGTCCTGTATCCATAAAATCCGTCCCTTTTTTCTGGTTTGTTTGGAGTCTGTTTAACCGTGGTCCATTATTTCAGGTACTCCCTTTACTCGGATTACTGGGGTGTTCGGAATTAATTCTCTCCTTGATAATCTTCTTACCATCCGGCTCTCCCACTTTGCTGCTATGAAACTTTCACTTAAGTACCGGTCTTCCATCATAATTCGTTCCTTTTTAACTAACAAGTATTGTACCTCCTCTAACATAACATAGTTGCTCATATTTAATCTCATTTCATCCCTTTTACCTCTGGATTATTTACCAAATATTTGAATGTAGTATTCCGTCTTGAAGATACTACTGATATTGTCTGATACACTTCCATCGTTGACACATTTAACTGGGATGTAAACTTAGTTAACTCCCTCTGTTCATTAATTGGAAGGTTCAATACCTTAATTAATCCACCTGTAATCATCTCCCATTCTTCCTTGGTATTTATTATTCTCTTTCTACATGTTTTTATTATTTTCTTGGTCTTCCTTTCCACGGTTTGAACATCCTTTTTGTTGTGGCTATTTTTATTTTCAGATGGCATTACACCTTGGTATTCTGTAATTTCTATTTCCTTCCTACTCTCTTCTGTATTCGGACTTACTTTAATACCTTCTGAAGTGCTGTCTGATGTTTCATCCAAATTCTTGACACTATGGTCCATTTGTTTATTAGTCTCCTCCTTGTATGTATCTGCTTTCTGGCTAAGTGTATTAACATTTTCAAACTTCTCCCCGAGAGTTTCCCATATCTCCTTATTGAAATTCTCCATTTTACACTCAAATTGTTTTAAATTCTTATTATTCTCTTCAAATTTTGCATTCATCTCTTCTCTTTGTCCTTCAACCGTTTCCTTCAGTTCATGGTATTGTTCATTCGTGGTTTGTTTGATATTTCCATGAATGGTTTCTATTTTTTCATTTAGTTGTTTGACTAAACTTTCCTGAATGCTATCTATTTTCTCATTGGTCTGTCTATTTTGTTCCTCCTGCTTCTTAAAATTCTCCTTATTTTCCTCATTGGTTTGTTTCAAGGCTTCCTCCTGTTTTCTAAAATTTTCATCTATTTTGTTATTGGTTTGCTTTGAAGTTTCCTCCTGTTTTCTAAATTGTTCATTAGTTTGTTTATTCTGTTCCTTAAATTGTTCCGCCATAAATTTCATCATGTCTTGCCAATTAGGTTCTTCTCTGGCTACCGCTTTGTCTGGTTGGTCCTCTTGGGCATCCTCTTCCACTACTTCCTTTTCCGTATCCATAACTACTTCGGTTTCTTCTTTATCGCCTGTCTGTTGGTCCATTTCCCTGTCCGTGACTAATTCTATTTCTTGTTCCTGTCCACCTTCTTCAATCTCCTTTTCTTCTGCCCTCTTCTTCGATTTGCCTCGGGTATTATGCATTTCTTGTTTTTTCATAACTGCCAACGATAATTAGATTTTTTGGTATATATTTTTATTAAATATCAAAATTCTTTCCTAATTACCGCCCTTTTACGTTGAGCGCCAATCTTGTAACGTGCCGCTTAATTCGTTAAGAGGCGGGTGTTAGCGAAACGTCCTTAGTCAAGCCCCACATTGGGCGCCAATCTTGTAACGTCTCTTTTGTGAGGTATAGTATAGTTATCCTATATGCCTCAAGCAGTATGCGTCACTTCTGAATTATAATAACTGACGTTTCTTAAAAAAATAAATAAAGGATTTTCTAATGTGTTACTCAATCTAAATAGAAATCGAGAGTGTGTGATTTGGGGTCAAGGAGTGAAGGTTGTTCAGCCTTATGAAGAAGAGAGAGTAAGTATCAATTATTTACACTCAGTTTAGCCGATTTCGGATTTCTTTCAAATTGTTCGCTGAAATTGATTACAACTACCCACTACCAAAAAAATTATAACACTTTATTATTCAAGATTATTTTTCAATAATATTATGTATTTATATTATTGGTTTTTGTTTCCTGCCACCAAAATACAAGTATTACAATTGCTCTTTCTTTCAATAAAACATAATCTCGACTTCACAGAGTAAACATGGAATTGTCTAAGGAGAAAAACATATATGGTGTTGTTTACCAAATTTTTTACACTATATAAAAAACATCAATTAATATATAATTCTTAATAATTCCCCAGGGTTCAGGGTAAGTTCTTTTTGTTACGAGAGTGTCAGAAATGGATAATTACTACGCTTTACAAATACCGAAAAAATTATTAAATAATTTGTTTATTTTTTCGTGTAGTATGTAGTTCCTGGAATGTCCGTAAGAGTGCAGTGTGCTTTGTTTACTTTAAAAAACATATGATTATGAAATGACTAATTTTTTTATTTTTTCTATATCAACGTTCGGAATGCGTTTTCTTCTTGAATTATTACAAAAAAATGTTTATATTACCTCACTCCATATGGTTCTTACTGGAATGAAGCTTTTTCTGTTATGAGGTCCGTCTTGCGTTATAATTTCCTTACGGTCTAGCGCATTTTTCGATCGTCAAACTAGAACTATGGCGAAACCAAGTTGAATCATCAGAAGGTTTTCTTTCACTATTTATTAAGGAGTAGGACCATCTAATTTTGACAAATCATGGATGATTGTGAAGTGGTCATGTTGTAAGTTAATTTAGTATCAATTTGCACTCCTCTTAAGTTCCGAAAAGGTTATTTTTTATTATAATTGTAGTAGCATCTTTTTCTCAACTCTACGGTTTTATTTCTAAATTTGTTCTTAACAATACTTGTTATTTTCATCACTCTTAGTAACACATAGTATTTTTATTATACAGGCAGTTTGTAATTATTATAAATTTATATTTTCTTTATGGAAAAATAATTCCTTTCCATTTCGGTTTCTTTACTAATTTAGTTTACATAATAAGTTTTGGTTCATTTTCTTATGACATTGTATATAAGTATTTGATAATTTTATTATCTTTAAATAAATTTATATATTATTTATTTAGTCTCTCATAGTATTCCTACACGGCACTACTTCCTGTTGCCATTTCCCTCATAGTATTATTTTAATTATTTATTATCTTTTGGTATTTAAATTTTTATGTCTTTTAAAACTAACCCTGGGTTATCCTATATTACAACACAAATATTTAAAAAAATATAACATTAACTTATGTATAACAATTGGTTATCCATACAATATCAATATTACAATAAATAAATAAAAATACAAAATCAGTTAGTAGTATTACAGCCTACTCTCATAGTTCTACAACCTCCAAACCCACAGCACAGTTTGGTAATACGTTACTTTCACTTTTATTTTTCACCTCAATGGGTACACTATAACTCACTTTGCACTGTATACCACTCGAATTGTTTATCATGTTGAGTGATATAATTTAATTTTGAGCGAGCCATAGGTTACTCATTTCTGACCTTGATGTTATTATGATTTAGTTTATTGGGACAGGGTTATGTAACGTTACATAAAATAGCCGGCCGGCTTTTAATATTCGCGCGACCATAAATTGCAAAGTTACAATGAAACTGTTTTATGTTTTTATTAGATAGGCCCTTTTGCTTTAGGCCTATCTTGCACGCCCGAGGCCACTATTTTCAATTAACGAACTTTACTGTATGCTGCTCTTTACTGTCTGTTGTTGCTTCTGTGGTGACAATCTGCATACTGTAATTCACAAAGCCTGCTGCTGGGGCAGTTACGCAATACGTCTAGTCTAGTGGTCTAGACAGTTGTTTATACTAACAGTGTGTTACTCTGAGGCAACTCACAGGTGAAAGCTAACAATTGAAAATTAAAACTGATTTTATATAAAATAAAATTGAAACTGGGGTAGTACACAATTCTGTACCGTTACAATACCCCTCCCCCCAATAAGAGATTGGATACCGAAGCATACAAACTCTTATTGCCTAAAACCTAAGAGGATTAGTGAGGATATGGCGCCACAACCCCCCTGAACTCTTTACTAAAATCATGGGTACTTACCCCCCTAGTCTGGTGACTGTGGCAGCACCCATCCGCTCTTACTGGACTTCTCTGTTCGAGATCCCAACACCATAAGCTCGGACAGATACAGTATCGCCTGACTCTGGAACATTCAATAAAAAAATCAACAAACGGCCTTCCATCACTCCATATCCCACAACTGATTTGTTTCCTCTTAGCCGTACTGGTTCATTATCCGCAAAGTACTGGTTCATTTTTTATTATAAAATATATCTTAACCCTAGAAAATAGTGTTAACAAAACAATATAGGTTTACAGTAGTACATATATGTTCCAGTCAAATTAAATAATGTTCCCCGTACCATATTGCCCAGCCAAAATGACACATTAATTATGCAAAATTGCATTAAATCTCAACAATTTATTACTTATCATTATTCAAGAATATTTATACTTAGCTACTATATTTTTTTTTCTTCTACTACCCCCCTAATAGTCCCTTAATTAATGTTACAGTAATTAATTTATTATTAAGAATCATTTTTTCAATTAATGTAACTACCAAATTAATTTAATTTAATTTAATTTCTCAAACTCTAAGTTACAGTAATTACCTCATTATATCAATCTCATGTGTTCAAACGGTTTCATTTGCTTTAATCACATTGTACCAAAGGACCCTACAAAAAAAAATTACCTACATTCCATCACGTCTGGTGTTTCTTTTTATTTCATAATAAACTACTCATGGCAATGATTCAGCAGAATAAAACAGTTATCAACTTCAACACATCTGGCTGTAAACATTAGTCAAAACATACAACACACCTGTTTACATTAACAGTTGTCTGCCAGACTGGTGTTATAAACACTCTCAGTTTCAACATTCATGGTTACATCATATACTGGCATATATATTTCCTTCAATTATTTGGGTTTTTCTAAATCTTTTGATGTTAACATATTTATCAATTATTATTTGTTATTATTAAACTCAAAACAGTTTAACTTTAGTTATATTATTTAAAACACTTTGAATATAAACACACAATGCAAAATTTAATTCATTAATACCTCCTGTTAATTATTATTGTTAATTAACAAAATAAAATAATATTATTATTAAAATCAATCAATACACACATGGTTACATGAAACATTTTACAGTACACACACAATTAATTTCACTATAATGTATTTACAAATCTTCATCATTACTTGTTTAATTTTATCACACTTTGTTTCCAAATTCAGCAAGGTCATTACCATATACTAAAGTATTTAAAATGTCCATTCATTGAGTTTATATTCAACCTCCATCGTCAAAAATTAGTCTTTTCTGCACGTAACATTTTTCAATTTTATTGATACACATCATAATGGCTATCATTTGTGTAATAACCCTTATCAACATAATATTTCATACCATTATTACCTATTGATTCATAAAACCGGTCTACATTTGTAATTTCAATTCTGTCTCCGTAAGTGTTTTTATACATCAAGTAATTTATTTTTTCATCATATTCATTTACTATACTCATTAAAACATCAGGTAAGTTATTATTATTTATACAGGTATCAAAATAATTATCAATCTCTATTTTACAAGGTGAGTCAATTTGTTCCTCTCTCTTAATGCATAAACTCTGTACCAATATTTCATAATCTCTATTCACCTTAAATATTTCTATTTCTCTCTCTCTATTTCTCTCATCACAATATTTCTCACAACATTTCACATTCTCTCTCTCACTCCATACAAAGGGTACCACTTTATTACTACAACATCTGGCTTTACCAGATACACAAAAAATCAAGGGACAATTATTTGTAGACTATACGTCTCCCAAATACATTCGTGAAGCATTTTCTTCACCCACAACCACATCACGGGAAAATTTTACCCTCTGTATACTCTCTTCATACTCTCTCTCTCTGACTGATTACCATGATCAACATCATTATTATCACTTGTTAACACATCATTATCATCGGTATTACTCACCTTATTATTAATTTCTTCACTATCTGTTATCATATTACCACTGTTACTTGCAAAACTTTTTAAATTATCATTTACTGTAATTACATGTTCAAGAATAACATTACATCGCTCATCTATGTCATTTAAACGTTTCTCGATATTACAGTTTTGTAATTTAATCTTATTAATATCGCTCTTTATTTCATCAAATTTATGGTCATTTATATCAAAACGTTTATTTAATGTATCAAATTTTGTCTCAAACTTTTCCTCATTACTATCTAAACGTTGATTAATATCGTTAAGTTTTACATTCTGTTCCTCGAAACGATAATTAATGTCCCCTTTAATTTCGTTAAATTTAGCGTTCAAATTTTCACACTTACTATCTATCTTTAACAACAACTGCATCATACTCATCATCTCACCACTGTCAGATTGATTGTTTTTGTTAACTGATTTCGGGGTTATTTGAATCCCCGAGTCATCTATGTCAGCTGACTTACTTAATTCTCTATTTTGAACTAAGATTGGAGTCGAATAGACCTCCAACCCACTCATGACCGTTGATTCGGTCAAACTATTTTGTTTATTGATAGTTGTATTTTCTGCATTGACTTCGGTTAAGTCAGTCATGCTGACTTCATCATCGTTATTTTTCATTTTATATAGTGTTTTTTCTTTTTTACCTATACTATTGTACACACCTTATCTTACTTCTATGTCTAGTATTTTGTATGTTTGTTTATATCATATGAACTAACCATACCATTGCCCCTACCTCCAAATAACCTGTTCTGCAGCTTAATTAGGTCTGGCGAATGTACAGTAATTAAAACTTACACTCGCCGTCCCTGTTTGGGCACCAGTGAAACTCTATTAATTAGTGCAGATATGTTAAACTCTTACCTTATGGATATCTCCAGAGTTCTACAGACGACCAGTACACATATAAATATGCAGTTCGTTTTAAAACAAATCGCTTCTAATTTATTAGCCACATTACTTACTCATCAATTAAACACTAGTCTTTATATTAGTAATACATTAAATTCAAACAAATTAATAAATGAAATCTTTCCTAACCTATAACAAATTATATCTTTTTGAATAAACCAGTACGTTTATTTTTTATTTTTCATCTTGCTCTCATATTTAATATAAAAACCTTTTCCTTAGAGATCTCTTTGTTTTTTACGTTTTAAGCTTTTGTTAATCAAAATTATAATCATCATTTACTTAACATTGGTTTAAATCTTAATATGCTGTAATTTTAGTTACCCATCCATTACGTTTTCTTCTGGTTTGCTACGCCGTCTCGTGATAACCGTTTTTACCCGTTTTTTCGCACTCCGGCACTATTAACATCAAGTTTGGTTGTTGTTAAATAATTTATGCACTGAAAAATGTATACTGTATATGTTTTTTATATATATAGCCGGCCGGCTTTTAATATTCGTGCGACCATAAATTGCAAAGTTACAATGAAACTGTTTTATGTTTTTATTAGATAGGCCCTTTTGCTTTAGGCCTATCTTGCACGCCCGAGGCCACTATTTTCAATTAACGAACTTTACTGTATGCTGCTCTTTACTGTCTGTTGTTGCTCCTGTGGTGACAATCTGCATACTGTAATTCACAAAGCCTGCTGCTGGGGCAGTTACGCAATACGTCTAGTCTAGTGGTCTAGACAGTTGTTTATACTAACAGTGTGTTACTCTGAGGCACCTCACAGGTGAAAGCTAACAATTGAAAATTAAAACTGATTTTATATAAAATAAAATTGAAACTGGGGTAGCACACAATTCTGTACCGTTACAAAGTTTCAGCCAACGTGATTAGCTGTGGTATAGCGATTGACATGGAATTCTTAGTGGCAACCGGGCTGCCGTTTAACATATTAGTGGGGTGCGATGTGCTCAGACGGAACTCCGCCATAATCGATTTACGCACGGAGAAAATATCACTTTTAACAAACGGGCAAACTTGGACGGCTGACTTGGTCGGTAGCGATACAGTAATTCCCAACGATATCCACCAACTAATCCGTAAAATAAATTATATAAACAATACTCCTATGATTGAGCGGATCATAGACGATAACTCTAATGAGGATTTATGGTCCCAAAAGATCCAGGAAATCAGGGATTTCCGGAGCGGTATTAAAAAGGAAAGGTTGCAAATACACCAAGTGGATAAATTAATAAAAATTTATGAACGATACCGATCAGTATTTTCTGACGAACCCGGTAAAGTCAAAAACTACCAGTGCACTCTACAATTTCGAGATACAGTGGACTTTAACCGGAAGTCATACCCCATCGCGCAATCACGAAAGGAAGCTGTAAGAGCTGAAATAAGTAAAATGATTAACCGTGACATAATAGAGAGTAGCCAATCCCCATACACCAGTCCTATCGTGGCTATTCCTAAGAAAAACGGACAAGTCCATCTTTGCCTAGATGCGCGAGAAATCAATAAGATGATAATTAATGACAGAACCTCGCCCGGCGAGATAGAAGAGATCTTAAAACGTTTCCACGGTACCAAGTACTTTAGTACCTGGGACACGGTGTGTGGCTACTGGCAGGTGGAATTGCACCCACAGAGTCGCCAGTATCTGGCATTCATATTCGAAGAGTGTAACTACCAGTTTAAGAGATTGCCCTTCGGACTCGTGAATTCGGTCGCCGTCTTTGTGCACTGCATGGACCAGATACTTGGCCAAGAAGCACTACAATTCACCACCGTGTATGTAGATGATTTGCTTGTGACCTCAGAAACATGGGAGGAACACTGCTACCATGTGGAACATGTGCTGAAGAAATTGGCTGCAAATAACATCACGCTCAAACTGGAAAAGTCTCAATTCATTGCCAAGGAAATTCAATTCTTGGGCTTTAAATTAAATGACCAAGGAATCTCACCGTCGGCCAAAAAGGTAGAAGCGATTCAGAAATTTCCGGCACCAAAGAATAGAAGGCAATTACAGTCGTTCCTGGGACTCTGTAATTACTATCGCAAGTTCCAGGAAAAGTATTCTGAATTGACTGCCAGATTTCAACCGTAACTGTCATCAAAAAATAAATGGATCTGGGGTATAGAGCAGAACGAGACATTACAACTGATTAAAGAAAAATTTCTTGAACCCATAATACTTCGCCATCCAGATTTCAGTAAACCTTTCTTCCTAAATTGCGATGCCAGCGACATTAGCCTCGGCACAACGCTATATCAAGAGGATGAGGAGGGCGAACATCTCGTGATTTGCTTCGCAAGTAGAGCTTTAAACCAGTGCGAAAAGAACTACCACGTCACTGAGAAGGAACTGTTAAGTGTAGTGTTCGCGTGTGGCAAATTCCGCACCTACATCCTAGGTTACCCCGTTACCGTCCGGACAGACCATAAGTCCATATCGTTCCTGAGGAGGTGCAAATTGAGCCACGGAAGGTTGACCCGGTGGATACTGATACTGCAAGAATACAATCTTAAGTGGGAGTACATCCCAGGAAGGAAGAATGTCGTTGCAGACGTATTATCACGTATTGACATAGAAAAGCAAACATTCGAGGGAGAGAAAGAAAGTTTACTCAAGATATACCACATTCTTAGCACCAGAGCTGATCTAGCCTCATTATTAACAAACCTGAGCACCCACCAACAAGCAGACCCAAAATTAAGAAATATTAAGAATCGATTAGAAGCAGGGGACGAAACTATCGCCCGATATTATCAACTAAATCACGATATTTTGTTCATTAAACTATCTTTAAGGAAGGAGACATGGAAGGTAATCATTCCAACCCATTCGAAAAGGAGATAATAATTAATTATCATATTCGATATGGGCATATGGGCACCTTAAAGGTGATAAAGGCCCTGGAGGAGAGCTGCCACATGAAAAATGTCAACTGGAAGGTCCGGAAGTATATAAAAGGTTGCCACATTTGCCAACTCGTTAAATCTAATAATGAGAAAAAGGAAGGCCAAATGATTCCTATAACATCACAGGCAAAGTTGGAAAAGGTATTCTTGGACATCTGCGGGCCATTTCCCCGCAGTGGCGGTCGTCACAGATATAAGTATCTGATAATCGTGATGGATCATTTCACTAAGTTCGTTAAGCTATACCCAGCAAATCGGGCAACTACTAATAAAATTCTCGGAATATTAACCGACCAGTACTTCCCAAACGTCGGAAAACCAGTTTCGATCATTACAGATCACGGAACCCAATTCAAGGGGGAAAAAATGGCGGGATACCCTACTATCTATGGGTGTTCGTACTTACAAAACCTCGGTCTACCACCCGAGCAGTAACCCGGCAGAGAGAGTATTACGAGAAGTGGGGCGGATATTAAGAACATATTGCCACAATCACCAGAGGAGGTGGCAAGACTATCTAGAAGCCACAGAAGAATTCCTCAACTTGGCATACCACCCAGCCATAGGAATTACCCCATACTCCGCCATGTACGAGAAACAACCCCCAAGAGAGATCGTAGAAATATTAGAGTTCCCAAGAGATAATATTTATACTTTTGACAAAATAAAATTTTACAAGGTGGCCGAAGACCAGGAGAAACGGCGAAACAAATATCAAAAGAGTAAGGGTAAAATAATAACCTATACAAGTGGTAAAAAGGTATTATTGAAAAATTTGGAATTACCCAGCTCACTGGAAGGAATAACAAAGAAAAGAAGTTGTTACTATTATACACTGGACCCTATATAGTCTCCATGGACAAAAACAATAATACTTATGAAATAAAGGAGATGGGTTCTGGTAGAATCAAAGGTGTATATAACCAGGCTTCCATGAAAAAATATCATGAGGAGTAATAAAAAAAAAAAAAATCCAAATTCTAAAATATAGTAAGAACAACTTACCACTAAATTTGAAAGAAACCATTTGGAATAATTAAAAAGAAGAAAATGAATTTTGTTAAAAACAACTAAATTCAAAAATATAGTAAGTACACCTTACTACCATTATTAATGAAACCATTATGAAAATAAAAAGAAAGAATTTTGTTAAAGACAACAAAATTCTAAAATATTGTAAGATCACCTTACAACAACATATTTATGCAAAAACTATTTTGGAACAAAAAGAAAAGAATTTTGTTAAAGTCAACAAAATTCAAATATATGATAATATCAAATTACAAACAAAGTATTAATGAAAAATATTTATGATAAATAAAAGAAAAAGAATTTAGAATAAAACAAATCAATTCTAAAATATATAGTAATGTCAAATTACAACCAATGATTTATAAAAACATTCTATGAAATTAAATAAAAGGAAGTAAAAACCAGTGATACGATTAAATGAATAAACTTGTGTTGAAATAAAAATAATAACACTTTGAAGTAATACAAAGAGAAACAATGACCTCATTAAAAATTAATTAAAGAATTCATTTGAATAAAAAATCAGAAAGAAGTATTTTGAGAAAAGGAACAAAAAATAAATGTAATTAAATAAATCACTAATGAGTATGATCATGGAATAAGTGTCGAGTGTAATAAAGACAATTGGAAGAAAGTGCTAGAACATGGAACTAGTGGAATAAATAAAAGCTGCGAAACAAAAAAATATCAGAAAATATATGCTACCAATAAACAGAAGCAGATTGTGATAAAAACCAGAGAAGAATAAAGAATTAATAACAAAAACTTTATATTAGAATAAACAATGATAATTATATTAATGAAAGAGCTTCCCACCATAATAAGAATTGAGATAACAATAAAGCTAACAAGTCAGAAGAATAACTGACATAGGAATATTAAAATCTCTGAGCAATATACAAAGTGAAGTATCCAAAGATATTTTTTTTAAATAGTCATAAAGTGGACTATTATTAAATAATTTTTTTTATAACTCTGTAGATAAGTCCAGCAGTATTAATATGTTTTGGAGCAGAGATGATTTGCCTCTGTACTCAATTAGAAGTGAAGTATTGGCCAGCAGAGTATGTAGCCTACAGTGCCTCTCTGAACTGCCCCAGCTCACGTGTTAGGGAATGATAGGGAATAAATATCCCAGGGATAAAACACCAAGTTAAGAAAAATGAAAATAAAATAATAAATATGAAACTCAGATGACTATTACTATCAAGGAAGATCAATTAAGAATGAAATAGATGTAAGCTCGAATATAGAGGAGAAAACATTTAGAAATGGAAGGAAGTCAAGAATAATAAAAAATATAATAATTATCATAAGCAATTATTTCAGACAAACCAAGTATAGTCTGAACTAATCACTTCTGGAGGAGGGCAATCTGTAGCATGACAGATAATCCACTAAGTAATAATTCCATTACGATCATAAATAAATTTAAATTACATTAACTCAAAAGAAAATTCAAAGGAAAATAATTAAATATCAAAGGAAAATAATGAAATATCAAAGAAAAATACAACCATAAAGGAAAAAGTAAAAGTAAATCATAAAAATGCACCAAAAAAGTATCAAGAAAATTAAATCCGAAGAAACTAAATAAAATCAGGATAATACCCAGGTAGGATAGGAGCAGGTAATAAAGAAGATACCCCGAACCAACCAACGGACAAAATAAAACCAACTTACCTTGGAAAACCCAAGAAGGAAGAAGTGAAGAAAAGAAGATATAGGATGGGAGGACTACGAGGAATACCCATGATAAACCTATTACTAACAATAACAAACCCCGAACCAAATTTTAATTTCACCCAAAGAAAGTATAACACCCCAAAACCTCATAGAAATGTAAAATAATTATAAACAAAAGTGTTTAGTAGTGTGAATAGAAGTGCACCGACTAAAGTTATTATATAATAAAATAAACAAATCTTCACAGTCCATTATGACTAAAGGTTTGGTCTTAGAATATTGTAAAACTCAAATATAAATCAGACCCAACAGTGTAAGTGAACCAGTGCAAATGATTTAGATATAATAAACTTCAAGTAAAGGTGTAACTGTTACTTTAACTGTGTACTATTAAATAACTTTAATATTTTATATAAATACAGAGATAACATTTCATGAAATATTGTTGTGAAAATATTTCTAATGTTTCATAGAAGAGGCCACTTTTTATCAAAAAACATTCTTTGAAATGTAAATGATAAAGAGAGCAGGTGGGGAATAATTACTGTGACAGGGGATTAAAATATAATACATAATATAAACATAAAGGACTGCAATCAATTTAAGTTTAACAAAAAATAAAAATTAAATGGCCAATTATGTTTGTATTTAAAGCCTATGAACTCCACATTTCAAGGTGGTATATAGAATAATGATTATGATTAAGATAAGAATGTTTATTAATATAACAGTGTTGATACAGCCTAAAATGTCTATGTATGTATACTATACTAGTTTATAAAATGTTTGTTATGTATTTTTAAAAATAGTTCAAACTAAAATGTCTAACTTTAAAGACTAGTAATTAATTTTCAATATTGTTTTTGTATTATGAGCATGAATACAATGCTACATGTACCAGTAGTTATATAAGAAGATTTTATTTAATTTTGTGTTAACTTTAGAAAGTCAGAAGGGGTATAGAAATAACATTATTCGAAAAACAGTATATGTAAAACTATAAAATCTAGGCCAAATAAGAAATTCCAAATAACATTATAATTAAGTAAGGAAGTAAATAAACCAAGTAAACTAATGAGATTTATATAAGGTGAATCAATCACCAATTACTATAACTGAAACTATACTTTAAAAGAATAATATAAAAAGATGTATAAAATTATTAAAAAATTTGCAAAATGTAATACCTAACAATTTCAGAGGAGGAATAGTAAATTCATAAATTATAACTAAAAGAATGATCAATTGATAAATTTGTAAGAAATTAAGGAAGAATAAAGATTTATATCAATCGGAAATTTATTATAATCATATTTATAAGACATAAGATGGCTAAAATTTTGGACAAGAACAGGAAGCAGATATTGAGCCTATATTTCCAAAATGACAGAAATATAGCAATTTTGACAAAAAACTTTATAAAGATGGACTATTGTATGTCAAATTAAGCAGAAAGAGTTAAAGAAACCAATTATGTAATTACTAGTTCACGAAAGTAATCAATAACCAAAATATATTCTGAATATAATGTACTTTAAATCACATGCATAGGAAGTGAATAATAATTGAAACAATACGTTTCTAATATTAACTTGGCAAGATATTTCAGGAGACGAAGGAAGTAAAACAGTTCTTATTTAACATTGAGAGTGAACAGTTGAATTAAGCTCGCGCTAATAACACGGATAGCGAATACGTTAATGGCGTATAACGGTTGAGCCTATCTTACATTAAAACAACCGAGAGTTACGGAAAAATTGAACTTAAACATAAAATCAGTGAATACAACAACCACAAACGGTGAAAACAATTAAAACTGAACGAAATACCAGTGAATTAAAATCACAAAACTATAAAACAAGAAATATAACTTAACCAAATGAACATCACGTTTTTCGACATACACGCTACAGAAGTGAACACACCTAATACAAAACATTTAATCAGTGAACACGGAACACTTAACCAGGACACCTCTCACAACACAATAGACATTATCCAATATTGCAGAACCAAGGAACCAGTTGAGAAGGCAGATTTATTAGCAGAAAATTCAGCGTCATCATTCCAGTTTTACTGCAAATAAGAAGTGTCGGCCATTTTGAAAAATCCCATCATGCAACACCACCTCCACTGATTGAATTCGTCGTTCACTGTTGGTAAAACGATTCAACTTTATAAACATTATATATCATTAGTTCATTTTGTAATTATTAAATATCAAGATATATTTGTGAATGTTATACTTTCAATACTTGCCCCTTCTCTGACTATTATAATTATAACCGTTCAAAGAACCAGTCGAAAATATTTCTATATAATAACCTGTATTAACAATCGAATACCCCTGTGCAAGAGTCGAGTGTTCTATATGTGATAATCGATTTTAAATCGATATTATTAAATGTGTCAATAAAATATATTAATTCTACGCTTTGATTTAATTTTACTTCCATATTCCTTAAGGAAATGGAAGTATGGTGATGGCAAAATATAGGTATGGAGAACCATACATGACTTCCATGTTCTAAGATTTATATTTAAAATCATTTTCGAAATGAAATATTACTATAGAAACTACTTCTTTCTACTTACTGCTTCAGCTTTAACCACAGTACTGTGGTCACCTCACGTTATCGCACTCGATTTTCACTGATGATGGAAGTCGATGGCATTGCCGAAATGTCTGGTTTTGTAGAAAACATTGGACTACGGCCAAACATCCCGGGAAGGAATTTTAACAAAAACTACTTCTTTGTTGCCGATAACGTTGTAAAATATATATAAAAAATTGCATAAAATTAATGGCTTGTATAAGTTAATGTTTGATCTCCATTAAATAGTGCTCAAGTTTCCAAAGTTTTAATATTATGATGTCCATAATTAAAACATTAGAGCAGGTTTAGTGTGTATGAGGGTACACCGTGGACAAAAATTTTCAACATTTCCTAATGAGCGTTGCTACAGTGTTCCTAGTTGCAGCGTTCCTATCAAGCTGCGAATATACAGTGTATGTTTCACAGAACAAACACGCGAAAAAGAAGGAGTGCTCCGAAGTCACTCATGGACCCTCAGCATCTTGCAGAGGGTTCATTCCCTAAAGACGAAAAGTCTGTCTATGAATCGTTCCTCTGTAAACACGTGCAGTTACACTGCCCAGTGATCCACAGGAAGCAAATTGCTATCCATGCTGGACACTTTTTCGGCTTGCACGCGTTATGTTGGTATGGGTTTCGGCACTTACCATTTAAAAAGCATGCAAATGTAAGAAAATAAACATGAGTGAGGCCAGAAATAATGCGAATTTTGTGTGTGTGTGTCCCCTGCCTTTTTATTGCGGTAGTCATAATAATAAAATGGAAACGTAAACATTACATAACTGAGATATGCTTGCCTGCCACGAACGATATATTATTTTATACATGTACATTAACTCGTACATAATTTACATTAAAATGAAAAAATTATAATTTTATTGCCTGGCAACAAAATTATTTTATTTTTAACAATTACCATTGTTTGAAAAAGTTTAAATGAATTTTCAAGTACTTCACTGTTGTTAAAACGTAAAAGGTTGCAGGTAAACTACCCCTTCCCCTTAACCGATCTTCACCAAAATCGAAAGTCCTTGAGATCTCTACAATTCAGGGACGTATGCAAAAAATTATTTGATTCTGTTTGAATTTGCGGCTGTTATCGTTTGCCATAGAAAATACCCTTGTTAAAAAAATGTTGCAGGTAAACTACCCCTTTCCCTTCACCGATCTTCACCAAAAACAATAGGTCTTGAGAACTCTACAATTTAGGGCTGTATGCAAATAATCTTTTGATTCTGTTTGAATTTGCGGCTGTTATCGTTTGCCATAGAAAATACCCTTGTTAAAACATAAAACGTTGCAGGTAAACTACCCCTTTCCCTTAACCGATCTTCACCAAAAATAGTAGGTCTTGAGAACTCTACAATTCAAGGCTGTATGCGAAACATTATTTAATTCTGTTTGAATTTGCGGCTGTTATCGTTTGCCAAAAAAAAAATTACCCTTGTTAAAAAAACCGTTGCAGGTAAACTACCCCTTTCCCTCAACCGATCTTCACCAAAAACAATAGGTCGTGAGTACTCTACAAATCAGGGTTGTATGCAAAAAATTATTTGATTCTGTTCGAATTTGCGGCTGTTATCGTTTGCCATAGAAAAAAAATCTACAGACAGACAGTCACACACACAGACACTTTTCGAAAAACGACTTCTGATTGTACTACACTTAAAACATGAAAAAAAGTCGTTTTCTGAAAAGTGTCTGTGTGTGTGTGTCTGTCTGTCTGTCTGTAGATTTTTTTCTATGGCAAACGATAACAGGCGCAAATTCAAACAGAATCAAATAATTTTTTGCATACGGCCCTGAATTGTAGAGTTCTCAAGACCTATTGTTTTTGGTGAAGATCGGTTAAGGGAAAGGAGTAGTTTACCTGTAACGTTTTATGTTTTAACAAGAGTAAAGTACTTAATTTTGATAAATAAAGTATCCTGATAAGAAGCTCATAATAATCCACTGTAGAAACATAGACGAAATATCTATAAATGAAGAGGTTAGGTGATCGGGGTGAGGGTAATTTTCGATTAATGAAAATTATAGTTTGAAGGGGAGGGGAGAATTTTTTATATGTGTACTACGTTATCGGCAACAAAGAAGTAGTTCTTTGTTAAAATTCCTTCCCAGGATATTTAGCCATAGTCCAATGTTTTCTGCAAAACCAGACTTTTCGGCAATGCCATCGACTTCCATCATCAGTGAAAATCGAGTGCGATAACGTGAGGTGGTATATGTTAGTGACCACAGTACTGTGGTTAAGGCTGAAGCAGTAAGTAGAAAGAAGTAATTTCTATGGTAATATTTCATTTTGAAAATGATTTTAAATATAAATCTTAGAATGTGGAAGTCATGAATGGTTCTCCATACCGATATTTTTGAAAAGGTGTGTGTGTGTGTGTGTGTGTGTGTGTGTGTAGATCTTTTTCTATGGCGAACGATAACAGTCGCAAATTCAAACAGAATCAAATAATTTTTTGCATACAGCTCTGATTTGTAGAGTACTCAAGACCTATTGTTTTTGGTGAAGATCGGTTAAGGGAAAGGGGTAGTTCACCTGCAATGTTTTATGTTTTAACAAGGGTATTTTCTATGGCAAACTATAACAGCCGCAAATTCAAACAGAATCAAATGTTTATTTGCATACAGCCCTGAATTGTAGAGTTCTCAAGACCTATTGTTTTTGGTGAAAATCGGTTAAGGGAAAGGGGTAGTTTACGTGCAAGGTTTTATGTTTTAACAAGGGCATTTTCTATGGCAAACGATAAGAGCCGCAAATAATGTTTTGCATACAGCCCTGAATTGTAGAGTTCTCAAGGCCTGTTGATTTTGGTAAAGATCGGTTAAGGGAAAGTGGTAGTTTACCTGCAACATTTTATGTTTTAACAAGGGTAATTTTTTCTATGACGAACGACAACTGCCGTAAATTCAAACAGAATCAACTACTGTTTTGCATACCGTTTTGAATTATACAGAACTCAATGTCTGTTGATTTTGTTGAAGATCGGTTAAGGGAAAGGTGTAGTTTACCTGCAACATTTTTTGTTTTAACAAGGGTATTTTCTATGGCAAACGATAAGAGCCGCAAATTCAAACAGAATCAACTAATGTTTTGCATACAGCCCTGAATTGTAGAGTACTCAAGACCTATTGATTTTGGTGAAGATCGGTTAAGGGAAATGGTTAGTTTACCTGCAACATTTTATGTTGTAACAAGAGAAATGTTTTCATGACGAACGATAACTGCCGCACATTCAAACAGAATCAAATATTTTTTTGCATGCATCCCTGAATTGTAGAGGACTGAAGGTCTATTGATTTTGGTGAAGATCGGTTAAGAGAAAGGGGTAGTTTACCTGCAACGTTTTATGTTTTAACAAGAGTAAAGTACTTAATTTTGATAAATAAAGTATCCTGATAAGAAGCTCATAATAATCCACTGTAGAAACATAGACGAAATATCTATAAATGAAGAGGTTAGGTGATCAGGGTGGGGGTAATTTTCTATTAATGAAAATTATAGTTGAAGGGGAGGGGAGAATTTTTTATATGTGTACTACGTTATCGGCAACAAAGAAGTAGTTCTTTGTTAAAATTCCTTCCCAGGCTGTTTAGCCATAGTCCAATGTTTTCTGCAAAACCAGACTTTTCGGCAGTGCCATCGACTTCCATCATTAGTGAAAATCGAGTGCGAAAACGTGAGGTGGTATACGTTAGTGACCACAGTACTGTGGTTAAGGCTGAACCAATAAGTAGAAAGAAGTAGTATCTATAGAAATATTTCATTTTGAATATGATTTTAAATATAAATCTTAGAACATGGAAGTCATGTATGGTTCTCTGTACCAATATTTTTGTACAGTTACAAAAGTGGGAAGAAGATAGTTGAAAGAATCAAAGTACTGTTTTGAAAACAGCTTTCAAATGCCATGAAAACCAAGCACGTTTCCACTGGAACAAAATTTGATGTAAAATCTTTGATCTTGTATTGTAAACATTAAAAAAAAATCACTTGATACATCCAAATACAACTTACTTAATTAGCTTTAAATCTGAACTACACATCACAATGTCAGTCTCAAATTTAGATAATTGTAACAGGTAGTGTCCAAGGTTACAAAAGAGACTTTGAAACAGTCATTTTATCCCAGTAATCCAAAAATTACGTAAACGTTTTGATCAATCCTTGTATACATCTACTGATTTTCTTTCATATGGTGTTATGTTTGTCTACTCTCAGTCCAAACTTCAAGCAGTATGTCCACTCTATTCAGTTCCCTAATACAGTATCTAAAGGAACAGGATGCTGGACATTTTCTCTGGAATGTAAAATGAAAGAGACCATAACAAAAAATAAAAAGCTACATGAGGTAATAGTAAGTTATATAGGGTGATTCAAAATTGCACAGCAATCTCTCAGGACCTGATTCTATAACAAAAAATAAGAACAAAAGTTCATATAAATATAGGTCCAAAAACGTTTCATTAGCGAGTAACGGCTCGTGAAACATTTCACCCTGATTTCTGCTCCTATGGTAAAATAAAGCCATGGACTTCACACATTGGTGTATAAAGTGAAGAATAAATTTGGTGGTTTTATATGGTTTTTGATCTAATAAATTGAATAAAAGAGTTCTCAGAACTCTATCTCAATTAGTTTCTAAGAAAAACTGTGAAAAACACGAAACATTTGAGTAAAAAAAAACACATTTTTAGATTTGAGATAAAATAACTTCGTTAATTTCCCAATAAACAAATAAACATTTCTAACTAAATTTGTAGAGAATTTGATTCTGAGAAAGTTGATTGTATAAAGTCTATTAAAAATAAACACAAATAATATTGAAACACGCTTAGAATTGCTTGAAAAACAAATAACATCTCTTAATAATAATATTGCAGCCCTTAGTATTGGTCATAATTCACGATCACGCAGCAGATCTAACTCCCATAATAAAAATTGCTCAATTTCAAGGCCCCGCTTTAACAAAGAAGGCAAATTTTGTTGGTACCATTTTACCTTTGGTCAAAATGCTAAAAAGTGCTCTCAACCTTGTAGTTTTAATAATAATAAGAAGAAGAAGGAAAACCCAAAGGCTTGAGTGTTGACCAGACGACCGATGTTCAAAGCCAAAAATCTAGTCGTCTAACCATCTACGATAAAAATAATAATATACACTTTTTAATCGACACAGGTGCAGATTTATCTATTTGTCCTCCATCACGACTAGAAAAAATTAACACAACTTCATATAAATTATTTGCAGCTAATGGGACCCCGATTCCTACCTATGGGCAAAAAATAATGTCATTAAATTTAGGTTTAAGGCGTGAATTTAACTGGCCATTCGTGATTGCAGATATTTCAAAAGCTATCATCGGCGCTGATTTTTTGAAACACTATAACCTTTTAGTTGATCTAAAGAAACAACATCTGATTGATGCAACAACAGGAATTAAAATAATTGCCACTGTTACAAACAATCGCAACACTGATTGCATGTTCACTACTTTTGATAACACTAATACGATTAACAACAAAGTTTTAGCAAAATTTCCAAATCTTACAAAACCGGTAACTGAAAACAAGTTTTTGAACATTTGTAAAAACAAAACACATAATATAACGCATGCCATAGAAACGAAAGGACCCCCAGTTCATTGCAAACCTCGAAGATTACCGCCCAACAAATTAAAAATAGCTCAAAAAGAATTTCAAATTATGGTCAATCAAGGAATCTGCTGCCCATCTAAGAGCACCTGGGCAAGTCCTTTACAAATGATAAAAAAGAAGAGTGGCGATTGGAGACCCTGCGGAGATTATAGAATATTAAATTTTGTTTTGTTTAATACACAATTTGGCTCATTCTGGAATCCCGAAAAGCACAACAATGTTAAAAGACAAATTTATCTGGCCATCTCTTGCGAAGGATTTAGCACTATGGGCAAAATCTTGTCTAGCTTGCCAAAAATCCAAAATCTGGAGGCATACTAAAACAGGCATCGAACGATATCCAGAAGTAATGGATCGCTTTCAACACATAAACATAGACATTATAGGCCCATTACCACCTTCAGAAGGTAACCTATATTGCCTAACTTGTATCGATAGATACACAAACTGGCCGGAAGCATTCCCTATCTCAAACATTACAGCAGAAACAATTGCCCGCACGTTATACGCTGGTTGGTTCGCTAGGTTTGGAATACCTCAAACCATTTCATCAGACCAAGGCAGACAATTTGAAAGCAGTTTATTTCAAAATCTTACCATCCTTTTCGGCATAAAGCATAAAAGAACCACACCTTTTCACCCACGCTTTTCACAAGCGAATGGAAAAATCGAACGCTTCCACCGCTCTTTAAAAAGTGCATTGAAATGCTACGACAGCGATAAATGGACCATTGCCTTGCCAACTGTTTTATTAGGATTACGTTCCTCAATCATTGAAGGAATAAACAAAACACCAGCTGAATACGTTTATGGCACAGCGTTAAAGCTTCCAGGTGAATTCTTTGGTTCTGAAACGAAAGACATCGCCCCTACCACAATAGTCGTGAAACTCCAAGCGGACTTAAGGCAACTGCAACCCACACCGATACGACATAACACCAGCAACCAAATCTTCTTTCATCCCCATCTACACGCTTGCTCACATGTCTTCATCAGACACGGTGGAATCAAAAAACCCCTGCAGGCTCCTTACAAAGGGCCATATAAAGTCATCAAAAGCCAAGAAAAATACTTCACTGTCCTAATCAACGAACAAAGTAAAAACATATCTCTGGACAGGTTAAAACCAGCCTTCGGCATTTATGATTCTACAGTGGAATCTCCGATGACGACCCACCAAGCATCTTCAACTTCTATGAGTCTCCCAGCACCAGTTTCGTCAACAAGACATGATTTTGGTAAAGTACATGAGACTTCGACTGGGAGAAAAGTGCGTTTTCCACCAAGGTACCTCGATTGCATAACAATGCTGTCGCTGGAAGGTGAGAAGTGTGGTGGTAATATAAACGTGAATATAGTGAAAATATAAATGGCAGTGGCAACACTGTTGATAGATAAACACACGGACGGACATTGTTATACAGTAAAGTTATCTACTAGTGTGTTATAACCTATCCTTGTTAATACTTGTGTTTATAAGCTTGTGATAATAAAACAATCAAAATTCATATTTGTGCTTTCATTAAATAATAAGCATCCATAGATAGTATATTTTAAATGGTTTTGTAACTCAACACATCATATATTAATAAATTATTTACCTTAAATTATCCGCCATGTGATTTCTTGTGCTTCGTCTATGACGTGTTTCAGAGCTTATGCTCCATCATCAGATATTAAAAAGGTAAAACTATCACTCTTGCGAGATCGTTAAGAAGTTAAAATGTCAAAATTTGCATATGAACCATATACGGATTTGGGTGCGCACCCGTTCAAGTTCATTCTGCCACTGAGCGGTTGCTACCTTATTGTAGCCCCAGCGAGCAGACTCAAGGCGGTATTGTACAATCAGTTGGATACAAAGTTCAGGTGGTCATTTAACACAATATCGCGACTCCTTGGGTTTGCATATGCACTGTAAATTTCAAATTCCTCCAAGGCATTCATGAAACGGCCCTTCTTACACACATGTAACGGTATTAAATTGGAACTAAAATCTGTGTAATTATGATTGTGTGAAGTCAGGTGTCGGGCGTAATTTGATTTGATGTTGTCAATGTTTCTTATTTTCTTAGCTAAATGTTCTCGAAATCGTTTAAGGAAACCTCTCCCAGTCTGTCCAATGTAGAAGCACTCGCAATCATTGCATGTTAACTTATATATTGTAACATGACATATGAGCCCTAAGATTTCAGTGATATAAAATGATTACACATGTCAAATAATGAGTCAAAGAGACAAGCCAAATAATTTGTCTAAAATGCCAAGCTCAACGCTATGTGAGCTAACTATCACCAAATATAAACTCATAGCCATGAGAGTCAATAAACTGATGGTAAATACAAATGAAATGACATTATAGTGAAGAGAAATTGCACCACACAATGATTGTACCACCAGAAGCAACCACCCAATAGTTTTCGGTCAGTGAAGAATCAAAACAACACAAGAAAGAACAACACAAGAAAGAAGAAAGAAGAATCAATGAAGAACCAAACCAACAAGAAAGAAGAAAGAAGAATCAGTGAAGAACCTACTGCAAGAAGGACATCCAACAACCATGGCATAAAGATTCCAAGAGCCAGTCAACTATAAATCAACATCTACCCGTATGTGTAATAACCAATCAATCTGCGGATTAAAGAGATAGACAGAAAACTGACTAGCTGAGACGACCAATATACTATAAATAATGTTATAAATGAATAAGATAAGAAATGTTATACAAGGAATGAAAATAACAATAATACTTATTGATTAGAAGCTGTAAAGTAAGCATAGTAACAAGATATGCACAGCACCAATGTAACAAAAGGAGTATTAATTTGTCTCAGAATATCAGCAAACACTAGTCAAATAGTCTGACAATCATGTATAAAAGCAAGAGAATAAATAAAAGGTTATTAGTTATCTTTATTAAAACCAGACATGTAAAAAATAAGGTTAAAAGAATGCCAATGTGAGTCAAACTAACATACACATTATTAGCACCAATGACCAAATAACATAACCTATGATGTAGGCAAGATTCAC
This sequence comes from Magicicada septendecula, assembly GCA_034769895.1. Classification (NCBI taxonomy): domain Eukaryota; kingdom Metazoa; phylum Arthropoda; class Insecta; order Hemiptera; family Cicadidae; genus Magicicada; species Magicicada septendecula. The sequence continues at coordinate 241,214,931 of CM068370.1, read as the reverse complement.
CTGAATTCACAACTAACAGTAGGAAAAACCTACCCAAACCAGAATGTATTATATTGTATATATTATATTACGAGATTCTACATAATCTCGTAATCTGGTAAAAAAAAGTTACCAGGTGTAACTAGTATTATTTAACCAAATGCAATGTAGGAAAGTCTAGTGTATTAAACACACCAAGTCCAGTACTAAGACAATGTAATTACTCATCTATTGTAACTAAAAGATAATAACAAAAAGAACTCAAATACCAAAAAAGAATAACATTAAGTAGGCATCTAATGATGAAAGATAGAGACCACTTAATTAACCAGAAATGACCAAAATTACTTAATTTTCCAGCTAACAAAGGTGACCAGTAGTTGTAACCCTTTGTTATCATCAACTGGAAACAAATAGAAAGTAGATAAACACTTTCTAATAGTTGAAATATGTATATATAAATGTAAGAACCTAGGCTAAGATAACAGTAGCATAAGAAATGTATTTTATAAATAAATCTAAGTAAATAGCAACTAAGGAGTGTAAGAGAACTTGGAAGGCATGCCCTCAAGTGGGTATGAGTGCCATTATATAGTGATAATAAAGAATTAAATATAAAATAATAGTGTCTAGTGAACAGTACTAATCACAAACATTAACTTCCTTAATAATGGACCAAAGCACACCATGAGTGGACTCAAAAAATAGAGCCAAGTGTTACGAATCCAGTGATATGCTCAGATTTAAAATCGGAACAATATTAACAAAGTTATTACAATTATAAAGAATTTGTGTCAAATTGAGAAAAACATTCATAATCTCGAAACCAAAGGCCTACGCCGACCTCAACAATTGAAATAAAACGCCGAGGGGGTATGTACACAAAATTAAAGATCACCCACCAATCAAATCCATGGATTTAGCCAAATTTTGGACGTTTACTGAACGGAACGGCAGAGCGAGGCCTGCGTTCTGCTCGCTTTTCAATCAACATTTGAAGCGAGGAGATGTCGTCTGGCGAGAGAAAAAGTCAGCTGATCTATTAATGTGTGCGCGTCACCTAAGTAAACAGAGTGACCTAACCTAAAAATTGTTATAACGAATATATGTTAGTATCAGAGTGTGAAGTGTAACAGTGCGTAATAAGGATTGCTCAGTGTATAATCCAGAGCAATTCCGGGATTAAAATTATAAAATAAAAGGGAGTATAAGTGATTATTACCATTTCAATCAAATCATGAAAACGATATTATCGAAACATTTAATAACAATGAACATAGGTTAAGATGTATTTGTAACTGTGACTGAACAACAAATGACAATCCTCAGAGATTTGATTATTTTTATGTTGTGAATTTATTAAACTTACAATTAATTTCTATGCATAACTATTTTTTGTGTGACTTTACCACACTTGATGACAGTTGTCAAACATAACATATCAATTAATTTAACCAACAATTGCCAATGACTGAGGCTTGTCAGATGATTGAATTATTAACGAAAGTTAATTTAATATTTCAATGTTTTTATGTTTTATGATTTAGGAAAGGAACCTACCATTATAATATTTCAATGTTACTTTTATTGTGAATAATAACCAAGGTTGCCAGGATATATGGTTACTGACAGCCATGCAATTATACTTATATAACACTAAATAATGAATCAGATGTTTAACCAAATAACACTGTTTCAAAGTATATAATTTCATTGTTCATTTTAATTATATTATCAAGAATTATCTTGACATTAATTAACTTAGTTTCAAGCATTTATTGTCAATTGAATCTAATAATTCTACTAACCTGTAATGTCCAGATTAGACACATGGTTATTATTTTGTGTATTAATTATAAGTGACTGAATTATAGTCAACATCAAAGTATTTAATAACAATCGATGAGAGTTCTATTCAACGACTTGGTATCCTGTTAGCTCAAAGAATTCACGAAGGTATTAAACTAATATTAACCAACAAACATTTAGATACATTAAATTTGTAAACAGTTCTGCCACCCTGAGGCAAATTTTTGTAAAACTAAAAGTCTCATGCTTATTATTCCGAATCTAATTATAAATAATACTTCTGCTCATCCAGAACGAGCACTTGATTTGAATAAAATATTTGTTGACATAAGAAACAGAGTCAGTCAGTTTATTTCAATAGACTAGTTAAAAACAGGTGAATGAATTTGATTGGTCAACTCAACAAGCAGCGGCGAATACAAAAACGGTAAGTCCGTATATACTGGATTGAGAGAGAGACCCTGCGAGTTCGACAAGACTCACCAAGTAAGTGTTTATTAGTGCAAATTGTTTGTGTTTTCAGCACGGAAACTATATCACCGCTGCAACGAGTCAACGGAAGAACTTCTGTGTGAATAAACTGACCGAAGTAAAAATACTTCGATAAATAATTTCTTGTGCATCAACCGGACTTATCAAGTTGGATTCAACGCTAGGTTGAATTGAACCGGATAAGTCAATAATAATAAACTATAAACAAAAGTTTTTACAAATATTAAACAAAACTAAACGGGAAGTTAGCTCCCCAGAACCCCAAACGAAACGAACTATTACAATATGCCAGTTTTTTCTTCTGGAGGCGTGTGTTTTTTCGGTTTGAGAATATCCAGTAACTTATTATTAGTCCTGGCGATTCTGTCAAGAAGATCAAGACACTTGTTTTTTCGATTGTCCTTCTGCTCAATTGTGATGTTTTTCGGCACCATTTTGGCACAGACCTTTCGCATGTGCAAATGTTCAGTCAAAATTTGATGAACGGTAAATCTGTTCAAATTTAATTCTTCACTCAACATTCTTAATGTTAATCGACGGTCTGATCTCACAAGAGTGTTCACACGTTCGATGTTTTCGTCGGTTTTAGAAGTTGAAGGCCTCCCTGAGCGGTATTCATCTTCAACGTGTTCTCTGCCTTCCAAAAATGATTTATGCCAGCGAAAAACTTGAGCTCGGGATAAAGAATGTTCCCCATATGCTTGTTTTAACTTTTCAAACGTCACACTTGCCGATTCTCCAAGCTTAACACAAAATTTAATGGCACAACGTTGCTCCAAATTACGCTGTTCCATTTTGCGTGACGCACAACCAAAACACAACTTCACTAATAGCAGTCACAACAATCACGTAGTTAACGGAAGGAGTTGAAACTCGCACTGAGAGATGGGAGGGGGCTGATACACGTGCTCTGTCAAGGACAACAGCGCAGCGTTGCCAGATCGCTTGCAGTGTTCCCAGTCTCAGTACTTTTCTGCCACACTACGTATATTATTGTTCAACAAGTGAGTATTCTCATAATAATTCAAAAAAATATCGGCCAGTAAGCCGGAGAGGGGTGAGCCCATAGCTAGGCCTGTAATAATATTATTACATACAAATATAAATAAACAAAATTATTTTTTCACCTACCTTATTTTATGCCCTCATCCCAGGATCCGTCACACGAACGTCAAGATGCAAGAGTGGTTTACAGGTTATGTGAATAACTTACGCAACTCGCTTTTTGTGAAGAGAAATTAATTAAAATTTATTTTTTATTTAAATTTTTCTATATCAATTATCCTTTAGTTATTCCTGTATCTTTAAAAAACAATCTAGTCCTTCTAGTCAAATTTTAAATTGAATACAAATTTCTTTATATAGTTGAAACATAATCTGGTACCAATTAACTTATTTAAGACATCTTACCTTATTATAAACAGACAGCCCAGTCTGCCAACATACACACATTCACACTATTACAAAACCAAACCCCTTTTATTTAATTGACATGTTGAATTACTTTACATAACCCCCTCGCCAACCTCGTGGTTCCGCACTTATTAGTTCATTGTATGTATCCGAAATAAGTTATTAATTCATTCTTACTATGACATGGGTCTCACTACTACCCTTTAAAAGAAAACTGTTATTGCTTCCACATTTTTTGAAAAACTGCGCACACTTTTACTGCATACTGAATTTTATAGGTGAGCCCCGTTGACCGACTACCTGGCCAGGTATGTGTCGGTGCGAGAACTGGGGAGAGCGTCCACCAAGGCTCTTACACTTTTAATTATACGACAAGGCGGAAAGCAATGCCTGTTATTTTGTAGTCATAGTGGTGACACATTCAACACATGGTTTTTTCGTGTTTTTGACGTCGACAATATGTGGTGGGCACTGGCCGATGTCACAATTGTGGGCTGGACTTAACTTTCATTTCCGTCAGCTCAGACCATGAGGTGAAAAAATAGAGCCTTCAAGCCATACTGCTTTTCTAACTTGGCGTCGGTCTGCGCATCTGCTGGTGGTTGCGCGTTTGTGCGCTGGTGTCACACAGCCGCAAAGTTCTAAGAATCGACGACTGGCACATTCTTTTGCAAATGTTTCATCACAGTTCCTTTGTTCGAAACTACGCGTTAGATTCAACCGGGGACTGGCTACACATATGAAATATGAATTATGAATATTTTAATAAAATGAACCCAAATTGTTAATAAAATAAAAAGCCCCTTTTTCCGCCCCGTTACAATACCCCCCCCCCAATGAGAGGTCTTCTGTCGAAACAGAAGAAATCTCATTGTTAAAACCCCTAAGAGGACCGGTGAGGATATGGTGCCAACAAACCCCCATTTGTTCTTGTACCTTATGGGTACACAACCTCGCTGGCTCGGTGACTATGGCCGCATCTGAACGAGATCACTGGACTTCTCTATACGAGATCCCAACACCATAAAATCGAACAGACACGCACCACAGCGCACCTAACCCTCTAACATGCCACCCCAAAATCCAAACCCCTGGTCTTATACCATGCCAGATCCTCAACCGATATGTTCCCCTTACCATGCACACTGGGCTGCCTTTAGCAGTTACTGGGCTTGTACATACTCTTATAATATCTTAGAAACAAACTCATCATTCAAAAGTCACAAAATATTTATCTTTAAATTCACAATTCTTTTAAGTTCAAAATCCGATTGTTATATTATTATTATTTTCATCAAAACCAAAAAAAAATCTTTTATCTACCTTGATCAATTTTCTTCCTTCCTATTAATACTCAGAAAAACCAACAAATTGAACATCTACTTAAAACATGAAGTCATTTATCCTAACATGTGATTATACATACATTCTAAACAATATAATTCAATAACACCCTAGTAATACACATAAACAACACTACAATCAAAATTCAAAACATCAATTAGATGGCAGGCACAAAAATCAAATTTTTTTTTTTTCAAAAAAATTTAAATTTATTAAAATATACTTTTCTCAATATTCAAAAGAAATTTTTAAATTATTTAAATTAATTAAACAGCAAAATTGGCATTACTTCATTGCCAGAACGGGTCTAGTATATAACATCACCCATCAGCTGATCAAACTGGGTCAAGTCCACAACCTTGACCTACACAGGTTATACGTAAGCTACCTCAGAAAATACATTAAACATCTTTAAAATTTTTATCTTCAAACACAACAACATAATAAAATAAGACATTTAAAAATAACAAAGTATTATTATAATTAACAATAAAATTGACATTTACATTATTCAAAATTACACATTTTACAACTTTGCATTATTCTCAAATTCTATTAAAATTGTCACTTGTTTCCATTAAAATTCTACATTTTTACTATAACTCTCTTTCTTTAATATTATCAATTTCCATTAGTTTGGGTGATCTAATTATTCATACTAACTTGATTTACAACTTGATATGTATATATTGTTATATATCGAAAGTTCAGGATAGTATCCCCGATATATAACTTGGCATGTATACATATATAATCTTTACCCCTCTGACTCTAATACTCATTAACAGCTTTAACTAATATGACACCCATCTCTATCAAAAACATCTATCAAACATCTCTAAACCCAACTTACTACTCAACTCAATTCACATCATTCTACTCTTATATAAAAAAAATACTCTCTAACCCTTTGTACTCAGGATGTGTGTTCCCCCCCCCAAAAGCTCATTCCCTTAATCTGGTTCCTGGATTTTATGCCTAAGGCAACCCTTTCCGGCGCTAAACGGTCCCTGCCCGTCCCAACCCTTTTGTTGCGGACTCCTACCACACTACCCCCTCTTACAAAATTCCCATCAACTATAATTACCATTCTCATTACACCACTTCGACTACAACAAAATATCACCATTTACTTATTACATCAATATATCAATCAATACTCTACATATATTCCCCATATCTACTGTGTCACTATCAATACTTCTCAAGTTCTACATTACACTTATTCATAACAATATTATTCTCTCTATTACCCCTTTAAACTTAACATGGACTGATCTACATGTCCCAACAAAATATTACTCACCCAAAATCTACCTTTTACTGTCTTTTACAAATCATTTAAAATTCTCAACTATATCAAATTATTTTCACCATTTAAAATAAAATCTTTAACACATTAAAATCACTATTCAAACATTAATTACATTCCATTTTCCTCATATTCAAAGATTTAACTAACCTGAAAAAATTGCAAATCGTTTATAAGTGATATTGTACAGGTGATCAACTGATTTTCTTAGCAAGGTGAATGACCTTACTACAAACACATTTCCAAATTACACCAATTACACATTTGATTAATCCTTATCTCTAACACAATAAAATAATACATTTATAAAACAGAATAAACACAGTATAATAAACATACGAACACCTATTTATCAAAGCAAGATACAACTATTTAATTTGTGTAAGAGTGAGTTATCATCTTTAAGTTATGAAATTTTAATTCGTTGCTCACCTGAGCAACCCCCAGCCACACACACTATTGTTTTTTCTGTTGGACTGTGGTGCCCATGTGCTTCCACAAGGACGGCATAGTTGGAGGAATTTGACATCTCCGTGTCCTTGCTTCCGCGTTACATTTGAAAGATTTAGACATCAACATATCTTTTGTTACATAATTACACACCCTTAATGCGGGTCTACCACCTGGCCTTGCTGTCCCTACTCGAACAGAGTGGCAGCTGCTGTTCCATAGTTTCCGGGATTTCACCTAGGTTCACCCCCCATCAATTTCTAATATAAACCAATTTCAAGCCAGCTATGGTCAAGGGTCTTAATTTATGGCCATAGCTGACCGCTAGCCAAAACCACGATTAGTGCTGGTAAGGCAGTAATCGCCCGAAAAGTCGGGGAAATCATCTCTACTTTCAGGCATGTTATTATCATCATTTAACTGCACGGCACTGCAGTCTATCAGGGTACAATATAAAATTGTACAAAAGGGTGTGCCGTGCATTTTACGCCATTTTGGCCTCCGATGGAGGTAACACTCTCTGTTACCCCCAACACTTTCCGCTATCTACTGTGGCACATGCCACCACAGCGATAGCACACTAATAACTATACTAAATCTTTCTACAATAACAGTCCCTACATTCCATTATTATATCACTTCTATAAACACCACTCTACCCCCCAAAATTACCCACACATCTTGTATAATACATTACATAACATAATAAACAAATAGACATTTACCTTGATCATTAGCATACATTAAACAAACAGTTCTCTTTTAAATAATTTGTATAGAATCTTATAAACATTATTACTTGAAATTTGTCATTAACTCTTTTATATATCATCACTTCATTATTTATCCCTGTCTGGCATTAGATTCCTCAAAATTTCAAATTTATTATTAACATTTATTTTACATCACCTTTCAGTTATTATTATTTTTTAATGAGTTTCTATTTAGTACAATTATCTCAAATTATTTTATCATTATGGAGTTAACTTTTTTCATTTGAGTTAAACACCTGTAAACATTTTATTCTCTCTGACTTGTATTATAAAATTTATACTTACAGTACTTTATTCACCTACTGACATAAACACAAAATATACACACCACACACACCATTACCTCCACATAACCTCTGAAACATTAACAACAGTGTTATTTCATACCAAACAATTTAACATTTATCTATTTATTACTATCAAACCCACACATCTCGTAAAATAATTTAAATCCATCAGAAAAATTCAACTATATAACATTTAAATCAATCAAAAATATTTAAACATTTCAAATTATTTTAATTAAATTAATCATTGAAACACAACATTTTAATTACTCTCACCAATTACAATAATTACAATTCATTTATTATTTTCTTCAAAATTATTGTTGTTATTTATTTAGACTGCAAAAATATTATTATTATTATCACAACAATTTCTACTACATACACACATTGTTTACTAACATTTACAATACATACAATTAATTTCACTAGCAATTTATTTACAATTCTTCATCATTAATTATTCAAATTTATCACACTTCATTGTCCAAGTTTGCAAGGTCAGAACCATAAAACAAAATATTTAAAATTGTCCATTTATGAATTTAATGTTCAGCCTCCATCATCGAATATTAGTCTGAATTTCACATAACAGTTTTCAATTTTATTTACATACCTCATATGACTATCCTGTGTGTAATAACCATAAAATTATAGTTCATTCATTTTACCATAATAATCACATATAGGGTTACTTCCCATTATAATTATTTTATCATAAACCAAGTCAGCATTATTTATTTCTGTCCAGTCTCCATTAGTAGTTATATTCATTATCAAGTCAGTTATTTTCTCATTATAAGTTAAGTTATGATTATTTAAACAGGTATTCTCAAAATAATTCTCACTCTCTATTTTAACAGGTAAGTATTTCATATCATGTATTTTTACCACTCCTAACATCTCTTTCCACTCATTATAATTTCTCTTCAACTGATATACTTCTATCTCATCATCAACACACAATTCTCTATCTAAATCTCTCTCATCATAACACCATCTCACACTTTCAACACCATTCCACACAGAGGGTACAAACTCATACAAAAAGGGGTAACAACTTAAAGACCTCATGTCTTCTAATAACAAGGGACTCTTGCCCGTCAACAACAACATTTTTGAACACCTTGGTTCATCACAAATAAGGGGAAAATTTACCCTCTGCCCCACATACTCATCTACTCTCTCTTTCCACTCTTTTTCTAATTCAACAACACCAGTTACTACTCCATTACAACCTATTACTCTCTCTCTCTCTCTCTCTCTCTCTCACTCACTATCTCACTATCTATTTTCAACGTATCACTCTCTGATACCACCTTTTCAATTACATTACCATTTTCAATATCATTGTTATCATTTGTTGCCTTATTCTCTAATACCACATTCTTAATTATATTATCATTTTCAACATTGTTTTTACCACTTGTTACTTTTTTATTATCATTATTATTTTTACTTTTAATCTGTTCTCCTACTGACTCTACTATTTTCTCAATATCTCGTTTCAATTCGTTAATTCGTTACAACTACTTTCGCACTTAATTTTGACCTCATTAATGTCAAATTTGAGTTCGTTAAACTTAGCGTCAAATTTACAGTTAAATTCACTTTTCATTTCATTCAATTTTATATCATTATTGTCAAAACGATTATTTAATTCGTTAAATTTGTTATTCTGTACATTTAATTTGCTGTCAAAACTATTCTTTTGTTCATTGAATTTTTCGTCATTACTATCAAATCGTTTACTTAGAAGGTTAAATAAGTCATTCATGGACATCTCTTTTTCTTTTGTTTTACTCGTTACGGGAGTGGAATTCGCTCCCGGCGCACTAATTACAGATTCTTCTACATTACAGTCACCTACTGATAGTGACTCTGTCTGAATACCTGAGTCGGTATTTGTTTGACTTTCTGTCTGACTGTCAGAGAAGCTGACTTCGTTATTAATACTCTCATTATTATCCATTATTTATTATTTTATAAACTTGTTACTTTACTCAAATTAATTTAATTCCTCATAACACAATTTCAATCTTACATATACAATGCGTAAATTACGTACTTCTACTTCACTACTTTAACCTCAAATCACGCTCGCATCTGTTATAGGTGTGGTTTTTCTATTTAAATTTTAATTTAAAAAAACTGTCCCTTTCGGAAGCGCCAATTGTGATAATATTATTACATACAAATATAAATAAACAAAATTATTTTTTCACCTACCTTATTTTATGCCCTCATCCCAGGATCCGTCACACGAACGTCAAGATGCAAGAGTGGTTTACAGGTTATGTGAATAACTTACGCAACTCGCTTTTTGTGAAGAGAAATTAATTAAAATTTATTTTTTATTTAAATTTTTCTATATCAATTATCCTTTAGTTATTCCTGTATCTTTAAAAAACAATCTAGTCCTTCTAGTCAAATTTTAAATTGAATACAAATTTCTTTATATAGTTGAAACATAATCTGGTACCAATTAACTTATTTAAGACATCTTACCTTATTATAAACAGACAGCCCAGTCTGCCAACATACACACATTCACACTATTACAAAACCAAACCCCTTTTATTTAATTGACATGTTGAATTACTTTACATAACCCCCTCGCCAACCTCGTGGTTCCGCACTTATTAGTTCATTGTATGTATCCGAAATAAGTTATTAATTCATTCTTACTATGACATGGGTCTCACTACTACCCTTTAAAAGAAAACTGTTATTGCTTCCACATTTTTTGAAAAACTGCGCACACTTTTACTGCATACTGAATTTTATAGGTGAGCCCCGTTGACCGACTACCTGGCCAGGTATGTGTCGGTGCGAGAACTGGGGAGAGCGTCCACCAAGGCTCTTACACTTTTAATTATACGACAAGGCGGAAAGCAATGCCTGTTATTTTGTAGTCATAGTGGTGACACATTCAACACATGGTTTTTTCGTGTTTTTGACGTCGACAATATGTGGTGGGCACTGGCCGATGTCACAATTGTGGGCTGGACTTAACTTTCATTTCCGTCAGCTCAGACCATGAGGTGAAAAAATAGAGCCTTCAAGCCATACTGCTTTTCTAACTTGGCGTCGGTCTGCGCATCTGCTGGTGGTTGCGCGTTTGTGCGCTGGTGTCACACAGCCGCAAAGTTCTAAGAATCGACGACTGGCACATTCTTTTGCAAATGTTTCATCACAGTTCCTTTGTTCGAAACTACGTGTTAGATTCAACCGGGGACTGGCCACACATATGAAATATGAATTATGAATATTTTAATAAAATGAACCCAAATTGTTAATAAAATAAAAAGCCCCTTTTTCTGCCCCGTTACAGGCCATCATCTTGAATGTAAAACGAGCCATTAAAAGTGAAATAGTTTTGTTTCAAAACAACCTCGAGTAAATTAATTAACTCATTTGTTGTCTGTGTGTTCATGCAACTATTGTCAGATAAATTGTTTCTCAAAATCTGTAATGTATCTATGACTGGGATGTTCGTGTATAAATTAGTTATGTCGAACGACGCCAATTTGTGGTTAGGTTGTAGTTCAACAGATTTAATATCATTAATAAAATTATTGTTGTTCTTAATACTATGATTATTACGTAATTGTAAATTATCTTTTATCAAACGAACTAGTGCTTTTGCAGTTTTGAAGCCAGGAGCAGTGGTAAAGTTCACGAGTGGTCTGATAGGTATGTTATGTTTATGAATTTTAGGCAGTCCTGTGAATATCGGGGCTTTAGAGTTGATGGGCTTTAAGTAACGTCGTGTGCTTTCATTGAATAGATTGATACTTTTATTAATACAATTGTTAAGTTCCCTGACGTACAATTCAGTGGGGTCAGAGTTTAATATTTTAATGTTGTTGTTAGAAATAAAATCATGAACTTTATCACTGTATGAATCAGTGTCCATGATGACTAGCGTATTTCCTTTATCTGCCTTAACGATAACGGCATTGTTGTCGATTAATTTTGTTTTCATGTGTTTTAAAGTTTTATATTCACTAGAGTACCTAGACTGACCACGTGAAACGAGAGGTAGATTATTGTTTAATTTAATGGCTCTATTGAATTTATTATTTATAAGTACACGTGCTTCATTTTGTAAGTGTGGGTCTGAAATAGATTTGATGGCTGCCTCCGCTATGGGCTCACCCCTCTCCGGCTTACTGGCCGATATTTATTTGAATTATTATGAGAATACTCACTTGTTGAACAATAATATATATACAAATTAAATAATATTTTATGCATGGTATGTAGACGATACATTTTTAATTTTTGATGGTACTATAAGACAAATCAAATTATTTAAAAACTGTTTAAATAAAATAAATAGAAACATCCAATTTACTCTTGAAACAGAGGTTGATAACAAGATAAACTTTCTAGATTTAACCATCACTCGACAGATGAATAAACTAAAGTTCAACATTTATAGGAAACCGACTACCACTGACACTACAATACACGCAGACTCTCATCATCCTCTTTCACATAAAATGGCAGCGTACAATAGTTTCATTCATAGATTATTGACAATTCCTTTGGATGATAATGACTTTCGTGATGAGCTAAATGTCATAAAATATATCGCGGTTGCCAATGGTTACAATAGTTTAACCATTGACAAACTGTTGAGAAAACATGAAAAAAGAATGCTTAAACCCCGAATAAACAACAACACGCAAAAAATTTTTATATCTACTAATTACACTAGCTTTATACCTAAGGTTTTGTCTTCTATATTGAATAATAATAGTTTCACTATTTCATTCAGGACTAATAATAAGTTACTGGATATTCTCAAACTGAAAAAACACACGCCTCCAGAAGAAAAAACTGGCATATATAAGTTAACATGCAATGATTGCGAGTGCTTCTACATTGGACAGACTGGGAGAGGTTTCCTTAAACGATTTCGAGAACATTTAGCTAAGAAAATAAGAAACATTGACAACATCAAATCAAATTACGCCCGACACCTGACTTCACACACTCATAATTACACAGATTTTAGTTCCAATTTAATACCGTTACATGTGTGTAAGAAGGGCCGTTTCATGAATGCCTTGGAGGAATTTGAAATTTACAGTGCATATGCAAACCCAAGGAGTCGGGATATCGTGTTAAATGACCACCTGAACTTTGTATCCAACCGATTGTACGATACCGCCTTGAGTCTGCTCGCTGGGGCTACGATAAGGTAGCAACCGCTCAGTGGCAGAATGAACTTGAACGGGTGCACACGCAAATCCTCGTACGGTTCGTATGCAAATTTTGACATTTTAACTTCTTAACGATCTCGCAAGAGTGATAGTTTTACCTTTTTAATATCTGATGATGGAGCATAAGCTCTGAAACGTGTCATAGACAAATCACAAGAAATCACACGGCGGATAATTTAAGGTAAATAATTTATTAATTCGTACAAGTGATTTGGTTACCATATTAAACATGAATATTACATCATATATGCAACTTAACAGGTCATGAGAGAATTACTGAATTTTAATTAAAATTGATATAACGCTGTTTATTCCTTAAAAAAAAAATATTTATTTTTAAATTAAATAGTTAAATCCTTTTTGACAATGTTAACATTATTTTTATTCTAAACTTATAGAGCGTTGTCGTGAAAAAGATGATAATATCATAAGTTTCATAAAGTCAAAGGTGTCACTAATTTTAAAGACTTGAAAAGCCTTTTAAAATTATTACAACTTTTTAAATAATGACATTCATGTTTTTGTTACAGAGATGGCTATGAACAAAGTGTCTCAAAATTAACAGAAAGGCTGCAAACATCACCAGGAAAATATGTATGTATTATTTTTAATTTAAACATGTTTATTTATAAACCAGTTAGTTTAACTGTATTAGCAAAATGTATGAGCAGAATGTACTATTTTTGTATTAATTAAAATTGCTGAATCATTTTGAAGTTTGTATTAGTAAATTTATATGTGTAATTAACAACTGAAACTCCAAAGTGAATTAAATATTGTCTACACTTTTCTATAAAAATGTCATTATTATTATTATTACCTATATCAGGATGAACCAAACTTACTTCGATCAGTAACTGAACTGAATGAAGAACTGAAGAAACGAGAAATTGAAGTGTGCAAACACCTGACAGATTTAGAGACTGCAAGGCACTCATTCGAATTTGAAGCTAACTCTACTGATGATGTAGTAAGAGATCTAAAATATGTTATGTAAGTATTTGTTATATATTTAAAAATCGGTATTAATAAAACTTTTGAAAGTACTACTGTTTACAGCACTTTTTATCAGTGATCATGATTGCTGTATTATATGAGAGGTTCAAAGAAAAAATGGGTTTAATCCATAAAAAAGAGATATTGGTTATACAAAGCACAACTTTAAGATAATTTTTTAAAGTGAAATAGCAAATCAAATCCTACTTCAAATTATTACTGCCAGAGAACAGATAAAGCAGAATTACTTAAATCCTATCTCTTTGAGAGTTTGCCTCAGATATTTTCAGACTTGATAATTTTCCCTTAAGTGGTTTTAAATAAATTCTTTCTGTATGGACAGACTTTCCATTGCATAAAATTAATGCATCTTTCTCCTATTACACTGTCTGTGGAGGAGCCCATTTTTGTTACCAGCAATTTTTCTTTTGAAGTGGAAAATAGATTCTTTTCACAACCAGAAATAGATAATCTCGTTCTTTCTTTGATAATTTTCTATACATTAGATTCAGAGATTCCTGTAGCTTTACTTATACTGGTAGCCCGTTATAATTTAATTACTGTTTTCTTTTTTTAGTATTCTACCACCAAAATAAATAGTTACCTGGTTTGATTTTCTGGCTAGAAGCGAGCCTAGTACGTGGTGACGACGCCATTTATGAAATAAACAGTAATAATATGATACAGTAACAGTGAAATAGTGCAGTAATAAATTCCTTTAAAAAACTACATAAAGTATGTAACACTATGGAGCACTAATTATTATAATGAAATAATAAACGTGGATTACATATCTGGAAAGATACTTATAAAGACAGTCAATTAGTTAACATAAACAAAATTTCAAATTATAGCAAATTTGTACAACATGTGCCTGATCCATCTTGTTCATTGTGACAGCACCGTCGTTTGAAAGATCGATGTTGTGTGTGTGCGGTGTGATATGTTCAAATAATACGTATGATTTGAATTGTGTCTGTTCATTTAGGATGTCGTTTTTATGTGTTTTTGTGTGTTTGTACATTTCTAGTTGTTCAAGAGTGTCTAGTTTTCAGTCTTTTGTGTGTATGTGTAGAATATCCATGTTGCTGGTTATATTTGTGTATGTGTGGTTTGCTTCAGTGAGGTGGTTTGCAAAGGTGGATTTGGTGGTGGAGTGTAGTGCCTTTGTGTGTTAAATGTATCTCTGTTTGAAGCAACGTCCTGTCTGGCCTATGTAGAATTTGTTACAGTGTGAACAGTTTAGTTTGTAAACACCAGGTAAATCAATTTGTTTTGTTCTTTGTGTGTGTTTTTTATAGTGTGTGTTGTATTTTGTTTGTAGTTTTGTATGCGATCCTGTATCCTGCTTTTTTAAATTTGTGGGCTATTTTTTCAGTTAGTGGGTTATTGATGTATGTTAGTGTTATGAACTTGTTGTTTTCTGTTTTGTCAGTTGTCTGTTTTGTGTAGGAGTTTATTGATTATTGTTCTGTTGTATCTGTTGGCTCCGGCTAGATATTTTATCATGTTTAATTTGTCTTTGTAGTCTTTTTTGTCTAGTGGGATGTTGTTTAGTCTGTGTATCATGGTTCTGAAGGCAGCTAGTTTGTGTTGTATTGGACTGTTCAGTCCGGGCTGGACAAAAAAACAAATACAAAGCATATGGACAAAACACGAGAGAAAAATAAAAAAACTCACACCAATCAGCACAAATATAATTCCTTCACACAAATTCTACCCACGTACAGTAAACCTCACGAACATCACAATCACAAAACCGAACAAACACTCTTTGAGAAAGGCCTAAACACAACCTACATTACAAACAAAACAACCAAACACTAACAAAACTCATAGTTGATACTGAAACAAATATATAAAACACAGCAACAGAACATCAAGACACACTAAGACATAATGTAACCAATATAATAGGAGCACATAAGACATAAGACAACAAGAACTGGACCTCAGAAATACACACAGCCATCAAACTGAGAGAAATGGCACACAAACACATCACATTTGTAAAAGCAGACTGTAATAATTTCCACTGACGATCTACACAAAAAAGTACAAAACTTCATGAAACAGAACAACATTACAGAAGTAAAACATGACCCCACTGACAGATACCAAAACACAGTAAAACAGCTAATCAACAAAGCCAAACACATAATGACAAATAAACAAAAGCCCTACCTGAAACAAATCTGACCATCAGCCCCTACCCTCCAAGCACTTCTCAAAATCCACAAAGAAGAAATCCCAATCCGCCCCATTATCAACTACCGGAACGCCCCTGCATACAAAATTGCAAAACATATAGACAAAATCATCAGACAGCACACACAACTATACAAGAACATTGCAGTAAAAACAACACAGACCTCGTAACAAAAGACATAGACATCCCCCCTAATACCACCCTAGCCTCTTTCAATTTTAAAAACCTATACACAAACATCCCGATCTCTAAAACAATCACCATTCTACAAAACAAACTCAAACAGAACAACACACCAGAACTAATAACAGAAATAACAGAGACTCTTAACACAATCACACAACAAAACTACTTCACATATAACAGTAAATTTTACACACAGAATGATGGACTACCCATAGGATCACCCATATCCAGCATATTAGCAGAAGTCTTCCTACAACACTTAGAAAAAACAAGAATCCACATAAACAATGAGAGACACTCACATAAAATACTTTATTGGCACAGATACGTTGATGACATCACAATTCTCTACAAGGGAAACAAAAGACAATGCGAACAGCTACTAACTCACATAAACAAAATACACAGAAACATAACCTTCATTGCTGAATACGAGCACAACAATAGCATAAACTTCCTAAACCTCACCATCACAAAATTTGAACAGAAATTCAGTATATACGGAAAACCCACTACAACTGACACACTAATACACAGCTCCTCCAATCACCCAATACAACACAAACTAGCTGCCTTCAGAACCATGATACACAGCAGTGGCGACTGGTGGTTGCAAATTTTGGTGGTTGCAGTAGTTGTTGAGTTGGTGGGGGAGTGGATGGGGGAGGGGTTAAAAGGGCACATTAAACAGGGCGCAGACCAGCATATCTGCATCGTACATAGTGCTGCCATATGGAAAATATCGGTATGGGGAACCATACATGACTTCCATATTCTAAGATTTATATTTAAAATAATTTTCGAAATGAAATATTACCATAGAAACTACTTCTTTCTACTTACTGCTTCAGCCTTAACCACAGTACTGTGGTCACTAAGACATACCACCTCACGTTATCGCACTCGATTTTCACTGATGATGGAAGTCGATGGCATTGCCGAAACGTCTGGTTTTGTAGAAAACATTGGACTACGGCCAAATATCCCGGGAAGGAATTTTAAACAAAAACTACTTCTTTGTTGCCGATAACGTTGTACACATATATATAAAAAATATGCATAAAATTAATGGCTTGTATAAGTTAATGATTGATCTCCATTAAGTAATGCTCAAGTTTCCAAAGTTTTAATATTATGATGTCCGTAATTAAAACATCAGAGCAGGTTTAGTGTGTATGAGGGTACACCGTGGACAAAAATTTTCAACATTTCCTATTGAGCTTAGAATAAAGCTGCGAATCTACAGTGTACGTTTCACAGAACAAACACGCGGAAAAGAAGGAGCGCTCCGAAGTCACTCATGGACCCTCAGCATCTTGCAGAGGGTTCATTCCCTAAAGACGAAAAGTCTGTCTATGAATCGTTCCTCTGTAAACACATGCAGTTACACTGCCCAGCGATCCACAGGAAGCAAATCACTATCCACGCTGGACACTTTTTTGGCTTGCATGCGTTATGTTGGTATGGGTTCGGCACTTTCCATTTAAAAAGCGTGCAAATGTAAGAAAATAAACATGAATGAGGCCAGAAATAACGTGAATTTTGTGTGTGTGTGTGTGTGTGTGTCTTCCCTGCCTTTTTATTGCGGTAGTCATAATAATAAAATGGAAACGTAAACAGTACATAACTGAGATATGCTTGCCTGCCAAGCACGATATATTTTCTCTTATACATGATTTACATTAAAATGAAAAAATTATAATTTTATTGCCTGGCAACAAAATTATTTTATTTTCAACAATTACCATTGTTTGAAAAAGTTAAATGAATTTTCAAGTACTTTACTCTTGTTAAAACGTAAAAGGTTGCAGGTAAACTACCCCTTCCCCTTAACCGATCTTCACCAAAATCAAAAGGCCTTGAGTCCTCTACAATTCACTGACGTATGCAAAAAATTATTTGATTCTGTTTGAATACGCGGCAGTAATAGTTCGTAATAAAAAATTACCCTCGATAAAAAATGTTGCAGGTAAACTACCCCTTCCCCTCAACCGATCTTCACCAAAAACAATAGGTCTTGAGTACTCTACAAATCACAGCTGAATGCAAAAAATTATTTGATTCTGTTTGAACTTGCGGCTGTTATCGTTTGCCATAGAAAATACCCTTGATAAAAAAACGCTGCAGGTAAACTACCCCTTTCCCTTAATCGATCTGCACCAAAAACAATAGGTCTTGAGAACTCTGCAATTTAGGGCTGTATGCAAATAATCTTTTGATTCTGTTTGAATTTGCGGCTGTTATCGTTTGCCATAGAAAATACCCTTGTTAAAACATAAAACGTTGCAGGTAAACTACCCCTTTCCCTTAACCGATCTTCACCAAAAACAATAGGTCTTGAGAACTCCATAATTCAAGGCTGTATGCGAAACATTATTTGATTCTGTTTGAATTTGCGGCTGTTATCGTTTGCCAAAAAAAAAAAAATTACCCTTGATAAAAAAAACTGTTGCAGGTAAACTACCCCTTTCCCTCAACCGATCTTCACCAAAAACAATAGGTCGTGAGTACTCTACAAATCAGGGCTGTATGCAAAAAATTATTTGATTCTGTTTGAATTTGCGGCAGTTATCGTTTGCCATAGAAAAAAATCTACAGACAGACAGATACACACACACACACAGACACTTTTTGAAAAACGACTTTTTTCATGTTTTGAGTGTAGTACAATCAGAATCTGCAATAATCTCGAACACGATTTTTTTTGCCATCACCATACTTCCATTTCCTTAAGGAATATGGAAGTAAAAAATAGAACGTTACTGTTTTCCCCCAAAAGAGAGCTGCTAATGATAGTGGAATTATTCTATCAGTATGTCTACCTATGCCAGATTCCATGTTCCCACGTACTCAAAATATTACTTGAAAACTCTACTTTAAAAGAGAAGTGAGTGGAATACTGCCTGCTTTCATTTACGAACAACAAGAAAAAATAAATCAGTATAAAATGTTAAAAATTTCACAAATCTTTCAATTTTTATTTTTGATTGACACGTAATTATCACAATCACAGTTATACAAAATTATAACTATAGTTTTATAACCTCAAAGTACAACGAGTACACGTTTACTTTGAACCAACGTAAACACTAAACCTGATACAATTTACAAATCAAGAAGGGTGTCCACACTTCATGACAAAATTAAAGATGCACTACAGCACTATTAGTGGAACGTTGCGGAAACTTTGCAACCGCCTAGCTAACGTAGGGAATATATGGCAACTGTGAAGAGTAATGCACATTCTCCCATTGCTTGTGTAGTAAGCTCTGCCATTTACTCTTCAAGTTGCAAGCAGGCCACAACCACCAGCCTGCGCGCCACATTTTAATTGTACGTGAACATTGCCGCATAGAATCTAATACGTTTTCCGTTGAAATTTATGACACTTTTAACTGGTTAATGATTTCGTATATTATTTTATAGTTTAGTTATTATATATTGGTGGTTGTGCAATGCTGCAACCGTAACACCAGCCGCCACTGATACACAGACTAAACAACATCCCACTAGATGAAAAAGACTATAAAGACGAACTAAACATGATAAAATATCTAGCAGAAACCAACGGATACAACAGAACAATAATCAATAAGCTCCTACACAAAACAGACAACTGACAAAGACAGAAAACAACAAGTTCATAACACTAACATACATCAATAACCCAATAACTGAAAAAATAGCCCACAAATTTAAAAAAGCAGGATACAGAATCGCATACAAAACTACAAACAAAATACAACACACACTATAAAAAACACACACAAAGAACAAAACAAATTCTACATAGGCCAGACAGGACATTGCTTCAAACAGAGATACATTGAACACACAAAGGCACTACACTCCACCACCAAATCCACCTTTGCAAACCACCTCATTGAAGCAAACCACACATACACAAATATAACCAGCAACATGGATATTCTACATAGGTATCTACACATACACACAAAAGGCTGAAAACTAGACGCTATTGAACAACTAGAAATGTACAAACACATAAAAACGACATCCTAAATGAACAGACACAATTCAGATCATACGTATTATTCGAACATATCACACCGCACACACACAACATCGATCTTTCAAACGACGGTGCCGTCACAATGAACAAGATGGACAGCGCTCCTAGTGGCAGCCTCTAATAAAGCTTATAATAAGCGAAAACTAGTTCAAGCTAAAAAGTAAAAATTGTATGTTTTTACCAATAAAAACTTCGTGTTCCGAGTCAGTAGTGTTACACTTATAATTACAAATTTACCTTTCTTGTAGTTTTATATGTTATTCATATTTTTTAATTCTCTGTTACACATTTTTTTAGAAATGTTATTGATGGGAAGACTAATGAAATCAATGAAAATGTAAAGGGACTCAGATCTGAACTGAAATTGTGCAATAAAATGATGCTAAGTTTAGATGAAGAAATCAAGTATCTAAAAAAAAACTGATTCTTCATACATTCATTGTGTTTATGTATAATATGTCCCGTTTTGTTCTGTTATAACTGATACCAAAATACTTGAACCTGTTAACATTTAGCCATTGTGTAAAAGTAATATTTGTTCAGCTAATAAAGTACTAATACATTAAACAAATTAAATTGTGGCTTTATTCACATATTCACAGATACGTGTTTCTTATTAGAATCAGGTCAGGATTTGAAAAATTGATTTAATATAATACCACAGCAATTAGAAAAGTAAGTGATATCATTGTGGTAGTTACTGTAGCATGATGCATTGTGGCACTAGTGTCACAAGTTGGTGTGCATACTATTTCTGTCTTAGTTCAATCCTGATGTAAACAAACACGCAGCTATTAGCTGCTTGAATTATTGAATTAGAGCCATGTCATTCTAACAGAAGCAGTTCAGTCAGGGTACATATAATATCGATACTGTATAAAAACATGTAAATTGTAATAATTTGTCCTGGTCAAAGTAAAATTTGTGTGACTGTCAGACCCACAGTGAAATATTTTATAACACCAATTAATGGGTTTTTTCTTGAGTGTTTAAAAATCACAACAAAACAACAAAGTAAATGTAAAAAGAAAATAGAAGCTGTGATAATTATTTACCAGTGTACTGTACATTATCAGTTGCTATCAGAGAGTAATTCAGTCCCTTCCATATCTGTGTATCATCACTTGAGTGAGCGTTATTAATGATAAAGACTGGCCATAACAACATCGGTAATGTGGGCCAGTTGCCATAGCTTATCTTCATCCTTAATTATATGCTGGATACAATGATCCATTTGTCCACTGTTTTTCATTTAATGCCTTTTCTATGAATTGTTTTATATCAAGCAGCTTATAGGTTGTATTGTGATGGGCAACATATCCTTTCAACTGGCTCCACTTTATTTCTATAGGGTTCAGACTACAGTGACAAGGAGGAAGTCTTAAGATGATGTGCCCCGATTTAAGTGATAAGATAATTTTCACATGACTATACAGACATTCTGCACACGTGTGTAACACATTACTGTGTGAACAATGCCAATGCCCCTGACCAATAGTGATTCAGATTAGCCACATGGGTTTGTTTACATCAGGATTGAACTAAACACAGAAATAGTATACAGGTGCATGAAACATGCTGAACTAGACAAATCTTAAAACAAACACAACTCTATATGTTTGAAACAGCAATTAGAATGGTATTTACAATATAGTTCTTCTTCTTATCTGGTGTTACAGCCTTTGGTGGACTTTAGCCTCCTCAACAATACTCTTCCATGCTTCCCTGTTCTCCGCCCTCTGATTCCCATGCTAGCGAGATCTTCTGTTACACCATCCGACCATCTCATGCTTGGTCTGCCTATATGTCTAGTAGTATATAATCTTCCCTCAGACCTTCCACATGTCCCAGCAAATGCAACCTCTGATTTGATGAATTTCACTATGTCTTTTCCATGCATGAGAGCCTGTAGTTAATTGTTGTATTTTACAATATACTGCAATACATAAAAAACAAAGGATGTATGATTTAAAAACTGTACTCACCTCAAGTTGTCAGCAGTTGGAAACCTTCAATGATGAGCTGACTTTGCACTGGCCATTTCTCTTCATAAGAAAAAAAATCAGCACTGGAGATGGTAAAAAAACAAGCTTGACTATAATGTCTAGTGTGTGGTCATGGCAACATCTGACACTGCCTATTAGAGGTACATTAATTTCTTCCAGACTGTCCAAACATTCATAAGAAATATTTCCCCATCTATTACTTGGTGAACTTAATTTCATTCTAATGATCTTTTCTGTTTGCAGTGTATGTGATAAACATCATTTGAAGGGTGTGTTAAATGGCACTCTTCCCTGATGGTTCTGTAATCTTTTATTTTTCTCCTTACACCAGCAGGTAGATTAGGAGCATGGTTGTCATCAGTGTAATAATAGAGTCACTAATTTTGTATGGTTTTCTCACTATGTACCCTACTAAATGATATATGAGACAGTCTTTTAGGGCATCAGTTTTCAGTTCAGGGAGTTCTGCCCAATTGTAGCATTCCAAATCCTTTACAACTATCTTTTCCGTGATATGTGTTCTCAATTGACTTCTTGAAGGCTTTGTTTTTATCCTATACTTCTTTACACATTCTACAAATTTATTTTACAAAAGAAGTGAGCAGAAATTCATTTTTGGTTCTCAGTTTGCCCCTAATGCCAGAATAAGTTTAAGTAGAATATATAAGATTGTAATGTATGCAAATGTAGGAAGGCAACTGTAAATGGATGGTTATTATATTGCACCTTCAAACGTAGAGGGCCACAAGTGCTAAAAGGCACATTGTAACGGGACAAAATGGGCTGAACCATTGTTTTAATAATTTTCAATAATTAACCATTGTATGTAATACTTTTATAAAATCTATTGTTTGGAGGTGCGTGGAAAGCCAGAACAAAGGGTAGGTGAGTCACAGAAAACGCGCGTGGCTTACGGCGTAATTAGAACACTATGTGTTTGAATTTTACAACGAACTTCCGGATTCGAGAAACGTCTGGAACCGTCTATGTGTGAAGGTGAGAGACGAAGTGGACATCCGGTGGAGCCTCGTGGTTAATGTGCAAAAGGCTCGTATAGTATACACCTGTGGGCCCAACTCGCGGCAGTCACCAGCTAACCTTCAGATCGGACAGTCGCAGTGAAATAGTGTCGGGAGGTTTAAGTGGGCAAGTACGCTAGGCCTGCCCCAAAGTGAGTTTTGAGTTTTAAATAAAGAGTAATGAAGTTTTAAACACATTTTAAAACGGCAGTTGGCAGAACACCGTCAGACGGAACATGTAAGCTAATTGTATTAGGCTCGGGCGTTTTGGTAGGCCGAAAATGTCAAAGTAGGCCTACCAAAGAGTGAATTGGAATGTAAGGCAGTAGTAAACAGTGGTACAAAAGTATCAACAGTCTTTAAAATGAGTTATGTGATAGTGAAGTGAAAAGGGGACTTGCATCGTAATAGTGCGCAACAGTTGGATACAAAGTACAGCTAAGTACAATGCAAAAACAAATTTAACAGGGCAAAAGTGAAGTAAAGTTTATATTTCTCTTAAATGAAACGTCAATAATAAGTAAGAGCTCAATAAAAAGGGGGTTAAAAAGATATGTAAAGAGAGTGAGAGAGTGTGTGAGAGTATAAAGAGAAAAGTACTGGTTAGTGGTAGAAGATTACTATAGAATGATTTGAAGTAGAATAGTTTTGTATTATTTCAAAAAAAGAAAAGAAAAAGAAGTTAATTTTTGATTATAATAAAATAAGATTTGTTTTACTATAACCATGTGTTAGAGTAGTTATTACGCCTAATTACCAAAACCTATTTTCTGTGCCAAAAAACCCGCCTAAACGAACCTGTGAATTTCTGAATGAAGGGAGACAAATTAACTCAATTGTTTTAATGGGAATAGTGTAAAAAGATATCCACATTCCCTTTTTCCAAATATGGTGGCGACCTTGTACAATTTGGGATCTTCTGGTTTTTATAATAAGGTAAGTCGTAAGTCAGTTTGTCAGAATCGGGGTAAGTAGTCTTTTTGTGTATTTGTCAATAATATAATAGTTACAACATTTGTGGGAAATCGAGTTTTAAGTTTCAAATGGTTGTTAAAAATTGATAAGCACATATTGTAACATTACATAATCAGTGCCTAATACTGAGTAAACTAAGGGTACGATATTCTTTAATAAAAAATATAAAGAAATACCTATTATTATTATTTTAAAAACTAATAATAAAAGTCAGTAGGTATCCCATTCCCCAAGTCAGAAATGAATGACAGTTAAGTATCATACTATAAAACATTTGTATAATCTTTACACTAAACAATAAACACTTTAGCAGTGAAAAAACAGTGTAATAAGTGTTACTATAGAAGTGCGTGTATACAGAGTGCAACATAGTATGATATATAATATTAAAAAGACATCAATCACAAATTGTGATAAAGATGCAGAACTATTGTAACAAACAATAAGTTTAGTAGTAAGTTATTATAGTTTTATTTTGTTAGGCCACAAAGGCAATATCAATGTAAGTAAAATGTTATTTTGTTTATGTTTCAAGGATCCAGGGTTATGTAAGAAATTAATCACTGCTAATTAGTATAAATTATAAAGAGATAGTGGAAGATATAATAGGGGCTAGAGCAGTAATACATTTACAGAAATAAAAGTCAGAAATAAACTAATTAAAAACCACTAAATTATAACATACAAGTATCTAAGTTTATATAATAATATGAAGAAAAACATTATATAAATTAAATGTAATTAGAGTTAAAATTTATAAAGGAGTATTTTTCCTAAAAAATGGAAGAACTAATAATATCTTAATACTAGCCTATTTACTAAAACTGTACCTAGGTTAGCCAATAAAAACTCATCAGTTACTTGGTTACTAAGAGTAACAGCGTTAACAAGATGAGGAATTGTTATATTTGATTTTCAAGAGGGTAGATGACAGGAATAATGTCCAGCAATTTTCAAAGAATATTAACTACAGTTTGAACCAATCACTATTCAAAATTAACGAAACGATTCAGCATAAGAAACTACGTCTGAGACATCCATTAAAACATAGTAATTGATGCGGGAATATCCAAGAACATTGAAAATTAGCCCAACCATAAGATCTCTTGAAAAATTTGAAACTGCCATTACCTTGGTGAGGAAGCCTACCTTAATTAACTAAAAAACTACATATCACCACCAAGTAACGAACACTAGAAACCAGTACAACATAATTCAATTGATAAAAAAACTTAGTGTGAACATTTTAAACTTTATTTATTTAATCCAAAACAGTAAACACGTGGTTTCATTAGAACTTCACAGCAGTCATATTTCTTTTTTGCAATCGGTATGAATCCGAGTAGTCTGCGCTCTGGCATCTAAAAAACGAACTTATTGACTCATACTTTAAGAATAAAAATATTATTATTGTAAAGTATGATACTCTTATCTAGGCATTTCTGACTTTCTTACAGCTCAAAGAATCCCCAAATAACCCTGAGATAAATAATTTATTAATTTTACTAATAACTATAATTGAATATATCTGTTGTGTTATAGAAAAACTTATATCGAAAACTGTTGTAATTTCAATAATAGTCGATCTGAAAAGCGATGAACTGGATTTAATAGTTTCCAGAAAATAAACCAATTTCAATCAATAAATACCTTTCTTTTAGGGAATTGACTTTGTATTATTATTTGTAGATAGCAGATTTGTTACAGGAACCGGTGAATAGCAGAGAAGAGTGCAAAGGTTTGCTCAGTCATCATAGCCTATGAAGTACAACAGCCAGCAACCTGTAACTGGTTATCACATTGAAAACAGCTGATGCCAGGCACGTTTAAATAAAACGATAAAACAGTACACCAAGAGAGGAACTCTCTCTCTCTCTCTCTCTCTCCTCTCTCTCTCTCTCTCTCTCTCTCTCTCTCTCTCTCTCTCTCTCTCTCTCTCTCTCTCTCTCTCTCTCTCTCTCTCCATAACAACTGAACTGTAATACCTGCAAGGAGATAAAAAAACGGCAAAGGATCCCGTGGTTTATTTTAACTAAAGAATTACACAATAAATAAAAATAACACAGTCAGAGTATCAAAAAGATGTAACACATAGAGAAACCGACGTAAGAAAGCTCACGGTACGTTACAAATGGCGCTCAACTTAGAGGGCTTGAATTAGGAAAGAATTTTGAAAAATACGCAAGTAATTACTATAACGGAAAACCTAATTTTTGTCGGCAACTGTAAGAAGCTAAGAAATGCATACCAGAGGCAGGCCAAAGAAGAGGGCAGAAGACCCAGAGAAGGAAGAAGGTGGACAGGAACAAGAGATAGATGTAGTCACGGACAGTGAAATGGACCAACAGACAGGCGATAAAGAAGAAACCGAAAAGAGCAACAGGCGGGTGACAAAGCGGAAGCCAGAGGAGAACCAAATTGGCAAGAAATAATGAAATTTATGGCAGAACAAAGTAGAAAAACTAACAAAAATCTAAGGAAAATGAATGAGGAAAATAAGGAAACAAAAAGAAACCTTGAGTGAAAAATTTGACAAGATGGAGGAAAACTCAAGGGAACAAAACAAGCAAACCAATGAGAAAATAGATAGTATTCAAGAAAGTTTAGTAAAGCAAATAAACGAGAAAATTGAAATCATTCATGGAGATATAAGACAAACCATGAATGACCAAAACCATGAATTGAGATTAACTATTAATGGACAAAGGGAAGATATGAACAAAAGTTTGAAGAAATTAATGAAAAATTAAAGCAAATTCATGAGAAGATTGAAATGGTCAGTAACACACTTAGCCAAAGAGTAGATGGATATAAGGAGGAAACAGAAAAGCAAATAACAGAGACCAAGCAAAGATTAGATAAAACCGAAGAAACCATCGGACAATTCAGAACGGAAATAGATGCCAGGATGGATCAAGGGGAACATAGTAATCAAGTCCGAATCATGGCCATACAACAGGAAAATCAAGATCAATTGGATGGTATGAAGAGCGACATAGCTGGTAAAATAACCAATATTAATGATAAAATAGAACAGGTAAAAAACCAGGTAACTAATCAAGGGGAGAAAATAGAAATTTTACAACGTCTCCAAATAAACATACAAGGAGAGATAGATAGAATGAGTGTTAGACCAACATGTAATGCTCAACATAACATACAAGATAGAAGAGAAAGTGTGAACTTTCGGGACTATAGAAGAAACCCTCTAGAATTTTTAGAAAGAGTAGAAGAAATACTGAACCGATTGAAAGAAACCAAGTGGAATATGATCAAGGGCATCTTAGATGAGTGTTTTAAAAACATCACAGACAATTGGTGGACAGTCATTAGGAATGAAGTGTGTAATTATGATAAATTTAAACAGTTATTCAAACTGAAGTATTGGTCTGAATCCGTACAAAATATTGTTAGGGACAATATCTGTTATGGGAGGTATGACAGCATTAAAGGACAGACACCTACGGCATACTTTTTATGAAAAGTATGTGTGGCGAAATACTTAGACCTGAAGATTCCAGAGGAGTGTCTTGTAACCAAAATAGCTTATCATTTTGATGAGACGATTATCAGTGCTCGATTGAGTGGACAAATTAAAACTATCGGAGGTATGGAAGCTCTATTAGAGAATTATGAGCAAGAATCTTATTACAGAAGAAGCAGATGGAGATCAGGAAATACAGATGATCGTAGGAATGAACAACCAAGAGACATTCGACAAAGAGTAAATTATGTAAGGGCAAATCAGAATTATAACAATAATTATAATAATAGTCGATACCGAGGAAGACAGCGAAATTTCAATAATAGAAGCTATCGTAGCAATTCATACCAGAGAGAGGAAGTTCCGCAAAGAAGTAGAAGCGAAGAACATCAAAGATCCAGAAACAGTGAGGAAGAGAGAAGGCATTCACCTGAGCATCAACCCAGGGAGAATGTTGAACAATCCCATAATAATGATGGAAGTCGGGGAAACGGGTACCAGCAGTGAGAAGAAGTGACAGCCCGTCACTGCTAGAGACCACCGGGCACAGAATTTACCAAGGTCCTCAAAACCAATTAAAGGAACCAATTACAATAATCAGATGCAATTATCTAAAAAATTTACAGGCGGAATTACTTGTTACTGCTGTTTCCCAAAAACATACCTAAATCATCGTTTCTCTTTTCCAAAAACTTACGTAAAACGCCATTTCTCTTTGCAGACATATTGAAAAATTATGTTACTGATTTCATTATGCCGATCGAGTTTCGGACACTTGCTACGTTGTTTGATTTAGACAGCGAGTTATTCAATGCGTGATTTAAGCAAGGACACCAGCATGCATGCGTCGCTTCACGACGTATTTCACAGACAGCGCCAACAAGCTCAGATGACATTACACTGCAACTGTCTGTCCCAATGCCTACACAGTTGTTGACGTCAAGGAGCAACTCTTTGACGATATTTACAACAATTTTTCCAAGTACCTATTCTGTTAGTTTGCGTTCAAGTTGTACGCCATTTTCATTTCCCTCCTTATCTTGGATGGCATCATATGCATCAATAAATGTGATGAAGTCTTCACGAATACAACCATTATAAACATACCTCAAAGTAAGAGACAGTTGTTCAGTGTGGGATATGTCTGTGGTTTCATCAAATAGTATGCTAAAACAGCCAGACTGTCGCACTCTATTTAATATGACACGTGTGATTTCCTTTCCACAACATTCAATCAGGCTATTTTGGGTGTTTTCCCAATGTATGTTGCCCGTGCAGATGAGTTATCAAGGTGTTTTTTCAGTATGTAGTCACCTGATGAAATACGAAACCTTAAGAGCTCCCTGAAGTTTCCCTCATTTACGGGACTTGGATCTTCTTGGAGGTGGAGGTTACCATCGTCTCGATGTCCACGAAGGGGGATATTTTGTCGTCCCAAAAAGATAATACTTTCAATTATGGGACGCAACCGCTCACGGTTTTCTTGAACTTGCTGTAAGCGCCGAGTAATCATTTTATTAACAACAGCTTCTTCTGGACATGTATAAGTTTTAATGAAGTTTTTCCCAGCTTCCACACTCTCTCTGTGGTATGCATTTTTCTCGTGTGTCTCCAGGCAGCCATCTTTACCAAGTAATTTCGCAAATGAGGTCACAGACTTAGTCACAAGTGATTGCAAGTGCACTCCTTTATTATGGCCACAATACTCATGCGCAAAAAGTACGCAGTATTTACAGTAGAGACACTTCTGTATATCAGAAAACACAAGCCAATGTTTGCTTTCTAAATGATTTCTCCCTACAAAACGCTTGACAAATTTGCCATTTTTATTGTGGACAATTTTTACAAAAATATAAAGGAATAGTACATGCAGAATTATTATTAACTTAAAGTTTATTTTATGTTGAACACGCTGAAAATCTTTTTACTATCATAGCACTGCTTATTTCAATAAATTTCACAAATTACTTACCACACTTACCAGGTTTCCTTAGTATCCAAAATAAGAAAATGCAGGTTTCAGAGCTGTTTGTTACTAAAAAAAATTTTCTTTTAAAATAAGAATATCTCAAAAAAATTTTTCACGTAATGCGAGCAAATAGGTAGCAGAATAAGCTTCTGAAATTTTCAAGTCTCTAGCGTTATTCGATATTTTTTTAATTAAGAAATACTCACAGGTGGCATTCACTATAGAGGTGGCCTTCACTGTGGTCTCTACCCTACGTATTAGAAATATTACGCATACCAATACCACGCCCACTACGGACATATAGTTTTAACCGTAATAACTTTTGTCATATCCACTAATATTTTTACCCATTTGGATCATCTAAATAATGAGTTAGGAAAAGTGTCTCTGGTTCTGGGGGGGGCATGGCCCCCATGGCCCCCCCCTGAAGCCACCACTGGCTAACCCATGCCCACTATCTGGTGTACAATTACTGATTCGTAGCAAGAGTGAGTAACATACAGCCCTCCGGCATATGTGTATAATACATATATATATATATACTTGCAATTGTAATCACTAAATAAATGTCATATTGTTCTGAATAAATGTTATGGGTATGGTCTATTGCATTATAAAATTATATATATTATAACGATTCATATTAGCATCCTAACTGAGCGTTATATGAAGTGTCTGACGGAGGGAGTGTAGCAGCGTAAGCAAGAGAGAGAGCGTACAATCGCAGCCATCTCACTCTAACCTCGTCATAGCGACATCAGATACTGGTACGAACATGAAATTTTACTCAATACAAATTATCAGTTCAACCTGTGATAACTTAAAAACTAATAAATATACGGCAATTCTGAAAACAGCATTGTATTCAGCAAGTGAAGCTTTGTAAGTAGCCGCAATCTCAGTTAATATAATTAACAATTGAAGAAGTTATACGGAAGACGTACGCCGATTTGAATAACGAGAGAATTATGCTACGTAGGAATTAGGTGTTTTCACACACACACAGATAAAGACCTAAGCAACAATATTCTGTGGTCAGATCTTTGAAAACACGTTTGCAAATACCTGTAATCAATCGATTTGCAAACACAGGAAGTACGATTTTAACTAGAAATTCTCTGCAGTTTGAAACCTGTCATGGGGTGTTTTGTCGACCTGTTCGGGATTGTCAAAACTGGAAAAACGCATGATTTATTTGAACAGCCAATCAGAACCCAGTATTTAAAACTGACGCCAACTCAAAGCGAGGGGTAGCATCACTCTTCGATCGGATCTTCAATGCGCTAGACGTGTATAAATTACGTACAAAAATTTTCAATCACGCAAAAGTGTAATTTAAGCATCAAATTCGAGAAGTAGTCCGCAGTGTAGATGAACTAGTACCGTTCAACAACTCTCGCTGCGTAAAACAACGATAATTAATTAAATAATTAATTAATTAATCATCAGCCGTGAAGGACCTGTGCGACACAAGGCTACAGCATCTGTAATTGCCAGGGCATCTTCAACAGCATTGATCAACATCAATTCTACTGTGCAAAACCATCATAAGGAGGTCCTCTACGGATTCCTATCTTCGGTCAACGCATCAAGCAGTAAGAAAGAGATTCATTGATCAATGAAATAAGCACTAAATAAATAATAAAAGCAATAAACAATTTTTAAAAGACACTAAGCATTTCACACTTTGTAAGTTAATTATAAGATTAGCTCTAACATAGTATAGGAGTGTTGAATGGAAAGTGGGGTGTAGTATTGGACGTGCAAATTATTGCAGACCTGTTCTTTAGCACTGGTTTGGGAGATAGCAATCTCTTAATTAAACCAGATAAGAGCCATAGGTCGTTTGAACGTCTTAATCGTTACTTTTCACACTCACTCAGTAATTATAAGTGTTAGAGGAGAAATAAGTCCTACCATTAGCCTAATCAAGTTTAAAATAATTAATTAAAACGTTAATTAAAATAATCAAGCAAATATTAAAGTGTTATTTGTAACGATTCCCCTTGAAAACCACAATCACTGAACGAATCCTGAGAAAGAGTGTCTCCATGCGCTGAGCTAAGCTGAAACCGTGTCATTTGTATCCGGGATTTGTTCTGGCGCCCAGGTAAAGTAATATCACGGGTAAGTAACATTTTATCTAACAATACAAATATTAGATAATTGTGTTAGATGAAATAAGGCGTTGTAAAGATTTGGCGCTGCAACTAAGGGGCACGATTAAAGCACCAAATTTATATATAGAAATAAGTTTTGTATAAATTTGGCGCTGCCAGTTAAGAAGCTCAATTAAACACAAAAGAAAGTTATATAATTTGGCGTTGCTTTTACCCAAGTGATTAGTTAAATTGTAATATTAATAAATTTGAAAAGAAGTGGAATTCAAGGTTACAAATAACTGTTAAATAATTGTTAAATTAATTTGTTAAAAATAAAATTTTAAAAATGGCTAAATCATCATCAGTAGATATGGCAGCAATTGAGCAAATGTTTAAGCAGTTGACCACTAAAATGGATGAAACTAAAACAGAAATAAAAGAAACTAATAATAAAATTGAAAGTACAAAGAATCAATTATTAGTGAAATTGAAAAAACTAATAGTAAACTTGAAAATAAAATTGGTAGTACAAATAGTCAATTAAATAGTGAATTATCAAAGAAAATTGATGAAAATAATAAAAGTTTAGAAGAAAGTAATCAAAAATTGATAACAGATGTTAATAATAAAATTGAACAAACTAATAAATATTTGTCTAGCGAAATGAAACAAATAAACAAAAATTTATCTAGCCAAATAGAACAAAGTAGTAAAGAAGCTACATTTAAAATAGATGAAGAGATATCTAATCTAGCTAGTAAATTAGACAGTACTAATAATAAAATAGATGAAAGTAATATTAGATTTGATAAACATACTGAAGAGGTTAAAACTACGCTAGAAGAGTTTAGGAAACAAGTAAACACTAATTTTCGCCGTCAAGACGAAAAACTAAATAAGTTTAGAAACGAATTTCATGAAAGGTTAGAACAAAAAGTAACCCTCATTAATCAACAATTCAGTGAAGTAACAGCTGAATTAAAAACACAATCGCTTCTAAATAAAGAAGAAATCCAGAATACTAGGGAAGAGTGTACACAACTGGGTGAGAATATTAAAGAAGTTAAGAAACAGGTAGAGAGTAAGGCTAACAGTGACGAAGTACATCAAAAGATGGAACAGCAATTGAAGGTAATGCGGGAAGATCTGACTAAAGCAATGAAGTCACAGCAAACCAAAGTAGTGAGGTGTGGCGGCTATAAGGAAGAACCGGAAAACCTTGCATTTTCAGGAAACCCACATGAGAATCCTGTGGAATTCTAAAGCTGTTTGAAGCGTATGTAGCTCGTGTAAATCCACTGATGGACGACGAGGACAAGAAGGACATGTTAGGCCGATTTCTCAAGAATTGGGCAGGTACGTGGTGGAAAGTCATCTCGGACAGAGTCCAAACCTACTCAGACTTCAGAGAAAAATTCCTTGCTCAGTACTGGAACGTTCAGATACAAAGAAGGGTACGCGATCATCCGTAAAGTATACGTATAAGTATCACCCGTCAATGAATATGACAACCACCAATTATGTGCTTAATGTAATGGCGCAAGTCAAGCATCTAACACCACCAATAGAAGAGAGAGACCTAGTATTGTAACCCCTCTTTCCTTTTTGTTGCTTTTTATCTATAGAAAACCAACTTCCCCCTTATTCCTTTTTTTTATTTATTTATTTTTTATTTATATTTTATTTTATATTTCCTTATTTATTTTTTTTTTGAAAGAGAGGCCACAAGTTATTTAGAACTAGGCTAGAGCCTAGAGAAGCCAAAATTGTGCTGGGTCCAGTATGATGGGACTTGCAAATGAAACACTGATCTTAAGATAACCATAACAGTATTTATTGTACTCTACCTTGTACAACATATGCGCCCTTAAGGCAGGATCATTAAGTATTGCACAATCAGAATCGCTCATTTCCAAAACCCTTAATTGTTGTTATAATTCCATTAATATATGCATTGCCAAAAAGTTGAACAATAAATAATCAATTATTAACATCAATAAGTATTGAATAAATAATAAATATCTGTATAATCATTGAATAGTAAATCGTTGAATGTCACATAAATGATAATAATACAATTGTAAAATGGCACACAATCTCGACCTGCAAGTAATTACACATTTCCTAACATGATATAAATATATAGAAATATACACATGCATAATCAAATATAATAATGTAACAATCATATAAGACACAACACACACATATAATTGACATAGAAAGACATTTACAGATAAGTAACACATCACATGTTCACCCCGGTTAGCAGCGTATATTAGTTTTTTTTTTTTTTTTTTTTTTTTACACCCTTAACCCCCTTATTCTGACCAAGTATCCGGCCCACCTCAATTTTCACTCAACAAATAACTACACCCCAAAAACCTCAATTAATATATCCCAAGGAGTGGAGCAGACATGCCCGAAAATTTCAATTAGATAAGCAGTAATCTAAATGTTCTATGTACGCATTGCAGCCTGCGCCCAAATACCACGCAGATGTTTAATTATCAATTCCGGATCTCGTCAGTGATAATGATGACGAGTGCCATCACGAGGTTAACATGGATGCCCGGTTGCCTAACTGCATTTCGTATTTCTCTTTTTATTTTCTTGACAGAAATTGGAAAAGTAGTGGAACGTGACCACCCATGAATATTGATAACTGATACTGATTAATCTTGTACTCTTTAATCGTTAATTAATTGTTATAGTGAGCAATAAAAGGTTAACTGTTACAAAATTTAACTATGGTAAAATACAAACTGTGACAATATTTAACTGGCTATGACAAAATTTAAAGTGTACAAATTAGCTGAACAGTGGAACAGAATTTTTTGCAAAACGGAATCTATGTCATAAAGGTACTAAAACCAGCTTACAGTGTTCAGATGTTTTAAATTTTGTAAGGTAATATCTTGATCCTGTTCTTCTGCTAGATTTTGTAGCATTCTTCTTACTTCGTTGCTAGCTTCAAATCGAATAGGTAATAGACGTACTGCGTTCTCTTCCTTATTGTAGGTAGATCTCCTCATACTCTTCTGGCTAAAATTCATTTCAGTACACAAGAGTTCATTACTTTACATTTCCGTAGAAATGGCAATTCTTGACATATTTACATATTATTATTAACATATTATTTCTCATATTATTAATAGGTAAAATCGTATTTTTAAAATAATTTTTATTTACAGTAGGGCATTGTGTGAAGTTCCGCTTGATTCCACCCTTTTCTATACTAAACAATGCTCGTCAGTTGATAGGAAATATGTATTGTTTATTGTCGTTGAGTAGCCGACTGTATGGCTGTTTCCTTGTTCACCGCAGTGCTCGCCCCTTCAGTCATTGTTGTCAAGAAGTCAATTGTACAGCAATTTCCGCTTCGCACTCCCTTTTTGTTATCGTTGTTGGCTTTAACCGTGTGAACCGCTTGTTCATATGGCGTTGAGAATTTCTTCCTAGCAGTCGGCTAGACGTATTCTCTCTTCGCCCCTCTGCTATCCTGCTGATCACTGTGCTCCCTCTCTTGATGAACGCCTTGCTTATTAGATTGTGTGTGACCTATATTCACAGCTGATAGATTTTTCGTGTGTTGCGTTGGTGTATAATAATCATTGTTGTGGTTACGGTTATAATGGTGATTATCTTGCGGTTGATAATTGTGTTGTTTACTCTCATCGCGAGTGATGTGCTCTGATTGTTTTATAAGTATTAAAAATTCCTCGCTTGTTTTAATATCTTGTGTGTAAACAGTGAGTTGGATGTTCTTGTGAACGAGGTAAGATTGTTTGGATTTTATTTTATACTCTTCTTTAATATTAATTATTTCACTAGAATCGTCCTTAGTGGTTTTCAACGTTTCTTCTAGCTTATCTTTTATTTTAACAGCTTGTTCATGAAGTGCTGGTTTAACTTTATTTTCACATGCATCTATGCGCGTATTAGTGTCTATAATTGTATCTACTAATTGTGTAGTATTATCTATTATATCTTGTTTTATTCTTCTTTTATTTCTTCTCTTAGTTGTACATTATCTTGTTTTAACTCATGTTTTAATTCACTTAGTTTATCATTTATATTTTCCATTTGTTTTATATGAAATTCTTTTAATTCTTCTATTTGTTTTCTATTTGATTCTTCTATCATGGGTCGCATCATATCTACGATTAGCTCCATACTACAACTTCCTGGTTCTGCCATGTTGAATTATTTAAATAATTATTATTGGTGATCCCGGTTATACTATTCTTTATTTATTATTTTGTTTTGTCTTACTGTTATTATTATTATATTACTAGTACGATTACACTTTTCCTTTACAATTATTACCTGTTGAGCGCCAGTTGTGCTATTATAATACACAACAAATTGAAATAACTTTCAATAATATTTAATGTAATATTAGTTATTACATATAATATATTTTTCCGTTTAACATACTTTTTTTTAGAGCATACATTTAACTTTATAAAATTTTTTAAAATAGTGAAATGGCATGGTCGCGCACCACGTTCTTGGCGACATTTATTTTATAATGTTAAATAATTGTTGATGCCCCACGTTCTTGGGAGCCATTTATTTTACTACGTTATTTGTTGCTGAGCCCCCAACATCTTGTGAGCTATTTAATTTTGCAACATTACTTATGCTGTAAAATTATGACAGGTGTAATCATAATAATAATAACACAATGTAATATGGTTTAAAATCATTTAAAAATTTATTAATCAAAAATTTCTTATTTGGTTGCGATTTAAAATATCATTATTATTTGCTTGTGTGTGTAGTCGTAGCACACATCTAATTATTACATATAAGTGATAATCTCGTATTACACATAGACATAATATACAATCTTATGCTATAATAACATTTATAATTATCTAATATTGCTCTTGGCTTGCTCATTAGTGTGATAATTATTAGATTATATAATCTCTTTCTAATGATCTAATTTCCTTTGAATATACTGCATATGCATTGCTTTGTTTTCTAATAAAAATTTACTAATTACTTTTATATTATTAATTTAAATATCAATGACTAAGTTATTGATTCAAAATTATAGTTTAAAAATGTTTTTAAAACATTACTCTAATTACTATACAAATAAATATTTACATTTGCAAAATTTATTAATTCATCTTTGAATTAGATTGTCTCTTTTTACATCGTTAATTATATTGTCTTCATGTGATCTTTGTTTTACAAATACATGGTTGTTTTTCACCTTATTGTCGTGGTAAATCGGCAGCGTGTCCTCTTCAGTCCTAGGTCCTTGATCCTCGTCCTTCAGATACTCTCCTCCGTCCGTCGCCTCGTCCCGTACGCTGGATTCTATTACATGTACTTGGCTGCTCCCTCATCTCCTGTCATGGCCTCAGGTTGCAGGTGCTCTCACAAAAGTGATGAGTAGTCATGAAGAACCTCGTGGCTGCTGCTGTGGTTGATCGAGAAAGAGTTGTCTCTGGGCAGAGCCTCCGGCTGCCATGGTAGTTGTACGAGAAAGAGAATTAAGTTAGCGCGTCTCGTGTATTTATACCCTAGGGCGCCAAAATCATGTTTCGACAATATTCTGCATGTCAGAGTCTGTCGTTGGCGTCCCTTTTTAAACACGATTCTTTTCACACTTAATTCGCTTGTCTTCGCGATATGCGAAGTCTTTTGCACATTACCCGATATTCATCTTGTCGATAATTTTTATGTGTTCACTGTGTATAACCGTTTTTCATTATCTTAATTAACATATGTTTTATTTATATTTATTTTTACTACAATCGCACTTTTAATTCTTTTCGCACTATTTTTTATACAATGTGCGTCTTATTTTTATACACACTTTGGCGTATTTGGTTTTGTGATATTATGCACACAATCTTAACAAAATAAATAAATTCATATAACTAATAGCATTCATTAACGGTGACGCTTTTCAGGAATTAACAGGTCTCACACACACATGTAACATACACATGTACACACAGACAGAGCGGAGTGGCGTGATCAACCTGTCCCGACATGAAAGTTGGTTGTTCCTTTTACAGTTCAGATTGAAAGCTGAATTATTATTGCTAACAATATGAATTATTTATTTACTTTAATTAATTATTTCAATTACTTTGTGCAATGCACAGTACCCTATACATTTGTACTGTTGCAATATATAACAAATCTTTACAGCTGTCGCCATTTCTCTGTCCCCAACTTCCATTGTAACCTATCGTAGCATGCAAGTTCTTCTAAATTTCTTGCAACCATTGCTTCCGCTACGTCATATCGCCAACTCTTCTGTGGACGTCCTCTTTTCCTCCTTACCAGTGGTATCCATTCCAGTATTTTGCGGGGCCATCTGTCATCTTCCATTCTCTTCACATGCCCAAACAAAGTCAATTGTCTTCTTTCTATTTCATCTGTTATTGTCCTGTTAATATTCATCTTGGCTCCAATAGTCTCATTTCTAACCCTGTCTAATTTTGATCTTCTACAACTCCTCCTGAGGAAGTCCATTTCCGCTGCCATTAGTTTTTTTCTTATTTATGTTTGAATTACACTTTGCACCATGCTATTACATATATGTTTCTTTGTATTTCTTGTTATACTTCTTTCCCATAGAAGAGAATTCAGCGCTCTTATAACAGTTCGCCCCTTGTTAACATGTTCTTGAATTTCATCTTTGCTGCTTCCCTGTTTGTTGAAAATAACGCCTAAGTATTTACTTTTTTCAACACCTCTTATCCTGTCCACATCCAATTTTAAGTCCTTAACTTCTTCGTTGCCTACTATCAGGTACTCACATTTTGCCACGTTGATCGTCAAACCAGCTGCGTCATATTCTTCTTTTAACTTTCTGACCGTATACTCAAGGTCTTCGTCATCCTCAGCTACCACAATCTGGTCATTAGCAAAATATAGAGTGAACAGATTGTCATCTCCTACTCTCAGCCCCATGCTTTTACACTTCTTTGTCCATCTTACTAGAGATCTGTCTAAGTATATTTTAAAGAGGGTAGGGGACAAGCAGCATCCTTGTCTTACACCTTTTGCAGTTTTGAATGGGAGAGTGAGTTTGTTTCCCAGTTTGACCCTGGTGATATTTTGTTGTTAGTATCTTCTGGTGGCTGCACTCAAATTTGCATTTATGTTCAAATGTTCCATCTCCTTCCGTAACTGTGAGATTGGGACGCTATCGTATGCCTTTTCTAAATCTATTAAAGCTATATGTGTTTCTCTATTATGCTGTACTCTCTTTTCAACTGCTATTTTGATTGTGAAGATGTCTACCGTGGATCGCCCCGCTCTAAAACCTGATTGTTCTTTGGGCTGCTTGGTCTTGATGTCTTCTTCAATTAAGTTTTTCAAAATCCTTGAATATATTCCCCCAATGGTCGGGATCACAATTCCTCTGTAATTTATAGGGTCCAACTTTGAACCCTTCTTATGGACTGGTGAGATATACGATGTTCACCACTCCACTGGCACTTCTTCCCCATTTAGGCGTCTTTCGAATAGTTTTCTGAGCATTTCAAACAGCTTGGGGCCCATATCTAACTAATTCTGGGTTTATTCCTCCTGGACCTGGGGATTTCCTCAATTTTGTACCTTTTATTGCCTCTTGAACTTCTTCAATACTTAGTGTAATTTCTCAAGATACTTTTATTTCATGGTTGTCAACAATGAATTTATTCCTTGTTTCAACCAATAGCTCCCTAAAGTGTTGTATCC
Organism: Magicicada septendecula; assembly: GCA_034769895.1. Taxonomy (NCBI): domain Eukaryota; kingdom Metazoa; phylum Arthropoda; class Insecta; order Hemiptera; family Cicadidae; genus Magicicada; species Magicicada septendecula. The sequence continues at coordinate 241,175,137 of CM068370.1, read as the reverse complement.
ATTTTGTTTCAGGTATGTTGTTCAAAAATATCTGTGCCCTGTTTGTAGTTTTAATGGCTTTAATTGTCTTCCAAGCTTCTGAGCTTTGTGTAGCCCCCAGCTGATTATCTATGCATTCACATGTTTTCTCCCATGCATTATTTTTCTTCTTCACTACTTGTTGTTTAACTTCTCTATTTTTTTGCACCCTAATTTCAGAAATTTTGGCTGGCCCCACATGTATCACTTTTTACACAAAAGTGGTCTTCTTAAGGCCTCTATTACAGTAGGCAACTGATTACAGAAAAAGTTACCCTACAATTTTAGTCCAGGCATGGACTAGATGTGAAACATGTGATTTCATGTATTGAAAGGGAAACAAACTGTCAAGGCTTAATTACATTACAGACAATATAACTGATAGTTTTGTTACCGATATCAATAATACTGATAAATGAATTTCTAAATAGGAAAGAGTTATGAAAATAACACAATAATAGCACTTATGCAAGCATAGTTGAGTTGATGTAGAACCATTCACATGCATTTTGAATTTGAAGACAAGTGGAAAAAATCACTATATTAAAACACTTTGTGATAACAAATTATTTGCTAGTAATGTATCTGTCACGTGCCACATCTCTAATTACAAAACTAAAAGGGGAGGACAGTGCATCTTCTGAGGACATTGGTGACTCAATTTATTTGTAATATTTTGACTTAATTTTATTTGACATATTTAGTTGTTTTATAAATTTATGTGCAAATAAATACACATTTGGCTTAAAAAAATAACAAACATTTCAAGGCAGTGTACAGTTGTCTGCAGGGATAAGTTTGGCATTTGTTCATATGTCTTGTTATTATTCTAAAGTCACTTATTTCAAGATTATATTTCTAATACCAATACATGAAGCATTGAATTACGAACAACTGCCAAAGGAATTTCAAAAACTACAGGTAGCTTATTTCTCTAAGAGGTAGGGTAGGTTATGCTTATGGTTTTGTTTAACATATCTTTGGACAAGTGGCGTTAAATAATAAAGAACACCATCCTAATTATTTAATTGCATTTAAGGGTAATTATAAGCTAACTTGGTGATCTGACATGCAGATTAATATGGATAACTTTGTTTTTTAAGAACTTCCAGATAATGTTACATAGAATGTGAGGAATGGATTGATGAAGCTATTGTTTGATTGTAGGAGCACATGGAGGGGGTTATAGGGCACTGCAGCTAGATTCACATTTGGCTCTGCAGTTGCTAAGAGTGGCTCTGACCACAAGTATAATCTAAAAATTGTTTATAGGTTTTCACTGCACTTTCTTTTACCGTTCTTAAAAAAATTATTATTATATTGATATTAGACCACTATTTCAAGAACACTTTCTTTTCTACTTTTACTGTGTGCTTTTATGGGACTGGTAACCCCCCCTTCCTTAGTGTTTGGCAAGTTCTCAAGTTCGCTCCTGTTTTGTGTTGTAACGTGTCAAAATTGGGTCATTTTATTTCTTACAGTTATGGGGTATTTGCATTTTTATTTATTTCATTTTTTGCGGGATTTTATAAAATTATTGTGAAAGTTTTATTTTTTCGACAAACGTTAATTCCATTATAACAAACCACGTGGCAAGAAACAGTGTTGAAACAAAGCAGTAAGACGCAGTTGCTGTTGAGTAACTAGGCAAGGAATTCGCACCACCCTAATTTTCTCAGAACTCGGTATATGTGTGACGATGCGTGCACTTAACATCTCAAGCAGAGGCGCTGTAGTGACGCCGTGAAACTCCAACGGCGCGGTAAAAAATGGCGCATGAACGAACAGTTTGTGATATCAGCAAGACGAACTACAGGAAATATCGTTAAGCCCCGCCTACTGCTAGTGACATCAGTCTAGCAGCGACAAATATCGTCCACGGTTACCTCACAAAAAACACATTATGTGCCATGTATAGAGTGAATAAACCACAGCAATTCAGCTTGAACGGCGACGAAAATCTGTTGGCAGTGAATACACAGTTCCTCCCGCTCAGCACAGGACGGAGTCCAGTTACTATATACGTGTCGGCCGGCACGGGGCCAAGTAGGCTCTCTACAAATTTTTTTATTTTTTCCAGTAAGAAAGTGCTAGAACAACAAAGATCTGTCTGACCGCGGTTAGGTGAGAGTGCGGAACATATCCTGAGACTTTTATCGGACACCAAAAAAGAAGTATGACCGAACAATGAGAGTGCGCAAAGACCGTGTGGTCGGCGTGGGGGAATTTTATTATTATAAAAAATGTTAAGGGTAAAATAAATTTTGCGTGTGTTTGGGTGCGTGAAAAAATTGCAGGCTGGGCAGTTGTGAGTGTGTGTGTGTGTAGAAAATTAAGGTAAGCAGTAGTATAAGTTAGATTAAGAACGCTTATTATGTAACCAAGCAATAGGGTCTCACAATAGTATATCAGATGCGGTAAAGTGTATAAAGAAATTGTAAATGATTCAAAATTAAAGTAAAAGGTAATTCTCTTCATTAAAAAATGAGTCAAGGTACTTATTTCAGTGACCTGTAAATCACGCTAACATTTTACGTTCGTACGAGAAACCTGGCCCGGATAGAAGCTTTTTTAATAGATTTAATGAGTTTTATTAGTATCTCAATGGGGCAGCCGACAGGGACAGTTTTATGAGTAAAGAAAAATAAAGTAAAAAACCGTACCTACAAATAGGATGTTAGCGTGATGTAGAGGTTAAGTAGAAATGAGAACCAATTATATGTAAATGATGTTAAGAGGTAGTTAAGCGATACTTAAATTATATTATACTGAATAATACAGAAATTTTAAAATCGAAATTTGATATAGAGCAAAATCTCATAAATAAGAAAAATGGAAGACGGAGATAAAGTTAGTATGAGTGATGTAACTATCACGGGGGAGGGAGAAATTAATTCAGACCCTAAGGTGGTCAAAGAAAGCGTTTCCAATGAATCAAATAATATAAATGATTCAGGATTGGAGACAACTCCAAACCTGATAGACGAGAATAATCTGACACGATCGGTAATAATGAGTGGAGCACAAGCAGAATCTACTCCTGTAACAAGTAAAGCAAAAGAGTTGTCATTGGACGATCTATTTAATTTCATGAGAACCATGTCTAGTGATATTAGCGTAAAATTTGACGTGCAAAACAGTAATTTTGATAAAAAATTAGATATACAGAATGTGCAGTTTCAACAGAGTATTAGCTTAAAATTTGATGAACTCAAAACTGAAATTAATAAAGTACAAATCAATTGTGAGAGTAACTGTAACAAATTGAAATATGAATTAAATGAAACGTTGAGTCATTCATTAAATAGTATGAATAATAAAATTGACAAAATAGAGAGTAAAATTTGATAAACAGAGACAAAAGGTAATTGAAAATTTTGAATGTAAAACAGAGGATAATTATAATGATATGGGTAAAAACGTAGTAGTAGAGAGTAAGATAACAAGTGATAACAATAATGTTGAAAATAATGAGAATAACAATATTGAGTATAGAAATGTGTTTGAAGAATTGGTATCAGAAAGTGATACGGTGAAACTAAATAATGAAAGTACTGATGAGATGTTAATGTGTGTTAATGAGTTAGAGAGAGAGCGGAAGAATTATATTGTGGTAGAGTGGGGACAGGGGGTAAATTTTCCCCTTATTATTTATGATGTTTATGATGATTTAATGGGTTCACAAGTGTTGTTTAAGGAGGGCAAGAGTCCCGTGTTGGTAGATGAATTGAAGTATTTATTTTTGTTGTGTAATTTTGTACCCTCTGTCCGGAATAATTGTGAGAGTGTGATGTGGTGTTATGAAGAGAGAGAGGTAAGTAGAGAATGGTATGTAACAGAATTGTATAATTTGAATAGAAAGTATGACGAATGGAAAGGAAGTTTAAAAGTATATTTGAATAATAATGACTATGATGATCTGACAAAAGTAATTAACCCGATAGTGAAAGAATTTAATGACGGAGACTTAACAAAAATACCTAACGTCGACTGGTTTAATGAGTATTTGAGTAAGATGAATGAATTTAGTCTTTATGGTTATAACACACAAAACAGTGATTTGTATGTTAATGAGATTGAAAAATGTTATATAGCACCAAGGTTAATCCATGACGATGGAGGCTAAGCTATAAAACAATAAAAGACAGTGATAAACATTATGTTTTATGGTTCTGACATGGCAGATGTGGACAATGAAGTGCGGAAAAACTGAACAGTTGATAACTAAAGTTTGTAAATAATTGTAGTGCATTTATTTATGTGTATTGTAGAAGATCAGCTAAGCAATGTATGTATATAGGTAAGTGATAATAATAAAATTAATACTTTGCAATTTAAAGAAATAATAACATTAATTTTGGAAACAGTAATTGGCTAATTTGTATAATGGCAAACAATAATAATGGAATTTGTATTTTCAGTAATTAATTTAAGCAAACCAGTTATTTTGAGTGATTATGTAAATGCTAATTAATTAAATTCTTTAAATGAAATCAATTTATTTTACGAGATTTGGAATTTGATAATAGATGGCTAAATTGTTTGATGTAAACTAATATTTTTGTGAAATGTTTCAGAGGTGATGTGAAAGTATTGGGGCGTAGGGGGTAGATGTTATGTGTATACCATGTTAAATGGACTGTGAGCATAGAACTTTTACAGTATGAATCATGTATAATAAAAATGTTTACAGGTAACTAAGATTTTAATTCAATAGTGAGATTATTTGAAATAATTGTGTTCAATAAAAATGATAATTAAAAAATTTTAATAATAATTAAAAGATGAGATATAACAATTCTTAATAATAAATTTGGAAATTTTTGTGTGTGGATGGGAGGTGGCTCAGGTGAGTCACGAATTTAAATTTTACAACATAAAAACTTTTTTTGCTAATTCAAATTTTGATCCAATAAAAATGCTTGTGCTCTGTTTAAATAACGATACGCTCATACATTCAATATAAGGTGTTCATGCTGTAATTTTAAATGTATTATTTTATTATCGTAGTTTAGATATAAGCTTTGATAACAATATGTGTTTTCATTATGTGTGTATTTTTGAACCTAAGTAAATAATTAAACCGTCTGGCAGGCGGTTAACATGAAGTATCAGAATCAGAGAGGGGGGAAACAATGAGGGTAGAAGTAAGTACTGATAAATATATATATTTCATGTAATTTGTTCAATTATGAGATGTGTTTTCATTGTGTTAGGAAGATCAGCTGATTAGCAATAAAATGTCACTGATATTGGTTTATAATTGTTCCAAGTAGTTAATGTTCAATGTAATGTCTTAATGTATTACAGATGTTTTAAAGTAATGATAAAAATAATTTAATAAAGTGAGAAGTAAAGTAATAATTTGTGAAAGCTAATAAAAAATAGTTTTGGGTGATAAATATTTTGTGGGACATGTAGATCAGTCCAAGTTGAAGTCAAAGTTAAAGTTGAAATAGTAGAGAGGAGAATAATGTAATGTTGTTTTGAATTAATGTATGTTAGAGAGTTTTAAGAAGTATTGAGGTTGACACAGTAGTTATGGAGAATATATGTAGAGTTTTGAGTGATATATTGTTGTTTATAATTGATGTTGTTATTTTGTTGTATTTGAAGTGAGGTAATGAGATTGAGATTTTGGGGATGGCAATTTTGTAGTAGGGGGTAGTGTAATGTGGGAGTCCGCAACATAATGATAAGTTGGGACGGGATTGGGACCGATTTTAGTGGGACGGGGCCGCCTTAGGTAGAATCCAGGGGCCAGATAAGGGAAATGAGATTTTTGGGGGGGGGGAAACCCATATCCTATGTACAAAGGGTTAGAGAGTATTTTTTTTTATATATATAGAGAGAAGGTGGCGATTTGAGTTTAATGATAAGTTGGGTTTAGAGAGTGTTTTGATAGATGTTTTTGATAGAGATGGGTGTCATGTTAGTAGAAGTTGTTAGTGGTTAGAGTCAGAGGGAGAAAGATTATATATGTATACAGATCAAGTAGTAAATTAAGTGAGATAGCTATCTAAAGCACCCACAGTAATGGAGAGTAAGATTGTCAGGTAAAGAAAGAGATGTGTAATAAGAATATATAAAGTTTTATTTTTGAAACCAGTGACAAAATTTTGATAGAATTTGAAAATAATGTAAAATTAAGAAGTGTTTATTTTGAATAATTTAAATGTCAATTTGCTTATTATTTATAATAATATTTTGTTAACTTTAAATGTTTTATTTTATGATATTTTGTGTTTCAAGCTAGAATGTTACAGAGGTTAAATGTATTTTCAGACATAACGTGTACATAACGTATGTGGGTCAAGGGTTTGTGGACTTGACCTAGTTTCGATCAGCTGATGAGGTCATATGCATACTAAGCTTGTATAGTAAGGAAGTTAATTCAATTTTGGTTTTTGATCAATTCAAACAAATTCTAAATAATTTTATATGTAAAGGAAACATTTTAATAAATTTAAATTTTTTTCTTTGAATTTAAAAAATTTTTGGAAAATATAATTTTTTGAAAAAAAAAAAAAATCTTGATTTTTCGCCTGCCAGCTAATGAATATTTTAAGTATTGATTATTTGATTGTTTGTGTGCTAACCATGTTTATTTTTATTGATTTATTGTAGGGACTTGTATTGTTAGACTATAAGTATTCACAGGTTAGGTTAAGGATATGTTTAACTATAAGAAATGTTTACATTCACTTACTTTAAATAAAAACAGAAAACAATGAAGAGAATAAGTTAGAATTTATACAAAATTTATGAATCAATTTTACCTGAAAACAACCAATGGGTTGCCAGTTAAATAACTTTTGAACATTTTTCAATTCTATGGTAGGTGATGTCAATATGTAATGTGAGTGTGTGTGAGCCCAGTATCTGCTAAAGGCAGCCCAGCTTGCATAAAAGGGGAAACATATCGGTGGAGGATCTGGCATAATCTAAGCCAGGGATTGAGGATTTTGGGGGGTAGCATGTTAGAAGGTGAGGTGTGCTGTGGTACTTGTCTGTTCGATTTTTCGGTGTTGGGATCTCTTATGGAGAAGTCCAGTGATCTTGTTCAGATGCGTCCATAGTTGCCAAGCCAAGGGGGTCGTGTACCCATGAAGAGTAAGAACCAGGGGGTTGTTGGCACCAGTTCCTCACCGGTCCTCTTAGGGGTTTTATCAATGAGATTTCTTCTGTTTTGGACAGCAGAATTCTCATTGAGGGGGTATTGTAACGTGTCAAAATTGGGTCATTTTATTTCTTACAGTTATGGGGTATTTGCATTTTTATTTATTTCATTTTTTGCGGGATTTTATAAAATTATTGTGAAAGTTTTATTTTTTCGAAAAACGTTAATTCCATTATAACAAACCACGTGGCAAGAAACAGTGTTGAAACAAAGCAGTAAGACGCAGTTGCTGTTGAGTAACTAGGCAAGGAATTCGCACCACCCTACTTTTCTCAGAACTCGGTATATGTGTGATGATGCGCGCACTTAACATCTCAAGCAGGGGCGCTGTAGTGACGCCGTGAAACTCCAACGGCGCGGTAAAAAATGGCGCATGAACGAACAGTTTGTGATATCAGCAAGACGAACTACAGGAAATATCGTTAAGCCCCGCCTACTGCTAGTGATATCAGTCTAGCAGCGACAAATATCGTCCATGGTTACCTCACAAAAAACACATTATGTGCCATGTATAGAGTGAATAAACCACAGCAATTCAGCTTGAACGGCGACAAAAATCAGTTGGCAGTGAATACACAGTTCCTCCCGCTCAGCACAGGACGGAGTCCAGTTACTATATACGTGTCGGCCGGCACGGGGCCAAGTAGGCTCTCTACAAATTTTTTTATTTTTTCCAGTAAGAAAGTGCTAGAACAACAAAGATCTGTCTGACCGCGGTTAGGTGAGAGTGCGGAACATATCCTGAGACTTTTATCGGACACCAAAAAAGAAGTATGACCGAACAATGAGAGTGCGCGAAGACCGCGTGGCCGGCGTGGGGGAATTTTATTATTATAAAAAATGTTAAGGGTAAAATAAATTTTGCGTGTGTTTGGGTGCGTGAAAAAATTGCAGGCTGGGCAGTTGTGAGTGTGTGTGTGTGTGTGTGTGTGTGTGTGTGTGTGTGTAGAAAATTAAGGTAAGCAGTAGTATAAGTTAGATTAAGAACGCTTATTATGTAACCAAGCAATAGGGTCTCACAATAGTATATCAGATGCGGTAAAGTGTATAAAGAAATTGTAAATGATTCAAAATTAAAGTAAAAGGTAATTCTCTTCATTAAAAAATGAGTCAAGGTACTTATTTCAGTGACCTGTAAATCACGCTAACATTTACGTTCGTACGAGAAACCTGGCCCGGATAGAAGCTCTACAGGTAGGTCAAAGTAATTTATGTTTTTTAATAGATTTAATGAGTTTTATTAGTATCTCAATGGCGCAGCCGACAGGGACAGTTTTATGAGTAAAGAAAAATAAAGTAAAAAACCGTACCTACAAATAGGATGTTAGCGTGATGTAGAGGTTAAGTAGAAATGAGAACCAATTATATGTAAATGATGTTAAGAGGTAGTTAAGCGATACTTAAATTATATTATACTGAATAATACAGAAATTTTAAAATCGAAATTTGATATAGAGCAAAATCTCATAAATAAGAAAAATGGAAGACGGAGATAAAGTTAGTATGAGTGATGTAACTATCACGGGGGAGGGAGAAATTAATTCAGACCCTAAGGTGGTCAAAGAAAGCGTTTCCAATGAATCAAATAATATAAATGATTCAGGATTGGAGACAACTCCAAACCTGATAGACGAGAATAATCTGACACGATCGGTAATAATGAGTGGAGCACAAGCAGAATCTACTCCTGTAACAAGTAAAGCAAAAGAGTTGTCATTGGACGATCTATTTAATTTCATGAGAACCATGTCTAGTGATATTAGCGTAAAATTTGACGTGCAAAACAGTAATTTTGATAAAAAATTAGATATACAGAATGTGCAGTTTCAACAGAGTATTAGCTTAAAATTTGATGAACTCAAAACTGAAATTAATAAAGTACAAATCAATTGTGAGAGTAACTGTAAGAAATTGAAATATGAATTAAATGAAACGTTGAGTCATTCATTAAATAGTATGAATAATAAAATTGACAAAATAGAGAGTAAAATTTGATAAACAGAGACAAAAGGTAATTGAAAATTTTGAATGTAAAACAGAGGATAATTATAATGATATGGGTAAAAACGTAGTAGTAGAGAGTAAGATAACAAGTGATAACAATAATGTTGAAAATAATGAGAATAACAATATTGAGTATAGAAATGTGTTTGAAGAATTGGTATCAGAAAGTGATACGGTGAAACTAAATAATGAAAGTACTGATGAGATGTTAATGTGTGTTAATGAGTTAGAGAGAGAGCGGAAGAATGATATTGTGGTAGAGTGGGGACAGGGGGTAAATTTTCCCCTTATTATTTATGATGTTTATGATGATTTAATGGGTTCACAAGTGTTGTTTAAGGAGGGCAAGAGTCCCGTGTTGGTAGATGAATTGAAGTATTTATTTTTGTTGTGTAATTTTGTACCCTCTGTCCGGAATAATTGTGAGAGTGTGATGTGGTGTTATGAAGAGAGAGAGGTAAGTAGAGAATGGTATGTAACAGAATTGTATAATTTGAATAGAAAGTATGACGAATGGAAAGGAAGTTTAAAAGTATATTTGAATAATAATGACTATGATGATCTGACAAAAGTAATTAACCCGATAGTGAATGAATTTAATGACGGAGACTTAACAAAAATACCTAACGTCGACTGGTTTAATGAGTATTTGAGTAAGATGAATGAATTTAGTCTTTATGGTTATAACACACAAAACAGTGATTTGTATGTTAATGAGATTGAAAAATGTTATATAGCACCAAGGTTAATCCATGACGATGGAGGCTAAGCTATAAAACAATAAAAGACAGTGATAAACATTATGTTTTATGGTTCTGACATGGCAGATGTGGACAATGAAGTGCGGAAAAACTGAACAGTTGATAACTAAAGTTTGTAAATAATTGTAGTGCATTTATTTATGTGTATTGTAGAAGATCAGCTAAGCAATGTATGTATATAGGTAAGTGATAATAATAAAATTAATACTTTGCAATTTAAAGAAATAATAACATTAATTTTGGAAACAGTAATTGGCTAATTTGTATAATGGCAAACAATAATAATGGAATTTGTATTTTCAGTAAGTAATTTAAGCAAACCAGTTATTTTGAGTGATTATGTAAATGCTAATTAATTAAATTCTTTAAATGAAATCAATTTATTTTACGAGATTTGGAATTTGATAATAGATGGCTAAATTGTTTGATGTAAACTAATATTTTTGTGAAATGTTTCAGAGGTGATGTGAAAGTATTGGGGCGTAGGGGGTAGATGTTATGTGTATACCATGTTAAATGGACTGTGAGCATAGAACTTTTACAGTATGAATCATGTATAATAAAAATGTTTACAGGTAACTAAGATTTTAATTCAATAGTGAGATTATTTGAAATAATTGTGTTCAATAAAAATGATAATTAAAAAATTTTAATAATAATTAAAAGATGAGATATAACAATTCTTAATAATAAATTTGGAAATTTTTGTGTGTGGATGGGAGGTGGCTCAGGTGAGTCACGAATTTAAATTTTACAACATAAAAAATTTTTTTGCTAATTCAAATTTTGATCCAATAAAAATGCTTGTGCTCTGCTTAAATAACGATACGCTCATACATTCAATATAAGGTGTTCATGCTGTAATTTTAAATGTATTATTTTATTATCGTAGTTTAGATATAAGCTTTGATAACAATATGTGTTTTCATTATGTGTGTATTTTTGAACCTAAATAAATAATTAAACCGTCTGGCAGGCGGTTAACATGAAGTATCAGAATCAGAGAGGGGGGAAACAATGAGGGTAGAAGTAAGTACTGATAAATATATATATTTCATGTAATTTGTTCAATTATGAGATGTGTTTTCATTGTGTTAGGAAGATCAGCTGATCAGCAATAAAATGTCACTGATATTGGTTTATAATTGTTCCAAGTAGTTAATGTTCAATGTAATGTCTTAATGTATTACAGATGTTTTAAAGTAATGATAAAAATAATTTAATAAAGTGAGAAGTAAAGTAATAATTTGTGAAAGCTAATAAAAAATAGTTTTGGGTGATAAATATTTTGTGGGACATGTAGATCAGTCCAAGTTGAAGTCAAAGTTAAAGTTGAAATAGTAGAGAGGAGAATAATGTAATGTTGTTTTGAATTAATGTATGTTAGAGAGTTTTAAGAAGTATTGAGGTTGACACAGTAGTTATGGAGAATATATGTAGAGTTTTGAGTGATATATTGTTGTTTATAATTGATGTTGTTATTTTGTTGTATTTGAAGTGAGGTAATGAGATTGAGATTTTGGGGATGGCAATTTTGTAGTAGGGGGTAGTGTAATGTGGGAGTCCGCAACATAATGATAAGTTGGGACGGGATTGGGACCGATTTTAGTGGGACAGGGCCGCCTTAGGTAGAATCCAGGGGCCAGATAAGGGAAATGAGTTTTTTGGGGGGGGGGAAACCCATATCCTATGTACAAAGGGTTAGAGAGTATTTTTTTTTATATATATAGAGAGAAGGTGGCGATTTGAGTTTAATGATAAGTTGGGTTTAGAGAGTGTTTTGATAGATGTTTTTGATAGAGATGGGTGTCATGTTAGTAGAAGTTGTTAGTGGTTAGAGTCAGAGGGAGAAAGATTATATATGTATACAGATCAAGTAGTAAATTAAGTGAGATAGCTATCTAAAGCACCCACAGTAATGGAGAGTAAGATTGTCAAGTAAAGAAAGAGATGTGTAATAAGAATATATAAAGTTTTATTTTTGAAACCAGTGACAAAATTTTGATAGAATTTGAAAATAATGTAAAATTAAGAAGTGTTTATTTTGAATAATTTAAATGTCAATTTGCTTATTATTTATAATAATATTTTGTTAACTTTAAATGTTTTATTTTATGATATTTTGTGTTTCAAGCTAGAATGTTACAGAGGTTAAATGTATTTTCAGACATAACGTGTACATAACGTATGTGGGTCAAGGGTTTGTGGACTTGACCTAGTTTCGATCAGCTGATGAGGTCATATGCATACTAAGCTTGTATAGTAAGGAAGTTAATTCAATTTTGGTTTTTGATCAATTCAAACAAATTCTAAATAATTTTATATGTAAAGGAAACATTTTAATAAATTTACATTTTTTTCTTTGAATTTAAAAAATTTTTGGAAAATATAATTTTTTGAAAAAAAAAAAAAATCTTGATTTTTCGCCTGCCAGCTAATGAATATTTTAAGTATTGATTATTTGATTGTTTGTGTGCTAACCATGTTTATTTTTATTGATTTATTGTAGGGACTTGTATTGTTAGACTATAAGTATTCACATGTTAGGTTAAGGATATGTTTAACTATAAGAAATGTTTAAATTCACTTACTTTAAATAAAAACAGAAAACAATGAAGAGAATAATTTAGAATTTATACAAAATTTATGAATCAATTTTACCTGAAAACAACCAATGGGTTGCCAGTTAAATAACTTTTGAAAATTTTTCAATTCTATGGTAGGTGATGTCAATATGTAATGTGAGTGTGTGTAGCCCAGTATCTGCTAAAGGCAGCCCAGCTTGCATAAAAGGGGAAACATATCGGTGGAGGATCTGGCATAATCTAAGCCAGGGATTGAGGATTTTGGGGGGTAGCATGTTAGAAGGTGAGGTGTGCTGTGGTACTTGTCTGTTCGATTTTTTGGTGTTGGGATCTCTTATGGAGAAGTCCAGTGATCTTATTCAGATGCGTCCATAGTTGCCAAGCCAAGGGGGTCGTGTACCCATGAAGAGTAAGAACCAGGGGGTTGTTGGCACCAGTTCCTCACCGGTCCTCTTAGGGGTTTTATCAATGAGATTTCTTCTGTTTTGGACAGCAGAATTCTCATTGAGGGGGTATTGTAACGTGTCAAAATTGGGTCATTTTATTTCTTACAGTTATGGGGTATTTGCAGTTTTATTTATTTCATTTTTTGCGGGATTTTATAAAATTATTGTGAAAGTTTTATTTTTTCGAAAAACGTTAATTCCATTATAACAAACCACGTGGCAAGAAACAGTGTTGAAACAAAGCAGTAAGACGCAGTTGCTGTTGAGTAACTAGGCAAGGAATTCGCACCACCCTACTTTTCTCAGAACTCGGTATATGTGTGATGATGCGCGCACTAAACATCTCAAGCAGGGGCGCTGTAGTGACGCCGTGAAACTCCAACGGCGCGGTAAAAAATGGCGCATGAACGAACAGTTTGTGATATCAGCAAGACGAACTACAGGAAATATCGTTAAGCCCCGCCTACTGCTAGTGACATCAGTCTAGCAGCGACAAATATCGTCCACGGTTACCTCACAAAAAACACATTATGTGCCATGCATAGAGTGAATAAACCACAGCAATTCAGCTTGAACGGCGACAAAAATCTGTTGGCAGTGAATACACAGTTCCTCCCGCTCAGCACAGGACGGAGTCCAGTTACTATATACGTGTCGGCCGGCACGGGGCCAAGTAGGCTCTCTACAAATTTTTTTATTTTTTCCAGTAAGAAAGTGCTAGAACAACAAAGATCTGTCTGACCGCGGTTAGGTGAGAGTGCGGAACATATCCTGAGACTTTTATCGGACACCAAAAAAGAAGTATGACCGAACAATGAGAGTGCGCGAAGACCGCGTGGCCGGCGTGGGGGAATTTTATTATTATAAAAAATGTTAAGGGTAAAATAAATTTTGCGTGTGTTTGGGTGCGTGAAAAAATTGCAGGCTGGGCAGTTGTGAGTGTGTGTGTGTGTGTGTGTGTGTAGAAAATTAAGGTAAGCAGTAGTATAAGTTAGATTAAGAACGCTTATTATGTAACCAAGCAATAGGGTCTCACAACAGTATATCAGATGCGGTAAAGTGTATAAAGAAATTGTAAATGATTCAAAATTAAAGTAAAAGGTAATTCTCTTCATTAAAAAATGAGTCAAGGTACTTATTTCAGTGACCTGTAAATCACGCTAACATTTGACGTTCGTACGAGAAACCTGGCCCGGATAGAAGCTCTACAGGTAGGTCAAAGTAATTTATGTGTTTTAATAGATTTAATGAGTTTTATTAGTATCTCAGTGTGTGTGTAGGGGAGTTTGTATTTTAAATTTATTATTGTTAAATTATAAATTTATTATTGCATCAAATACAATATAAATAACCTAAATGACACAAACACACACACCACTGAACCAGAGAATTGAGAAAACAGGCAGAGCTTACCAAGGTCTGAGGAAGGGAGCACTACCAGTCCCCAAAAGCACTCAGCAAAAATAAAAAAGATTTTTGAAATAGTGGTTTAATATCAATATAAACAATCTGGACACTGAAAACTGAAATAGAGTTTACAAGAGGAGAAGTAGACTGCTTATATTACAGTAGCAAGGAACTTCAGTGAAGATGTGTCAGTGCTATTAAAAGTAAGGCATGCCAATACTTTGAAGTAACAAAAGGTTTATGGAAAGGGTGTTTTGTAGCACTTTTTTGATTCAAAATTTATATTAATGCAGCCTTAGGGAGGTGCGAAAGACTTGTCATGAAATGGCGATCTCAATAAATGATGACTATCTCTATATATGATCAAGTTGTGGTAGTACTAGATAAGCAGGGGTCCAATTAAATCCGAAAACTCCATGAAGAGTATAGATCTTGGGGCCTTGAGATAAATTTTGGAAAAACCAAATAGATGGTTAGCTGGGGGCTGATATATTAGTAGATTCACATAATATAAAAAACAGTACTTTTTAGGTATCTTGGGGTGACACCTAACCTAACAAAGGGGAATGGTGATAGGAAAGCTGAATTCCGTGCTTTGGAAAACAACCCACAAAACCAAAACAATTTACACTACCATATAAGAAAGCATAGTCACCTCTGGATCTGAAACTTTAGAGATAAATTACAGAAACTCCTAAAGGCTACAAGCAATGGAAGTGGGCTTCTGGAGAAGGTCTTGCAGGGTGGAGTCCAGGTTCCAGTGCATTAGGAATGTAAATGTCAGGAGGCAAATCGTACAGAAAAACAATTTTAGATATATAAATATGCACAGTATCTGATACGGCCACATGGTACAAATGCCTGACTGCACACAGAAACTTGTTAAACTGTGTTCCAGTTACGAGATGGAAAAGAAGTAGACCCAGCGGTGGACATGTGTAATGAGAACGAGAAAAAAGCCAGCAGCAGTAGGTGTACAAGCTCTTGCACACTGACTCATAGTGGTTTCAATTATTTGTACATCTCAACAAGGATGCACACAAAAAATGGATGAAAAAATATATTGGCATTTGTGAAGACAGTTAAATCATTTCTTTTTGAATTGAGACTAGCAACAGATTAAGTATGTTCCAAAATAAAAGCACAGCGTGTAAAACATGACAGTGGTGCACCAGGCCAGCTATAGTAACACGTTCAAGTCCTTCTCTCTATCCAATTGTAACGGGCAAACTAAGGGGTTTTGTAATTTCATCATCTTTTCATAACAATTTGTAGCCAACCAGGATAGGTAACTCTTTTCGACCACCAAAGGCGTGACTTTTGTAAACACCCGGTAGTCAGTTCGGTGTCAGGCAGCGCAAGGTACAAAAGCCATTTATAACATTGGAATGTGTACGAGCGCGCGTGTGTGCCACCTTTTGCGACGTAGAAAGTACCACGAGGCGTAGGTGTTGAACTGATATCCGGCATGTCATGCTAATTATGAAATTTTACAACCAATTACAAAGGAGTATGGACCTGCTTCCGGTTGAAATCGGAAGCTGGTGTAGTGGCAGAGACGCTTAGCCATTTGGGGGAAGCCGCAGTTGGCATCACCCCTTTGAACCGCGTGGTTCCATATATTAGTGCTTGCGAGCCAAAATATAGTCAACTATCAAAATGTGCTTATAACTATCAGAAAATCATAGTGGAGTGTGTGATAGCAACAACAGAAAGACAGTGTTAAAATTCCAACAATCAATACAATTTTTGTTGTTGGAACATTTAAGTGGAAAACGGTGGCGGACAACTGGTGGCATAACAATGGAGAACGTGCAGGATGAGTACCATTTAAAACTTTTAACAATATAAATCAATTAAACAACGACCTACTAAAATATTTAAAAGCTAAAGAGATCTCTAAGAACAGGGGGGTGAAAAGTATGAGAGAGAGTGTGAGAAAAGTACTGGCTTGTCTAATAATTATTTAGGATTGTATTTTGCCAAACATTATGCCACTGACTTGTTATAATATTATTATATACATATGGTATCTGATTGGTGGTGTGTATATAATAAAATTATTTAGGAGTAGTTCATAATAGTTACTCATTATTAATTTTATTATAATTATACATTTGTAAATTTCACATAATAATGTTGGGACAGTATTAATTTTGTTATAATCATTCATTTATAATTTCTCATAAATAAGGTTAGTATGAAATAACTTGTGAAGTAAAGAGAGAGGGAGAACTGAAGTTTTAGATCTAATAAAAATGAAGTTTGTTTAGCATAACATGTGTTAGACTTAGTCATTCGCCTGTAACCATTTCCTATACTTTGTGCTGAAAAACTCGTCTAACGAATTGGGGATATTCTGAGGTAGAGTAAAGTCAGATAGCAAATTTGTTCCAGTGTTTTTAATTAAGGGAAAGAGTGTTAAAGTTTACATATTTCAACTTCAAAATATGTTGGCGGCCCTGAACTTCTGATGGTGTTTGATAAAAGATAAGTTTGCATGAAAAGATCGCAAGACAGGTAAGATTCTGGCAGTGTATATTTTTAAATTTGTATGTTTCTTTACAAGTGGCGCCGCTGCCAGGATTTTAATATAAATAATTTTTTATATTAACTAGACCTGTTTTAAGCACAGAGGGTAGGTGGTGGTAAGTGGCGTTTTATGTGAAATTGTCGTAAATAATTATGTTGCATATAAGTGTGGTTATGTTGGGTAATGTTAGTTATGACTAATATAACTGAAAGTGCTCATAGTAACATATTGAATTGAAGAGAAAATTTTATAAACGAAATTACACTGAAGTAAATAGTTCATTACATAAATTAAAAAAAAAAAAAAATGGAAAATACAGAGAACGAAGTAAATGTAACTGACACAACAGTCATGAATGAGTCAGAAATTCAGTCAATGACCGAGTTAGAGGTTAGGGGGGTAGAAGTTCATTCAACTCCGACTGTAGTTCAAGACAGTAAATTAAAGGAGTCAGATGTTATCGATGACTCCGGAATTCAGTTAACCCTAACCTCAACTAATAAAAATAAGCCATCTGATGACGATATAATGAGTGTTTTACGAACAATATCTAGGGAAATGAAACAACAAAATGTTAATATTAATGAGTTAAACGAAAAAGTGACCGAGTCACAAAAGAATATCGATGGTAAATTAAATGAAATGCATGTTAAGTTAATACGACAGTTCGATGAGCGCATAAGCGTCATTAATGCACAATTAGATAATCGTATTTGAAGTATAACGAGTTAATTATTGATTGAAATATTTAAATTTGTCCCACTTACCTTTATTGATAATCTACCAGGGTGTCGTCTGATGTACTTTGGCAGAGAAAAACAACAGGTGGTGCAATAACAAACATATTTATATGTCTAATTAACACCTTTTATTGTTATCTTATTTTATCGTCAAATGATATTAAAACTCCCACATCAACAATTTCTTTTAAGTTACATCGCTAATAACTGCTGGATAATAACGTTACTTTATATATTGCTCATTGTCTTAAAAAAAAAACTATTATTTATTTTACATTAATATAAATTCGCTATCAAAATTCACTTACTACGGACTATAACGTAATGATTAACTTATTTTCTACAAAAGCGACCCAGATTGCTCATTCACTCACTCATTCCTTATTCCCCCCTTTTTGATAATAATATATGGTATTAGTAATAATAATAAACTGGTGAAATACGGTTACATGGTCTGGCGTCGTAGTTCACGACCGCGTGGTGCGTCTCACATAATTCTCTTGTTTGATGTCCAAAAAGTTATGTTTTCACTTTTGATAATCTGTTATTCGTTCACTGTTATATATCGGTTTAGCTTTTTCTCTTTACACTACTGATTTATACCATAGGTGGTCGGCCGACTTTAAATTTGTGCGCACAAAGTTTTTTTCTAGCCACACGTGGCCTGTAGTTAAGTCGACTGGGAACGGCAACTGTGATCCAGTCCCCACTCTGGCTGATGGTTTAACAGTGAAGGCAGTGCCTTCGGATTACCAACTGTTCGTCACTATAAAAGTACTGTGACTTTTCAATGCTCCAAGTTGTCAATGATATCAAACGACTACAACATATAGGCCGTGGTAGGCGGGGCCTCAAATTTATATCCGGCATCTTAAAAGCACATTGTTGATGCAGTGGCTCTGGCTCGCCATTGTTTGAAGTGTCCCTTCAGACAGATGTTCGTTGTATCTGCGCGCGCTCTGGTGTGTGCATGCATTGTGCGTAGCCAATTCTTGGAACCACTTGAGTTACAAAACATACATCGCATTCCACTGTCCCTTTGTTTGAATAAAATAGTTTTACGGCTGGGACTTTCTGCGTCAATCACGAATATGTTTAATAAAATTTGCAACAAAATAAAATACCCCATTCTGCCCCATTACAATACCCCCCCAAGGAGAGGTCTTTTGTCGAAACAGAAGAACTCTCATTGCTACCCCTAAGAGGATCGGTGAGGATATGGTGCCAACAACCCCCCATTAATTTCTTAAAACACTTCATGGGTAAACTACCCCCCTAGCTCGGCGACCATGGCTGCACCTGAATGAGATTACTGGACTTCTCTATTCGAGATCCCAACACCATAACATCGGACTGATACTCACCATAGAACACCTAGCCTTCTAACATTCCACCCCAAAATCAAAACCCTGGCCTGATACCATACCAGATCCTCAACCGATATGTTCCCCCTTACATGCATACTGAGTCGCTTTCAGCAATTACTGGGTGCGTACACATTTTAGTTATTAATTAAACACAAACTCCCTACTTCTTGACATCAACTCTCAAAAATAATTTATCAAACCAGTTACATAAGATGGTTTACTTTAATTAGTGAAGTTAATCATAAATAAGTTTTTTTTTGTTTCTTTAAAAACATTCCCAGATTCTCCAAATGCATCTAATTTAATAAATAAATAAACAATCTAATAGCATAACTATATAGTAATATAGTAACCCACATGATAATAAACAAATTTATTACATTAAACTTATAATAAACAACCTATGACTACCATAACTTCGAAAATAGCTACACTTGATTACAAAGCTAACATAAGAGATACACATCATGAACCAGCTGACACTTTCCCTACTTATAATGAACATTACAATTTACAATGACATACTTTAATGTGATTTTTTTTTTTTTCAAAAACAATTTTAATAAAATATAATAAATTTTATTAAACCACTCCTCTTTGGACAATCAAAGAAAATTATCAAAGAAAATACAACCTGAATTTATATGAATTATCAAAAGAATATAGGAATTGGTCATATGGACCATGATACAATCCATCAGCTGATCCCTCTAGGTCGGGTGAATGACCTTGCTCTGAATATCTTTCAAACAATTCTACTGTGTAAAAGACATAACTTATGCTGACAATCCTTACCCTCTAACATGATAAAATAATAACACAATAAAACATAATAAACACAATATGATAAACATCTACTGTACCCATTTCTCAAATCAAAATAAAATTATTTAATTAGCACAGTAGCTAGTCACCATCATCAAGTTACAAAAAATTTTTTAATTTGATTCGTTACTCCCCCTGCCACACACACTATGACCCCCTGGACTGTGGCGTCCAGTTGCGTCCACAAGGACTGAAATTTTGTCATCTCCTTGTCCTTGCTTCTGCATTACATTTTTCAAAATGCTAGGTATCATCATATCCAAAAGTTACATATTTATACACCCTTAATGCGGGTCTATCACCTGGTTAACTGTTCCCACGCGAACAGAGTGATAGCCGGTGTTCCATAGTTCCGGGGATTTCCCCTAAGTCACCCCCCATTAATTTCAAATCTATACCAATTTCAAGGGCAACCAACTATGGTCAATTTTACAATTGCTGCCCACAGCTGGCTGTCGTCCAAAACCACGATTAGTGCTGGTAAGGCAGTAATCGCCCGAAAAGGCGGGGAAATCAACTTTCATTTCCTGCATGTTCTCTTCATCTGATAATACACTGCACGGCAACAAATCAACATATAATATGAAATTATATAACAAGTTGTGCAGTGTATATTACGCCAGTTTGGCCTCCGATGATGGTAACATACCTTGATGCTACCACCAACACTCATCGCTATCTGCAGTAGCACATGCCACCACCGCAATAGCATAACTAATAGCTAAACTTAATGTCCTTCTACTTTGCAGTCTCTACACGCCATAATTGATTTACACTTCGATCAACTCCAAACAACCCCCCAAAATCACTCTTTTTACTTACTACAATTACATCCCTCAAAAATTTCAAATTATTAACCTTCATTTTGCATCATTTCACAATAATAATTTACCTAAGTTAGCTTCTTTCAAACTCATTTAGTGCCATTATAACTCTTTTACTTTACTTCAAGGTCATTATCAAATTCATACTTACATATGGTCAATCACTCCCTCTAATAAACACATGATTACTGTCATTAATTCCAAATATAAACAACTCATCACCATAACATCTCGTACAACCACATGTACCTTCTGAAACATTTTAACAACCATATGATTCCACAACTAAACAAATTTTATATTTATTCATTATCAAATTTAAATCTCATACAGATAATTTAAATTCATCATCAAAATCTCTTTATATAACCTTTTAAATTAATTAATTAATTCATCTCAACTTATTTTAATTCCATCAATTATTTAAAACACAACATTACTTTAATTACCTCCTTCCAAAACAATTACAATTCATTGATCATCACCTCTCATCATTTATTTAGTTTAACAAAATATTATTATTATTATTAAATTAATTTCAGCTACACACACATATTGTTTACCTACAATACATTTTACAACACGAACACAATTAATTTCACTCTAAATTTATTTACAATTCTTTGTCATTATTTTATTGTTTACCACACCTCATTTTGTAAAGCAGTCCAATCCAAAACCATTAATTACATAATTAAACGTTCATAAACATTTATTGTTTTTACCCCCAATCATTGTACAAAAACCTGGTCTTACATTTACACAGTTCTTTTTTTATTAAACTCATTATATCATTTTTATTACTATAAAGATTATCCAAACTTTTACATTCTTCCACAATAGCAACAGGATTATTCCATGTTATTAAATCATATAATTTATTATCATCGAGTATAGTCCAGTCACCCTTAGTATGATCTGTCATAGTCATGTCAATTACAGTTTCATTATTATTATTCTCTACTGCTGTAGTAGCTTTGTCATAAAGTAAGTAATCAATATCATCAATTGCTGTACTAACTATTTCACAAGGTAAGTACTTATTATCACTAACTCTTTTAATATCTAACCTCTTTATTAATTCGTCATAACCTCTACTAACCTTAAATAACTTTACCTTCTTATCAATACATCTTTCATCATAACACCAATTCATACTTTTGCTATCATTCCGTACAGAGGGTATTAAATCATAAAAACGCCTACTAAAAATTAAAGACCTATTTGAAAACACGTTGTTTTCCTGTAAGGGACTCTTGCCCTTCAATAACATTTGTAACCAGCTTGGTTTACCATAAAACTGGGGAAAATTTACCCTCTGCCCTGTATTCACAAAATCATTCTCTTCATACTCTCTCTCTAACTTACAAATACTGATCTCTCCTCTCTCTCACTGTTTCTATATTATTATGATCGCTAATTATTTTCACGGTATTATTTTTATATATCTCGTTTTCAACTATCTTACTACTATCAGCTGTTAATTCATTTTCGTAACTAACCTACCTTGTCGATGATCCCTTCGTAATTATTTATTTTATTATTACCCTGGTCATCTGTTATTTCATCACATTCACCCGTAAATGTGTCATTTTTTACCTCCTCCTTCAGCGTTCTACTTTCGTTTATTTCGTCTTGTATTTTATTTATATTTATTATTATCTCACCTTTCATGCCCGCAATAGTTTTATTCATACTTTCTAATTTGCTATTCATATTTACTTCACTCATTCTTAATTCGCTTCTTATTTTCGCAAACTCGTAATTCATTTCTACTTTTACTACATTTATTTCTGATTTGATTTCAGATTTTAAATTATTATTTTCTGATTTCATTTTCTCGTCTTGTTTGTCAAGTTTATCATTTATTTCCATTCTAAACTCATTCAAATTCGTGTTTTGTCGGTCAGATTTACTACTCATCATTTCCATAAATAATGCTAATTGACTAAGTACGTCTACATTTTCGAGTCTGCTACTCTTAGCGTGTACCGTCTCAATTGTTATTTCGTCTGTTGTATTGTCTGTATCGTTTACGTGCTCGTCAATATTTGTCGATATCAAACTGTCTTGCATAACATTTAAAATTGACCCCTCCACAATATCTTCACATAAATTTGCCCTCTTGCCTTTCTCTGCCATTTTCGATCAGGTTGTAAATTAATTTATTTTAATTTTTTAATTCACAACGTCGCTGTTGACGGGCGCCATTTGAAGTATGACTTGTTTTTTAGTTATTAAAATATTGAATTTTGTCCCTGTTTAGGGCACCATTTGAAGTATAACGAGTTAATTATTGATTGAAATATTTAAATTTGTCCCACTTACCTTTATTGATAATCTACCAGGGTGTCGTCTGATATACTTTGGCAGAGAAAAACAACAGGTGTTGCAATGACAAACACATATTTATATGTCTAATTAACACCTTTTATTGTTATCTTATTTTATCGTCAAATGATATTAAAACTCCCACATCAACAATTTCTTTTAAGTTACATCGCTAATAACTGCTGGATAATAACGTTACTTTATATATTGCTCATTGTCTAAAAAAAAAACATTTATTTTACATTAATATAAATTCGCTATCAAAATTCACTTACTACGGACTATAACGTAATGTATTTCTTTTATGAATTTGCTAACTGCTATAATTTTTATTGTTTGACTAAGCTTTTCGTCATCACTGACATCTTCAGGTCTTAAACAACCTGTGATTTTGTCAGTGATGACGAAAAGCTTAGTCGAACAATAAAAATTATAGCAGTTAGCAAATTCATAAAAGAAATAGTAAGGATGGCTGCTAATTTAAACAATACGAAGAATATAACGTAATGATTAACTTATTTTCTACAAAAGCGACCCAGATTGCTCATTCACTCACTCATTCCTTATTCCCCCCTTTTTGATAATAATATATGGTATTAGCAATAATAATAAACTGGTGAAATACGGTTACATGGTCTGGCGTCGTAGTTCACGACCGCATGGTGCGTCTCACATAATTCTCTTGTTTGATGTCCAAAAAGTTATGTTTTCACTTTTGATAATCTGTTATTCGTTCACTGTTACATATCTGTTTAGCTTTTTCTCTTTACACTACTGATTTATACCATAGGTGATCGGCCGACTTTAAAGTTTTTTTCTAGCCACGCGTGGCCTGTAGTTAAGTCGACTGGGAACGGCAACTGTGATCCAGTCCCCACTCTGGCTGATGGTTTAACAGGGAAGGCAATGCCTTCGGATTACCAACTGTTCGTCACCATAAACGTACTGTGACTTTTCAATGCTCCAAGTTGTCAACGATATCAAACGACTACAACATATAGGCCGTGTTAGGCGGGGCCTCAAATTTATATCCGGCATCTTAAAAGCACATTGTTGATGCAGTGGCTCTGGCTCGCCATTGTTTGAAGCGTCCCTTCCGACAGATGTGCGTCGTATCTGTGCGCACTCTGGTGTGTGCGTGCATTGTGTGTAGCCAATTCTTGGAACCACTTGAGTTAGAAAACATACATCGCATTCCACTGTCCCTTTGTTTGAATAAAATAGTTTTACGGCTGGGACTTTCTGCGTCGATCACGAATATGTTTAATAAAATTTGCAACAAAATAAAATACCCCATTCTGCCCCATTACATATTAGCGATAATAATAACAAATGATCGAGTCGGTAAGTGAACAATTCAATAAACAACTTAGTGAAGTAAAAGAAGACTTTGGAAGTAAAACAGATGAGGTAAACGAACAAGTATCAGACAAAATAAAAGTACAAGTTAGAGAACAATGTATAGAAATAGAAAGCAAATGTGCAAGTAAAATCAATGAAAACAATGATGACATTAAATATAAGATTATTGAAGTAGAAAACAAATGTAAACAAGAAATACAGTAAATACAAGAGAGCGTGGGGGTTATGAACAAACATAACCTTCTGTGTGAAAATATTCATGATAGTAAGTTTAAGTCAATCGAACAGAGTCTTGGGGAGGTTAAAGACAAGTTACAGGTGGCAATAAGCAAAAAAGTAAATGATGTTGCGGAACGAGTAGTGTATACTCGCGATGCAAATAACGAAATTGAACTAGAATCATTTAGTTGTGATAACCAGGGGGTACACCCGATGCAGTTCCTAATAGAGTACGGGAATTCAACCGATTTAATGCCAGTAACTGGGAGGTACAATTACTTAAAATTATAAAATGTTTTAAGGGGAGTTCCGCGATATGGGCGGAGGTACATAGCACTGAATGGGGGCGTTATGATAAATTCGAATGAGCGTTCAGAAATAAATATTGGTCAGAAGAGGACCAGGAGGTATTGCGAAGTAGAATAATGGGAGCGGGTAATTTTGGGGCACACGGTAGCAACGTAACGTTTTATGTGATGAAGATTTTCAATGAAGCAAAGTACCTAGAACCACCATTACCATTCAGGTCATTTGTAAGGCATATTAGGAAACACCCCGTGAAGTACAGATTACGTTGATGACAAGAGAAGTAGCAAATATAAGCGAATTAGAAAACATCTTGGACATATTATAAAGTATTAGGGACCGTGCGATGGGGAGGCGCCCTAACTCACCGGGAACAAACAATAGCGAAAATCATACACAGCAGAGGAGGTCACCAGCCAGGTATGGGGATGTAAGAAGAGGAAACCATAACCATAACGAGATGTGGAAATGTACGGGATGTCAAGAAAAGAATTATGCTTCAAGAAGTTTTTGTTTTATATGTAGGAAAGCGAAGCATGGTCAGCGGAGTGAAACAACGTCACAGCAGAGAGGAGGAGATGGTCGTGACGCAGCGACTAGGAGCAATGGAAATGCCAACAAGAGTGGAAGTGGATACACACAAGGTGGTGCAGCTGCGCAGACGGAAAACTAAAGAAGACAATGGGGAATGGGGCCCAGCCATTGTCGACGGATGACTGCGGGGTCCAAGGCAACGACAGCTATCGGAGTAACATCATCCGCACCGACTTGTCTAAGGAATTGATGGAGGAGGACGACACAGAGGCAGTAAGATTAGAGACGGGACTCACAGAAGTAAGGATCAAAATCGAAGGTAAGGAAGTAAAAACTTTAGTAGTTACAGGTAGCGAAGTCTCTGTTATTTCCGAACACATGCTAGACGAATTAAAAGAAACAAACAAAAACATTCCATCTTTGCCAGTTGCTGGGATTACTATAGTAGGGATTACAGGGGTCAGAAGCAAAATGGTAATGAAACAAGTACAATTGAACATGATAATTAATGGGGGAGAATTTGAGAACACATTTTTGATTATTTCTGTACGCGGGTTGAATTTGGAGGTTATATTGGGTAACGATTTTTTGATAAGGCACAAAGCGGTAATCGATTTTAACAAGCGGGTGTTAGAGCTAAATAATGAAATTAAACCGATCCGGGTCAGTTTTGAGCGGGTTTTAGACATGGTAAGAATATCGGGAGTAAGGGTGATACAGAATTAGGTTAGTAATTGGGACACAGAAATTAGTGTGAATGTATGTAGAGAGAGAGAATGATGAACGGGAAGAAAAATTATGGGAGGAGAGGGCACACAAGTTTTGTAGTGAGGGTGGCGTTGTAGGAAGTCCCCAACGTAAAGCGTTGTGGCGGGTCGTGGAGAGTTTTAAAGAGGTGTTTGCAGAGTTACCTGGAAGAGCCAGGAACTACGAATATGAGTTAAAGGTGAGGGAACACACACCCTACGTACAAAGAAGGTATCCGGTGCCATTTTCCAAGAGAAGAGCCGATCAGATAGAATTAGATAAAATGTTGGAGGGGGATATAATCGAGAGGTCGGTATCACCATATTCTAATCCGTTGGTAGTAGTTATTAAAAAAGATGGTAGAGTAAGGTTATGTTTAGATGCCCGGCGAATAAATCAAATAATAATTCAGGACCGGGAGTCACCCAAAGCGATCGATGAGATTTTAAAAAAATTTAGTGGCGTGAGATATATGAACATCATTAGACCTAACCGCAGGGTATTGGCAAGTTCTGTTAGCTTTGAATAGTAGGAAGTACACTGTGTTTCTATTCAATGGTCGCAATTATCAATTCAAATGGTTACCATTCGGGCTTAACACCAGCGTGGCCAGTTTTATAAAGTGCCTAGATGGATATTACAGCCAAATAACTTGGACTTCTTGACTATTTATGTAGACGATATATTGATAGCATCACGAACTTTTGAAGAGCATATTGAGAATTTAGAATATGTCTTAGATAGATTGTATAAAGGGGGATTGACTGTGAATTGGGAAAAATCAAAGTTTTTGCAAAAGGAGATACATTTTTTGGATTTATCATTACACCGGAAGGCATTCAGGCCAACCCAGAAAAGGTAGAGTCTATAACGAAGTTCCCTGAACCTAAAAATATCAAACAGTTACAAAGTTTTCTAGGACTATGCAACTTCTATCGAAAACTCCAGAGAAACTATGCACATATAACGTCAAAATTGAGCACAGTATTGCAAAAGAGTAAATTATGGAAGTGGGGTGAAGCGGAGAGGGATACGCTTAACGAGATAAAGAAAACGTTTGTAAACATGGTGATGATGAGCCACCCTAATTTTGAACAAAAATTTTACTTGCAGACGGACGCTAGCAATGTCATCCTGGGAGGAGAACTTTACCAGGAGGATGAAGACAAGGAGCATCACACCATTGCTTTCGCCAGTCGGACCTTGCTAGCGGCCGAACGGAATTATACCACGACGGAGAAGGAGTTATTGAATATAGTCTTCGCCGTGAAGAAGTTCTGTACCTATCTGCTGGGGAATTGTACCATCATCCGGACAAATCACAAGGCACTATCTTTCTTGAATATGTGCAAGCTGACCCATAGTCGCCTCACAAGGTGGGTATTAGTTCTTCAGGAGTATAACTTTTCCTGGAAATATATTAAAAGGGGTGGAAAACAAAATACCTGACACACTATCACGAGTCGACATGGAGGGGAATAGAACTGGGAGAGATTTGAAAGAAATAGAAATTTATAGATTAAGTAGGGAAGATAGGCTTTTTGGGGAGGAGTTAAAAGATATTAAAAATATGCAAAGATCCGACGTTAAGTTAAACAAAATAATTACCAGTTTAGAGTCAAATGTAGATGAGTTGGGATATAGACAATATTTTCAGATTTATCAAGGGGGTTTGTTTAAGAAGGTAGAGGGTGAACGTGATTGGAAATTAGTTATACATGAAGGGTTAGTAGACAAAATAATATGGGATTGTCATATTAGATATGGGCATTTTGGGGCTAGAAAATTGTAAACGTACTGAAAGAATCGTGTTTATTTTAAAATATGGAACGGAGGGTTAGAAAATTACTACGGGGTTGTGATCTTCGCTAGAAATCAAAAGTAGTTAACTATCGGTTGGAGGGGGAAATGACATTCATTAAAGTCGAAAAACCTTTTGATTTAGTCGCAAATGGATCTGTTCAGCCCGCTACCTAAGGGTAGGGGGGGAGTGATGTACATCTTTGTAGTATTAGATACTTTTACTAAATTTGTGAAGCTGTATAGTGTGAAGAGGGCGACGAGTAGAGTCCTAAGTGAAAAGATAACAAAGGATTATATGATTAAAACCGGGAAACCTAAGGTAATACTCTCTGATCATGGGCCCCAATTCATTAGCAGGATTTGGCGACAAACTCTGGGTTGGGAAGGAATTATACCTAAACACACAGCAGTATATCACCTCCAGTCAAACCAGGCCGAAAGGGTAATGCGTGAATTAGGTAGACTTTTTTGGGCATATTGCCATACTAAACACAGTGAGTGGCCGACATATGTGAATAAAATCGAAGAGTGGTTAAATTGTACTACACATGAGTCAACCGGGTTTATGCCATATGAGTTAGTCAAGGGGACACGCCCACCTAGAATTTTAGATCAACTTTTCAATTATCCACCTGAAAATCAGACAATAGATGTGAACGTGAAAATCCAGCTAGCGAATGAAAGTTTATTAACTAAAGGTGAAATGAGAAAATGTAGGAATGATGCAAAGGGTAAGTGGACTACGTATGAGGTGGGGCAGTTAGTACTGGTAAGGAGACACGATTTGTCGAGTGCCCAGGATAAGGAGATTAAGAAATTTTCCCTCTTATATGAAGGACCATATGAAATAATCGAGATAAAGATGAATAATGCATACGTGCTACAAAACCAAATAACGCGAGAGATAGTAGGTACTCATAACGCAACTAATTTAAAGTTATATTGGTCACAATAATAAATGAATTTTAATGTGTTTGTATGTTTCCAGAAGGGACTATCCCCCATTTTTGGGCGGTCACGACTTCACCATCCCTGACCGTGGATTTTGGCTGTTTGGGGTCGGACCATGGTTGGAGGTAACCTCAACCAGGGGGTGAAAACAACGATGGTCCTACTCCACAAATTGGTGCAAGTAGAAATTTAGTTTTGCTTTTAAGAACGGGGAGGGGGATCTTTAAGGTTCGTGGATCGATTTGAAAAAAAAAAAAATCAATTGGCAATTTTCCACGAACTTAATAATTGTGCTGTTTAGTTTAAAAAATAGAACACCGAAATTCTTATAAATAAACAAGTGTGACTCGTTAGGTTTTATTTCATTGCCTAGTAAGATGGTCAGTAATGAGTAACGATCTTGCTAGGTAATGACACAAATAATTTTAAAAATGGCGTCCGAACCTATGACAAATTTTAACTACGTTTAGAGAAGTAGTTATAATTTAGAAGTAGTAATTTACATTTAAATTAGAAATGGTAAGGTGATCAATTTGTGTTATCATGTACTTGTTACAGTCACACCCCGCTTAACGCGAGTGATACGTTCCTCGACGATTCATGTAAAACGAAAATAGTGCTAAGCAGGGTTTCCTATTTTTTACCGACCAATACCTCGTTGTTTTAGTTTTTATTGCTTTTATATGATTTTCCTTGTCAAAATGTGTTATAAACATAATAAAATACGTATGTACGTACAATCATCATCATCATCATCATAGGTTCATCTGCTGTATAGCAGGTTTTCTTTATGAACGTACAAAGGTTTTGATAAATAAATATTCATAATACGAAATCTCAAAAAAGGCATTTTAATTTAAAAGATATACATACGTACATACAAATGAAATGTACAAAAATAATGTATACAAACATCTACCTAATTCACTTACAATTGATCACAAAGAAGATCCTTGAGAAGTTCCAGGTTGAGGTTCCTCATGTGGCTTCTCAGTCGCCACCTTTTTGAAACATGTGTGTAGAGTTGGTTGTGATGCTTTTCGCTTCCTCTCATTTAATAGTTGTTGATAACAATCTATTCCATCATTGACAACTTTTTTGACTTTCGCGATTCTCTCCCAATCAACTTTATTTTGGTCTATGAGGTTTAATCCTGTTTGAATTAACATTAAACCTTCCTGGAAAATTTTAGTTGACAAAATTCATGGTGTTTCTTCAGGAACGATCTCTTCTTTTTCTGCTTCATCTTGAGATTGTAGATCCAGAAGTTCTTCGTTTGTTAAAAGGCTGCGCTTCGGATTCAATCAATTCCATAATGTCTTGTTTTTCTATGGATTCTTCACTTACCCTCCCTGTGTTGGCTAGCTGTGTGATGTCATTCACTGAATTTGAAAAAACTTTATTTTCTTCATTTTTGGCTACGTCCGGCCACAGGTTTTTCCAACAACCATTCATCCAATGTTGCGTAACTTCTTTCCATGAAAGATCAATATTTTCAATGGCTTTCATAATGTTAAACGATTTCCACCATTCTTTCATTGACTGCTTGTCTGCTGAATCTGTTTCATGAATTAATTGGCCGAATGTGCGGTGCAAATAATACGCTTTAAAAGCAGCAATTGCTCCCTGATCCATAGGCTGCAATAATGAAGTTGTATTGGGAGGAAGAAACACAACATCAACAGGAAAATCAGTTTGGAGGTGTTCCAAGGTAACAGAATGACCAGGCGCATTATCCAGAACTAACAGGGCTTTATGTTCTAAGTCGTTCTCCTCACAATATTTTTTTACTTCGGGGATGAAATGGTTAAGATACCAATCATTAAACACAGCCATTGTCACCCAAGCCTTCTTGTTTGATGTCCATAGGACAGGCAAATTTTCTTTTTTATAAAATTTCATCGCTCCTGGATTTTCTGAGTGGTACACCAAAAGAGGTTTTAATTTCAAATCTCCACTTGCATTACCCCCCAATAGAAGTGTAAGCCGATCCATGGCCGCTTTGAAGCTGGGGGCCTGTCGCTCACTTTTAGAAATGAAAGTGCGTGAAGGTAACTTTTTCCAAAACAGCCCTGTCTCATCCACATTGAAAACAAGGTTAGGGCGATAGCTTCGACTGTTCACCAAATCCTTAAATGTGGAAGGATATTTATCAGCTGCTTCCATGTCGGCACTTGCTGATTCACCTTGAAGTCGAAGGCTGTGAAGGTTTGAGCGACGTTTGAATCGATCAAACCAACCTCGACTTGCTTTAAATTCAATGGTCGAAAATTCTTCCTCTTTTTAATGTCGTCAAACAGGGACTTAGCTTTAGCCATGATAACAGCCTGGCTTAAAGGCATTCACCGCTGGTTCATGTCTTCAACCCAAACTGACAGTAGGTGTTCCATTTTTTCTATAATAGAGGATCTAGACCGATTCACTTTTGTAGCAGCAATAGATGTACCCACGGACTGACTGGATAGCACAATTTTTTCTTTATTTTTTACAATTGTACGTACGGTTGACTCCGATATGTCAAACTCACGACCGACTTCTGTGGCACCAACACCCGACTCCATACGATTTAAAATTTTCATTTTAACTTCAAGAGTCAACGATTTATGTTTAACTGCTAATTTCGACATTTTATCAGCGCACATTGTTAATCCGTTCTAATTGAATGTTCGAACTAAACTGAAAGGAAAACGTATTCCCAATGTTTAGAAACAGTAACGGGGGGAAGAGTGAATGGTTTTCCAGGAAATTGGCCGAGACTTAAGTTCAACAAGGGGCCCTAAAAAGGATGGATTAACCCGAACTACCATTCCAGAATGTAAATTAGTACGTATACAGTATAGTACAGTAATGTTTATTTGGCAAGATAAACAAGAAAAGTGAATACATTTCTGGCGGGAATGGAAGATGCATTTTGCAAACTAACGCTTACGTCACACACGTCCGCCTTTTCTACAAACATTGTGCACAGTTTAATCTGAGTTGTGGCATCGGAAACTCAGAAATGGTTAATAAACGTCAGCTACTGCTGTGTGTAGTGAAAATGTGTTGTGTCTATTCAGCGTCACCACGGGTGTCCAGCACAGAGATACGATTTCTCTTTGTCAGAATCCCGCCAACAAGAGTATTCAAGGTCAAATAACATTTATAATGTGTAATGGCACATCCATGTATGTTTACAAAACGTACTACTGTTTTGGCTGACACTTATATACAGATCTACGTCTGACCTAATGCAACCTCTTATTTATCTGTACAAATCAGCTGTCTGTTTTTACGTTTCCACCAAACGTGTTGGTAGGCTGACGTGTTTGTACTCCTTAAAAAATAATACAGTAATGTAATTATGTGTTTATTTGTCATTTTCAAAATAAAATATGCAAACTTTAGTTGTTAAATTCAAAATTTACATATTCATTACATTTACGATGATATGTATATTGTAACATGCGGTTTCTGCGAGAGGCGGGTGTTAGCGAAACGTCCTTCTCATTCAAGCCCCAAATGTTGGGTTCGCCAATTCTGTAACGTAAAATGAGCAGTCGCTATTTTTCAAGCCCCGCGATGGACGCCAATTCTGTAACGTTCCGCTTAATGTGAGGTGTGCACTTGCAAAAGTGTTATTATATGCCTCACGCAGTATGCGTCACTTTTGAATTATACTAACTGACGTTTTAAAAGGTATAAATAAAGGATTTTGTTTATCTTGTTTTACTCAATCTAAAAGAAATCGAGAGTGTGTGATTTGGGGTCAAGGAGGTAATTTGTTCAGCCTTATGCAGAAGAGAGAGTAAGTATCATTATTGCCCCTCAGTTGTGACGATTTCTTCTGTATATTGTGCTGAAATTTTCATTAACTACCCACTACAATAAATTATAACACGTTATAATTCAATATTAATTTTCAATAATATTGCTTTATTGATTATTGACTTTTGTCTCCTGCCACCAAAATATAGGTATCACAATTAATCTTATTTGAAAAAAACATCATCTCGACTTTACCGAGTAAACATAGATCTGTCTAAGGAACAAAACATATATGTTGTTATTTACCCAATATTACGCTATAATAAAAAACATCAGTTATTACATAATTCTTAATAATTCCCCAGGGTTCAGGGTGAATTCTTTGTGTTATGAGAGTGTCAGAAATGGATAATTGCTACGCTTTACAAATATCAAAAAATTAATAAATAATTTTGTTTATTTTTCAAATATTACGTAGTTTCCGGAATTGCCGTAAGAGAGCAGCATGTATTTGTTTACTTTGAAAGAAACATATGATAAAATGAATATTTTTTGTTCTATTTCACTGTTAAAAAACGAGTTTTCTTCTGGACTTATTACGAAAAAATGTTTATATTACCTCGCTCCGTGTTGTCCTTACTGGATTGAAGTTTTATTCTGTGATGAGGTACGTCTTGCGTTATTATTTCCTTTTCGTTTGGAGTATTTTCTAATTGTCTACTGGAAGTAGGCCGAACTATATTGGATCCTCAGAATGTTTTCATCCACTGGTTTTTAATGTATATCACCATTTAATTTGGATTCCTCAGGTATAATTAGTTAGTATTCACTTTGTTTATTACTCTTGCGTGAATTTCGCCTCCTCCAACGTCCAAAAAAAGGTTATTTTTTATAATTTTTGTCGCATCGTTTCTTCAACTCTCCGGTTTAGTTCAAAATTTTTATATCTTATTAACAATACTTGTTATTTTTCATCACTCTTAGTAACACATAGTATTTTTATTATGTAGGCAGTTTGTGATTATTATAAATTTATATTTTATTTATGGAAAAATAATTCCCTTCCATTCCGGTTTCTTTACTAATTTAATTTACATAATATGTTTTGGTTAATTTTTTTTTATGACATTGTATATAAATATTTTATCATTTTATTATCATTAAATAAATTTATATATTATTTATTTAGTCTCGAATAGTGTTCATACCCGGTACTACTTCCTGTTGCCATTTCCTTCATAGGATTATTTTAATTTTATATTATCTTTGGTAGTTAAAATTTTTATGTCTTTTAAAATTAACCCTGGGTTTTCTTACAATCTAACACAATTATTTGAAACAATATAATATTAACTTGGGTATAACAAATTGTGGTTCATACAATATAAATTACAATAAATAAATAAAATTACAAAAATCAATTAGTATTATTACATACTACTTCCATAGTTTTATCCTATCCAAAACATACAGCACAGTTTAGTAATACATTAATTTCACTTTGGTTTTTCACCTCAATGGGTACACTAGAACTCACTTGCACTATATACCACTCGAATTGTTTATTATGTTGAGTGATATAATTAAATTTTGAGCGAGCTTTAGTTTTACCCATTTCTGACTTTTATTCTCATGATTTACTTTATTGGGACCGGGTTATGTACCGTTACAATATATACAATATTATTGGTACTGTATATGTAATTGTTAATATGTATAATAAATATTTTCTTAGAAAAAAAAAACGCGTTATAGCGAATTCGCGTCATGTGGGGTCGCGCAAAGCGGGGTATGACTGTATTCTGTAGCTTGTAACGGGGCAAAATTTATATAATAATTTTATAAATAACTTACCATTGGAAGATGAGGCCCACATAAGGTGTGCGACAGCCAGTGAGAGCTTCATAACCATATACGGTTTTGAAGCAAATCGAGAGTTTATTTGCGGCCAGTGACTAACACCGAAAAATTTTGTTGATGAAAATCTGTTTGTGGCGAGTTGAAGAGGTGATACAAAGACCAACGGAACTTTTCAATACCAAGGACAAGACGTATGGCGGGGAACGGAATGAACTAGTTTTAAAGACGTCACCAAACGGAAATTTTAACGCTGAGACGCAGGCGTAACGCCAATGTTGCAGTCAGCCTCCAGCCCAACGTCAAACAGAGCGGATGTAGTGTGCGCGCACAGCTAAGGTAGGCCTACCGAACAAAAGAACTTTTAGAAGTGTTTGCAAAAGAATACTTATCAATCAAAATTTAAAAGTGGATATAGATTTGAGGGATCGGAACATTTACTGGTGTATTTTACTCTTTCGTTGGGAAAACAACAACAACATGGTGCAACTACGACTCAGAGATTACTTACGAAAAAGATAAGTAACAGTAACAATAAAGGACAAATTGGTCAAAATTCAATTTCAGTCAAAATGTATTAAACAATTAAAAAAATGAGATCTCAATAAATAACAGATATATATCGATATGTAAAAGTATGAAAGTGTGTGTGGTTGTGTGAACGAAGAATATATATTGTAACCAGACCGCTGTATGCCGGTCGTTACAAAAGATAAAAAGTTGATGGAAAATTTTATAAAAAATAAAATTTTCAAATAGTAAAAAATTTTGTTTATGTTTATTAAGGTATGTAAATAAGAAATAAAGTTGTTTTAGTGGTTTTGTAAAAATTTTGTTGATCAGGCAGGTATTTATTGACTATCAAGCACTTCTTGAAGATTTGAACCAAGTCTGGAGTTAAATAGATTAACTCCAGTCAGCAATCGATTGGTGATTTTCCTTGCTGGTCCAATATCTCACTCAAATAAAATATTTTCTTCTTCTTGAAGTCCCTCAGCCTTGATAAATAATCTTAAATTAGCCTGTGAAATAATAACAGATAAAAATAATGGAAATATAAAGATTTATTGAACAATTTAAATAATAATCGATTTTTTTATCGATGGAGAACAATTATCGACTCCGTCTCAGGGAATTATCGATTGTGCATACAGAACAAAATTTATGATATGTATTATATTGAAAAACAGGTTCTTTGAGTGATTAAAATTAATAGTCAGAGAAGGGTGACGAGAAAGTATAACATTAACAATTAAAATAAATACAATAATTATTATTCAACAGTATTTAAATAATTCTAATATGTAATATTTAAGAAAGTGTCGTCAAACCATATGCAGACTATGACGTCACTGCGATGTAGATGGCAGGCAGGCTCCGTTGAATTAAAAGATGGCCGCTACTATTTCTGGCGTAGTTACTGCGAAATCGATATGTCCGAAAATCACGACAAAATTACCTTCAGGAATGTTTGAAATCTTCCCGCACTGGTGTAATATGTCTGTTAAGTTATTTGGTGTGTTCTGAAGAAGTGTTCCGTGTAAACTTGTGTTAGTTAGTTTAT
The DNA here is from genome assembly GCA_034769895.1 of Magicicada septendecula. NCBI lineage: Eukaryota > Metazoa > Arthropoda > Insecta > Hemiptera > Cicadidae > Magicicada > Magicicada septendecula. The sequence goes on along the minus strand of CM068370.1, from coordinate 241,139,026 downwards.
TTGTATGTGTTCACTTCTGTGGGTTAAAGTTCTCAAGATAATGGTTATGCGTTGTAGAGTGAATTGTGTCAAATATACTGTTTTACTGTTTTATTTCACTCGTATCATGAAGTTAGGTGTTATTTCTCACTATTGCTGTTAAAGGTTAGGTAAATTTAGCTATGAAAGTGTTCAATTCATCTACCTCTCGTTGCACTGACTTTAATAGTAATTTGACGTACCATTTTCTACTCGATTTAAAGAACGTTTTGTCACACAACTATTCAGCTTGATATTCAACAAAAGACTAATTAACTTGGTCCAAAATTTGGCCCAGTTAATCTTTGAAAAAGTATTGTTAACATATTTCGATTACCCATACACATGATAAAATATTACATTATATATGGAATTTATTTATTTTATTCATCACTTTCATGAATTATAAAACTTATCATTGGTTTAATCGTCTCATTCCCTTTAAATTGATATATTATAGTCCATATCTGTAGACATTTTGTGGAAATTAACAAATTTCTTTACTTTATGGAAATATAGGCTCAAAATTGGATTTCCGTCTTTATACAAATTTCCCCCATTTTAAGTATCATTAATACTATTATAATAAATTTTAATTAGTCATATTCCTCTTCCTTTCCTTAAATACATATTAATTAAACCTTTAAACTGGTTTTTTGTGTTAATCTCTGAATTTCACATTGCTCTTTAAAATTAGATACACGGCCATCGATATCGATGGGTCAGCGGGCAATGATACGGTCGTATAAGACAAAGTGCAACAGTTGGTCGTTGGCGGGCGAGACGATGCGCATCGGACTGTGCCGTGACTGTGTCGGTGTTTAGTTATGTGTGGTGTTTTTGTGTTTGTGTATTTTAAATAGTTAACGACCCCTTTTGGGTGAATTTGATGTTTTTATAATTTTTAAAAAAACTGATGATGAGAATTTATTCTCGAAACGCGTTGTTTAAGGAAAAAACTAAAGAAGTCACAAAGACGGGAAGTTAATACAGGTAATTGCCTAATATTAATTCTGAACTTTAAAATTAATTAATTTATATATTTTGAAAATTTACAATATTTTAAGGTATATTTCCTTATTATCATTTTAACTCCTAGGATCATTCCCAGTAGTGGTTAACTGATTTACTTTATCTAAATCTGGCTAGTTTACAGGATTTATAAGTGAATTATTCTGGTTTATATCGTTTCTGTGAATTCACCAAATGGCCTAGATTTTAGAATTTTATATTTCTGTCTTCTCAAATAAATTTAATCCTACTTCCTCCTCTGACTTTACATAGTTACTATTACATGAAAATAAAATGGTTTATAACTTATTGTGAGGTGTAGTATTAATTAACACTACTGTTATTAAAATAAATAATTATGAACATTATTTAGCAATCTGCACAATTGAACATATTGCTGATATGGTTTGAACATTTACTTTTAACTATTTTGAGTTAACATAGCATACCTATTGAAAACATTATTAATGGTATGTAGGCTATTATTTAGCAAACATAATTCATTTTAAAACACATAATATAAATCTTATTTTCTAATAACTCTTACAAATACATTTTTCTAACACATTGATTTTATGGCTGGGAATAAACAGTCTATTTAAACATTTTTAACCTATGAATACTAAATTAATGCCAGTCCTTTCTGG